>CM060834.1:90495000-91795000 GCA_030762175.1 Metallyticus violacea
TTCGATTGGCACATTATTAAGTATCAAGCATTTTATATATGTTTCATGGTTTCCAATTAGTCAGAATCAGCAAAAGAGTAAAGAAACATTTAATAACAATTTACTGCACTTCTTGGTCTTTAAACACACGTAGTCTACCCATTTTAGACGTATAGACTAATTTACAATATGAACTTTTGTATTAAGCCAATAACCTTTGCATTCATAATTATGCTCAAAGGATGCCACAAAATACAATTCTGAAAAAATCACAATGCAACAACTGTTTTCGAGAGACATTCCAATATCTTGCTCTGTTAAAATTTGAAGTAGTTATTTTGCGATTAAGTATCAATATTGATTTTTTACCATCCGAGGGGAAAAAACTCCATTAGAAAGAGATAATCAGATATTTTAACTATGAAGAAACATTCCTAGAAACCATTGTCTCTTTCAAATAGACAAGCTTAGCAACAAATTCTGTCGGTAACATTAATACAGGTGGGAAATGGAAGATGTTGCACGGTAGGGGCTATAGAGCATTTCTTAGGATGCCATTCAGGGGTAATATTCACAGCTCAGTCAAACGTAACTGTTAAGATTAATTTAGGATTGAACGTGTTCGGTAATGTTACATAGTCAGGCAGGGTGACATTCACGACTTTCTTTTGGGCAGGCTTTCCTTTAGAAGTGTGACAAACATCGCCTTGTTTGTTTTATTTTAATAGTTTGTGTTGTTATGTTTCTCGTTAGGCAACCCGTCTTCCTTCTCTTTTTTTTTTCTTCCATCTCCGTACTTTCAGCCCTCATTTTCTTGAGAATCGCGCTTGTTGTTCATTGGATGAAGCACGTGGCTTCCTTTTTTATCTACCTAGTAACAGGAAAACAGTTGATCGTTGGCTGGCGTTGGAAATGTTGTTTCGGCTTCTTGGCTTAGACAATGGGCGAGTCACCGTTTGAGTTGCCACCATCACTCTGTTGTCCCCTTATTGTCTCTATTCTTTTTACAGGCAGCGGTCAACTCCTCTATTACAAAGGTATTTTTAAATTGAGTAATAATTCTTGTCAAAATGGGTAAATAATGAAATTCCTTCCTTTAAATTAATTTTAATTTGTTAATTTGATTTTGTGAATTTCTGTGTTAAAATATTTCCATTTCAGATATTACTATGGGGGATTTAAATAAGAAACTCTTACAATTCATAGTGTGGGATTTCCCAAGAACACTTCTGCTGCTATGTACTGCTCTCTGAATTATTTGAAAAGAAGGAGAATAAGATTTTATTTTCATTGTTTGTAAAACCATGCAATATTCCGTTCTTGAGTGAAGTATTGCAAATATTGCTGCATACCATTAGGTGTTGTGAATAAATGTATTGTGCAATTTATTTTGCCTTTTTTGGAGTAAAATATTAATGTACTACATTTTCATATTGTTCTTTCGTGAATGTGATATTACATCTATTTTGCTGTCGTTTTAATATGTTAAAATTTAAATTGTATAAGAAAAAACGTTTCACTTTTCTGCCTCGCTGCAATCATGATTTAATGTGCACTTCCTTACTTTATCATTAACTTTTAATTCATTCTTCAAGGACAGCATATATTAAATTGCTAATATAATGAAAATTGTTAAATGTATTTAACAGCATTGTGTTAAAAATGCCTTCTTCTTCTTCTTTAGTGATATTTGGTACTTAAAACTTTCCAGGACATTCATGTTTTCTAAGTAGAAGATATTAATGATGATTTGCAGCTTAGTTTAAAACTGAACAACCCTTCAACAAATAAATGTCCTCAGATATTTTATTGCAACAGATTTGTTGTAAAGCTAACGCGTTGTAAACAAAGTGATTATGGGCTTATTCGTTTAGAAAGGCTCCTAATTTTAATTAATAAGCAGTTTTACTGAATGTGAAATTTTTATTTCTTTTGCGCGCTTAAATTTCTTATTAATTCAAAATTTCGGTTAATAGCATTATAATTAGCTTCTTATTTGAAATAATCAGGATATTGTAGTATAGCTAAGGCGACAGATTTTAGGGATAATCTTGCGTTTAGCACACTTTATGTGAACCTGTGGACTGTCGTTGTTATAAGTTGTACAAGTAAATCTCCGTTATAAGGCTTAAATGAGCTGCGATTTATATTTATTTCCAGACAAGCAAAAAACAAAGGATTGGTTTTCTCACTGCGTTCCGCGTGACTTGTATACATAATCTGGGGATCTAAGTAAAGCGATTTAGGGCTTCGCTCGTGACTCTAACTTAAGCATGGAAAATACTGAGAAGCAAAGGAAGGCAGGCAAAGGAGCCTTGGCTGGATCGCATGTAACAAATCGCAAGAAACGCTAAAAGGTGGAAAGGAGAAGTGGGTGGAACTAAAGGAAAAAAGTTCATAATGAACAAGAAGAAATATGATGCTAGTGGAATAAGCATTTAAATATGCGCAATGTGGAATAAACTATAATGTTATCGCTGCCTACGAAACAATTGCTTCACCTGATCGCAGCACAGTGGGTTATTTTGCTATAGTCCAAAATGTTCAGTTCTGATCTGTTTAACTCTTTGCAATACATATACTTGGGTTGGTAAAACGATGGATTAATATTTAAGCCGACTGAATTAACTCGACAAAGCTATAAAATTACGATTCAGTATCGATTTCTACCTCTACAATGCAAGAGTAAGTAAAAAACTAAAATTATTTAACATTTTGTAGTTAAAGCATAAAATAAGTGATTCCATGAATGAAGCGAGCACTATCCTAATTCAATAGTGTCTGCGAGATGGCACTGCCTCTGCTAAAAGAGGGTGCCAATCAAGTAATGGCATGGGAGAATGAAGAACTATAATCTTCTTCTTCTTCTCATATGGCGCTACAGCTCGAGATGAGCCAAGGCCTGCCGCAGCGACCTCTGCGTTTTCTACATCCGTCTTACGACTTCATTGATAAAGGGCAATATTGCCGGAGGCAGGTACTCCCCCCGCCGATCGACTATCACCCGGCTTTCTGATCTCTCCATCAGGCAATTGCTCTCACGAGGCTGAATGGATCGCTTCCCTAACTTAGAAAAATTCCTAAGTTAGGTACTAGGAATCGAACCCGAGCTTCCTAATGCTAAGGTAGTATCAAAATTATACTCCATTTTAGCTTAATTAACTTAATACCTAACTGACTAGGAATCACAAGCGTAAAACAACGTTATTAGGAAAATAAATATAATAGAGAACAATTTCCAAACATCGTTCAAATTATTAATCTTGCAATCTATCAATCTATGGTTAAATGTGGCCATTCTAAATTTGTAGATTTATAACATGCAAAAGAACCTCAAGCCTTTAAGAAGAGGCCTCTAAGCAAAATTTATCGGTCGTTTCAAGAAGCCCTGAATTGAATGGGATGCTGATGATCTGAGATGTTAAAGAGCGTCACTAAATAAAAAAAATCAACAAACCCTACGAAACATTACTTGTAAAATACTTTAGACAGTCTCCGGGCATATTTGGTGTACTATGAAGTTAGTTCTCTTCTAATCCTGTCACAAAAAAAAAAAAAAAAAAAAAAAAGAAAGTAAGTAAGTAAGTAAGTAATAAATAAATAAATAAAAATGCACTTCGTGTCATGTAAAACTAGTTTAAATATATCGTCCATAACCTAACTTTCACAATCCCTACCTCATCTGTTCAAAATCAATAGCACTTAAATTATTTACACAGTCAAAATATGTCTCCCATAGAGTATGTACACGAAAGTTTTTGTGAAAAAATTGCCACTTAAATATATTCTTGCACTTATTTGATCCATATTGTTACTGTGGTCTCTAATGAAGGGGGGGGGGCAGGAACTTCTTCCGACGAATTTCCTGAAAAGGCCGATGCATATATGACACTTCGACACTTTATATTCCTTGCACCTTGTAACCCCAAAGGTAGTAAAAACTAAGAAAGTTACCCTCCTATAAATTTTTGAACCCTCTAGAATTTGAGGTTCATTTGTTTCAGCTCTGTAATTAACTGTAAAAGCTAGTAGAAATTGATGCAAATAAATTTATGTATTATGAAAAGCTGTCACAATCTGTAAGATAAATAATGAGGGCAGATATTAGTAAATGACGAAAATATAACCCTTAAAAGCATAGACAGTTATCTCAAGAGAAATTAGCATTTTTATATATGAAAGGAAGCGAAATAAGTGCTAGTAAAGGTATATTTAATAATAAATTTACGCCAAGAGATGGTGCTCTTTCTGTTGGAAATTCGCTTCAGAATTTACCAGTAATTTATGGTTTTAGCGGAAACAGCTATTAGTAAGGTAGCAAATAAATAGATACGTGTTAGCATTTAAAAAAAAATGATTATATACTTCTTGCCGTTCTTGATAATTTCTTCAATTAAAAGCGCAAAATTAAAGAATGAAATATCATATAGACTATAGGAAAAGAATATTATCACGCTCTTAAAAATGTTTTTATTTTCTTTCAGTTCACAATATATTTAAATTAAAATACTACATTTTTTGCAAAATACCACCGAAATTCTAGAGACTAATTTCAGCATCAAGAATAAACAGAATTTAATGCACGTTTTCACTAGGGTGGTGAACATTATGACATTTATTTTATGACACATAAAATAAAATATACATTGGAAATAATTTTTTCCTTTTTTTTTCTTCTTTTTTGAAGCAAGTATTCCAAGTGAATACTGAGAAAAATCTGAAGAAAAAAAAAAACTGGTCAGGGAATTTACAAATCCGTGTATTAACGGTCTCTTTCACACTATATTTACATATCATAATAATGGTAGTAATTAACAGCCAATTACATGCTAGAATCATCACGCCGGAAGTTTAAATTAGCCGTTCTAGGTTTTTTTTTTCAATAAACTTAATCAAAAAACATCTTTGATGTTGATTTTTTAAGTCCATCTGTTAGGTATTAATAGTAAATGCAATATTTTTTAAAGACATTTCAACTCGCTACTTTTTGAATACTGAATAAAAAGAAAGTACAAAGGTAAATATATTCAAAGATTATACCAAGATTATAGGTTATGGTTAAGTTCCTTGTGCCCCATAGCGGTGGCTAAAAATCGTTTGGTATATTACCGATATGGTTTTCAGTTAATTATTGAAGCTCTTAGTTGAAAAGGTTTGCCTAACGTTGGTTTGCAATCAAAAACTTAATGCTTACACTCAAGTCACAAACAAATTATTCTGTAATTTTATACGTTTCATAATTCCTTCATGACATAGTTTGAAGTTTGGCACTCTCCACACTATTAATATTACTGTTAGAGCTTAACATCTCAAACCATATTCGCTTTCAAGTCTTTGTGCGCCATTCCTCTTTTCAGGAAAAGAGAAACGTTTGGGAAAGACCGATCCAGATAAGCAATCTATACAAAAAATAATCCAAATCCTGGAAAGGGACCAGCCAAGCTACGAAATTATTCAGGTAGAAAAAGTCACGTAAAATTGAACGATGCCTGCCAGAATAAGAATCAGAAAAAAACGCTATCTATGACTTTATTGAAAGCAAAATTTGTCACTTAACCGAAGCATCTATGTTTTTTTCTTATTTATGACCGTGATCGTTTAGGTTCAAGTGGGCTCGGATATGGCAGAAGGAGATGACCAGATGTATGGCCGTGTAAAAGAAGACAAAAGTATTTATGCCTCAGACGTCCCATACAAGCAGAGAACTTCACCAAAACACATCCCACACAAACACACACCCAAACGTTTACACTCTCACCTAGTCCCCTCATTATTTCTCTCCTCCAACTGTCTCCGAGTAAAATTTCCTTCATCTTTCACCTTCTTAGCCATGTCTTTCTCCATTTACCTTCATTGGTCCTCCTGTATAAACGATTATAGCCTGTTTTCAGAGTCTCTTTCAGCATCTTTGCATGCACGTGTCACCGGTTTTGAAAAGGCACACAGTAGCAACCTTAGTTATGCTTGAGTATCGCTAAAGCTGCCATAGTAAAACCGCTACTGTATGTTTTTCTTTGGAAGAGAAGAAAAACCGTTGATCCCGTGTTGTAGATTTACGGCACGTAAACCTCAAGTCTGAAAGAAGACTCGTCTGAACAAAATATGCCGGCCGTTTCACGTGCTCAATTGATTAGGATGACAGAGGCCGAAAATATTAAACGGCGTCGTTAAATAAACGTATTATTATTATTATTATTATTATTATTAACAACAACAATAGTAATAAATTTATATCCATGATTCATGCCAAACTTAGTGGTCTTTGTGTATAAATTATAAAAAAGTATAGATGCTATTAATTTAGTCATTACATCATACAAATTTACAGCTTTTAGTAAAATTCTTGTGCATGGTACGTGAATTACACACAATGATATTGTGCCTTATCCTCTCGCCCATCCAAGACTTTCTCTCTTTCGATTTAAATAGTTTTGAAAATAATTATACGTACACTTATATCAATAGTATCTTCTGAGTAAATTAAATACCCGCTGCTGCAGCTCCCTTTGAAAGAATAATTCAATAGTATCTATTCTCCTTGAAAGTTAATTTTAGCCCCTCACAGTACCCTTAGAACAGCTCTGGAATATCAAGAAGCTTTTATTAGATCAGTTTCTTAGAAAAGTCTTTCTAAACTGAACCAATAGGTTACAAATGATTTTTCTGCAGTACGATTAAAAATAGACGACTATTACTAATTTCAGTGCGCAGAATTCAAAATGCTTTCCATTTTTCCGTAGCAACTCGTTTTGGCAATATGACAATGTTCAATGAAAATATAATTGTAAAATTTGCAAAACTATTACACACTTATATACAATTTTTAAAGAAAAAAGACTAATAATATGATAGCGTGCCTGAATTTGAGAATGTATGTTAGTTATCTTGTGTACCCCTTTTTCTTTTCCCATGGAACTGCAGTGTACGTGATTTTCTCGATTGTTCTTTGGTAGGTTCGTCGCATGCAAGACACCAGCAGTAATTCAACATCATTTGTACGTCTGATAACGTTGTTCAACATCTTTCAAGTCCTTGTGAAACCTTTCACCTTGCTCTACACTGACAGCTCCTAAATTCGACGGGATATAGTCAAGAGGTCACTTGAGGAAATGAAATTCAAACTCGTATTACAGCCGAGCAGTCTGAAATTTTCCACATATTTGTGCAATTTTCAAACTGAGGCCTTCCAGGGAATTCATGAAGCATTATGTAATTTTTATTACTATAAAAATAATATGAGGGGTACGTTAAAATTTTAAAATGTTATGCAAGACTGATTGTCAACTATTGTACAAATCACAGGTATTTTATTTTCCGCATACATTTTTTACCATTTAAAAAACAAAACACGGTGTTTTAAAAGATATGCTAAATTAAAAAAAATACGACTCTGGTCATAGTTTACTTGGCAACAGCACACAACTTTAAGCAGTGAACTGCGTAGGCTGGGGCTCGCCTGCCCCAGATGTTTACGGACTATCAAAGGAAGGAAGCAATTGATGCTTTTCATAAAAACTTGTGTGAAAACCATTCTTTGTATATATTTAAAAATTAAGTATTGAACTCGTACAGAAAACGTAGAATAAACTAGAAAACAAATATTTTCTTTTAACTTCGACGTAGCACAGTTTGAAAGTGAAGTAAATGCTACTGTTACGATTATTACGAAGCTAATGTATGGATATACTACAGTAAAAAGGCAAATGTTAAAAATTGTGAATTTTTCGCTTATTTATATTTTTAAAGTTTGTAAGCCAGTGATGAACAGATATATATATATATATATATATATATATATATATATATATATAAAACATGTTATTAATTTAGGACTTCATTAACTACATTTTAGAGATCTGTGACAGCGAGTAATTTTAATGGGAGGCCCAAGGTCAAGGAAAGTTTGATAGCCGCTACTCCAGTCCATACAACACAAAACCTATACATTCCTGTGATCAGCTAACTATTGTAAGATAGCCTAAAGCCTGTTCCGGAGCCTATGGTCAATGATGGGATTCCATGTCAATGCGGTGAGAATTGCCCTCGACCATGGAAAAATTAGATAACACAGACTACGAACAAACACGTTTTCACGTACCCCAGGTGATACTCGATTATGGGACCCTCAGATCACAACTACACGCTGCAACAAGCACTGCCACAAGAACGGGCTAGTTATTGCTCAATAAATATATAATTATCAAACGAAAAGATTTAGAATCATTTACAGTTTTATGCACCAAAACAATTAAGTGATTACCCATATCTTGCAAGATTAGCATGCACCTCCTGAAACTGAGTAGTGACCTCTAAAGCCAACCCAATTGCCAATCAAGGCAATAAAGTTCCTACCTTGGCCAGCAAAAGGGATGAAGTGTTCCATTCTCAAATCGCACAATGGAACTTGGCGCTACACGATTAGCGTAATGATGAGAATAAGGATGGCGATGAATAGTTGGCGAGCAGCCTAACCACTCGGTCACGACTTCGCCAGATACCAAAAATTATCTGGCATTCAATGGTACAAAGCAGCGACATGTTAAATTATACCACATTGCATTCACGTTCATAAGGCATGTTTAGTGTTGAAAATGTTGAACCATTTACGTAACTTATTATAACTGGATCAAGATAATTATTTTAAATATTTATAAAGTTTATAATGAGTCACATGTTGTAGATTTACGGCACGTTAAAGAATGACCATACAGGTTTCTGGATAAAACTGCCCATCATTGCATGTACAATTGTCCATAAACCTAGTAAATAAAGTACTTATTTTATATTTACATAGCAAGTAATTTTCTGAAGTTAATTTGTATATTGGTGTTGGTTCCACAAAAGGATAAGTACCTTTATGACCACGGCGAGCCAGATAATGACTACTGGCAGAGAGAGGATTGGAAAAAGAAAATAAGTTTTATTATCGCAACCTAAATGTGGTGGCTAATACAACCCCTGCGTAATGTAAAGAAAACATGCAATAATGCAGGCGTAAAAAACGTAAGCGATTTCTAAAGTCAAACTTCATTGTGTTGGGGTACACAAAGATCTGTAATCAAGATTTGGTGAAAAACCAATGTACTACACATCAGTTTCCGAGTCTCTTCCATTCTTATACCATTTAGTAGTTGCAGATGCAGAGAAGCTCTATTAAGTCGACAGCTAAATTGATAAAATAGGTATAATACCCGTTTTGTTTTACAAAGCGTGGGAGGGGTCTTTTTTTATGGACAGCTCTGTTCAATGAAAACCATAGCATTATTCATTAATTGTCAACGATTAGTGTTTAATATATACAAATATGTACATAAATATATATTTCAACAGCAATCAAACATTCCAGGGAATTTGGAATCCAAGTTAGAGAGAAAAAAAATTAAGGTCACGGCCAGGTGCTTTTCCATGTCCCATTTGACCAACAACCAGGAATCTTCCCCCATTCTGAATTTATATATCTTGGAAACCTCTGAGGTTATCTAGGTTAGAGAAATGTTTTCCCTAAGATACATTTCGAAGCTTTCCAGTGCTTGTGGCTCGGGTTTTATAATTAACCACAATATTAAGGTGGCTTATGTGGGGAAACATCATGAGGAATGTTTCAGATTCCGTATTGCAATGTCTTTATGTTCTGCATGCAAGGTTTATGAGTTAAACAAGTCAATTAAAATGCTTCTGTAAGCCTCATTAACTTCGTGACTACTACTAAATGCAGCGAAACTCTGATAAGTTGAAGAAATATAACTTCCAGTGAAAGAGAGCTTTTCTTTCGGCGCTTTAATGGAATAGACTTTTTTTATTCGCTTTTATTCATCACAGTGTTTCTCACCTAGTAATCGGCCATGATGGGCTATGTATGTAATAACTTGTAAGTAACAGGTCAAGTTATTAGACTGCCGTTTAACAGATTACAAAGATTGCTAAGAAGATTGAGCAAGCAACAAACGTGCAATCATGGTTTCATACTGCAAGAAACAGAACCAAAGTCTATAACCTCTTCTCTCAATGCGAAACTAATAGGATTTTGCAAGGCTGTAATACGTTTTTACTTTACTTAGAATGAAAATGAATGAATAGTGTTTAACGCCCGTTTTAGCTACAGAGGCACCACAGGCGATGGACACTGATGATACATGAGATATATTTGAAAGGGATTTATTTTAAAGGAAGGAATCGTTGCAGACCTAAGTTTAGGGCACCTCCCCGGCATTTGCCGTTTTTTATGAGGACTGAAGAAAACCTGGGAAAAAACCTCAATCAGGGAGGACGGTGCTGGCGGTATTCGAACCCAGACCTCCCGCTCACGAGTCCGTGCCTTAACGACCTCGGCCACTTGTGGCGGTACTTTGCTTAGAGATGTAGGAAAAACGTTATTCAAAGTCGGCAATGTTATGCAGTATTTATTTACCCGTTCTGATATTCATTGCAAATTGTAGTATATTAATTTTATAACTACTTCAAGACGCTATGAACATTTTTCCCCTTGTGCCTGAAGACAGTTTAAAATAAATTATTGTAAAAATACCAAAAAATTCCCTTTGAAATTGTTTAAGCAAGCATTCTAATATTTAATAGGATTTTTAGTAACCATATTGTTTATAATTTTATTTCATTTTTGGATCCTCAATTTTCCCTTGAACATACGAGAATAGGTCCATAAGTTTCCGGCTTAACCATTTTCTAGGTATGATAAAGACAAAAACTATGTTACACTTTTCCAAATAGTTACCATTTGTTGTAATACACTTCTCACACCTTTGAATTAACATTTCACCCCCCCCCCCCAAATAGTAGGAAGTCTTGTCTGCAAAATGAACATAAACACCATCCATCACTTCTTCGTCACATTCTTTCCTCGAAGGTTCTTGAGTTTTGAGAAGAGGAAATAGTCACTGGGAGTTAGATATAGGTGTAGGATCGATGGTGGATCTCCTTGAAGTCAGATTTCTTAACAAAGTCCTTTGCAACAAGATCTGTATGCACAGGCGCGTTGTCGCGCAGAGGGCGCACACTACCAATCAGCTTCCCCCCCCCCCCTTTTGGTGTTGGAGGCACATCTGTCTATGCAGTAGGTAGGTATAATACTCCATATTTTCTGTGGTCTTCCTCTCCTTGAAGTCAATGAAGAGTATTCCTTTACAGTCCCAAAATATTGTGGCCATGATCTTCTTGGTTGACTGAGTGACCTTGGCCTTTAGAGGCGATGCTTCGCTAAGTTTACGCCTGCCACTCCGTTGATTCTCCGTTGGACAAGGGATCATAGTAGGCGACCGTAGTTTCATCTCCTGTAACTGGTTTGCACAACTTCTCTCTCGTTGCCGCGGCAGAACTCCAAAAATGCCTGATAACAGATGACTCGTTGCTGCTTTTGAACTAAGGAAAGAAGTCCAGGCACCCATCTTGCACTAACCTTATTCATGTTTAAATATTCATTAATAATTCGAAGGATTGTTGTTTTAGAAAGAAACCTTGCTGCTATTTCTGTAACTTTGAGGTGCCTGTCTTCCATAATTTCTCCTTCGACGAGAGCCATGTTTTCAGTAGTGAGCACCTCCAAGGGCCGACCTGCACGCTCTTCGTCTTCAATGCTTTCTCGGCCCATTTGAAAAAGTTTGTCCCATTCTTTTACGGTACAATATGAAGGAGATGGTTTCTCATTTACAGCATCCAATCGCTGTTTAATTTCATTTGGAGCAAGTGCTCCTTTTGTGAAGAACTTAATAACAGCTCTATGGACGATGGACGATGGACCGACGACTTCAGAGAAGCAGCAGAAGGAATGTAAAGAGAGAAGCAGCATCAGAGATATCCGGAAGGGACAAGACCTCAAAAACGAGAACTATAAAAACAGAATATTAAGCAATCACTATTACATGGGTTTTGTTCCTTCTTCTGCATGCAATAAATGATGACCAATCGTATAAGAGTGAGCTTATCTAATGTGTGTGTTCATGGGGGTGTGGGTATATGAAAAAAGCAACGATGACATTCAAAATATAATTTTATCTACCTCATCAAATAAGAAAAACCGAATTAACCCTTAACTTACAGGAGGGTGTACCCTAAAGGGATTTGTAAGCCATTCTTAGCCTTATTTTTATACTGAATGCTGATATTTTTGTTTAGATAGGGATATCCCTTATGGATAAAATATCGTCTGTGGAATTAAGAAAGATGTCGGGACTGAACGACGTGGCTGTGCAAACAACCTGAAAAGGAAAAGGGACGGGCATGTAACAAGGCTACCAAGCAGCAGATGGGGACATATACAACCATATGGGATGCACATATCGGTAGGAGAGGAAGAGGGAGACCGAGATCGAGGTGGGTAGACTCCTTCAGGAAAGACTGCGTAGTACGGAACCGCAGTACCTGGAAGAGCCTAGGAACAGAAAGAAGAGAACAACTGAAGTCAATATTGATAGTAATAGCAAACATATTAGACTCAGCACTTGAACTCCCTTCCTTCATTTGGCACAATAGCCTCGGGATGAACCTTGGCCTGACGCAGCGACCGCTGCATCCTTATATCTCCGTCTTGCGACTTCATTGATAGAGGGCAGTATTGCAGGGGGAATGTGATCAGCATGCCGGTACCCCGCAAGTCACCTATCGTGCGGCTTTTGTGATCGACAAACGCCACCCCTCCATTAGGCAGTTTACGAATTGTCCTCGAAATCTAAACCGGGCCAGCTGTCAACAACGCTAATCACTAGACCAGAATCACTTGAACCTTCTAGTTAAATTGTGTTAAATTTGTAAAATAAGAAACATTATAGATTTATCAAACTCATAGGAACAAGAGCTCATTATATGAGAAACCAATGAACCCCCAGCTTGCGGAGGCCCTAGTTCTGGAGGAGACATAAATGGCTCTTTCATTTGAAATAAATTAGTATAATCTTAAAGCTAAGAAGCAAGTATTTACCTTTATGCTAGCCGTGTAGCCATTAGTTTGAATATTGAAATTTTAAGCGTGGAATTTTTGTAAATAAGAATTGTATATAAGTAACTTTATTTTCTATACAAACCAGCCTAACGAAGGTACCAACAACGTGAAGTGATTACAGAACTTTTAATGGACTAACTTTGTGGAGTTGTTTTCTCCCAGAGAATTCAATAATGGCCGGAGAACATTTATTCTTGAGCTGTACATCATTTCCCACATTCTTTAAGAGTAGTTGCCTGGAGCGGGACCAGAACCCCGACACTTGGAGAACGAGCTTCACGTTCTAGGAGCATATCACCCGGACATGCCGGTACATGTGGCTGGTGTGCAGATGAACTTGGAGAGACCTTGACAAGCATACCCGTCTCCTCACCTCGCGACCTCCGCAGCACAACATACACTGATAGCAGTTGTTGGAAGCCAAACTTGGTGTTTTGCATTTGATCAACTTGCACTGTGCTTCCTTAGTCTTCCGGTCGCTCCTGCAGACATTTTATTTACCTCCAACTTATTGTCTCTCTGATGAAAAATAAAAGACTAGCAAAACAAAAGTTGAGACAGCAAGAGAACACGACACTGTCTTAGTGAAAACATAGTATTCTAATTAACTAAATGTAAATCTGAAGGACTGTAAGATGTACTGATGATAGCCGCTTCAATGGGAGGCTAGAGGAGAGGCCTGGTTTTGAAGACATTTTATGGCGAAGAGCTTAAGTTATTAAAGTCATTCTGTATATTGATTTAATAAAATACTTATTTTAACTACTTCATAATACTTTCAATTTACATAGTGACGCCCTATATCATCTGCTGCGGCCAAAAACATTACTACTTTAGTAAAATTAGTAAATTAATAACTTTTATAATAAGAACGAATGCATTACTCGAAGTGTTGGACTGCATCGAAGGAAATTATACAAGATCCATATAGTCACAGGCAACACCAAGAGGACCTATGTGGCAAGAATATCCAATTTGCTGTTTAAGTATAACGGAATACACTTATGATATATTTACCGTTGGTTAGCTGCAGTTTCCAGGGAAAATGTTCGCTTCTAGAAAGAACACGCCTACATAAAACTATTCTTAAAGGTGTGAACTATGAAACCAAGATGCCACTCAGAAATCTGTTATGACCTTAATAGTTCCGAATACAATCCTGCTTGAATAGGGACTTCAAAGATGGGTTTTGCTTTATTATTTCAGTACAAAGTTAGTCATTAGGAACACGAGCATTACGCCACAAGTGGCCGAGGTCGTTAAGGCGCGGACTCATGAGCGGGAGGTCCGAGGTTGGAATGTCTCCAGAATGTCCTCCCTGACTGAGGTTTTTTCCAGATTTTACCCAGACCTCATAACTGTCAAATGCCTAAATTTAGGTCTGGAAAGCTTCCTTCCTTAAAAAAGCCTTTCCCAGTTTATCATTTCATCTCATGTATCACCAGTGCCCACCGCCTGTGGTGCCTCGGTAGTTAAATGGGCGTAAAACACTATCTAAAAACAATGTGAGCATTTGCTGTCACTTTGGTGGTAGCAAGTCTTAATTTAACACTTTTAATAGTGTTTAACGCCCGTTTTAAGTACTGAGGCATCACAGGTGGTGGACATTGGTAATACTTGAGGTGAAATGATAAATTGGGAAAGGATATTTCTTTTTAAAGGAAAGAAGAGTGCCAGGCTCAAGTTTTACGGTACCTCCCCGGCATTTGTCATTTATGCGAACAGGAATAACCGGAAAAAATCTCAGCCAAGGAGGAAGGACCTGTTGGGAATCGAACTTAAGACGAGTCCGCTGCTTAACGACCTCGGCCACCCGTGGCAGTTTAATTTAACACTGAGCTAGTAACCTCCGTGTGCAGAGTGGACCTAGATTGTAACAGGTTGCTACGATGTGGTGTGTTCGGAGAGAGACCAACGTTCACTAGTTCGAATACCCCTGTAGAGCTGAGAGTAATGCAGTGCATCACAACATCTCGTGCATAAACATAGTAGATGGCTCTCACTAGCCGAGAGGCGTGGTTAGTATCAGGGTAATATGGAATAATGACTTCTTATTGGCTAGCTTAAGGACTATGGCACACAGCAAAGTATTTCTTTTATTTCAGATTTATCCATAAATTACTATTACCGAGTTTGTGTGCAAATTATACAAAAATATTGACAGATGCACATGTTAATAATCCAGAGATCCTGGGATCGAATAAGTAATTCATTTAATTCATCCATACAGGTTTGCACCTATTCAGCCACAATCTACGGACGTCATGAAAAAAACCAATGGAATCACAGCGACTATAAATGAACCATAAAAAAATGTTAACATGCAAGAAAAATTGCAATGCAATTCCTAATTTGATAGTTGCTCACACTGCTAAAGTTTGAGCTCCATGACAGATGCCAGATATATGGTGAAAACCTGTAGAATAAAGCGTTGTGTCTTACTATAAGATAATGTCCCATTACTACCGAAAGACGTAATTTAAAATCTTCTCTGCAGTGATATACTTTATAGATGTTTACGCCGTTTCAAGTGGCGGGCTATTCAAATTGATCACATCCTATGAGATCAGCCTGCACTAACAAACCGAAAGTTTTTTCTTAACCAAAATGAATAAATTTCTTTTTCAGGATCAAAATAAAAAAAAAAAAATAAATAAAAAAAAAATAAAACTTCACAGATATTTACTGCAACTTATTTCAATAGATAACAGGGTAGGACTAAAAGTTTCCGGCGTCGCCGATTAGGACTATCCCCTTAACAAATCCCTTATCTGATGTCACACCTTATCTGTTAAGTAAAAATTGCAGCTATAAATTTCGCTCCGCTGTGTTCAGTTGTTCAGCTATAGTTGCATAAAGAAGGCTGTGTATAGAATATTGTGACGTTCAAAATGGAGTATCCAGCTGTTATTAAGTTCTTCACAAAAGAAGGACTTGCTCCAAATGAAATTAAACAGCGATTGGATGGTGTATATGGGGAAGCATCCCCCCTCATACCCCTCATATTCTACCGTAAAAGAATGGGCCAAACTTTCTCGAACGGGTCGAGAAAGCGTTGAAGACGAAGAGCGTACAGGTCGGTGCTTAGTTGTGCTACTCCTGAAAACATCGCTCTTGTGGAAGGAGAAATTATAGAAGACCGGCGGATCATAGTTACAGAAATAGCAGCAAGGTTGGGTCTTTCTAAAACAACAGTCCTTCGAATTATTCCTGAACATTTATACATGAATAAGGTTAGTGCCTAGACTTCTTTCCTCAGTCCAAAAGCAGCAACGAGTCATCTGTTGTCAGGCATTTTTGGAGCTCTGCCGTGGCAACGAGAGAGAAGTTCCGCTAACTACTGTTACAGGAGATGAAACTATGTCCTCTACTATGATCCCCTTGTCGAAAAGAGAATCAATGGAGTGGCGTAAACCTGGCGAAGCGCCGCCTCTCAGGCCAAGGTCACTCAGTCAACCAAGAAGATCATGGCCACAATCTTTTGGGACTGTGAAGGAATGCTCTTCATTGACTTCAAGGGGAGGAACACCACAGTAAATGGGGAGTACTATGCTGGCCTACTGCACAGACTACGTGCTTCCATTAAAGAGAAAAGTTTAGGAAAGCTGAGTGGTATTGTGCGCCTTCCTCACGACAATCATAGCTCTTGTTGCAGAGGAAACTGTGAAGAAAGTGGCTTCAAGGAGATCGGCCATCTACCCTACAGCTCAGATCTAGCTCCCAGTGACTGTTTCTTCTTCTCAAAACTCAAGAAGGACCTTCGAGGAAGGAAATTTAAGAGTGACGAAGAAGTGATGGATGCTGCTTATGTCCATTTTGCAGACAAGACTTCTGTTTATTTGGGGGGGGGGGGTTGAAATGTTAATTCAAAGACATAATGAGCGTATTGCAATAACGGGTAACTATATTGAAAAGTGAAATATAGTTTTTATCTGTCATACCTAGAAAATAGTTCTAGCCGGAATCCCTTGGACTTGCCTTCGTATATTCCATTAAATTGCGATACTACTTTTAAATAGAACATCTATATTATTACTGTTGCAAATGCAAAGTCACTAATAAAAATATACCCACGCATATCGCGCATCAAATGAACTTGAGCTTGAATGTCACTTTCCTCTCTTTTGCTTTTGCAAATACTTGCATCCTTGGTAGAGCGCCCACAAACCTTGTCACGGATCACTAAACAAAACAACAGCAACGGGGCGAAGTTTGAGCATTAAAAAAGAAGTGGTTTTAAACACAGTGAACGTAATATGAAGCGAGCTCCGAATACCCTCGACTCGTCCGAGATCAAAGATAAGGAATACTCCCAATCTCATATCTAACGGTATGCCATTTACATGCAGAAGCTGGGTACAGGCATCATGCAGTTGCTCTATGCAAAAGGTAGCGGGTGGTCAGTTCCCTTTGTTGTGGGCGTATTATTCATAAGATCCTTGAAAGTGCCTGGTGTTCATTAAACCAGTCTAAATCATTGCTTATCATCTTTTTACTGAAAGGAATACATTTGTTGTTAGCTGTCTGCTTTCGGGTTAAATATTTAAACACTTTAAAGTAACGGAAAATAAAATTAACTACCTTCCTTTTGCGGACTATTTCAATTCATTTATACTCTTATCTCAAGCTTAACATCGATGTAAGTCTGATACCAGGCACAATGATTACTATTATAAACGTAACTGTTTCCTGTGTCGAGGAAAAGTTTTCAAAACAAATTATTGAAGGTGTGACTTGCTCATGTTGATTTTTTTTTTTTTTTTTTTTACTCGCCAAATTTGAAGAGTTGGCAAAAATTAAATTCGTAATTTATAAAATTATGACAGTACCGATTTGAGCAAAGTTTGGCTAATAAGCTGATAGATAACATTTTCTAAATGTAAACCAATATTCCGAGAGGCTGGGTGAAACATCAGCTCCCTGAAAATGATTGT
This sequence comes from Metallyticus violacea, assembly GCA_030762175.1. Lineage (NCBI taxonomy): Eukaryota > Metazoa > Arthropoda > Insecta > Mantodea > Metallyticidae > Metallyticus > Metallyticus violacea. The sequence goes on from CM060834.1 coordinate 90,512,863, forward strand.
ATTAGCTTGTACGTGCTATGAATTTAAACTGGGAAATAATGTAATGCAAGTGGTGCAGAAAATATACCAGGCCTTCAACGGATGATGCGAGGATGGGTCATAGATTTCTAGGAAGGCAAAGAAACTCATTGTGAGGACGTGACAACGCAATTCAACGTCAGTGCAGAAACCACATGGCTACCATAGGAGTTGACGCTGACTCGGGAGGTGGAGCGAGCTGCTTTCTGTTTTGTACTGTTGTCACATTAATAGTAGGATCCTTTTCTTGATGGGCTGTTGACAAGCGATCCTCTAAGTCTACGGCACTACAAGACGCTGTCATTACTGGTTGGCAGCCCAAAATCTATACTCAAACAACTGAAAACACCACCGCATCAAACAATCAACCCCATAGTGCACTCTAAGCAGTTGGATTATATCCATGAAAAGAAAACTCTTTGAAAACTGAAAACCACATACAGCTAAGATATCTAGTAAAACCATTATTGGTTGGAGGACTCTAGTGCACCCACCACGTTCTCCAGACACTGCAACATCAGATTATCATATTTTGCTTTCTATGGATAATCATATCCAAGTGTAGCAACAATATTAATAATATATATTTTTAGGATATGGTGTTTTGAAATTTCTGGACTGAAAGCTACGGGTCGCCTTATATAATCAGATTTATCAACGAAAGGAATTGTGAATCAATCAGTTTGGTGTTCCATCACCACCAAATACATTTGTTTAATGATTTTAGCTTTATCACTACAATTTTTTCACTCTTCTCAACATTTTCGGAGAGTAATCATAATGCAAATCTGGAGGGAAAAATCATACAATACACTTAAAAATGTTGGAAAACAATTGTACAAACTGAAGAAATAAAATACCATCACATATTTAAACCATCCATTGCTCACTCCACTTGCATACAATCTTCTGTGTGCTAGATATAGAAGGAACAAAAAATCCACGACTGAGATTAAATCTTGTATTTACATAAGTCTAGTGATGTTAGTGAAATTCAAGCTGGTTCACATCTTACGAGGGGCGTTACGTTAGCGGGAAAGAGAGTTATCGGCACGTTGAAACGAACTTGTATGTGTTTCAAGATTACACATACAAAGATATGTTGTTTGAAGTAGGCTGAAAGTAGTAGTGTTGCCAATGGAATCATGGGATTTCCGAGCTGCTGACCAGTCCCGAGCGACAGCGGAGAGAACCGAAGGTAGCGACTTGCACAGTCATCGCTAAATACTACGGCTTCACAAACAGTGGTGCGATAACTCAGGCGGTTAGAACGTCATGCTATAGTTGAAAAGATAGTGGTTTTGAGTCCTACCATCACGATGCTCTTTTTTCCCCTGCTGTATAAAGGAGATTTGGCACAATTACAATGATTTATCCGGTAACATAGAACATAGTATCACGCACAGAATGGTCTGCATATTGATTTTGACCAATTCTTTTTCTGCTGCAATCAAAGGAAGTTTACCAGCATTGCAGTAGTTTACCAACTCCTGTCAATTTATATTTACGAAAAGGAGGCGAGCGTAGGCCGTCAGGCCATAGCGAGTCGCACCAAACCAATGGGTCTACCGGTTTCTAGGATTTATCCGAGGTAATCGTTAGGGTTAGTGTGTGTGTAAATGCCAACATTATAATGAATTTACCCCTCCCTATCAATTTATAATTAAGAAAAGGAGGCGAGCGCGGGCCGTCAAGCCTAATATTTTACTCGCATAACAATGCACTATTAATTCATTTTTTCACAGGGTAACACATAGGTTACGCAACGTTTTTTTTTTTTTTTAAAAAAATACATTCAACATGAGATACAAGAGCGTATAGTAAACTGCGCAGTCGCTTGGGATTGACCAGCCGCTCGGAGATTCCATGATTCCAATAGCAACACCAGTGCTTTTAGCCCTGCTTGTAACGACAAATAAACAGTCCCAGCCCAGTGTAAGTCTAACATTGCAAGAGGCAGGATGTCTGGAAACCTTTCTGTGAACCTAGTAAAAACTGCATGCTTTGAAGCAACGCTCGGTGAAAAAAATTCTCAAAAAAGAAGGGAAAGTGCGCCAGGCTTCAGTTTATGTTGAATTAGCAGCATCTAATTAAGTAAAAATTTGTAGCAAGCGGTTTATGTGAGGTAGAGAGTTCATCAAAGTTCACTTTCACATGGTGCGTCCCGTAGGAGCATCTTCCAGAGAAATGTACAAGAAAATTGAGGATATAATTTTGACATAAACTAATTAAGGTTTCTCTAAATAGTAGAAGCAATGAATGTTTCGGCAGGTACAGTTTGGAAAGTAATTTAGGAAAATTTCAAGATGTATTCCAGGTTGGTACTCCTATCGACAACAGACAAAGCGCAGGCTGTCATCTAAACATGCGACTTTCAGCATCTGAACGTTGCACAGTTGGAATTTCGTTGACATGTTTTCAACTGATGAAGACATAAAGATGGTTGTGAATTCATGGTTTTCAAGCCAACTAAAACACTTTTTAAGAGTTTAAATACATCTCAAGAAAGTGAATAAAGTGCACTGAATTATCAGAGCGCTATAATGAAAATATATATATATATATAAATCATGTTCCTAAGTTCTTAGTTTTTATGCTCATATAAATTATTAAACACCCCTAGAATAGTAAGATATTTAAAATAAAGAATGTCTTGAATGTTTTTTTTTTTTCCCCAAATAAAGAATGCTCGTGGTTACAACTTTTCCTGCAGAGCTTTGTTACGACCAAAGACTGCTGTTATCCCGCAAACTGTTATAAGGAGTGCACATACTCCCACAAACTACAGTTGGCAAATTGATTTACTGAATGGATACCTCGTAAATCAATCAAAATAGCATATACTGCAATAAAGGAAATATAAATCATATTGAAGTTTTGAAAAAAAAAAGGGGGGGGGGATAGATAGCGTCTGTTTTAACATTAAGAGGTTACCTTGCCTCAGAGATTTAAAACGAGCATTTATTATCTTAATATTCCATATTGGAGAGGTCATAATACATCTAACTATCGTGCTTCAGTTTTAAAAAGAGAGACGGGTATATCTCATTTCATGTAACCATAACAGAGGGGCAAATCAATAGCCTAAGTAGAACATTTTTCATTCTTATTCTATTAGCATCATATCGGTAAGTAATCTTATAATAGCAGCTCTGTTTCTATGCTTCCAATATATCTTTGCCTTACAGCGTTCAAAATAATATGTTTGACATTTAACAAGAGGAAAACATTTAAGAATCGTATCGGTTCATCCAATTATCTGATGACCGATGCGGCGAAGGAGATTGCACTGGCATGTAAGCCATCATTCGCGGCTATCGGAACGGATGGGGATAAAGAGTAATGTACCCAAGCATGCCACGCATAAAGATGCTGGGACGCCTGTCTGTATTTCTCACACATTCCCGTTTCTCGAAGTGCATTAACTAATTTATGGAAATTGATCACTTGGCAATTACTATTTAAATACTCTCCTACAGCACAAGCAGGTCTGATACAGACACACAAAAAAGTTTGACGTGGAATAAAACCATTTAGGCCAAATATTTCATTTTTAGTATTCTTAGCAGACTTTACTCTAGCGTAAATGACTGGGTGGCACGAGACTCAAGACCAACGTAGCATCTCGATAATCTTGGCCCAGCCCACTCGTGTATGTTGGTCATCAGAAAAGTTCATAACCCAGAGTATGCGATTATTTTCCACGTAAACAAGAACTTACTGTCTAGTATATCATTCCAAATTAGGTCTTCAAGAACAGCCTCTTTAAATTCATCGGAAGAGAAATTAATTTCTACAAAACCTAGCAAATTCTACCTCATTTTAAGCAATTGTTTTAAATTTCAAAGCTTTTTGGCAAATATAACTGTCTAACGATTTTTATTTTATAAATATTATATAAAGGGATCAAAAACAGATACTAATTTTCAAAGAAAGTCTTGTTTGTTGCTTATTAGATTTTATATCAAGTGTGCTGTCATAGACCTTGAATGTTTTGAGTTTCACTATTAAAAATATCATTTAGCACAACAAATAAGTATGCTACTTATTACATGTTAATTGTATAAACCTTATGAAAGATAAGTTCAATCGGTTAGTTGAGTGCGCGCGCATATGCGTGTGTGCATATGTATATATGCATGTGTATTGTGCACAGAGAAATCTCCATTCAGAACACACCACTGTCTAGTATTCTCAAGACTCGTATAACGAGCCTTTCAACATTCCAGCAAGAACTGCAGCTCACAATTTCGGGCCATAACCTCCCCCCTCCCGCGCCTTGCTCAGCACTGTTAGGAAGGGAGAATGGTGAGTTAATGGCGATTTTCCTGATCGCCTGTATTGGATTCGCGCCGTACAGCGGTACAGCTCCTGCCCCGCAGCGTAGCGAGTTCATAAAATCGATGTGAAACAATATCCGCGAAATTTATCAAGGGAAGCGCATTTGGATCAATTATTACATGAGAAATAAACTGCTTTTGACGTGAATATGAGATCGGTTATTTTCTATGGTGAGAATGCATAGCTTTTTTTTTTTTTTTTTTTTTTTTTTTAACATAAGGATTGAAAAATTATGTACAAAGTTTAAGCTACACAAAATCTAGAAGTATCGAATCATCCAATTATCTGATGACCGACGTGACGGCTGGAGACTGCTTCGGGCCAGCTGAGCTACGCCAGTAGAAGTGCGCGGGGTTTATAGAACTGCCTTGTCGGTTAGCGTCGTTCAAATAATGAAAGGTACAAAACTATTTTAATTACAGAATGAAGTCTGCAAATATTAAGCCTAATGAGTGTATATTTATGATTCGCACGTTCATACCAAGCTTGAAGAGAAATCTCCAGGTGATCAAGTTCCAAGTGTAAGCAAAGAAGATAGCATATGGCTGATAGGAGAAGCTGTTAATGACAGATACGTCCGGAAAATACTCATAAAAAGAGCTTAGCCTTTTTTTCAGCAAATGGTAATGCTTTCAGAATCTAATGGTTAACATCCTTCAAGAAGTCAATTAAACTTTGCAAAAAGAAAACCAAAAAGAGTGATTGGGTACTATCGTAAGCAGATGACAGAAACACGTGGAAAGTAAGGCAGGCATTTACAGCATTGCTTTACGTGACATGGGCTAAATATATCTTTTATGTGCGTTAGAAAGTTTTAAACTTTTCGCTTTAGTGTTTGCATCCCCGACTCTTGTGTATCCGAACTGGCTACAAGCTATCGGCTATTGGACGATGCAATGCCAACTGTCGCGTCGGTCATCAGGTATTTGGATGACAGTAAATCTATGAGCTCTATGCCAAATGAATTAAAGAAAACAAGGGTAACCAGCTTTTTCAACTTTTTTGACGTGCAGAAGTAGATGTTCATTGCTCCCTGTATCATTGATAATGACCTAACTTTGCTAATAAAATTAATTTATTACTATATTTTCATTATTGAAATTGTGTTTTTCTCGTTGAAAAAACATACAAAAGTACTGTGTGTTGTATATGTATACGCGGGCTGTTCAATAATTTTTTACAGATAAAATTTCTCGCCTTAAAACTTAAATTTACAACATTTTGTCAATGCATACTTGTGTATTAGTTTCATTGTTGTCACTTCCGTTCCCACCTGAGAGAGGAATGCAAGTTGTGACCTTTTCAGTGCCCCCTAAAGCAAAATGAAGGTGACACGCGACGAACAATATGCTGGTCTGAGATTCTGCTTTCTTCTCAACAAATCTTCAGCTCAGACAAAGATACAGGAGGCATATGAACAGTTTGTTCTTGCCTATAGCATCAGTTCGAAGATAGTTTTAAATGTTTAAAGAGGATAAGCATTGCTTTCAAAGGAAGGTAGACGCAGTTTGTGTTCTAAAGGAACAAAAGACTAACACCGCTGCTGTTATTATGAGAGAGGATCGTAAAATAGCATTAAGAATACTTTTAGAAATTCTGAAAGTTTCACTGGGTGCACCCACAAGTTAACAACGGAAAAGTTGCATATAAAACAGACGTGTTTATGCAGGTAGGTTTCAAAACTGCTGCCCCCCCCCCCAAAAGAACGTTTGCGTAGGCTTGTATGCAGTTGTAGATAATTAAAGGAAGCTGTGTGTAGTTTTTATCAAAAGAGTTAGTTCTTGAGAGAAAACAGTAAAATACAGCAATACCAACACCAATGGCTCCATCCGCTGGGATAGCTATGTTCATATCATTTTTCGATATTCAAGGCATAACTTACCACACCTGTGCACACTGGGCAAAACAGCCGATTCTTTTGAGTTTATTTACAGACGCTCTTAAAAACACTAAAGAATGTCCCGAAAACTCTACACGCCTACGATCACATTTTCGTACAACAAGCCGAATGCTGCACCACGATAATGTTCGGTCGCACATTGCAAATTGTGCTACATAATTCACAAAAATCGATATGAGATGTGTCCCTCATCCTCCCTAAAACCCAGATTTAGCACCGCAAGACATTTTTCATTTTCCCCAAAGAAAAAATACTTTTGTGTGAGGCATTCTCCATCATCAGAAGCAAAAGTGAAGGCTACGGAGGTAATTCTGAAGGACCTGCCTAAAAGTGGTATCGAGTATGACTTTGGAATATAACAGGTATGTTGTCAAAAAGATTATGATCTTCTTTATTGAACAATCCTCGTATTAACGGATGTATGTATATGTATATAAGTGTTTATCAAATAATATATAACACTTTATATAAAACACAAAAGATGCTACACTGCTAAAAAGTGGCGAACAAACTTATGATTTTTCTTCTTTTTCAGAATCAGCTCACTTTAAAACACAAGAAACAGAAAATGTACTCAAATTAACAAAACCGCTGTAAACCAGTGCTATATTCTGTAGGAATGCACTACTACTTTTGTTACGGCCTGTATTTCAAGGGAAGAAAAGCGGAGAGGTGGGAGAAGAATAGGTGAAGTTAGTGAGGGAGTTATCGAATGCGTTTTGAATTCTTTATCGAGCTATAATAGCCCATTGTTTGGCTCTCTCGCTACCCTGTACCTGAGAGGCTAGCTAAAGTTACACACAACCTTCTTAGCGCACCCTACATTTTCTTCCATTAATTGCCATTTCATACTTGGGTGTGAAAATAAAATGTCTTCAGAAACAAATTCATTCCCCCGACTCTTAGAGTTTTAGCAGCGCTTGTGAGATATTAACAGTTGAATGTAGCAATATCGCCATCAAAAGCACTGTACTTGAAACAATGATTTTATCCAATAATAATTCTGTAGATGCTTTTAATCTAGGCAGCTGGAACGCTATAATTTATTACTCACATTCACAGCTTCCTGCGGTATGTCAGGAGGAGTTGGACTTGTTTCCACATCACCGATATCACTCATATCAAGTATTTTATATCAAATACTGACTGAAAAACCACAAAGTCGTAGAAAACTGCGTGTCTATTAGTTTATTTCCATAGTTATAGCAATTAGGTATACGTAATGTTTACAGTGTTTTGTTGCCCACTATTTCAGATGGTGTTTGCAGTTTCATATCGTCAAGGTCGCTATAATCCAACGCTTCTAAACAAATGTATAGTTTTTATCTACATTTGTAACTGGTAGTAAACATAGCAGGATAAGCTACTCTCATATAATATTTTTAATGCACTCACCAAGGTTTGTGGCGCCATTTATCTCCTACTCGTGTCTTAATACCTATCAATTCTGTACTTATATATATATAATATAAATGAAAAATAAAAATAAAGTAACACTATTAACAACGTAACAAATTAACAGTAATAATAAAAGTAGAAAAGGATAAAACACTGAGAAAAAGTCACACTTGAAATTGCTACATTTGTTGAACCAAAATGTCATAACATTACCTTGGATAGGTGTCACGGTAAAAGATGTAATAAACAATAAAGTCTTTTAGAAAACACAGAGAAAGTAAGAAATAAAATTAAAAGAATAATAGATAAATCGTAAAGAAATCAAAAGTAAAACACGCAAAAGCAAAACATGCAAAAGCAAATAAAGCTTAATAAGCAAAGTTAAAAGCAGCACCAGAGGTGCAAACAATATAAATGAAAAATAAAAATAAGTAACACTATTAACAATGTAACAAATTAACAGTAATAATAAAAGTAGAAAAGGATAAAACACTGAGAAAAAGCCACACTTGAAACTGCTATATTTCGAACTACTGGAGTTCTTCAATGGCAAGAACACACACCTGTGTGTGTGTGTGTGTGTGTGTGTTTTTTTTTTAAAAAGATACATAAATGCTAGTGTTATCGATACGTTAAAACAAACATCGTAGAAGTGCTATAAGTATACGTGATGTTGGGACTCGCGTTTAAGAGGTTCTGAGTTCGAATTCTTGAGTCGTCCTTCCCGACCTTGAATTTTTCACGATTTTCCTTGGTCTCTTAGGTAAATGCTGGGAATTAATCTTTCCTTTCCATTAACTGTACACACAATCAATTCATTCAGTGTCGAATTTACCAGACAAGAAGAACTGATGCTGTGTGCGGTATGACTGTGGCTTGCGCTGTGGATGGAGTTCTACCCGACGCCTGGTATGGGTTGGAACTCTTAGAAGGAGCGGGTCTGTTTTATTTGGAAACAATGTTAAAGATTCTATCTATGACTATGATTCATCTCCCCTGCATCTACTGTGGACGTAGACATAAACAGGCAGCATTAGTGCATGGAAGTACAAAAATGTCCTCCAACGTTTCTACGAATCCAATATAATTTGCGTCCTTTCGGCTAAATCCAAATAGTTTTTCTTGCATAGTCTTGAAAAATATAAATTCGTTAAACGTAAGCAAACCTATACTGAGAGAAATTAGAGCTGGAGGCCAGGATAAAATTCAGTATCAACACAAAATGAGTGCAGGCAACCTGTTCAAAACCGCCAGGGTGGCCGAGGTCGTTAAGGCGTGGACTCTGGGGTTCGAATCCCGCTAGGACGGTCCTTCCTGAGGGTTTTTCGAGGTTTTCCTCAGTCCTTATAAATGACAAATGCAAAGAAGGTTTCCTAAACTTAGGCCGGCACGTTTCCTTCCTTAAAAATCCTTTCCGAATATATCACTTTATTTCATGCACCATCAGTGTTCACCGCCTGTGGTGCCTCAGTGGAAAAAAACGGGCGTTAAACATTATTTAAAAAAAAAACTACGCTGCTGTATGGTGTGATGCGTAAACGGCGGCACTTGTCTCTTAAGCTTCATTTACAATAGGCTCCTAGTCTCCGGTCATACTATAAGTGAAATACGGTACGTTTTTAAACCGTTAAGATTAATTGGCCATCCTACAGGAACTAAAATGCGCGACCGTATCGTACCTAAAGGTCTGGACTGTCTGGCTTATGACGTTGGTTTTTACTCATAAAAAGCTTTGCCTTGCCTTTGATACTCTACATAAACTTTATGTATGCTATGCGATGTTATAAATTTCATATTTAAATCTAGAAGACAATAAAAGTCGCGTGGCATAAAGAAACATGTTAAAAAGCTTCCAATGTTATGGATTTGTCACACGCCGTTCTGAATAAAAACAATCCCTGGCTTCTTTTAGGGTTTCACGCCTTGCAAAGAACAAGTTCTGTAAAGGCACACGTTTCACTACGGCTACTGCTTCTGTCAAAGAAAAACGAATACGAACATATCCTGGAATGTACGGCCGAAAGCAACTTCTTTGTGCTGTACTTTGCCAAGAATCACATCTGCAATAATTCGCAGGATACAGGGTGTCATAGTTTGCTTTCAGTAGATGTATGAACTCTTTACCCTGAAAGTTAAAATGACAATTTAACCCGAAAATCGTGTTATTGTTATTATTATTATTATTATTATTATTATTATTATTATTAATATTATTATTATTATTATTATTATTATTAATGCTAGCAATCGTGGTAGTGATACTGTCAAGACAATAGAACAATAATGCATAAACTTAACTAAAAATCTACAAGAAGTAGCATATCGAAGTGTAGAAAATACCTAATGAGTAAACTATGAAACTGTCCACTTTGTAAACAATACAACTAATAATTGCAGGGATATATTGGCGCATGCGTGTCTATCAGATTTCTCTTGCAAACTAACCAATTAAAAATACCTCACACATGGTGTTATTTTAAACGAAGATGGTATTCAGAACTCAGACAGTGTACAAGCTATACTCTAACATTTTGTTTTGACATTCACACCGCAACTACTATACTGAAATAATAAAAAATAGCGATCTTATTTTTCTGCAGTTTCTTCAATTTTATATAAAATACCGAACGGAATTTATAATAAATTAATATGTATGTAAGAAATTTACATACTTCTAGTTTCAGTATGTAAAATGTAAAACAGAAATATTCTGAAATACCCGTAAAAATAGCTCATTTATGCTGAGACATTAAATTTTAAAATATCAAGTGTTTTAAGTTTTATAAAAACACTACAGCAATAACTCATAATTTCAAAACTCTGGTGCATAGTCTTCATGTTTATCCATTTACCAACGAGATGTTGACATCTTGTTTAACTGTATATTCTACGTATATGATAGTAGAATTACTCATTATCACTTTCTTGAGCAAGTTCCGCTGTTTCCTGTTCTTTGCTCATGAAAAACAAGAAATGTTCAGAAATAATAACTAAAGGAATTGCTCGAAATATGGAGGAGCATCAACCAGCAAACAAGGTGTGTTCGAACGGAGGGTCTACTATTAACCATCAACAAATAAATTCTCAAGTCTTAGATTAAGTACAAGATTTCAATCAGGAAATATAACTAGCGTTCATGGACTTGATCAGAGTATTCATACAGTTAAACACCTGTTATTATTAAAATCTGTAAGAAGTCAAGACACACAAAAATATCATATATCAACTGTGTATTTAAACACCACAGTTAAAGCCAGTTATATAAACACGGAAAAGTATTAAACTAGAAATAGTTGTTCAGATAGAAGTATCCAATATCTCAACAAATGTTTATTTTCTGATATAAATGATATAAAAAGGTTAACAGCTTAACATTGATAAAATAGGGCATACGATTTTACCTTAATAGTAGAAACGACAAAACTAAAATTGCAGTGGTCACGTCTAGACTTCAAGCTGCTTACGTCAGAAGAACTTTTTTTTTTTTGAATGATTTATTTATGGACGCTCTTTAACATCTCAGGTCATCAGCGTCCCATTCTATTTTGGGTGTGAAACAGCCCACAAATTTTGCTCAGAGGCCTCTCTTTCAGGCTTGAGGTTCTTTTTCGTGCCGTAAATGTACGACACGGGACCCACGGCTTTACTTCCCTTCCGAAGGAAGCCATACTTAGGATTTTTACGCCCGAAAAAATCCATCGATCCTGGCCGGGTTCGAACCCACGTTTTGGGCGTAGGAGGCAAGTATGGTAACCACTACACCACCAGGACCAACTACTTCAGAATAACAGTGGACATAGCCTACAAATCAGATTTTTATTTCTGGATTATGTTCTCGAGGTTTTGGACGCGGCGTTAACAGCATAGGGAATACCACACACAAATACAAATAAATATTGGAAATTAGTAAAGGATAAGTGACGGTATAATTGACGTTACCCAAGGGGTTATAAACCAAAGCTGCCATTAACATACTCCAGCTTATATACACAGAGGGTGTCAAAAATGTATACAAACTTTCACAGTAGATATCTATTTAATATATTTCAAAGTTGATCCGAAAAACAACAGTAATATGTAGTATGATAATCTGTAAACAGATATGACTCACATTACGTTATGCTAGCGTTGCTACAATAAAATGGAGCAAAGATTATCGTTTGAATAGGGGAAGCAATTTTGAAGTTGTATTGGAAAACCGAGAATGTTGTTGAAGTTCAAAGGCAATGGAGAGGTGTGTACAACAGAACCGTCAACGCGAGTAACAATTGCACGCATTAGAGACAAATTTGAGACTCATGGTACCGTATGCGATGTTTATAAGGCAGATCTGGGGGACCTCGACAGCAACAAGCCCCACGTCCTCGGTTATGGTTTGGAATGTTTGAGCACTCACCGCAGAAATCAACAAAGCAATGTGAACGTGAGACTGGGATTACCAGAACCAGGGTTAAGTCGTATTATTAAAACAGCAAAGTTTAAAGTTTTCATCCCAAGACTTTTGCATGTATCAAATGAAGATGACCCTGACCGGAGAATGCAGCACTGTGAGTGGTTTTTAAACATAGTACAACGGAATGCGGCCTTCGTACTCATGTGTATCGACGCCGAAAGATTATTCTACGTTGAGTTGAATTCATTATGCGTTTGCCAGTCCTGCACAGGTGCTGGAGCTATCTTTTGACATCTTCAAAATCGCCTCACGATAGCCTCGGAAGTACCAAAACGCTCTCCTTAACTCCTTTTTCATATAGGGAAAGTGACAAAAGGCATAGTGGGTTAAGTCTGGGGAGTATGGGGGATGAAAGACACACTCAAAGTTCCGTACACACTTCCACTCGCACCATCAGGAGTCAGTAATCCACCTCGCACAAACGCGTCTCACGTGCAAGTGATCGTGCAGAATCGAAAATCTACTGCCATGGGAAATGTGTAATATGTCTGCAAATCTGTCGGTTGTTATTCGCCGGTCTTTACGAACAATGACGTCAGCTGTGTTAATCATGGTGTCGTTTACTGCTGTTGTTGGAGCACCTGGATCGCCTTGCTTTATTGTTGAAACATAGACCTCCTTAAATTCCTTGAACTATCAAAGTGCTGAGGATTGTGCAGAACAACGTCACCATATGCCGCTGCAACAACCTGTAAGCTTCCATGCCGGATTGTTACAAACGAAAGCAAAACTTCAACGCTACATATTGCTGTTCAGGAATGAACTCTATTTTATATGTAGGCGACTAGCAGAACTGACATAGTCACTCTTCTTTTGTGTACAGACGCATGCGCGAGCGAACTTCTGTTTTTATCCACCAATCAAGGCTGATGGATTTTTTCACTAAGCAAACTTGTTTCAACAAAATTTCTTTGCTGTGTCCCATAAAAAAACCAAGTGTTAGTATTTGTTGACTTGCTATTGTAATGTCTTTACTGTGAACGCGTTAAGTTCGTCCAACAATTGCTACTTTGCAACTGAGTGGCATTGACAACGGAATATTATTACAACATTGACTGCAGTATTAATCTATTTCAATCTCCTCTTATATCTGACTCTTTTGAACAGTCAAGCTGCTCTTTGAGCACTTGATTCTCACTAATTTAATTCAAAATTGCTTTGGGACTGTCTTCAAACACTGATAGCTCTGTCAGACGATAACGCCTTAGAGTTGAGCTGGGTGCCAGGCCATCGAGGCGTGATGAACAATGAAGCAGCAGACAAACTGGATAAGAAGGAGCATCAAGCACCTATATCGACAAATCTGCAGCAAGAACCGCAATGAGGTTATGGGCAGAGAGCAACACAAGACACGATAAAGGAACTAGTTAAGACGAGTGACGGGATTTATTACTGGATATGGTCAATATAGGGAACATATCCGGAAAACGGGACTCTTCCAGGGAGAACCCACTTGTAAACTTTGCAATCAATTTTATGAAACTGAACTGGAAAGAAGAACATACCAACTCTTCTGTCCATAATATGGATGATTCCCTTATAGGAATAAAGGCTCTCGGTCTCATTAAGAATACTGAACTCGAGAATATGGTGTGACACATAAAGCCTATGGCTGAAATGCAGAAGTCTGCAAACTCTCTTAATCCCGCCTTACGACCTCAAAAAGTTACATGCAAATCAAAGTTAAAACAAATAAATAATATGAAAGAATAAAAATTTAAAGAAAAAACTAAATTATCAACCTAATTCACACCACCACTATTACCACTACCACCTCTACTACTACCACCATGTCGGTCCTGGTGATGTAGTGGTTACCATACTTGCCTTCTACACCCAAGAACGCGGGTTCGAACCCGCCCAGGACCGATGGATTTTTTCGAGCGTAAAAATCCTAAGTATGGCTTCCTTCCGGAGGGAAGTAAAGCCGTGGGTCCCGTGCCGTACATTTACGGCACAAAAAGAACCTTAAGCCTGAAAGAGAGGCCTCTGAGCAAAATTTGTAGGCCGTTTCACGCCCTGAGTTGAATGGGACGCTGATGACCTGAGATGTTAAAGAGCGTCCATAAATAAATCAATCAAAAAAAAAAAAAACCATCACTACTACTACTACTACTACCACCAACATTACCACTATCACTACTACTACACCACCACTGCTACCACCATTACTAATACTACTACTACTACCACTACTATTACTACTACCACTACTACTATTACTACTACTACTACTACCACCAACATTACCACTATCACTACAACTACACCACCACTGCTACCACCATTACTAATACTACTACCTACTACTACTACTACTACTACTACTACTACTACTACTACTACTACTACTACTACTACTACTACTACTACTACTACTACTACTACTACTACGTTAAATTCTAAAGTGCACATCTTCGACAATATTAAGAAGTTCTTAATTCTAAAACAAGCACAAGGTCAGTGTATTATATCTTTTTGCTTTCGGTGCATGAAGCAATATCAATGTACAAACTTCCGCAAGGTTTCTTTTTGGTTTTGATTCTGCATGTTGGTCGGTTAAAGGTGCCTGTCGATGTCCCGTCACGAATGCACGATCTACCATAGCCATAGTGCACGACCGGTCTCCCGAACACGTGTAAACTGAATTCACATCGACAATGTCTCACTTTGAACACATGCCGTTGTAAATAACAACGTAGTGGTATAATTTCTCCTTCAACGTTGCTCAAAGTCCTTTTGTTTCTTTAAATAGCCGAGGAGAGATATCGCATTTCAAACTTAGTTCTAAGGCAAATAACAATGTAGTTCCCGATCAATCACATCTACTGGCCACATATTAGAACACTTAAGAACGCTAACATGAAAGTAATAAGGAGGGCAAGGAAAAGGGGAATATCTGATGGCAAAATATCCTAAATATTAGCTTTCGAAAGACGTGGCACTATAACAGAAGCAGAAGTTGGTATTAAAGAGAAAAGAATGGGTTAATGCTTTAGGACAGTAATTCTCAAACCATACTCCCTGAGGTCGTAACATTACAGTACGGTAAAAGACATTCATTATTGGATGCGAATTAGAGGAAACGAAAGGCGATGCCAAAACACGATATGTATTAATTGATATAAAGTAAATTAGTTTCAAAATGAAGGCGACCATTTGTTCTGACTGGTAAACTGAAAGCACCACATCTACCGTCATAATTTCCGCAGAGACAACACCCATCTTTCAGCAGCGAACTGCATAGGCTAGGGCTCGCCTGCACTATCAAAGAAGACCATATTTTGTGTTTGTACTAACTGACTTGAGAGATAAACCATTCTATGCACTCGTCTATTTAAAAATCAACAAAGAAACAGTTTATAAAACGTAGAATAAGATCTCAGAATAAATATTTCTCTTATTTAGTCCGATTTATCGCGGCTTATAAGCGAAATGTAGCCTCATTTCTATAATTCAGGAATTAAATGATCGAGCAATGAGTAAATTTTCCTCGCTTCTACCACCACTGAAATGTAATTATAATGTATATTTATACAAGTCCAATAATATTTCATTTATTGTAATTGGTCATGTAGATATCATTGGCAGTCCTAAGTTCTACACGCCGTAAGACGCATTTCCTCATTCAGTCCGATTTAGTTAGGCAGTACGCAGCAGCAGTTGTAAGTTTGGCGTTGCTGAGGCAAGCAGTTTTGAGAACTACACATTGCAAGATACACGCAATTCGCAGTAATCATTATAAGTTAGACTTTCAGTTTCACGCGCCTCGGCAATCATCCATAAGTTTCACGCGTTGCAAATAAGTTGCTAAGTCTATCCTAAGCAAAACACCAGAAGGCGCGAGAGATTTTAGACATATAAAAATACCAATAGATATTACATCGCATCGCGTGCTTATTTACACTATTGAAATCCTCTCCTAATCCCGTTGAGAGTATGAGTCAGCAAAATAGCACAATTTACCCCTAGAAACTGTCGTTGAAGCATGGGCAACAACGCCGAGTGACCTATAACCAATCTACAAAACCACTTCAAAATTTGGCGCTCAACGCGGGGCCTACCATAACAACAACGAAGACGATAAATATACCCATACCAAAACGCTCCAAATGTTATAATAACTAATATTATTAGTTGTTATAATTAATACCATAAACTTTTAACATAGTCCTATTGTGTAAGGATACACTTAATAAAAATGGTAATGTTATATTGTGCATTATTTATTTTGTAAACCAACGATGAATATTGAAAACACTTAAGGTAGCAAAAAGTGCATACACACTTTCACATTAGATATCTATGTAATATATTTAAAAATTGGAACAAAAAACAACAGTAATGTGTAGTATGATCTGTAAACAGATATGACTCACATGCATTATGATAGCGTTGCTACGTGACAGGTAAAACAACAATGAAAAAATGATCAGCGTATGATGTTCTGTAAACAGATGTGACTCATATTACGTTTGAACAGCGGAAAGCAATTTTGAAGTGGTATTGCAAAACTGAGAATGTTGTTGAAGTACAAAAGTAATGGAGATATGTGTATAGAACAGAACCGCCAACGCGAGTAACAATTGCACGCATTCCAGACAAATTTGAGACTCATGGTGCCGTATGCGATGTTCACAAGGGCAGATCTGGAAGACCTCGCACAGCAACAAGCCCCGCGCACTGGATCCAACGCACTATCTAAGGCACTGGATAGGACAAAAAAGTCCGATTGAGTTTCCACCGTGTTCTCCGGATCTAACTCCGTTGGACTTCTACCTATGGGGAACTCTTAAGGATGTTGTATACCGTAGAAAACCAGCCACATTGACAGCACTTCGGGAAGAAATTGAAACGACATGTGCTGCAATCGCTGAGGACACTTTCGCAAACGCTGCTCAATCAGTAGTTCAACGTACTCGGAAGTGTATCGACGCCGATGGTGGGCATTTCGAACAACTGTTGTAACTGTAAAAGTCTAAGATGATTAGTGCTCATCATTTTCTGTTTGTGTGAATTCAGTTTTGTTATGTTAACACAGTTTTTTCTTTACTTGAAGTGTGTATACATTTTTGGCACGCCCTGTATATAAGATGCAGAACCTGCGCAATGAAACAATGAGAATGCAAGCGGAAAATCCTGGAAAGATATATTCCACAATTTGCCTATGTAGCCAGCGAAAACTATAGAGTAGTGGCCCATACAAACACTGACTATTGACAGTAGCATCACTAAAAATATTGTTGGGTACTATAGGAAAATGTATTGAAAAAAAAATAGAATTGCAAGTTTTCAATAGGTGCTTGCTGATGGAAACAAACTTTGGTTGCCATGTTGGTTGTTCTAAAGACAACCAACAACACCACAACTAATTGGTACTGCCTAACGAATTATGACGAATCGGTCAGACTGTCCTTGCAACAGCAGTGTTTAAGTTGTTATTTACTTTATTGTTATCGTTGTTTTGGTTTCCTTTCACTCCTGCTGTTTTTTCCCCGAGGATTACAAGACGATTGCGTGTTTTCCTCTCTTTCCAGGAGCGTTGTTTAAACACTGTGCTGCCTGAACACGCTTAACATGGTACGTTTAATGTTCCCGATTTTTGCTTGTCATTCCAAATATCTAACATACATAATAGTAATGTCATTGCATCTGCAGATTTAAGTAATTTTCACATCTTCATTAACACAAAGTGCTTGTTAATTAACCTGTACGTGCTCTCCTTGATTAGCAAAAATTTGATTACAGTTAATACAACAGTTTGCATTGCAATATACAGATAAGCGTAATTTTTTTTAATCGCAAAAATTACTAAATTTGGGCACTATGGGCACTAAGCAGTTTTGCGCCCTTTAATAATAATAATAACAATAATAATAATAATAATAATAAAGTAAATAGAATAGAATAAAAATATAATTCAATGCTTTTTTACAGAAATGACATTAAAAGTAAACTATATACAAATGAAAAATAAAGTAACTTATATAACACGAACTAGTGAAGCAGAAACAGATAAAACACTTAAATAGCAACACAAATATCGTAAGATTTTGAATCACTTTGTTTTCCTTCAAAGACAGACGTTTAGAAGATATTCAGCTTACCTCTGTCGCTCTGATCCCGGTACTAGTTTATGCAAAACATTTAATTAATGTTGAGTTGAAGGAAAAAACATTTTTTTTAATTGTCGCTTTGACTGTATTGATCTTCTTGCGACATCTAGGGATTTTTTTTTTGATTGATTTATTTATGGACGCTCGTTAAACAGCTCAGGTCATCAGCGTCCCATACAAATCAGGGCGTGAAACGACCGACAAATTTTGCTCAGAGGCCTCTTCTTTCAGCCTGCCGTAAATGTACGACACGGGACCCACGGCATTACTTCCCTTCCGAAGGAAGCCATACTTAGGATTTTTACGCCCGGCCGGGCTCGAACCCGCGTTTTGGGTGTAGGAGGCAAGTATGGTAACCATTACACCACCAGGACCGACGACATCTAGGGATGATTGAAGTCAGTTAATGATGATGCAAAAAAGGTCAGAGTCCTTGACGCCTTAAATATCTAGTATTCATATTCTTAGTGCAAACAAACCAAAGAAAGCGTATCTAGACAGCTTGACCTGGCCGGAATTAGAACCCAGGACCTCTTAATCAGTACTCATACACGCTACTACTAGGCCACGAAGACGGTCAAAAAGTTCTAACTAATGGCTTTCGTGGATTTTTAGCTGTTAAAATTTATTCTGGGTTTTAGAGTTCAACTTTATTTTTTCAGTTTTTAGGTCACATTTGGTCATTACTCTGCTGTTTAGCGGGTTAATACAACATTTTTATATAAAAAATATGACGTTTGTAAACTTATTTTTGCTAATTTCAAGTAAGTTTGTTTTTAACATTTCATAATAATCAGGAAGCTAATTACCGTTAAAACTGAGCGCTTCAAAACAATTAAAAATATTAATCTGGAAACTCGGACATAACTAAAAGAAACACAGTAGCTGTTTGGATTATATTTTAAGACATATTTTTGCATACATTCAAACTGTGATCGCGTTAAACTAAGCCTACAGTGAACATTTTTAATATTTTAGCTGTAAACGGAATACTCAGAACTGTACACATTAAACATATGAATATATTACTAGGATTTACATTTTTCAAGAACCACTACTATTAATTTCCAAAATATACATTCTGGGTGTAAATACTGGGTCTACTAAAGCTGCTTAAAATGTAAGCTAATTTATAATGAAACATTCGGTTTGGATTTTTGCTGACTGGAAATTGCGTAATGTTCATATTTTTCTTACCTCTACTACATTTGTACAAAGGTATTTATTTTTTTCTCATTATAGAAAAGCAGTACTTGCAACTTACAAAACGGACTGAAAAACATGAAGATGTAAATCAAAAAATCTACAAGAGAGAACAATGAACCTGAAAAGAATGTAAGTAAAACATGTGAAATAGAAACGTTTATTAACTATGATAATTAACAAATACACTATGATTGTCTAATATCCTTTACAACCTCTAAAATAATTATGATTTTAGAATCATTGACATCCTGTATAACGAGGAGAAAGGTCGGTCCTGGTGGTGCAGTGGTAACCATAGTTGCTTTCTAAACCCAAGGTCGCGGGTTCCCAAGGTCGCGGGTTCGAGCCCGGCCAGGATCGATGGATTTTTTCGGGCGTAAAAATCCTAAGTATGGCTTCCTTCGGAAGGGAAGTAAAGCCGTGGGTCCCGTGTCGTACATTTACGGCACGAAAAAGAACCTCAAGCCTGAAAGAAGAGGCCTCTGAGCAAAATTTGTCGCCCCTTTCACGCCCTGAATTGAATGGGACGCTGATGACCTGAGTTGTTAAAGAGCGTCCTTAAATAAACAAATCAAAAAAAATGTGGTGCAGATTTCAAGCTTTCTTTTACCGTGAAATAATAAATGTTAAGAACCTGGGTGAAATCCTTTGCAGGTACCAAAGATATGCCTGAAATTGGAATTCTGGAATTCTGGAGAATTCAGGAGAATACAGAAGAGAGGCAACATTTGGTTATAATTACCTGGATATATCCCAAGAAAACTATCGGGAACTAAGAGAAAGCTAACTACAGTTGGACATAAAATGCTTGTACACCTTTATGTTATATACATTTTTGACATATTACTTTTGCATTTAGAACAAACATTGTCTGCGTGAAAAAAAAAACTGACATAGAATAGATACACTATACTTTTTTTTGTCTAAAAGTTATTATGAACAAAAAAAAAACTGCGCTTACAAAGGAGTTTCGTAAGATGCATGCCTATTAATCATGAACTATGAGCTCATTATATACAAATAAATTCCATTGAAGTATTTCTGTTTAACGGAATGCTTTTAGTCTACTATATTAAACGTTTCTTTATTTATAAACGTTTATGAGTATATATTTGTTTCAAAATGTATCAATTTTGAAGACTTATCATTTAATAATCTTATTAACAAAGTCTGCCTGCTCTTTTTATTGAAAAATACGCCATTTTTCTGCTGTTTAAAACCCAATATCGATTAAGCAGTTGCTTTACCTAGTTCGACTAGGCGTTTATTACGTTAGACTGGTCTTCAGTGGTGGAATTTATTACGAGTCTTGAAGTTTCCACGTACAACAATACCATTTTGTGGAAGAGCTGTTATTAAATGTATAATAAATAAAATGTATCGCACTGTGTGACTTTAATGCACAATCCATTTATTTTAAATGGTCAGAATCAATGTAGTGTTAATAACAACACCGCCTTTGGGCCATTCGTTATGAATCTCAAGCGCTGTGTCAAAGAAGTAATGTTGCTGTCATCACACATGTACAGAATCTCCCATTGCCTACATAAGTGGCAGTTTCACACACTTATGGTTTAAGGCATGACACGAGTGAGATGAAACTAATGTTGCAGTATGTGTTTCTGTTTAATAAAATCCTCACTGCTTCGTGCTTTGACTTTTATATACCACGTTATGTCGCTCTCCAAGTCAAGCGGAGAAAAAAAGTTGTGGATGAAAGGAGAAGAATGGGAACTGAGTTTGTTTGCGCTGAGGTGAAGTATGAACTGCGTGGTAATTGTCCGGAGCAGATAGTGTCATGAAACACTACAAGGAAAGACTTTACCTCAAGGATATTAAGGAGTAAAATCTAACGAAGAACTGAGCAAAATGTATTTGCAAAAATGATTATAAATGGATGAAAGTAAATTAAAATGTAGGTATTGATGCTGAAACACTGAAAAACTATGAGTGCTTTAACGTGTTCGTTATCAAGAAGTCGGCCTTGGTGGTCTAGCTGTAACCATACTTGCCTCGTAGACCCAAGGTCGTGGACTAGATCCGAGCCAGGGTCGATGGATTTTTTCGGACGTAAAAATCTTAAGTACGGTTTCCTTCGGAAGGCGTGGGTCCGGTCGTAGATTTACGGCACTTAAAAGAACCTCAAGACTGAAAGAAGAGGCCAGTGAGCAAAATTTATCTGGCAGTTTCACACGCTGAATTGAATGGGACGCTGATGACCTGATATGTTAAAGAGCTGTAGTAAAAACAAATAAATAAATAAAATAAAAAATAAAAGAAAGTTATCGAGAATTAACCTGAATATAACTTTAATTCTCAATCACATCAAAAGCCGTTCTTATCCTTCCAAGGTTGACCACTTAGTTAATTTCAGAACTGTGGTTATTAAAAAAAATAACTCCTTTTTATTGTTCTCTTCTATTTTTCCTAGAAATTTAAGTATTGACTTTAGAAACACCCGGTATACCCCGAACGTGATGAAAGTGTTCTGGATATTATGATTTAAAAACCTAAACTTAAGGTATAAGTATCATGGAAAGCTATTGACAGCAGATTTAGAAAAAAAAACTCATTTTAAGGAATTCAAATATTAATGATTTCATAAAATCAAATACAATTTTTACCCTTAAAAATCAAAGACAAAGAAATAGCATTTTTTTTAAAATTTATTTTCATTTTTTTGCAAGACTCTCGATTTCTTTAGTCTTCTTTAACATCTTTGGAAGACTGGATTGTACTTCCGTGTCTTAAAAGAAAGAAATAGAAGAGCGTGAAAACTTCTGATTTGTATTATATTCCCATTGTTGTTCTCAGGGGATTCCTTTTTGGGTAAGGTTATCTGCATGTGGTTTATTCTGGAAGTTTCCCTTAACTCTGGATAACTATTTTAGTCCGTCCATTATCTTGCTATTGCACGTTAACAATTCAAAATTTAGTAATTTATCTTATAAATTTATATAACGAACTACTATAGAAGATGCTTTGCAAAGATGTAACTTATAAGAAAGAAAAGCAATTAATATTCAAAAAACACAGAAGCGAAAAGAACACCAATGGAACGAGAGTCAGGAAGACAAACAACTACTATGCTATGCAATGCATTCCCCCCCCCCCCATTCTACAACTCTTTCTCTTCTCTTGCTACTGGTTCAAATCGTGCAGTCGAATCTTTTTGCATGTATAAAAGTAGTCGGTAACTAACAAAGGTCGATGAACCACAACAGAAGTCTAAAAAGATCATGTGTAGAGATCGCACACACTTGAACTGCTTAGTGACGTGGAAATCTGTAGAAAATTTGCAGCGATGAACGGGATATTTTTGGAGATATTAAATATTGAATATATGTGTTTTTATGCCGTTTCTTAAATGGAATATTAGTTTCATTTACTCATCTGAAATTGTAGCTATTGTGAAGTTTATAAAATAGCTTAACGCGAAGATTTATTATATAGGAAACTATTCAAAAAAAATATGATAGGGGATAATAGAGAATGTTGAAATGACAATGAATCCCTTATTGATTTATTTTCCCCTGATGATGGACGATGTATACATATTATATAACTTCAAATATATTAACAATATCTTTAGACAATTACAATGTAAATATAGATTAAAACATTTTTCTTTTTGTGTTAAATTAATAGATGTAAATACAAACGAATAAACAGTTTGCCGCTAGTAGTTTCAGCAACCTTTGTATTAAAACACAGAAACTGCCTAATAATTTTAAATTCTAATATGCCAAAACAAAGAGTTGGCTAGGCGGTGACACTCGGAGGTCCTAGGTTCAACTCCTGCGACTGACTAGCTTGACTTATGTTTTCCTTGGTTATAATCATTCCATTTTCAGAAAGAGAAGATGCTAGGTTAGTTCTCTTCATTGCATTTACCTTCTCATTTTTCATTCATGTTTCATTTATATTTATGCACGGGCGTATGTTTGCATCTTCGGAGTTTGTGATGTCCTCGAGCCGGCCGTGACATAGGATGTGACTATACATTCAAGGAGGGCATGTGCACCCCGAGTGCAGAGTAAATAGTTTCACGGCAGGTGACTGACATTGGTGCGTAAATTCCAGGGGGGTGTACGTTCTGCACAAGAAGGGAATTAAATACAGTAAAACAAAACATGCAAAAAAAATTGACAATTTTTGTAAATATATAGCTAATTTTGGCATTGTATTAATTTTTTTCACCATCTAAAGCTTAGGAATTCAGATCGTTTACAGTATCCATTTTGAATCCAAATAAAACGTTTGCTTAAGTGGTAGCCCAGCATTAAAATTTACTACCTTCAAACAGTAAAAAGATATTCTTTTTTTCTATTCTGTAATATACACCTCTGCATAATACACTGCGCAACTTACAGAGAGATAGATCAAAACGATCGTTGAATGAAAACTCTTCTGTGTATATTTCTCTCTCCTTTCAAGTGAGCTTTGACTCTAGAGATAAATTTACTCAAAAGTAAGGGTAGTCTATATTTCTTGCAAACCGTAATATTTAAAGTAAATATAGGGTTCTGAATGCCATAAAGTGAAGAGTTAATAATTCGTTTTTATTGCTTACTTTACGTATTTTAAGAATAATTTTTATAAAGCACTAAATAATCGTGAACCTTACAAGGTCCTGCCATGTTAATAATATTGTCATAATGCCATTTTAACAAATTCTATGTGCGGCATAATTATATTAAAGAATATTGTACTGAATATCTAATAGTGAAAGCGAACTATACTTTTTCAGCGTTTTATGTTACAATCTTTTATAGACTCATTGTTTAGAATATAATTAGCAGACAATGTTGTAATTTCACTTCAAATTTGGCACAATGATAAAAGTTCTTCACATATAAATACAGGAAATTTAGTTTAAGAGAATTTCATGGGCAATAGGGAATAAGAGTTTAGTAATTTTTGTGGAAACTTTGTTTCACCTGCACTTAATGTTCAAGAATTATGAAAACCTACTTGGAGTTCAAAATTAGTATTTAATATCTCTCTTACTCGTATACTTTTGAATGTTATACATTTTTGTTTCTGCTGTTCTGGTGAATTTATGAATAAAGATTTCAGCAATTAATTTAATTTTGAAAAAAAAAACTTTTCTCAAGAATTTTACATGCTCTTTTCAAAATTTACGTTGTCCAAAATTACTCAAAGTCACCTATATATTTTTCTTAGACATGATTTACTTCCTTTTTACCTGAATTCCTATACATGTTGTGTTCTGCGATGTTAACTTGACTCGTTATTTCTTGAGAACCATAAGGTTGTGTACACAAAAGGAACCAGTTACTTCTAAAATATTAATTCTAAAAAGAGTTATTATGCTATCCAGTTAAAAAAGTTTGTGAGAGGCAGTTTCCTTTCCTTTCATTTTCTTTGCAAGCACACGTTGTGGTATGTTCAAAATTAAATTAAAATCACTGAGAGAGAACTGAGTATTGCTGCAGTCTTCTACTAAACCCATCTAAAGAGCTCCCACATTAGAGATGATTTGGGACTTAGACCTTCCAGTGAATGACCGTTACGGCACCAAGAGCATTTTTATTTTTATACGTTCATTCAAGATGGCAGCAAATGAACCTTTTCGACAAGTTCTCTAACGGAAAGACACATGACTTCAATTTTAATATGATATGAGCTATACACCTAATTTGTTAGACAAAAGGGAAAGTAAAAACGGGAATTTTGCATGTTTCTTTCCCATCCCGTGCTACAGGTAAGTCGCTCCCTACAGATGACGTAACAACACGCACAGTGCCACTGGCAGATGCAGAAACCCCAGAAGTTCCGTTTTCAGCAGTGTGTTGATTCTCAATAACATCCAATTGGATAGTAACTGCTGAAAACCGCTTTCTATTTCTTTATTTATCCATTAGGATGTGAAAAACGGTTTTGCAAGAAACACAAGCTAATTCGCAAATATCCGCTAATATCACGAAACAATCTGTTCGTTACCACACCCATAAATAAAATTTCATTTCTGTTAAAGTGAACAGAAATTGTTGATAAGATTACGCTATGCTAACTTAAACACAGCATTATTATTTAGAAATAATAAAAGATGTTCCTCTTATTGAATTTAGTCCTTTTGCTGTTTTTCTTAATCTTTCTGCATTTAAATAGCTTAAGTTTGAGAAAAACAAACAAAAGCCATAAGCAAGTTCATTAGGAAAAGCAACTGCCTCTACTGTTTATTTACAATTAGTTTAACAAGTACAGATTACACAGAGGTACCAGGGTTACCTTTTAAGTTTTTACAAAAACTAGGAAAGAAAAAACATTGAAACAAATTGTTTTATTCCTTTTCAAAATATTCGCCTTTAAGATCTAAACACTTTTGCACGATTTCAAACCAATCCTCGAAACGTTTTTTCCCACTCTGAAGTTATCTCAAAAACATAGTTTTTAAAAGCTTCAACAACTTCTTGAGGTGATGAAAATCGCTGTCCACGCCCTTTTTTGTTTGACATTAGGGTACAAAAAGAAGTCGTTAGGCGATAAATCAGGTGATTACGGACAATGAGACATTAATTTGATGCTTTTCTCCTTCAAGTAATCATTCGTTTGACGTGCTGTGTGAGAGCTTGGCATTGTCATGATGAAGAATGAGGTGACGTTTTCGGTTGTTTTTCCTGACTTCGTCGATGACTTCTGGCAAACAAATTGTTGTATACCATTCAGCATTAACGTTCTGTGATTTTCTAAAGGAATGGTTGCGACATGTCCAATACAACCGAAGAAACAAACGATCATTTCTTGATTTTCTTGGAAGTACTTCGTGAACGAACTACATTTATGGGATTCTGTTCATCTTCGAACACCCAAACAGTGTATTGTTGCGGTTCATACGCATATTTCAAGTTTCGTCAACTGTTATGGTATTGCATATGAATTTTGCAGTTCCTCGGTAGAATTTTTTGAGCATTTCATCACACCAATTAACACAAGCGGGGTTTTCTTTTTTTTTAAAGTTTTGGAGAAATTATGCGGAATCAGATATTTTTCACAGCTAAATGCTCATACCAATTCGAATGTACTGCAGTCTTCGATATGCTTAAGGATGTCTCTATCTCATTGCACATCACGTGCCGGTCTTCTTCAATCATGTTCCGCACAGCATCGATGTTATTTTTTTGAAATGACGACGATTTTGCCTTTCACGAAATTCATCACTGACGATCGCACAACCATGACGAAATTCTGCAAAACCATTTGTAAATAATCTTTTCTGATGGTGCATCATTACTAAAAGTTGAATGGAGCGATTCTAAGCATTGTTGTTGAGTTTGGTCTTTTCTAAAATCGCAAAAAAATCATCCAAAGAAAATCTCCATATCAAATATCCATTTTTTTTCACAATTTTTAACCCTCACTGTAAATAAACTACTCGCTCAATTTTTAAGCTGCAGCTGTTTTCATAATAAAAAATATCAATGGTTCCAAAAATAGTAATGGTATGTGTCAATAGCGCCACCTAGTGGTCGTTTGTAACAACCTAAAAGGTGATCCTCGTATTATAATTTTGAACCAGCAGCTGGTTTTACTGTAGCAAAGAATTGAATAGATATTAATAGTGTTAATGTATCTTACGTTAGCAGCCGTCCTAAACAACGTTCTGCTCGAGTGCTATATCACACATTCTTGTGGAGTTACTCTAAATGACTTGAATGCATTTCCTGCACTTTTTATTCATAAACTAATGTCATTTTACATAACGATTTGTAAAATATTGCAGGACCTACACGGTTGAATTGTTGCAGAGAACGTATGCTTGTAGTTGCATTTATGAACATGTTTACCATTTGTTTAAAGATATTTCATAATCGTAGATATGTCACATCAAGCTGAAAAAGAATAGTTTATTTTACTCAGTCAAGATTGGTATGTCCGTTATTTGTTGAATTGGCTTTGGGATGGCTTTTTATTGTGTTTTGCTGTTTAAGAAAAATTATTCTTGCAAATTTAAGGTATTCATATAAAATGAAGTTATTTTTAGAGATATTCAGCTTTTTTTGCCTCTTCGAGAGCAAAATGGAGGTATTGTCAGAAGAGGGCATTAAATGAAACGTATAATGCAGACTAGTGTAAAGTCTGTAAAGAATGAACGAGTGAATGAATGAATATTTATTATTATTATTATAATTATTTCAACACATTAGTTTACAATTACATTTTTACAATATATCCTTGATCCTTGGAGTGCTTGTCAATTCAGGATCCTTTAAGCTAACACCCCTGTTGTTGTGTACATGGATTCTACATCACTCTAACTATACATATTATCAAGGGGACTTTATAAATACTTCCCTAAAGGTGATCATCTTCCTTCAGTGTTATTTTATTACATTCTTCCTTCACCTTGCTTACTTTCCTCCACCAGTTATCTCCTACTTTCCCTACATAAATTCCAAATTGATTAAACTATTCTTTTCTGCTAATCCCAAAATCTTTAATGCCAGAATTTCTGCCCACAATCACACTGTTCAGTGTAAACTTGCTGGTTTACATCAATATCTGACTATATCCCTTGGTTCTGAACAAATATCTGTTTCCTAGAAATCAAGAAGTTGCAACAGAGCGTTTCGATAAATACCAAGAGCCAGAAATATGCAGTAAATTCTGTTAATGCTACCACTTTAATTATCGAAGTGTTTTAAGTGCGTTCTTTAATCTTAAACGCCGATAATTCAGTCATACCAATCAGGGTTACGTTAGCTTGTCACTCTTTATCACATACTTAACATGATATATTCAGGTGATTATCGTAGATTAAGAGACTATTTATTATATCTTTGTGTCATTGATTTCCTTTCCACCTAGAATTCCAATATATAACTTTAGCACGTGTCCTAGTTACGGCAGAAAATGAAATTCATTCATAACAATTCCTGGAAATGGAGTAAAAGCAAATTCTATGCCATAGAACATAATGGAAAGGCGCTACTACATAATAAGTATCATATAAGATGCTACCAATGGCGGTTAAAACAGTAAAAAATACATAAATATATTAATATTTCAAATGAAACAATTTCAAAAATTAAATCCAATATATAATATGTTAACTCAACCCCCCCGAACTAAAATACAATAAAAGAAAAATTAAATAGTTAAAACCACTATAAAATCATAAACCTCTCAATAACAAAAAAAATAAAACTTGATTCTATTTATTATTGATTCTCTGTTAAAGTATACAAAAGCAAATAAATTCCAGCTTGTAAACAATTGATTTTGATCACCATTTGTCTACAATGGCAGACCTTAGCAATGGATATAAACCCCATACACAAAGTAATGCATTTTTTAGAATATGTATAAAAACTGATTTTATATTGATTATTACTGTAATACCGAAAATGTTATCGCTCCTATAATCTAAATGTACCTGCAAGATATAATGAGAAGATGGTTAATAAAAGATAATAAATTAAGACATATTTAACTTTATAAGAAATTGTTTGAGCTCGCAATCCTCGCACATTTAGAGTTAAAAGGTCAATTATACCACTGACTCTCCAATATAAACTTTTTCTAGAATAAATAACAGCAGGTATATTCTAGAAAACACATCTACTATCAATGATTTTTGTGTTTTGTTTTACCTTTTATGTAAAAATAAATAGAACGCACTTAATGGGTGACAAGTAAATAGAGATTGCAATCAAAACATTGTCTTAAGCCACTATGTTATGTTTTGTGTAAGATTTCTTCTTATAGTTTTTGCAGCATTAAACTTAACGTATCTTATGATTCATTTTTTTTTTCATTGCTTTCAAATATATTAATATTGACACCAAACATTATAACTGGTTTCAAAACATTGACGAGAAACAAAGCAGTCATTTCCGGTTTTCATTGCAGAGTTTCTGCACTATGGGTTTCAGCATTGTAAAGCAAGGTGAGTTGCCGGCGGCAGCCAGCTTCTGCGTGTGACCCGGTCGCTGTCCTCTTCTTGTACTCCAAGGCCCCCCTGAGGGCAGAACCCTGGTTCTTCAGCATGTGGGCCTTCTTTGACATGACGAATGAGGCGCCCTCTGACCAACCAAGATCTCCACGCCTTAAACAACGGTGTCATTCTACACTGTACGTAAACAAGCAACTGGCCTCTCATCAATCGCATTGTTCGCTGATCTATTGAGACTACGTTTGTGACCTTCCTTGTGCGCCATGTATACGTTTGGATGTTAACCAATTTATCCTATAAGCGTTACAGAGATAGGAAATGATATGCCGATATACTTGGTTGCATTTTTCTGATTTTCTTTACTTAACGACAGTATTAATGAAACTCATTTTAGACTTTAAGGTCATATTTGCAAATATATCATATTATCCCATATAGAGATATCAGTTTAGTTATATACAAAGCATACAATTTCAAAAGCATCCACAGCAGTCTGGGTTAAGGAGAATAACTTAAATCATACTCGGTATCAACACGAGTATTATACCGGTTGCAAAGAAACAATATATTTCTTAGTATTAATCCTTTAGGTATATAAGCATAATGTGTCATATATTTTTTCTTCTTTAACGTTCAGAAAAAAAATTGTTAAATTTAAACGTGCATTTTCAAACAATTGGTTTAAAACACTCTGGAGTAGTATACGCTTAATTACGGTAACCTACTTGCGGTAATTTATTTTCAGTGTTAGATAAGTTAGTAAATGCACGTAGTCTTGAGTTATTGGCTAAAGCACTCGTCGGCTACGAAAGTTAAATGTGTAAGCATTAGCAACATTGTAAACAAAAATACAAAACTTTTCATTAATTTTTTTCTTTTCTGGACCGTGCATCTTACTGTTTTGCGTTGTAAATTATGAATTATGATGATCACAATTTAAAGTAAAGTAAATATTATTGTGTAATTTAAAGTAATCATTTAAAATATAACATCATCTTGCTATTTTTATTCATTTTAAATGTTATTTTCAATGAGCATTTATTAGTGTAATCGACTTAGCCACCTATGTTTGCAAATTAAATGCAGCAAGTGAAATAACTCTTTTACGTAAAATATGAACAAGATATGAGAAAATATTTTAAATAATTTCTTTATTCATTCGATATTACTCGACGAGTTAATTTAATTCTAAATATTAACTTTTTCTATTACACACATATAGTCAATTTATAGGAAGTATATTGTGTTAAAGAACCTTTCACGCATTTTCATCGTTCATCTATCAGATTAAATATTTTTATTGCGAATTGGTGTAAGGAAAGTACATTCTCTCGTTTCCTTATCGTTCTGCTTGTGATGGTACATAGTGATAATCTAAAACAAAAAAAAAACAAAAAAAAAAAAGACACTCACCTATTAAGCGTCGCTTACAGTTGAGAAATATAGCTTTCATGTAGTTCACACGGAAGATAAGCACTTTTCCTTTTATTTATGTGAAGTCAGTTTTACATTTTTCGAGCTTTATTGAAGAAACGTGGAGAAATATATCCTTAGTCTCTTCTTTTTAAACTTTGGTGGCAAATTCCATGTCTTTGTGCTTATGCAGAAATTTCCGTTTAAAAGAAGAATATTATTTAAGGGTGTATGGGTAATAAAACATTTCAAATTGTATTCTGAAAATTCGTTTATGTTGTTATTTCGTTCTTTCTTGGTTGTTCTCTTTAATTTAAATTACACAATTTTCAAAGAGTATGAACAAAATTTAAATTGTGTCTTTCTAAGTCAGTGAACTGCAAGGTTAGTTTCCTAAGCTCCTACATATTGAATTTTATTTTCGCAAAAAGAAAAAAATAAATAAATAAAAAAAAAGCTCATTTATCTCAGTAAGTAATAAATTAATCTTCCACTCAGTATTTTTGAATGATTCGCTTACGAATATCAAAGTCATCTTGAAAAGGTTAGGCTTGATATTAAATAATAAGGGTATGGGAGATATTTTTTTATTTTTTGTTATTTTATTGTTAAAACTCTAAAGTAATATACTTTCAATAAAAGCGCATACTTCAGGATAAGATAATAAGTTACAAGCCAGAAATAACCTTAGAAATTCGTCAAATACTTATTTCAAGGATCGCCCAAAACATGTAAAATAATATTGCTAACCAATGATAAAGGAAATGTTACAGAGCAAGGTTACTTACGTCAGAAATTAACGCTAAACTAAATCATACCAAATAAGTTTGTACCCCTTTGCCACGGTTAATTCAAAGGTGTGCTGTGGATACCCATGTAACTGGATTCTGGATGCTGTTAAGAACTCACTCCTGATTAATAAGACATCAGTCAGTAAAGCATAGCAGTTGAAAAAATAACTTTCCCACATATGTGTGGCTATTATAAGATCAATGTTTACTATTACGCGATTTTATCATTTATTTTCTTATTATAAACTATCCGCAAAGAAAATCTTTAGCACTATGAATGAAAAATAAACACATGAATCTTACCTGCTAATCACCGAGGTTTTTATCTCGCAGTTCGAAGAACTAAGATACCGTATTATGATCTATATCGAATTAGGTTAGAATAGCTAGGGAACGATGTCTCTTTTAAGTTCAATTTATGGGTTAGCCGTCGCAACTAATTAGGAGATATGACTGCCAGTAAAATTATTAATGTAATAAGTTGTATACGTGGGTGCCCAAGAGGATGAAAGTAAAAACGATCCATCTTATGTAATTGATTGCTTATAGGACTCCAGAGACCGTTCTAGACGTGAGTCTAATAAAAACAACAGCGAGAAATAAAGAAAACAGGCAGACACAAACTCCGCTTCTCAGCGAGATCAACGCTGGGATAAGACACGAACCGTCCTTCCTTTCTGCCCCACTCTTAAGTTCAACGAACAAGATGGTTTGACGTTCTAAGCAAGACAACGTCAACATCTCACAAAAGGCGGTAACTGATTCACATCACAAAACAGACCGAAAATATAATTGTAGTACTGTGTACATTTTATTTAAAGTAGTGTCGTTAACTGCATGTACGTCACAGGCGGAAATATGTCAAGAAAATGCAAAAAGTATTTTCAATTAAAAATGCAGTATTTGACAAAGACAAACGTAATTTTTAAATGCATCATCTTTTTATTAACTATATAGAATATTATCTATCAAGTAATTAAAGTCAATGACCTGTTTAGATTTCTCAGTCACTGTTAACTCATCGTATTTAGGAAATATGAGGAACATTGTTCAAAACATTCCTCTTGAAGTGACTTTTCTATTTTTATACTCATCCACATTTACATATTTTTAAAACTTGATCTACTTTATTTACTGCCTACCATCCAAAGATTCACTTGCCAACTTAACATTCTTAGTGAAGTTTCTGCTGTTCAAAAAGACAAAGTGAATGTTAGGCAACGTTTCAAAATTTGTTGTTTTCTTTTCCATACGTGTTCACTATTATAACTTTTACTGTAAGAGAAGCAGGGGAATCGTACACTGTCTTTATTGCGTAGTTAAATCTAAGTAATTATTAATCACTCCAAAATTTCAGGATATTAGTGTTTTTTTTAATACACCTAATACTGTGGAATACCATATTCAAATATAAATCCTTATTAAAAAAAACTATTTACATAGCTTATGTAAGATTCACGTGTATAATTTCATCATAAATTGTATCACAGGTTATTAAAATATTACATATGTTATTTTTATATTATTGCAGAACATATTATAAACATATATCACGGACCTTACAATTATTTTAATCAGTCAATTAGTATATTAATGGTACTAGTTACTAGTTTTGAAATCGTGCCCTGCTACTTGCTTGAACATTCTATATGTAAATATAATGATTAATCATTCATTTTATACTTCAATTCCTTAACAGAAACATAGAAATTTTCTGATTTATTTTAGGTTTGCGCCCACAACGAGAGCAGTCCGAAACGGGTCAATGTCACTCCAGTCACCACTCATACCAGCATCAGTCGCAGTTTGCTGTTACTGCCCACTGCCAAAACTTAAAAAAAAAAAAAATACACTGTGAGCGTTATACCATATTTTTAATTCAGTTGATGAATACAAGGCATTTAGAGACGTATATTCTCAAAATATGTAATTTTTAGTAGTGTTTCCCGCCCGTTTTTACTACTGAGGCATCATAGGCGATGGGCACTGATAATATATGAGATGAAATGATAAATTGGGAAAGGATATTCTTAAAGGAAGGAAGCGTTCCAGGCCTAAGTTTAGGGTATGTCCCAGGCATTTACCATTTATGAGGACTGAAGAAAACCTGGGAAAAAACCCAGTCAGGGAGGACGGCCTGGCGGGATTCGAACCCCAGAGTTCCACTCATGAGTCCACGCCTTAACGACCTCGGCCATCCTTGGCGGTAAAATATGTAATTAGTATATATATATTTTCGTATTTTTCAGAATATATTTATATCCTTATGTACATGAAAACTTTGTTAAGCTAAATTTGTATGTATTTGTCTTGAATCTTTCTAGATAAGTGTTTTGACAAACTTGTTTTAATTTTAGACTTCAATATTAACGAAGCTACCTGAATTGTAAACTTTAGACAAATAAAGAAATAAAGTAAAATTAAATAAGGTTTTCGTTCTTTCTCCTGTTAAGAAATAATTTTACAAACTATTTGTTTTGTTATAAATTCCAAAGTTAATATGTTGCTAAAGTTAAACTAATGAAGAAGCAAATTAAGGCTAAAATGCACCATAATGTTTTAGCAAATGGCAAAGGTGTTTATTCCGAACCTCAATTTTACGTTAAAATTTAAAGTATTAACCCTTAGAATATTTTAGCTGTTTATAAAGCATTTCAAAACTAATATTTTATTGTGACTCACAAACGGATTAGAAATAATGATAAAATAATTATGATTAAGAAGATATTAATTTATTTATATTTTAAATAGTAGTATGGATTTATTGTCATATCACTCACCACACATAAATCTAAGTTTTAGAGGGCGAGAACAAAAATTTAAATATTATAACTTTGAAAAATATTCCTATAGAGAAAATGTGAATGTGACAGCTTCAAAAGCAAAAATTGTTAGTTCTAGAAATGATGTCCCAAAATTTTCAATTGCAAAAAGTATTATCATTACGAGGGCAATCCCGAAAGTAAAGTCTCCAAAGCGTTGGGGCTACAGGGAAACTTTTTGCGCGACTAATAGCCACTCTGTTGTGTTTGTTGCTTCCCCAATTCGCTACAGAATGTGTCAGCCTCTGAGGCGCTCATTCTCGGCTTGACAGTTGTAATGCAGCTTCCGTTTACCGCTACCGCCAGGTGCGAAGTTCGAGCAGTTATTCTGTTTTTGAATGCAAAAGGCATTAAACCAATCGAAATTCATCGACAGTTGATGGGAATGTATGGAGAGTCGTGTGTGGATGACAAAAACGTCCGCAAGTGGTGTAGAGAGTTTGCAGCTGGTCCTAAGAAGAAAGAAGCGGGAGACCGCCAACTTATGATGAGACAATCGCAAAGGTGAACAAATCGTTCTTCAAATTCGTAGGATCAATCTCGATGAGCTGTACATTGTTATTCCTGAAGGGCGATTCAGAACCGGAGAAGAGCAAGGGCATAAGCCTTCTCTACGACAACACTCGCCTCCACGCTGCTCGTCAAACCGCGGATCTTCTACAACAGTTTGGATGGAACATCATCACCCATCCACCTTATAGTCCGGACTTAGCACCCAGCGGCTACCACTTGATTCCCAAGTTGAAAAAACATTTGGTTGGAAGGTGCTTTAGCGACGACGACGAGATGAAAGATGAGGTCCAACGCTTCCTCAATAACATGGCGGCGAGCTGGGCATACCAAAACTGCCACATCGCTTACAAAAATGCATCGACCGAAATGGCGGATTATGTGCAAAAGTAGAAGATTGTTCAAGCTTGAAAACTATGTACCTTGTATTGAAAATAAACGTTTCTCTATATTTTTAAAAAAATGACAGACTTTACTTTTGGGATTACCTTCGTATTATTATTATTATTATTATTATTATTATTATTATTATTATTATTATTATTATTATATTCTTTGTAAGCTTGCAATATATTTTAGATACCTTACAGGACGTATTTGCAAAGGAACAGAGCAGATAGCGTTTAACTCCATTTTGTATCCAGGTATGAAAATATATTATCAGCCTTCGTTAACTCACTAACAATTCTGAAACTTTGTCATATTACATAACACTGTCGTGAATGATGAGAAAGCTAAAGCAATTAATGAATTTAAAAATTTGAATAATATGCATAATAATAGAGATACACACTAATAAACAATGATATGAAATGATAAATTCGAAAAGGAAGTTTTTGGGAAGGAAGTGTTCTGAGCCTAAGTTTAGAGTACATTCCCAGCATTTATCAATGTTTAAACTGTTCAAAGTCCATTGTCATTTCTACTGTAGCATTACAGGCAGAGGACGCCAATGATCAGTCCTTCGTCTGGTCACTTTGCATACACGTTAAATATGCGTCAATCACACTCCTAACTTTAAACGGAGAGCAATGAATCAAAAGAGTTCAAGCTACACTGAAGGCATCTCCCCGCTACTACACATGCAGGCTTGTTTATACAGTAGAGCATTGAGATTACACACTACCTCACTCACAATACCTCTCCGTCCTGTGTGTGCCCCTATTTGAGCTTGGGATATATGCAAACCACTGCGTACTCCTCCGCGTGCTGCTGCTGTGAATGGGTACTAGTTTATTCTCTACTTGTGGATTCTATCAACCTCACCGTAACGTACATCACTTCAGGGAATATGGTGCCAGGTTCAGTGGACTGACTTGACAGACGTCCCGAATGATACGGGATGTACCGTATTTGAAGGGGCGGAAATCGTGTCCTGTTGGGAAGTCAAATGGGACGTCAAAATAACCGTAATTTATCTCTTCATTGACTATACTAAATGTCTCATACTTATAGGAATAGGAATTGTGCACTGCAGCCTGTAGATGGAGGTTGTGAATCTTGGTGTGAATAGCGTGGCAAGGGGAAACCAGTAAGCGCCAATTAAATGTGTGAAATTGTCTACTGTTAGGGTGTTATTTGCCTGTTTGATATTGTTAGTTGATCATTTATGAGAAAGTTTGTGTATTTTGTGTCAGTTTAAGGTCACTGAATGGACAAACATCTCAATTAGCATATGAACTTCTTATATTTACGTATTACAGATCTAAAGCGTGTTTTAAATATTAAACAATAAATAGAACAAATAACGGCTCACTGACAGCAATTCGGGAAGCAATTGAAAAGGCATGTGCTGCAATCGCTAAGGACACTTTCCCAAACGTTACTCAATCAGTAGTGCAACGTACTCAGAAGTGTATCGATGCCGATGGTGGACATTTTGAGCAACTGTTGTGACTGTAAAACTCTATTAGTGCTCATCATTTTCGGTTTGTGTTATTTCAGTTTTGTTATTTTAACACGGTTTTTTCTTTGCTTGAAGTGTGTATACATTTTTGGCACCCTCTGCAATTGTTACTGTCATTATATTCATTATAAAATGTTTTGTGTTTCTTTATGAATAAAGTACATATTAGTTCAGTTACCCTTTGTTTTTACGAATTAGGAAGCACACTACATTACATCTACACTACGGGCTAAGGTTTGCGGTATAAACTCCTACACATGCTTTTATTTATATCAAACCTAAAATAAAGGTGAACACGGTTTAGCAGAAATGCTCAAAACAAAATACTTTGAACTTGTAATAAAAATAAAAAATTAACGAAAGAGAAAGTATGTTAAGTGAAACACCTTTATACAATGTGAGAGAGTGAAACATGTGATTAAAATATTACTATTTATATATTTTATAAATCAGATATCAAAATGAAAATGAAACGTAAAGTTCTACCACAGCTTTTCGTATGCCAAACAACACATTTTCATAGCAGGGTGTTATATCTATGCAGTAAAATTGCACCTTTCTCCCCATTAAAGTAGAATACTCACTAAAACTAACATTTTACAAAAATAATTGTAAAAAATCTGTCTGCTTAGCAGAACATCAGAAAAGTAAGACATTTTAGCCCATTACAGAAAATTTCACTGCGTTTATAACACGTATTTTAGCATTACAATGTTTCTGTGTGTGAAGTGCATTTTATTTGTCAGAATGCTTGGCCCAACTCAGGTATCTGTAATACTAGAAACCGGAAAAGGGAGGAGGCGTCAGGTCTAAGCTTAGGGTACTTTTATCATTGATAAAAACCTGGGCTAGACACCAAACAAGAGTAAGGGTTCTGGCGGGAATCGAACCGCGGACTTCCTACTCACGAGTTTGTGTTTTAGCAATCTCGGCCACCCATGTGAGTGAACTGCTGTTGTCAACCAAGCTGCATGTCTGTAGACATTCAAAGGAATTCATGATTGTGCATATGATTTTACCACGGTACAACTCATAGAAAAATAAAAGTTTATTAGAAGAAATGAACTTCAGGCGTGTTTACTCACAAAAGTAAGACGAGGAAGATAAGGTGAGGAAGAGAAAGGAAGCGACAGGAAAAGGGTATAAAAGAACGTAGTGAAATAATCATAAAGCATGGTATTTTATAAGGCAGCTCATGTCATATTACAACAGAGACGGTCATATTTTACATGATGAAAACCTGTTATGAAAATCGTTGCAAGCGCTGCATAGTGAAGGTTTTCCTTCCCGTCGGCTCCCTGCATCATGTGCTGCAACTTGGTTATTGGGATTAAAAAAAGCTCTACGACTGCCCATCGGGGGTCATTCCCTACTGACTTAATGCTCAAGTAAGAGATTTAAATAGTGACATCTGAAAGACTCCGGAAGAGCAAGCTCCTTTGAATATTATTTATAATATACGTTAATGTTATTTTATGCTTTTGCATAATGAAACCAATGAGTGAAGGAAGCATGACGGTCTGTCCATATGCATGTTTTGTGCTTCATATCTAGCTCTAGTTAGTGAATATTTGAACACAGCAGTTGATTTAAATTTCGTTTTAGACAGCTCCTGAAAATTTAACATAAAGCACTCAAACTAGAAACTGATTGGTGCTACAACATTTTAATAGCACTCCAGTGTTACCAACTTTGTTTTAATATGGAATGTAATGATTATTAATCTATTTAAATGTATATGAAATTATTTATTTTATAATGCATTACATTTTATATCCCTCGCGGCATTGTGGAAACCATAGCACAATTAATGATATTATATAATAACTATTCAAGTTTTTCTAAGATTTATTTATTTGCAACTAACCATGTTGTTGCAAGTCCTAATATCATATCAGGTTAAAAGAAAATCAATAACAACTGATTTTGTCATTGTATACCATTAATTACTTATAGCTTCTTTATATGGGAGAAAATTACTTATTAATAGCAATAATAAAAATTTTAATTTTTATTTTATCTTGCCAAAAGCGTTCCATTCTCCTACTAGTGAGAAATATGATAACTATTTCATTGAAACAAATAATTTATGGGAATTGTTGGAATAAATTCATTTATAAATATTAAGGGCTGTTTATAAATACTGTATAACAAAGATGTTAAAATGTCTCATGTGCCAGTACTATATTTCATGATTTCGGTCCAAAACTAGTACATTTTGAATTAACGTTTAAGAGCTATATTGACAAATGTTTGCTAATGTGAAGTTCC
The DNA here is from genome assembly GCA_030762175.1 of Metallyticus violacea. Lineage (NCBI taxonomy): Eukaryota > Metazoa > Arthropoda > Insecta > Mantodea > Metallyticidae > Metallyticus > Metallyticus violacea. The sequence goes on from CM060834.1 coordinate 90,551,927, forward strand.
CGAAAAATAAGTGGTTACTAAGAAAATTAAGATTTTTGGGGATTACACTGGTTTATTATTTTTTTTTTTTTCCTTTTTCTTTATTTTTTTTAAGCATGCACTTGTCCAAGTATTTCTATCCTTAAAGAATCAATTCTGATAGAAGGGGCTATTTTTCAAGTAATTAACCAACGACAGTAGAGTGAAAAACGTAAATGCAGCAAAAAGATTATTCTATCATCGTTATAACGTGCTTATTTGTTTCTGATAATTTTGTTTGAATTAAAGATTTACATGTTTTATTAATTTCTATTTAAGAATAAAGCTCTCTCTGCAAACCCATTTGGAGTATAATGTGAAAGGAGTTTTTTCAGATGTTTCGTACCCAAAATCATTCAAGAACTGGCCAATGCAATATGAGTTCTTTCTAGAGTTCGCCAGATATTAATTCAGCAGATTATTGGTTATGGAGCTATCTGAAAAGAATGCTCCTAGTAAACCCAACATGATAACAGACACAACATGAATTCAGACCTGCTGTAAACAGCATTGTACTTTCTAGGATGAAGGTATGACAATAGGTCATAGAAAAACTTATTTATTGCATAATAAACTGATGCGGTTTAGTAGGCTCCGGCTAAGTGGCCCAGGTTGGGCATCAATTTTGATGTGATTTGTTTTCGGGCCTCACAATGTGATGCCAATTTTCAAGCAATTTGATAAATTGATAATGTTTGCTTGCGTGTTGTTGCCTACGCTTCAATGGCAACAATTTCTCAGAGGGAATTCTGCTATTTTGTATACAGTTTTGGAGAGGAGTTCAATAGTACAAATAAGCACACGATACGACGTAATATATAAATATTGGTATTTAATTATATTCAAATCTTTTGCGTCCTCTGGTGTTTTGCGTACGATAGACTTAGTTATGTCGAATACATATGTAACCACCGCTAACTTACACGTTAGTGCCACGGCTTATGAAAGTGAAAAACTGCTTAACCGATGACTACACAAGTCAAGTGAGAACTGCTTCTACAAATCGCGTGCATTTTGCCGTATGTAGATCTTATAACTGCGTCTGAGAACTAAGAACTGAGTTGCCCTTCTTATATATTAAATTTAAATCAAGTAATCGTTGACTTAACGATTACCATGTGGTCATAAAGGCACGCACAAGTTTTTCACATATCTTTAAAATTTCAAACATACATTTTCCATTGGGTGACTTAAGTTCACCGGCCCCACGTACTATTCTCTATTTTTAAAAGTTTAAAACTGTTTGTTGGCAATGACTAGTTTAAAGGCTAACAGTACAACGTCAGTCGGGGTCAAAGACCCAAACGGATTTAAAAGTTCTTCAGTTTATTAACCCTCCAACGTCAAATCTTTTAAAAAGTACCATAACACTTGTTCCTTTTCCTTGTATCAGGTTTATGGCCCTCTTGCATTTCCAAGCAACCGCAACGGAAAAACACCAGATAATTTCTCTTTTGTTGCTTTTGTACAGCCTTACATTAAATTTAAAGCTTACGAAACATTCACCATTACGTTTATTGTCAACTATGTCTCTTGTAGAATAGCTTGTGTGCTAACAAAAGCATTAACCTTTAGTTATGTTAATAATTCCGATTCCCAAAGTAACTGCAAGCTATAACAGTTGGTTCCAGGAAGCGAATGTGCGGTATTTTTATCAGAAACTGTACCTTGCAACTGTCACTCCGGTAGCCGGCAGAGCTGTAGCCCATACTCCCACAACCAAAGTCATAACAAGAGGCGTGACGTTCATCTATCATCTGAACGTGTGCTCTGACCACCTGGACACGGGCAACATCGTATCACTGTGCGACAATTTTTCATTGAACATATGGGGCCCTTTGTTAGGTGACGAAATCGAAACGTGTATCTTGATCTAACACAAGCCACAAGATGTGGCTGTTTGAATGCCATTCAGAAGCATTGGTTATTTGTCTTTGTAATTTTAAGGCATAAAGCACATATCACCTTCAGTAATAATATTACTTTCTCTTTATAAGGTTGCCGACAATTCTAATTTCAACTTATTCAATGAACTAGCAGCTTTTCCTTTCCACACTATTTTCTAAAATATAATATACTTTTTTTAATATCATTTAGAGCATTAATTTCATGGTCTTAAAGCAAGGAACAATTCTGAAATATCAAAGAACATTTTAAAAGGACGTGGAAATAAAATATAACGAGTATTAGTATTAATAGACTTTTACTGTAGTAGGTTTAAAGTATACACCTAACGCAAGAGCCTTATGACCGTACATGCTAATACCGTCCTTGTAACAATCCAAATATGTATGTACACCTCAAGTGTTTTCTATGAGTAATCTCCATATACACAAATACAAACACGAATGAAACCCCTACCCCTAAGCCCCGCCTTCCCTTTACTCATGTGCTCCCCAGTTCCTTTCTCTTTTCCATAGCAATTAGCCTTCTTTGTCGGGTCTTTGCTAAAAACATTTCCAATTTGTGTGTGCATCTCTCGTGCTCCAACACTGTTTATAACTCGCAAAGTCTGCTAACTGTTTTCCAACCACTGCATGTAATGTCCTCTTCCCTTAAACTAATATACTCTAGTTCAATTTTGTCTAAGCCTTCCCTCATTTTTAATGCCCAAACCCGTAATCCACCCTTCCCTTATCTGCTCCCTCAAGCAAACTACTCGAAGAAATGCTGCCCACAGTCCCACAGTGAGGTGCTAATTTGACTTACAATTTATTCTTGGCTTGACAGGGACGGGAGAAACAGATGTAGACCATACTTTTAAAAACAGTATTTTTTGTCACTATTAAAGACTATGGAAAGTGAAAACTTTTTCTACCAGTACTCTAATGCCTAGAGCATATTGTTAATAATATTTCATTATATCATGAAACATCTCTGAATACTTATATTATATTTAAGATCCACAGCACAATCAAGTACACTGACATACGCTGGAACATTTGCTATACATTTTCCCCTTCCAATCCTGAACTAACTCATTTGCTTCTTTAGAAACACTACAGAAATCCTTCCAGTTGAAGATCAATTCCCCCTAAAACCAGAAACGTTACCAAATGTTAGAAGTCTATAGAAGATTTTAAGGATGAATTCTTTCACGGAAATCTGCTCTTAAGTGAAATTATCAACCATGAGTAAATGTCAATAAGAAGATTACAGATGTCCATAATGCATTATATTGAAACACCGTAGTTATATTTGTTATTCACTGAGGAAATAAAGAGAATTGTTGTTACTGTCTCTCATTTGCAACGGCTAAGTAAATTAATGGAAATAGACAACGTGTTATTTTCGCATATTTCCTCTTATTGGCTTCTTAAGTTGTTGTCCACAATAGGGCGCTTCTCAGAAGCTTGTTTTTTCACTTTAATTGAACCGTGTCTTTACTTTTACTACTGTGCTGTAAGTTATTCACGTGATATTTTGCATTTGTTAACTGGATGACCACATGCGTCATTGTTTTGAAAGCCGTTTAAGTGAGAGGTACGTTGTAAAAGCAGTTTTCGGTTGTTTTCTCTGCTGCTAGGTTTCAAATATCTAGTGATCCAAATCAGTGACTTCAGTAGCTAAAGAAAATAGATGAGAAAGAAGGAAACGAAGATATTGAGAGAGAAGAAGAAAATAATGATACCAAATGTGTATCTAGAGTGTTTGTCTGACTAGTAGATTGTATAAGCCATTTTGCTACAAGTAAAGCATAGCTACTCGTATTATCGTTCATTCTGCAAATTGTTACACAGCTTTTGTCAGATAATACGAGTATATGGTCATTGTATCACATTACACATATATTTTGTTCTAAATGTCTATCGCAACAAAGAGGTGGTTACCGCCACGGATGGCCGAGGTCGTTAAGGCACGGACTCGTGAGCGGGAGGTCTGGGGTTCGAATCCCCCCAGGACCTGATTGAGGTTTTTTTAGGGTTTCCTGTCCTTATACAGGGCAAATGTCGGGGAGGTACCCTAAACTTAGGCTTGGAACGCTTCCTTCCTTAAAAAAATTATCCTTTCCCAATATATCATTTCATCTCATTTATCAGTGTCCACCGCCTTTGGTGCCTCAGTAGTAAAAACGGGCGTTAAACACTATTAAAAAAAAAGTGAACTCTTAATGATTTAAGTGATTTAAATTAATGTTAATGTTATAATTTACAGTCAGAGTGCATACATTCCTTAGCTACATGTTAAGAACATGTTATGTGTCTGCTATGAATGTATGAACTATGTAATATATTTATTAAATAATAATAGTGTTGACAGAAATATTTGACAATGCCATGTATTTAACAAGACAGATTTTAATAATACTAAATCGCGCTGAATGATGTAGTGGTTATTATACTTGCCTCATAAACCCAAGATAGCCGGTTCGAACCCGGACAGGACCGATGGATTTTACCTAAGTATGGCTTCCTTCGGGAGGGAAGTAAAGCCGTGGGTCCCGTGTCGTACATTTACGGCACGATAAAGAACCTCAAGCCTGAAAGAGAGGCCTCTGAGCAAAATTTGTCGGCCGTTTCACACCCTGAGTTGAATGGGACGTTGACGACCTGAGCTGTTAAAGAGCGTCCATAAATAAATCAATCAAATATATAGAATTCGCCCGTCTTAGATGACCGCATACTCCATCAGAACAATTCCAAGTTTCTTGCAGAAATTTACACTGCAGGTTTGCCTGACCTCTTTGCTTCTTCTCTTTCCTCTACGCCCACATTCGTAATAGCATTGCAAAGGTAGCCATTTCTCCCTACAGATAGAAATTAATAAAAATACTTATGTTGAAAATCTGTAATTCGACCACGAGATTTAAAAACAAATGAGCTCGTCATTATGATGCAAAAATTCCTATTTGGCAGCACCTTAATTTTTAAATGAAACAAAAAATAATAATTAAATTAATCTCTTTTTTCTAAAATACTAATAAATAAGGTTTGTGTATAATTACACTTCCGAAAACATTTATTAAAATATATTTTTCTACCATTGATTTAATTAGTAAAAAAGGATAAGTCTATATACTTTCATCTTTCGTTTATTTTTATATTTTATTAATATTTTACTCGTTATTATTTGAAATGAAACCTCTAAAGTTATACTTTTAGTTTACAGATCTCAGTGCTTTTATATTCATATTGGTTATGAAGGTTTTTTTTCAATATTAGACATTATAGAACACTCTTTCGAGCACTTTACCTGGAAAAGGAATTGCTAAGTGAATAAAAAAGTGGTTACAAGGTACCCATCGCAAACACTAATTCCAATACCAATAAAAAATATTTTTTCTACAAAAAAAAATGTTGCTGCTCCTTGTTTTGTGCTTTTGCGCCTTTATTACCCACGTTCTGCTACATGGCCATTTATGCCGAAGAGTAACCTATCTTTGCTGTCCCAAGGCATCAGTTTGAGACAAATATTAAAGGCATGATTCACAAGAGCCCCTCTGAGCTATAGCCAGGTCACTATCCTATCTTCTCGATTTACAGCCAACGTGTAATTTACAACCTATAAAAGGCGGGCTTTCCAAAAGTGAAACGACGAACGGAGGGAAAAAACTGGTCTACGAAAGCACTTGCTAGAAAGGTATTTGGTGGTTTTCGATGCTGAAGTGCGGCACCATAAATTATGAACGGCTGTTACTATGTCTTAGTTCATTATGCAAAAAGCCGAAAGTCTAAGTGCGTGTAAAACTATAGTATCTTTTACATCACGTCATTCTCACATGTTTGGTGCCATAAAGACATTTTAGAAGACATAAGCTTTTGTTGTATTTTAACCTTCTGAACAGTAGCTAAAGACAATAATATATATATGATATATGAATATGAATAAATCATTAACGTACTGCATAAAAAGATGGGGCATAATACCTGTATTAAGTGTTATGTTTTTGCACCCATTTCTATTATTTCAGTTTTATCTAAAAGCATAGGTTCCCTCCTCAGAAAGAGCAATTTTAAATAATTGCATAGTGACGTACGATACATTCATAAAATGTAATTTCCAGGTGAAAAGTGCAAGACAATGCTCTACCAAGTTGTTAATTATTTCCTTGAGCGAAGTACCGAGGTTATTTTAGTCCTCCGGAAGGAACTATAAGCAATGAGTACGGTTTCATTGATTTACAACACGTTGAGGAACTCCATACCTGAAAAAAGAGGTCCCATGAAGTTGGAGGCGATGGATTTACCATTCGTCCCTTTGCTTTTTGGGAAATAAGTATACTAGAAATTCTTCTTGTTATTTGAGATGGTTTGTCGGTGGTGTTGTTGCTTACGCTTCGGTGATAATTCCTGTATGAATCAACAGCCTGGGAGAGGAGATCAGTAGTACAAATAACCACACAATATATATGGAAATTTGTTATGCTCAAGATCTTTTGCGTCCTCTGGTGTTCTGCGTACGATAAAATATAGCTACATCGAATATAAATTTAGCTAACACGACTTCCAAGGAGATCGAACCGATGTATTTGAATTGAAATGCCAAACTAAATGTGTAAAAGTAAGTGTAAGTGTCCCCGCAGAATGCGAAACTTACGTGACGTGTAGATCTTAAAAGATGACAGTAATTGTTGCCTTGAAGACGCCAGCAAGCGCACGTCTCGCTCCTCGGTTTAAAAGTTTAAAATACAAATTTACTACTGGGTGGTTTAAATTCACCTCCCAGCACGTGTCATTTGTTATTGTTTGAAGGTTTAAAGATCTTATTGGCATAGACTAGTTTCAAGGCTAACTGTACAACGGCCTATCGGGTTCAAAGCCCTAACGAATTTAAAAGGCCTTAAGTTTATTAACCCTCCAGTGGCAGTCCTTTTAAAAGGAGCATCACACTGGAACCTCGGGTTTACTCTTGCCCTTTTGTATAGTGTTTAATGGCTTCTTTGGCTTTCCAAGCTACCGTAACAGAAAACACCAGAGACTTTCTTATTTGTCGACATACAAGTCACATGTTAAAGTTATATAATATTATACACATATATACATACAACATATCTACATTACTAAAATGTTAGCATTATGTTTGCACATAAATGTTACATTATATTTATATTTCCGTGGGAGGGGGCGTAAGAACGACGATTAGTAACAATATTTTTACTAAAAACATAAAATGAATTGATGATGATGAGCATGATAATAATAATAATAATAATAATAAGCACTAACCCACTTTATAAAAGACGTTGAAAATGATGCCCCTCAACGGCAATACTTTGCCGGCTTCTTTGTAAGACATTCCTGTATTTCATCAACTATTCTTCCGTAATAAGACAGCAGTTCGTAACACATTTCTCGCCATCAAGAGAGCCTGTCTCTCGTAACTTATTAACTATGGTGAAAAGTTTCTCTAATTAGAACATCATTGCCTGACCGGGTGATAGCTCAAATAACCTTACTGTAAATATCGCTTTAACTGTCGTAGAATTCCAGTTATGATTCCTACCATTAAGAAAACATAAAAGCTAAACTTAATTATAATGATGACGTAATCCTATATAAAGAAGACGAATTGTTAAAAATTTGCTTTTTTGGAAAAGTTCTTGGGTATAAGAGGTGTAATATATTGCCTATAGATGATATAAAAAGTGTTTTTCTCTCCTCGGCTTTCTTGTTGAACACCATACGTATGCTTGTATGGTATTTTAAGTGTAAAACTAAACGCCATGTGTAAGATAATATCATTTATGGAAAAATTAATTTATATGTTTTAATTGTCTAATTGCACCATTTACCTCTAGGGCATTTTTGTTTTTGATCAGTACTAGGTTTATTTTATGCTAAAAATTGAGTACCGCGCTGTAGAGACAGCATGGAAAATATTCACGGATTGCTTGTGGAATTTATGACCCAAGAAAAGATCTGTTCAATTTAGAAGAAACTGCACAATGAAGGTTAGAGATATCTCAGCAAGGTTTAGCTGTTCTTCTTTCGAACTATTCATGAGAAAATTCACATGAGGAAGGTTACTGCAAGGTGAGTGCTCCGATTTCTTTCAGCAGTTCAGAAGGAGCGTCGTGTGACCTGTTTTCTTTAAGTTTTTGGAGCTTTGCCAAGATAATCAGAAAGAAGTAATGGAACGCATTGTTATATTGTGATCTTTCCAAATAATAAATCCATGAGGAAACAGAAATTTTCAGATCACATAGTCCACAAATAGGTAATGGAAATAATATTTTGAAATTTCTGGAGAATTCTCTTGATTGGTTTATAGAAAAGGAATATCACATATAGCGTATCTGTATGTTCCATTCCTGCACAAACTTTGCATGCACTAAAGCAGAAATGGCTTCAAGAAGATTGAAACCACCACGGGTGGCCGAAGTCGTTAAGAAGCGCACTCATGAGCGGCAGGTCTGGGATTCGAATCTCGCTAGGATCGTCCTACCTGACATATTTTTTCCAGAATTTCTTCAGTCCTCATAAATGGCAAATGCCGGGGGTTACCCTAAAATTAGGTCTAGAACGTTTCCTTCCTAAAAAAAAAAAAAAAAAAAAAAAAAAAAAACCTGTCCCAATATATCATTTCATCTCATGTATCATCAGTGTCCACCGCCTGTGGTGCCTCAGTAGTAAAAACGGGCGTTAAACACTACTCAAAAAAAAAGATTGCAGCCCTACAGCTCAGATCTACTACCCAGTTACCTCTTCTTAGAAATTTACTGTGGAAAAGAAATGTAACTATGATGATAAAGCGTAGACTTTGCTGTACTGTAGTATTTTGTAGATAAAAACCCGTGAATTTGTTTAAAGACATTGAGTTGTGAATTCATAGCTCTAAAACATCCAGTAAAGTGTATGGAGAGCATATTAAAAAAACTACATAGTTCATTTCCTTCTCTAATTTCGAAAAGTTGATTCAGATAGAACTTTTTGGGCACTAAAGACATTAGTAAAAACGTCTAACAATTCCTTTCATCGAAACGATTGTACAGTTTACATTAAAATAACCGTTTTAGGTCAAATTATGGGAAACAAATAGTATTTTTGGTGTCTTTCCTAAGAAAGCAAACTTTTCAAAAATCAATTTGGAAAGTTGTATTTCAATGGTTGTCGACAAATGGTACAGTGTTGTGAGTATTGAGCATTTTTTTACAGTCAAAGAACTTAATACGCATTACTTAATTCACTTGCTAAGTATTTTTTCTGTGTAATGTGTCGGAATGAACATTTTTAATAAAAGATCAAATAATATAATTGGTAACTAAAATAACTAGGTTACGTTTTTGTTACATTGGCGCGTTTCGTATGCAAAACCTCATCTAAAATATGCCGTTAAAAAAAAGATAAACGTTTTTAACAAATTAAATACTTCCTAAATAAGGAGTATGTAAAGAAAACCAAATTTAGTTTTAACCATAATTCTTTAATAATACAGTATAGTCAAAAACTTCAAACAAATTTTCCGCTGAGCTACGGAAGGCTGTTGAACATTGTTTTTAATTCATAGATTGAGAGATCTATAAATATTTTGGCACATGTTCAGAGTATATTGTTAATGGTTTGCAAGTGTACTAATTTTCTAAATTATTTTATCGTCAAAGTGTAGATATTCATATCATTTATCAACAATATATTGAAAGGTGCTGTTTATTTTTACTTTCTTTTAGTTGTTGTTGAAAGCATTGACAGTTGAGGAGGATGATTGCAAAGATTGTAGTCTGTACCTTAATAATACAGAACAGCAGAAAACAAATAATAGTGTGCGAAAATAGCGTTGAGTAAGTAAACGGCTTAGAAATAAAAGTTAAGTGGTATACCTTGATAGTGTATCGGACATGTTAGAAGCGTTTAAGCATTGAACATTTTCTGTTTTAAAAGTATGTTTTCCACAGGCTACAAGGTCAGATCCACGTTCTCTTCTGTAAATGTTGTGACAGTAAATGCGAGTAACTTTTTTAAAGGTTCTACCATCCATTACAGCATTCAAACAGAATAGGCCTATAGTTTTGCCTCTACAGACAGTGTTGAAACAGAGAACGGCTAAGTGCAAAGTTGCACAATGCAGATAAACGTCAAAGAAATTGGAGAGATATGCAAATAGTGTTGTAAAATTCTTCTTTTATAGACATTAATTTTCTTACAGAAATATATTCAATGCCCAATGACAGTTAAACCGTTTCTTTATTACAATGTGCACTGTACAGTTATTTCTTTCTTGCTATTTCTGAATTTTATTCTTTTTATGAACTACGTTTAGATAAAAGAGTGCTAATTGCTTTGCGGAAGCATGTAAAATGTAATGCATTATTAGGGATGATTGGAGGACATGCATAACGACTGATCATTAAGTCAGCTGAGGACATACAGGAGAAAGGAATGAGGTGAGAGAGACGGAGCCCACGAGCCCACATTCAAATAGTTTGAGTCCCTCAGAAGGGCCGCTTCCATAGCAAATATGAAACAAAAATATTTACACAACTTAAGTTAACGTCACACCGTACCAGCTAACCTCACCTGGGTGTTGTCGGGCCTGTAACGAAATGACAAAAACAAACAATATTTATGAAGTGATTTGCTGCGGTTCGCTACGGTCTGACGGCCTAAGCTCCCCTCCTTTTCGTAAATATAAATTGATAGCAGCAGATAAATCACTGCACTGCTGGCAAATCTCCTTTGATTGCATCAAAAAACAAATTGGTCAACTTTAATTTGTAGGCCGCCATTCTGTACGTGGTACTATGGGAGATATTCGTCATAGCATTTGTAAAGGTCCAGGTGAAGTCATGGGAAAGGGGAAAAAAAGTAGAAGAATGCTGGATGGCCTGCTCCAAGGGATTTAAATTTATTCTCTGGTACAGTGAAACCTCGTATTATCCATCATTGGACACCGAGAACGTCAAAACAGCGGAAATAAGAAACTAGATTTGCTACACTCTACGCAATGGGAACTTATTAAACAGAGGTAATTTTCAGGAATTTCAGAACTTGCAACATTACAACTGAAGCCAGCATAAAGCCTTTGCAATTGTTATTGAAATTTTTGAAAATTGCATAGTAATCACTAGTAATGTGTTTATAGATTTATAAAATATTATTAGATGAACCACATATATGACTATCTTCTTCAAGTATCCAATGTTAGATTAATTAAATCAAAGAAATAGTTTAGTTCTATAACGGGAGAGATGGTTAAGGCGATGTCGTATCAAATGTATAAATATATTAAATTCCAAAACTTTATGTAATCGTTGGCTCATGTATTCAATTAATTTTTGAAACACCTGTCTATATCTTAAGTTATTTCATTTTGTTATAAATTTACAAATACTTAAACTTATTGCTAGATATCTACAATTGTTTTATAATTGTTAAAATTATCTGTTAAAATTTTAATTTTCTGTAACTTATAACTCAATTTATTTTTCAAATTTACCCTTATAATTTTTCATTCTCAGTCACAAGGAACATTTCTTCCGAATTGTGTTATTGGATTTCTGCTAATTGTTTTATTGCATTGGCATTTGCGTTCCTGTTTTAAGTTTTGATTGATTTGCTTGCAACAATTGTTTATTTCAGTTCATTTGCATTTCTTAAATTACATTTACTTAGCACACAGGTACTTGAATTAAGCAAAAGCAAATATTAGGGACATTTGGTAAGATAAGTGATAAAGTTAGGTTTTAATTCTTGTGCATAGTATGAAACTACATGGATTTAAATGACAATTTAAATATGGCCATCGTTCTGTTACTCAATACACACTTTTATCTTCATTTGTTATTTACCGTAATTTGCATATTCTTAACTTAAGAGCACATTTCTCAAAAACTATGTAAGATAAAGTTATACATTTTATTCTGAATGTGCAAAACACACTACTATTTAAACACATGTATGCAGGTGAGTTCTGAAAATGAAATACATATGGTTTGATACGTGCATAAAATACTAACACTATATGTAAATGTTTTTTTTAAATGGCACTATTGCTATAAATTACACATTATTTCACCAACAAAGTAGCATGTTTACTAACTTATTAAACATTGTGAGAAAAGTAACAAAGCAGCAAAAATGTAACATATGATTTTTCCTTCTTCATTAATATAATTATAAAAAATAACAATTTATGTTTGACAAAATTTTAAGTGAGTTTCTAATGTAGAATTATTTAAAAAACGACAATTTTCATTTGGTTGACATTTTAGTATTTTAAAAAATGTATATTTTATTCCCATGAAAAATGTTATTGTCTCTACCAAGTGTTCTTGTGAATTTTGCCCTTTTGATAATTTAACAAAAATATTAATAATGCTTATTTTAAGAGCACAACATTTTATATCTTTATGAAGTTTCACATACTTAGATATATTCAGCTCTCTAGATAAAGATTTCTGCAGTGTATATGTCCTAGAGCATGTCAATATTAATCTAACTTTTCTCTTTCAATGTACTTTATGAGTTTATTTATTGTATACTAAAACGCCCACATAAACATCTACTTCAGCCCCGCTCTCTCTTAGAATGGCATATATTTAATTTCACAAACAAGGGAAAAGTTTAGTCAAAAAAACACCAAAATATATTTCTAAAACAATTCATTTAAATACAAAATAGAGACCTTCATAGTCCTTTTCGGCTATCAAAATACAAGCTTTTCTCAAATTTAATATATTTATTATCATATTAACATGATGGTAAGCGACTGGAATTTGAAACACATTTCTATTTAATAAAAATCACTTGCTTTAACTCTTCTGCTACATTTTCAGCACCACAAACTTTTAAACCATTCTTAAAGTAAGTGGCTTTTCTAACTTCTGCACTTTTAGGTATAACTAACTACCATCATCATTCATATGACAGTGGAAAAAGTGAATGATCGAGGTCAGTGTGTGTGTATGTATATATATACTTTTGCACACGTTGAAATGCTGGAGAGCCTAAAAGGCGTATATCCTTTCATCTGTCCCTCGGCCCCCATGTTAGAAGTCAAGATGATATTTGATAGTCGGGGTGTTCACCACAAGGTAACAGAAGGTTTTGAATTTCATGAACATTTGCTGTCCAAAGGAGAGCAGCTAATGTGTATCTGCCTACGAATGCATCTCGATAAAAAAACTGGAAAGAACTGTAAACATTCTAATATTAGACAGATAACCCCTGTACCAAATTGTATAGAAGCGAGTGTTTCATTTCTATTGCAAATGTTATATTTCTTAAAATATGAGACTCAATTTTTATTTAGTTCGAGTAAGTCTGAATGTTTCGATACAAAAACCTGTGGTTTCCATTGACTCGTTATTGAGCTAATGTATTTCCTTGATTTTTGAGAAACTCAACTGCATTTGTGTATGTTTGAGCGCTATTGGTTTGTGTTTTGAACTGAATTACCAAACCTTTCATAGTTTTGTCACCTGTTTTACAGCAGTTGGCGGGTCGGCAGTCAGAGCGGTAACTTCCGGCAATGCTCATGTAAAATACGCGCAATCAAGTTCTAGCAATTATAACTACAAATTACAAAAAATACTAAGCAAAATTGATATAACGTATGGAACCGTATTAACCAGTCATTTGATTTTGAAAATTGTGTTTTTAACACTTGTATATTTAACTTGTGTTGTATGTAACTTCAATTTGTTACCAAAGAGTTTACCGCCACGGGTGGCCGAGGTCGTTAAGGCATGGACTCGTGAGCGGGAGGTCTGCGGTTCGAATCCCGCCAGGACCGTCCTCCCTGACAGGGGTTTTTTCCAGGTTTTCCTCAGTCTTCATAACTGGCAAATGCCGGGGAGGTACCTAAACTTAGGCCTGGAACGCTTCCTTCCTTAAAAAAAAAAAATCCTTTCCCAATATATCATTTCATTTCATGTATCACCAGTGTCCACCGTCTGTGGTGCCTCAGTAGTAAAAACGGGCGTTAAACACTACTACTCTCTCTCTACCAAAGAGTTTAAGGGGGAGGGGAAGTATATCACATATATAGTATTAATTTTTACATTCGTTTGCTTAAGTGTTAGCAAAAATTAAAATGCCCAATTAGACATTCGTAAATGTATGCCCATTTTATGAATATATTTTTAATGTTTATCATTTTATTCCCTGAATAGTTCAGGTAAATGATACTCAAGCTCCACATTCCCCCAAGATAAAGTCGGTGCTAGTAGTGTAGTGGTAACCATACTTAACCCAAGATCGCGGATTCAATCCCGGCCAGAAACGATGGGTTTTTTCTGGCGTAAAGCCGACAAGGAAGTAAAGCCGTAGGTCCTATGTCGTAGATTTATGATACGAGTATGTAAAAAACCTCAAGCCTGAAAGACGAGGACTCTGAGCAAAATTTATCGGCCATTTCACGCCCTGATTTGAATGGGACGCTGATGACCTGAGATGTTCAAGAATGGCTGTAAATAAACAAAAAAAAAATCCAATATAAATTCCAGAGTTCCCATTATATTACTGCAAATAAATTTAACATTATTTTAAAAGGACGACAATGCTGTTAATGCGAATACTTTTTAAGCTGACTAAGCAGATACATGTTTTCATAGACTCAAACGGAATCGAAGTGGAAAACGGTGAACCTGTAAATGAGAAATTGTTAATATTACGTGATACTTAACATTAACAATGTGTGACCCGAAGGAAACTGATGGGGGGGGGGGAATACAAACTAATTTGCAGAATAACTTCAATTAAATTAAATATAATATCTAATCTGTCAAATCTATTTAGTACGTGTTACAAAATACACTCTTTTGCGTTCATCATGTCAGTTAATTTTGCAAAATTATAAGTTTTCTGAACAGAAAATGTAAATAATATCAAGAATCATGGCATGTTTCAAATGTTCTCCTGTTACACACATACATTTAGAAAATTGTCATTCATGTGCCATCTTTCACAATTGACTCAACTTAAACTGGAAAGTATACAAGGTCACTGTTGTTCACCAACTGCAGGCTCTATATTCGGCTAAATTTCTGTAACTGGACATTAAGGAACGTTAATATTACTTACTGATGAAGCACGGATCCATTTACATGACCATATTTCGATGCAAAATAACAGGTTGGAGTGCAGAAACCCCCGATTTTATACATGGAACCTACGAAGAAATCAGTATGTGTTGCACAGTAATGCATACAAAGTAATAGAGGCTATGTTAAAAAAAACAACATAAATACATAAAAACTCAGAGAAGTGATGCATGTTGCAGCGGTATTTAATAAAGGAAAGAGGAGGGTTAAGTAAATGTGTAATAGATGGGGGGATAGATTTTGGAAAAAGGAAATTTGATTATGGATTCTCAGAGATAATGATAATTCTTCCTCTCCGACGATGGTTATCGCTGTCTTACAGTTTTGCCACGGCTGTTGAGACTCTGATGCTGGATACTTATATGGTCCTGTGACCATAGGGGAAGGAGTATATGCATATTAATAATATTTTTGTTATGGAAGATGACACCATTTATTGTTCATACACTATTGTACATAAACTATTGCACTATTGTACTTAACTAATAAAGCTCGTTCACTTAATACTCTCCCAAAACTAACTATCGCTTTCCACTAATTGAGGGAACTGAGAAAGCCCTTCCACTGATATTGCCCCGCTGAATACTGTGGCCAAACTGACTGCGGGCCTCAAAGTTACAAATTAAATGAACATGTCTACGTGAAGCGGTTTGCTTCTTTCCTTGAAGAGGATAACGGCCTGTCTTTTCAACCCTATAGTTGCCAAAAGTTTTATGGTGCCTCCCCTGCTTAAGAAATTCTCTAACTGAATAGCAATAAACATCTTGCCCAAGGAGTCTTTCCCAATATTGCACTACAACAGGCTACAGATATTTCCAGGTTATATTTTATGGCTAGGGTAGCTTTCTACTTACTTGTGTAACATCTGTTATAAGGACGTAATTATTTGCAATATAACTGTAGTTGTATCAATTATTCCGAAATTTATCTGTCTGGCTGCCCATCTGCCGTGGAATGGGCGAAAAAACCATGAAATACGTAATACCGAATTGTTGCATGTTAGTCGCCGCAGCATCATTTGACTCTTTGTCAAGATCATAGTCGTCGATATTGTTAAGAAAATGCAGTAGTGTACAAAAATCTAAAAGTTTGCTCTATTATTCATGATAGTGTCTACAATAAGCACATCAGAAGGTGAGAATTATTGTGAATTAATTTTATTTACATTCTATCAAAACCCATCTATCTATCTATCTATCTATCACGGTCCACATGTCTAACTCATCCTTAAATTATTTTTAATAAGTGTAAGTGTAGTGTGGTATGTGTATTTATTTCAATAATGGTGTGCGAATACATATAAATGCTTAATCAGCGCACGAATTTAGTCAGACAGTTCGTGCTCCTGTTTGCAATGAAATGCTGGAAGAAGAAGAGAAAAAAAAACACAGACACAGACACAGAGAATTTTATAATATAAGAAATTTAAATTTATAACTACAGCGCACTAAAGGAGAGAAATAATTTAATACATATATAACAGAAAAACAAATACGAACTCATATATAAGTACATTATATGCCATGCCCTCTTTAGCCAGAGATTTTCTCTTTCCCCCCTTATCTTCTTAAAAAACGTACATAGCCCTTGCCATTTATTTTTATCGAATATCAAATTTAGACATGCTGCCCTAATCCTTCTTTACCTCACTTAGTTTTCAGAGAGATTCTGCAACCTCCAGCACTCTGTAGCTTCACTTTCTGCAAGAATATGTCTTAGTTTTCCTTCTTACCACCCACAGGACACATTCTTTTGTCTGCCTCATTTGTCATTTTCTGCCCTTTCCATCTCGCGAGGCGCAGCCAGGCCATTGTAATTCTGTCGTCTATCATTTCCCATTTTAAGTTACAGGAAACCATAGGTTTCTTACATCAAACAATAGTAATATATATTAATAAAATCTGCAATGCGCCGTCCTGGCCTATACCAGAACATATATTATAGTTTCTATAGTTTATTATATTTTTCCTCTCTTACATTTTTAATATTATTTGTACAAATTATATCTATAACTAAATTAACAAAAACACAAATGAACAAAACTGTACAAACAACCCCAAAATAAAACATTCAAACAATTCTCTTACTGGAAGCCAATTAACAAAACAAAACTATAACTGATGCCCAGCTATAATTTAACTATATCCTCATATCAAACACTCCTGACAATGTCTATAAGTTGGTCGGCACACACTTTATAAACCATTGTATTTAAATGTTCATTACGGAGTTGCTGTGCGCATATTTTGAATTTTAATTTGAAGTACTTTTCAATGCTGAGTGAAACTTCTTACAATTAGAAAATGGTAGCCCCTGGTAACACCATGTATCCCATTCGGACATCTGCCAGCGGATCCGAAACACCCGGCTGTGTTCGGTCGGCGGCGAACCAGGCGTTGCGTGCGCGGCTAGGCAAATGGTTAACTGAAACGCATGCGTTCTTACTACAGTGCCACAAAAGGCAATGAAATGACAAATGATTTAGGGCACCTTTCCAGCATTAGCACTGATGAAAGCTGGGAAAAGAAGTTGGTCTCAGCGGGATTTGAACAACAGACACGCGTTCTTGCCTTAGCAACCTCGGGAATATTGTTGTAGAAGCAGTGCTGGTAGTGGCAGGTAGTATATAGGCGGTAATAATGTGAGTAGTTAACTAAAAGATAGAATAGAGCCTTACAGATCTTACGTTACCACAAAGAAAATTGTCATTGTACAGAATTATGTACCATTACTGTTCCATTTCTATGGACTGGTCCCACCGATAATTTAAGCATTTCTCCCAGCCCTAGCAAAGTGCAGCGAAGCCCAGACGCGAGTTATTAGAGCTAAGTGACTATCCTGAAATGTCACTTAGTTGAAAGCCCTTCATTAAAGTCCTTATTATCCTTCACTTAGCCCCCATTCCTTCCGGCGCCCCCACGAGAATCCTAACTGAACATATTCCTTGTCTTTACTCTCTCAGGTTGCTGTATAATTTCACACAGCGTTAGTAACTTTTTTCCTCTTCCTGTTGCATTATATTATTTTTTCCCTCTCTCTCTCATTACTCAGACAGCGAAAGACCATAACACTGACCAAAAAAAATCCTGCAATATGGTCTCTAATTGAGATGGCTACATCTTTCCTTCATACCAAAACGACCGCCAGTTCAAAAACATGAGTCAGGCATTCCTAGTAAGTGATAATTTAGAAAAACAAAAGCAAAAAGAATAATGAAGAGATGTTATGCCATCTTCGATCCACAGAAATGAAGGAATTATTAACCGTGGCAGCAATGGTTAAATTTATTTCCACTTCTCATTCCGTGAACGGTGTGCTTTTTAAGAGAGCAAAGCGTCTATGTATGGTACATTTTTAAAACGTTAATCAAGTCATTTTTCATTCGGTTTCATAAATCATACAAACATGCACTAGCAGAAATAGCTGCCTAACACGAAAACAATCACCAAGACATCACCAAACTGAAGTATTTGCAGTAAATAGAAAAAAAAAAATAGCACGTGATAGACCGGGGTTTCAAAAATGATAGTGCTATAAAGCATTTCGTTAAATGAAGCACATGCTTAAGGGGAAGATATTTTGAAAATGTTACACACGTTAGCTCAGAGAGGCAGTCAAAGAGTGTTTTCTAGAAAAATAATGTTGACTATTTATAATAAAACCCTTATTGAATATAATTTACCTTTTAGAAGTGTTTATACAGGTTACCAATATACAATATTACAAGCTAAAAAACAGACAAATATAAATAAATGCGAATTTTTGAAGGAAGCTGTCTTCAAGATGGATAATAATTCATCGGGCTCCATCATAGTGCTTCGGAGGAATGGCTTTAGAAGTTTAAGCGAAACAAATTAAGTAACATAATCATAAGCAATTTTTATATTATGTCATATTGATAGGTTATAGGGTTTTGAAACAGTACTATAGACTTTAACTACATTTTGTGAATCAGAATAATACATTTTGGAAAGAATAATATCAAAGGCAAAGTCTCAAAGTCTCCTAAACCCTTAAGAACAGTTTAGCAATGTCGATTTGTTAGACTCAGAAAGACGACCCGGTTTGAAGCAGAGCAAAACTTGTTTTTAATACTGGACGATAGCATGAGAAATTATCGACTTGAGGAAGTTTTCATGAGTGACATGGGATGCAAATATCACGTATGAAATTCAAATAGCTGCAGACTTTAAGTTCAGAATTGGAAAGAACAAGAACCATGAAGAAGAAGAAGAAGAAGAAGAAGAAGAAGAAGAAGAAGAAGAAGAAGGATAAGATGTGAATGATAATTAGTGCTCTTGCTTCTGTAGATTAAATCCACAGTTGTCAACGCGAATTGCCCAAAGACACAATGCTCATCCTGTATGCTTGCATCAGGAACTCACACAAAAATACTTCAGCATGCTATGAGGGTTATTCATAAAGAATTATCATTTTTTTTGACAAACAATCATTCTCAAAGAAGTTCCCGATGCGATGTACCAGCGTTTCTACCAGTCTTCAAACCATTTTTGACAGGATTTCAGAATCGCTTCTGCAGCCTCCATCGCTGCTTCTGTTGATGGAAAATGTCTCCAACAAAGGTGTTTCTTCAATTTGGGGAAAATGAAACTTTCCCACAGGGCTAAATCTGGACCATAGGGAGAGACACCTTAATGTTGATTTATGTGTGATATTCAGTAACAACGTGTGATATGACCTTGCAAAATTTTCAAGACATCTCTGTCATGCTGAGTTACAGTTGCGTGTGCAGCTGTAGTCTGTTGGTAAACCATTCTTTGAATATCGGAAAAAGAGATGATTACACCTTTCCCAGAAGAAGCAAGCATTAAGTTAATGATGATGGATATTTCTACCAGCAGTGATTATTTTTGATAGGATCTCAGTATCTTCTTATAACGTCAAAATCAACTGCACACAAACATCTACACGAATGTCCCTTTGTTCGGAAATCATAGAGAAATTTTGAGTGTCCTTAATGATCTTCTCTTACAATGACAGCAGAGTTCTTAATGTTTTCTTCGGTTAGAGCACAAACTTTGAAATTGATTGCCTCCCGTCTGAAAACATTTTAAATCCTTTTATATAGAAAAGGACAACTCTCCATAGGCCGCAGTTGAAGACGAAAGCATTTCTTATTATGCTTACGGAGGAACTGAACATGTTTCAACTTGCATGCCGGAAGTGACAATGAAATTAGTACCAAGTGGTAACAAACTATTGTAAAATTAAATTTTAAATTATGCCTGTAAAATGATAAGAGCGTTCTTTGTTAAACAACAATCGCAAGTTGTGAACGGCTGCATAATGCAATTTCAAAAAAATAATTCACCGTTGAGGACATATTATTTTCTGATGAGGCAGTTTTTGGAACACTGGACTTGTTAATAGCCAAAATATGTATTATATGCATATGCATAGTAACTGTGCATTTTCACAGTCTTTGGTTATTAAATGTTTGTTGTAGCATTTTTGATGTCTTTATCGTAGAGCCTTACTTTTTTGAAGATGTGTTGTAATTTTGTCAGCTAAGAGTTGCCCACACTTTTGGAAAATGTGCCTTTCGGTGTGCGAGCAGAAATATTGAATCGGCAAGATGGTGCACCACTACACATTGCAATATGCATATATGTGTTACTGAATGACAATTTTTGAAATAGACGGAATGGGCGTGCTGAGCCTGTTGAATAGCCACTTTGCTTACCTATGAACTAATTTTTATGTGAATATGTGAAGCATTATTATTCAAAAATAATAATTTTTGCACTTGTCGAAATGACAATATTTCCAGTAGAGGTGTTTAGCTATGAGTATGTGCGGTAGTATCTATTAAAACAGTTAAAATCTTCCGGGTTGTTTTGCCGTGGTCTGTGGTTTAATATGGTACCATAGCTTTCGCCAACTACGTCGGTTGGCATCACCAGTGAACGATGCTAGCCAAAGGTTTTGATGAAAGCTATAGCCACATATTAAATCATGTACCACAGCAAAACATCCCGTAAGATTTTAACTGTTTTAATCATAACACTGGCCCTGAAAGCCTAAGAAGGAAGTATCTATTGCTGATCTAGTTAAATTGTCGGCGAAACACAAATAATGATTAGTATGGAAGGGAACAAGAGCTCATGAAATAATTATTTACTAAAATTTAAGTTGGAGAATCTTAATGTAAGATGAAAATACGCCGTATTTTATTTTCTATATATATATAACAGACAGGTAATTTAATTTACTATATATCTCAACTTTGATGAATGTTCAAGAAACAAACCTTAATTTTTCTTTTCCTTGTTAAATACATGCCATTTGTATGCGAATTCAGTAGTCACATATCGCGATTTTGCTAAAATATATCTCGTGTATGCAATTACGCAGCTATTAACAACAAAGATATTATTTCTAAATTTAATTTTTATGAAATATTTTATTATGTTAATGAGTTTCGGTATTGTCAGTTATTGTAAAATTAGGAAATTAACGCGATGTTTAATAAGTGAATGAGAAGGTAAAAGAAAATGTTCTATTATGTACTTGCTTGCGATATTTACTCAACTGCTCCAAATAGGTGTCAATTCTTCCTATATACGTAATGGAAAGAGATACTAAAGGAATCATAAATCTGGCATGCACTTCAGAAAGATTTCTCTGTACAAAAACGAAAATAAAATCAAAACAAGACGAAATTAATAAGCAAAGGTATAAAGAACGGAGTCTAAACCGAGCAGCAATTCTAGATGCTCATAAATGAATAAATTAATAGCAATACAGTAGATGGTGCTCTTAGCGTTTGTATCATGATTGCTCTTTATTATTCCAAAGCGAAATGTTCGCCGCTGGCTAGTATTTGATCTGAGCTACCACCTATTTAGCAGTCCAAATGCTCGGCACGGCATAATGACACCACCAAGGCTTGCCTTCCCCGACTCGTATCGTGTGACTCTCACCCCTGTTGACAGGTCTTGTGATGGATGAGGTCTCAACTCGACGGAGCGACCGACCGACCAAGCGACCTGGCTACACCTTTCTCCTCCCGCACAACATTCCCGTTCTCAGTGGCGTGCTCTGTGATACTGCCGGAGCTGACATTTTTTTTTTCTTATCACAAAGCAATTAAATAATTTATTTCCAAGGAATTGCACGATTACCAGTGGCATGAATGTGTTCTTCCTTATCAGAAGCCCAATTAAGAACATCGCTTAAATTCTGTATATTAAGTTAGCCAGTTTTCACAGTAAATTTCTCACATGTAGTGAGTTTACAGTGTGTGAGCGAGGTTTCAAATCAGGAACTTCAAGCAACTTGTTTTTCTGAATGTGGGCAATACAGCGATGTCATCAAAAAGGGGCATCAGTTAATCTGTTAAGCAGTACACAACAAACTATATCCTTTGTCTTACTTGACTGTCGTTTGATTTAATTTATTTATGGACGCTCTTTAACATCTCAGGTCATCAGCGTACCATTCAATTCAGGGCTTGAAACGGCCGATAAATTTTGCTCAGAGGCCTCTTCTTTCAGGCTTGAGGTTCATTTTCGTGCCGTAAATGTACGACACGGGACCCACGGCTTTACTTCCCGTCCGAAGGAAGCCATACTTAGGATTTTTACGCCTGAAAAAATCCATCGATCCTGGCCGAGTTTGAACCCGCGACTTGGGTTTAGAAGGCAAGTATGGTTACCACTACACCACCAGGACCAACTCTTGATTGCCACTGAAGTCATTAAAGTGCTAGTATATAAGTGCATCGTAGGTACAGATCTACTACGATTCCTTCCTATTGGTTAATATTGTACTCTGAAAATGTTATCTAACAAAAGTATTATTTAGTGCTGAGGGCAGATCTCAAGAGCAAGATTTGTGACACTTAAGCTTGACTTGATGATAAGAGATATTATTTACTTTAGTATTCAAATAACTTTAAGCAATATTTGTACTGACCATGTAAAATCTTTATTTCACGCATTTATTCAATTATTTAATTTCTTTTATTTTAAAAAATATAACACAGATAATCATTGCTATAAATATGAAACACGTGCTTGATGATTGCCGCAGAATGTACATTTTTTTTATATTTTAATTGCAGGGTGTGGTTCTACAAATTTTAAAGAGGTCAACTTTGACAAAGGACATTCTGTCATAATTCTAGCAGGAACTCGGCAATGCTCACTATGCAGTCCGTTTTTAATTTGGAGTGGGGGAGCTGTGAATTTTATGATCTGAATTTGTTAATTGGAGAGCACGCCACTGGCTGTCATGTCTGCCAAGCAGTGAGGAAAATTTCGTGTCGCCTGGAGTGGAGGAAGGTAGCCAGCCCTCCGAGAGATGGTCGGCACGTGATAACTGCGACCATTAGCCTGTCCTCAGCAACACCGCCTTCAAAAGATGAGTGGTCCAAGTGCCAACTTTACTTTTTAACATTAAGTACAATATACAGGAAGAAAATCAAATCATGGCGTAAGAAAAAAAATATATAAAGTATAACAATACGATGTGTCTAAGTCGAGTGGCGGAAAACATTTGCAAATCTTCCGCAAGAAGCTCCATCTTGTCTTGGTCAGTCCTGGGAGTATTTGGAAACAAACACTTTAGACTTTGTAGGTGTTTATTTACCTGAATGCTATTATCTTGAAGATCGAAGGATTAACCATCGTATGTTCAAAATTTGGAAACAAAAGATATCTATATTCAAGCATTCCACCTTTTTGGTGACAAAGATTGATTTATAAACCTGAAACATTCCATGAACCTCATTTTCTCTGTATGTGCTTTATGAAAGGTTTCATCTTCCCATCACCCCTTGCTCTTTCGGCAACGTTAATTGTCAAACAATCCATCTACCCAAAAATAAAATACAGACATATACGTTACCTCAAAATCTCTACCAAAATATCAAATATTCAATGAAAATTGACAGAGAAACTGTACTACCAGCAGCATTCTCTTAGCAAAGATATGTAACAATATTTTAGAACAGATCTGAGCAATAAATAAATAATAAATAAGATGAAATCTGCAATACTCCATCTCGTTGTCTATAACCATACGTCCCGGTATTTTCAAAGTTTATCATTTATTACTGAGTTAGTTCGTTAATAAGTTTAACCGCCACGTTAAGGCACGGACTCGTGAGCGGGAGGTCTGGGTTCGAATACCGCCAGGACCGTCCTCCCTGATTGAGGTTTTTTCCAGGTTTTCCTCAGTGCTCATAAATGGCAAATGCCGGGGAGGTACCCTAAAACTTAGGCCTGAAACGATACCTTCCTTAAAAAATATCCTTTCCCAATTTATCATTTTATCTCATGTACCATCAGTGTCCATCGCCTATGGTGCTTCTGTAGCAAAAACGGGCGTTAAACACCATTCATTCGTTAATAAGTTTACAGATCATAATATATAAAAGAAAAGAAAAATTTGATGTAATATAACGATAACTGAAAATAAACACATTAGGTCATGTATACAATTCATTAATTATTTGTAAGCTACTGGAAGTCAATAAAATTGCCTGGTATCCAACTACGGAGCAAAAAGTCAGAACATCTGAAATGACAATAAACAACAGAATATGAAATAATTAAAATGTAGTTTTCTTGTTTTTCTCTTCCCTTACTGCTTTTCCAACGCCTTCTTGGGTTTTTATTTGAAACTATGTTTACAAATTCGTTCATATCTTTGATATATGACCTCAATGTTGTTAATACAAGTTCTTCTCTTTGTGAAACTGTATCCTTGGACTTTTCTAAATTGACTAATAATATATTTAATTCTTGATCATAAGCGACAGGTTTTTTCCTTATCTGATATAAGCAGGTGCATCTGTAAATATAGCTAAACGCCTTAGTTTTTATCCAAATATTTTGAAATTTTGGGTTACTGGAGTCATTAAGAGTCTAGTATACCTACCAAATTTATTTCTTCTTTTGTAATAGATTTTTATAAAATAATTATTGCCCATTTTGTTATAGTTTTAGTGTAACACGAGAAATTCCCTCTGCATTATAATTTTTATTCAAATGGGACAAACTTTGGTTTTTTATTTTGTTAGAACTAGCATGGCATGTTTCATTTGTCTATGGCAAATAGTTTATGAGGAAAAAATTGTTTATGATTTATTTTAAATTATTCTTAAATGGCCAATTTAAATATTATTAGCAATTGATGTATTTCATCTATAAAATCAAATTATGCCATATTTTAATAAGCATTTATCTAAAAATCTGTGTGAAAATTTTAAAAGAAATATTTTGAAAAGTGTATTGTTTGAACATTTTGAACATTCAGAAAGGTGTAAAATTAAAAGGGGAAAAAATTAAATTAAAAATTTAGCTATAGGAAACCCATTTTTATTCTCTCTAGAATTCCCTGTCACATATTAAGATCCTTCAGCTATATTTTAGACTTCTTGTTCTTTAAGATTTCATATCTTTAACTTTCTATTAAGTATTTTGTGTGACATTTTAGAACTCGGTGCGTTTGGTTCAGTTGTCACCTGTCTCTACCATTACTAATTTTTTATGGACGCTCTTTAACATCTTAGGTCATCAGCGTCCCCATTCTATTTACGGCTTGAAAGGACCGACAAATTTTGCTCAGAGACCTCTTCTTTCAGGCGTGCGGTTCTTTTTAGTGCCGAAAATGTACGACACGGGACCCATGGCTTTACTTACCTTCCGGAGGAAGTCATACTTAGGATTTTTACACCCGAAAAAAAAAAATCATCGATCCTGGCCGGGATAGAACCCGTGATCTTGGGTTTAGGAGGCAAGTATGGTTACCACTACACCACCAGGACCGATTTTTTTTTTAACTTGAACTTATTTTATCAGGAGTGCCACACCAGGTAAAAGAAATTGTTTCAAATTTCAGTGTTTCTCACTTTTTGCAATGGCTCGATTATTAAAACATCTGACAACTCAACCCCAGGACATACGAAGTACTCTGGCTATACCAGTCGACATACTATGATAAGAGTGTTGCAAATATTGCAGATTTTTTCTGATCTATACTTGGAATGTTATTCTTGATGATCATTCTATAATAATTCTGAAGTTTTACAAAGTTTTCGACTTTCAAGCTACTAGATTTGTTTCCAACAAGGAGTTTACCTTTAAATTTTGAGTCTTTTACTGCATGTCTAAGAAATATTAGCAAAATACATTCATCTTTAGTAATTTGAATATGTGGACCTTACAGTGATAATTATGAAGGGCAGGTGTGTTTTTGAACCATCCCCTCACACACACTATAGTAATGTTGCGCATATTACACAAAATAATGGCTTTTGAAAATGTTTAAATAGTGGCGATAGTTTAAAATATGTAATTAAAGCTGCAAAAATATGTAAAGAAATGATTTGAAAACTTTAAAATTAAAGTATACTCAAAAGACCATGTTACCAAACCTCACGTCATATCTAACGTCGTTAATTTAGAACAGGCTTGAAAGTATGAAGAAGTAATGTACACATATGGACATTAGGGTTTATACTGGGTGATTTTTCCTCCGCGGGACCATTGCACATGCAATTAGCCGCAGTGACCAAGACCGGCAGTTCTCGTTTCGTTTCCACGCTTGAAAGCCGGCCGGGGAGCCGGAGAGGAGGTCTGTACGAGATTAACTTTATGAATCTCTTTAATGTTGTGTGACAGTGTATTAAATATTCATTAGGTGGCGGCGCCATGCATTGTATTAATTACGTTATTATGGTCGAATTTATATTCTATTCCCCAATGAATATTTATTTACGATTACTATGTGAGATCCTCTGATATTCAACTTTCAATTCGAAATTCGATTCACTGATGGTAAGTAAATTTCGTGAAACGGAAAGTATTATTGACAAAAAGCAATCACAGCCACGTACAGCACTCACACAAGAAATGTTAGTTAACGTTCCTATAAAAATCATTTCAACGTCTTTCTCAGCAACGCGAATTTTCAATTCATCTATTCCAATGGCTACAAAGTCACTGAAGTTAAAGCCCTATAAAATGATTGTAGAGCAAGAACTTAACCGGAGGACCCTGCTCCCAGGAGTAGATTTTATGAATGGATTTTGAATAGCGTGCATGGAGGAGTAATTGACACTAATCCAATTTTCTTTACCGACGAATTTTCGTTCCACTAAGAGGATATATTATTACACAAAAAAAAGCTACTGGAGTTCAGAAAAATGTAACCTGCTTCACGAGAAACCCTTGCATGATCAAAGTTAGGACTATGAGGCAAGAGAACAGACCCTAATGTTTTAAAGAAACAATAGTTATATATAAATGTATGATATTTTGCAACCCTTTTTCTGTGAATTAACTGAGAGGAGACGTGTGAACGCCACTTTCCAATAGGACACTGCAACGGCAAATACAGTCAATGTCTCCTTGCGTGCAATTCATGAAATATTCGACAATAGAGGATCACTAACAACATATGGTCTCCTAGTTCCCCGATTTAGCATCCCGTGATTTATCTCTGGAACAGGGGAGAAAATTTAAGGAAAAAAGTGTACAAGATAAATCCACAAAGATTAAATGAAGTGAAAAATAACATTCTTGAAGAAATGTTTTCCATTTCTCAGAGAGAACTGCATTGGGTATTGATTAATTTCGTGAGCCGATGCCAGAAATATATGGAAAATGAAGGGAGGAGGCAGTTTCAGCGATTGTTTGCTTGATAATGTGAGTACATGTGCATTTTAAGTGTTAGTGATAACTTACTTGACAATCATAACTGCGGACTTTATGACTCCAGTTCATCGCGGTACCAGCTTGAACTGACCGGTTGGCCATATAGTTAAAGATGACTGGTTGTAGCTAAAAAAATGATAATCTGGAATATATAAGAATAAAAAACATTGAAGATTGTGAAAGTCGGATCTAAAGTTTAATTTTGAAAAATCAAATGTATGGTAATAGGTGGAGAGAAACAGAATTTAATTACTGAACAAATATTATTATTTAGTGGCAAAAATGACTGACTGTGGAAGGGATTATACATCTAAAGAATGCATAAAGAAATCAAAAAAGAAACCAAATGTCAGATATAAAAACAGTTGAAAGAAACTCAGTTTTGTATAGTACAGAAGTCTGGCAAGAATCAGAAAGTATGAAATAAGACAACAAGTGTGCATAAACGTAACACCGTATAGAATATTTCAACAAAGCCATTGATATGATACATTTATTGCTCATTACTGAAGAAAGATTACCACGAATTATATATGAAAGAATTCCATCAAGGGGATGGAAGGTAGGCACTTAACAGACGAGCAATAGTTGGACCGAGTAGAATGATGTTCATCAGTTCATGTCATGTATAATTGAGGAAAGTTGTGTATACTTGACTGTCAAAAGATGTTGATTAATAACAATAATAATAATTGCATCTAATTTATATATCCTTTAATTACTCCCGATATCTTCCAGCTCTACATGTGTACCTGCATAATGCCATAAATACGACACCTCCCCGTCCTAAAGATGAGGAAAAGGCACCTATAAATCACAAACCGTGCATGTCTAGGTGGGACTCGAACATACAACCTTATAAGCACCTGGAGCACGCAATGCTTCCTAGACTGACAATTAAAGTAGTTTTATGTGAAGTTATACACATTTAATTGAATATTATGATGGGCACATAGCTTATGTCGAAAGCGCATGCAGCCTACTAGATGTTACTTTAGAAAAACAACATCTTCCTGTGCTAGTACATTATTTGTAACATCTGCTTCCACAAATCCTCTTTCTTAGTTAGCCACCTTTCTGCTTTAATTCCTTTCACCAATGCCACATACAGGCTATAGAAAGAAATGTGAAAATATCCTATGGAAACTTCACAACTCTTTAAAATGCACTAGAGAGTGACACTATTAAATACTAACACACTGTAAAATTCTGCTAAAAACACGATATTTCGAGCCCTTGCACCGGCTCTTGTTCGCTACACGAAGCTTTGAAGACTACGGTAGGTGGTACAGTTCTGCAGCTAGTATACGTGAAAGTTACTTGACGTTACCCGCAGGGCTGAAAGCAAAAAAGTGCCGTTGCTGCTGGTGGATCTAAGTGCCCGAGCGGCTAGCCAGAAGCGAGCGACAGTGGATAGAGCCGAACTTATCCACACGCACTTTACTTTGTAAATATAAATGCATAGGGACGGGTAAATCATTGTAATGAGGACACTATTGGCGGATGAAATATTGTAACGGTGTGAAATGTGTTCTTATTCCAATTCGCAACTAATTCATATACACACACTAACCTAATTGTCGGCTAACCTCGGACAAATCCTAGAAACCGTGCAGCTAGTGGTTTAGTGAGTAAATCATTGCAATTGCGCAAACTGCTCTTATTCCAATACGCAACTAATTCAGCGAGTAAATCCTTATAATTGTGGCAAATTTTCTGTAACTCCAGCAGGATGTAAACAAAAAAAAAAAAAAAAAAAAACGCGGGATGCTAACCCACTATTCTATCTTCGCAAGTGAAACACGATGCTCTAACCGCCTGCGCTATTGCACCGTTGATTCTGAAATGTTATTATCTAGCTAATAGCTGTGTCAAGTCACTACCTTCGGCTCTCTCCACTTTCGCTCGTTTTTGGCTAGCCGCTCGGGCACTTAGCACCAGCAGAAGCAGTTAAGAGTTTTCAGCCATGTGGGTAACGTCATGTTGAAAGTTACTCAAAACGGCAGCTCGCAGGGCATTAAACATAGGCGAAGCTAAAGCAACTGGTTGCCCAGTGAGGGAAAAATTAGAGGGAAAGATTATATATATATATATATATATATATATATATATATATATATATTAAGAGTAATTATAATAGTACAAAAAGATAAAAGACTAAGAAAAAGTCACACTTGAGATCGCTATATTTCGGACTCGTGGAGTCCTTCTATGGCCAGAAGACAAGTGTGTATGTATATATAAATATATATACATACTTCATCATAAGAGTTCTGTAATGCACAACTACCTACGTGTAGCCAAAATGACAAACATTCTTTTGCACCGTCTTAATTTTCTATTTTTTTTTTATTTATTATTTTATACCTTATTCTTACCGTATTTGTTGTGATATCATTAAGAAAGATGGTATTCATTTATAATGTTATACTTCATTGCATGAGTAAATGTTTAAGAAACGTGCTAAGTGAGAACATTAATGTTTATTTTCTAATGAATACTCTGAAGTTAATGCCTTCTTTTATTATACATATGACATTTTATATTAAAAGTATTCATATTTAAAAGTATTGCTATTTTTGTTACAGAAGAGAGATTTTCTGCAAGAAAATTTAACTAAAGTTGAAAAGACTGAATTGTTACTAATAGAGAGAAAATCTTACAATATTTATTAGAATGAATACGACAAATTAGATGAATATTAAAAATATTAGTGCTTGTATATATTTCAGAGCAGGTTAATGTTATAAAATCCTATTAATTAATTTGGTAGGAATGAACTTATTAATTGTTTATCCATTTTGCAATTATGTATTTTGCCAATAAAGATAATTCATTGAATCTGTTTTCAATAATTAAAAAATAGTTTCCTTAAATTGTATTAATGTAACAATATTTTACAATAAAAATTAATTGCGTAATTTTATTATAAATTTTTTTGCAGCTATTGTCTTAATGACCTTGATCAACAATAAAAATGTATATAATTCCGGTATTGTTGCTCTATAAGCGATTATTCTGAATGTTATTATGCAGTAAATCAGTTTTAGAGCGTTTAAAATGATCAAGATAAATTATTCTGAAACGCATCTTCTAAGGGCTTCTTCTAAGAGAAAGGATTGAATTTGTATGCCAATAAGGGAGTGTGCAAACTGAAAGATTTGTTAGTTTTATTTTTTTAACCTACGATATCCATGAACGTTAAGACCCAACGGATAAATGTTTATTATAAACCAAATAATCTATCTGACTGATTACGCGCCCTTATTTGGAGAACGATATCATTTCAATGAAAATACCTAGTTCTAAAAGAGAGAAAAATACGGGAAAACAAAAAATAATAACTAATAAACAGTACAATGCACCGTTTTAAAACAATAAGAGAAACAAAATCTTCATAAACACTATTATATGAATATTAATGTGATTTAAAAAGATTTGCTAATTAACACAATCCAAAATGCTAAGTACTACGTATGGTCAATGGCAACGCCAACAAATCAATAAATTAATCAACATATCAAGAAAAAAGTATTTGTACATGAGTTTTAACTCTTTGTGGGCACAATAAAGGCGCTGTGTTGCACTATGGTATTTCAAGGGAGTTATGGAGCCATAGTAACCACATATAATGTAGGTATTACATAGTCAAATGAAACTGTAATGCGCTCACTCAAATATTCCCAGCATCTCTGCTAATCAAGCAAGAATTATCGATTTTACCTGCCATTCAATCGG
Source organism: Metallyticus violacea (assembly GCA_030762175.1). NCBI lineage: Eukaryota > Metazoa > Arthropoda > Insecta > Mantodea > Metallyticidae > Metallyticus > Metallyticus violacea. The sequence goes on from CM060834.1 coordinate 90,583,349, forward strand.
ATATCCTCTTACAGGAAATCAATGATTCTCACATTATACTTAGATCCAAGACACAGAATTACATACGGATAAAATAATCGTGTTATATGTGTGTCGTTTTTTGCACTAGAACTCCTTCATAAAACCGAGCGCTGAAAACGTTCAAATGTAAAATATAAACCAGATGGATTAATAATTTCTAAAAAATAATAACCTAACTTAAGGTGAATACTAATAAAACTTTTGGTGATATATTACATAACAACTTTTACTAAACCAATTTTTATTGATTGAGATATTAGCTAAAGCATATACTTGTCAATTACTTAGACAATTTTACTAAAAAGCAATAGTTCGGATTATGAACAGTTATGTAAAGTGAAATAGTGAAATGAAAATCAAACTATACCGTGCCGCTACGGGTGGCCGAGGTCGTTAAGGCGTGGACTCAAGAGCGGGAGGTCTAGGGTTGGAATCTCGCCAGCATCGTGCCCTGAATGAGGTTTTTTTTCCCCCCCCAAGTTTTCCTCAGTTTTCTTCATTAATGACAAATACCCTAAACTTAGGCCTGGAACGTTTCCTTCCTTAAAATATCCATTCCCATTATCATTTCACTTCTGTGTCCATCGCCTATGGAACCTCAGTAGTAAAAACGGGCGTTAAACACTATTTAAAAAAGACTGTATCGTCTAAAAGACGTTACCGTTCTCGGCGCGGACTTGGTCTGGCTTTTTCAAGCATCGGTGCCTCGTGGAGGTAACCTATTGAATTGCCCACTCTGTACAAATCTTTAGTGGTAACAACTAATACTTAGTCGGTCCTGGTGGTGTAGTGGTTACCATACTTGCCTCCTACGCCCAAAATGCGGGTTCGGCCAGGATCGATGGATTTTTTCAGACGTAAAAATCCTAAGTATGGCTTCCTTCGGAAGGGAAGTAAAGCCGTGGGTCCCGTGTCGTACATTAACCTCAAGCCTGAAAGAGAGGCCTCTGAGCAAAATTTGTCGGCCGTTTCACGCACTGAGTTGAATGGGACGCTGATGACCTGAGATGTTAAAGAGCGTCCGTAAATAAATCAATCAATCAACTAATACTTATTTATAAAGAACGGAAAACGAAAATCATACCTGAAAGTAAATGTTACCAAATATTAAAATAATGACAATGGTCACAATTTTGTCATAAATTCATTTTATTCTAAGGTATTCATTTTCATTTTCTTGTTTTTTAACAGCGGGAAGAGATTTCTTAATTTTAGAAAAATATGCTATAAGCTCCTTAATCATACTCTCTTCCACTTAAACTACACAGATTCTTTTCTTTCTTTATTTATGTCTTTTTTGTTAGTTTAGCATTATGTCTATTTGATCATTATATTTTGCATCGTTTTTACGTTTACTTAGAAAATGAATTGTTACCTGCCTACTTCCAGAACAACACAGGACCATGGATTTGTGTGTTCATGTAACTCAATGTGTCAGTAAACGTGTGGAAAATGTTGGGAACTTGTGTTGTTTTGAATATCAAATGATAAGAGCTCAGGTAGACGATTACAGTGATATATAATGCATATATATAATTCATAAAGTTCCAAAATGTGAGTTGTTATGAAACTAGCGTCTTTGGTTGGTATCAGCGAAAAACATCCTCGTGCTTTTAAATTTTGTTGAGGACTATGAGCGTTCTCTGCTTAAGAACTGGGCGTCTGAAGGCAAAATCCCCAGATTTATTACCGGTAGGAGGTTGGAAGTTCTGCCTTTATACTCGGAAAGCGACGGTATAAAATAATGAACTGGCGAGTAACAAGCACTCTTTGCTTGTAGAGAAACAGGAAAATCCTCAGCGCGTTACTTTATTAACGTTCCTCTTCCCCACGCCCAGAATAACAAAGATATTTATGATCTCTCTGATCCGATGGCAGAATTATGCAGTGGTACAAACAAAGATTTTGCTATGCTGTACATTCGCACTGTTTCTCGAGCGAATTATTAGATGACGTCAAAGACCAGCGCAAGGCTTACATCACGCGAAATGTAATGAAACGTAATCAGGTGCTTTGCGTAAGGAAAGTAATAAAGTGTGGGCAACAGAGAGGTGTCTACTATTGCCGTAATTATTATGAACTCTTTGTATCTTTAAATACTTAATCCCTTCACTTTTACCTCAATATCGGACTATTTTAACATAATAGTGGTTTGTTAGAAATCTTAATTAAAATTTGTCGTGAATATAATCGTTATAGTATTATAAACCCTTTGCTTTATAAGATTTAAATAATCTGAGGGGCTGTTTGATAAATTCGTGGAAAATAAGGAATATATAAACAATTTTGGGTAAAAAAAAAAATAGCTTTATTTCTCAACAGAATCTCCTTTCAAACCGATTTTTCACTTATTTCAGTGATTTTCCCATTCATTCACTGGTTATGGTTTTTGCACTTTTCCAAAATGTCAATCAAAATACACCGTGACAATCCCAAAACTCAGTCACCATCAATTTTCCTGCTGAAGGAAATGTTTTTGTTTTCTTTGAAGCGCTTTCTCCGGTTGAAACCCACTGTTTTGATTGCTCTTTTGTTTAACAGCTCCAAATTCTGCCAATTCATTCTCTTTTCTGACCAATTTTTAGCAAACGCTGCATTTACCTCGCCAAAAAGGCTTTTTTACTTGCAAAACATGATGCATTTGATTTCAGAAACGTTCACAGTTTTGGTTATCCACCACATTCAATCTCCGACATCTCAGCACCTGTGTCTTTTTTCAAGCAGTAAATTATTCGACTGGACTTGCGTATTGCTTGTGCTCGTTCGGCCACAACTAAATCCACCAAACCATTATACACCATTCTAAGCGAAAAAATACACCTCAAGTTTGACCAGCTTCGCTCTTAGTTACTGTGGGGTTATTCCGTCCAAAATATATTCATGTAATACGTTTTATTAATATAAGAAATTCGTGTTTCAGTTGTAAATTTAGGCAGCAAAATTGCTTTCAAACACAGATTTATAAACTGTTTATAACCATGCACATCGTCCCTCAAAAGACACCATGTACCACCTTTTGAGCTGAGGACTAATTGAATAGGCCTTGTAGGTTATATTCAGGAATAAATATGCATTAAACCATTTGTTAATATAATACATAGATGGTCACTTTTAAGCCAGTACTTTTGTCGAATCGATCATCAGTGCATTCAAACTGTCAATAAAAAGAATTAAGTTAAACTTTGTTAAGACGCTAGACCATTGGCAATGAAAACACACAACTGCTCGATATGCTTAAATACTCCCTTATTTCGTGTTTTTATTATTCTGATAGTAGTGTATAAATTGCGAATAAGATTATCTGAAGTGTGCTTTGAGTATTTTTACATTTCAAAATACATTCAAGTTCTATTAAAGATGCCTACTATTAAGTTGTTTTGTATATTTTATTATCCTATTTATCTTATGTTTATCATTTATAAGTATATCTTGCACAAGCAATGCTAAAATCTTTTATCCTTTCTCTCCCTTCCCAATTTATTCTCCCACCACTTTCTTATTTACTGCGGTCTATATATCATGCAACCACGTGTTTATAGGATTGTTTCTTTACCTGCAGGGGATAGCTTCCCTTGTTCCTTGTGTGTTCTTGCCACTGCACGCTTTAATCTTTTGAATGTTAATCTTTCTACTTGTGATTTCATTTATTTTATTTGATTCCGAACGTTTTCTCAACAGATTTGAGTATTCTATTTGTACTGATAACATCTTTTATCTTGAATTCTGTTTAATGCCCAGTCTTAGCTGAAATATTCTAAAAATACATACGTTTTTCTTTTGATAGGTTTCATATCGTAATGGTTAGAATTCAAATTGATCCGCAATTATTTCCTTGGATTCAATGGGATCTTTTTAATTTTTATCATCAGTTTATTCAGAAATATTTTTCTAACTCAATTCTTTGAAAGGTACAATTGATGGCAAATACCAGTAGCTAATGGATAAGTTATATTTCCTAATCCAAAATAGAGGAGATTAAAATTCCAAGTGGATGAAGTACCTATATACAGAGACGAACGCGAGCAGCATATAAATTAACTTTAAATTTTATAGAAAAATATCTACTCTTCAGATTTATTACGGAGTCAATTTTGAACCTACAAATTTTAGTTTCTATAAACATATTATAGTTGCACATTTATTTTTCTTTCTGATTACCTGAAGAATAATCAAACTCTGTTTAACTTAAAAGTTGCTTTTTTACACCCTTCATTGATGCTAGCGAAGAGAAACTTTCTGCAAGAAATGTTGGCTAAAGTTAAAAAGACTAACTTGTTACTAATGACGAGAAAAGCTTACAATATTTGCTCAGCGAGCCGTGAGCTCCCTTCTGTGGACCCTGTGAGCTCTCAGGACCAAGTGGGGACATCTTTGAAACTAATATAAAAGGGGAAACTTCTTTGCTAAGACACTTTTGATAGATTGCAAGTATCACGACAAATTAGATAAATATTAAAAATAGTTTAGGACTATTAGTATTGGCATATATTTCAGAGAAGAGTAATGTTATAAAGTGTTATTAATTAATTTGGTAGGAACTAACTTATAAAGTTTATTCAAATTGTAATTATGTCTTCTGCAATAAAGATAATTGAATGGATCTGTTTTCAGTAACTCATAAATTTTCTTAAATATTATTAGCATATTATTTAGTGGATTAACATACTATATTTATAATAATTTTATGAAGCTATTTTTACAAAAGTGCTGAAGAAAACAGTTTATTATTACGCGTATATATTAAATTACATGTAAACAATATATGAAAAAAATTAAAGCAATAGGGCATGAATATAACAACACAGCAAACAGGGGAATTGTAATAAAACTAAATTCAAAATATAATTTTTTAAAATAATTGGATCTACTAATGTCTGGAAAAAAAAAGAGTTTGCATAATAAAAATATCTGACAAAATTGATAACTAAACAAGTTTAATAAACGAATTACCAATGTGAATACATTAGAATTGACTTTGTATGTAAAGAATAATTTACTTGTGGCATTTCTCAGTGGAAAGTAATTTTGAGCCTAAAATAAAAGAAAATAAAATAAAGAAAGATATTTTACTCATTAATGCTTTGAGAGGAGACAGTTTTTTTTTTTTTTTTTCCCCCCTTATATGTTCTATTTCTTTTCCTTCTTTTTTTAGCCTTTGAGAGATGTATTGGTTGTAACCCTTTTCGAAGTCGCTTCAGCTAACTGCATCATGACTGCAGTCAACAGAGTGACACAGACATGTCTCCTATCCAGCCAAACAACTTCAGTCACAACACTCGCCCCACCCTTTCGATCAGCCGCTCCACACACACACACATACCAATCTAGCGGACAGTCCAAGCAACAACGCAGTTCACTATCGCTTATGATAAACCAATCCTTCTGCCTGTTGGTTACCTCTTACTCTTTAATTTTCCCAGTGCAGTATAAAATTAAACTTTTGTCACCAAGAGCACAGTGAATAGGCATACGAGTACTAACACTCCCACTTTCGTTTGCTACGGTCACTGAAGGGATACTATATCGCTAAACACAGTTCAATGATAAGATAAGAAAGTAACAAATTCTAGCTGCCAGGATTTACTGTAATGTCAGCTACTTACTACTTTACCAGTAAGTTTCAAAGACTGGTGAAATAATCCATGCCCATCACAGGAGGGCACTCGTTCAGGTGAAGTTTCCTTAGTTCGACAAACTCGTAACAAACTTCTAAGAGTAAGGGATTCCTACTAAAATACACTCGATATTACCAATGGTTTACAATGTCCCTTACACTTTGAAGCTCTTGGATTTCTGCCTGTATTTATTATTGCTATCATTTCGATACTATGCAATAGTGACATTTCGTGTTAAATGTTATTTCCACTGCAGCATCTAGTTACTAAAATATTCTGACTTCTGGCAAGTTTGATAAATATTAAACGTAGCTTTTCTCTTTGGCGAGAGAAGTAACACATTTGGAGGAACCGTAGTGGGAACATTGCCTAAGTTCTTGCTAAATAATAAAGGAAGCCAGACTGCATTTGGAACGCTGTATCTGGGGAAAAAAATTTGTGAATGTGGAAAATTCTACTTTACTTCAAATTTAAGTACATGCTTGGCAGAGACATAAGAGGATTTTATCGATATAAACTGCCCTTCAAAAATATCAGAGGTCTACGTTTGAGATTAATAATTACTGTATTCGCCTCCTTCGAAATTATCAACGCCATATTGAGATTAGTAGGCAAACATAATTTGTATTAACATTAAGACAAAACATAATACCAAACTTTTAAATCTTATACAGAATTTTTTTTTCAATTTATGCCACATTTTATAAAAAAAATTACGGTCACTTTATATGACATTCTTATTGTCATCTACACAGCTCTATTCGTCAATGTCGCATTTCGTATAGTAAGATTATAGTGCTTCTTGAAAAAGTTAAGAATTAATGCTATTACATGCATTTGCATCCAATTAATGGTACCATCTAATATTGCTTTTTCAAAACTACCTTGTTAAGTACAAAATGTCTACATTTCCTGTTCTACTGCAACATTTTAAAAGCACCCAATACATTCTAGAGACTTTATCATATGTATTTATAATTTAAACTTTTTCAACAAGACATTTTACTTTGAAATTCTTTGATATTCTTTCCAAACCGTATATTCCAGCTGCAGCAAGACATGTGATTAGGAACCAGGAGTGTGTTTCTCTGGTATATTATGTTATGTTTTTATATAACGACAAGTTGGACAAAAAAAATTGACTAGGGAGATCTTTTTATGTAGATGTAGTTTTATTTTTCTCGTTTTTAGTTAAATTTTGACTAAATTATAAATAATTATTTTGCCTATAACTTCTTAAACTTTAGACTTAAAAATTCATTTTGGTTCTATGACCACATGCAGCACAAACTGGATAAGGTAGAAAGGTTAACTAATACTAAAATTATTTGTAAAAGTGACAGAAGACATGGGCAAAATGATACCAAAATATATAAATAAAGTATAGTTTCAACATTTCTCACGTTGAAGAGGAAATAATTAAAATGACTTTATGAACTTCAAATCTTTGCAAATGTGGTAAGCGTTTGTTTTGCGTTCACCACTTACCTTCCAGAATATCTGATGTTAATGGTACTGCAATGTTTTCTACAGCACCTTAAATTTACATAAATGTGTTTTACAACTAAGGTAAAAATATTTCATCAAAGCGAATACGTTTTAAGAATTTTACTTCAGGTCACTTTGAAACGATTGCTTTATTGAGACTAAAAGCTTCTTACATTTTTCTATTCTTCAGAAAACAGCATTAAAATCGCAAAGTGCCTTACAAATTCTCTTTGTTCTAAGCGTTTTTCAAGCTGATAGTTATTGCCAAGCTGGCCGAACGGACTTATGAACGGGATGTATGGGGTTCGATTCCGCAAAGACCGTCTTCCCTGACTGAGCTTTTTCCAGGCTTTCCTCAGTCCTCATAATGCCAAAAGCCGGGGTGGTACACTAGGTCTAGAACTCTTCACTCTTTAAAAAAAAAGGGGGGGGCACCTCCTTTCCCAATTGATCATTTTATCTCATGTATCATCAGTGTCCGCAGCGTCGTGTCTCAGTAATAAAAAGGACGCTATACATCATCAAAAAAAATTTATCTTATTTAAATAAATATATAATTAACACAAAAATAATCTTAAATGTGAAATGAAAGAAAGAATTATGAGTGGTCGTATGTAAAGTTGGTATTATTATGTCATTAATATTTTTACTGAAAGTGCAACATGGTGATGTTTAACATCAATAATAAGCACTAATCTGTGTTATAACAGATACGATGCCCCTCAACGGCAATACATTGCCGCCGGCATCTGTGTAGGAAATGCCTATATTTCATTAGAGATCTTAGTCTGTATCAAGGAAAGAATGCAAACCAGCATTAAGAAAATACAAGTCGCGCTTGCTATGAGTCATTTCAAGAGAGGGCACAGAATTTTACCCGCATCAAGTATCACAAGGTTGTGTTAGCACAAAATGCAAGGTAATTGCCCCCATTTCTAGATTTAGCAGATCTTTGTTTTCCTTAATAACTTTTCTTGAAAAGTACAATCATACAGACACAAATGGAATGTTTTCCAAGCTATCGAATATTTAATCATTTCTAATTGCATGTGAAAAATAAAAGCAAATAATCGCCCCAAAAACACGTCATTTGTAATATATATGGCTGCTATTTTTAGTCGGTTTTGATTATTTTCATTTTTCTGCTGTTCAATTTCATGGCGATGGTCTTATTTTGCTTGTAAAGTTTTGGGGGATACATTTTTTCCCCCCTGCTCTTGCGAATTCATACATCGCCATTCAGATAAAAGATTAAAGTTGAAAAGAATAAATTAGTTACCGCTTATCTTCCCTAAAACATCACGAAGGAAGTTTTTGTATATCCTCCATAATGGGACAGAAAAGTAATCGCAGTAACCAGCCGTTGAACGGTGGTTCAGATTTGCGTGTCATACCTTGATTAATTGCCTCCAGTCTGGTATTTATTGCCGTGGAAATCATCCGTGCATTATATGTGGTTTTAAACGTAGCACGTAACATTCATGACTTTGATCGATAATCAATTATTGGTGTGCTATACTGTACAGCGTTGCGTGATACCCGACTCCCACACTCCTTGCGACCCCCCATGGGCATCGTGATATATATCATAATCTCGTATATGAAATAATGGAAGCTCCTTGTTAAAAAAATACCCTCTCTCTGTCTCCCGAATTTAAAGGTGGAACTGACCTCCTGGCCAGGGTCTTTTATTCCGCGGTCCAGTTAAAACAACTAGTAATTTGCACGATATTTAGCAAAACTTAAATCATTATTGAATTTCTTTGCTGGTTAATCTAACCATACTTAGCCCCATTGCTGTCTGCTTTTTACATACCATTTTTATGCATTGATAAAAAAATTGCACAAAAATTTTCCTTGAATACTCGTGTTTTATCAGCTTGACTATACACTTAGAAATAATATCTCTGCTAATTTTATCGATTACTTTACGATAAAATGAATATTTGCTAGTTAGGAACTGGAACAAACAGGCGAGAAGAAAAGTGGTTTAAATTACACGTGTAATTTATATGTATAATATACACAATTTTAAAAAATCCTTGTATCTTTAAAAGAAACACAAAAATTATAATACTAGAGACGCAAAAATATGTAAAAATATTATTTAACGTGGGGCAAACAATTGCTAATTTTGCCATTTACCGTCTTTTTTATTAAACCATGAATAATTTTTCAGTATGTTATAAGAAATTTGAAGTTATAAGCTATGAAACCTATTTCCTATCTAATACTATAACGAAAACAATAAGAGTATTTCTCAAGTTAGAAACATTTAGAAGACCTAACAGTTCAAGAAAAGGTAAATTTACAGTTATGTAGATTTGATCAGAAGGAAATTTGAACTGCTGTTAATGAGAAGAAAACTAGAAAAACAAAAATAACCAATGCTATTCTTGCAGATAAACTGTTACAAAAATTATTAAAATACAGTGATATTATTTGGATACCGGCCAGCCGAGGTTAACTGTGCACTTGAAGAGGCCAGTTGTCAAGGCGTGTAATGATATGCAGGTAATATTCTTAGGTATTTGGAAGGAGAATTTGTCAGCGAATTTTGTGCATTCATGTTTCATTCCGCACTTTCATTGCGTGTAAATTGTGTGCAGACTGTTATGTCACTACATAAATATAGGCTGGAAGAACGGTTTTTATGTACGATACATTTGTGAAAACAGATTCTTGAGAAGTAGTGATACAACTTGCAAGAAAATATCGTAGCAATTGTGTTCTAGATAGAGAAACTGATCGCCAGCTTGTTAAAAAATGAGAGACAGGGTCTTTCAATAACAAGTAACCACCGTGTATTTACAGAAGAAAAGTTCAATGAAATACAGGAATTTCCTACACAGATGTCGGAGGCAATGTACTGTCCCGGAGGGGCATCATATCTGTTATAACACAGATTAATGCTTATTATTGATGTTAAATACATTATTATGTTGCGCTTTCGGTAAAACCGTTAATAATACCAACTAAACGCACTAAAATCACTTTACGGTATATGTAAATAAATATTAAGAAACTTATAGTGTTAATTATGTGTACAAGCATGTTAAAAAGTTTGGAAAAACTTAAGAAAAAATACTTGCTTACATCTATCTATATATGTATGCACTCTCACTGGAGTGCACACTCAGGAAAAGTATAATAAGAAAAGATATGTTTTTATTTTAATTGTACTAGTATAATTTCGAATCATTTATCGCTGGTTGGACAATTTATTTGGATAGAAAAAGCCAACACCTTTCTTAATGGTGGGTTAACACACCTAATTTCAAAAATCGATTTGAAAATGAAACTCCAGGATTTAATTCAATAAGCGTTTCAAGATTTAAATTTCACTTTTTAGTGTGGTTTCACTTCAAATCATCATTACCCACAATCCACAGTACCCAGATCTCAATGTGACAGACTTTTTTTCCTCTTCCTGCAGTTACCTGAACGAGCTTTTGTCTCACATCCAAAAGAAAGATAAACTTTCTATAGAAAGTAGAAATATTTGGAGACTCCTCTGCTAAATGTTATATATGATGTCGCAGAAAGAATGGCATTTGCTGAACAGAGACCGGTGCATGTGTTACCAAGAGTATTTAAAAACCAGAAAACCATCAACACAGTAAGGGTTTTCTTTTCTCTATCTTTAGTGTTAAACCTTTTAAGTGATGTGAAGTTTCAAGGTAAATATTATAACTAACCAACTCTATCGACTCTAGCGAAATTCGGGCATCTAAGAATGGTCGCCTCCACATGTCAGGACAGAATATTTTCCAAAGTGCAAGTCATCGCCACACCCATTCAGCATCGGCCTACCTTTAAACCCTACAAACAACGGGATGAAATGAAATGGGAGAGCGTAAAATGCTAAAGTCAGGATTGCCAACTTGAAATGTAAACCTGGAACTTCCTGGATGCCAATCTCAGACATTACTGTCTGAGTCAATCCGCTCAGTGTTGGCCATTTGTTCACCTCTGTATTCAAAGGTCTGTAAAACGCTGCTGTTGCCCACTAGAGGCTCCGTTTGATCAACTTCCGCTCGCCAGTCAAAAATGTATAGGTGCCTGTATTGCATGCTTGAAAGTGACATTTGTTTTCATAGACCACCACTGGCCGACTCCGACGATATACAGAAATGTGAATTTCATCATTAAATTCAGATATACGAGGGGTGTTCAATAAGTTCTCGGCGTGATTCAGAGATAAGATGGTCAAATTACAATGACAGTTGTTAAGTATCTTCCTTTAGATGACGCGATGTAAATTTTCAGACGCGTAAGTGCAGTCACTTGTTTGTGACAATCGTGTAAACAAACTAGCGTTAACAGTTCTACAAAATGCATAAAATTTAACTATGAGCAGTGACAAAATACTTAATTTTGAAGGGTTTGACCGCAACAGGAATACAAAAGGAATTAGATTACGCATTAAAGAATCCTTCCCCTTTGTTTTTGACTATTAAAAAGTGAACTGTTGAATTCAAATGCGGTGATATATCCATTCAAGATTATGTGCGCTTATGGCGTCCCAAAACTGCTACGACTGATGAGATTGTGACAAAAATTAACAACGTAGTACTCAACGATCGCCGATTGTAGGTACGGGAGTTGGTTGCCATTGCAAAGACCGTGTCCACTATATTTTATACTAAGTATGAGAAAGCTTTTCGCTCGATGGGTGCCGCGTTTGTTAACAATGGACCAAAAATGCATTCGAATGCACATTTTGCTAACGTGTTTAGATTTGTTTAAACGCAATTCCAGTGAGTATAACGTTTCTCCTAAGTTCCGTAATAGTAGATGAAACATGGATTCATTACTACACTCCAGAGACGAAGGAGCAGTCCAAACAATGGCAGGCAACAGGTGAAAGTGCACTAAAGATAGCAAAAACGGTTCTATCTTCAGAAAAATCACCGGAGTATTACACTTCACTACTGGACCAACTACAGGGTACTATCCAGGCAAAATGTCCACATGTTGCGAAAAGAAGTTTTTTTTTTTCGTCAAGATAATGCACCTTCACACAACCCTGGGATTGTTGCTGCAAAACTGCATGACATTTGCTTCCAAGTGCTTCCACATCCGCCATGTTCGCCTGATATTGCTCCTAGCAATTACTTTTTGTTTCCAAACTTGAAGAAATTGCTGAATGGACCAAGATTCACATCAAATTATGAGATTGAAGCTAAGATAGATGCTTATTTTTCACAGATGGACAAATCTTATTTTAATGAAGGTGTTAAAAAGTTCGAAATTCCTTGTGTTAAATATATAGATTTACAAATTGACTATATTTAAAAGTTAACATAAATGTTTCTCTTAAATATTGCGCTTTCTTGGTCAGGCCATGAACTTTCAGAGCACACCTCGTATGTAAATATTCTTAACGCGTGGTTTTCCTTGTTAGACAAAAAATAACACTCCAACATGCATTGCGGAAAAAACTGCAATCAAGAAAAAATGTATATTCCTAAAAATGAAAATTAAAATAAGTAAAGATAGATTACAGGAGTCGAATCTACGATTGCATTACTGATCTATACGTTACTGCTGAGATAACTTCATAAAAGTACTTTCCGTTAAAAATATAAAAGGCAGCTCTAACCTATTGACATAACGCTAGTTACATATATTCAGGTTGCAGGAACCAGATCTTTTTCTGTCCTAAGGTGAATATTTTGCATGAGCTGCTATTTCTAAAAAAAGGTTTTCAAAATACCTTTATGATCCAATGTTCTTGATGTATATAGTTTTTGCTTGCTGCATCTATCGGTCCTGGTGGTGTAGTGGTAAACATACACCTTCTACCCAAGATCGCGGGTTCGAACCCGGCCAGGACCAATGATTTTTTCGGGGCGTAAAAATCCAAGTATGGCTTCCTTCGGAAGGGAAGTAAAGCCGTGGGTCCCGTGTCGTACATTTACAGCACGATAAAGAACTCAAGCCTGAAATAAGAGGCCTCTGAGCAAAATTTGTCGGCCGTTTCACGCCCTGAATTGAATGGGACGCTGATGACCTGAGATGTTAAAGAGCATCCATAAATAAATTTGAATACATCATATTTCTGTGACGGTGAAAAATTAATACTACAGTAGGCACGTTTTCTATGCAGAAATGCTTTGAATAATATTTCATACATAATTCAGTAACCAAAAACATGATGAATGAAGCAAAATACTCATTTGAAAATTTGAGATAACTGGAAAGATTACAAGGAAAGAAAGTAATACTTGAAGAATGGCTTGCATCTTTTAACCTCAAGCATAGGAATTCAAATGCTGTGAAAGATATTTTCTTTCATGGCTTATACTTAGGCATATTAATACACGTGTATACATACATTTAAGAAATAACAATTATGAGTAAAATGTCGTGTAGAAAGAAAGAAAGAAAGAAAGAAAGAAAGAAAGAAAGAAAGAAAGAAAGAAAGGTATGTACGGAAGTAGCCGTCTAAAATTAATAAGTACAAACCTGTGTGTGTGTGTATATATGCCGTCTATACATACATATAAGAAACGATAACTTTAATTGAAAAACTAAAAATCTTTATAATAATTTTAGTCGGTATTATATATAATGTATACAAATATATATATATATATATATATATATATATATATATATATATATAATTAGTAAATAGTTTATTTTATAGAAATGTTTCACAGTATATTTACCTGTTCAATACCTATGCCTATACCTAATACCTATACAATAGATTTCTGCAAACGCTTTCAGAAGTAGCCGTTTAAAATTATTATAAGTAAAAATTTGTGTTTATATATACATATATATAATATTGTCTAAATTATCATAAATAATTATAAGTAATAATGATATGTAAAAATCTGGTGTATATATAATACCGTCTAAAATTATTACAAGTAATTATATGACACACAGTATTTTTACTTATAATACTTTTAGACAGCTGCTTCCGTACTTTTTTTATAGAAATGTTTCACAGTATAATTACCTACACATAGATTTCTGCAAATGCTTTCAGTAACTTGAAGTCACCTATGCAGTTACTTTGATGAACGAGTTAATCGAGAGCATTTTTCCCATTTAAAATTCTCCAGGCAAAATTTGAAACACATGATGGCAATTTACTCTAACGGCAGTAACAGAGAAAAAGGAATGGAACAAGATTGCGCACTGTATACGTTAAAGATGTATAATCTGTCAATCATAATATAAAATGTTTGTGTGTGTCAGACATTACAGTTGTTGTCTCATTAAGGACGAAATGGGATGACTCGCCACACCTTCTTTATCCACACTAAAACATTGCCGTGTCCCCGGCTGGACCCAATAGATAAGCTTGCCGAAGAAGACATGCTGGGGACACATACCTACCACAAGAAAGAAGACGAGTTACGGGGCGGAGAGGCAAGAGGTGAAACCAGTCTGGCCAGCAAGGTGCGGGCGGCGCCCTTCAACTGCATGTGTGTGTGAGCGCGCGCGCGCGCGCGACTGGTCTGAACGACACAAAGTGACAAAATAATGTCGCGTATTTACGTTTATTACCACTAAAGCAATATCGACACTTACATGTGTAGATGCTGGTCATCTATTGACATCATGATCATTAAACAGTGAGTCCTAGACCTGCTGCGGTTTTTAATCTATGTAGAAACTTAGGGGCTTTATTTTCTGTTTGTAGAAGTTTATATTTAAATTCCATTGTCATATTGGTATTTATTTTATATGTTACTCATGTACAGTTTACATTTCTTTTTATGTAAACATGTACACCCTACTCTGATTGATAGATATTTAGTCATTATATTGTACAGGATGTTTAAAAATTAATATATAATTTAATTGCTCACACTTTCTTTATTTTTATGCAAATTAAAACCTTCAGGTACTGGATATTATTATTTTTATTTGTTTTTACCTCCCATTGCCATACCTTCGTCCCTAGATGCTGTATATGCACAAATAATCTCTACAAAGTGGTATGCAATAACTCTGAGTTTAAGCTATTGAACTCTGCCATAGTCTGTACGATGGAGTTTCTTCAACTCACCAACTGTCGTACGTTTGCTAATTGGATTGGCCAGCTCTTAAATAACTTAAGATATGAAACCTCCGAAAGGTTGCTAGAAAATATCATACGAACCTGTAATAAGAGTGAAAAAAAAAAAACTCGGCACGAATTTGAACATTTTTCTTTCCACAAACAGAAATTAATCAAACACACTTTTTATTTTTGTTCAAAATCTGCACTTCATGCACAACAATCAGAAATAAATTCCCCAATGAATCTTAAAAAAAAAAAAAAAAAAAAAAATAATAATAATAATAATAATAATAATAATGATAATGATTAATAGTCCAGTGCAAGTATTTTTACAATTGTATGAAAATTGAAGAAAAAGTTAGCAATAAGTTATCTTCATGCATTTACAATTAGTTTAAGACGTTTAGTGTTTCGTCGCAGTAGAAAAGCACTGGTTCTAAATTAAGAATGTTAAAGTCACTCTGCGTTTTTCTCTTTCTGTTGCACATCCCTCATAACAACGTAGGTCTAAAGAAGCAATGAATGAATGGTTGATGAAATAAGTGCGTAAATAAGATAGTGATTAAAGTTATGTGGCATTCACCTTTTCAGAGTAAGGTTAAATTACGGGAGGAAAAAAAAAAAAACATGTACCCAGCCAGACATGAACCTCCGAATTTGCGAGCAGACACGCTGACGAAACAAGGGAGGCGTTTCCTCTCTTAATTATGTACTATCAACTCAACTTTTGCATTGAATTCCTACCATTATTAAAAAAAACACCAACCCTTTTCTTAGCTTTCAATTAATATGTATATATATATATATATACATTATGTATTATAGTGATATGTTTCTTGTAGTAACATAAATTCCTGCCTTATAAAACGCAGTATTTAGAAACTGTATCACATGCAGCTGTGTTTAAAATAATGAAACCTAAAGACAACTTCCAATTGGGCATAGATTTAAATTAGCACGCTAGGGCTGTGTTTTATGAGCGTGCCTTGTTGGTATAACAAAAAGAATTAAGTAACGCCTATTTTTCTACACAGGATTCTCCATCACCATCTAGTAGCAAACTAAGGCATTACTTGTATGTGAAAACGTCGTAAATTTTGTCCATTGGACCTCTTCTCCCCCCCCCCCCAAAATATGCAGCTTACAGTAAATCTACCACATGATACATGTGCTCTGTATTTTTATGTTTTAAAAAATATATCGACCTCAATGGAATTGAACCTGCGAATATTGAGTCCTGGGGGGAGCATTTAATCCGAGATCACTGGGAAGTGTATGTGTTACACGGCATATACTCCTCCCCTTGGAGAGAGGACAAGAAAAAGCGAAAATTTTGGTAACATTTATTTATGCTCAGCAGGTTTAAGGCAACTTATTCTAAGATTATTGTTAAAAATTAAAACGTTTCACTTTTGATACTTTTTACTTTTTACACAAATTGTGGTTTATATCTTATTCCTTGAGGTACTGTTACAAGGGAGAAACATTCAAAGCCCACTTTTTACTTTTTTTACAGAAATGTAATTTGAAATTTGAAAACGATACAAAATTAAGCACATTTGATATATAAAAACTTTTTTATCTAAAATAATTCTTAAGTTAGTTTTCTAATATACTCTTCTTTTAAGATTAGTGTCATGTGTTATTTGTTCATGTTAATTAACAATAAAAAGTCAAAGTACACATGCTTGTAGATAAAACCAATCAAAGTCCACCAACTATATTATGGAATGTACCAAATTAACTGGATATTTTCTAAAGAAAATGTAAATATCAATGCAACACTATTGAAAGTAATAATCATTCAATCAAAATTATTCATTGTCTGTTACAAGTAACCTTAACAAATAGAGCTGAGCATTTTCTGGACAGAATCTCTTTAGGTCATCATAGTTTGCCCTGGAAAGTGAAATTAAACTTAAATATAAAGGGACAGGCTGGTCTTTAATCTATGAATACAATTGTGTCAACCATAGCATAGAACTCCCAGCAGCCATTGTAGGTTTCTCATTTGTTGAGATAACTAGAAAAGGTTTTGTCAGCTACAATTTCTCGTATTTTCCTTATCTTCATTAGACATGCTCTTAATTTAGGAATAAAGAGCACTATTTAAAAACACCCTGGGAACGTTCGGAAGATGATTTCATGCGGCATCTTCTGTTGTACTCTCATTACAACCGCTAGTGGTTTAAGCATGGCATTCTTTTATTTATTAAAATTATATCTTTGTCACATTTCGTATAACTGTGACCTCTGATGGGAAAAGTCGGTTATACATTTTACTTATGAACCATGGCATGAATGAGCCAAATAATGGTATAATTTTTATTTTGGCCGGAGCACGAATAACAAAAAATGTACAAATTTCGAACTGATGGATTCAGGTGATGGAAACAAAAGTCAAACAACATTGAAGTAATTTCATCAGCTGCCTTTTTGCTATGTTCTCATTGTAGATATTTTACAGAAAAAACTGTTTGTTTTTCCCCCGGACATTTATTTCTATGCTGATTTTTATGGATTACTTGTGTTTTTTTTTCTTGTATGAATGTGTTGGAATGTAATACTACATACCAAAAATCCATTCACATTAAAATCTCAAATTTTACCAAAAATGGATTTTGGTTGTTTTTCCCCTGCACCCTTTATATATATATATATATATATATATATATATATATATATATATATAAACCTTAATTCTTACAAAAGGTATTAAAAGTGGAAAAATTTTAAACGTTTAACAACGATTCCTGAATATTATTCCTTTAAATACCGCTCTGAATTAACGTCTATTTTAAATTTTTAAATTAGAATACACTTAAAACTATTTCCCCATTCCCTTTCCTTATTTATAAATTTGGCGTTAAATGTATGCAAGAGCTACAATTAATTTATAGAATGTGTTTTTATTTATATTAATTTCTCATAATTGCTGGTTAAAGATTTAATTTCCTGCTAAGCCATTTTCCAAAACACAACACATGACTTAGAAGGAAATTACATTTATAACCAGCAATTATGAGAAATTAATACAAATAAAAAGAATATTCTATAAATTAACTGCAGCTCTTGCATACATTAAACGCCAAATTTATAAATTCAAGAAAGGGAATGGGGAAATAGTTTTAAGTGTATTTAATTTTAATTATTTTAACATAACGTTAATTCAGAACGGTATTTTAAGCAACAAACATTCAGGAAAAGCGCAAAAATAAAAAATATGAAGTAACAAAACCAACAAAATATCATCTATTATAATCAGCACACTGTAAAAGCTTTTGAACGTACATTACTTGCATGTCAACATGGAATAAAATTGCAAATTTTCATTGTAAGCATAGATTAAAGACAACAGATGGCCTCAATACAACACAATAGTGGCAGTGATAAATACTAAACTGCAAAACTTTGTATAATAATCTTTAATGTGCGCAAGACTCCAAAATAAACAAAAGGGGAGGTTAGTACTAACAGGATACAAATAGTAGCAGAATGCTGCGACTAGCATAAAATTAATAATAAAAGACAGCTAGAATGTTTGGACTTAAATGTAAGCGAAACAAATTAATGCATAACTTGGATACAGCGGAAAGCTAAATCCTGCAAAAAAAAAAGTTGGAAATTACAATGCCGTTTTGATATGACTGAATAACTTCATAAATTTTTGGGTTAGTCATGGAATTTTGTTTAAAAACTTAATTTTTATTTTTATTTTTAATAACGCATATCTATTAATAACAAGCTTCCATATCCATTGCCATAGGCATTCAATACGACGAATAAAATGAATTAATAACGCTAAATTACTATCAAGTCCGTTTGCATCTGGAAGTATCTGAAACCTTCGGAGAAACCTAACCTAGATATTTGTTTCTGCTGCCAGTTATATCTTGACATGCAATTAACCTCCAGACAGCGTGTGAACAATGGCGATATTATTATTATTATTATTATTATTATTATTATTATTATTATTATTATTATTATTATTATTATTTGCACCATGCTCCATGAACACATTTAAGGGATATGTCTGCATACCATCTTTAGCAATGGCATACGCATCGCAGCACGAAATATGTGCAAAATGTAATATGAAAATTATCTATAGTCATATAAAAAGCTAAAACATATTTACCACGGCAGACATGCGTAAAAAAAAAAACAATGTCCTTCCGTTCGCTTTGCTACTGTACTTTACGAGTAATTAAAAGCGGAACTCTGGTTGTTTTAGCTTGTTTTTATCGATACGAAGCATAAGAGATACCTATTGTTCATTTGCGCCGGCATGAAACTTTACGACAAAGCAAGGAACGTTCCCTACTCTCAACTTTATCAGAACAACGAACTAGGCCTTGAATGCAGTTATGCCTTACGGACGCAATGAACAATGGGCGTTAAGGCCTATTAAAAGTTGACAGCATAAAATACGCTATAAAATGCACCAGTGATTCTACCGGTGTCTAATGACAATTAAACCGCCTTTCCCTGAGAAAATACAGGCACGTAAAATACTTTTTCTGAAACGGAAACACAAGCGGCTATCGTGCCCCTAAGTCATTGTTCATTTATCGCAGAAAGTAGGACAGGGCAGCTGATGGGCTTATATTTTAAAACACACTGAAAACTAATTAAAATCTCAGCATAAGTCGTTTGGAAATATATTTCACTGACACATGCTGTGTGGCCTTCTCTTCTTAACAAGACTAATGTGAATATTCACGACTATTGCGAAACTACTCTGCATAACTTGCTGTAAAAAGACTTTTCTCTTAGTTTTCTTTAAAGAAAAATCACGTAGATTTAATTTTGGGCCCCAGATAACTAAAGAATCCACCATAATTAATATCATAAGACTAGAGTAGTTAACCGACT
The DNA here is from genome assembly GCA_030762175.1 of Metallyticus violacea. Lineage (NCBI taxonomy): Eukaryota > Metazoa > Arthropoda > Insecta > Mantodea > Metallyticidae > Metallyticus > Metallyticus violacea. The sequence continues at coordinate 90,603,380 of CM060834.1, forward strand.
TATATAATAATAATAATAATAATAATAATAATAATAATAATAATAATAATAATAATAATATGGCAGAGTTGAGGCCATAAGACCTTGTCTTACACTTAACCAAGTTGAAATAACAAATATATAAAATAAATGAATGAATATACAGGATTACACATAAAAAAACAAGCTAATAATAACATAATACGAGGGTAAGTCATTAAGTAAGTACAAATGGATATACGTACAGATTAAACAAATTAGAGAAATTATTTGAAAAAAAATATATTTACTTCTCAACATAATCTCTCTGTATATTGAGGCTATGTCCTATTATTTCCAGCAGGGTCGGAACCAAGCGGTATCCTCCCTTCCTACAGCTTCATCTTCGAGAAAATGTTAACCTGAAAGACGATGTCCATCAGAGCTAAACAAATGGAAGTCGCTTGGGGCAAGATCGAGGCTATAGGGAGGATGCTGGAGAACTTTCCATTTGAAATTTCGTCTTAGAAGTTTCCAGGCGGTTGGTGTCAATTTAAAATTTATCTTTTCGCAGGCGACGCAGATGATTTCCAACTGACGCACGCTTTGCCTCGGGCTGGTAAAATTGGAGGAGAATATCGTGGTAGAGATTGAGATGCTGTAATGCCAGGGCCCATTCTTTGCATTTTGTGTTGTGGGATCAGCATGTGCGGGGACCATCGTGCACATTGAAAACCTAACCTGTCATGCATTGTGAGGTAGGCCATCTGTATGAACAACCAATAGCAAGGACTATAATGTCTATAGTTACTCTTATATCTGTTCGCCTTTGCAAATCCCTGTCTCTGTGGCAATCTCCTTTGGCGGCCGACACTGTGTTCGTCTTCCAGAGAAATTCTGCAGCCAATTGTAAATAGCTTGACGTAACAGACACTTCTCACCGAAGAAGCAAAGTACTTCTTTATAAATATTCTTTGATTCCACACCTTTTGCCCACAACGAAGCGCTACTTGAGGGCCACACACTTTCTCAGAGGCGCTGACATTTAGCAGATGCTGTTTCGCTATTGTAAACATCGAACGTCTTGTGTCAAATGTCACCAATTGCCACTGGAATAATGCTGCCATCTAACGGCAATCGCCTCAGGTACCTCATTCAAACATATAGTACCCATATCAATTTGTAACTTACTGACTTACTATCTTAGATAAGGGAGACATCATAGGGTAACAGTAAATGGTGAAAAATGCAGAATAGGACAATTATTTTCTTAACGCCATCTGGACTTGTGGAATGCTCCCACAGCCTGGCTAAATTATCCCAAGGAAAGCTGTCGGGGAGACAATGGCAGAGTTAACTTTCGGTATTCTAGGCAATGAATATGAAACAACAATTAACGCGAACAAAATTAAACTGAGGCAACTAGTTCTTCTTATTGATTAAATGTCTAAATAACATAGATTTAAAGATAACGATGACCAAGAAACAGTAACAGAATGAGCGCAATTGAATGAGTGTATACGATATTCAGTAAATGTTTATAAAACTTTAAGTGTGCAATGATGATTAAGGGGAGGCAATACCCCTGTACCCCATATCTTCGAAATGTTTATGTTGTCAAGTTCAGGCACAAGAACCATCAGTGCTAGGTTTATGAAATTTTACATTTTTTTGTGTCTACTGACTTTTAATTGCATTAATGTGCATGAAAATGTATTTTATAAATATTTTATAAATTTTCATAGAATTTAATTTAATATCTGCCATAAATATTGAGATAGGAGTTCAAAAAAATCAGTAGATTAAATATAGCTTGTGCAGTAACTGTTAAAATTCATGTTCCTACCATAAATATTCTGTGAGTTATACGCAATTCATTTAAAACAATAAAATGTGTGAAAAACTGAAATAAAGAAAACCACACAATACTGCCATTTGCATCACAGAAGTTGCTTTATACAAAATTGCTCAAAGCACTTGACAGTAAATTCAAATTTATTATATGGTTACCACTTATTACTCTATCTTCTGGTTTACTTATTTCCAAACTATCATTATATACTCTAGAACTGGAAAACAATTTTCTTCTAGTGGTGCTTTCATCATTTGATTCAATATGTTTCTCACCTAACATAAGCCTATAACTAGGTTGAATGTTTTAATTTTCCACATTAATACTATCGCTAATATTACTAATAGTTATTTATTCTTTATTTATAGGGTTTGTTTTACCTCTTTCAGGACATGCTTTACGCTTTTTGAATAATGATTTATCTCTTGGCATTTTGCAAGCGTTTCAAAACAAAACTAACAGCAGCACAAAGTTAGAAACAGTTGACAATCTGTGATCATCCATCAGGGTGGGCAATGCATAAATATCCCTACTAGAGGAAAAAAGTACCTAGCCTGGGAATTTCCAAATAAAACTGAAATATTTTGAAATAAGGGACTACAGCACAAAAAGAGGGCGTGATATTTAAACATTCTTTAGGACCGTTTTGACATAAATACTACCTGATATATTATGAAGTGAATTACTAACAATGTAATTATGGAAAATAAAGCAAACATTTCATAATTTTGACCATATTCACTAAACCATCTCTCCTTAAGGCTAGGGAGAGCGTAATAAATGGCGGAGGTATTAAAACAGGTTCCTGCACAAAAGTAAAATATTTCTAAGATTTAGGTTCTTTGAGTTAAGGTGAACGAATATATATTTAAAAAACGAGGAATGAAGGGGAAATACGAGGAAGGCCACCATTTTATAAACAGCATTTAATTGGTGTATTAGGAGAGGCAAAAGAAAATGTTACCATGGAGCATACAGTTGAAGAAACGAAACATTCCAATGTTGCTTGTTCGAGCTAATGCTGTAATAATTGTTTAGCCCCCAATTAGAGCGGAAATAGGAGGATGGTGGTGAAGTGACGTCACATGCAAGAATATGACGAGTTTTAAGCAGCATACGTTTAGTAAGACAAAATGAAGACTGCCAGATGTGCATTTAAATTTAGACTGAAATATATTCAGCTGTAATATTTTTGAAACATTTCCATAATAAATATATTGTAAATGTTTATTCTTTAAACAATTATATACATAAAATTCAATTGGAACAGTATCAAAAAAAAATTTTGCAATATTTTCTTTCCTTCTCTTTCTCTTCCTCAAATTCTATTGAACTGTCAAACGTCTTCAGAATAAAGGAAAAACGAACCAAATCATTTTGTCTAAAAATACATAGCACTTTCATTTCTAGACAAGTAAACATTGGAGAGAAATTCTCAGTCAGATAATGTATAATTTGAGTAGATTTGAACACAGATGTTCAGGGATCGAACTACTGAAAGCTTAGTCTGTTGACGAAGATGTTCTGCAAGATCGTAAAATCAACGTCGATGAATTACATTAGTGCAGCTGATGCATGCATAATGCTCGCAACTAATGAGAAAGGTGTAAGAATAAAAATAAAACAAATGTTACACAAATGAAACGACGAAAGGATGAAAAAAAAAATCATGGAAAAGAATTAAACTGGCTTTAATTCTTTTGGTACAGGCCAGAGATATAATGCGGAATTGCTGGTGTGCTATTATTTCAACTATTATGATTTGATTGTCTCTTTAATTTCTTAGGCGTCCAAAACAAAATTGAATACAGCTGGAGTAGGCCATATTTTACGTTAATGTGACTTACTAACATTCATAGCCATAAAGCTTTTATAGCCAGTTAGAATTTAATGGCAAATGTCTTTGCCTGAATGGGTTCTTTATGAGAAAATGAATGCATATTGAGTACACTCTATTTTGTTTCAGTAATGCACATGCAAATACATGTGTACGGGTGCTGTAACGCTATAATCACCCGTAATTAAATTATTAAAACCTGTAACTATGAAGAACAAAGAGCTAAACATTCAACAAACATAATGATATCAAAAGAAGGTACACCAAGCAACACTATAAAGAAGTCATTACATAGAGCGAGTTAAATACGCATGAAATACATAAAATGGTAACAGTAAATAAATGGTTCACTGTCCTTAAAGGTGGACCAAGCCTATAGGGCTCATAAGTACATGAAGTCGATGCGTCGAATGTTTATTATACTAATGACGAAGGGGTTCGGATAAATACCTGATGCTGGAACTGAAGTTAATCTCCCATAGATATATAAATATGTAACAGAAGAACTAGGTTTTCCTAAATTGAACAATCATACTGTTAGTAATTATAGAACAGACCAATACAAAAGTTTCGTTTGCTAAATAACTATAGATCTGAATTTTAATTTTGCAGTAAAAGTTGCGAAGAATAGTGGAAAGGTTTTAGTTGCGATTAAGTATAAAATACATCAATGTTTAACTACATTTGAAGGGTACAAGGAAAAAAACAATGAAAGTCCCTTTTTTACTTTTTTTACAGGAACGTAATTTGAAGTTAAAACACGCTACATAATTTAGTACATTATATCTATATATTCTACAGTAATTTTTAAGATAGGTTTCTAATAGAATCTTCTTTTGAAATTAATGTCATGTATTATTCGTTCATGATAATTAACAATAAAATATAAAAGTAGACATACTTACAGATAAAAACAATCAAATTCCACTAACTATATTATGGACTGTACTAAATTACACTACATATGCTAAGAAAAATATAAACATTAATGCAGTATTATTGAAAATAATCATTCAATAAAATTATTCATCGTCTATTATAGGTATATCTTGTAAAGTACAGCTGAACATTTTCGGAATAGAATCTCTTCAGGCATTGCATGTCTTCATATTTTGCCTCGGAAAGTGGAATTAAACTTGAACAGGCTGTGTACGGTACATTTTGTCAACAATAACATGGGACTCCAGGGAGCCTTTGTAGGTTGCTCGAAAGGTTGTAGTTCTAGAAGAGTTTTGTGAGGTATATTTTCTCGTATTTCTCATATCTTCATTGAACATGTCTTCCTGTATTCTTTGCAACATTTTCTGATGTGTTCATTCCAATCGCTGGGTTTTCGATTTATTAAACCCACATTTTTATCACATTACATGATGGGAAAGTCGGTCCTGGTAGTGTAGCGGTAACCATACTTGCCTTCTAAACCTAAGGTCGCGGGTTGAAACCCGGCCAGGATCGATGGATTTTTCGGGCAAAAAATCCTAATGGCTTCCTTCGCAAGGGAAGTAAAGCCGTGGGTCCAATGCCGTACATTTGCGGCACGTAAAAGAACCTCAGGCCTGAAAGAAGAGGCATCTGAGCAAAATTTGTCCGTCGTTTCAGGCCCGGAATTGAATGGAACGCTGATGACCTGAGATGTTAAAGAGCGTCCTTAAATAAAACGAATAAAAAAAATCTAATGGGAAAGCTTTTACTAATTCAGATGTGTTGTACTTAAAGGCATTAGCATGAATGAGGCGAGTAATGATGTAATTTTTATTTTCACCGAGGTGGAAAAAAGTAATGGAAAATTTCGAACAGATGGGTACAGGTGATGGAAGCAAAAGTCTAACAGCATTGATGTTATGGTTTCATTGTGTTTTACAGGGGACTGTGATTGCCTTTCCCCTGGATATTATTTTTATGCTGATTTTTATGGATTACATGTGGTTTTGTTTTTATCTGTATGAATGTGTTGGAATACAGCATTACATACCTACAACCCACTGACTCCCAAATCTCAAATTTCACAAGTGTTCAGAAACGCGATCATTTGCTTGGATACATTCTTTACAACGATGTGACGTTTTCTTACAAGTTCAAAGATTCCAGATATTGTTCCTTTAGAATTAACAGCATCCGAGGGATGATTAAATTAGCGTCTCATATACCAGACTCACAAAATACTTTTACACAAACATAACGATCAGGCCGTGTGATTTATTGCTCACTGAATGTTCGGTTCAAATGCTGTTAACTGCAATGGAGAAGTGAAGAGGTACACCGTCTTGTTAATACCACAAGTGGAACGTCCTTGAGCTATATGTCTTGCAGGAAATTGTTGCTGCTGAGATGTCACATAGTGTTTAACAGATTACGCACATTGATAGATTTGAACAATGTTGTCATAATATATTAATAAAAACTTTTATTTTTCACTATGAATCACATTTCCAATTTTTTTCCCGAACATTGACTATTCAGTCAGTATTACTTTTAGGTCTATGGTAACTTATATAAAATAAATTTATTTTGGTCTAATATATTATCTCCAAACATTTGAGCATTGTATTTAAAACAATATTTTGGTATATTCGAAAGAAAGAATGTTGCTCACTTGTTTCCCCTACCACGACACTGGACGTAAAAGCAGTAGAAAGTTTTAAAGCTATTCATACCCTGTTGCTTAGGAATAGACCTTCAAATATTTGTAATCTTAAGACAATGGGAATGACATTTTAATTTCATTTCCTACTTTGTATGTAGCTTGAATGTAATAGATCTTAGTTTCTAAAATGTTAGGAAATTTAATTTTGCTATGCATACGCATGTGTTAGAAACTTAGAAATGGCCTTAAGTTGAACCCACTGCTTGCGCATCCCGGAGTATGTATTCATGATGAATAATACAACAGTTATATTTTGCTGATTCAACTGTTTGAATTTATTCTAATTCTAATCGCATGCAAAACTATACACTTCAAAATATCAGTAAGTAATAACTAGGGGTAGAAGTTCGGATGCGTAATATATGAAGCTAACTATTACGTCACATGTTATACACATCATGTTGTTTACATTGTCAGAGTCTGCTTCACGTGGCTGCATCTAGGTAAAACTTTGGTCTTCAGACTTCGTTCCCTGGTAATGATTCCCGGGAAGATTTTCAAGTTGGTACGAGACATTTTAATAGTTTTTAGAATCAAGCAACAACTTCAAATAACTTTAATCTGATTAGTAATGAAGAAAATTAAGAATATTAATGTACATCTTACTACAGTGAAGGACCTCCCCTCTACTACTTGTAGCAGAGTTTTAAGTGAGGTGGTTTGCCGCCAAGCAATACTCCATGCACGTTACATTGCGGATTAATTGGAGCCTCTCGGTGTCCGAACTCAGGGCTCGAATTTTTACCTTTTTGTGAATCTAGCAGATATCTCGTTTGATTTTACAAAAATGTGTAGAATATCCTTGTCAGAATCGAAAGGAATTAACATACAGAATTCTTTAGAAGTTCATATGTCCCAGTATTTGAGAGAAAAACTCAAATTTAATATCAAATTCTGTCTCAAGGGAAGTCAACTAATATACTTAAGGATTAGATGGAATAAAAGTTTCAATTTTATGGTTCTAAAATTTGTGTGAACTAGAATTTGCACTTTGTAGACAGCTTATATTAAAATTAGTTATTTTAATATAAGCACTCAAACTAAAAACCGCGTTTTGTAACGCTCAGCTCTATAAGATAGTTACTAGTGTTATAAATTTTGATTTAATAACGATTGTGATGATTATTAATCTATTTAAGCGAACACAAATTTAAAATACAATATATTCTTTTAATAACGCATTTCATCTCTATTAATTTTTACGTTACTCACTACGGTTTCGAAAGTAGGTCATAGTGTCACTGTGATATTATATAGATAGATATTATTTTATTCCAAGAACCTTATATTCTGCACATGGAACTGCACAAAGCATTTCAAGGATTAAGAAACAGAATTTGCCGTCTTTAGCTGAAATGATTTAACCCGAGATAAACGATACAATTTGATATGGCGAAGAAATCCTCCCATCGGCAGGCATTGCCAAACATTTATTTAATCAGTTCCAACTCTCTTTCCCTTTAATCGATCTTTACGCCGGTTACAAAAATAACACCTCTTAAGACATAGAGACGGGCTCTCTGTACGCTTGGCAATAGAAATGCATAACTACACAACGCCATTACTCCAAGAGCACTGGAATAGAATGGGCCGTTTCTAATTCTCTCACGATTTGAGCTCATCCCCGCTACCTGCTAATACTGCATTTCCCCGCCCCTTTCGCGGATAAAGAGGAGTCAAAAACGCGTACGTGTTGTGCGCTTCATGAAAACTATTACAATTGCGTAAAATTAAACGTTCCTTTGACGTCCATGACGCAATTCTTTACCTACGAAACAAAACGAAAAAATGTTGAAATGACATTCCTGGAATTTTATGGTAACTTTCTCACGTGTTTCTCGCTATCATTGCCCTAACCCGTCATCATGTAAGAAAGAAAATGAATGCTGGTTTGGTTGGTTGATAATCTGAGCTTTGAAAGTTTACAAAAAGCCTTCAATGTGTTAACAATAAGCTCTTTAAGTAGAAAAGATACCATGGTGTGCACTATTATTGTAGAGTGAAAACTTTACATATCGCGTAAACAATACAGCGCAGACGTACTTGATATACACGGCATGAAATAGTTCATGCCCAACAATGAAGGTATCAATTTTCAGCATTATTTTATATTTAAAGCTAATCTCTTTTAAGATAAAAACCTTTACACCAGTGATGTTCTAAAAGTGTTTTTCCTGAAGATATGCAAACTTCTCTGCAACTATAATCGAATTTTGATTTGATGGAAAGCGATGACCAGAGAGGGGGAGTTTGGGAACAGATGAAAGACATACGGTGTCAAATATGGGCAGTAGAATGGATGCCCCAACAATTTCTATTTAAAATGCCTCAACACTTTTGTGAGCAGGTGCATTGCTCTTCGAAAAAGTTTGTTCTTTCTAGCAAACCGAGGCATTTATTAGGAATTTTTTAATCTCATGAGCTGGAATGATACTCTCCGGAAACAAACAGTCGGTCCTGGTGGTGTAGTGGTTACCATACTAGCCTCCTACACCCAAGATCGCGGGTTCAAACCCGGCCAGGACCAATGGTTTTCTTCGGGCGTAAAAATCCTAAGTATGGCTTCTTTCGAAAGGGGAAGTAAAGCTGTGGGTCCCGTGCCGTACATTTACGGCACGAAAAAGAACCTCAAGCCTGAAAGAGAGACCTCTGAGTAAAATTTGTTGGCCGTTTCACGCCCTGAGTTGAATGGGACGCTGGTGACCTGAGATGTTAAAGAGCGTCCTTAAATAAAGCAATCAATCAATCTCCGGAAACAATGGTACCGCCACCGATTGTAATGCACGAAAAGGCGCCTGGACAGGTTTTCTCTGGATGTGCCGGTTTCCTGTATCATTCATCCAGCTGTTGCTCTGTCATCTTATCCCATTCTTCACCTTCCTCATTCACCGATTATCGATACGCGCGTTGAAATAAACTACGCTACTACCCTCTGCCGCCTATGTGCGGAACTCTAATGTCTAGTCGGCAAGTGAGTTCGTATTGGAATTCACGCATTCTCTGGAAACAGTTTCATCATTTTGAAGGTTGTCTATTTGGAGCTGAACAGCCAACAGTTTTGATTCTGGTATATCAGATGTATCAAATCCCATACACAGTTATAAATGTCGCTTAAAGTCAGTTATGTTGCTGTGATAATGGTCTAAACAGTTGTAACGTTTCTTACGAATGCACTTTTCTCTGTTATTAGCAAGCGCGGTATCTTTCGTAAGCAAAGTATCTTCATAAGCAATTCCTTATGTAAAACATAACCTATAAAATGCTTATAGTGTTAGCAATTTCACTCGCTTTATCTAATATCATTTACAATTAATGCTACTGTACTTGTATTCTTTCGACGTCACTCAGTGTGTCACTAAAAGGCAGGTATGGCCAGGTTTACATTCAGCAGCCCTTTTTAATCACCAAAGTTCTTAGTCAGAGACCCTTACCATCAACAGAACCAAAAGTTGTTACCATGGTAACAGATATGTTGATTTCTAAACACTTTCTCCAATTTTTGTGTTTCTAAGTTTCGCGGATTTTATATTGTGAATTTTTAAATTTCAATATCATTTTGTGATAAAGTATTTATTTTTTAAAAGCCATGTCCAGTAAGGAAATTTATCCGGATATAGTGAATACATTGAAGGTCATTATCGTTCATAATCTACCATTTGGCATAAATGTGAACATCGTGTTTGAAAATACTTTTCTGTCTCTAATCCCCAGAATGCTGATGTTGTGCATGATAGGCTTTTGCAGGATCTACGAATTGGCCTATAATGTATAATAGAATCTTTGAAGATCTTCTATGAATATCGCCATCCAAAATTATTGCTAAATGCATTATGTCAAAATGCTAATCAAACAACATTCAAACTTCCAAGTCACCTTTTCTCATTTTATACACAATTCTTCCAAATTTTTTCGATCACATTGTAGCTATGGATACCTTACTACGATCCGGAAACAAAATAAATATCACAGGGATGTGATTTGCCCCGCCCAAATAAATTTCGTGTCCGAAAATCGATAGGAAAAGTTCTCCCAACTCTTTTTGAGACAAAGAAAAAGCTATGACAGATTATTTAGAACGGTTACTTGGGTGTATTACTTTGCATTACTTACCAACCTTCGGGAATTTTTTTTTTGAAAACACCGGAGAAAATTGTTCAAATGCTAAATATTATTTCAAGACAATGCTCCGATTGTAATTAATGAAGTTTGCTTTGAATTGATTGACCATCCTCCCTACTCGCCAGATTTAGTCCATTTAGACAAATATCTATTACGAAAGTAAAAAGACGTTTAGAGGGGAAGAAATAATGTTAAATATTGGGGAGGAGTGATTTGCAGAACAAGCTTAGAAATCCTTTATGAAATTGTGCTAAGTATATACAGTTAAAATGTGATTATGTTGAATAAATAAACTTTTGAAATACAATCTAGTTTCTATTACAGGCTTCCCTTAAATCTCAGTAATATCAAAAAACCAATTTCCTGTCTGCTTTAGATATAAAAACGCGATTTTAATAATAAGTAAATATGCTACTCCAATATTTCATTTCGAGTTATTTTTTTTAATGAAACATATGTATAATTACTCAAATTTTTGCATTTTCAATATTTTAAGCTTTTCTACGTCATTTTGGAAGGGAAATTCTAAGATAGGCCTATATACCTTGACTACAAGAATGTGAAACTTTTTTAATATAAATAACAGAATAGTATAACTAGCTCTTGTATTGCGAGTTGAAATCGTTTTAGAATCATTCCCTATGCTAAGTTCATAATACAATAAATCAATTAACTGCCGTTCATTGTAATGCGATAAGCCAAGATTTTAAAGTTCTTTATGGGACTAAATCACGAAATCGCTAGTAAATGAATATTGAGATTTTAAAGACATTACAAAATCGTTTTTTATCCCATTTCGCTTTAACACTGCCTTGTCAGCATCTAATTTCATTTTCTTTTACACCATTTAACTTCGTTATTTTTCTTCGTGGACCATAACTTCTGTCTGAAATCTAAAACCCTTTTAAAATCTCTGAAATTATTGTGTAGTTTATTAATATCAGCATACGCTGTATTTTCTGCGTCATAAAACCGAAATAAAGTCTTATTTTTTAACGTAATCTAAGGAGCTATGCGAATATCTAACACAGGAAAGATGTTAAAAAACAAATACGTAATAATTTGTATTTAACGTTTCTTGACTGTTATGAACAAAGCAATGCATACAATGAATGGAATATTTGCTTAAAATAAATTAATATTGAATCATTCAAGCGTAAAAAACTAGACCTGTTATTTCATTGTCATCTTATTGAACCTTACACTTAAAAGTTTAAATCTAAACTATAAAATCACAAATATTCTTACCAAATATTGTTTTAATTCTAGCACTGCAAGGAAAGTACCTCTGGCGAGGTATTTGCTTACCTGAAACAAAAGAAGTATATATAAGATTAGAAAAAGAGAAATTAGCTATGAAATAAATACAAATGCATTTATATAGATATACTATTCCTTGCTTTTTCTTAACAAAGAGAATATCATTCATATTGTATAACAGGAATTCTCCATAATTGATACGCAATAAGAAATTCTTCGATTATATAGGGTCATTAAAATCGTTTAGACTTCCAACACCATATTAGCGTTAATTTTTTTTAACACGAATGATTTTTCAGCACAGATTCAAGAAGTTCGACATTTAAGGGATAGGATAAAGATTATCCAATGCTTCTGTAATATTAGAAGTTATTTTTTACATACTAAGAACATTAATATAAAGGACTTAACAATTTAAAAGAAAGTCCATGGGATCTGATAATGGGATTGGAGGATGCTGGCTGAACGTTGATAAGAAGAGAAAAAACCGTTGCTTTTACTGCAGATACGAATTAATATTATAAAAAAAACAATGTGTTGATCAAAAGATCAGATACGTTCTCTAATCAATAATTCCAAAACTAGTAGTTTATAGAAAAAGTTCAATGAAACTGCTAAGTGGAAAATATATAACATTGATTTAATAGTGTTAGCAAAGATTCAAATTAATAATTATTGTCAAGTACACTACTTATTAATAGTGAAGTTTAGACATTAATTACAAAATTCATTGTAACCCAGTGATCACTTTGTAATACGTCTTTACTTCACAATTCACTATTCTTCAAAGAGGAAGAAGAAAGAGTAAAATAATAAAATTATTAGAGTAAACACCGCCATTTCAGGATGCTATAGAATCCGTCACAACTTCCAAATCTGAACCCCTGCGAAAGAATCAATTAGATGTTAGGAGAGCATATCACCAACAGACGCTTTTCAACTGTTCATCATCCAAAGTTTCCAGATCTGAATTCAGTCAACTTTTTCTTTTGGGGCGTCTTCAAAGGTCTATTCTGCATAACTCATCTATAGATAGCAACTTTACAAAAAGGGAAAGATGCGATTTCGCAGAATTTCAAATATTCCTAGAAAATCTCTGTAAAATAGTGTAATTAATATTGGACAAGAAAATAACAAAAAGCTTCCTGATTGCTCAACAGAGCCATTTTTTTTCGTCCTATTTTCAATGATATAATTGAAAACTGATTTTTATATTGCAAATATGTAGTTTGAACCCGAGATCTAAGTGAAAAACAGAAAATAAAATCAAGGGGAAAAAGAAATACAGCCCAAATTAAAACAACAAAGGATAAAAAGTAAGCAAAAGAAAGGAGAAAAATGAAAAAAGAAGGAAAGAAAGGAAAAATATTGAAAGACCAACACGATGTTCATGTTCAAGAAATGTGTGCTATGATGGCTGAGCGGGCAAAAATACTTGTCTAGCAACAAAACTAGGTTCGAATTCTCGTAATTCTTGAAAAAGTGTCTGTTAATTTTTGCATGTAAAATTAATGTTTAATATACGGCAATAATACACTTTCAAATAAAAAACATATATTTAAATTTGAAGGCATCAATACTTTATTTTGGAAACAAGAATTAAATTATTTTTTGTAAAACATAAATGCATTTGAAAGCTATATTATATTTTTGCTTGCAATAGTCAGCATGGGATGAGTGGAACTGTGGTCTATATCCCTGCTTTAGTATGTCTGCAATGGATAACTCAATGTGACTGCTGATAACAAATGAAGATAAAGCTGCGTAGAGACATGCCATGAATTGAGCGCTAACTAAACCGAGCAGAACTTACACAAATTCACGCTTCGAGAGTTTATTATTATTATTATTATTATTATTATTATTATTATTATTATTATTATTATATCTTAAGATGTACAAAGAAAGAATTTCGGAGCTCGAAAACTAGACACATGAAGAACAGGTACAAATGCTCTCGGACGCTTCGTTGTGATAATTTAATTCCAAAGCTATAAATATGTTTATGGATGGAAAATACACGAAATGAAATGGAATGAAAGATCCCGTTATGCTCCATAAAGGGCTAGGGTCTCCTGCTAGAGGGAAAAACTCATTTTGTGACTCACGTAATGAGCTATTCCAGTGAATTAGGATTATACTGAAAAACTGTACTTATTATAGTTTCTTGTCCTTTTCGAGTACTTGCCACTAATCACTCCACTCGCTTCTATTGCGGGCGATGCTTGACCGGTGAACTCGGAGATGCTCCTTGAATGTGTCTGACCATTTTCTTCTCGGTCGTCCTGGAGTCCTCTGTCCTATGTTTGGGTCCCACATGGTGGTTACCTGGTCCATCTGTCCTGCTGTTGCCTCGCCACGTGCCCGCCCCATTTCCATTTTATCACTGCAGCTCTATCCATTATGTTTTCTAATTCTGTAACTTCCTGCAGTCAAGTGTTGGAGATCTTGTCTCTCAGTGTTATACCTAGGATCTTCCTCTCCATTTTCCTTTGACGTATTGCTACTGTCTGTCGGTAAGGGACCAGGTTTGGCGACCAAATATCACCACCAGGAAGACACACGAGTTGAGTGTTTAGAGATGTGTCTTGCAATATGAACATTAGAGACCAGAGGACTTTCCAAGCTTGTGCTACTCTCCTCTTAACCTCTTTATCCATTTTAGTTCTAGAAGTATCTATTTAGGTCTTCGGGTGTTCTCGAAAATAACCCCACATCCGCGAATCTTAGGTTGGTTAGTCTGATGCCATATTTGCTGCCCAATGGCGTTGTCTGAAGACTTCTTCTAGAATGCAGGTGAAGAGTTTAGGGGAGATTAGGTCGTCTTGTGTAACTCCTCTGTTTTAATTGAAAGCTTCTCCCACTCTTTACGTTCTCACGTTTGCTTTGCTTTGGCTGTACAAGTTGTTCATAATTCTGGTGTATTTTGGTTTGATGTAGTGCTTGTGTGATTTACCAAATAGAATGCCTTAAACAAATCATTCATTTTTGTCATGATATGCCGTAATATAAATTAATTGCAGGTCAAGTATCAGAAGCTTTCTGTAGTTTTCAAAACGGTGTATCACTTCCATAAAGACCTGCGTGATACTGTGCTTCCGCCAATGATATTAGGTTACATTTGAATGGCTATAAAACACCTCACGCCTGTGTCTCGGTACCAACATACTATGTAATTCATATAGCGGAGTAAAATAGATGTTCATGCAAATGTTTTCTGGTCAACTTACAATGGGTTGAATAATCAACCTCTCTGTTTTAAAACTTTAAATGTACGAATTATAGAGTATTCAAAAATGAGATTAGTATTATTTTGTACAGTGATAAATAGTTTATGCTTCCTCAGATCTTCAACTTTATAACGTTTTACCAACTTGAAACCGAATAATAATAATAATAATAATAATAATAATAATAATAATAATAATAATAATAATGCTTGTTCTGATAATATAGACCAAGCAACATAATTCCTATAGTTGCTAAGGTCTTTGAAATACTTTTGTAAGCATATTGTTATTTAATTTTTAAACTAATTCTTTGTTTAACATAAGACATTTTCATTTTGTAAATAGCAAAATACCATAAATACAGTTACGTCCTTTTTTAAGCAATGCTACGAAAATATCAATGATGGTTGTGTGTTCTTTTACCTTTTCAAGGCTTTTGGCACTTTTTTCACCATATACTTTTACAGTAATGTGGCTCTTATGGCTTTCAAGGCAAAAGTCTTGATTTTTAAGCTCCTAATTCAGTAATAGATACCAGATAATAACCGTTTCAAAATTTAAACTTTGAGATCGTGGAGTTCCTCAGGGTTCCATATTAGGGCCTGTGTTTTTTATTATTTATATTAATCTTTATTTCTCTGCGAGTCAAATTTAAACTCTGTATGCACACAATTTAGCTATTGTTTTATATGATAAAGTTGAAAATGTAATAAAAACCAAATTATATATGAGATTCTATTTTGTTAATGATTGATGCAAGGTCAACAAATTAAGTACAAACAATGCTAAAACCATGAACATTCGATTAAATTTTATTATGGGCACTGGAGCTTTCATGAAATTCTTAAATGTTTATATTGATTCCAATCTTGGTTGGTCAACTTATATTAATTATGACATTCTCTAGTGAGGTAATCACCCCTTTAGCTATTAAGATTTTAACTAAAAAAATGTTATATTTGCGGAGTTCATTCCAAGTTACTTTATGTTGAATTAAGTATTTTGATTGTCATCAATATGTGTGTGTTCAATTGATTGTTTTGTGTCAAGGATAATATGAAAGGTTTTACAGTTTGCCCAAGTATTCATAATTATTCGAACGTAATAGTTTAGTTCAACACTCTAAAATCTACAATTTTTTAGCTACTTCTGCCAAACTGTTTATTAGTCTTCCACAAAGTTTCAGAGAACTTTCCTATTTAACATTTATGAGGTCTGTACTTTAAACTTTGGCGGCTAATTCATTATACACTCTAAATGATAGATATTTTATATTGTTTTTTTTTCCATTCACGTTGCAGTACTGTAATAGTTTCTGCAATAAAGAATAATTACCTCCCTTAACAGTAACCTAACCTAACCTAACCTAACCTAACCTAACCTAACTACCCGACCATGCATCTATCAATACTATTTTTCTTTGTCTTTATTGAAAATAACTAAATATTAAAACAAATTATATTTTTACCAGCATGAGCCATTGCAATACTGAGAATTAATAAAGTACGACTTTGTTAAGCATTATCTAAACTTTTGAGGAGAGGCGTTAATAGAAAACTTGGTATTCTTGTGGCGACAGACAAATGATATGTAGTCCCTGAGAAGGACACACATAAACAAGAAGTCAAGTAGACTGAAGTGGACGACACAGAACGGGGTTGTTCACTAAATTACCCTTCACACCGGCAGTCATCTTGCATCTCTATTCCTCCTGTTTCTTTCTCTTTCTTTCATACGGCTATACATCCGCGATATCAACATAATTAACAACTTCCACTTCCAAAGTTACAACAGAGGCCTAATGGAAGAATTACCACTAATCAACAGAAAAAGAAAAAAAAAAAAACGTTCCGATTCTTTATCTTCCTTTTCTTTCAACCTGTTCCTTTCCATCATATGGACAGCGAACCTAGTAATAATTAAATGGTAGAAATGTACACAGAGTGTTATATACTTAACAAAAATGTGTATCGAGGTTAAAGAAATTATTTATTAGAAACAAAACTAAAATGGTATGGGGGGGCACTATATTTAGGGAAAAAATGCGTGGTAGCAAGCACAAATGCTGAGAATCTAAACATAGTATTGTGTAATTAAAAGAGAAAAAGAGAATATAAATAAATAAAAAAAAATGTTTTCTCTCCCTTAGGGTTACTTAATAGGTGGACCTATTTTAACATATACAGCCGACTCGATCTTCATTATCGTCAAACGTAATGATTAATGAAGACAAGGTTCAAGTCGATTCGGAAAGTATCCGCCCATCATCGGCTTCACAGTGAAGTGTACAACAAAGCATTGTGGATCTAAACAGCTCTGTTCCTTCCAAGCCCAAACATGCTTCTTCAAAATGACGCGTTCAATTTGTTAAAACAAATGATAAAACACGAACCTTCAAATTTATATTGTGATGTGATAAATCTTATTTAAAAATATGATGCATATATTCATATGCAAAACTAAGCACCTCAGAAGCTAAATTATAAGTAAATAAAATCATTATCTAGTCACCTGAATCGTCCTTAATACTTGTATTTGATTTAAGGTAAGTGTTGTATCTGCAGCTGTAGACACTTATATGCAATAATTATGTTTAATTAATTACAAAATAACAGTTTATTTAAATTTGATTCAATATTTGATTGTTTTTATAAATGAATTATTAACAATATAAAATACAGCTAGATCAAATGCGCATATCAGCATATGTAATTTAGACTTCAGTGTTGTTCTTTGCACTACTATCAATCCCACATTGTAGATCCAGGCGGTATTGCTAAATAAATCTATATTTTGCTGTTCAGTTTGTTGGTGATACTAAAATCGATTTGCTGTGGCCCTCAATATCAGTAGAAAAATGTCCCGCTTGTAGCAATGTGAAGGATTAATTTATTAATGTCAATTTGCTGAAGAATGCGAAATCTTTTGGGCGAGTGTAATACAACATTGCCCGCCATACAAATGTGATATAAATCAATACTTATCAGAGCCATGGTCTCGCAAAACTATAGAAAGCGCGCTTGGAGCATGATCGGGGCTATACGGAGGATGCTCCATGATTTCCAACTTGAAATTTCGCTGCGTCCCACTTTCCAAGACGTGCGATTTCATGCAAGAACAATACACATTTGGTGAATAGTCCTGGCCGCTTACGTTTAATGTTCTTAATGAAATTTCTTGAGGATATAGGAGGAGTCTGTATTTACAGTTTGCCCTTGAGGCTGGAATGGTGTGAGCAGTATACGTTCGTGATTTCAGAAGACTGGGAGCAGTGGGTATAGTGTGTAGTTATCCTTCTGTTTGCTTAAGCCTTGAACACTCTGTGTCAATCACCGTTGGCTGGCCTACGGAGAGAACTTCTGCACTCAATTGTAAACAGTTTGATGGCAGGCATTTTCCACCGTAGATTTATTTATCAATGTTTTTTTATTCCATGCGTTTTGGCCGGAAAAAAATCGTATAACTGAGCGCTGCGCGAGGGTTTACGCTCATCCGAGGTGCCGCCATCTGGCAACTGCGGTTTCGTCATTGTAAACATCGATTGTCCCATGTCTCCAATCAAAGTACCACACATAAATTTTTAAGAATGTTTTCCCATTGACGTCGATCACTTGTATCTTTCGGATTTTTGGACTTAATCGAACTTCTTAAAAAGAAATGAATAAATAACGACCTGAAGAAGAAAGAAGAAAGGAAATGCCATTCTTTTTCAGTACTTGTGTATTAATTAAGTAGTTTAACACACATTTTGTACTCCTGTTCCGCAAATCAACAGTTATATTAGTCGTAAAAGCAACGCCATGTTTGAAACAAGTCCCAGCGCGGCGGTCTGCGTGTAGCTATAATATCACTACAGCTATGCAGAGGTCATTCAATCAAAATTACCACACGCAGAAGATATACTTCCACAAATAGTAGCCTTGGTACATATTCAGGCAGCGTAACCACAATCTACACATTCTGTTTCTTCCTACACAGCCATTATTCCCCCTTTTCTGTTTCCTCTAACGTTGGTTACTCTTTTGTGTTCTTTCTTTTCAAAGACAACCCTAGGGTTCAAAGTTGCAATAATGATTCCGTTCAGCTTCTCCAACTACAGAATTAATAAACGGTTACACCCTCTCTATGAATGTTATGAACGCCTACCTCTAATCGGCTCATCTCATTCTTTCCTCCTTATAATTCGAGTAATGAAACTTTCGACCACTCTATGCCGTTATTTTTAGCTGCTCCCTTTTCTTCTCTTCTTTTTAAAAACAATTGATGAGAGAGTACACAGCGAAATGGGCTTCCGTCTTACATGGCATAAATAAGAAAAGCACATCAAAAAGCGTGGATGTAGTTATCACTTAATTCTCTTTTCTGTCGTTCATCTATTTATGACTGAAACGAACAGCATCTTCCTTTCATGGGCCCGCCTTCAAGCCAATAGGACTTTCCATCTCTTTTCTCTTTAAAGATTCCTAAATTCTGGTTAGTTTTGCTATGGATAATAGAGGTAATTTGTCTGAAAAGTACATTCAGTACAAGTATGTACCGCCATGGATGGCCGAGGTCGTTAAGGCGCGGACTCATGAGCAGGAAGTACGAAGTTCGAGTCCCGCCAAGAACGTCCTCCCTGACAGGGGGATTTTTCCAGGTTTTTCTCAGTTCTCATAAATGGCAAATGCCTGGGAGGTACCCTAAACTTATTAGACCTTGAACGTTTCCTTCCTTTAAAAAAAAGTCTTTTCCCAATATATAATTTCATCTCATGTTTCATCAGTGTCCACAACCTGCGGTGCCTCAACAGTAAAAACGAGCCTTAAACGCTATTTTAAAAAAAAAGTACAAGTAGTTGTATAATTGCATCGCCCACCGGTTTTTCTTAGACCCATATATTTTCATTATTAACGTCTGCAAAAATTCTAAAAAAATGAACGATGCAAAACTTTAATTAGACCAATTTAAAACATTTCATATTTAAGGTAAACTATTCTTGTTCGCGGATTACATTCCAAGCCCCCTATTAATGGAACTAGAAAAAAGAATGTTTTGATGAACATTTGATTCAACTTTTATTGGGTGACATACTCTAAGAAACCAACATTTACCCTCAGGTTAGTGGCAACTGTGCTCTTTCTGCTTTCCCAACAATAAAACATGCATTGCTGTTTTACATTTATACCTCTTGAACTCAGTTATCAGAAGATAAAGTTGTGAGATTTATTTTTTCAACGTACTGTACTTATTAGCGAATTGAAGGGTTTTTCCTTAGTTTCCAAGATGGCTTCAAGAGCTTTTGCTAAATCACCCGAGAAATTTTGTATCATTTGTTGAAACGTTACGGTAAAGAAATAACAAAGAAGCATTGACTTCATTAAAAAAGTGAAACTGAGTAATTTGAACAAGCCCTAAGCACGACATAAAATATGTACAATATGTCTTTGAGTTATTTACCCTTCACTGTAACTCCTTTTTGAGCGAATGCCAGACTTTTTTGTTTTTGATTGATTTATTTATGGACGCTCTTTAACTTCTCAGGTCATCAGCGTCCCATTCAACTCGGCGTGAAACGGCCGACAAATTTTGCTCAGAGGCCTCTCTTTCAGGCTTGAGGTTCTTTTTCGTGCCGTAAATGTTCGACACGGGACCCACGGCTTTACTTCCCTTCCGAAGGAAGCCATACTTAGGATTTTTACGCCCGAAAAAAGCCATCGGTCCTGGCCGGGTTTGAACCCGCGTTCTTGGGTTTAGAAGGCAAGTATGGTACCCACTACACCGCCAGGACCGACAATGCCAGACTCAGGAGTATAAAATTGTATTCAAACTCAAGTGCTGACTGGGTTGCCATTTCTATCTCAGTTATACATAAATATCCAAAAAAGGAGTTGGTTCAAGAATTATCGAAGTTTGTTCTATTTATCTTACCTCTAACGTACTCAATATAGAATGAGAGTTTATCACATCAGAATCTCTGTTTACGTTGTGTTTTATAATTTGTTTTCACAAATTGAATGCTGAATTTTGAAGAAAACACCCATAGCTGTCAAAGTGAAAAATAAAATGCAAATAAAAATGATTTTTTTTTTCTTTTAGTTTGTCAATTTACCCAAGTATTGCATTATTCTATTACTTGCACTTTAGGCACGTCTTAAAATGCATACACGCTTAACCAAACAGGTTCTGTGAAGGATCGTAAAAGGAAATGAAAAAGTCAGATATAGAAAAGAAACACTTGATGAAACAACGGAATTGCTCATATATCGGGCCGCAGACATTAACAGCTTATGACCTCCTTGTGGTTCTGATGTAACAGCCCGAGATTCTTATCCCGGGAAAAATTGAAAAATTGAGCATGTTGCTAATCATTACACTGCATATGAACTTAAAACATTCAAACAGAAATTAAGTGCATATGGTAAATAGTACTGATGAATATAAATGGTAGTTTAATGAGATTATTTTGTTTATCTTGCAAAATGGGGAGTACTTTAAGCATCTTCTGTAAGAATTAATGTTATTTGCAGTATTCAAGTTTTAAAAAGGCGAAGTATTGTTGCCCATGAGCTCGCGACGCCAGATGCCGGCGATTGACGGGGATAACGCCGGTAAGGGGCCGACTTGCGGATGGAAGATTTTAAATGTGCCTTACGGTATTTTGTTAAATTGACTTTGTACTTATTTCACAACTCTTTTCTATGTATTTTGTAGCATAAAGAGTGTTATGTTCTTCTCTAGAACCCTAATCTTCTGAAATAGTCTCCTTCTATACTGAAACAAAGGTTGTAATATTTTCAGACCACTTTTCTATATTTTTCACTTTTTTTGATTTTTGTCTTTTTTGAACCCAGGACGAAACATTTAATAAATTCATCTCTGCGTGAAAGGATCGCTAAAGAAGCTACACACATAAGATTATAAAGAACACCTCTTGTTCTTCTAGATTCGCAGTTCCTAATTAAAAAATCTCTCTTCCTTGATGTTACAATACATTTAACACAGGTAAGTTAGGTAAATGACCTATACAATGTATAAAGAAAATTCGTTCCAATCTTGTACATTGCATTGGCTTTCTACAACCGTTAATGATTAAGTTACTACAGTTGTAGGTGTTTTACTCTTTCCTGTTAGAAGTTATCCGTAGGCACTGTTAAAGGCGGTATTAGTAGGACGCAGTAATAAACACACACACACACACAAACTATCTCGCAGGATGTGGTGTCTGGTCTAACTAATCAAAATACTTGCCTTCTCCATGAACTTCTCCAACTTAAACTTAAGGAAAGCTAAATTATAGAATAAGTTAGGTGTTAGGGTAGAAATTGTACAATATATAGTTACAATTGTTTTATATATAATTAACAAGAATTGGATTAAAGTTACGTAACTTATTTCCGATACTGAACAAAGAAGTTTAAGATAAATTATAATTGCGCAGGATACCAGTACATATTTTCGCCGGAAACTGGTAGAACAGTTTTAGTTTTAATTTAATAAATACTACTGTTGAGCATCTTCTTGGTCTAGTGGTTAGCGTTGCTCACTACTGACCAGAAGGCCCGGGTTGGATTCCCGGTACCTGCTTAGGAATTTTTCTGAGCTAGGAAAGGTCTGTAAAGAGATCCACCCAGCCTTGTGAGGACAATTGGGGAGCTGCCTGATAGAGAGGCGCCGATGTTCACTCTAGTAAGCCGCGATGTAGCCATCGGCGGGATGCGGTGTGCTGATCACATATCCTCCTGCAATACTGCACCCCTACCAATGATATCAGGTGATGGAGGTAGAAGACGCAGCGGTCGTCGCGGTAAGCCAAGGCCCACATGGGGCTGTGACGTAGGCTTCGAAGAAATAATAGTATTCATTTTTTGTTTGTTTTTTGTTTATTTTTTTAATTTTAACAGCTGGTTACCAGTTGTAGGTGAGTGCTGGCTTCCAGCATGTATAGGGATTTATAATTTAGTTTAGTTTATCTATATGTTTTATTATATACGTTAAAATAGATATTCCTATAGTATTTTTTCTTTTGTTCTCCCTCTATCTATTTTTGAACAAGTTTATTATAATTATTGTTATTTTAATTGTTTTTTTTATTTTAGTTAGTTTTAGATTTAGAAAAATGTAAATATGTTAATTTTTCAAATAAAGGCTCTAGAATATACGTTTCGGTGTAGGAAACGAGGTACCGGGATGCAGTATTACAGACTTTTTTATTACATTTTATTATATCTCCATCACTATCTGTTCGATACCAGTAACAGAATGTGGAATTTGTGGAGGAAAATTTTCGGTAGATATCCGAACACATTTGCTTACCTTTGTCACTCATTTC
The DNA here is from genome assembly GCA_030762175.1 of Metallyticus violacea. NCBI lineage: Eukaryota > Metazoa > Arthropoda > Insecta > Mantodea > Metallyticidae > Metallyticus > Metallyticus violacea. The sequence goes on from CM060834.1 coordinate 90,626,591, forward strand.
ACTATGAGGCCAATTTTTACCTTCCAACCTAGCACGCCCTGAATACCCAAGTAGCTAATATTATAACTAACAATTAGTAAATAAATAACTATAAACTTTTATTTCGCGTGGGTATCTACCCAATATTTCATCACACACTACTCTGCATCGTTCAGAATTTCTTAATTGTATTTAACACTTGTTTTCACTACTGTGGCAGGCGGCAGATAATGGTGATCGAGATTAGGTAATTAATTGGGAAAGGAAACTTGGCAAGGAAAAGTTCCACGCCTAATTTTAGGATATCTCCCTGGTATTTGTCAATGATGAGTACTGGGGTAAATCTGTTGGTCTTGGAAGGATTCGAACCGTTAATCGTTCATTTATGAGTCCAGCGTTTACTGACCTGGTATAAATACTGTTACTCTTAAGGTAATATATTTTTATTTCACATATTTTAAGTATGTCGTAAATAAAATGACATTTAAAGCTTTTAAAGATAATTTGGAAATATAACTAATAGAAAAGTTTACAATAAAGTCCCTCTTGGTTCATTAATAAAATGTGTATAAATCATAATAAAAGTATGCGGATTTAACTTAAGTATTAAAATAATAACATAATAAAATATGTTATAACATTAATTTTTATAAGAAGTTTATAAATAATAACTATATGCTAAATACTTGGTTACTTATTTATTCTACAATGTCTTATTTTGAATAGATAAACCACCATTTAAAATTTACAAACATACTTTAGGTTAATAGATACTAAGTTGCGGAAGTATTTATAATATAAGAATATTATCCGTTGAATTAACAATATTCTCAGTTTAGAATAACGTGAGCCACAATTATTAATTTTGGAATTATAAAAGTTCCTGGTATACACATATTTATTATTTATAGTAAAATCTAAATAAATCTGACAGAGAAAAGGCGAGAAGAGAGTTTTCGCGCCTTCGTACCGCTGTCAATTGAGGGGAACTGATTATATATAATATAAAATGAAAATAAAAATAAAGTAACACTATTAACAATGTAACAAATTAACAGTAATTATAATAGTACAAAAGGATAAAACACTAAGAAAAAGTCAATCGCTATATTTCGGGCTCGTGGGGTCCCTCTATGGCAAGAAGACAAGTGGCTTGTATGTATATATACACATGATTTAATCAGATAAAATAGACCGATATACAGGAATGGGATGATGATAATTAATAATCTTGTTGCCATTTCTGTAACTTTGAGCCGCCGGTTTTCCATAATTTCTCATTCCACAAGAGCGATGTCTTCAGGAGTGAGCACCTCCAATGGCCGACCTGCACCCTCTTTGTCTTCAATGCTTTCTCGACCCATTCGAAAAAGTTTGGTCCATTCTTTTACGGTAGAATATGAGGGGATGCTTCCCCATATACACCGTCCAATCGCTGTTTAATTTCATTTGGAGTTAGTCCTTCTTTTGTGAAGAACTTAATAACAGCTGGAAACTGCATTTTAAACCTGTCACGATCTTCTACACATAGCCTTCTTTATGTAACTATAGCTAAACAACCGAATACGATGGAGCGGAAGTTACAGCTGTTTACTTAACAGATAAGGTATGACATCAGATAAGGGTTTTGTGAAGGCAATAGTTCTTATCGGCGAGGCCGGAAACTAATGAACCTACCGTCGTATACCCAAGTTGTTTTAACATTTTTGAAAATCCGCAGCTGTATTCAGATTTCCCCACCGAAAATGAGACCCAGGGGCCTAGCAATAGTGATGGCGCACAAAATTCCTCTTCCAGGAGCCATTTTCGTTCTTGTCCTATAGAATAACTTTCTGGTGTGGTGTGGTCCAAACAAACAGATGGCACATTGTTTCCTATTTTGTTCTTTATTTTTGAATGAAAACATTTGCTGAAGTGTTCTTTCTTAGTAGTTATTTTTTCAGTTATCTAGCTCTAGTAGTGGTTTTTCAGCAACCATGATGATTTATAAACACAAAATTGCATGTCCGTGCATATAAGAAATGCTATAAACAGAAAGCAAATCCTGAAAATAATGTCCGAAGGACAAGAAAACGGTTCTTCAATTTTAATTTGACAAAGAGCTGTTGATATAAACAAAGACGATTCTTCAGATACGGATGTACGGTGAATACAGAGACAAGAGAATATCAAACACTTGCTGTATAATCACCACGAGTTTAGAAGGTGAGCACAGAGCAATGCTATTCAATCTAAAAGCCTCATCTTAAACATCATTATTAACAATCTTGCCTCACTTACTTTCAGTAACTATCTCCAATGCTGCCCTCAATTGACAGCGGCACGAAGGCGCGAAAACTCTCTTCTCGTCTTTTCTCTTAACGAACTCTCCCACTTGATAGATTATGTTGTTTTTGTAGGTGAGAAATGCATGGCGGGAGGAAAAAAGGAAGGAGGAGTAGGAGGATAAAAAAAAAAAAAAGGTTAACACCCAAATGTACACAAATAAAGAAAAATAGACCGAGTGCTGCGGGGAGGGGAACTATATCCACGTGAAGTGTCGGTACAAGGGACGGCACTTTAGTTAGTCTGCATGGACCTCGTTGTTTTGTTGATAAGGCCTGTGTAGGCTGATGTTCTAATACTTCATTGATAATGTACACACACACAAACTTCTCTTTCTCAGCCTCGGTCCACTCTTTCAGTTCTACAGTTCCTGCGTTCTCAGTATAGAGACATGATGCCATGCGTGACGTGGCGTCATATTGTTGGGAGCTGCAGAGATGGCTAGCTTGGGGAATGTGCTGATAATGCAATGTATTGTTGGCGAGTATCGTAAACAGAGCCTGCGCTTATGCTATGATTCGTTTAGAAAACATCGACCACTTACAGGCTGAAGTTAAATATGCTTAACATTTCCTAACTTAATAACGAATTAATAAAATATAATTAAACAAATTCATAGACTTCGTTTCAGGTCAGTACATATCATAAACTTGCTACTTTATAATAATTTATCTGCTTATTAAAGCATACTATTGATAAAGATTTAGTTGTTCATTACAACGGGGTGAACATTCACAAACTTTGTGTTGTGATTAAAATCGCTGACGTGGGTATTTACAGATATAATAAAGGAAGTTGGCTCCCTCCCCCAATGACAGCCATGGATGGCCGAGGTCGTTAAGGTGCCGACTCGTGGGCAGGAGGTCTGGGGTTCGAATCCCGCCAGGACCGTCCTCCCTGACTGCGGTATTTTCCAGGTTTTCCTTAGTCTTCATAACTGGCAAATGCCGGGGAGGAACCCTAAACTTAGGCCTGGAACGCTTCCTTCCTTAAATCCTTTCACAATTTATCATTTTATTTCATGTATCATCAGTGTTCACCGCCTGTGGTGCCTCAGTAGTAAAACATATTAAAAAAAAATCCTCCCCCAATATATAACAGAAGACGGCGACTTTGTTCAGTAGTGAAGGAAGAAAAAGCCATAAGTGTATATAATGCCTGCTTATTAATTTCTCCACTAACATTTTTTTCTCTTGGGGTTCAGTTCGCACATGTTAATGCTTCATGATCATGCAATTTTAACAATTAGTCAATACGAAACGTTTTTTCTTGTCATTTTGAAATTTTTATCAATATGAGCGTTTAGATTTTCTCATGTCTGTTGATGAAAGAGTAATGCTATTTTGCAGTCATAATTTCACCTCTTCTTTTTCGGCGTATTTCGAAAACGGTTTGTTTTCCTGAAAATTGCGAATATTACCCATAACCACAACATTTTCCTCTGGGAGGAAAAATTAATAATGAATTTATCATAAATACATTTTAGATCTTGCATGGAAGATAATGAGACGGTTACCGAAATTCGGTTCAGTCAATACACCTGGTTGACTTTCAGTTTGTCAGCATTTCCTAATTGTTAAATTATTGTCCACGCAGGTCTCATTAATATACATATATACACATACATGCATACATATAAAAGAAAATTAAAAATAAAGTAACACTATTAACAATGTAACAAATTAACAGTAATTATAAAAGTAGAAAAGGCTAAAACACTATGATAAAGTGACCACTTGTCACTTGTCTTATTGCCATAAAAGGACTCAACAAGTTTGAAATATAGCGATCTCAAGTGTGACTTTATCTTAGTGCTTTATACTTATATAATTGCTGTTAATTTGTTACATTAAATATATTTAATAGTACGATTCTGTTCCCTAAAGCAGCGTATTGCTTTCAGACCCAGGGCCATTACATCGATGTTTGTCTTTTCAATGAATATTTTCCATTAATTTCGGCACTTTTTCTATTTGTAGCTCGTTTAGGGTTCATCTCAGAGAGTGGACCCTTAAGGAAATGCAATTCTTTCTTTTTCGAATATCACATAAAAATTTTGGACATGTGGAAACTTCCTTTCTTATTAAATAAAATTCGTCTATGCAGCAGCGTATCTCATTCTTGTAAAAAATATTTGAACTCATTTTTTTACTCTCCTATTTCCTGGAACAGACAGAGATCAACCCCCTTCTCTTCTTACCCACTTCTTCTCACTGGAACACCGGTATACTGGGACACATGCAAGTTTGATTGTTTTAATCTAAATGTTATTGCCTCATATATATTCTAAATTCCTCGTACTGTTGTGTTAAATCCATTGTATGTATGTATGTATGTATGTATGTATGTATGTATGTATGTATGTATGTATGTATGTATGTATGTATGTATGTATGTATGTATGTATGTATGTATGTATGTATGTATGTATGTATGTATGTATAATTAGCATGCAATGTATATGAAATACTATACACTAACACGTAACTAAAACACGTAATTTAAAACGTCCAAGACGTAATATTAACGTCCGCTGTTAATATTCTGATTTCGTTAATGCAATGACAACGGACCGCCGTATTTGAACAGGTGATTGATACACTTGCAGTTCGTAATGTTTTACTTGGCAGATAAAGCCCTCCCTTCCTTGCATACGTCGCTGGCTATCCTGCCAACTTCCAACAGTACAAAATGCTGTTGGAAACCTATGAGATATTAACTCATTGATAGCTATCATTTCAGATGTGTAACATTTAGTTATTCACGTTAACAGAAGCACTAATAAAAGCAGAAATTACATAGCTGTACATAGGCAATGAACAATTCATTAATAAAGTTGAACAGATTACCGACAGCAGCCTTTCTGGTTCTATGTAAACATGAGCTCATTATTTATGCCCCGTACCTAAGACGTCGCGTGGTGTTATGCAACATTGCGTGCATACTACCTACAGAATGCAGCACTCATTGCTCAATGAACATATCGACACGAGCTACATTTGTCCTTTTCTGGTGCGAACACAAAGGAATTCACAGTGCACGTGCAAACGCAATTCAGTGTTGCTGTTCCGCATATACAGTGAGGGATTTGTATGAACTTAACCTTATAAACCTCTTTACAAAGCATACAATCCTAAAAAGTATAATTAGTTGCTTAAACGTTTTAATGTACCTTGTATGGAAAATAATGTAGAGAATGAAAAGAAACCTAACGCAACCAGGTATAACTTTTTAATTATGATAAATTAAAAAATTAATAACAATTATTCCAAATTTTGAACGATTTCTGAAAAAAAAATCACATTTTGTATCAATATTTTAATGTCCGTTTTCATCAAACAATTTATGTTCATCTTTTGTATTAGATTAGTCATAAAATAAATGTATACAGTAGGACCCATTGCCTAAAAAGCAAACGTATAATTCTTTCACCATCATAATCCGCGTGGCTAAGTGAATAAAACATTTACAAATTAAAAGTAATTAAACAATTAAACACTTCATGTAAAATTTCATGACGTTATGAGAAAAGAATTGTTCATAATTTCTTGATTATCTCCGTATTATTTTTTTTAAATGAGTATAGAAAAAAATATTTATTCATTTGTTTCTTTCTACGCTAAACTCATCTCAATGAAGTGCAAAACAATTCTCCAATGTTGCATTTTACTTTCTAATAAAATGTGTAATTGTCTCAGTAAATATTAGCGGCATCAATAATCTTAAAATGTTTAAGCTGTGTGAATTAAAATATTCGATTTCCTTTCACCCTGTATTTTGTGGCATGTGGTTGACAACGTGGGGGAATTATTACGTGTATTGTAACATTGAGACTGTTAGTATTTAGAAGTGACGATTGGAAATTTGTACGAAAGGAAAATTTAGATTGTACGCATGCGCAAATGTGGAATAATTGACGCAGGCACGCTCCAACTCCAGCTAGGGATAATTAATGTTTACAAAATGATATTAATGCGTGTAGCTCTACAGTGGGTCACGTTATATGAACATAAACCTTTTTTGTTCTCAACACAAACTTAAAAACATTTCATTCGTTTTTAATAGTTTCACATGAGACAGTGCCTTTTCTTATATTTACGTTCCCACTAGTTGAAATTTACAGTTGAAACCACATTCTGGCAATTCATCTTTTGTGTTACAAATAAATATTATAATTTCAATACCGCTTATTAATGTCAATGTACTATGCACATAATTTCATAATATTTCTAAGAGAAACACAAACCACTGCATAATCACCGAAAAAAATACGAGGCAAAAATGATCATTACAAGGAACAAATTTAAGATTCTTTTCATCAAAGTGTCCAACTTTCAATAACTGCCTAGCAATGTTAGGCCTTGGAAGTATTATAATCCTATAACCTTTCATACTTGTTTGATGCCTTCCCGGAAATAGTCCTACGTCTCAAATGCACTCCCTGAACACCTCTTTGTCCTGTAACAGTTCTACGGGGCTTCAGTACGGACTTTAGGACAGCCATATCTCAGTACCCTCTACTCATCTTTGTTTGTAGTATTTAAAATTTTTATTTTGCTGTTAGAGGAGACTTTTCACTACCAGTTCTGATATATACACTAAAGATTGTTTTTGATCCAGTTCTCCTTACTTTTTTCCCAATTTTCCCAAACCCATATTTAGCCCCCTACTGTTTAACAGCAGAATACAATGGTAGAAGCACTTGTTATTTGAATTCATTTGAGAAAATTAGCAGGACCCAGTGGAGTTCCTTCTTTATGTTGGTACGCCTTGCTTATGGTATTCTTACTGTCATATCACCCTTTAGGTGAACATCTGAAAGTCTACTGTTTAGTTGCAACAGGCACTTTCCTCTTGTTCATGCTGCATTTGCAGTGCAGGTTAAAATATTGTACTTTTCCTATATGTATAATAAATGTATAATCGTTTCTATAGTTTTGAGAGGCTGTATTGGCCGTGATAAATTCTGTTGCTATCAGTATTTGTGTGAAGATGTATTGGGATTTCCTAATAGTCACTATGTTTAAGGGAAATTGACGAATATAAAATCAGCTCCTCGATGGTAATTGTCAAAAAGTTTTAAGTGATATTTCCACTCTTGAGGCCATAGCAATCAAGCAATCCCTTTAAGTATCATAAAATGAACTGCATTTAGCAATACCTCTGTGTTGAATGTAGACACGGAACAGTATGCTTGCATGAGTTACATTAGTTGATGTTAGATTGTGTAGAACGACATTGTAAAACAATAAATAATATTTACTTAGTAATTAAACACATTTTCTGCATATTAATGAATATAAATTGATTTAAATACCGATTTCAGGTAAATGAACACTGTAGTGTACCACTAGTGTACTTTTTGAAATGTACATTAGATGTGTACAGTTTTGCTATTGTGATTTTAAGTTAAGGTGTGTATATTGATCGCCTCTCTGATCTGCATATTTTCAATGTAAGCGATGTCCTTTCACTTGTAAGAATATTATCATAGCATCACTTTCCGCACCTGAAACAGTCCCATGCCTGCAGAGAGTTGTTGCATTGCATTAAAATTGATACGCTGCACGTTGTCCTGCATGTTAAGGTCTTGGAGTGTGCAGCTTAACATAAAAAGAAAGAAAAACAAGTGTCCTAAATTGTCTTAATGAGGCACTTTGGCATGCAAAGTGATTATGCTCTCATGTCTAACGTAACAGAGAAACTCAAAGATGCGAATCCGAAGGTATAAGGAAATAGTTTAGGTCCATCAAAATCAGATGTACGATTGACTCTGAAAAAATGTAATTTACCAATAGCCAATCAGTAAATAAGATGGAGAAAAATTGATTTCAATCTATGTAAAGCAAAATGCGTTATTAGGAGATGCATACAGTTACAAAATCATAGTACTAAATCGTTTGTATGTTTCTATACACGTTCAAATGTCATAGAATACTTTCAACTTCACTTTCAAATCATAATAAGAACAATAATAAATATGAGTATGCTGTTACAGAAGGCTTAAATCAAACTATAATCAATGTGTTACAAGACAGCAGGCACTGAACCATAAACTTAAATAAGTAATAGTAGAAAGGTGAGATGTATTTATTGCAGTGGCACCATTTATTTCAAGAGTCAAACGGACGGTATGTCTTTTATAAAACGTTAGGTATGTTTAAGTTAGTAGAAGATCTTAAATTAGATATTTCGCAATAACCTATAAAATATTTATTTAACAATAAACAAATAAAATAATTAAATAATTAAGAAAGATGATATAAAAGAAATACAAAAAGAATAATTATGAACAATGTTAAAAATATCTATAAATTCCCCCAACCCCCCTCCAGGTTATCAGCCTTTTCAGATCTGAGCTGTTTCATTTTCATCAGACATTTACCTAATCTCATCTCTCCTTCCTTGCCTGCCCATCATGACTCTCTCCCTGTTCGATCCGGTAAAGGAGTGTGGCAAATATTTTCCCTCCCTTCTTCCATACCTTTATATTCAGTAAGTATGTGTGTACATGATTCCCCCTCCTTATAGATGGGGCTATTTTCTTACATACTGCTCCATTACCCATTCAGATTTTAGTCCGATTGCACTACCAGTGAAATCATCCCTTAGCATTGCACAATTGCCTGTTGCCTATCCATATCCCTCAATCGATTTTAAATCTTCCTCCATGCGCTCTTTCTATTCCCCTAATCCCCATTCAATTGGAGAGTATCTTTAGTTCTAGTCCTAGCCAATTGTTTCCAGTGCATTTCTTAATTTACATGCCTAAGTCATCTTTCCTCTCATATACTCCAATTAAAGTTTGGTTTCCGTGAATATTTTGACCCCAGATGTTGAGGAGGGTGGTCAAATGAGCAAAGGAAAAGATTATGAAATTCCTTTTGTGAGACCTTATTAAATTCTTATGCGCTTAACTTCTAAAGCTTGGGTTTTTACAACATTTGTAACTAGCATTCCCCTGTTATTGTTTCGCTGGCAAAATGCTAAATGATATGCACATACATTCCCTAATAGTATAAATAATGCCCGGGCGCCAATGAGAAAAAAATGTTAACAGCCTTAGACAGTTAAATTATTAAATTACATTCAGTAAAGCTCATACTAAAAGTTGAAGTGAAAGGCTTCAAATGTAACTTAGGAAGTCGGTATGCAAATAGAATACTTTGACTTCACAGTAAATTGCTCATTATTAAATTTAATAATAATATTTCCTCCCAATGACTAGTCTTGATTTTCAGCTCAGTTATTTAAAAAGGGGGAGGGGTTGTTGAGCTGTATTTTAGGTGTCAGAGACAGTGTTTATCGACAGATTAACCCTTTTTATGATAAGGCTGCTTTTGCAGATGCCAACAGTTAAAGCAAAGCATCCATTATATTTAACTTTCTAAGCAATTTACTTCACAGCTAACTTATTGTAACACTGTAATGGTGACATGTTGACAGGTGCGCCATGTAGCAGTAATGAATCCGGTATCCTGTTTGGTGTTATTTGTGCTGCGTTTGTGCTGTCTCAAGGTTCTTACGTCTTCATGCGATAAGAAAGACAAAACAAGAAAAGTGCCAGGAAAAGAGAAGAGTGACCGTATCCCTGCTTTGTAGAAGATGAATTGCCGGTAAGGGTGTCGGAAAGCCGGTATGCCGTAGAGACAGATTATGGCACTAAACGGTGCGGCACTCAGTTAACTGCCATCTGTTCCTTTAACAGACATATCCCTGAGAACTGCATTAATATTTTGGGGCGTTCAGGAATGGCTGTTAGTTAGATCCATTAGCAAAATCACTATTTATTTTAGTATTTTTAACCTAAGGTATCATTACATATAGATGAATAAATGTAAAGTGTCCAAAATGTGTTTGTAATTATTAATTTATAATAGTTGTCCTTCTGCTCTTCGTTATTTTTTTTTAATAGTGTTTAACGCGCATTTTTTAATATTGAGGCACCACAGGCGCTGAACACTGATAATGCATGAAATTAAATAATTGGGTAACGATATTTATTTAAGGAAGAAAGTGTTCAAGGCCTAAGTTTAGGGTTCCTCCCCGGTTTTTGCCATTTATGAAGACTGAGGAAGACCTGGAAAAAATCCCAGCCAGGGAAGACGGTTCTGTTGGGATTTGAACTCCAGACCTCGCCACTCGTGGCGGTCTCTGTTCTTCGTGACGTATATATTTAGGCAACAATGCTCGTATACGTTTGAATAATTTGCACAGTGCCAATAAAGCAGGTTTGAAACTACATATTTCTTCCAAATACCTGTCAGTTCTGGTAATCTAGTGGTAACCATAACTGCCTCGTAGGCCCAAGGTGGCGCGTTCAACCCCAGCCAGGGTTGGTGAATACTTTTTCGTGCTTAAAATCCCTAAATATGACTTCCTTCGGAAGGGAAGTAAAACCGCGGATTTCATATCATAGATTTACGGTATATAAAAGAACATCAAGCCTGAAAGAAGAGGTCTCTGAGCAAAAACTTTGCTCGTTTCACGCTCTGAATTAAAAGGGACGCTGATGACCTGAGATATTAAAGGCTGTAGAGTAAATCAGATCAGATAAATTCTGACCAGAAATCTATGATTCTTTGGAATATTATGCTTTTAAGCATGGAATATCCATGAATGTCCTGAATTATCTTCTTTTGGCTTTGTATATTCGAAATTTTGAGACATTTAGAACTAGTAACGACTTAAAGACCTGAGATGTTAGTCTTCATAAATAACCAAATAATAAATAAGAAGGAAATATTTAGTGGTGGTAGTGGTGGTGGTAGTAGTAGTGTATTTATTACAGTGGTACCAACACATTACAAACCAACTTCAACAAACGCACACGCCAACGTATGTGCTTTTATTATACACTTGGTATGTTTGATTTAGCACAATTTTTTTAATAGTGTTTAAAGCCTGTCTTAACTATTTAGGTATCACAGGCGACACCCGAGATGAAATGATAAATTGGGAAAGGACATATTTCTTTAAAGGAAGACTTCCAGGCCTAAGTTTACGGTACCTCCCGGGCATTTACCATTTACCATTTATGCGCTTAAACTACCTCGGTCACCCGTGGTTACATTAGATATTCACAATAAGATATAAAACATGTACATTCAACGATGAAAATAAATCAATCAATAAGAATACAATAAAATAGGATTGGAATGTACAGTTACTATAGAAAAAACTGAACAAACGGGATGAAAGCATATGAAATGAGAGAACGGAAAATTCTTGGAAAAGAATTGTTAGCCCCAGCGTTCGCCTAAGCAAAGGTCAAAATGGGCTTTTCACCCGAATGTGAGTTGCAAGTATAGCCACCGGAGGCATCCCGCTTGGTATATTTATCCTTGATTGGAGTTTTCTACGACTCTTAAAAATAACAAGAAATATTCCCACTGCATGAAGAGATATATTTCCTATTCTGACGGTCGAATGAGAATCAAAATTACTCATTTTGTACTATATTTTTACTGCTAAATTACTCTGCTATGTTACTCTATTTATTAATATTCAGATGTATAAGTAAGAGCTCAGCCCATGGTCAATAGATAGTGGTTTTCATATGCTGAAAACTAGCATGTTGAAAATTCATGTATGAAAAATCTTAAATCAAGTTTTTTCACCCTAGATTACCTTGTGAGATTCTGCAAGTAATTCTCTAGTCTTTTCGAACCCGAGAAATAAGCTCACAGTATAATGTGACCTTACCATTTCTCATATAACAACATTAATACAAAATGTATAACAGAAAACGTAATTGCATATAACTTCATAAATTTTCAAAATTATTTTTGATTCTGGGTGTATTGTAACAAGAAAAACAAATATCTGGAAATGCTTTTTCCCGAAAAACGTGTTGCTTTATTGCAAAAATTGAATATATCACTAGAAATATTTTATATATCATGATCATTTTAACTTTTTTTAAAAAAAAATAAAATTATATTCGAATCGGATGTAATGTTATAGAACATAACATAAACCTTCTCCTTGAAATAAGCACTATTGAGTTCAAACTATTACATTTTAAATTTCCTAGCAGAGAATTATTTTCCCTGGGTAGTTGTGGAGACTCCAGTTTAGAGAAATAACTGCCTTTTTAATAAGAGAACACGGAAGATTGGGACTCTGAGGTAAGAAAAGACGTTAAGCTAATGTGTCATAAAAAAACAAGTGAAATCGGATACTTCTTTTGTTCTGCCCAGAGAAATGATTGGGAAAATATGATATGACACTTACGTTAATTAACAAGACTCGGTGGGAAACTGTATAGGGATTTGTCGTGGAAACCAATGCTGAAATTCTGCATACAATGTGGAGGTTTCCTGTTGCACATTATGATTAATGGAGTTGTATTGTGAAATGGCAACAGCAGCTGAGTAATTTGCTGATGGGCCTTGTACCTTTCCCCCGGTGGATTCGATTGTTATTTCTTCCCACTGTGGTGGCGATGAATACGGCCCTACGATAGCGTTGGGAGCAGCCAACAGTCAAGGCAATGAAACTCTAAAGAAAGGTCTCGACACGTCAGGACTGATTGCATGAATATAAGGTCACAGTGATATTTCAAAATCAGCATAATTGTACTGAAAAGTTCGAAAAGCTAGTGATATTTCAAAATCAGCATAATTGTACTGAAAAGTTCGAAAAGCTAGTGATATTTCAAAATCAGCATAATTGTACTGAAAAGTTCGAAAAGCTATCTTCATTTCAATTATTACTTTCATCTTCGCCACATCATGAACATTTTGGATTATCTATTTAGACTATTAATAAAAACTCCTGAAACACAATAACGTATTAGTGCAATGGCCAACTGTGATTTTGCTACTGAGGAAAAAACAGTGTAGCGTGATTATTACAAGTTCTGTCGCATATTTAAAATAATGTTTTTAATAGTCATGTATGTATTGTTGTTAATATTACTAATGCTTGGCTTATATTTATCACATTTCACATTGTTAATGATCAATGAATGCATTATTGTGTCACATGACAAATTTATATTGTATTCCACAATTTATTTACTAATTATTTTTACTAAAGGATGTGCTTTTATGTGTTGTCAACTCAAATAATAGTGATTCATACAATTTTACGGTTTTTGTTACGTACTAAGATAAAGTATTGACATTAGGCAATGCAGATTATGAAGTTCATACATTAAAATTGTACCCTTTATTGCTTTCAAATTTGTCTAGGTCGACCAATGAGACACTTTCATTTTTCGTATAAACTTAGCCTGTACATGAAGAACAGGACATGTCTATAGTACAATTTGGGTACTGGGGTCAATTTGGTGTGAGCTTTATGGGGGAATGCGCTCTTAAAGGTACCAAGTTACATGCCAACATAATCGGACAAGAACAGCTCTCAGTATTTTTAAAAAAAAATTTGATGCTTACTTCTTAACGTCAGTACATTTTTCTGCTTTGAGACGTTTGATTTAAATTATTATAAAAATGGGTTATATATTAAAAAAACTAGCTTAATTTATTTTTCTAACTGTAAAAATATATCGAATTGTAAGGTATAGATTTATTGATTGGTGGTGATGGTAGTAGTAGTGGTACTAGTAGTAGTAGTAGTAGTAGTAGTAGTAGTAGTAGTAGTAGTAGTAGTAATAGTAATAGTAGTAATAGTAGTAGTAGTAGTAGTAGTAGTAGTAGTAGAAGTAGTAGTAGTAATAGTAGAAGTAGTAGTAGTAATAGTAGTAGTAATAGTAGTAGTAATAGCAGCAGTAGTAGTAATAGCAGCAATAGTAGTAGTAGTAGTAGAAGCAGTAGTAGTAGTAGTAGTAGTACTAGTATAAGTAGTAGTAGTAGTAGAAGTAGTAGTAGTAATAGTAATAGTAGTAGTAATAGTAATAGTAGTAGTAATAGTAATAGTAGTAATAGCAGTAGTAGTAAATAATAGTAATAGTAGTAATAGCAGTAGTAGTAGTAGTAATAGTAGTAGTAGTAGTAGTAATAGTAGTACTAGTAGTAGTAGTAGTAATAGTAGTACTAGTAGTAGTAGTAGTAATAGTAATAGTAGTAGTAGTAATAGTAGTAATAGTAATAGTAGTAATAGCAGTAGTAGTAAATAATAGTAATAGTAGTAATAGCAGTAGTAGTAGTAATAGTAGTAGTAGTAATAGTAGTAGTAGTAGTAGTAGTAGTAGTAGTAGTAGTAGTAGTAGTAGTAATAGTAGTAGTAGTAGTAGTAGTAGTAGTAAGTTATGACCGTATATGGTAATACCGCCCTTTTAACATTCAAAATTTGCAATACATAGAAAACAGTAACACTAATTACTATGATTAACTTTGTATATATATATACATATATATATGTGTGTGTGTACATATATATATAAACACACCGATATATCTAAACAACATATTTTATATACATAAATACAAACATGAATAGCAAACTTGAGTCCCCCTTCTCTTTACTCCCCCACCTCCCCAACTCCCCTTTCCTCTCTATAGCAATTAACTTTCTTTGTCGAGTTTTCGCTAGAAATATTACCGATTTTGTGTCTCTCATGCACCAACATTTCTAGGCAGACGTTCAAACTTCTGTTGTAATTTAGAAATTGTGCTGATAAATGCTCATTTCTTAAAAGTCGTGTTTTCCTGCATTCTACCAGAATATACCTCCAGTTATCGCTTTCTCCGCACAGTGAGCAAATTCTTTCCCCGAAAGTACCAAGCCCCTAATCTGAGCCATACAAAATTACTTCTTTTTTCTCTCCCACAGATAACTAGATAATTCCCCCTCCCAACCTGATCTATTTGAACCTGCAGGTTAAATGATATTCTCTGCGCATTAAGACTCAGTATTTTGCCTTTCTATGTCTTGCAAACGTCTGTTAACTTCTTTCAGCTATTGCGCGTAACCAAATATACCCCAGACCAATTTTGTCTAAGCGTTTCCTCATTATTGATACCAATCCTTATCTCAGCCTTACCGTATTTTCTCCATCAGAGGAACTGCATGGAGAAGTGCTTGATCCCCCCGTATTATTCTTAATCAGTACTTAATTGTTTTTTATTTTGACATTTACATTTTCGTTAAAGATACGAAAACATTTAAAGAACCCGCGATTGCGTTTGTACCTGAATAAGTTCCTTGGTGTTTTCCAACCCCATATTTTGGCCACGTATTTCATAGTTGACCTAATACCATCTTTCCATCTCCATTGTTCTCAGTGGCGTTTCCGGTATTTTTACCAAAAATGTTAAGGCTTCTATAAATATTTACGTTACTCACTTGGGTTTTGTGATGTCTATATGTTTTGCCCTACTCTCGTTCATAGCTAAAGTGACCCCATATGTAATTTTTTCAAATTTTTAATACCTTACCTGAATACTCCCACCTCTCTTTCCTGGTGTAGCTCCATGTATCATAAACCTGACGTGCTAGAACAAATCGGACTTTAGATAAGAGATCAGTGCATCAATTTTATTGTAAGACAAGTAGATTTTTTTCAGCAGCACACGTTTTTACATCAGTCTTATATACTCTGGCAGATGGTGTAACAAATTTGTCTACCATTACGGAATTTTGCTGCCATATTACAGGCGTAAACATTTCTGACGTCTCAGCAAAAAATAGTCCCATTTTTGGATGATGCTAAGGAATAATAGAAGCGAAAGTGAGATGATAAACACCAGCAAGCTATCAAATTGCTCATTTCATTGAATAGACGAGAACTTAAGTGTAGTGTTTTCAAAATGCTATCAGCAAATCCCCAGGGATAGCAGGGTTCTAAGATATTAGGGTAATTTTATATTTCTGATCGTAATGCTAATGGTTTCCAGACATTTTTGATCGAAACTTAAAACGTCTCTTTGGAATAGTCGAAGTTTACAGGCAAGAATGAAATGCTAATTGGTTGTATAAACTCACTGAAGTTTAGCATAACGCACCTGGTCTATTTAAACATTTTGGGAAAATGGAACGACGATATTCAAGCATTTTACAACGTTTAATCTTGATACATTCATTCCATTTATTACTCTATTGAAATAATTGTCCCATTATATACATATATAAGTTATTGTTTAGGAATTGCTATCAAGATGAAAGAGAGTGAAAAGTAATTTTGCTTACACTATGTCATTTCAAAACAATATATATATATATATATATATATATATATATATTCAACGTATAAAAGTTTGAATCTATATAGTATACCTTTTTACTTAATAAAATAGTACATAAAACACACGTTTAGACATTTTCCGTTTCTCTTACTTCTATTTACGTATTAGATTAAATTTTATTCTGTGCTATTTAATATTTTATAAAAGTTCAAACAGAAACCATCACAAAATTCTCATATAAAACATATGAGAAAGTTAGTTAGTACATAAGCTTCAGAGAGAATTATCACGTATGCATGTGTATTTTATGCATATAGGTTATGTCTTGACACAAATGGCAAGCCATTGAGAAGTTTAATAGAAAAAATAACCTCATAGTCGTCAATTAAGATTAATTACAAGCAAGCTTTAAAAATTAAAATTTAATATGCAAAAACACTTATGCACAAAATCAATAAAGATTTAAATTCAGAAACTTCACAAAGTTGAATACACGTAACTGTTGATTATCATAGATATATTTTATATAATAATAATAATAATAATAATAATAATAATAATAATAATAATAATGTCACATATAATTACACGTTAGTAAGCAGAGGACGAATAGAGAAAACGCTGGTATAAGGCTTTGCGAACCTCCGAAATATGTTTACCATGAAAACGATTTTAAAAGCAGTCCTCAAATAATTGGGGATGCTTTGTAGAACGATCATTTAAAGAATAGTATAAATTATCCAACTGGAGAAAAAGTTGCTCATAATTTACAGAACATCAATTTAAATCTAGTTTCTAAATGTAACAGTCTTTAAGAAATATATTTAGGAGGAAAACAAAAATATTGTTCATTGTTTTTAAATGAGAGGAAAAATATTTTGTATTTCCTTATAATTTATTTGCTTACATATGTTTATAATATATTTCAAGTTTCGTCATTTCTAGTACGCAGGAATTAAAAGTTGCCTACTCACATTAAAAGTCATCAGTTCTCTAGACATGTTTGTATTAATTGTTTCTATTTAAAAGGTTTATTCTTTGATACTTGTGAATTCTGCGGTAATTCATGAAACAATAAAATATCTTTAATGAATGGATAAATAAATTCTGTTTATATATACTATATAAAGTTTTCTTCATTTTTGCACCTAACATTATTTAATTTTCTTCAATTAGCCTAATAAACCTTATATGCTTCTGTTAATTTTTTTTTCTTTTAACGTATTTGTACATAGTACTTTTATCTCATGCACATATGCATATTCAAACATAATTTTTCGTATTTTGAGTATCTTATTTAATATCACTATTACAAGCTTCAACCCATAACTGATGTAACTACATATTAACTCGTTATATATAATATCTAAGGTATATGGAGACATATATCTAACCATTCTAAAAAGAAGTTCAAATTTAATTGTATTCCTGATAAGTTTAATCTTCCATGAGTCTTGACCTGTCGCTGCGACCCCTCCTGCTTCCTTCTATTTCCGTCTCACAACTTCATTGATAGAGGACAATATTGCAGGGGGGCATGTGATCATGCATGCCGGCACACCACCGCTCGCCCATCATGTGGCTTTCGTGATTGAAGAACGCCACCTCTTCATCAGGCAGCTCCCCAATTATCCTCACTAGGCTGGGTGGACACCCTTAGAAAAAATCCTAAGCAGGTACCGGGAATCGAACCCGAGCTTCCCGGATAGCAGTCAGCAACGGTAACCACTGGACCAAGGAGGGTGGTTGATAAGTTAAATCTGCTGATACAACTTTCAGCTTTAATCTAAAATTAATTTTACCATTTAAATAATGTTATTTTATAGCTGCTACAGTGCTCATATAAAATATTTGTTTCCCAAATAAACATTCAAGTTACGTATATTAAAAGTTCTAATAATATTGCGGAATATTAAGCTTCTTGTTGCTGGTTTACATTTGTGTCTAAAACAACATTGAAGCGTAATTTCTATGTTATTGCTTTAGCATTATTAAATTTAAGCATATCATTGATGCACATAAGTAACAACAGTGAGTCAAGTATTTAATCTTGTAGAACGTTGTACTTGATAGTATCATATATAGTTTTATGCAGCATTTTTAATAATATTGCTATTTTTATAATGTATTTCCGTGCACTGTGTGAGCTCATTCAAGTATGAATTTAGGAGTTCTAGGAGATTACCTCCACAATTGGTAAGTTCATAATTTTTTTACCATTGCAATGTGACTGTCATTTTAGTGTGTGGCCCAAATACTACATTTGACATGCCACTATCCATACCACGATAAAATAAATCACTTTGAATTTAAGAAAACAATTGGCACTTTTAGACATAATTAGTAATATATTGGTTTTGGAAGAAATAAAATACCCGAGTTACATTGAAATTATGGTAGGATTAGGAAGTCTGAGTACTTGTGGCGAAGAGAACGGGGAATGTTTTGTACAAAAATGTAAAATACAATAAAAACAGAAAAATTACACTCATATCTTGGTATTTGTGGACATTTTAAAACAGCAAAATAACTACGCAATTTTGTCAACGGAAACATCAAGTTGCTATAATATGCTTCACCGGATACGCCACTGCTTTCTCTTGGCTTGTGTCCGTTTCCATTTATCAAAGATGATGACAGCGATATTGCAAAAGGCGCACAAACAAAACATGCAGTAGCAGAGGAACCTTGCTGACATGTTTTACAGATGGTTTTTTCTCCAGTACCACAGAAAACACTACGAAAGCTGTTAGGTTTCGAACATTTATTCTCCGCCAACCTTATTCCTCTACTCGGGTCGTATCACATGAATCTATTACCAACACACACTCCCTGCCTTGCCAGCATGGTGGTCTGTTTCTCTTCACAGCACTTTGTCTGCATGTCTGGCAATAACTGTTGACAGTAGTAACCAAAACAACAAATATTATTATTATTATTATTATTATTATTATTATCATCATCAATAATAATAATAATAATAATAATTAACAATTAACTATTTAAATCCAATCTTCTTCCAGGGGGACGTAAGATATGGTAAAGGATTATCAGCACTTTTCAAAGGGGAGGTGCGCCTATGAACATATGTTTTCTTTATGTAAAAAATGATTAATGGTAGGTTTCTTTACAAATGCTAGACGCCCATCTTATTTACATATTTTATTACAGATAATTAAACCCTACCAATAATGTTATGTTTCGTGAGAACACAGCCATAATATTTGAGATATAAACTGTCACTTATTACAAGCGGATTAAAATAATACTATACGTTATATATGCGTTATATTTTCCACATAATGCAAACTAAGCCAATGAAATTCGTTAATTTCTATTTAGGGGCAATAAAGCTATCTGTCTCGTATTTCATTATTGGTACACATTATTAATGTTGTTACGCTTGCCATTGGTTGATTCACTTAGTATTACGATTTTCTTATCTGTAGCTTTAATCTTTTCGTATTCTTGGCTATGAGTGTTTCCCTTTGAATCGTTACATTTTTTCTTATTCGGTGATGTCATAAAGGCCAACATACAAACATTAAGCTACACATTGTAATAGGCCTTATCTCTTACATGAAATGTATACAAATAAGCTTACTAGATTTATAGGATTTAAAATGTGTTATCAACGACAATTTGTTATTTGAGTTGAAAATTAAAGTCATTACCTAACATTAAAATATGTGCAAATGAATTATTAAATTTATATGATTAAAAACATATTATCTATGAATGATTGGAGCTTTAAATAAAACATTATAGTCTTTATCTTAGGTAATAACACACGTAAATGAGCTTCTTAAATTAACATAGCTAAATAGCTATTACTATAAAATGTTTGTGGGTTTATATTGACCATTATAGACTTTAAGTAATACACAAACATGTGAAAATGAACTTATTGAAATAATATACTTAAACAATGCTATCAATGAGGGTTTACGGCCTTAGGTCGGATATTTTTCCGTTTCAAGCTTTGACAACTACCATATGAACTTGGACCTATCTAAGAAAATTTAAGAAGGGAGAAGTAAAAACAACCCTTCAGAAATAAATTGTTATGTATATGTTTATATATGTTCGTAAAATTTGATCGGAGCCAGGGAATGGCTTACATTCGACAAGAATCGGTTAAAATCCTTGGGATTAGCCATCTTGATCTTAGCTTTCTTTGTTTCTCTGACGAATGCTGGAATGGATGTTTCCTTTGCACGAATCTTTTGCATTTCATGTAATTAAAATGGTTGATTATGTTACACAGTCCAAAGTGACAGGGTGTGGCGGACTGGCGCGGTGTGACGGTGACTTGTGCTTTCGAACTTCTTGGAAGGGAACTCCGCTGGTGTCGGGGTTTTCCATCAGAAAACAATGTTACAGATTTTTATACATACGTACCTCACCTCCGGTGGATTCTAGCAGCCCGCTGTGTCTCTCACTCCATCCCTTCCTCCCGGGGGCAAAGACACAAACGGACATCCCGTGAGCAGGGCTTAAGTGACAAAATATCTTCCGCCGTATCTAACAAACTAATTTAAACCAATTCAAACTATGACCTCTTTATGTTAAAAGTTGCAACAAATCTTCCATTCACCCACAATTTGATCACTCCGGGGCATGCTTCACTTTGAGACGACACTAAAACACAACTATGATACACTTTCCTACATTGCAAACATAAAAAATAGATAAATATGAATAATCGAAATTTTCAACTATGAAACAGGCTAATTAACCTGGGTTTGAATAAACAAAATCGCACGAAATTTCTGGTGTCGATAGTTTACTTATCTCTAAATTCAATCGCGATATTTGTTTTTCTTTAAACCCCGCAGTTGACCACTAGTGGTCTCTGGGGACAAGTGCCACTTCAAAGCATGCGATGCAAGGCACCTGCATAATCTGAAGGTCAACCAAACGCAGCCTCTGGTCAGCAACTGTGGTGTTCTACATAACAACGAAAATAATAACTGATTTTAAATCTAAGTAAATAAACCAAAATTGGTGGGGTTTTGCTTGTTCAAAACTGCAGCGCTCTAGTGTCGTTTTACAATATTTTCAACATCATTGTTGGTTTCAGAATTAAGTTAAAAGGTTATAATTGAATTTTGTGCTGATTTATTCCTTGTGAGACGAGAAGGAAGTATGTGCAAGGGGAATACCGGAAAAGAACGGACAAGCAAATATAGATGGACAAAGGTGAAATAATCAGTCTGCAAATAGCAAATTAGTGAATACTGACAAATTTAGGTGCAGAAAATGTGTAAATACTCTGGACAGTATAAGAGTCGCTGGCTAACTTTAATGAAAATTATAAATGATTATAGAAAAGGTAGTTAGACCGTGTCCAGGAGAACGAATTATTTTCTCTTGTTCTTGCTATCTGCCAAGAAGAGTTTCTCGTAATATTTGGAATGGAAAGCGAAATAGAATGGCCTTGCTGTCATGAATAGACGCAGTTTGCTTGCATGTTGCAGTATACAGGAACCCGAGCCCATGATAATGAACAGCGTGACATGGCGGTTTGCAGAGTGCACATCATAATTTAGGTCCCCCGAAGGCGCTTTAATCATGTATAGTATTAGGTGGCTCTCTCGTGAAAGTTTGCGCCCAAAACAATGAAGTGAGTGAACCCACTATTTTTAATTTTTCATTACATTTAAACAGATAATCAGAAAGCCATTTATCGCATGAAGTTCAAACACTTTCTTATCAAAGCAGTTCAACTGAAATTACTGACACATTATTATTATTATTATTATTATTATTATTATTATTATTATTATTATTCGTTTTACAAACAGAATGATGTGTAGATTCTATTTAAATGTTACCTAATTATCCTATACAAGTCTTTTTTAAACCTACTTCTTAGTCTAGTATGCTATTTGGGTCTGCAATTAAGAGTTCGAATTTCCTTGGGACCGCCATTCTTTATTTGGTGTTTTTCTGGTTTCCCTGACCACTTAGGAGAATGTTATTTCATAGTTCTGGCTGTAGGCGAGATAAGTTGATTTTGTGCAGCCTAAAGGTGAATTTGTGTTCTAGAAAAAGTTCCCATTCAGGCGTCTGGGGGACTCTCCGAGCTATTGGAGGAAATGGTAGGAAACTTGCCTCCTTCTTTGTGTTGCCGCCAGATGTATTCCTCATCCCATCTCTTCCTCCCGGAGGTGATTACTTAAGCAGTAGTTTATTGTATAATTATATTTAAAATACTGTGCATTATTATATTTAAAAATACTGATCATTTTAGTTACGAAATATATTTGAAAAGTTCCCATAACAAAAGTCCATGAAATATGCATTCTCTGAGAGTGCAATGCCTACTTTAGACATAACCTCCACTTTATCCGACTATGTTTCAAAGTTTATACCATCACAACAGCAAGGAACATTTTTCAGCTTTGTGAAGGGACCTGTTATACCCTTCCCACAAGTTGTTAATCCAGCATCAATATAACTTCATTTCGTTTCATTCTGGTTGTAGTGCTTAGAAATTCCGAAGCCTAGTTATATCATACTGTTATCTCCAGTGGCTGGCGTGATTTAAATTTGGACGGCGTTTCATTTTGGATCTGTAACATGATTCAAGAGTACTAAATGTTTATCTCAACTGAAGAGAAATTGTTTAATTTTTTTTATTTTATTTTGAATGAAGTTTAACGCCCGATTTTACTACTCAGGCACCATAGGCGGTGGACACTGATGATACATGAGATGAAATTATATGCTGGGAAAGGGTTTTTAAGGAAAGAAACGTTGCGGGTCTAAGTTTAGGGTGCCTCCCCGACTTTTCTCATTTATGAGGACTGAGGAAAACTTGGAAAAAACCTCAGTCAGGGAGGACGGTCCCGGCGAGATTCAAACCCCAGACCTCCCGCTCATGAGTCCGCGCCTGAATGACCCCGGCCACCCCTGGTGGTTTAAATTTCATGAGCTGTAGAATTTTTATTTTGTTGATTTGCATAAAAGGTAGATTAACAACAAAATACTGTTTTTGTTGACTATGATAATGGCGAGGTCACTGAACCATTACATGAGTTTCAACTATATTGCGGCGAGCATTTTCTGCTCGCATTTCAGCTGGCTCATCTTTTAGTAACTAACTAGATTTTTTCTCTTGGTTTTTCTCCAACGATTGAAGGCTAATTAATTTACAGGGTTCTGCACCCAGGCACCTTTTGCCACATCATTCATTATTTCATTCCGCGGAGTGGACCAACCACTCCGCTAAAGAATCCACTCGGAGCTTAAAGGGCCCGGAGGAACTAGTTGTTGGCTCGAATCATGATGGCATCGTGCCATTGTCAGCGTCTTTAGAATCGCTATAGTACATAAAAATGTACCTGATTAACAAAGTACAGAAATTGACGTTTAATAATGTTGGATGTATATACTCAAACTGCATTGAAGGTCGTAAAAATGGAGACACGTTCATTTCGGTTGCACAAAATATGATAATTTTCGAACAGAATGCGTATAATGGTTTACATATTATAATCTAAAATAGTTTGAACATTATAACCTATGTAAAGAATATCTAATAAAAATTTAAATGATGTCGTCCATTGCATTTTAGCACAATTATCCGGACTCGAGCCTTTGTTCGTTGATATTTGAAAGCAAAAGTACCACTTTTCTTGTTTATTCCAACATATCTACCGTAATTAAAACAACTATGTATGGAATTAGCGCTCTCGGCTTCTTATTTAACTCGGATTATTCTAAACGTCAACACCTATTTTTTTCTCTATGCATTCACAAATATAGTCTAAATTCTTAGAACTGAGCTGAGCATAATAACTATTTGCTCATCATCATCGTCGTCATCATGATTTGACCGCCACGGGTGGCCGAGGTCGTTAAGGCACGGACTCGTGATCGGAAGGTCTGCGGTTCGAATCCCGCCAGGATCGTCCTCCCTGACTGGGGTTTTTTCCAGGTTTTCCTCAGTCTTCATAACTGGCAAATGCCGGGGAGGTACCTAAACTTAGGCCTGGAACGCTTCCTTCCTTAAAAAATAAAATATCCTTTCCCAATTTATCATTTCATATATCATCAGTGTCCACCGCCTGGTGTCTCAGTAGTAAAAACGGGCGTTAAACATTACTCAAAAAAAAAAAAATCATGATTTGAACCTATTAGCCATTTCCGACTCTATCGAAATCTTATTCCAATCATTTTATAGGTCTTCTCACAATTTTATATCCTCTTGGATTATGTGAAATTATTATTTTAGCACATTTTATTGGCTTCCGTGTTACATCCTTTCTCCAGTTATTTCTAGATTGTGTTATAGAGGAAGTTGTTTGACATTGTAGATTAGTTGGTAAGGAATCCCACAATTTATGAAGTAATTGAATGCAGTGTTTCAATGACAGTGCCACAAAAAGAGCGGTATATAAGGAAGTTGAAATTGAACTAGGATTTAAAAGTGACTGTATTTGAAAAAAATTATTAAATTCGAGTGATTAAAGCAGAAAGAAAAAAAAAACCTGCAGGATATGGCCAAAGAGGCAAAAACTCAAAGTGAGAGATGAAATGAGGAGAAGATAGCATGATAAAGCCACAAAATGTGAAGTATAGAAACATTGGGCATGTTGCATAAAAGTCTTATGCTCTTTTGTCATTTACCGTGACTATCATATTTGTAATTTTAGATGCATTTTTCTCAAACACTATATAACATACAGCTATCAATTGTTTGTGCATGTGAAATGCACACTGCTCTATATAGATAGTGAATGTTTTAAACTTATTCATAAGTGAGAATTCTAGAAAAAAAAATAATAAATACTGCTTAAAATTTGCATAACATGACATTGAATGCAAATATTATTAAAACATTTTACTATTAATTATAATATTTTAATAACAATGTTAAGTAATATGCCTTAAACTGACTTAAAATCTGCTATGTAATACTGTGTGAGAAAAGCGCACTTAAAGCAGCAAAAGGGAGGGAGGGAATGAATGTATATTTTTGTTTATTAAAATAATTGTAAAATAAAAATTAGCCAAAATTGATATAGAGGTAAGTTTTCATTTGTATAGACGGTATATTATATTTTTAGAAAACACGGCTTATATTGTATGATCTTCAGGATGAAAATTGCCTTTATATCTCTACCAAGTGTCTCAATTTAGTTTATATATTGACATTTCTAGTACGTAGTGTTATAGTCCAAATATTTAAAAAACATTCACTTGCTCTATTTGTAAAAATCATGGTATTTAAGAATGGAAGCAAGTTACGCAAGAATGAGAAATTGGGAAGGGGCAGCAATTGAGATGGTTAATACATTTGGGTATTAGACTTAATAAGAATGGAGGGTGGAGGGAACAGAAATGATAGGTTCTAGCAAAAGGTAAGCTAGTTTTGAAAGCTATTACTGTCTGTAGGTATTAAGTACCAGAAATGCATATAAAATAGTTGGAGAAAATATATACAGTAGTGGTAGAGGCTAAAATGTTGTTAGGGGTAGAAATTTGGGGTAGTGATGAGAGATGGCTAAATGTAGACTTGATTCACAGGAATTTCTGTAAACAAATTATGCACCTACCAAAAAGCTCACCAAACGGAGTTGCACAAGCTGAATTAGGTAGAGCAGGGAGTGAAGGAAAAATTATGACAAGAAATCTGAAATATTGGTTTAGGATTTAAGAGTTTAGAAGAGAATTGTATTTTGAAACACGGTCTAGTGACGCAAGAGAAACTGAGGGGAGGAAATATTTGGGTTAGTAGAATGAATGAGGTTATGGAACAAAATGACTTGGGTATGCTGTGGCATGATAAAGTAACGAAAGAATTGATGATATGGAAAGACTAAAGCTATTAGGTAGTTTTAGTAGTAAAAACTCATTGACGGTTTATAGAGGGTTAAAGGAAATATAACAGGTGGACGAGGGAGGGAATCGCATGGGCCCGGACAGCGGTAGTGAATCTGAAAGGAATAAGAGGAAGTTTAAATGTAGAGGAAAGTCCGATATGTGGAATGCAAGACAGCTACTGGCATGCATTTGTGGAATGTAGAGAAACTAAAGAAATGAGAGCTAAACTTAGGATTGAGAAGTGAGATAACTTACCAATAGAGAGAAGGGGAAACAAATTGAGGAATATGAAAACAAGGCAGACAATCTTGGAGTTTGCGAATTATTTAGGTAAGGTTAAAAGAAAATGGCTGAAGAAAATAAGTAAGAAATGAGGAACCAAAGCGAGTAGAAACAGAATTTAAGTAGGTTTCTGATTGAGTTAATTTTGTAGATATAAGTTGCTTGAGTACAGTGGTAATGTGTTGTATTATTAAGTGGAAATAAATTCAAATCAATTCTAATTTTTGTAGATTATAATTTGACTCTTAATGGTTGTTGATCTTTGAAAACTGATACATTAGCTTTTGGGGGGGGGGAGGAATGTCATACACACACACACACACCAATCATAAGCTCCCGAAGAAAAAAGTTCTAAGTCTCACCAAATTTTTGATGACCGAGGTTTCAAAAAAAAAAAATTGAGAAGTTGGAACGAAGGGAAATGTGTGTGTGCATAACAAAAGAATTAAAATGTTCGGTGTATCAGTATTGTCTGAAACGGAAAAACAAAACAAAATAAAATATTTGCTCAATGAGGTAAAAATTATTTGTGAGGGGGTGTCAGAAGCTGATTACGCTTATTTTCATTAAGGCCGTTTCTGACCTACTTTTGAACGGTTTATTCATTAAAGCTACAATTCATAAGAAACAAATGAGGCTGTTATCGATGCCGTGGTAAGAAAAGCTAAGGCGCAGTATTACAGTTCAGGCTTAAGCTTAGTTAGGGGCTTATGCTGATAGCAACGGCAAAATTTGCTGTCCTTTTTTGTAGCTCATTTCCGAAATAATTATGTTATATTATAGCCCAATACTTTCTTAACTCTGTAATTGTAAACAATACAAAAAATACAAAATAAACGTTGAATTAACTGCGCATATCCATGCATTTCCAACTTCAGCTGTGTCAAACAACGTTTAGCTTACCAAAGCTAAAGGTTATAGCTTCAACTGTAAGACCGGGCCTAAGACAGAACTGGAGTAGATTACAATTTCATTATTACATCTTGCATTTTACAAATCATAAAATATTACTAGGAAAACAAGTGAAGAAATGAAGACGAAGGTGCCACTATCGTGGCAAACTGTGCATCTTGTTAAGAAAGTGGCGTCGCCTGGTAAGAAAAAGATAGATGTGAAAACAAGGAACACCCTCCGGTTCTGACTCGGGGGCTCCATTTAGTCACCCTTTGCTTGTCTTCTGCTCTGCCAGTCGAAAATGTGCAATACTACCTTTCGAGGTGACACTTTCTTTAAACAATACTATTGGTCAACTGGGGTGACTCACAGAAAATCGAATGTTACCACTGAATTCAGAGGTATGTAAATTACCTATAATTGGATATTGTGCGGTTTTGCTTTTTCAAACACCAGCCAAGGAACGGATTGCTCTAATAAGCAACTGTGGCGTTTTACAGAAAACTGTGTCCATGATCTGAAAGCAAGACCTAACCTCAAAGTCCCTAAGAAAAACAAATGCATACTTCAGAATCTTGTTTGTCTTTTACGTAAATTTGTTTACTTCATTTGTTTTATGTCTAGAATTCCTAAAACAATATGGGCATTGACAGCAACATAATGGCTGTAGGCATAGTTGCAATTTATTCCATAAAATAAACACTCCCCTTTCAAATCGAAAGGGATTGGAGCTTGTTCAAGTATCTTTTCATTGCATCTGTGCTCGTACTGCTATTACAGTTTTAATTGTTCAGAAGCACGTAGAAAACCTCATGGCAGGAACATTAAAAAAAGATGGCATATCTTTTACTTCTGCTAATTGACACTATTATTTAACTTTTTAATTTCCATTGAACTTCGCAACTGCTTAACAAGCAATATATTTGTCCAATAAGTTCATGAATACACAAAATTGAAAATTTTGTAAAGAATTTTTGGAACCCATTACCTTAGGGGTCACCCCAGTTTCAAAACAGACCTCGCTTGCCCTATTAAAATCAGTACATATATTAACTTGAGCCACTGCTACGCTGAAAGAGATCGCTTTGGACGAGCATGACGTAGGTGAAGAAGGGTACAAGGGGGAACGGAGAGAGCAGGAAGAAGATAGATGAATAAATCGACAAAGAGAGGGAAAGGTCTTAAAAGAATGTGATGAGAGAGAAAGAGAGATGGGAAGATAAATGTTAAGAAGAGAGAGCGAGAGAGTGATTTGAATGCGTGATAAGGAGATTAACCATCTGCAGGATGAGAAATGAGTGTAGTGTATACAATGAGCATGACATAGCGTTGCCGCTTGTACCCGGCTCGCTAATGGGCAACCTATTGCAACGGTGATGCGAGAATAATATTAGTATAAGAATACCAGCATAAAACGGTTCCTAACTTTTTTCTCGTTATTATTTTAATTTTATTATTTATTTTTACAATCTTTTATTTCTTTTTAGTCTACACATAATGATATGTGTACAGAAGTTTAGCCCTTCCGTCTTCTCTAGCTGCTTGTACACCTCACAGCATCACGAAATTAAACTGTCGCCCTTTCAGAACTGGCTGGAATATATGAGTTTTTAAAAATACACACAACCATGACTGCACATTCTTTTCTTTATATCTGTAGGACAACATACCATAGACATAGACAGGAATACGCGAGAAACACAAAAGGAGCACGGTGTAACGCTAATTGCATGTCCCCTACATAGAACCATTTTTCTGAGCAAATGTATCACAGGGACCTACAGAGCACTTCATGTATTCAGCGGTTTGTTTTATTTGAATTTTAAGAAAGGCGAATGTTTTGGAGAATGTTCTGTAAAATGCTTGCGTAGTCAGCGAAATATTTAAAATACATAAAATTAATTATCACCTAGTTTCCAGCTTTGCTGGTACTTGCCAAATATTCCTGTTTATCAATTCCACTTTTCCTTTCCTTTTGCTCTTCCTCTTTCCTCAATACGTTCACTAGCCAGCATTTTCTAAAACCGTACTCTTTTCTTATTGTCACTAAGCGTGCCTTTACAATAAGAATCGATCGTGTCAATTATGTGGCGTCATCCATTCCGCACTTCTAGCTGATTTAGTTCTGATCTCGGGGAGCGCAATTCGTTTGGTAGTGTCTTCATCAGATGAAAACCGCCATTGCGAGATCGAATTATAATTTAATCATGCTTCGTCAATGGTGCCTGCTGCTTACGGTTACTTCAAAATTTGTTAGGCTGGGGTCATCTAATTTCACCCAATGACCCAGATACTTTTCTTTGATTCTTACGAAACTCGGTGCTGGGAAATTCTTCAAATTGCATTTTCATGAGAATTCTTACTCAAGACAACGTTAGACTCTGAAGCACACATTTTTGCGTAATGTATTGTAAATTTTAGTTACTTGTTTCATTGTTAATTTGATAAAATATATAAAACATAGAAGTTACAACATTTTCTTTCTCTCTTGTTCCCATCTAAAAGGCAATTTACCTTCAACAGGCCAACATCTGGAATTATTTTTGACACATATCCAAACGCAAATGTGTTGTTGTAGTATTAACAGGAGAAATCCCAATTAAACTTGTAACAAATTGAGCTAGTTTGACATATTAACTTAAAGCTACGCTCAATTGGAAAGTTGCAGAAAAGTGTGGCATTTTCAATCATTATTAACAAGTAAACATTTGCAAAAGTATTACCAGAAAAGCAGATGCCATAATATACGGAAAATAAATGTAATATGTCGTATATAAGCAATGCAAAAAAAAAAAAATGTGTCAACAGTATAAGCATAGTAATATGGATAAAAAGTGAAAAAAATCAGTTAAAAGCAACAATTATAGCTATACAAATTATAAGAATTATTTTGTTTTACTTCAATTAGTATGATTTACGATTACTTTACATATTGGTATATAGATTTATAACTTAACTAGCATTTTCTTCGTGAAATGTTAAATATATCGAAATTAAATGTTAAGTTATGTATTCAGCTTGAAGTTTTATTGTTATATTGTTATATAACAATTGTTATATTTCCCATAGGTAGCACTTCTCTATAATAATAATAATAATAATAATAATAATACGATTATTATTGTTAATATTATTGTTGTTATAGTAGATAAAAATCATTCGCAAAAAAGGCAAATATAGGAGGTGGGGAAAAAAACAAGCAATACTCACTTAAAATTTCTATTAATTTAACTCCGTGTTAACTTTAAAAACGCAAATAAAGATCTCCATATGTAAGACGGCAAAAATAAGAATTAAATAAATAAAAAGAAGAAAAATAAATTAAAACTGAAAACAAACCTAACAAAAAAACAGCTGTATTGGTGAGTTTTCCTCAGGCGCATAGTTTATAACACACATATGAAATGTATGCATAGAACAAATGATTGATGCACACAAAAGCAAAAAACAAGCAGTAAACTATGAATATATATTTTAGAGTAAAGTCTAATAAAATAAAACCGCTTTACCTTTATGAACTTAGTAGTGACAATGCAAATTTTACCCAAAATGTGTGCTCTACAAGCAGCTCAAGATATTTTTTCTAACATCAAGTTCTTCCCATGAATCTTGGCTCAAGTGCTAACGCTTAGTAAGTCTCGAGCTCAAATCCGGTATAGTTTTAGTGGTTTTCGCTGCGTTTGCTGGAATGGATATTTATTTTCCAGAAATTTTCCGCTCTCCCATTTCATTTTATTTCAGTCGTCAATCTGGTTGCACAGTAGAATGTGCCAGCCGAGGTTGTGTTAGCGGCGTGCGGCGCGCGGTGGTGGAATTTGCCCACTGGAAAGCATACTGCCCTGGTTCTTGGCGCTCAGTTGGCGTCGGGATGTTCAGCATGGAAAATTAGAAACCCTGCCTACACTCGTGCCTGCCCTTCGCATTTCTTACCTCACCATTCCTTCCGAAAGTGCCAACCCGTGCCACATAATGGCAGAGGCGACTAAAAACCTCCTCCATCCCACCCTATTCTTCCCATCGGCACAGTCAAACCAAATATGGATCCATTTTTTCAATCCCTGTCATAAAATAACAATCAATCATTCAGAAATAATTGCCATTACTTTGATTCCTGCAGCCCCTTGGTAGAAAACAAACCACTTAGGCATTCCTTTTCTTTCTATTCTTAATACAGCACCCAGATTTCCTAACTACTCATAGAATATTTTTTAATGTTCCTGCAAATAGACGGCAACAGAAAAAGATATTATCACTTTGTTAAGTCCCTAAGAGAGCTTCTTACCGGACCTACACACTTCACACTTCCTGATTCGCCCATGCACCTCGAGTTAAATCTTTTTTCTTAACACGTCTCAATGTTTTCTTCGTGATTTATTTAGAGTCGCTGCTCTTAAATTCTAAATGCGTCTTAAGCACTTGTCAGGAACACAGCCAACTTACATTGCGATACAATGTTGCGAAGTCTTTAACAATATATCATAAATGCCCGTCACAAGGCATTACTAGTTATGATATACGGAAATTCATTACCATTATCAAGGCTAGAGCTAACTGCCTATTCGGCTTTCATCAAGAACCACGCGTACCTTGAAGTGCTGGTTATCCTTGCTTCAACATAGCATTGAAACCCTTTTTTCTGCATGCGCTCATCTTTTATCCTGTTCTAATGATAACACCGTTTGTCTGTTTTCTTGTTTTTTCGTGTTTTTCTATTTTTTTTTCTTTGTGCTTTGCAATTCTTGAATATTACTTAGCTACTGGTTTCGCAAAATTCGTTTTACCAGTATTTATATATTATCGTTCGTTTCACTATATAAGATTACTAATAATAATAATAATAATAATAATAATAATAATAATAATAATAATATTGTATTATTACACCGAGGGTGCCAAAAATGTATACACACTTTCATAGCAAATATCTATTTAATATATTTCACAGTTGAGTTGAAAAACAACAGTAATGTGTAGTATGACGTTCTGTAAACAGATGTGACTCACACACATTAAGATAGCATTGCTACGTGACAGGTAAATCAACAATGAACAAATGAAGCCAAGATTATGGTATGATGTTCTATAAACAGATGTGACTCACATTACGTTATGCTACAACAAGATGGAGCCATAGTTTGAACAGCGGAAAGCATTTTGAAGTGATATTGGAAAACCGAGAATGTTGTTGAAGTTCAAAGGCAATGGAGATGTGTGTACAGAACGGAACCGCCAACGCGAGCAATAATTGCACGCATTCGAGATATATTTGAGACTCATGGTACCGTATACCGTAGAAAACCAGCTACACTGGCAGCACTTCGGGAAGAAATTAAAACGGCATGGGCTGCGATCTCTGAGGACACTTTCGCAAACGTTGCTCATCGACAATTCAACGTACTCAGAAGTGTATCGACGTCGATGGTGGGCATTTTGAGCGACTGTTGTAACTGTAAAAGTCTGAGATGATTAGTGCTCATCATTTTCTGTTTGTGTGAATTCAGTTTTGTTATGTTAACA
The DNA here is from genome assembly GCA_030762175.1 of Metallyticus violacea. Taxonomy (NCBI): domain Eukaryota; kingdom Metazoa; phylum Arthropoda; class Insecta; order Mantodea; family Metallyticidae; genus Metallyticus; species Metallyticus violacea. The sequence continues at coordinate 90,659,515 of CM060834.1, forward strand.
CAGTTTCTTCTTTGCATGAAGTGTGTATACATTTTTTGGCAACCTCTGTATAACGTAATTCACGGTTTAAGCTATTTCGTATATTCATTAAATTTATTGCGGTTGTTTATATCTTAACTTTTCCGATATGATATTTCACTATACATATCTATATAATATGTAGGTGTTCTATAAAGCTTTTACCCTATTAAACTGAACACATATAACTGCCGTGTCTCAGAACTGGCATTAATTTTATTAGACAAAACGAAGTTCACCTGTACCATGCTGCATATTTCACTCTTTGTCATTGTAACCTATAGGCTGTGACGTTTTCATTATGAAATTTCTAATTATGTGCCGTTAACTGCTAAATAGACAACTCGAAAGTATCTCTAATTATCATAGCCCACAATATATCTTCAATTAAGGCATCCTATATTAGAAAAATGATAAAATAGTGTTAAAATCAATCATTTAAAATCTGAATAGATATGAAATATGTTGGAGATTCTAGCGGATTTTGTCCTTTGGAAAGGATGGTAGCTCTTCAGACAACGTAGCGGCCTTCACGCATCACGTAAGTGCAACAGTCACACACCCCTGATGGCAGTATATGCGTAGTGCAATCGTCAAGATGCAAGGTAATGAAGACAATGTTCAACATGGCCCACTTATGACGTTTTTGAAAAGGGAACAACTTGGATGGCGTGCGCTATGCTGAAACATTCACGAAGTAGACAAAGATCAAAATGCCCAAAAATGCTCTCAGGTGGTGTCATTTTGCAGAGCCATTGCTACCCCTACCGAACTACACGTGGATATGTCCCTTTGTAAAGGCAACAGAGACATTTAGCGTTTCGTTTCACGTTGGTTAACAAATACAAGGAATGCGTTTAGATAAATGAAGATTATTGTGCTTTTCCACCACATACTCGGTTTTTAAATTACTAAAGCTCACTTAAAGTTTCTGTATTTGAAAATTGCACTTTGTACATTGAAACATCTTTCTATATGACTCTAACGCAGTATTTTGCTAACTCAAATATATCTTGTGGATTATGGTGGAATTTTGTTATTGACTTGAACTGAATTCATGTAATTTTAATGCACTATTTTACTTAAGTCTTATCACTTTCTTCAATTTATCATATATTTAATTTTTTTTCTCCTGCAAATTCTCTAAGTCGTAAATTCTCCGCTTTATTTCTAAGTATGCATAGTTGATGTTGGTAATGACAATAAACGTATTGAGGAAACTATTAAACGCTATATTATTCCCTCTGATTAAACTTATTTTTGAACGTCGGTAATTTTAATTGCTTTTAGAATATTGCTAGCACCAAAAGATAATTAATTTGGAAAAAATGCAATAAATGACTAATAATAAGAGATTTATGGGCTGGCACTTATAGTAAATGAGCTACTCCATTATTTTACACAAACCAATTCTAGGCATCCTTTGTGCTGTATGACAGTCGGTAATGGAATAGTGTCCCTGTAGTTATACTATTTAAACAGCAATTCCCTAGTATAAATAAGTGATACCTACATGTGCTGTCTTTAATTTCACCGTCATGCATTGTCCAATCCAAATAAATATTCAATGAAACAAATCTTCCTGAAATAATGGCATATCAATGTTCCTCATACACCATCTATGATGCTGTTTCTTCCACTTTCCCCTTCGTTCAGCTTTCTTTGCAATTCTTCAAACTTTGACATCTTATGCATTATAATTTCCTTTATATTAACACTATAAGCATTTTTTTCTATTTTGTCCTTTTCAATAAGCAGAAAATTCTAAATACCTTCACGGGTGGTCGAGATCATTAAGGTACGAACTCGTGAGCGGTAGGACTGGGGTTCGAAGCCGGGAAGGGGCCCTAAACTTTTAACACTTCCTTCCTTTAAAAAAAATACCTTTCCCAAAATTATCATTTCAAATCATGTATTATCAGCATCTACCGCCTGTGGTACCTCAACACTAAAAACCAGCATTAAAAACTATTTAAAATATTCCAAAATTCTGATTTTTTCATTCATTATCCATACTTTACTATGCACTCTATGTCGAATAATGATTTGGTCTCTAGTTCATATGATGTTTATTCTTAAAATGATAATTTGGAGCATATCTTTAATTTTTCTATCTACAGTGTATCCTCACACAATTTAATTCTGCCAAAAAAAAAAAATACCAGTTTTCATTTCCAAATCTTATGAGTAATGTAAAAATAAAAAAGGATGTCCCAGGTTAAAGAAAATAAATTTAAGTGATTAACCCGCTCACCAGTAGAACAAAATTGAAAGGAAACTTGAAACTACATTAAAATTAAAACCACGGCCTTCCAACAAAGCGCCTTTGATTTGCACCGAAAAGACATTCAACTGTAAATCCGTACCCAAGAATAATAATAATAATAATAATAATAAACATAGCCAGAAAAAATTAAAAGGAAAGCCACTTACAGTAGAAACAGTAGCATTTGTGATTAGAGAAACTGTGTCATATGGGAGTGTGTTATAGTTTTCCTTAATCACGAAGGCAAATGCATGGTCTGTCCTTTAATTGGACAGATCGAAAATACACGGATTTTAAAGCCACGCTGTCAGCTATTCGATTAGTAAAACAACCAAGCATCGCTTCTTGTTTGGAAGTAAATGAAAACAAAACAGAGTGTACAGATATCTTTAGCTATCTGCCCAACCAAAATGGAACTGAACACTGCTTCAAAATTTAGGAGTCCAGTAGCCAATAGATGTCGCTATATACTAAATTGAACTTAAAAAACTCGATTTGCAACACAGATTCTTTAATATAAATTTACCAGGAACACGTTCATGGACCAATCAATTTCTCGAAGGTTAAGGGAGGACGAAAGCAGTGCTGACTTTCCTTCTGCGTTATGCAGAAACTTAGTCGATTTATTTATTTTATTTTATGTCCATAGCTATCGTACATTATTTTATCTAACCAAGGTTTATGAGGTTGATATGCACGGAAGAAATCTATCATGTTAAGAAAAATATAAGAAACGAAGAGAAAATGGTTGTTTTAAAAAAAATTGCGTCAATACTCAATGAATAAAGTATTATTATAAGAACATAAGGAAAAGCGTTCACAGCCATGTCATATTCGTGGTATATAAGCCTGCAACTAAAATTACACATGAAATAAATACATATCTTAGGTAGATATATAAAAAAGTACTGAAATGTTTGCTGTATTCAATAATTAATGACACGAATTGTTAATAACATTTAATAGCATTTACTAATAAACAAATAAACCAAAGCAGCTTATAAAACACCAGTTTATATCTCGTACCAGAACAAAATGTTGATTAATTCAGTTGAGTTGGGGCTACGAAATTCGTTGTTACTGACTACGCGCTTTGTATTTTATTTATTTTTATTTATTTATTATTTTAATTACAGTTTTTTGATGTATCATGGAAATTATCAACTAAAACAACAAAACTGCTAATCGTTCGAAAGAATAATAATAATAAAAATATTCCGTTGGTATTTATATAATTATATATTTAAAAATTTTGTGATTTGGCTAGGATTATAAGTACAAAATTTCAAACAGCATGGAACATTACCAAAACATAAAATCCTAAAATACTAAATTTCTACAATATAATGCCAGTTTCTCAATATTCGTTCTGAAATTTGCGATCAAATGGTCATATAAAGGATGAAATAGGAAAAGGTAAAAATGCACATGATTTCAAAGCATTTTAATGTAATTGACTATGTGACTATGACCAGAAAGGGTCCTTCAATACGAGCTTAACAACGACTGTTGAATATAAATGATCATTTATAAAATTTACTTAAAAATACTTTACAGTATTTTGATAGATTAATACGTAACATACACGTGATACTAGTTTCATTGTTTTCATTTCCGGTTCCCGCCTATGAGGGATGTGCAAGTTGAAACATGTTCATTTCCGCCTGCAGCAAATTGTAGGTGACACGCAATGAACAATACGTAAACTGCTCTGAAATTTTACTTTCGTCTTAGCAAATCTTAACTGGTGCCTATGCAATGTTACAGGGGGCCTAATGAAGAGCTTGATGTTTAAACGTTTAAAAGAGATGGCGCAATCAATTTCAAAGGAAACTGGACCCTAGGCTCCAGCTTGTGTTCTAACGGAAGAAAACATTTAACACCGCTCTTCATTGTAAGAGAAGATTGTCTCATTGAGAAGACTCAGAAATTCTGAACTTTTCACTAGGTGCCACGTACACTTTGGTAAGTGAAAATATGCATATGAGACGTGTTTGTGACCGGTGGGTGCCAGAGCTGCTCATTCTAGAACTAAAAAGAACCTTCGCGTACAGGTTTGCATGGAGTTGTAAATGATATTACAAGAAGATGCGGAATTTTTTCAAAAGTAATCACTGACAATGAGACTTAACTACATCATTTCCATCCTGAGAGTAAACAGCAAAACTCTGTGTAGAAATTTCCATCATCACCAACACATGCACACACAAAAATGGTTCCTTCTCTTGGAAAGCTATGATAATCTCATTTTTCGACATTCAAGGATGATTTACATTTCGTACCTGTACACACAGCTGTAACTGGACAGTACTATGGAGGTATCCTGAAAACCCTGCAAAAATCACATTTCTGTGTGGCAAATTGAATGCTGCACTCCGATAAAATGCAACCGCACATCGCAAATATTGTTGATGAAGGTCTAACAAAAATCAATGTGAAATGTGTCCTTCATCATCCAAATTTAGCCCAGTATGAATTTTTCTGATTCCCCAAATTGAAGAAACACTTTCCTAGGAGACATCAGAAGCAGTGATGAAGGCTACGGAGATGATTTTGAAGGACAGCCAAAAAATTATTTTCCAGCATAATTTTGAACACTGGCAGAAACGCCAAACAAGTGCACTGCATCCAAATGGGATTGCGTTGAGAAAAATCATCAAAATTAGGAGGATGAGTAAAGGTATGTTTCATAAAAGAATTAGGACCATTCTTTATAAAACAGTCCTCGTGGAAGCTAAGAAAATTTCAATTAAAACTAAAAACCCAAGTTAACTTGAACGAAATCAAACAGAGCGATTTTAAAAACTGCCTTTTAGGGAAAAACCATCATTAACTAAATAGTTATCCTAGTTGCCTCTTAATAACCGCAGTTCTAGCTGCATAAAGAGAATGACAATCTACTGTCCGAGAGCATATTTTAATTTTAACTACAAACATCTGATATTTTGTTATTCTTCTTGATCTTCCATATATATTTACATTTTATTGATGAGATTATATGGAGAATAATAACAAAACGCAACACTAATGTACAGATCTAAGATTTTCACTTTTCCTAATTTAAAATTATTACTAAAATACACCGTCTAAATTATAAGTTAAATACTACCACCAATTCTCGTCACGTTCTACTCCTAATGACGTCATGTCAAGAGGGTTTCACCTGTGGGAGGAACGACGAAGCGCACCTAGGCAATGACACGAGAGGTAATTTTATTTATCAACGACTATTTAAGCAATTTATCTTGGGCATCTCTCCATCTCTCACACATAACTACGCAACTTGCTGGGTGAACAGTGAGATCCTGTACTTGATTATGGACCTTAGCTGCCTGCACCGTGGGAGGCAAGTCACCTCTCCTTCATGTGGCGAGATTATGATTTACAGGTGATATACTGGTAGTTAGCAACACCCATATGCCTAGCACCACAGACTTACTCTCATTCTGTGCTAGGCATCAAGGTATTTATTTGTAAACGAGGGAATAAAATAAAAAAGTGCCGCAGACTAATTGGAAACACCAGTTTGCTGACACCATGAAAGAACAGCATGTTTTAAAATGTATTCATAATTATTGTTGGATTGTCATTACTTTTAGGCAAAGGTAATTTATAGAAGGTAAAATTTCATTCATTCATTTTTATCCCCCTTTTATTTTCCATTCAGTTTAAAATTAACTGAAATTATCTTCCCTTTCAGAGATTTTAGACAGTGAACCTTACTTGATTTCAAATAAATTAGTTTTTTTTTTTTTTTTCCTAATTCTGCCTTTAGACCTTTTTGCAAAGATGTGCTTATTTTTGCATAGTTTTCTAATTTTAAGAGTTTTGATAATCAGAGCCAATACTTTTTTACCTTTGAACAATTTTCTTTAGTGTATAATTGTATGCCAACAGTTCACAAGCGTTTATCAGTACTAGATTACAACCATAAATAACACTCTTTAGACCTCTTCCAAGGATATTCTAAATTGAGCCAAACACAAAGTGCACTTACGTTTAAGATGGAAACTCCCCGGACTTGAACTCTCTAGGCAATCATCGTTGCCGTCTGAATTAAATGTATGCATATTATGTATTGTTTATTTTTTAAAGGAGCGAACCAGCCCTCATATCCTAAGTTTTGAAAGTTGCATCGGAAAGTAGCATTGCTTGATAGAGGGACGGTATACGACAATAGAAAAAAAGAGGTGAGAATAGAGCAGCCATAGACGACAATACAGGAAAACAGTTTGGCATGATAAAATGGAGTAACCGTGGACGACAATAGAGAAAAACAGCAGGTCGCGAGACTGATAGCGAGCTAGCAGGAAAAGTAACATACGAGAAGAATTTTTTGTAATAATTAAGTACTATCCATCTGTACTTGGTTATTAGGTTATGTCCATCGATAATCATTTTTAGTAGAAATAACGAAAAGTTGGTGCAAAGAACTTTCCTTATAAAAAAACTATTGGAGTGGTGAGAGACAAAAGTGCGTGTGAGTTTAGTTCCGGCACTTCCAGGAACTTCTTAAGACTTTCTCAATAAGTCCAGATTGGGAACTCTGAGCCACAGAGCAATTGAATAAATCAAGGCTGTTATCGTCAAAACAAGTGTATTATATCCACAGTCACCTTTCCATCTCCTTTTCCCTCGAGACAAGAAATTTGTTTCCAAAATTAACATTAGCCGGAGCAATGAGGAAACCCCAGCATTAACACACCATCAAAGGAGCAGTGAGTGGGCGGGGAAGAAAGTCTTCACGTCATCCATTAAGATTAACCGAATTCTTGGTTAATGAAACACCTCATCCATACTTCCGCATCCCCCTACTCACCACTGTCGAACCGCTCCAAAAGGGTTTTCCAACCTGTGGTTGTTACCAACTTTAAGAACGCGTTATATAATTTCATAGTGTTATAAATAAATACAGTGAAACCGCTTTAACCCGGACGGACATGTATGGTCTAAAAAATCCGAATTTAACTAGGAATGATAGAAGTTGTCATAGTATGTACATGTATAACTACATAATTTAAAGGAAACGACATATACTCAGAATGAAAGTAAACTTTTGCGCTTCATACATCAACAGTAAATGAGAACCACTCTTCTGATTTTAGGCATCCAATTGTTTGCTTCAGTAAATTTCCAGTTATGTACCTTCTGAGAAATATGTAAAAAGTTTACATTTTTAAATAATTGGAAGGCACAACAGAGAATAAAAATTAAACAAAACTCCTTTCCGTACCCTGTACTTAATGATTCAGAGATAAATGTGAATCTAGCTCGAACAGGTAGCAGAAAGCCAGTTAGGTAAAAAGCATCTTTTTACGTTTCTTTACTATATAGTTATCAATGACTGATTCAAAGATTATAATTGCCAATCAAGCATAAATAATTGCACAGAAATACATAACAAGATAAATTGTCCTAGTTATGACTATAAGCGGTGTGCAGTTTTCAGTCCAAATACGTCCAAATGGAGAGGTTTTAGTGTACATAATAAACAGAGCGAAGAATGCGAATGACTGTTTTACAGTCATAAAGACATAACTACAATAATGAACAGCGATTGTTATTTTTATATAAACAGGTATGTGCCTAGAAGTTGTAACGAGAGTATGAATCCTTGAAATCATACTCTTGATGATTCCTTGAAAGTTTTAAAGTAAAGTTAGAACTCATGCACAAATTTATAAATAAATGAAATGTTAAAAGTATGTAAGTACTGCAACAGTGCAAATATATAGCAAGTGCAAAATTAGATTCCCTAAACCGTTATAATTATAATCTGCACTGGAAGAATGAATAAAAATAGGCCATATCTATCATTTGCCAATAGAACTACTGAACATTTGACGGTAAGCTTGACCACCTCCTTGGTCTAGTGGTTAGCGTTGCTGACTGCTGGCCGGGAGACCTGAATTCGATTCCCGGTACCTATTAGGAAATTTTTCTAAGTTACAGAGGTAGGAATGGGGTCCAGCCAGCCTCATAAGGAGAATTGGAGAGCTGTACGATGGAGAAGTGGCGATCCTCAATGTCACAGGCCGCGATTAACGGGATGCGGGGTGCTAATCACACGTTCCCCTACTACACTGCACTATACCAATGATATGTTATAGAGGCAGCGGTCATTGCGGTAAGCTAAGCCCCTAATGGGGCTGTACATGCCATGATTGTAGGAAGGTAAGGGTAAGCTTATAGGAAATTTCCATTTGAGAACTTTGCACAGTCATTTATTCACATCAAACTTTTTATGTGGTACCCTATGCTCAGCTGAGCAAATAACTTCCTTCAGAGATGCATGAAAATACCTTTAAAAGTACTTTTTTAACTTCTGTTGCAATAAATGATTAGAATAGTGTAATAATTTGGTACGTTATTTAATGTCGAAAAACTTGAATAAATGAAAGCTCTAACGTAGTCTTAATTATTGCGATTTCTTCTCTAGAGTGCAGTTATAACTTCAGTTTTAATAACGCTTAATTATTTCAAATGATAAAACTACTTTTTTTTTTTAGTTTGTTTAGGACTTATCTCCCCGTTTGTGTCATTAGCAAGAAACGCAATATATCAATGGATTATAAGAGGACTCAGATAAAATAGCAGAGCTTCCCCTGTCAAAAGCTCTTATTAAAACATCCAAAGGACCTAATGAGTATGGACAAAAAGCAAACTATTGGAATGATTGCTAGACACTGGCCATTCACCTACGGAAGATGGAAATCCCACATTCCGTCTCTCTGAACGGTCCGATTAGACTGCAAAACACATCTTATCAGAGTGTGAAGGTCTCGAAAAGCAGAACATCTCTATTAGAACACAATCCTTTAGGAGAAACATTTCTTAAGCTTGTAAAAATCATTTAGTGCTCACTAACTCTCCATATTTAAATGACAAAGTTAGGATTAAACCTTGTGGCTTAAGTGTCAAGGTCTATTCTAGACACTCCAACATCAATCGATCAATGCACACTCTGGAACTTAAAAACCAATACCCGCGTTAAGGCCTGTAGGGTAACTCTCTAAGCACGCATACACACTAAGGAACTTGGTACAAAGTGGGGGTCATCTCGAAGATATTACAAATAAGAGAATCGCAAACATATACATATAGACAGAATGGAATATATATATCTTTTATATCTAAGTGTTTTATCCTTAAAGGATAAAACACTTAGATAAAGTCACACTTGAAATTGCTGTATTTCGAACTACTGGAGTTCTTCTATGCCAAGAAGCTAGAACATGTATGCATAGACTTCTTTATGCAACTATATCTGAACAACTGAACACAGCGGAGCGGAAGTTACAGCTACAATTATTTACTTTACAGATAAGTTATGGCATTAGATAAGGATTTTGTGAAGGCGATAATCCTTATCGGCAAGGCTTGAACTACCCTCGTATATATATATATATATATATATATATATATATTGATTAATTAATATCCTTTTCACTATTAAGGCACCACAGGCAGTGGACACTGATGATACATGAGATGAAATGGTTAATTGGGAAATATTTTTTAAAGAAGGAAGCGTTCCAGGCCTATGTTAAGGGTACCTACCCGCATTTGCCATTTATGAGGACTGAGGAAGACCTGGAAAAAACCTCAAACAGAGAGGTCGGTCCTGGTTGGATGCGAACCACAGACCTCACGAGCCCGCGCCGTAACGACCTCGGTCACCAAAATGGTAGGTGAATCCATGGGAGAGTAATATTAACATGACAGTTGTCCTTTACGAAAAAGAAATAACGAAAAATACGGAAAAGGTCAGGATATGAGATTTCTTATATGGTTATAGTAGATCAGTACCATGAACTAAAACAATGTTTTACCTTACTTACAGAAATAGAGATGCTGCAGTGTAACGCATATGGAGGGATTATTTCATGTTGTGAATAATTTTTTTCTTAAATGTTATATGAAATTAGTATGTTTTATTTTGGCGGCAATGAGCAGAAAAAATAATGTTAAATCTACTTTCGTTACTATATCATCATTTTTATGATTCTTGTGCCTAATTTTGTTGGCTTTGAAGGTTCATTAAATATATAAGCTTTTCTTTTCTAAACTACTACTTTTCTAATTCCACAGAATATTTTGTAAATTTGGAGATGCAGTCCACCATTGTTTTCCACTTAAAAGAAGGTAGTACACAGAAGGAAGCAACAAGTTTGGCAAAAGCCAACTTTTATGTATATATAGAGTCCACCAGACCAGCGCATGCAAGCAAGGAGACTGGTTTTATTGAATGTCCAATGCATTGTGAAGGCCTTGTAAAAGTTGCCTGCTATAAATATTGTCACTCTTATGTACAAGCTTTCGAACTGAGGCCATATATAACACTGTCTTAGCGGTAGGGGTCCATGCGCTGCCCCTTTTAATCCCCTCCTCCCATCTTCTCATCCCGTGGACCCCTTCTCTCCCTTCTCGCCACTTTTAATCCGTCTCTTTCTTTTAAAACCTACCTACACCTATATCCACTGCTATTACATTATTCGCTTAAGACGTACTTGTACTGTTCAAATGCAACGACAAGGTACAGTCATACAGTTCAGCAGGAGAGAGGAGTTTGTGTGCGTATACGCGCGTTTATGCGTGCAATGAGGCCTTGCTTACACAGGTATCGCTTTCCTCGCAAGTTGCTAAGCCAGTGCACGCAAATTAGCAACACAAACCCACTAGAACTCTAAAGTGATGATTCCTTGCTACAAATGACACCAATTTTCTATTTCTTTTTTGTTAGCAAAATAATTTTGCGCGTTGTACTAATGTATCAGAATTCAATCACTCAACTTATAATAATGGATAGACAAACAAACCTAGAGCACGCAGTCATTTGCTATATTTTCATTTTAAACTCTTTGTCTTAAAAGGATTATATGAATATTATGTGTTGCAAAATAGGTTTGATGTCACTGAGTTTAATATTATTGTAAAAGCGTTGATGTATAAAGATTTTAAAAAGTTAGCAACGCTAATTATGAATTTAATTTCGTGATAGCGTTTTGTAAACACATAGTGAGCGTTTGTGATTAGGGAACTATGAAAGTATAAACTAACAGCTTTAGAACATAAGTAGCTTTCTACCTCCATTGAAACATAATTATAAAGTATGTTTATGTTTAACCTAATCATGATATTTTGGCGTTGTAATTAGTAACATAAATATTACTCTATGTGTGTGTCATAAGCTTTAATTTCAATGTAAGAATTGTACTGAAGAGAAAACTCATTGGTGTTTTGTTACGAAAGCCTAGAAAACCAACAAAAGGGTCATAAAAACTCTATTCAGAGGAAGTAACCCGAGGGTTACAAGTGGTTCCCTTTTTTTAAAAAAAAAAAAAAAAGGCCTGCTGTAGAAAGGTTAATAAACCTGAAGAACTTTCAAACTCGTTAAGGTCTCTGAATCCAACAGGCTTTGTACTGTTAACCCTTTAAAATAGCCAATACCAACAACTTGTTTTAAACGTAAAAATAACGAATGGAAAGTTTTTTTTTTTTGTTTTGTTTTTTTTTTTGAGTAGTGTTTAACGCCCGTTTTCACTACTGAGGCACCACAGGCGGTGGACACTGATGATACATGAGATGAAATGATAAATTGGGAAAGGATATGAATGGAAAGTGGGGCACGGGAACCTCGTAAACCAGTCAATAGAAAATGTATTTTGAACTTTTAAAGATAGGTGCAAAGCTTGCGCGTGCCTTTGACACTCTTTTGGTATTGTTAACACCAACGATTATTTGTTTTGAATTTAAAATAATAGGAGAAGGTTGTTTAGCTGAGACAGGCAGTCTTAAGTTCTACACGCCGCGAACGCATTTCCTCATTCAATTCGAAGCAATTACCAATTAGTATTATGAGTTCGATTTTCAATTTCAAGCCCCGCGACACTCATCTGTAAGTTTCACACGCGGAAAATAAGTTTGTATCGGCCTAGCTAAGTCTATTGTTCGCTAAACTCCAGAGGGTACGAAAGATCTTGGACATAATAATAAATTGCATCAAAATTAGTGCTCAACCTGGGGCACTTAGCCGGAGCCTAATAAACCGCGTCATAATTAGACTCTAATTGTTGGGGCCGACAAAATAGCTTCAAAAGTTGGCACTCAACGTGGCTCCCATACTAAGCCCCTTCAATATTTGCACGATTTTGTTCCTCTTATTCTATTACCAGTTTAATTCCTGACACTAAGTTTCTTTGCGTCATTTATAGATAAAATCCTTAATTTTTTACCAAATCTATTATATAAAGTTTGCAATTCTACATAATCTTAATATTATCCTTTTGATTTTTCGGTCGTTAGCGCGATAATATTAATTATTAATTCCTTAAAGGCAGAACTAAACACATTATATGTTGATAATTGCCCCTACCTTTACAAAACAATTTATAGAGTCCTTCAAATCTTAATAAAAGTATAAAATTACCATAAAGAAAAAATGAAAGTAATTAAACTTAGAAAAAAATGCCAGACTCCTAAGATCTAAGATTCTTCACATAACTAATATTCTGTAAGAATAAACACAATAATATGCAATAGAAAAACAGGACACATTACCAACAATATAAAAGTAACTTTGCTTCTGGCCCCCATAACCAGGTATCATTTTCCTAGCAATTTTTGCATATGATCCTCGATAATTGTCAGTATTTGCAGAACTTTCACCTTTCTAAATTACGTAAGTTTTATTACAATTATTTAGCAAGATTTGTCTTCTGCCTAAGAAGAACACAAGCTGTTCGAAATATATTGATTTTCAAACGTTTTATCTATTTCTGCTTTTCCATTTCTTGTTATATTACTTGCATTGTTCCAAGAGTTGCCTTATTTTTCGTTTTTATTATAATTTACGAATATTATCAAGAAATGAAATGTTGAAATACAAGAACGAAATATATAAACGTTATGTAAAGAAAATAAGAGGGAGGGGGTGTATTAGTACGAACATAATGAAAGAAACAATTCCCAAAATAATATTTTAGTACCAGTGAAAGAAAAATATTATTAATTTATGATTCTAAAGACCAGTTGTAATCGAGTGACATAAAATCTTGAAGGTGGAGTTCGTTTATACCGTGAAAAATGTAATACAAAATTTAAATAAAACCTCTTGGAATTTAATGCAGCAAGCATCGGTAGTTGTTTCCTAGACAAAGGAAAACACCCAATGTCAACCTCAAAGTTGGGAGCGTGCGGCACAAAGTAGCAGCAAGATGCAGACATCAGTTATCTTTACTTTGCTGTCAAGTATCTGTAACAATTTTGTCGCATCTGCAGGAATTCCCATTATCGTACTCCAATGTGATGTCTTAATTGCCTGCCACTCTGTTAATGACTTTAAATTGCTGTTGCTGCTGCAAATTGCTTTAAATTGAAATATGTAGATCTCTTTACACTATTTCTAAAGTGCTTTTCTTTTCTAACATAAATATTTCTCAAAACAGTTTCACCAGAGAAAACTTTTATCTTGCTTGGTGTTCCTTTCCGTTGCATAATAAAGAGCTATTTTTGTATCGTGGCATGTCGCAGGGAAATAGCTTGTGAAATGTTTCTGAAATGTATTCTTTCACATATAAGACAGGATATTTAGTTTCGCCTTCAATCCAGCAGTACTAAGCTTCTGTGACCCCTTATAGCTCATTTGTCAGATATCACTAGTCCTGGACTGTCCAAAAGACGGCCCGCGGGCCGCTTGCGGCCTCTGCCCCATAAACAACTGTCTGACCCAAATAATTGTACGCTAATAATGTACGCTAATAATGTACCTTGCTCTAAAATTACGGTTGGCAGTATAACACAAACCACCGCCAAGGGTGGCTGAGGTTGTTAAGGCGCGGACTTGTGAGCGGGAGGTCTGGGGTTCGAATCCCACCAGAACCGTCCTCCTGACTGGGTTTTTTCCAGGTTTTCCTCAGTCCTCATAAATGGCAAATGCCAGGGAGGTACCCTATACTTAGGCCTAGAACGCTTCCTTCCTTAAAAATATCCTTTCCAAATTTATCATATTATTTCATGTATAATCAGTGTCTACCGCCTGTTGGTGCCCCAGTAGTAAAAACAGGCGTTAAACATATTCAAAAAAAATCTACAAACTCCTGCAACAATGGTTATTGAAACAAACAACTGTTACAATAAGGTTCATATTACTATGCCATTTCTCATTAGAATTAACCACAAAAGACATGGAAATCCTTTCCTTAACAATAGGAAAGAAAAAGCGTTAGAACTCCTCAGGTTTCTTTTCAAAAAATATTTTCTTACTATGTGCGACTTTGAATCGGTACAGAAACTGCCTAAGAGATTTCTCTTCTGAATATTTTCCGTAATACTACAACAGGGATCAATGTAGACATCCCGGCCCTTGTGCCGATCGTCCTCAAATGCCTACTCCTTCTGGTACTGCTGAAAATTGTTGATTAGTTTAGGATGCAGCACGCTCTCTAACAGTAAATAATTTTAGGCTCTCAGGTTAACAGTAATTTGACATCACCGCTCTCGTTTGTCATTTTAATCTCTGGTTACTTTATGAAAGGCATCAGACGTATGCACCAGTGTTTTTTGGACTCTGCATGTTTAAACTTATTTTGCTAAGCATCTTGATAAATATATTTGTTTTTACGTGCTTCAGTGAAGATCCTTTTTGGCAAACTTAGCACATCAAAAAGTTACAGATCTGATCGACAATAACAAGTTTTTCCAAGTGAACAAAGAATATACAGCATTGTTGTCATTACTTGTAATTGTAATTTTGATAAAAAAAACACAAAAATTAATAATGGCCAACAGAAATATTATAATTATTACTTCTTTAATCTCTTTATGTATTTTATTTTCAATTTCCATTAAGTCCACGGTACTATTCCTTTATTAACTGTTAATACACTCATTTTATACGCCTCACTTAATTTTCTTCATCTTTTACATGCCTTGCACAAATGTTTATTTCTCCTCTGTTAATTTAAATTCCTTAATTTTCTGCAAAATGCGCTATCGCGTCTATGTGTCACATTGGTTTCCGCCTTGATGGCTCTATAGATTGCTTTTTACATTTATTCACTATCTTTCAGAGTCGCCAACTGTTACATAACATTACTATAGGGAGGAACAAGGAACAAGGAAAGGCAGCGAGGTGTGCGAATGAAACTTGCGCAAATTTGCGTTAAATTAAAACTAACTTAGGGATTATATTTTAAGATTGTTGTTGCATGTGAACCAAAAAAATCTTAAAATTTAGCACCGCAACATTTGCCATTTATGAGAATGAGAAAAACCTTGTAAAACGTCAATCAGGGAGGATGGTTCCGGAAAAAATGAGCTCCAGATCTCAAGTTCACGAGTTTTGATCTCAAGGATTAAATCGTTGTGACAGGAATATCTCGGTGGTATTTAGGATTTATTTCTGCTGTGTATGCTCAAGCTCATCTGCAGTCAATTGGTGAGAAAATATATTACGTTCAAGGAAAAGCAATGCTGACAGTGCCCTGCTATAATAAACTGAAGTGTGTTTATGGAAGATTTCACTCATAAACAACTGAAAAAAATATTAAAGATACCAGCTTCCTTTTTCTTGCATTGCACTTTCAAATCCAAAAGTTTCTGTACAGTGCGCTAGATGACTGTCGTTTTTATAGCAAAGCGTTTGTTTATTCAGGAAAATAGCAGCACAGAACAAAGATAAATATTTGAATCGCATTGTTAATAGTTTTCTCAATGTTCGGCTATGAGCATCTGAGGACGCTAATGTGGCATGTGAAATTGTGAAATGGAAAGATATGGTATACTAAAGTGAATGTGTGATTGATTAGGCCAATAAGTCTAATGTTAATGCAATCTTGATGTGTTAGAACTTGTTTTCCTGCCAAAGTGGAAAATTTAGAACAAAAGCATCCTTTACAGCAAGATGCTGTACCTTATCACTGAGCAGCACAGTGTTTGCAATTGACTGAACCAGCATTTCAATGTTGGTGGATAGCTGTCTTCAGGAGCCCATGTTCAAAAGGCTCAAAGGAATGGAACTTTTAGAGTTAACAATTGCAATGCACAAAACTGCAAATTGTTATCTCAAATAGTTAGTAATATCTATCAGACACTTTATGAACATCATGTAATTTTCAAAATTGACTTTCAGAAACCAAAGTGAGAGTTCGAGATCCGGAAAAACCTTTTTATAGTACATCTGTGCCTCATAAGATCAAAATCTCTCATTGCCTTAGTGCATATTTCTCAATATTTCACCCCGTTGTAAGTTGTAATCCATCGTCATAAAACTTACAAATAACCTTCAACATCCCTACAGATTTCGAAGATCAATAGCAATAAATGAAACATTTCTCAAACTTAAACCATTCCAAGCTCCCCTACACCAAATGCTTGCAAGAAGCATGCTTTGAAACCAAACACACGCACACTCGCATCTGTTAATTATGCTGCTAATAGCTGTTTATGTGTATAATTATTTTTTCTACTACTTTGGAAACATTTAGCCACAAACGGGCAGTATAATATGAATGGTATTCGATTTTATATATTTGATTTTGATAAGAAAATTACTTTAAAATGACTGGTTATCGTTACCCCCAAACTGAAAACTTTGGAAATTACATTAGAATGTACTCGCGATAAGAATTACAGCCTTCACAAAAGTCTTAACTGGTGTCATATCTTATCTGTTAAGTAAATAATTGCCTTCAGCTACGCTGTGTTCAGTTGTTCAGATATAGTTGCATAAAGAAGGCTATGTGCAGAGTATTATGAGATGATCAAAATGGAGTGTTGAGCTGTTATTAAGTTCTTCACAAAAGAAGTAATTACTCCAAATGAAATTAAACAGCGATTGGACGGTGTACATGGGGAAGCATCCCCCTCATGTGGTACCGTAAAAGAATCAGCCAAACTTTTTCGAATGGGTGGAGAAAGCATTGAAGACGAAGAGCGTGTAGGTCGGCCCTTGGAAGTGCTCACTCCTGAAAACATCGCTCTTGTGGAAGAAGAAATTATGGGAGCATCTTTGTCAGGCATTTTTGGAGCTCTGCCGTGCCAATGAGAGAGAAGATCTGTAAACCATTGTTAAAGGAGATGAAACTATGATCCTCTACTATGATCCCTTGTCCAAAAGAGAATCAATGGAGTGGCAGGCGTGCACCTGGCGAAGGATCTCTAAAAGTCAAGGTCACTCAGTCAACCAAGAAGATCATGGTCACAATTTTTGGGACTGTGAAGGAATACTCTTCATAGACTTCAAGGAGAGAAACACCACAGTAAATGGGGAATACTATGCTGGCTTACTGTACAGACTGTACAGAAAAGGCGAGGAAAGTTCAGTGGTGGTGTGCGCCTTCTTCAAGACAACGCGCCTGTGCACACAGCTCTTGTTGCAAAGGAAGCTGTGAAGAATTGTGGCTTTAGGGAGATCGACCATCCACCCTACAGTCCCAATCTAGCTCCCAGTGGCTATTTCCTCTTCTGAAAACTCAAGAAGGACCTTCGAGGAATGAAAAAGTCATGGGTGGTGTTTACGCCCATTTTGCTGACAAGACTTCTGACTATTTTGGGGGGGGGGAATTGAAAGGTTAATTTAAAAGATTTGAGAAGTGTTATTGCAATAAAGGGTAACTATATTGAAAAGTGAAATATAGTTTTTGTCTTTATCATACCTAGAAATTGGTTAGGCCGGAAACTTATGGACCTACCCTTGTAAGTTCGTTTACATTGCCCAGTATATGAGTTTAATGTAGTATTTTGATAGATTAAGTGGGTGGCAAAGCAGGTTCCTGCCGAAGCAATCCTCTCGATGATCTAGAGCAGTGTCTGGTATGAAGCAATAAGGAAGTGTCAGGACAAATCTGATAGTCCAACATCGGATGAATGATGTTTCACCATACAAACAATTTATGACAGATGATGAAAACAGCTTCGACAGCGCTCAACACTGAAACAAAGCTGGTGAGAGATAGAGCACTAAAAAGGGATAAAGCAGAGGTCTTATTTTCTACCGGAATACAAGATGCCCGCTCCAGTTGTGCTTTAAGACTGTTATTAATATGATCATCCAGTTAATTTGTTTCGACTATAAATTCATTTTAATGATTAAATATATTAGTCACCGAAAACATTTAACATGCTTGAGTTTAAAGTTTTCTGAGTGTGTTTTTTCATTAAATATAAATTTTCCCAAAAATATCCTATTTCTATACTTCTAATGCTTTCCTTGTCATGAACCCATAACTCTATTCTGTCATTTACTGCTTGTAATTTCACTACATTTAAAGGGCAATGGAAGGCCTATCTTGTAATGTTAAATTTACCAATTTCAGTTTCCATTTTTTTAAGCACTATTAAAGCTAATAAATTAAAATGTTTACAGCATACAGATGTACATAATTTATATGTACTGCATATTATTTATTTATCAACATTAGAATTCCATCCCATATGTTTCATTTTTCTTAATTGAAAGTTCATGTTCCCGCTATTTCTTCTTGTGCAGAATGATTGAAACTAAACATATTGATATTTATCTTAATATTAATTATCAACAGAAATATTTAGCAATATTAGGGTCGAAACTTGGTATCCATTTCTCAAACAGACAGCTTGATCTAGGGCATAACTGAATCTATACCCGTGGCTACAGACTAAATTAGTACTATTAGATGCATTTCATTTCAAAATAACTCATTTGGTAGTTTCCATAACATGCCGCATGAGAACAGTGCGGAAATAATTTGAAAATATATAGAAATAAAATAATTTAGTTAGAGATACTTAGCTCCAGAACATAAATATGTTTTGTTAGGCTGTTAACAATTACAAGTGGAAGGTAAACGAACGCCAGAGAACTAACATGGATGACTGGGGTCCTTAAGGCATGAAAGGAAAGTTTTGGGAATGTTTTCCTTAAAAAAATTTATTTTCGGATTTATCTTTTCATTTATTATATCACCACTTCCCATCTCCTCAGTAGTAAAAATGAGCATTAAATACGATTAAAATACGCAAAGACCGCTGGAGCAATGCAAAACGTGATGGCTGTTCATTTTTTATTAAATTATTATTAACCACACTCTGTATATGAAATTTCTATAATTACACTAACGTTCACATTTTTGACCATATTGGGTGCAGGTTGAAGTGACGCCAGATGAAGTCCTCTTTGGTTGCAGATTCTGAAGTGAAAATCATATGCTACCATTCTTGTATACATGCGCCGCAGTTCCTTCCATACTTCTTCTTATGTGGGTTTCATATGCTCGTGTATGCATTAGGTTGTACTTCGTTGCTACTTCCCTGATAAAGAAATCTGTGGTGGTCAACTGATAAACGTGTCTAGTGCTCGTCATTCGGGCTAGTAGAAGGGCTCTAATGTAGGTAAGCTACTTCACTGCCTACAATCTACTTAGATTTGCGGGAGTGAGTGGGTTCCACATTTCAGTGACTTCATAGCAATGCAATCGGGGCAAGCTCAAGACTGTGCCAAGTGATAATTTGTTGATGTTCTTAATGTCGAATACTGTATATCTTTCTTCTACATACTTCGTGAAAGTTTGAAGTGTTAATCCTAGGTATTTATAGGAATTTACTAAATATAATTGAATATTTGAATTGGTGTTTAATTTTAAAACAGAAAAAAAGAAGCTTAAATTGTTGTGAATTAACTGACACTAAACAAATTAAAGAAACCAACACTATATTTATATAGTGGTAGCAGTATGAGTTTAAATGCAATTTCAGCTGTTTTGTTCTCCAGTGATTTGCAAACTGAATAAAAGCGCAGCATAAAATTTATGTTGTCATTATTAATTAATCATTTAAAAAAAATCATGTGTAACTTAATAAGTATTTCATATAACAATAAGAGATACTCTATTATCTGAATATATTGATTTCCCAAATGCTCAGAGAGGTGTTTTTAGTGAATAAAAATACACAATATTTGTGCTATACTAAGCACAAGCATTCATAAGCATTCCATTTATTTTAATCCATACTGCATATAAACATGAACAAAAAAGGCGTTCTATAAATAAAGCTTCTTCTTCATGGGTATGATTTATTTCTTAACCTCCAGAAACTATTAGAACAAGGCAAAGCCATAGGCTCTTTATTTTTATTAAATAAAAGTTAGACGTTAGCTTTACCTTATTTCTTTTGTATGCTTACCAGCCCAATTTTAATGTTTGTACATTATATTTAAATGAAGAGTCTATCAACTGGGGGGGGGGGGATTACAGTTTGACCCCATACTTCAAAATACAAAATAGCTATCAGATAGTGGTAATTAGCACTTGGGAGTAAAAGTTATATTCAACGTTGTATTTAATGTCAATCAAAGATTCACAAACTATATAAAACGTATAAGTTAATTATGGTCTCTACAGCTTTCATGTTTTAATGACTAAGTATAGAGAAATAATAAGAACACCACGGTAGTTAATTTCTCATGCAAATATTGTTGAAGTGCAAAGCAAAAATATAAACTATATTACGAATCTAATGTCTCAGAGAATAGGAATAGCATGTTTTATGCCAAATAATGGTGCTAATAATTTTTATCCTGTGGCACGGCTTTTATTGATGGAATGAATGACATTTTTTTCAAAGGAGATTTTGTTATAGGAAGTTTAAGACTAAAGAAACGTTTTGTCTTTTTCAAAACCAATTTATTTACCTAGAATTCAGCGAACAATTTTAAAGAAAAACTAAACGGTAAACCTAATATGAACGATCACACAATCAAGCATGTCCGAAATTAATGCTATTTATCCCCTTAGGTCTGAAAATCCGCTTAAAAATTATGTTTAATATTTTTAAAATCAAAATAAAGAGCGAGTATTTTAGTTGTACGGTCTTAGATAGATACCACCATTAATTAGGTTGTGTAATTCTTTCATTTTAATACATGCGAGAGGTGTGGCAAGTCCCCTAAAGTGTATGTTACACTGCAGAACGAATTTGACTCAACGGGTGCCTATGCGGAAGGCGCTCTCTGTTGCTAAAGTTGAAAGGATGCTGCTCGTCTCTAAATCATTTTAGCGCAGAAATGGCTTAAGTATATGATAATTCTAAGCAAACAATCTCTAAACACACTGTTTATCGAGATCGATGGATTATTCCATTGTTGGCTTATTTTTATTCTACAGAAAATAACAAAAAGAAACAGTTTTGTAAATAGCTTACTCCGTTTCCAAAACATGCAAGCTGTAGCAATCAAGAATATATGATTAAAATATCATTCAGGATCGAATGTGGAATTTCTGACAAGAAAAAAATAATCTACTTAGTTTATTTGGCACTTTTCGATCTCCCGGATTCTATTCTGCCATCTATCTTTAGGCATCTTACTTATTTTTATATTTAAAAAAAAATTATTGGACCATATTTTGGGTTGTAAATTGTAAATTTATTTTATTGGCTTTAGAAGAAAATACTATAAGAGTATATAATAAGAACCTACCTAAATATATTTATTTATTTATATTAAGATCTTAAAGGAAAAAGTCGGTCCTGGTGGTGTAGTGGTTACCATACTTGGCCTCCTATACCCAAGATCGCGGGTTCGAACCCGGCCAGGACCGATGGATTTTTTCGGGCGTAAAAATCCTAAGTAATGGCTTCCTTCGGAAGGGGAGTAAAGCCGTGGGTCCCGTGTCGTACATTTACGACACAAAAAAGAACCTCAAGCCTGAAAGAGAGGCCTCTGAGCAAAATTTGTCGGCCGTTTCACGCCCTGAGTTGAATGGGACGCTGATGATCTGAGATGTTAAAGAGCGTCCATAGATAAATCATTCAAAAAAAATTAAAGGAAAAAATGAAGTTTCAAGTTCATCTTACCATTAGCCAGCATATCCTGTAACTCAAATTAATTGGCATAGAATTTTAATCAGTCAAATCCTGAGCTGAGGTTCGTTCTTATAGATAGAATCATCACTTTTCTTATTACTGCTAAATTGTGTTACAGCTTATCAACTACCTGTAAACGGAAAGAGGAGTATGAATTGTTTTAAAAAAATTAAGTACTTATAACGAAGGGGGATATGCTGCTCTAAAAAGCTCTTCAAAAACCTTGAAGAATGCGCTCATATCAAAAACAATATTTTCTCTCAAAAGAAATCGTCCATGTGTTAAAGTAGTTTGTGCTGTATAAAAATTATGTTGATTTTATTTTTCCTTTCCCTACAGTTAGTAAAATGGACTCGAGATTTTTGGGACTACATGACAAATATAAATGTGAACTATATCTAAATTTCTATATCATAATTTCAAGACGAAGAAGGAGACAACGAAATCGGTCTCGTTTTCCTTCTGGTGTACTTTTTCGGTTAGTTTGTTATAATATAATTATAACGTAACGCTTTCATTATACAGAGGGTGCCAAAGATGTATGCACACTTCAAGCAAAGAAAAAACTGTATTAACATAACAAAACTGAATTCACACAAATAGAAAATGATGAGCATAATCATTTTCGACTTTTATAGCTGCAACAGTTGCTCAAAATGCCCACCATAGGCGTCGATACACTTCTCATTATGTTGAACTACTAATTGAGTAACGTTTGCGAAAGTGTCCTCAGCGATTGCAGCACATGCCGTTTCAATTTCTTCCCGAAGTGTTGCCCTTGTGAACATCGCATATGGTACCTTGAGTTTCAAATTTGTCTCGAATGCCTGCAATTGTTACTCGCGTTGGCAGTTCTGCTCTGTGCACACGTCTCCATTACCTTTGAACTTCAAACACACTCTCGGTTTTCCAATACCACTTCAAAATATTTTTCCACTCTTCAAACGATAATCTTGGCTCCATTTTGTTGTAGCAACGCTAGCATAACGTAATGTGCATCACATATGTTTACAGAACATCATACCATATATTTCTGTTGTTTTTCGATCCAACTTTGAAATGTGTTAAATAGATATCTACTGTGAAAGTGTGTGTACAAATTTTTGGCATCCTCGGTACATTTTAAATAGAAGTATCTAGATATAAGCTTATACTTGGTGTTTGAAGTTTTGTAATTGTTACAGTTCATTTATAATCATGTCCGAAGATGCTATTTAAACGGACAACCATAAGTTCAAAGTTGAAACTGTACTAGAGATAGCCCTTTTATGTAAATGATGCTATTCACAATATACAATAAACGCTTTAGATATTTCAACGGGAGTGTATTATCTACAGACTCCCTCAATAGCTTAGAAACTAAGCCCTTAGTTTCTAGACCCTAGACATCATAAGAGATGGAATACAAGGAGGGGAAATGCTCAAGAGCTGCATAATGAGATACTGCCACGTAACAAAAGAAAAGAAAGAATAGCAACAAACAACAAAAGAAATCGACTCACATTTGGGTAAGGACGGGCTTAAGGATAGCAAATGATAAAGCTTACGTTATTTGTCACAGAAAACTCACTACTTAATATAAGTGCTGAGTATTATGTTAAAGTGAATATACAGGATGGTCTAAAAAGTACTCACTTTTAATCTTTGCTGGGCATGCAATTGGTAGGGATATTTTTTGTCGGCCTTAAACTTGATTTGAAATATAAAGTCAAATTTTCAAATAGTTTATTTGAAACTTTCTGATGTGAGTTTTCCATTAAAGGATAAAATCCTTTACCATGCAGCGATGCAAGTTTTTTGTAAGAGATGGTTTAATGGTAAAGGTAATTCTTACCAACTTTATACAATTTTAAGACAATCATTTTCAGCTATTTAAATATTCAAACTTGCTCATTTGAAGAGCATTTGAATAGTGTAACAATAAAGAATTCATTGAAAAACAATATATGTATCAAATAACCGGCAAGTAAAAGGGCTTGAAATTACTGAGGATATAGGCTATTTGAATAAAAATTTCGCAATCGTATTTGGAGCGTTAAAATACAAGAGAAATGATTTTGTGCACCAACTCAAAAGTTCCTCAACAAAACCAAAATTGAATTAACGTTAAAACAGTGGAAGTAAGCAGATTGCTTAGTGCGAAAGAAACCAAAATTTGTTTCACCTGCAGGAAGGTAAAGGAATATTAATAATTTATCTTCAGAAGTAAAACCATACATGGAGAGTGTTATATGGTCTAATACATGCAAATTCATTAGTGCAGGTACTTGTAAAGTATGAACTTGTAACTTTCTGTTCCGCGAAAGTAGTGCATCACTTGTAAAGTATTAGAAAAAAAATGACAAGTGACGTCATATAAGAACAATATGCAGGAATAACTGTTTATCATACGTTGTCATGCCTTGAATTAGGTTATGTCCACTACCTAGGGAGTTTGAGTGTACACACGAATTATTCTCATTCCTGCTAAATGGATCTTATATTTATTCTCAGATATAATGATAATATAAATACTTTATTATGTATTTATCGATATTCAAGCGTAATAATCCAATTTCAGGCGACGGTTCATTGCGTCGATATTTAGGAGCATCAATTTCAGTGGTAGAGAAATGGCAGAGGAATCGAGCTTCATTTGTTTTATTAGTCCGTTGATCATTTATATATATAATTGATCTCAAAAGTTCCAAGACCAAAATTATCCTCCCGCTCTTTTAAAATCCCGTATAATCGCAGCGCACAAAACTTTCCAATGCAAACCTAAAACCTCTAACAAGAACTTCATTAACCTTGTTACTACTTACGTGCCTGGAATTGAAAGCATCACACCTATTTTTAAAGAATGTCACGATACTTTGTTAATGCATCCATCTTTAAATGATTTTTCTAAATTTGTACCCCGCCTTACTTTCAGAACACCCCCTAACCTTAAAAGTATATTTCGCCGAAACCTATCTCTTCCGAATTTACCACGTCCCTTTGCTGCCTCGTATTCTTGCCAACGTCCTAAATGTAAAACCTGTGCGCTAATTATGCCGTGCAATTCATTCCACAGCCCTGATTTATCCAGGGAATTTAACATTTCTTCATTTGCTACCTGTTCTTCCAAGAACGTCGTATATATGTTATTTTGTAAGCTTTGTAAAGCATTTTATATTGGTTTAACTTCTACTGTTGTTTCGCGACGTATGAACAATCATAGACGTTCTGTTAAAACCAAGTCTCCCTTGCCGGTTGCCCAACATGCCTTATCTCACTGTAAGGATTTTGATGATGCTTTTAGTCTAACTCTTATTGATGCTTTACCTACACATTGCTGTGAAAGTTTACTCAGAGATAGAGAAATGGCAGCTATATTTTTACATAAAGCGCGTATACCACCTGGTTTAAATCTTACATATTAGTTTTTTTTCTTCCCACACTCTCATTTCTAGTTTCAACTGTTTCCATGCATAACGTTACCTTCGATACTCAATATTTACTTTTATCACTTTCACTTGTCTAGCTTCTTGCCATTGAAGAACTCGCAGTAGTTCGAAATATAGCAATTTCAAGTGTGACTCTTTCTCAGTGTTTTATCCTCATCTACTTTTATTATTACTCGTATTTGGCTCTTCGCTATTGGCATTAATGACAACTGACATTGTCTGTTGCCAGATGGCTTGAAAAGGTTAAGTATCCATATTACAAATATACAATTATTACAATATTGTAAGTTAAGTTTACGGGAATTATATTTAAAATAGAATTGAATTCGTGAAATACTCTTAATAAATATCAATCGAGGGTCTGAGCTCGCTATTTCTTGAATTTATTACCAATCTCAGATTCTCTTGTGATATTGTTTGATAGATTTTAGGAGTAGAAAAGCTAATATACTAAAAATATTATTAAAATTAATATTTAACATATATTTTTTTACAAAATAGAAGAAACGCAGATAAAAGTCAGTTGCACAAGAATAAGAAGAAGAGGAGAAGTTGGTGATGATGGTCGTAAGTTAGTTTGCACCTCTGAATATTTATCATACAAATGGCTTCTACTTGAAATAGCCTAGTTCGGGGTTCCAAAAGTCATAAACGGTGAAACTCAACCAGTTTTGTTATGGCGTCTTTAATTTATGACTTTCAGCCAAGCACTCACTCGCTAATTAGTGTCATTGATATATACCTTTTTTTGTGAGAGCGTGTTTCCCCTTTGTGCATGAGAGGTAATTGAAAGTTTTAAGCCTTTGCTAGCTAATGCATTATTTTAATGTTTTACATACATAGTTCATTGACACCATATCAAGAATTATGAGCACCTTTCTATTCTTGACTTCTTTTAAATTTCCTCGTCAATGCACTGATATTTATAAGCAATTAACTTATTTTCATTTCCTCTTAAATCAGATAGCTATATTTCTTTGTGAGCACCAATATTCAGTGATCAGTTATTAACTAACCAACACGATATCCATTATTGTGCTGTATTGCCTTTCTGAAGGTTACACACACTTGTTGAAACAGCAAGAAGAGAAATTCTGAAGCGATGTATTTGTATTCATTATTTTTATTTATTTGTGGCAATTCTATAGTCGTCTGGTTAACCAAAATAAAATGTCTTAATTATCGAATTATTTATTAAACATTAAGTTTCCTTCAAACATCTGTATCTTATATTTTCCTGTCTTTGTTCTCTTCTTCTCTTAGCTGCCTTCTTTCCGTCTGAAGACTACCATTAGTCTCTCCTTCTATTAATTCTGCTGCTTCTTCTCACTCAATTCAGGTGCATCTTCTTCATCTTCTTGTTTTTGAATTGACTCTTCTTGTATATATCTTTCTTTCCTTTCTCTGATTCTCTGGGATCTTCCATGATAATGTGTGATCATAGATTGTTGGGTTTTCTCTCTTATTTGAATTTTGTTACACGATTTTTTATTTTTAAATCATTCAATACCCTAAAATCATCTCGATCTCTCATCATGTTTCAAATGTATTTCCCTGAAGTAGCCGTCTTTCCTCAGCTACAATTGACTGGTACTTAGGGCTTCGAATGAACATGTTCCAGCGTATCCACCACATTACAAACCGTACATGTGTTGTTTGTTTGAAATTTAAATATTTCTAAATATAAACAATATGGATCCTGTCCTGTTGCATAACGTACTAAACCCTTAGTGGGTTAAATATGTTTGAAATGTTATCATTTCTTTATGGATGGGAAAAATTCATACACTTTTCAACCTTCTTTTATTTCACCCTATTCATGTTGCCATATTTATAATAAATGCCAAAATATTTATTGTCTCGCGATTTGTACTTTCACAAAGAGAAACTCAAAAGGTTTTGCATGACGTATTGGCAGCAAAATCATACCTCAGAGGCCAATGCTACTATCAGCGCCAGTTTCCTTGTACCGGCACAGCTTTCGCAGACATAAACTCAGCATTTTCCTTAAATGCCTCAATCCAGCATCTGCAGAACCCAATGCGAAGACATTTTTCTATACATTTCCTTGTTCACAGGAGTGGAGGGCCGGCCGCTTACTGACTTCTTAAACACATGTGCCCAGTTCTTCACTGTTGCCTTCGATACCCAAGATGAACTTCATTAGTCTGCTCCTCCGCTATCAAAAATTGAATCACAATATGTTAATCCACTTTGAACAGACTCCGAATCGCCGCCATATTTGCTCAGCACTGCACAGACAAATGACGCAAGTACCGCGAGGTACGATGATCTATATAACTGCCTATTTCTACACCATTACTAACTGATATGTGCAGCTGAACGAGTAATGGAAACCGGGCGGGTTTCAGGTGATCATGTCGCATATAAATTAAATAGTAGAAATGATAGACCACAGCCTGGGGGTTTTATTGTTTTGTTTTTGTTTTTTGTTTTGTTTATTTACGGACGCTTTTCAACATCTCAGTTCATCAGCGTTCCATTCAACTCAGGGCGTGAAACGGACACAAATTTTGCTCTGAGACCTCTTGAGGTTCTTTATCGTGCCGTAAATGAAACCATGGCTTTACTGCCCTTCCGAAGGAAGCCAACTTATTATTTTTTCCCCCGAAAAAACTTAACCGCTCCTGGCCAGGAATCGAACCCGCGATCTTGGGTTACAAAGGTTATGCTAGTATTATTACATACAGACATAATAACATTTATTAAATTAAATGGGATGTTGTAAACCTAAAATTCTGCTTAAAAGATATCTTAACTCTTATCACATGCTTTTTGAAATTCAGAAATATGATAGTTCTCTACTTTAATATCTGTTTAATAGCAAAAAGGAGATCTACTTTGCTAAACCTACTTGAGGCTCCAAGACTATCTTTTCGACTACAGATTGTAATTTAAGTTTAACACTTGTTGTATAGATATAGCTAGGTTATAGCTTATAATTTCCACAAAGACTTTCATCTCCTATTCTATACGAATATTTGTCATAACCGACATAGAGTTCATCAGCTGATTTTCTATATCTACCTATTTCTAATTTAATACATCTTAAATATATCATTTCTAAATAAAATATTGAAACATTGTGGTAAATTTATTCGTGTGTTATGCCAGACATACCGAAGTATTCTACAGTTTTAGACACAGTTGCAGTTTTCAAACATCTTGCTTCTCGAAAAGTAGCAACCCCTATCTTTACAGAAAGTTTAGTGGAGAAGAGATAAAACCTTGATAAAAGAGATAAAAGAAAAGAAGAGATGAAAACATCTCTTTCTTAGAGACCGTTATTTGATCACAACGTGAACGAAAAGTAAGACTAGTGTACATATACAAAGTTCCAAGGTAACCCAATGCTTCGGCCACAGGTATGATTCGCCCCCTTCCCCTCTTGCTCGCCCCTCCAAGTTCTGCAGGCAGCTCGACCATGTTGCCATGTATTATTGGTTCCACAGGTTCCTTCAGAAAATGGGCAGAGGACGTTAGTACAAAAAATAAAGGACCTGGAACGTCTAACCAAATAACCAGAAATTCGCCCCGAGGTGCAACATGTAAAATTAAAATGACCGCGTTAGAGGAATATCGTATTCCCTTTGGAAAAGGTGGAAATTGACACTTAGAGGAACTCTTACAGAAGAAACTTGTTGTGCGTTTCAGATTTTGGTATTGGATTTACTTATGCCTCACTAAATTTATTTCAAATATGCTTTACTCTCAGGGAGAAGCGCAGAATGGAAGAAAAAGGTACGGAATTTAGCACCCAGCGAAAAGTACTCACAGTAAAGTATGCTGCATACATAAAAAATAAATAAATAAATAAGAATTGCTATTATCTAATTTTTATCAATTACAGTCACGGTTCGATATTTGTTTTGATAACCTCTAAGTTCTAACAGAATAAAAGCAAAGGTACCTTAGCTGGAGATTGATAAGGTAACTCATTTGTTTTGTCATTGATTAATTTCATTCAATGTTCCAAATATCTGTGAGCAGCACACTTTTCGCAAAATTGGGATAAGATGTCCATATATCATTTGACCAAAAAGTAGGCAGAACGTTGCGAGGGGGGAAAAAATTATCTGCATATAGTGTGGCATTCGTACGTAAGTGATTTAGCAAATGTATTCAAATAATAGAGCAAAATTACTATGAGAAATCATAGACCTTACGAGTCTGGTACCCTTTCGGGGTGTTGGGTGAATGTTCAAATACTATTAATTATTTTAACAGCAATTCCATTAATTTCATACGAAAGAAACATCGAAATAAAAATAACGGATAATTGCGAGTACAAGCCGAAAGTTGCAGATAGATATACTACGTAAAACAAAACTGACAGGAATTATATATTCTTATTTAACTGTTTATCGCCCTCCGAAATACAGGCTTACACTTCCTGAGACCTAAAGCCAATACTTGCTCAGTTGCTTGTAGGAAAGTTAATTTGAAACACACGTAAACACTAAGGAAATACCTGAAAGAGCAGTCAGTTCAGTGTCAGTCGCTTAGAAGATACAGAAAGACGCTTCCACATAATTAGAGATGGAGCGAAGATGAAAGTTGTATTCCGTAGCAGGCAAATACTAAAACTTGTATGCACTTTTCCTAAAAATAAACTTAGGAAAGCTACGAAGCTAATCGGCCGCAGAATTTGAATCTAGTACTTCACAAATTAACCCCAAACGTCACCCCTGAACCAACCCGCTTGGCGAAGGGAACATAACGAGTAAAAAAATATTTTGCAATTCACAATATGTATTTCAAAAACTGTATTAAACTGGTAGCCACTACACTACACATATCCCACCTTTAAAATTGCACTGTACGAGAGTGTAAAAAAGAAAATTACCTTATGTTAATACTTCGAAACAAAGACACTGCAAATTGTGTACCCACTAGTGTTTAGTTGCATTGCTTGGGCCCTGTTCCACAAAAATATGACAGGGTGACCCAATGGAATATAAAGAACCTTATTGTGGGACACTTGTATAGAATTAAATAAAAAATACTTTTTCAAGGAATTAGTAACACAATACAATTTATAGTCGGTCCTGGTGGTGCAGTGGTAGCCATACTTGCCTTCTAAACCCAAAACGCGGGTTCGAACCCGGCCAGGACCGATGGGTTTTTTCAGGCGTAAAAATCCTAAGTATGGCTTCCTTCGGAAGGGAAGTAAAGCCGTGGGTCTCGTGTCGTACATTTACGGCACGAAAAAGAACCTCAAGCCTGAAAGAAGAGACCTCTGAGCAAAATTAGTCGGCCGTTTCACGCCCTGAATTGAATGGGACGCTTATGACCTGAGATGTTAAAGAGCGTCCGTAAATAAAGAAATCAACAAAATGCAATTTATTAATCAGAAGTTAGTTTTTAAAAATCATATTTTTAAGTGGGTTCCATGACAACGAATACACTCGTGTAATCGGCTCAGTAACTAATGATCAATGTCCTAATTTCACTAGTTATGTCTTTTTTTAACTGCACGATGGTCCATGGCCTGTCGCAGTACACTTTACTTTTCAAGTATCCCATAAAAAACAGTCTCCAGGCGTCATATCGGACTGATCAGGCAACATCAGCAAATGGAGAAAATTATACGTGCAGGAAAATTGAATCCGTAGAGTGTTCATTGTTTCAAGAGCGGTGTGATCTGTGGTGGTACAATCCTGCTGGAACAAAAAATAATTTTTATCATTTTCATTCATTTGAACGTTGTGTGTTGCCAACATTTCTGGCATATTAAATTCTACCCGAAATCTTCTCTGAACGCAGGAAATTGTCTTAGATTCAATAAATCTTGTAATAGGAAATACATTTTTTTAACCGTTCATTTATCAATACTATTGTTTACTAAATGGACAGAATAAATTGCATAGTTACAAAGCAACCAATACCACAACTGTAATGCATAATAGCTAGAAAGGCCACTTTTCTGAAAAAGTTCCATTGAATCACTTGTGATTTTTAAAAAATTAGTTCAAGCATTATTGTTCCTTGAAAATGTATTTTTATTTAATTCTATACAAATGTCCAACTAGAAGTTCTAAAAACCATCATGTTCCATTGAGTAACCTGTACATTGCAAGTGTATAAACTTATTGTATTTAATAGTAAAATTCTGTTCCACAAAGGTTTCTGCTAGGTTTGTACTTTACAACTCCATACTTACAAGTGTACAAGTAACGTTTCGTTGTTCTGTTCCACAGAAGTATTAGTATTAGCCAGGTACTGGTAATTTATATAACTTTCTCTACTGGTGTAGCAATATTGGTAACTTTAAATTAGCATAACATTTATTTCTTTTTGATGCTTTTGAGCGTCAGTTGAAAGTGATGATAGCAGTAGGAATGTGTATAAAGAAAGAATAAACAAGTATATGTGTACAATTGTAAAGTTAGGTTAAGTGCAATTAAAGTACGCTTTTGACTGATAATGGTGTTTCCAGTTTCAAATGCATATTTCAGTCCAACATCTTAGTTAAGTATTTTTAATGTTCTTGCTACATGCTACGAAAATAATACCTTTTCATTCTTCATTCTCTTTTAAAACAATCTACTTAGACAAAAGTTTCACAATTTTATGGTTATAATAAAAATATTATTGTTAAGCAACATAAACACATAAATAAATATAAATAATTAAACTGACTAATTTCAAAGTGGATTATTACGCTAGAATATCGATAAATGCATAGTAAAAAGCATTTAAATTATCATTATTTATGAGAAAAAATACAACATCAATGGCAATGATCCGCCCTGTATGGATAAACAGGTGTTTCTGCATCTTGCTCTTATATTACGTCACTAGTAACTTTTTACTAATACTTTACAAGTATTACACCTCTTTCGTGAAACAGAGAGTTACAAGACCACGCTTTACAATGACTTGTAATAATACACTTGTAAGTATTTGACCGTACTTTTGTGGAATAGGACCCAGGTAGCGTATAGCAAGTGCCTTGTGCAACGGAACATAGACGCAGCAACTGTTATAAAATAGTGGCCAAGAAGGGAAGTATATGAAATTATTCTACTTATGAGTACTGAAAATACGAAATCTATAAACATTCATCTGGGAATGTAACAGGTGTGATATTCATCCAATAGTGGAGAAGGTCGAACGATTATAAATGACATGTTGTCCGGATGTTCCTTACTCATATTTGGCTTGCGGTGTACTCGATTTCGGCTGTGTCAAATTCAAAGTCGTTCAACGAGCAGGAAGCCAGTTTGTATCCTGTGGGAATGGAAAAGCTCATTTTACGTTTTCTCTAATGCTGCAATAACTTTTGTGATTATGTGGAATGTAAAAGCATGTGTTGAAATTAAATTTACCTTGAGATGTCTTTACTGGTTCACCTAAAAAAAATTGGTAAAACTTACTTTTGATTTCTAAAAATATGATTTTCTAAACATAAATTGTAATAAAATTAGGATACATTCATAATTTATTCTGAAAGGTGAAGACGTAAAAAATTTGGGGACAATTATAGACAGCTGGAGTATGGATACAGAAAGAAATTTTTGGATATTTCTTGAATAAGTTTTAATGTAAATTTTAAGTGCTAAACATTTTCGATACTTGTGCAAATTCACATAATTACTTAAAACATCCAGCGGGGTGACTCAGAAGTCGCAGGTATTGAGTTCAAATCATTTGGGACCTCTCGTGGCCGCTTAGGCGAACGTTAGTATAAATCTTTTCTTGTCATGAATTTTTCGCTCTATCACTTCATACGAATTTATTCTATTGGATCAAAAGTGCCAGGGTCAGATAAGCGAGTGCGTTGTAACAGTGGATTGCTCTTTGGGGAGTTTCTGCCCCGGCCTCGAATTTCTTGGAGGGGAGTGGATCCGCCGTATTTGGGGTGTTTTATCTGTAAATATTATTACGGTCTCTTCCAAAATTTTCCCCACAAGGCACAGAAGGCCAGTCCTTTAGCAAGGCTGAAGTACTGAAATATCATCTTCTGTCCTTAATAACCCAATCCAAACCAAGCACATAACTCATCGTTTCGAATATTATATTCTTTTAATACAGATTCTAGGCAAACAATTTTAATTCGGCACATTTAATGTGTTAGTTTTACTTTTATGGCGATACGGCAGCGGTTTGTTGGTTTGAGTTCTTTATGGCTCATATGTAGATTATAATGTTTGTAATATCGCAGTCATTTAGTTAGTGTCTAATGTCGTAAATATATCTGACCCATAATAATAATAATAATAATAATAATAATAATAATAATAATAATAATAATAATAATTAGTGTCTAACGCCCCTTTTTGCTACAGAGGCCTCACAGGTGATGGACATTGATGATACATGAGATGAAATGATATATTGGGAAAGGATTTATTTTTTTTAAGGAAGGAAACGTTCCAGCCCTAAGTTTAGGGTAGCTCCCCGGCATTTGCCATTTATGAGGACTGAGGAAAACCTGGAAAAATCCTTAGTCTTAGTCGGCCACCCTTGGCGGTACCCATAAATCATGGGAATGTAAGCTGGTTGATGATAAAAATTGCAAGGTGTTCTGTCAAAAAATGATCTCAGTTCTTCTCTAATTTAATTATCATTAAATGATTTTCTGAATTAATATAAAACTAACAAATATTCTCTAAAAAACGTCTAAAAACCGTAGCAAGAATCACTCGCTAGCAACCGCTTGGCTAGGAAGAAATAATAAATTTACACTGCGTTTAATGACATACAACCGTTGAGGATATTTTTCTGTTATTGTACAAAATCAGGCTTTAGAGGCATTTTAAAGTTAACTTTTAATCAACATTAAATTACGATAGATGTTGTCAATTATTAAGGCTTGTATTCATAACGTCAGGATGTGAATTCGCTGAGAATAGGCTTCGTTGACATTGAAGTTATCGCTAGGGCTTCTCGAGGACTGGCGGCCTTAACGGAATTTCATTACACCAAAGAAGCCATGGGTAGTTTCGGATCGGTTTCTTTGCCTTACACCTCCGTAGGGTAGATCGATATTTTTTCCCCTCCACTTATAAAAAAGCGGATGCTTTTACGGTTGAGTGGTAACACTGTCTCATCGTAGTCTGGTGCCTGTCACCTGGAAGAAGGAAGGGGTGAAGAGAGCCACTCCCTACCCTACCCCACGTGAAGCGTTTCGGCAGGTAGTCGACAGCCTTCATCAACCAGTTATTTTGCACTTCGTCGCCTTTTCCCAGAGATATTAAAATCCTCCCTTCTTTTCTCGCGCGGTTAAAAAAGGAACAGCTAGGATAAAAAAAAACTGACACCGGCATTTAGCGGCAGCGGCGCCTACTGTAAATAATTAAGCAGGCGTTTTGCTAGTGCATCAGAATGAACACTAAGCTGCATGGTTCAAAGTACATTTCTAGAACAAGACACAGCTTTTGTTATTGAGTCAGTGCTCTTGTTGCAAAGTTCATAAAGAGGTGGTCGTAATATCTCTTCTCGTCTACCATTCACAAGTGTGCAAAATCCAAATCTGATATCCAAATTGTCACATTTTCCATCTTTGACTTTGTTTTTTCAGTTTTCTGAGAGCTAAGTCACTTGTCTGTTATCGTCTATGCAGTGCATCCTAGGAACTTGGCGCTGGAATAAGTTTACGAAGTGAAAACCGTGCAAGAAGAAGGAGAAGAGAAATCAGTTAGAGTAAAAAAAGTCGAAAAAAGTTGTACCGGAGACACAATTAAAGTTTAAATGCGAATTTGTCTTTCGTGATGTAATGTTGAATGTAAGGTATAAGAATGAAGTAATGTCCGTTGCTTATATCAATTGACCAAACTTGAGTGCTACCCGGTCTCCCACCGCGACTTTTTCTTGTGGTTTATTATAATTCGTATTTATTTATTTAAATATAAAGTTGCGTTATCAGCTGATGTCATCGGGCATTGTTACATTTTTACAAAATTTGTCCAAAGGCTTAAAATTACCCATTTTATATTAAAGTAATTCTAAAATTCGAAATAGATACAGAAATCGATCTAATTTCATACCTATAAAATAAAAACTTCGTGTTCTCTTTTATGTACACCAAATATTGTAATATTCAATAATTCCGCTGTTTACGAAATTTAGTTTTGTAATTTACGTGTTCCCGAAAAAGGTTGTATATGTGAGGTTCATTATGTTTTCTGATACAGTTATAATCGCTGAACATTAAGTATTAAAGTGCTTGTACGTAACTTGGCTTGAAACTATTGTAATTCTACTGGAGCCCAGAGAGAATTTGGTCAACTTTGGGAAATTATGAAAAAAATTAAACAGCAGTATACATTTTAGCAAAATTTGCATTTTAAACTTAGCTATTTTAGTCAAATGAGAAATGAGCTTTACTATCCAGAACTGACTACAGTTTATATGAATGAAATCAACAATGAACAAATGAAACCAAGATTATCATATGATGTTCTTTAAACAGGTATGGCTCTCGTTACTTTATGCTAGCGTTGCTACAACAAAATGGAGTCACCATTGACTAATTTTGATCAGAGGCCTCTCTTTCCTTTCAGACTTGAGGTTCTTTATCGTGCCGTAAATGTACGACACGGGACCCACGGCTTTACTTCTCTTCCGAAGGAAGTCATACTTAGGATTTTTACGCCCGAAAAAATCCATCGTTCCTGGCCGGGTTCAAACCCATGATCTTGGGTTTAGCAGATAAGTATGGTAACTACTACACCACCAGGATCAACTTACAGGTTAGAGTTATACAATATACATATACATCAAAGTATTTTCAATAGCCTCAATAAAATATTATGATCCGGCTTATATAAATATACATTATAATAATATTTCAATGGGGGCGGACCCGAGGAGCTGTTTCAAAGGGTAGGAGATAGGTTAAAGGCCAGAGGAAGGTTTGGAAGGAGGATGAGAGGGGTGAAAGTAAACACTACTTCTTCATGACGCTGTTTTAACCAAATAAGGTAGACATACCTTGAGCCAGTAGACATGCTTCTATTAATGGTAAGTGTGTGAGAAAATCACAAGGAATTCCTCCAAAGGGGAAAACATTGTGCAGAAAGATGTTCATTACGTGGTAGGAATTAACAAGTCCTATATATGTAAGCAGGACACACATATGGAGTGGTTTATTGTCTTAAGAAAACGTTCTGTCCTGTAGCTGCCAAGAAATAGACTTCATAAACATAAGATTTCAAGACTGGATTAGGAATTTGTCATTGTGGTGCAATGAAAACATAAGATATAAATCGATGCACTGATATATTACCTGAGGGCGATACTTTATGAAGAGCATTTATTTACTAAATTAGTAATGAGCGCTCGTCATCAAAGGAATATATGACTCTAGACATCGTCAGTCTTTGTAACACAGTTTTAATTTTAAATTTCTAGTAGAAATCAATATTAAAACCAAGATGGTGGCACTGGTTGTTTATCAATTAATAAAACTCATTCATTAGTCAAGCTGTACCCCATATTAAAACCTTAAGAAAGTGTTTAAAACTTCAGGACTCATAATATATCTTTTTATCATTGCACGAATTTAAACAAACCTTCACCCTCATGTCTGTGAAAAAAAAAAGTTATAGTCCTCAATCACAGATGTGCAATATTGCAAGAAAAAAGTTAAAGAAAAGCAATATAATAAAAGTACTGCTAAAATCCTGAAAAAGCATATTAGCGGAGAGATGGAATAGATCAAGCCTGACGCGAGCCAACATACATGTCGTCAGAGGTAGGAGGTTAGAATTTGCAGTGCTATTTGCATCAGGACGCTAGGCCTGTATGGTTGATGGTAAGGCAACTTTGCATCCATGGTAGAGTTTCCATCATAAATATGAGTTGTTATAAAATATTTTCACTTTTACAACTGTTTACTTTATAATTGCAACATACCCTTCTTACTACCGAACTTCAGCCGTTTTCTAATGTAAAATATATAAAAATTTTAGGGCTGGGGAAAAAAAGCTATTTTCAAATTCATATTTGAGAAAATACTTTCTCTACATATTATAAATTTAATTTTAATAGCTCTTATAGAATCGAAGAAATAAAAGATGAAAAACATACATTTTTAAGTGTCAAAGGCGTATGTACCCCTGCGGCAAGTTTTTTTTCCCTCGTTTATTTAGACATTAAATTTATACCCTCAACATATGCAACTGGTATAGGCATACACCACAATCAAACGTGTCACAAAGTTCAGCGTATCTAAGCCTCTGCTACACAGAACGAAAAAATGCAAAATGGAAAATAATACATTAGCCTTTAAGAACCTACTCCAACAAAAAAAATAGCTTATGATCAGCAATACAGGCATTTTTCATTTCCAATGCCTTCAAATTCCTGTGCTATATCCCTTTAGAGCAGAATGGGTATGGTAAATAAAACTGAACCACTTACTGAGAAACACAAGTGAAACCAAAAATAGATCATTCTAATGGCCCATGCCTATGATGATAGAAATTGCAGCAATTACTCGACCCTTTACTAAAAAGCGAAGTTCGTCAGTTACGTTAATCAAAAGCAAAACCATCCCTTAACGCAATGTCAAGAGAGGAAGTTATGATTGACTTGTAGCCATAAATTGACCTACATTATTTACAAAAATTGGTGAAAGAAAATGTATAGAAATAAAAAATGTGCTTAAATACTTTCTATAAGGTAGTATGAAAAAAAAACAACAACAACAAATCACCAAAATATCTTAAAATCTCCTAAGTCCCAATTTGCAAATTTTAGATACATGCGTGGGTAGTGCTTTATACACAATAAAGTTTGTGTCTCATAAGATGCTCATACTATATGGACAACACATTTCTCTTGTCAAATGAACAACAGCGAGTGATATAATTTCCTAAAGAGATGCAAAAAAAAAAACGTGTGCGGAGAATGGAGGAGGGCAGTTGCAACACCTCATTTGAAATTTTGGAAAGTAATGAGCCTTTTAAATTGGTGAGTGTATTGTATGATTGGTTTATTTTTTTATTTTACCTTCCCGCTAACCACCGAGACCCAGCTGGATAGGCAAAACTTTCCGGGGGAAACAAAACTGGTCGCTATTTGTGCAACCTATACACCATATCAAACAGCTCAACGCTCGTTGAGTAAAAACAGTTCTGTCTAGGAGTCAAAGATAGTTTTTCATAGATGTAAACAAATACGCGATTTTATAGAACGACTAGGGAATACGTTTATAGAAGCTCAAGAGGAACTTAAATTTTGTGACAAAAATATTTACGAATGCCCCTATTAAGTTGTAATTGGTGTAACATAATTAATATTTCTTACGAACAAATGAAGAATGAGTTGACCCCCCCCCCCAAGAAAAGATTATGGGATGCTAACATATCAATTGTTTGTAGTTATAATTACTGATCTGAACTATACGAGAGAAACTTTTGGTTCTTAACGTCTTATTTAGCACATTGTTTAAGCAACATATTTGCAGACTAAACATACTTCCTCTCTCTTCTGAATCTATTTAAGGGGAGTTGTTTTACAGCATACTCTTGGTATAGAAAAAAAAATTATTTCATCTTCTTTAAACCTTTACGTCCTATGGCATTAGGAATTATGCTTTCGGGGTATTTATAAGCGAATGTCGGGAGTCAGTAGCCTTTCAGGGAGCAAATTATCTTTAAACACGCATAGTGCCCAAAATCAGGACGCCTGGAAGACATCACAAACACAGAAAATGTCAGACACTTACAGTGATAAACGAAATATTATTCCAGGATTTGCCTCTTTTTAAAATGGAGCGAGGAAAACCACTAAAAGTATATCAGATAAGTTGGCCGCAGGATTTGAACCTAGAACCTGTCAAATACATGTCTTCAACTCGCTCGGTGTGTACAGTTCTGACTTGCCCTCCGGTATGTCGCTGAGCTAAATGGCGAGGAACTACAATCAGTTTCTTGAAATAATGGATGTCTCCTTCCTTTGCTTTCCCCGTTAACTGTAAGGAAGGTGCGACAACTATTGTGAAGTGCTGTTAAGTCTCTCCATTAAACATTTTATGGCGTCGTTATCTCGCACGAGACAAGTGCGCTGTGTTCCAGAGGAAGCGAGCGGTGTTTCGAAATAAACGCTGTTCGATTCTGTAAACGGAAATTATCAAACCATGTAGTTCTTTTAATGCAGAAAATGGAACCATAAAACAATGCCAACATAAACTCTATTTTTAATCAGGTTTTGTCATATTCACTGGATAGAAGTCGGCCCTGGTGGTCTAGTGGTAACCATACATGTTTCGTAAACCCAATAAGGGAATTAGGAAGGGAAGTAAAGCTGTGGGTCCCATGTCGTAGATTTACAGCATGCAAAAGAACCTCAAGCCTGAAAGAAAATGCTTCTGAGCAAAATTTATCGGCCGTTTTACGCCCTGAATTGAATGGGACGCTGATGGCTGAGATGTTAAAGAGCGGCCATAAATAAACAAAATGAAAAAGAATATTCATTAGATTAACGGTTTTAAGATTTTTCTTGATGGCAGATTTCTGTTGCAAACTCCTAAGATGTAACTAAATGTTTGAAATTGTAAATTTGCATCCTAAAGATGTTTTAAAGTTGTTCATTACTGGTCTAAAGTGCACATTTTATTCAATATTAAATTTTATACTGTAGTGTATTATTACATAATATTACTAATCATAAAAAGTACATAAAGCGCTTAAAACATTACTGCTATTAATAAATGATGACATAGCATCAGCATTGTTTGTTAATTGTAACTCCTAAATCGGAAGGATGCTGTTGTGATATATAAGCAGGCAATAGGAGAAATTTATATTTTGAATTCTGGTTTTACCTATTCCAAACTGTTTCTGTGTGTGTTTTTTTTTTAATATAAATGAATGCAGAGGATAAACTTTTCATACAAGTTGTTAAGAAAGCATCTATATTTTCACAGCGTAGTTTGCATCTGTACATTCAAGAATAAATGTTGTTTACAATGCTCTAATGCTTCGTGCACCCTCTGGGAGGAGAACTGCTGAACCAAATGCAAGTTCAGTTGTAAATAAACTCAGCTTTGACTGACTTTTGTTTAGTATCACGTTAGCTTCAGTGATTAAAAATATAAGGATAAACACATTTCGAATGGCACTGAAATATTCAATATGAAACAAAATTAACGAAACCCAGCATTCATTCCTGACTGAAACTATTAGAATAGATACTATCTTTTTGTGTTTCGGTTCTCATATATTGACAATCCTAGTACTCTTTTGTCTCGAAATTAGTCATTCTAAAATCATAGCACTTCGGAAGAAAAAATGCATTATACACATTCCAAGAAAAAGTCCATGTTTATTGTTATTATTAATAAATATTTAATTACTTATTTTATACAATGAGTAGATTGGATTTCAAAGTTAAGATATAACATACTAAAACAATGGAGCTAACAAATATTCTTAAAACTATACTATTTTTAAGTGATTTTTTTTATCCTATGCCCGTCTCCGACCTCTTGGTCATAAGTCGACGAGCAGCCCAGTACAAAGAAGAATGATAAAAACAATCATTAAAGGCATTGTCTATAACATGCAAAGAGAAACAGTTGAGAACAGCAGGGCAAATGATGAGGCGATCTTCAGTTATGGATACTCCACGGTCGCAAAGAGGGCATGCGTCCGTTTCAGTCAGTCCAATTCTATACAAGTGACTCTGTAAGTAGTCATGACCCATAGCACCGCCACGGGTGGCCGAGTTCGTTAAGGCACGGACTCGTGAGCGGGAGGTCTGGGGTTCGAATCCCGCCAGGAACGTCCTTCCTGACTGAGGTTTTTTTCCAGGTTTTCCTCAGTCCTCATAACTGGCAAATGCCGGGGAGGTACCCTAAATTTAGGCCTGGAACGCTTCCTTCCTTAAAAAGAATCCTTTCCCAATATATCATTTCATCTCATATATCACCAGTGTTCATCGTCTGTGGTGCCTCAGCAGTAAAAACGGGCGTTAAACACTAATAAAAAAAAAGCCGTAGCAGACCACCCCAACTGATCTAGGTAGAGAATGATTCAAAAAGGAGTTCCACTTTTTCCCACAAGGTTTTTCTCTATACAGGCTGAAGCGGTTAGATTTAATAAGTAAAGTAAAAACAAAAAATTATACCTAGATCCCGCAATACCCTTGTTGAAATCGGGAGAGAGCTATGCCTTAATATAAAAAAAATTAATTATAAAAGAATATTAGAAATGGCTAATATTTCTCATAAGGTAATATTTGGAGTTTAAGGTCATTTGTTGGTTTCCCAACAGTATGGATTGTTATATTTCCATAAGACAGAAGGTTGAACATTAATCCAAAATATCATAGACTGTACAATTTCCTGTATTTCGTACGCACGTAATTCGTTAAGGCATTACACAAGTGTAACAATAATATTCCATTAAGTGAATAATAGAACAAAAAGGCGACGTTTATCAGTCTGAATGCCTAATCCTTACGGACATGCATATCTCTACCGGGAGTCGCGTTTTGAGATTTGTTGTGACATTACACTCACTGTGGTCTACATTCCTGTCGTCTTTATCGCCCCTTTCAAATCAATCAGCTTCCATTCCGCTCTTAGCCACATCGACTATCCCCCCCTCTCGCTTCTCATCCGTCAGCAGACCTTCCATTTGCATTCTTACTGTCTTCATCTGTGCCACAACAGAGGGAAAGCGCGAAGAGGTGCTAGACGTTTAATGGCTACTAGCACAGACGTCAATAAAACAAATTCTAGCGTTTTAAAGCCTCCATGCTGAGTCCTGTGGAAGTGATAACTAAATATTTAATAAGCTGTGTCGATGCAGTGGTAATTACAAACATAAACGTGGGCTGTTTACTTTACAACTTATCGCTTTACCTGTCGATGTCTTTGTTAGTTCCGAACTGCGTCTATCGACGAAGATTTTGTAAGCGAAGCGCTTTTTATCCACAATTTTGACTAATTCATAACTAAGAAGGTTTTTGTATTTTGATTTGCAGATAAAAATAACTTATTTCTATCAAAAGGTATTCTAGAACTCCAGAGTTACAAATAAGAATATTAAAAACCGTTTCAATGAAGCATTGTTAGGGACTTAAATTGTAGGATTCCAGATTTTTATGCTATTTTTGCTTACAGTTGGCAATTTAGAGTTTTGTCACTAAATTCAGTCATTATTAAAGATTAGTAATGCCTTGATTCCTTAACTATAGTATCATAAACAAACAATTTTATACAATGACTTGAAAAAGAATTAAAGAATAAAGAGCCCAATCTGCAGAAACGAAATTTATGAGAAACGTGGAAAAAATATGAAGTACTATATATACCAAAACAAAATTCAAAACAATAAACCAACTGGAATGAGGAATTTAGGTCGGCCGAAAAAAGAGAGGGTTGTATTAGTAATTGTTAGATATTTGTAGCTTATATTGCCCATTTTAAAAAATATATGATAAATAATTCGAAGTTACCGCCCCCACTCAATAAAAATAGTAAAATAATTTAATATAGTAAATGCTATTAGGTAAACCACAAGTTTTTGTTTAAAAAAAAGTATATAGTGTAATACGCAGGTATTAAAATAGAGAACTTAATCGTTATAAATATTATAACATTGTATTTGAAATGGAAAAAAGCAGAAAAAAAATCACAGTATTGAACAAGCAAAGAATTTGGTTTTAAAAAAATATTTACAATATTTAAAATATGCTCGCTGTTTTCTTCAGCAAATACAATTCTTTCGGTTATGCCATGAACAGCATCTTGCATACTAGGTATATTGCAAATTCCTTGCGAAAAAGGAGTAACTCCTTCATTAAGGTAACATTAAAACGATCCGCATGACTTAACCGTTTTGCAGGAGTATAGATGTGGGGCGGTGTTACATTTTATATGTTCAAATTTACCTCAGATCTCGAGAAAACTTATATTACTTCATAATAGAGACTAGCTTTAATATAACATTTAATGGCAGAACCATGGCTTTCGACCTTAAATCAATTCTGTAGCGGTATTAATAAAATATTTAATATTTTAATCACCAAAATATAATTATAATCACCACCAAATTCCAGTTTTTGTCCCAGACAATGTTTTTATTTTTCTCCATTTTAATTATTACCTTTTAAAGGTTGAAGTGACTTTTGAAACGACCCATATTTGTATTTATGTCACTCACTGTCTATGTGAGATTCTTTATAGAAAACCAGCCTGCGCTATTACTATGTATTTATGTCGTTAATGAACCATCATATATAAAATATCAAAGCTCTTATATTGTTTGAACATTTAAATTACAATAACGTATAACATTCTTATACATGATGTTAAATGATCAAGTTACATTTTCACTTTATTTTTATCATTTTAATATTCGTAAAGTGCGGGACAGTCGTTGATTGCCTCGCCCCATTCCACAGACTTCGGTATGTCCAGTGTTATCGCTTTTGTCTAAACCAGTGGCATCCAATGTTTCTTCATTCGC
Source organism: Metallyticus violacea (assembly GCA_030762175.1). NCBI lineage: Eukaryota > Metazoa > Arthropoda > Insecta > Mantodea > Metallyticidae > Metallyticus > Metallyticus violacea. The sequence goes on from CM060834.1 coordinate 90,703,518, forward strand.
GTGTCTGATTTTTTTCCAAGAATGTATCTAAATGTAGTGTTGCGTTTTTATTATTATTATTATTATTATTTGCAGTATTTTACAAAATACAATTGCTCATTTATATATATATATATATATATATATATATAATATAAATGAAAAATAAAAATAAAATAACACTATTAACAATGCATCAATTAACTATAATAATAAAAGTAGATAAGGATAGAACACTTAGATAAAGTCACACTTGAAATTGCTATATTTCGAACTACTGGAGTTCTTCAATGGCAAAAGCTAGATTTGTGTATATATATTGCTGTAAGTAACAGCGCTCTACAAACTCGCTATTGGCCAGCTTAAGAGCCGAAGGGGTAAAGAATGTTGTTGGATATAGATGTAATGCCGAGTTCCATTACCATTAATCTTTTGCTTCAGCAGACATTCATCTTAGTGCTGAAGCGACCTTGCACTGTCGTTACTTTGTTGTTCACATGATACAAAGATCCGTCATTTTCTTGGAATCGGAAACAAAGCAGCCAAGAGGAAGGAAGGGTTTCTTTCTGTTTCTTGATTACTTCTTCATCTAAGTACTAAAGTTGATTTTTTTAAGTTTTTAAGAAACGTCACAAACTAATCCATTTGGGGATCAGAGAAAAGAAACATGGGGGAGGGGGCATAGCTGGCCCGGGAGCCATCTGTGGGATCACCCTAAACAGTAACAGTACTGCAAAGAGATATCTGATAATTCTCGGGCATTACCACTGTTGCTGTCGTACTCAAAGATTGAGCAGGAACTATGAACATTTCTTTTCTATCTGTTGTTAAGAAAATCTGCAACTACATCATTCCTCAGGTGTTTCAGATCAATGTAGCATAAATAAGCAGCTGTTTAAATGTGACCTCAGTTTCAGGAAAAATGGTCATCATGGCTTGTCCCGTACTGAACTATTATACACCTATACAATTAAAATACTTATGTTAGTCTTTCAACAACACTTTTAAGTATTGAAATTTTCTCTGTTTATATTTATTTTAATTGTCCAATAAAGCGTTGCTCATGAACTCTAGTTCAGAGTTTTGGAAGCTGATTGTACATAGCACGAATTATAACGCTTTTTGAGTCTACCCCCATTAGACCACATTGCGTTGGAGCATACCAAGTGCTTTTTCACTTTCATTGTGTGTCAGTGCATAAAATCTAATATGGAAAGAAAAGTCATAAACGTATTCTCTTTCTCTGCCGTTATCTGCTTGCAATAGACCTGGTGCTACACCTTACAATGGGACTTAGAGAGTTTATAACATTCTGCGCTTTTGTTTCCTTTACAGACCCTGGTGCAGATTTAACAAAGACACAAAGAGTCTGCTTATCGTTTTCTTTTGTAAGCTTCATCATGTGCACTATGAGGGTTATCTCAAAGATTTCTTCTTTCAGAAGTTCGCAAAAAGGAAATTGCGTATATTTTGAAACAATATAAACTTCATATGTTTATTTTAATCTTAATAATCTAATATAATAATAAATATTAAGTAATGTTAATTATATTTGAAAATATAATAGCACATAAATGTATATGGCCCCAAAAAACTGCTAGAAATGCATGATCCTTGCTTTTGAATTATGATCTAGTCAATACTGTTGCAGTTCTAAAGCCTAAAATTCAATAGTTGATAGGTCTAAGTTACAGCCCAACAAGAGCAAACGTCTATTTTAGGTATGTTACCTACAAAACCTTTTACTTGATGGATTAGATATGTGCATAATTTCAAAACTTTCCAGTCTGAATAACTAACTCTTAAAATCAATTTATTTTTTTTTTAAAAAAGTGGTCCATTTAGATATTGAGAGGAGCAAAAGAAGGGTTTAGGGCTATTTCATGAATAGAATAAGAATAAAGGTGATTGAAATTAGAATAACTAACACTTGTATAAAATGATATACTAATGAATATTCAATTCAGAAACCGTGAGACTGAAACGGATACAAATCGACTCATTTAAATCATTACCGTTTGATTTTCTAATGCCAACTGAGATAAAAAAAAAAGCTAATGTGCAGTGTTTATATTTTTCTTGTATTATGTGATTTGGAATTCCTAATGGTAAGATCAATTTGCACATTTGACGCACCACCAAAACGCTTTGAAGAACCCTCCATTTTGCGTTATGATTATCGATTGTCCATGCTTTTGTTGCTATTAATAGCTCCTCACCGTCTCTAACAAAAGTGATTTTGATGCGTGTTCAAGAATTATAGTTGGTATAGGAGGTATAGAGTTGGTCACACTGACAAGACAAATAAATGCATGTCGCGTGATTAAACACATTTGATAACCTTTTAATCCGGCTGTGATTGGTCAAAATTCAACATTTTGTTTCATTTCATCGATCGATTTGAAGATTACGTCACTTCAAATTGCAAGAAGACACGTGGGCTCTCTGCTTGTTGGAAAAAAAGCGAAGATTAAGCCAGCAACACACCCGAAATAATTTTAGGAGGGTGGGTTTGCGCCAACCAAAAACGATGTCATAATTATGATACTGAAAATGCTCAAGAAGCTTAGAATAGTGTCATGCATGCTAAAATGTGTAGACTTGCGAATAATTACAGCGCAAAAAATCCTGCAAGAATGTTTTTCGTGTGCCGGTACTGCTAGAAAGCAAATCACGAATAAAACAGTCAACAGTTGTCTTGATTTCACAGAAAACATCAGAAGTAAACTTTTCTAAGAAATGCAGCAAAGAGATCCATGCAAACATGAACCTAATTCCGGATATCAGTTCCAGAATAATTAACAACTATTAATAATTAAATGAACCAAGAATGAGGAGCTTTTAAGCAGCAAAAATGATGAGAAATCAGAAGAAAATGCATATGGATTGTGTTTTGACAATAAGTACCTTCATAAACAATGTAAAATGTACGGAAACCGATTCAAATTGTATGGGCAAGTGAGTGGGGCGTTTCACCTTCCGTCGTGAGGCAATCACCACCACTCTGGGGAGAGATGACCGTTGAGCGCCAATGGGCCGCATTGTTAATATAGACGCAAGGTGCAGACAAGCCCTGCATAGCGAATTGATATTCTTAAAGAGCATATTTTAAAACCTTAGTATTAGGGTCATTAAAATGCGGGGCGACTCACGAGATCTTACCCTAAAATAAACACATGATAAACATATTTTTAGTTACGATATAGTTTCGGTGAGAAATATAGTAATTAACCTTCAATTATCTTTTTGACAAAATTCTTAAATTCCCCTATTTGTAGTGGAAAGTTCATATATACAGAGACTCGCTTGGTTTAGGTTAGGCGCGTGGCGGACAACTAAGCAGCAGACAGAGAGGATACGTGGAAGAAAGAAAGGAGGAAGAGGGAGTAAGCACACTTTTAAGTCCCGCTCAGATCGGAAGAGGCAGACAATCGGCAAGCGGGATAGATGAACATGAGTGATTATATTTTTGGAATGTTTGTACATATATGTGTGGGAGTGTAAATTACTTACTCTTGCACTGTTCTCTTTTTATTAATTTTATTTATTACTTCCATTTTTCTACTATTATATATTTTTTTCATTTATTCATGTCATTATTATATTGATATACTGATTTTCTCTTAAGAGTTAAATTTAATGTTAAATTTAAATTTTTAATGTTAAATTTAAATTTAAAGTTAAATTTAATGTGTGTAAATTTAATGTATTTGCTAGTGTAATAGGAAAGCTACTAATATTACTTTTTTTTTTTTTTACAACTGTAACTATTGGATTTTTGCAAGTCTTTAGACTTAATTTTAACAAACGTTTTTGAGACTGCAACATATTGATTTGGGACCTATACATACACAGCCCTAAGTTGCCTCTGAATAGGATATTCAGAGGTCTGTACACAAATCACATTTACAAAGAACACTTAAAGTTGTATAATAAAATACAACGTATGTGTGTAAACAAGTGCTGGGTGCTCATGCTGGAGATGTTATCGACTGGTCAAAGACATCAATCTATTGGAAATATTGCTAAGGTCATTGCATTAACAGACACAATTTGCCTTCTGTCTAGTGTATGCAAACCTCTGGGTTTTCGGAGAGAGTATTCTGCGGCCTTGGCAAGGATGCCAAACAAACAGCATTGACTGAAAGAGTGAATGAATTCACCTTAGTCAATTACGTCTGTAAGAAAGAGACGGATGCAGGAACGGCGAAGCTTTTCGAGCTGTCTTTGGACGACAGGTATAAGTAAAGGCTGTTGTTTCATCACTTGGTCGTCCTGTAGCTTCTGAGCAATGGTATACAGTACCAGAGCGGCGTGGAGAAAGGGGCGGTGGGAGGTTCGCCGCGGAAGCTGTTTCACAATGTACAATCACAGCACTATGTGATAACCATCAAAACAACTCTGCCTTACTTGACTCACATGGAGGTTTATGGCGACCAGAATAATCCCCATCTGTCTTCTCCTCCGTATATCGAAATGCAAGCCTCCTACATGACTGCACCGTACTGTGTGCTCACTGTAACTTACCAGCAGATTCATAATATTCATGGATGTCACTTAACGCGACATTGTTGAACACCTGTATCTTTGGTATCTTGAATGCTAAGATAAAACTAAAACCCTATATCTGCAGGTAACATATGTAGAAACAACAACTACAAGCTACAGTTGACAGAACACAGATAGAATGCGTATGCAAAAGATTAAAACAGAAGCACACACTGAGCGAGTATGTAAGAATTGACTGTGGTCAATCGCGATCATAAGAAGAGAGACAAATAATTCTTTAACATCTCGCACATTGTAAATAACTGTTTGAAACAAATTGCTTATCTCTCGTTGTTAAAACTCTAATGCCATATGTTTGTTTGTGTGTGTGTGTGTGTGTGTGTGTGTTGGTACTTTATTTTCGCATTCTCTGGTATTTTGCATACCATAGAAGTAAAGTATACTGGACATTACAACTGAGTACCTGTGTGGGAATCAGAAATGCAAGTGCCTCTCGCCGCATGTGAAACTTACATATGAGTGCCGCGGCGTGTGAAACTGAAATCTGCTTATCTGATGACTTCACATGTCAAGTGAGAACTCCTCGCCGCGTGTACACCTGACAAATGAGCAGTGCGGGCATCTTGCCGCGTGTAAATCTTATAACTGCTTACTTCAGCAGGGCAAACGCTTCCTTGTATTTTAATTCAAATTAAGTAATCGCTAGATTAACGACGCCAAAGCGGGTCACAAAGGCATGTGCAAGTTTCGCGCCTATCTTTAAAAGTTCAAACAAACATTTAGCATTGACTGGTTCAAGTCCATCTGCTACATGTGCCATTAGCTATTTTTGAAAAGTTAAAATATTTTGTTGGCACTGACTTGTTTAAGGCTAACAGTACAACGCCTGTAGGGATCAAGGCCCGATAGATTTAAAAGTCTTTCAGTTTATTAACCCTGCAATGGCAGCTCTTTTAAACGTAGCATCACTCGACCCTAGGGGTTTCTTATGTAGATGTTTATGACCCTCTTGCCCTTCTAAGCTACCTTCTAACACCAGAGACCTTTTCTTTTGTACAACTCACATCTTAACATTATGTAGTTGTTTACATAAAATATTATGATAATTAGGTTTGCTACATACATATAAATATATATTTCATTGGGGGTGGGCCATAATAACTGTGTCAAGATCTTATAACACAAAAAGGAGGCAATATAAGGCATCTGTACTAGAGCGAGAGAGGTTAAGGAGCATCACGTTTGAGAAATTAATTCGATTTTCTGTAGTTCCAAGTATAATCTGGGGCTACTCAGCATTTAAAAATAAATGTACAAATCCTATATCTGAGCTAAGATTTGTTGTTGTTTTTTTAATTGGTGTATTGGTTATTTGAATAATTTATTACAGGGAAACATTCGTTCTATAAATCTTATTCTGAATCTTTGCTCTTAACACTTATATTTCTAAAAGGTTCAACAATCTATAGGTAATAATTCTTTCAGAAGATGTCTTCAGTACTTTAAAAAGCTAAAAAGACACCGATGTAAGGCCAATAATTATCAATCTTCAAACTACAAACAACACACTCTTATTCAAACAAAAACTTATGTATTAACCTCTATCTTTTGTTTTAAAAATGGATAGGCACACCATTCTGTGTCTCTAGTTTCTCATTTTTATAAGTTGAATTCCTTCTGCTGGTCCTTTCTATTTCCAGAGAGCACAAACGTCTACATTAAGTTTTGTGGCCGGCCTGCACGGCTCTCTGTGGTAGTAATGGTGGTAAGAAGAAAATACCAGCATGCACGTAACAGAACCAAGTGATCATCAAGACAGCCAGCTGGCAAGGCATGGCCGGAATGAGAGGGGAACTTTTGAAGTTCTTAAGCCTGCTCTACAGCAACAATGAACTCCCTACTTGCTTGTAATAGTTGTATCAATAAGAGCTGAACAAAGGCTAATAAATAACAGATATTTTTCTTTCTATTTCCTAATGTAATTATTACGTTCAAGGCTCTGAAAAGCAGTTTATTTATTTATTCTGAAGTACGCGCAGGGACCACACGAACTAAGCAAATAGGAAAATATTTCAGCCTATTGTCTGATTTGTAGTCTTGCAGAGAAAATCTCAGTAATACAACGTATAAAATTAATCTTGCAATGCGATATGCATGCTTCAAAGTTTTAAAACTTCCTGTTCAAGACCAAAGTCAGAACCTAAACTATAATGTTATGTGAAAAACAGTGTGAACAATTTGAACTAAAAATAATAAAAGAACGCAGATCTATTAAGTGGCTGCCTGCCGACGGCAGGTTCCAGAGAGGAATCAATCTCTTAGACGAAGTTTCACTCCGCATGGAATTTACTCCAAAAAGGTGAGTTCATAGATTTATCTACTATGGAATGAATCGGCGTAGCTCAGATTTCGTGGTTTTCCTGGTTGCTTAGGCGAATGCTTGGATAAGTCTTTCCTTTCTACGAGTTTTCTGCTGTCTCATTCATTCCATTATTTCGACTTATGCCAGGTAAACCGGATTGGTGCAGTGTGCGGCGTAGCAGTGGGTCCGTGCTTTGGGAATGTTTCTGTTCTGGCCTGTAGTGATGAAGTATCCATTCTGAGAAAATCGGTTACCTTAAGGGCGCTCACCCAGCTATGTCAATGCTTCTGGTGCCGAATATATACTTCCGTCCCCATTTATCCAATCAAGCTTTAACTGGCTTAGGATGGTCTCACTTAATCCTAGCAGCATGGTAGCTCTGGAGAGTCAAGGCTTGCCGTATCTAAAAGTTACATGGTTAACGCACGATACCTGAAGCAATACCAGCCCAAGTCCCTACTTTTCTGTATCAAATACTTTTTCAATTTTCGTAAGAATTTGTCTCTTTCCATTCCGGAGGGCATGTTAGAAGTGGGGAATCGGCAGACACAAACAGCCTATTAAGACTACAGCCTAAGTTTTTTAATAGAAGCATAGAAATAACATCTCAAAGTACTATTTACTTTTCCTAACTAATGTTTATACGCTTCAAGAAGTTATGTCTTTATGAACTTTCGAAATAAAAACTGGGAGCCACAGTAACAGAACAATAAATTTATTGCAGAACTAGAGCATTTTGTACACAGTTTCCTATCTAACTTCTGGTATTTAATTTGTTGTAATATAAAGCATGTTTCTGGTGCGGTAAAATACCAACTGAAATTCGCTTTAAATGGACAGCATAGAGGAAAAACCCGCAAGCCGTGATCTAGTAGCGTCCTTACAAAGAGAAAGGAAACCTATAAGAGTCGGTCCTGGTGGTGTAGTGGTAACCTTACCTGCCTTTTAAACCTAAGATCGCGGGTTCAAGCCTGGCCAGGATCAATGGCTTTTTTTCTAATTATGGCTTCCTTCGGAAGGGAACTAAAGCCATGGGCCCCGTGTTGTAGATTTACGGCACGAAAAACAACCTCAAAATTTGTCGGCTGTTTCACGTCCTGCATTGAATGGGACGCTGATGACCTGAGATGTTAAAGAGCGTCCTTAAATAAAGAAATCAAAAAAGACACCTATAACAGCAGTTACAGTAAATGCTTTATTATAAATAAATAAATAAATAAATTGTTTATATCATATAGTTTAAAACAATAATAAACACAATAGTACAGCATTAATACGTTGTTACGTAAGTATAGTATACATATTTATATACGTTTAGAGAAGGTCGATATTCCAAACGTCATAACTCGCATAAGCAAATCTTTTGTCTGTTACTCGTCTGCATTTAAAACATCTTTGATGCTGCATGTACGTTCACGTGAAAAAAGAAGACGATGGAAGAGAGCGCAACGAATTTTTCACTTAATAAGATTTTTTTCTAACACTTGAAATCATTGGACCGGTGAAAGATTATTAGTAAGCATTATTCTCGACCTGTAATCTTTTATGAACTGCAAGAAACTGGAGGTGCGAAACCACTTGGCTTTACTCTGTGGAAAAACGACTTTTGAATTTATAGACACTGCATCAGTGAGCTAATTACAAAACTTGAAGTTAAGCTAATAAAAATGCCATTCGTAAAACATTCTTGATGTTAAGGAGATATATTTTTCGCTTTCAGTAAATATGAAAATGCTTAAATAAGTGAATTGAAGAGGTAGATGGAGAAAAGTGTGTGTTTATTTTTATTTATTTACGGACGCTCTTTTAATATCTCAGGTCATCAGCGTCCCGTTCAATGCAGGGCGTGAAACGGCCGACAAATTTTGCTCAGAGGCCTCTCTTTGAGGTTTGAGGTTCTTTTTCGTGCCATAAATGTACGACACGGGATCCACGGCTTTACTTCTCTTCCAAAAGAGCCGTACATAAATTTTTATGCCTGAAAAAATCCATCGATCCTGGCAGGGATAGAACCCGTGATCTTGGGTTTACGAGGTAAGCATGGTAACCACTAGACCACCAGGACTGACTATAAGTATACATTACACCTCATTATATGGAACGTTTATGCAAATTTTAATTAGTAGATTTTTTTTGTTTATTTACGGATTCTCTTTAACATCTCAGATAATTAGTGTACGATTCAATTTAGGGCGTGAAACAGTCAACAATTTTCCTCAAAGGCCTCTTTTTTCAGTCTTGAGGTTCCGTATCATGCCGTAAATGTACGACATGGGACCCACGGCTTTACTTTCCTTCCGAAGGAAGCCATACTTAGGATTTTTACGCCCGATCCTGACCCGGATCGAACCCGCGACGATTGAAAATTGAATTTTATTTTTTTTTTGTAATAATGATTTAATTAGTATAATTTAATTACTTTGGGTTTAGGAGGCAGGTATGGTACATAGATTAATAATGAATGAATTCCAATAAAGAATTCTGCGAAGAAACGAGCAAAACTGGAAAAGCAACAAAAAATTTATAAAACAAATATATCCGTAGTTAAAACTGAAAATCTGTGAGAGCGGCTAAAGATTTTTTTTCGTAGTGTTTAGCACCCGTTTTTACTTCAGAGGCACCACAGACGGTACACAGATAATACATGAGATGAAATGATAATTGGGAAAGGATATTTTTTTAAGGAACGAAGCGTTCCAGGCCTAAGTTTATGGTACCTGTCCGGCAATTGCCGTTTATGAGGACTAAGGAAAACCTGGAAAAAAAACCCAGTCAGGGAGGACGGTCCTGGTGGGATTCGAACCCCAGACCTCCAGCTCACGAGTCCGTGCTTTAACGACCCCGGCCATCCGTGGCTGTTGCAAGATTGTAAAAGTGCAGTGTGAAGTAATGTTAAACCTAAAGCTCCATGTTTCAATATTCGTTATTACTTATGAAAATAAATATTACAGTAAATACATTTAAATTTAAAATTAAATGTATGAATTCTTTTTATTGCTTAAGCATTTTAATTGTATGTTAAATAATTGAAAAAATTCAAATGAGGTAATTTATTACTCATTCAACTCCATTTCCTTTTGCATTCGTATTTACATCATATTAAAACAGTTGAGGTAAGCATAATATTATTTAAGGAATACGTGCAACTAATTTAATAATATGACTTTAAAAAGTTTAAAAAAATCTTGTTAAATGGATATAATAACAAATAGATCAAAATGCCCAGGAGAATTTTGATTTTAGACTACGTAGAAACCAATTTCCAATGAGATGAAGGAAGAAAACTAACTTTTGAAATGATTCGTAGGATTCAACGGCAAGCCTTAAATACGTTCTAGATATTCAACACAGTTCATATTTGCTCTTATAGTAGATCTCATAAAATGTCAGAACATTTTCGTGAAGTACCTGGGAAGTGTTCCCAGTGCACAGAAAATCAGCCATTCAAGATGGGCGTTGTCACAAACAACATATAAAGCTACAAAAAATGACGTTTGCTGGTCGGACTGCTTGTGTACGTTTATGATGGTGTTCCGACCAAGCATTTCAATACTTAGGCTTTACCTGAGCCTTAAATGTGAGGAGAGTGGGAGAAACTTCAGCTGACGGACAGAGCGAATCCTTCTCCAACTTGCAGCCTGAACGCAACCCACTATTACCCCGGCCAGTCTGTGCTGCTGTTACTGCTAGTTTCTCTCTCCAGTGATTTCACTCCCAACTCTTTCGAGTTATGTTTTTCTCTCTCTGTCTCTCATACCCCCTTTCGTCTTCTCCTCTTCTCACCATTAAACTCTCAGTCTGTCTCTGTCATACTCATGTCATTGCTTGAAATGTTCATCTTCTTTCTCCGAGCTGGAAAACCACAACATAGCGCGGTTCGCTGCTCAGATCTGACCACGTCGTCGGAGAGCCATCATTACAGAAATTGGCATCTTTGGAGAAGGAGAAGAAAGAATGAGAATAAGAACTCGGCGCATATCTACAGCGGGAACGTGGCGAGGAAGAATGAAAAAATAAGAACGAAAAATTGGAAGTGGAAATAAAAGAAACAAAATCTAATACTTCTTTTTGCATGCCCCACCGCTCGCTGTAGAAAAGTGAACTTATCCTACCTGCGTCGTAAAACAATCAACGTTCTCGGAGTTGGAATGAACAATTCTACTAATGCAACTTAAGCATTTAGGCCCAAAACAGAGTTTCTCAATTTACAGAGAGATGATTTGGTAATGATGAATAAACATTTGTGCTTGAACCCCAAGCACTGGTTAAATTTCGTTAACCACTGCCAAAGTTATGATTTTTTTCCCCTTGACGTTTGGTTATCCTTTGTTTCACTTCCAGACTAGTACTTCAGTTGATGATTACCGTTAGCTTCTCACTTGCATTAGCCATTTTTACTTTCCGTAAAATGTCTATAACTGAGAGATGTGCTCAGATATGTCTAAAGGAAGGTTGACCGTTACTATCAAATCATTTGCTCCCCTCTCCATTATCTACAGAGGGTGCCAGAAAATGTAGAGACATTTCAAGCAAAGTAAAAACTGTGTTAACATAACAAAACTGAATTCACACAAACAGAAAATAATAAGCACTAATCATCTTACACTTTTACAGTTACAACAGTTGCTCAAAATGCCCACCATCGGCGTCGTAACACTTCTGAGTACGTTGAACTACTGATTGAGTAACGTTTGCGAAAGTGTCCTCAGCGATTGCAGCACATGCCGTTTCAATTTCTTCCCGAAGTGCTGTCAGTGTAGCTGGCTTTCTACGGTATGCGCCCCCATGAGTTTCAAATGTGTCTCGAATGCGTGCAATTGTTAATCACGTTGGCGGTTCTGTTCTGTACGCATGTCTCCACTTCTTTTGAACTTCAACAACATTCTCCGTTTTCCAATGTCACTTCAAATTTGTTTTCTGCTGTTAAAATGATAATTTTGGCTACATTTTGTTGTAGCAACGTAATGGGAGTCGCATAGTTTACAGAACATCGTATGTTAAACTTGGCCTCATTTGTTCATTGTTGATTTACCTGTCACGTAGCAACGCTATCATAATGTAGTGAGTCACATCTGTTTACAGAACATCATACTACACATTACTGTTGTTTTTCGGTTCAACTTTGAAATAAATTAAATAGATATCTACTGTAAAAGTGTGTATATATTTGTTAGCACTCTCAGTAGTTTTGTGCGCTGAAATCGATAATGTTTTGCAAAATAATTGTACCATTTCATAATCGGTTGCCTCACTACCTACAGAACCCCCGACATTTCTTTAATAATTACCACACCGGTTATTATATTGCAACGAAATTTGAACATAAGCTCCTTTATTGTGTGAGCAATTAAATAAAATATGTCCATAGGGCCTAATTGTTGCGACATGGAGTGCCGGTCCATCAGCCAGTATGTCACCTGTGTAAGGTCGGGCATGTGCCTGGCCTACAGCGTACCTATACAAAATCTTGTTATGTTTGTCAGTAAGGCAGAAGGGCAAGAAATCAGCACTGAGAAAGAAAACATTGATCAATAAGAGTATCTCTTAAACCAGGGAGTAAGGACGTTCATTGAAGTTTTGTTGACCCAAAGAGGACATTTCGGTCATCTCTTCATAGCTAAATGATAGGAAAGTTTTGTCAAAAACACAAGTTACTCATGTTCCTCTGCAAAAGCTCTCTGAACTATCAGAAGCAAAATTAAAAGAAACGTAATTTGTAGGCCCGGATTTAAGGAAATTTATGTAGATAAAGCATCTCAACCTATAATGACTGATGTTGAAAGATAGACTTGGATTTTCTCCAAAAGTATTCAGACAAAGTTTCTAGAAAACAGTAACGACCCTGCTTGTGTGAGCATAAATAGAAACATGACTGCATACTTGAACTGTATCCCGGATAATCAGTGAGCAAAGAACAAGGGGGAGCGTTCCATCAGGACATTCGGAAAATGAACATAAATATCAAAATCGAAGGGGAAATTCAGCACTGATGGCAGATTTGTGCTGGAAATATCCGAAAATTCACGCAAGAGAAGAAGCAAAATACAGGGCTCAATTTGCAAGAGGAAAAGAAAATAGGAAGATTTTAAAAGGCCTTTCACCTGTTACATTTTAATTGGAATTTGTGTTTCATAATTTAACAATTTTGTACAAAAATTACCAATGTCTTCTTCTTATTTGGCGCGAAGTAAGCCTGGCGACCTCTGCATCCTCTATCTCCGTCTTACGACTTCATTCGTAGCGGGCAGTAGTGCAGGGGAGAGTGTGTGCAGCACACCGCCAATTGCCTACCTCTCTATTAGGCAACTTTCCAACTGCCCTCATAAGGCTGACCTTCCAGAACTTCCTAACATAGAAAAAGTTCTAAGTAGGTACCGGAAATCGAACCCGGGCTTACCGGCCAGCAGTCAGCAACGCTAATCACTAGATATCAATGAGGTGATCGATATATACATATATATATATATATATATATTAACAGTAATTATGATATAGAAAAAGATAAAACACAAAGAAAATGTCACACTTGAGATCGCTATATTGTAATGTTCATTAATTATGGTATATCAACGCCCTACGTTTGAATTATAGTAGTCAATGAGAAAATAGTACGTAGGTATAGGAAGAATCTAAGTTCAACCTATTCCTGCTTGTTGCTAAGTGAACGATTGCGCCACGTAAAATGCTTTAAGTCGTCAACGGAAGTGGTAAACTAAACGGATTTGCATAAGTTAGCCCTTTCTGACTCAACTATGCAATGTAAAAGTATAAAATATTCAACCAAGTAAAACTAACTTTTCGTATAATAATTTTGACCAATTTTCATTTTAATACACGCCTTGGCAGTACATGTGACAATAAAAATAAACACGTTCCTTATTATGAAATGGTCAAGTTTCAGCTGCAAACAACCAATAAGTTTTCATTCTAACACAATCAATCACTTTAACACAGTTAGGAAAAGACGTTTCCTCGCGTCTCCTACAAGGACTTTGTGCTTAAGGTAATAGTTGTCTAAGGTTTCACTGATATTGGTCTCGAATCTTCCTAGCTTTGATGTAGTTACTTTTATGACAAAGGAAGCATTCTGATCTTGGAAGTCATAATCTGTCGCTCAGTTATCAGCATTTCACCAATCCTATGTCAGGGTATGCTTCTTGCTTTAGATATGCTACACGAAATATATATATATATTTACATAATTCTTCCCTATATTTCAAAATTTCATAAATTGCGTTCCAGGCCTTCAAGAAGCATATGAACCATTCAAATTAAGTTACATTTAGCACCTACAAATGTCAAGAGGAGTAGATGATCAGCTTATCATATCAAATGTCATACAGTATGAGGCTAAGGTGTTACTTGGACGTGAAATAACCAGTAATGTTGTCCAGGAACCTCTTTTTTCGGGTAAAGAGCTCTTTAACGTGTCCAAAACCTACGACAGGAGACCCAGAGCTTAATTTATTCCCACATTATCTTACTCGAGAGAAAGAGTGGAAAAAAATTCTTTGCGACTTAACCCATTGGTGGTATTCTCTTCAATTGGATGCTATTGCTGCGAAATAAAACTATTCGGTATAGTCACTATATATATATATATATATATATATATATATATATATATGGTGATGTGTTTATTCAGCCAGTTAATTTATTTCATTAAACGCAATAAAGATTTGGTGCTTGTTACATGAGCCATGATGGTTGAACGTACAAATAAAAACAATATAAGTATTAATGAGTAGTATTTTCAAATGTGTAAAAGGTCCCGAGTTCTTCATCAGATAACACTGATAGTTTAGATTATATAGTATTTGCCAAGCTGCAAGAACCTCCACCCCATTTGCCGATATTGCAGCGCATTATAAATCTCTAAGGGCATCGTCTGAGTGAGACATTTGTTTTTGCTTTGAGGCCCACAATTCTGTATTTTTTTTTCTCTAAAACGAAAATATGAATTTTCATGATTTATCAGATACAAAATAAAATAGTCACTAAAGATACAGCGCATACAAACCTCTATTTGCGTTGACAATTCAGAGAACATCTATCAATTACATGATCATAAATGTTAACAGTACCAAAGGTTTCCAACGAAACTCTAGAATTTTGAATTTTACTTCTTTTATTTGAAGTTTCATCACCTTCAACTGTTTATATTAATTGGCAAACAAGAGAATGTTGTCGATTCAAAACCAAGAACAAATAATGTGCAATGAATTCGGTTTACTCTCTGCCGTTGGCACTCGACAACTTTTCGTCGATTGATAGTTACTCTTTAATTTTCTAGCTATTGACACGCGAGTATGTTGATGTAACCTCAGCATCTGAGAACTTAATTTTATTGGTTACCCCATGCTTTGTCTGAAACGCTGGAGGGATCTTTGGGTCGACCGAAGTGCTTATTCTCTTTTTTCTTTTAAACTCGCGCAGTTGCAGGCCGTAGGTAAGAAGTTCCTAGGGAAATGAAACTGTTTCGGTTAAACTTTAGAAATTGAAAGTGGTGCTTGGTGACCCATGTTTGTTGTTATTGCTTTAATACTTCATTTTTGTTCATTTAAAATGTAAATTGTGAGTAGAATTTGGCCAGACTAATCACTGGACTTTGCTGTGACAAAAATTGCTGTCACGAAGTTATCCAAGATTTCTGAACTTCCATGTTATACATTTCTTTGTATAAGGCATTGCCTGCTAATATGCATACATACAGTTTGCAAGGGATTTCTTTTATTGTAACGGAGCTTCGTAGCATATGCGCTTTATGTAAAGGAAAATGTTTAAACTGTTTTAAAAGGTTCTAAAAGTTTATTGAGAACAGTTTTATTCTTTGTTTAATATTGTAACTTACGTCATGTAATACTTAATTGTTTAATGTGCAATACAAGAAGTTAATTTTGTTCAAGTTGCTGCAATATACGATATTTTCTTTCAAGTTTTGATTAGTATTTGTTCGATTTGTTATGGTTGCTAAATCCTTATTTTCTTTTAGAAAGCACACAATAATCTGTTTCCTCAGATCCTTTAGTTCTTTAAGTCAGATGAATGAGGTATGTCACAATATTCGTAGCTAAAAAGGGGTAACAATTAAAAGGGACTATTTAATAATGGTAGTGGTACTTTCACACCACTAGGTTAATCCATAAATACCTATCATATTACGACTTTGACTGTAGATTGCTATTATTCATTTCATATAGTATTTCTACATAAAAGTAATATTAATCCAAATATGATATTGCATCAGAACAGCCTTATTCCTTTAACAGGGATTTCTAACTCTACACTAAGCATGAGGAATGGAGCTGGAATCGATATGGTTAATAATAAAAGTATTGCGCAAAAGAATTAGCAAAATTTTATTGCAGAATGCATGAATAAGTTTATTTCTTGAAGCAAATATCTGTAGATATTATTTTGTGGGGCTGAACAGAATTAAATGGCATAATTTATTAAGTTAGTTACTCAATTATACAGGAATAAAAGTAATAAAATTTAACGTATGTACGATTCTCGTGCATGGCGGACGATTGCCAAAAGAAATAAATGAAACATAAATCATAAGACAGCAAACCAGAGAAAGATCACGTAAGAAATTATTCCTTAGTAGCCTTATATATTAATCTCGGAGAGAGAGAGAGAAAGAGAATTGCAAAGCAGCACACCACGAAGAGAATGAAAAGGAATAACTTTTGTTTTATTCCGTTATTAGTTTGTGCTTCACAGAAGCATGATTAATACCTTTTGGGGTCAGCTGTGGTATTCATAAACATTATTCCGTTCCTTTAATGAAGTGCAGATGAAATATTCCATTAACACTGTTCTATAGCATAGGGGGGAAGATATCGATATGTATGTCTTCTCCTTCTCTTATCTCTTTTTCTTGGGTGGAAAAAAGTTATGTTTAAGAACGATGGTTCGATTACTGCTTCGACGACGAATCCACGTAGAGAAACTAAAGACTTAAAAAAAGCTCACATGCTATAAACTTGTCTAGTTCGTGTCATTCACTCTTGTTATTTTATGAAAATCTCAGCTTTTTCAGCAATGCTACATATCCCTAAAGTCTGAAGTTGAAGTTAACAATATGATTTTTCATAATGCTCTTTTGTTATGGATATTTTCGTAAACTTTTAGCTATGTCACTACGGAAGGTTTTTTTTTTTTTTAAAAAAAGATTTCGCGAGTTCTTGTTCAGTAACAATTCTATATCTGAGAAACTATTTGCTCTAGAAAGTTGTGGTTTATGTTGAATGATAATTTATTCATAAGTATTCATGAGTATTTCATAATTTCATTGGCAGCGTTTGTTTCCGTAACATCATTACAATGTCAGAGGTTTTTAGTTGGTGTTTCACTCAAAAAATTAGGTTTTTCTATTTTTTTGGCTGCATTTATTGAAAAATTATATTTTTTGCATAAACTTTCCGTTGTTTAAGGATCTTTATAAGGTATCACTTTCAAATGTTTATCACTTATTTGTCATATTATTGTGATGATGTGGATCTATTATGGTAGAGTAGAGAGAAAATGTGACTACGTAAAAAAATAAAATGTGGGGAAAACATCGGGGGGGGGGGGAAAAAAAAGCAAACGTTTCAAAATATTTTATAATTTGGTTCACAGTATAGTAGTACTGAAAATAGATCAGTAATTTTTAATTATGTGCATCTGTATGCTGTAAAAGTTTCATTTCGTTAGCTTTTAACAGCCCTAGAGAGAATGGAAACTAGTTTTAACAGTGTAAGAATAAAGTCAATTTGACAGAATTAAATCCACGCTTTGTAAGTTATTAAAAATAATATTTATGCAGTTTTGCCTTGTGGCTTATAGCTTAGCAACTCCTGGTTTACAGGATTAAATGTTCAGTGAAGTAAATACAGAAGGTGCCAAAAATTGTATACACATTTCAAGCAAAGAAAAAAACTACGTTAACTTACAACAGTTGCTCAAAATGCTCACCATCGGCGTCGATACACTTCTGAGTACGTTGAACTACTGATTGAGCAACGTTTGCGAAAGTGTCCTCAGCGATTGCAGCACATGCCGTTTCAATTTCTTCACAGTGCTTCCGAAGTGCTGTCAGTGTAGCTGGTTTTCTACGGTATACAACATCCTTAAGAGTCCCCCATAGGTAGAAGTCCAACGGAGTTAGATCCGGAGAACGCGGTGAAAAACCAATTGGACCTCTTCCAGTGCCTTGGAAGATTGTCATGACGTACATCTCGGTAGTAATGTGGTGGTGCACCATCCTGTTGGAAGTAAAATTCCTCATTTCCATATAGTGCCCAAGAATGGCGGGTAATATGAATGTGCGCATCATGTTCAGGTACACTGGGTCAGTTACTGTTCCTTCAAAAAAGAATGGTCCAATTAGACCCCTAGATGACAGCCCACACCAAACATTAATTCCATGTAAATTAACAGCCTTTTCCAAAATACGATATGAATTGTTTGCCCACCAGTAGACACAGCTATGCCGGTTCAACTTAAATTGTGCCTCTTCGGACTAAACAACTTTCCCTACGAAGGCCTCATCCTCTTGCACCATGTTCCGAAACCACTCACAGTGCTGCATTCTCCGATCAGAGTCATCTTCATTTAATCCATCAAAAGTCTTGGGATGAAAACTTTCAGCTTTGCTGTTTTAATAATACGGAACGCTGGTTCTGCTAACTCCAGTCTCACGTGCACATTCTTTGTAGATTTCTGCGGTGAGTGCTCAAAACGTTCCAAAACCATAGCCGAGGACGCGGGGCTTGTTGCTGTGCGAGGTCTCCCAGATCTGCCCTTGTGAACATCGCATACGGTACCATGAGTCTCAATTTTGTCTCGAATGCGTGCAATTGTTCCTCGAGTTGACGGTTCTGTTCTGTACACATGTCTCCATTGCCTTTGGGCTTCAACAACATTCTCGGTTTTCCAGTACTACTTCAAAATTGCTTGAAACGATAATCTTGGCTCCATTTTGTTGTAGCAATGCTAGCATAACGTAATGTGAGTCACATTTGTTTACAGGACATCATACAAACATTAATGTTGTTTTTTGGTTCCACTTTGAAATATGTTAAATAGTTAACTACTGTGAAAGTGTGTATACATTTTTGGCATCCTAGGTAATTAAAGATTTTATATTTTTGAAGCAAATGAAAGAGCACCCTAAAACAATATGCAAGCAGCAACATACCGGGCATCAAAAGAAGAGCTTTCCTCTTTCTTAATCTTAGTTCTTTTATCGTTCCCGGTGCCACCGCTGTCATCATTATTTTATTACTGTTATTAGCACTCAAGGTACTTTTGATAATGACCGGAGAACTGTGGCAGAACAGCGAGACGAGAGGCCCCAGCTTCGTTCTCATACGACTTCTACACACGCTATGAACTTCTATTGTCTCCGCATTCGTGACCTGCACACCTGAATTCGTTTATGATGGTTGCACAGCTTAGAAACAGGAAGGAAAGATATGGACGGAAGCATACGAGCACATCTTTGAAAAAGAGATGGGAAGAAATGTCATCATCAGGCAGTGCGAAGGTTTCTTTAAGTTTTTTATTGTTATTTCCTCCTTGTTCCCGCTCAACGCCCTTCAACTGTCTCTCTCTCTAGCCTCCAGTCACTTTGCATGCCATTGAGATAATGTTACGGTCAAGCTACACAAAACTGTGAAAGCAAGAATGTACTTTTATGTGATCAAACTTATGTTGCTTCCTAAACTCGCAAAACTTTCCTTCACAAACTCACTTTCCCTATTTTTTCTCTTCTTCATTATTTTCACATTCGCAAATAATAAACTTAATTCGTAAAACTTTTCTTACAAAGACAAGGCAGCGAGCAAAGAAAACTGTGCACCTTCAATTGGAAAGAAAAGTATACATTATTTTTACTTTATTTTTGTATATCTATAGAGTTCTCTCCCTTTCTATTTCTCTCTCCCTAAAATTATTTCATCATATATGGGGGCTATTTACTCAAAAATAGCTCTTTAAACGCATTCTATATTTACTAGACAACTCACCAACTTGAAGTCTAGCCTTCATTATATCTTTCCTTAAATTATCCATACCTGCAACAAAAGAGAAAATAAACTGTTACTGTTTCACACAAAGAAAGAATATTTACGTACTAATCATGCCCTCAAATAAAACAACATGAGCAATTATGCATGATAATCTAAAAGTTTATATTTGGTTACTCATTTAGTTGGCAACATATAAGTTATGGACACAGTGGGAAAACGCTCCTGCGTTTGTGTAAAAGTGTTTTAATATTGCTGAAATGCCAATACATAATTGGCTTACACATTTTAGGTTATTTATCGATTGATTTATTTATGGACGCTCTTTAACATCTCAGGTCATCAGCGTCCCATTCAACTCAGGACGTGAAACGGCCGAAAAATTTTGCTCAGAGGACTCTCTTTCAGGCTTGAGGTTCTTTATCGTGCCGTAAATGTACGACACGGGACCCACGGCTTTACTTTCCTTCCGAAGGAAGCCATACTTACGATTTTTAAGCCCGAAAAAATCATTCGCTCCTGGCCGGGTTCGAACCCGCGATCTTGGGTTTAGAAGGCAAGTATGGTAACCACTACACCACCAGGACCGACAAATTTAAGGTTATGACGCCATATGTGTATAAATAAAAATTGCAAGAAAATTCTAAGTGTCCAGCGAGTTTTCCTGACTTTAACTGCGAGACGCATTTATTTGGCTATTCAAATAAATTTTGTAAGGAAACAAACGTAATTATGAGGTGGTAAGTAAAGCACGAAGTTCTTAGTCACAATCACCATTTAATAGTAATTGTTATTGTTGCATAAAACACTGAACTTGCATATTAAAAGCATTTAATTTTAATAATTTTCTAATCAACTGTTCTCTTTTGCAGGTACAGTTCAACGGCGCCGCTCAGAAGAGAACACAAGTGCGACGGTAGCTAAATTTCCAGCTTTTACCAAAGACGAATGGAAATTGTTAACAATTTGCTCTAAACTTGGAAAAGGAAATCTATTTCCAACATTTACCTCTGTGATTGGATAGTGTTCACCTCTCTTAATGAAGAATGTGCACATTTACCAGCAATTGTTCACAATAGCTTGTTTTGCACTTTGACCGTAACATGTACATTGGGTACACCTGTACCTATACGCATATGTATGCATATTTATCTAGTGTTAATGAACTACACTTCAACAATTTCAAAGATTGTGAAGGTACCTTACACAAGTAGTTTGAAATAGAAACTCTATGATCAACTTAGAAAAACACGAAGTTATATGGTGACAAAGCACTTGAAATTAAACGTTGATAAGTGTTAAAATGCAGCAAACATTTGCGATGGAACGTTCTCAAACTTCTTCACGGGCGAAAAATGCTCGTTTTCAATAGCATATAATTAGGATTTTCGGATTTAATGATATTTCAGAATTAATTATATGCCAGTATTGATCATTATTAACTTGTTTATCGTATTATGTGACTTAATCTAGAAGTCATCCACCTAAGTGTGTTGCGTAGTAGATAAGGTGAGAAATGTTAGCTTCGAAGATCGTAGATTCATTTTAACCGGTGTAGGTTATTTACTTTTATTATGTGGAGTATAATCACACATAAGAGGATTGAAAATTCGAGATTCCAACTCTTAACAATAATCCGCTTTTAGTTCACTCCAGTACCATATTGACTGCACCAAAGAAACACACTCTCTCCACAACTTTCGTCTATTATAGCATAACATAGTACCATTTCGCATGGACGTTTCATTAGCCAGTGGCGCACTGGTTCTTTAGAAACTTAATATCATAATTTTGAAATTTAAAACAAGCATACCAAAGAGTTTCTATCTCAAATGTCTTGTCTAAGATCTCTCTACAGTTTCTGATAACTAGGTAGTTCGTAAACATGTTGAAAAGTGCATAGCGATGCGACATCCCAAAGAAAACCCCATTACGTTTTATTAATCATGTTTAAAATAATGTTTAACTATTTTAATTTTAATGTTCTATCACAGTATATATATATATATATATATATATATATATATTATTCTTTAAATTATTTATCATAGGAAAGTGCCACAGTAGTGCCGATATGTATTGCGGAAAGTGGGTTCTATTTTGAAAAAGGAAACGCTAGGAACATTATGCCAATCGAACATAAACAGAAAATGTACCTCTAGTTTTGAATGATACCGTTCAGGTATATACAAAATGCTTAATTGTGAGAGAGTATGTTGAGATCGATGTACTACTTAGTTGATAGGAAGGCGCTGCAACGAGATTTCAACACAACCGGCCAATAACTCCATAGTCGCCCACTACGGCAGAAGAGCAGATAGCCTTTCAAAGAGTTAACGATCTACGCGGTTATAGGAACAATGAAGTAAACTGGACTGTTTTAACCTAAAAACGTTAACATGAAAATGTGTGAAAGCATTAAAAATACAATTTAAAGGCAATTTTTAACATAATTTTATTTCTATGATGTAGATGATTAAGTATGTCGTTTTAATAGAAAAGCGAACCAAAGAGAAACCATACAATCTTGTAAAACCCTGCAGTACATCCTTTGACAAATAAAAGATAAAACTAAATGCGCGGTTCATAAGGTATTCTACAAGACTGTGTAGCCATTGCAACAGTTGTGTTATATGACATGCACTAAAGAAGCGGACTAATGAGTGTGTTCCGTTAGCTCTGTGGCAGAGTGTGCAATGATGCCGTGGTTAAGAGTGCAAGTCCGCTTCACAGCATGAATCGCTTTTTTAAATAAATCCTTGTGAAAATTAGTATCAACAAGCTTTGACGTTAACGTATTATATATATATAATATATAAAAGAAAAATAAAAATTAAGTAACACTATTACAGCCATTTGTTACGGCTAGGCCATCCTATATCAAAGATGCCTTCCATTTTTTGAGTTTACTAAAGAAAGTTGACCCTTTGGCACATTCTGATATATTTTTGGCCACTATCGATGTGACGTCACTCTATACTAACATTCCCCATCATGAAGGATTAGCTGCCATTAAACATTTCTTGGACTCTCGAGCACCTCCTCATATCCCATCCACAGATTTCATTTGTCACCTTCCTTATCTGGTCCTCACTCGCAATGCGTTTAGTTGGGAATGGCCCATTTTTTTGTCAAAGGGTTTACATATATTGATGTATACACCTGAATGCTAGTATAAGAATTTAGTTGAAACAATTCTGAACAGGTGAGCTAGCGGTAGAAACACTAGAATGACTGTTTTGTAAACTCTAATCTACTTAAAACGTTGTGAACTCAATGATGTCCTGCAAGGAGCTGTTTGTAACGTCTACCTTTATTTCCCACGCATTTCTGGTATTTGCTTATGAACTTACCCTTACCTTCTTAACCTTAAATTTATTTCTTGACGGATTGTATCCTTCAGTTCCTCTAAAGATGTGGGTGCTACTAATTTATGAGTGGTATTAGGACTTGGAACTGCATCATTTAGGAGTTTCTTTTCAAACAATCTCCTGACAATAAGATAGGGCTTGATACAGACATTCGAATCATAAATTAACACTTGTTGTACAGCAAAATATTTAGACATAGTATTTGCCTTAGCAACCTTTCTCTAGGATCAGATACATGTTTATTCCATTGTTCCATCTACTCTGAGTGGCGTGAGACTCAAGGCCAACGTAGCAGTAAACTCCACCGGCCAACCGCGATTCGATTAACTCGGCTGGCTTTGAGTCATGCCCCATCTGCCGATTTAGCCCCCCGCCGCCATATCGATAATCATATAATTGGAAAACCCGATATGAGTGCTGGCGAGAAAAAACATTACCGAAATAAGGAATATAAATTAACAACAAACACATACCTCAGATAGGTACAGCAAAAATCTTAAGTTCACAGACAAATATCAATAGAGTGAAACTATTTCAAGCATCAACTCTAACATTAATAAAAACTGAAGTTTTAATTTTGATTGAGGGTCAGTTATTGCTTATTATACATATTTATCCACATAACAAGTAGAGATACTTAACAAATAGCAAAATGCATTTACTAGAAAACTCTATAAATAATCATGTTCATATTGTGCTTCGGCATACATAAGTAAAATATGAAAAACCCACAAGCGACTGTTTGATTAATTTTATAGGCGTAGATATATGCCATGTAATTGAAAATAAATAACCTTAACTTATTCTGTACGTGTGTAGAGAAATATTACGACTCCTAAACAATACTGCATAAAGAAGTCCATTAAACGTCGAACAATATTCGCTAAATAGTCACGTAGCAATGAGGAAAGCAAGTCGTATTACATTATTCAATAAGTAAGAATTAAGTGAAACTTTCCGTGATGACCTTAAGTCACTGTCGGCGCAACTCGTGATGCCAAGCAATACCTCACATTCACTCCTAACAAGGTTCATTGCTTTGCAACAGGCATCCTTTCAATTTCCGCGCTGGCTTACTTGCCCTATATATTCAAGGCATTCCGTCAATTTTTCTACTTCCGCTCTTCCACCTTCCATAAACAGTTCACTTGAGCTATTATTTTGATGGTATTGTTCCTTATTTTTTATCCTTATACCCATTTCAGTTTCTGCATAGTTCTTTTCCTCTTTCACCTTTTCTTTTTTCGTCTTTCTTTCTGTGTTCGTTTAGCTGCGCCCTATCTATCTCATCCTACACTTTTTATAACGTTTCTTTAAAGTCTCTCATTAAAATTGAGTTGCCTCGGTTTTTGCTACACTTCACGTTAAAGCTTGTCTTACTTTTCTATTCCGCTACTATTCATCTGCAGAATTGTTTTTCCTGCTCTCTTCCCTTGGAATGTGTCTCGAGTTAGATCAAATAATGGTATGCTGTACTTTGTTTATTTGCCACTGAGGCATCACAGACGATGGACACTGATGATACATGAAATGAAATGATAAATTGGGAAAGGATTGTATTTTAAAGGAAGCAATCGTTTCAGACCTAAATTTACAGTACATTCCCAGTATTTGTCATTTATGAGGACTGGGGAAAACCAGGGATAAGCCTCAGGAGGGACAGTCTCCTGGCGGGAATAGAACCCAGACCTCCCTCTCACGAGTCCACGCCTTAACGACCTCGGCCACTCGTGGCGGTCTATATTTTGGTGCAGAGCAAATGTATAAAAACTACCTTTGAGGACTATGCAGCTTTGAATGACATTAAATGAAAATACGAGGGAGTTTTTGATAAATCCATTTTAATCATGAGGTGATAATACTAGATTGTTTTCAACGTTTGGAAACACAATGATGATGTACATGATTATAAACAGCTATGAAGTTTGGTCTTTCCTGCTTAAATTTACAAACAAGCTCTCAAATTGAAGAAACGTGAATTTCTTATATTGTTTTTGAAAGGGGCAACGTCATTTCGAATGGTTTGGTGAGTATAGATGTGGCCAAATGAGCACAAGCTATGCAGACTGTTCCGGACGTCCTGTGGAGGTGACGACTCTCAAAATTATTGAAAAAATCCGTGTGTGCTGGGCGATCGAGGACTTTAGGTACACGAAATTGCTGAAACTGCGGGCATTTTTGAAGATTGGGTGCATAATACAAGCAATTGCAAATCTAAAAACTATCGGCGAAGTGGGTGCCGTGTTTGCTAACGATTGACCAGAAAGAAGGACGAGATGTCGATTCCGCTCGGAATTAGAATCATAATAAATTTCGGAGACGATATAAAACAGTTGGTAAAACGTGCATTCGCACTATACGTCGAAAACGAAGATTGGGCTGCAATCAAGGAAATCAATCCGAAGAAGACAGAAAAAATCCCTTCCACAGGAAAGATGTTGATTACTGTGTTTTGGGGTTACCGCGGCGTAATTTAAATTAAATTGTTTGTAAAAAGGCAACGTTATAACCGGTGAATATTATGCTATGCTAATGAAGAAATTAAATGACGTGATCAAGAAAATTCGTTCTCATTTGGCGAATAAAACTGCCATGTTCCATCAAAATTACGTGCCAACCACCACACAAGTCTACAAAATGCGAATTCAAAATATTAGAGTTAAGGTATAGTACCCTTTCACATCTCCCAACTCTCCAAATATGACTCCACCAGACTACTTGCTTTCCCTAACAAGAAGAAGTCACTAGCAGGAAATAAATTCCCAATTATACTTTGGGAGTCTGAAGAAATCGCATTTTATGGATAGGATAAACAGATTTGAAAGGAGGTTATGTTGAGAAATAAAATGAATTTTAACGGAATTATAAAAAGCTATAGATGTGACGGATATTCAGAAAATTTCCGGACTGATTATATTGCCCCATATTTTTAAATAAATCAATATAACTTCACCTAGCTGCTCATCCTCGACAATATGAGTTGAAGGGAAGGCTTGCGTACATTGTTGTGCAATCATTTATTTAGCATTTTAAAAGCAGCTGCGCCTTGAGAAACTGACACGGGTTTTAGAAGATTTCGCTCCTTTGCGTACAACAGTCTTCAGTTGCTCCACAACGAAGAACTTCTACAGCAGTAACTTCGGAATACCTTGCCGTTGTCAGGAGTTTGTAAGTTGTAATCTCTTAGAAAATCCCTTAATATAGAGTCGGGACATGTATTTCAAAATTGTACACAAATTTTCTTGTAAGCGGCGGAGTTCCCTTGAATGAAATTGTGTTGCAAAATTCTTCAAAGATACAACAACAGAGACTTTTGTCGTGTTTCTGAAATTATAAAAAAAATAAGGATTCATAAATACGGTTCGAAAGCAAAATCAATCATTTATTTGGATTTTCCCATACCACACATTTCGAATGAAAGTCAAAAGAGGAAAAAAATGGTTATAATATGCTTTTGCATTAGAGGTTATGCGGCATAAATGCCTTTAAAGATGTTAGGGAAGTTTTCGCACAGTTTTTTTTAATAGTGTTAAACGCCCGTTTTTACTGCTGAGGCACCACAGGCGGTGGACAATGATGATACATGAGATGAAATAAGGGAAAGGGTTTCTTTAAGGAAGGAAACGTCCCATGTCTAAGTTTAGGGTACCTCTCTGGCATTTGCCATTTATGACGACTGAGGAAAACCTGAAAAACCTCCCTCTCACGAGTCCGCGCCTTGACCATCTCGGCCACCCATGGCGGTTTTTCCCAGAGAGGTACGTAACAGTTTGTCTCCCGAGAACCGAACTTAAAAGCATCATGCCGTATTATGACAATGCCTCTTCTATGCACCATCAATGCCAAACTTGATTATGTGGAAAAAAGCTATATGAAGCTTAGCATCTGCCCTATAGTCCTAGTATGGCACTCTGCTACCTCTTCCTGTTCCTTTTGGTGAAAAACCGACTGCAGGAAAGGCAATGTTCATGCCCAGAAGATGCTGTGAGAACAATTAATGACAATAGTGCTTTCATTCTCCTATGCGAAACATGATCAGGTGTAAAGAGGCTGTGGAGAAATCTTTTGAGAAGATATGGTGGTTACTTCGAAATTATGTTCAGAAATAGCACGAGAGCTAATTATTTTTCGGTAATTTAATTGAGGTCAACGGATGTCTGTTGCAACGCTTGTGTTTGAGATTTGTTTTTATTTGTTTTATTTACGGATGCTCTCAGGTCATCAGCATCCCATTCAAATCAGGGCGTGAAACGGTTTGCTCAGAGGTCTCTTCTTTCAGGCTTGAGGTTCTTTATCATGACGTAAATGTACGACACGGGACCCACGACTTTTACTATCCCTCAAAAGGAAACCATACGCCCGAAAAAAATCCATCGATCCTAGCCGAGTTTGAACCCGCGATCTTGGTTTTAGAAGGCAAGTATGGTTACCACTACACCACCAGGATCGACATTTGAGCTTGAAAGCTCAATTAAATTACTTAAGAAAATTTATAAGCAAGAGGATGATTCGGTAAGCTAATTACAATCCAATGCGAGAACACTTTTTTTGAGTATCTTACTATAGTCATTGAAATATTTTGGCTTACCTGTTCAGTTTTCTGAGAACATGCACTACGTTTATTAACTTTTATTCCAAGCAGAACCGGATGGAGATCTAAATTAAATTAAATACAATAAAAACCAATTACTATTTATAGCTATTTTGTATCAATTGTTATATTTCCTATTGTGATGAGTACTTCTTTTGGGAGCAGTGAGATAATACAACAAATGCAGAGATTGTACGAATTAAAAAAATCAACGTAGGAGAAAAAAATGATCAGTTATTAATTTTTGAGCACCAAGTTTTAAACTATCAATTAAGATACATTCTGATTGGCAAATAAGAATCATTGAGACTGTACATTGGCTGAAAGGTTAAATATCATTCATATTTACCCTATATCCAGAAACCTTGTGTGTGTCTCTTGTGTTGTCAACCTTTTAATTTGTATCCCACTTACAAGTACAAATATTTATGTTTTAAAATACAAAACATTTCATTACACCATGCTGTACGTATGAAACATATTTATTCAAACCTGTCGGCTAAGTAAAAGTATCATATTATTTAAATTGTGCAAATTTTGTGATTTTGAGTCTATTGAGTGCTATAATTCAGAATTCACTTTCATTTACCTCCCCTTCGACAAATTTTCACACAATGAGCACGGCATTCGCTCTAATTGATTTTGAAACTAGTAAACAATCCGCATAAAACACCTGAACGGGTTTCACATCCACCATACTGGCGAGCAATTATCTTTACTCCAATTTCATGTCGGTTGGGCTTCGGTTCTCAGAGGCAGCTGTCAGACAAAGGAGTCTAGAAGAAGCTGCGGCTTGTTATCGGTTTGAAATCAACCCTAAAAGCCTTAAAATTGCCGTGATGACTGTGTAATATTATTTTTTCTTATTTTATTGTAAGTGGGACGGAGGCAAAGGGTTGTAACCACCTTAATTCCGGAAGATGACGAATTATAAATTCTAATGGACAGCGATGTGAGAAAAAAAGGACTGAGAATTATTCAGACATTCTACAGGAGGTTAAATTAACAGGAATAATGAATAATCGCGCAATACTAAACACATATTTTTGTGACAGTTCTTCAAATATATTCATACAATAAATATTTGTTTAGACAGAAATATCTATCAATTTCGGTGACAGTTAAGTGCAACGCGAAACATGACAGGTTCCTAAATTCCACTACGATCCAATTTAGCAACAATGTACGTAATAGTTGTTCTTTTCTGATAGGTTCGGAACCATTGAGCTTATAACGCTATTCTGTGCTATTAGAGCAAGTACAGGGTGTTCTGTTTAGAGGTATCAGAAAATTAGTGATGATTTAAATGCACTTTTTATTTAAAAAAGGCAAGCAGAACGGTCAATGCACCTTTGGTTGCCATGCAGAATTTAGACTCCACACATTTCACTCACGGCGTCGTACACGCATAACAGCTTTCCGTTCTGCTAATCGTAATATGCACTGGAATTTTTGAAGGGTTACATTAAAGACAGTGCGCAGCGCACGGCAGACAGCTGTTGGAACGCAACGCACAGACGCAGAAATACAAACTATGTGGAAGGAGGAAGCAATCATCGTCTGCATTTTGAAACTTGGAAAGGACCCAGTCTTCCCAATAAAACCACCGCTCCATCAGCCTCCTATCAGTTGTTTCAGAGGTCTTTGAACGACTGCTCCTTCACTGTCTTCTCCAGTTGTTGTAGGATTATGGACTGCTGCCCAAAAACAATTTTGAGTTGCACCGGGGACACCCCAGCACCCAGCAGTTGCTGTGTGTTGTTATGCAAGTGCCCCGATTGCATAGAGCTTCTGGTCGCCACCTTGACTGGTGTAAAAAGTAGCGTTTGGCCACGAATGCTGAGAGGAGCTCTGTCTGTTATTCTCCTCATTTAAGAGTCAAAAGGGATTCAAGAGCGACTCGAGCTCTTTGGGAAGGAGATCCACTGGGTCTCCTCTGTCAAATACTTGGGAGTTGTCCTGGACCAGACGCTCACTATAATGATTATTTAATAAAAGCGTCTAATACACATTCATAGCAGAAAACAACATTAGAAATAAAAGGAAACATGTTCTTAACATACAGCTAACATGTGTATGCACTCTGACTGGTTAGAAGAATACAATAGAATACGGTAACACTTTTAAATTATGGAAATACACTTAAATAATTAATAGTTAACTTAGTTTTGACGTTAAAATGTAAATATTAAAGTCAACTAAACCACCTGCTTTGTTGGGGCAGAAAATTAGGACAAAATTTTGTGTAATGTTTTACAATGAAGATATACTAGCATTATCTGACAAATGTTATGTAACAATTTGCAGAATGAACAATAATAGCTACATACATGCCTTACTTGTAGAAAGTTCGCTTATACTACTCAGACAAACACTCTAGACACACATTTGGGATCATTAGTTTCTTCTTTTCTCTCAATATCTTCGTTTTCTTCTTCCTCATATTTTCCTCTTCTTTTTAGCTACTGAAGACACTGATTTGGATCACTCGATACTTGAGACATAGCAGCAAAGAAAACAACTGAAAACTCCTTTTGTACCAACAGCACTTCTCACTTAAAAAGCTTCCAAAACAATGACGGGAGTAACCACGTGGATGATAATAGTCATCCAAGTTTACAAATGTTAAATATCACGTGAACAATTTACAGCACTCTAGCAAGAGTAAAGACACAGTTTAATTAAAGTAAAAAATAACCTACTAAGAAGCTGATAACAACAGAAGAAGGCAATAAGAGGAAATATAACTCTGGAGGGTTAAATAATAGAAGTCACAACGCTAATAATAAAAGGGAGATTTAATCCAGCACAGTTAAACCAAAAGTATGAGGGTAGGTCCATAAGTTTCCGGCCTAACCATCTTCTAGGTATGATAAAGACAAAAACTATATTTCACTTCTCATTTATTGCAATACACTTCTCACATCTATGAATTAACATTTCAACCCCCCACCCCAAAATAGTCAGAAGTCCATTTTCTAGGTACGATAAAGACAAAAACTATATTTCACTTCTCATTTATTGCAATACACTTCTCACATCTATGAATTAACATTTCAACCCCCCACCCCAAAATAGTCAGAAGTCTTGTCTGCAAAATGGCATAAACAGCATCCATCACTTCTTCGTTACGCTTAAATTTCCTTCCTCGAAGGTCCTTCTTTGAGTTTTGAGAAGAGGAAATAGACACAGGGGGCTAGATGAGCGATGTAGGGTGGATGATCATTCTCCTTAAAGCGAAATTTTTCTTTACCAATTTCTTTGCAACAAGAGCAGTGTGCGGAGGCGCATTGTCGTGAAGAAGACGCACACCACCACACGGCTTCCCTCGCCTTTTCTCTTTGCTTAAAGCACGTATTCTGTGCAGTAGGCCAGCATAGTACTCCCCATTTACTGTGGTGTTCCTCTCCTTGAAGTCAATGAAGAGTATTCCTTCACAGTCCCAAAAGATTGTGGCTATGATCTTCTTGGTTGACTGAGTGAGTTTGGCCTTAAGAAGCGGTGCTTCACCAGGTTTACGCCACCAGTCCATTGATTCTCTTTGGGACAAGTGATCATAGTAGAGGACCATAATCTCCTGTAACAATGGCTTCCAGAACTTATCTCTCGTTGCCACGGCAGAGTTCCAAAAATGCCTGACAACAGATGACTCGTTGCTGCTTCTGAAGTGAGGAAAGAAATCCAAGCACCCATTTTGCACTCACCTCATTCATATTTGAATGTTCATGAATAATTCGAAGAACTATAGTGTTAGAAAGGCCCAACCTTGCTGCTACTTCTCTAACTTTAAGCAGCCGGTCTTGCATAATTTCTCCTTCCACAAGAGCGACGTTTTCAGGAGTGAGCACCTCCAAGGGCCGACCTATACGCTCTTCGTCTTCGATGCTTTCTCGACCCATTCCAAAAAGTTTGGCCTATTCTTTTACGATAGAATATGAGGGAGATTCCTCATTACACCGTCCAATTGCAGTTTAATTTAATTTTGAGTAAGTCCTTATTTTGTGAAGAACTTAATAACAGCTCGATACTCCATTTTGAAAATGTCACAATCTTCTACACATAGCCTTCTTTACGCAACTATATCTGAACAACTGAACAAGCGGAGCGGAAGTTACATTGGCAATTATTTACTTAACAGATAAGGTATGACAAAAGATAAGAATTTTGTGAAGGTGACAATCCTTATCCGCGAGGCCGGAAACTTATGGACCTACCCTCGTATATCTCGTAACGGCTTTCTCTAGGTATTAAGGCATTGCAATTTTTAAACATACAATACGCTCAGAATTAAAGAAAGTTGAAAGTTAGCAAACTACGTGATTTAAGTTGATATGTCGCCAAGAAAGGGAGCGGAGATAACCTTCAAGCCAGTGATTCATAAGTGAGACAAATCAAACAGGCCAACACACACAAATCAATAACAGCTTCCAAGCTCATATAAAGCCGCAGTTAGTGCATGTGAGCAGAAAGCAATTGGAGTTAGGTGTGTGGTGAGGCTTGGCCAAACAGCTGTTCTTGGCAACGGTTAGCACTACAGTCCTTCAAGTTTCTTGCAGTGTGTGGGCATGCGTAGGTGTCAACTGCGCATGCATGGAGGCATTACCCATTGACCTACAACTGACTGTGTGAATGTGCTTATGAAATACGCGCATAAACATCAATGCAGGTGTCCATTCATGTTCTCTTGATTCAATGCCAAGATGGCAATAACGTCGCAAAGCCTACTTTTCAATTTCATTCATTATCTATTCGTATTTGTGTTGTTGTGACGTTGTGACATTAAATATACTAAAAGTGTTACAGATTTAATTATTGATATCAAAATAAAAATAAATTTGTTCCCTCTCTCTCTCTCTTTCATTTTTAAATACAAGGCATTGAATTGACGTTTTTCTGCCTCCTCCACTGCATCATCAACACAACACACTCTCATTCTGCCACTTTTCTGAAGAAATCATAAAGAATGTTAATGGTAGATCTGTTGATGAAAGCTCACATTATAAAAAATACAATATTAAAGTTTAAAATGTAACCACGCTTAAGCTACAATTTATAGCGCGAACCGTCACGGACGATCGAAGTGCGGACTTATGAGTGGCTGGTCTGGGGTTCGACTTCTGATATGACCGTCCTTCTTGAATGAGATTTTTTTTTTTTTTTTTTTTTCCCAGGTTTTCCTCAGTCCTCACAAGTGGAAAATGGCGGAGAGGTGTACAAAACTAAGACTTGGAACGTTTCATTCTTATAAAAAAATCCCTTGTGATGCCTCAGCAGTAAAAACAGCGTTAAATGATATTCAAAAAAAATGTGACGTGCAAAGTAACATTTATAATACAAATCAGTCAAGAAATGTACTGTAAATATATATAAAATCCTTAGTGACCTAGTGACTTTAAATGATAATTTAATATGCTATTTATTACAATTAAGTGTAAAAAGCACACAAAGGGAGTTCAATATGCAAGTATGAGTATTGCACCAAAAGAAAATTTATAAAATGTAACCAGAAAAATAAAAATTTAAAGAGTGATATACTTTTAAATAGAATAAAAGCTTCTTAGACATTTCTGCAAAATGTTCGACACATTTAATTAACCAATTATATAAAAATCGGGCACGAAAACAAAAACGTTAAGCAGGTCTACCAATTTTAGGTACATACCTGAAATTGCAATAATGCACATAAAATACAAAGGTATGACGATACAGGAATATTATATCATGATGGCTTAAAGCAAAATTTATAGCCAACTAAAACAGTATAACTTTATTCAACACTAAAACCCAACTTATGAATCTACCCTCGTAGATGATCAGTAATATATTTCCCTAATGTAATGACTAATCCAATTTGCTTTCTGCATAAGCCAAGAGCTTTCCTTTGCAATTTCTATTTTGCTATCCTGTTCTTCTTAGTGCTGAAGGAAAATACGTGTATATTATTTTTAGCATAATTTTTGTAGGGAGAACTAACCCTACCTTGTAGTGATAATTATGTCAATCCGCGGTTAAACGAACATTTCTTTGAAACGCTTATATCAATTACAGTAGGCTCAAAACAGCAGCTGTAAATACACCATACACAAATAAGCCGACCTTACTGTAAGTGAGGCTCCAGTTCCT
This sequence comes from Metallyticus violacea, assembly GCA_030762175.1. Taxonomy (NCBI): domain Eukaryota; kingdom Metazoa; phylum Arthropoda; class Insecta; order Mantodea; family Metallyticidae; genus Metallyticus; species Metallyticus violacea. Next base: position 90,737,469 of record CM060834.1, read on the forward strand.
GTTTAAAGCCTACGCCCATTACTTTCTCAAGGTTAATACAGCGTAAGAACTGCAGCCAAGTTGGCATTTTATTATGAATATCGGTTGCATTTATTCATCTATGGTTTTAGCAATCATTATTACCTACATCACTCTATCTTAAGTTCTGTTCGGAAGCAAAGAGTAATGTTGTAGTGCTTTGATTTCAAATATCACAATTAGAACCAATTTTAAAGTTTCGCGGACGTGTTTCATACTTGAAAACAGTAATCAGATTGGAAACAGTGACAGTGACAACAGAATCAATAAATTCCTCTTATATGAAGATTGCTGTATGAATTTAAAAATGAGATGGTTTACAGTTTAAAATGTCATTGGTGTACTGTTCTGGAGAAAATGGAGACTGTTTAAAGGGTACTCCCTTTAGCAAGAAAAATGGCATATAGTGTGCATAGTTCCTTTTAATTTTCTATTACAGACTTCAGCTGTTATTAATAATGCCATGAATTTATTTACACATTAAATTCCATGCTATACATTCGATTAATTGTCTAAATTAATATTGCCTTTTTTCTGAATTTGCCAGAATATTTATACAATTAACATAAACAAATAATGGAGTAAGTTAATCTGAAACCGTACAGCAAAGTATGTCAGTCTACGAAGCCCCAATGCTTGTAGTGGTACCAATATGACAAATGGTGTTGTTATGGAAGTGATGTGTTTGTATGTAATTAACCTGTCAGCTGGAATAGTACGCTGTTCCGCAGATACTCGACAGATATCTTTTCAGCCACCAAGATGAACAATGGCCCACTTTTCTCGGTGCTAAGAATTCTTAGGCGCTGCAGATTCATTAATTCATTTTGACATTACGGCGAGGAGCGGTCTGTTTCGCTTATGGATAGGTCAACGTGAAAAGGCAACTGAGACAATCAGCAAACTACCAGCAGAGAAGAAGAAAGATAAAGAACAACTTTTGCCATGAACGCAAGAGGCAACTTGCCAACGGTGTAATGTCACGGTTCCTAGTTCCTTGTGTATGAATTAAATATATATTGGCTTCCAAGGTGGCCTGATTCTGTGATTTCGAAATCGGTTTTGGAATGCTTACAAGTTGCTCTAGCTTTCATGAAATAGAAGAAGAAGAAGAAGAAGAAGAAGAAGAAGAAGAAGAAGAAGAAGAAGAAGAAGAAGAAGAGTAGGCTTTCCACCATTTCATGCACACATGTTCAATTAATATTGAAATAATAATCCTCCTTTAAAATATTTACTTACTGATATATTAATTTTTCTTTAAAACATCTTTATCGATATTTTCAACATATTATTACGAATAAACCTTCCAAAAATTACCAGTTGAAAAAAAAAAACCACGTTCACAACTTTTCAACTTTATAAATTAAGAAGGAACAAAAAAAGGGGGGATTGTTTATAAAAAAATTTAAATCTAATAAAAACGAGAGTTTAAAATTTTTGGGATAGGTTTATTTCGGTGTCTTCAATATATGAAAAATGTCTTTAGCTACTTAATTTGAAAATCCTATTGATAATCATATTGAAGCGGTTTGTTGTGGGCCTCATGTTGTGAAGCTAATTTTGAAGTGATTAGGTACATTGATTAATGATCACTTTGGTGTTGTTGCCCAAGTGCCAATTACAACATTGTTGGTGAATTCTGCTATTTTGTTTATTTGTACTCAATGGGACAGGGGGTGGAGTTCAGTAGTATAAATTGGCACGCGCTGCGACATAATATATATGTACAAATCTTTCGCGTCCTCTGGTGTTTTGCGTACGATGAAATTTGTGTACGTCGAATATAAATTTAGCTGCGATGCCTTCCAAGAATATGAATTGGATTTGAAAATCGAATCTGAAATGTAACTTGTTACGAATGCCTTAGCGTTTATCTCGACACACAGAACTTAAACTTGACTGCGTCTCGCCGCGTCTGGAAATTAGGCGTGCGGTTGTAGATCTTGGAACTGCTTCTCGCCGCGTGTAGAACTGATAAATAAGTACATCGCATCGTGTACATTTTAACAATGAGTGGACGCGTCCCTGCAAAGCAAATTACAACTTTGTAATACATTAACTCGTCTTTGCTTCTTTGTTAATTTTTAAATTCTAGTGCCAACTTCTGTAAAATCGGGCATCAACTTTGCATAAATTTTTGTCATTCAACACGTGTAAAGCACATACGAAAAGTGATATCATTTAGGCGAAATGTATGTACCAATAAACAAACCTGATGAATGACAATCACAATGTTGCTCTACAAGTAATTTTTAAATTGAAATTAATGGTAAATAAATACATTACTGTGGCCTAGATAAAGATAAAGATGGCTTATTGTGTCCCTTTAGGGAAAAGGCCAACTAACAAGTAGGGAAAGCTCGCTTTTTCCTAACATGGTGAGCTATTCCATGCTAGTTGTTCGTGTGCTGTTTAAGACATTGTGACTGATTTGTTCTTTGGTTTCTCCATTTCTTACTGCACTAGAGATTTCCATTTTTCTCTTCCTCTTGCTACTCTTGACCAATCTGAACTTACATGTTCCTTGAAGAGGTTTGTTCTGCCTTGTGTTCTTTTTCCTCTCTGGGGGTCCCACATGGAGATCTTGTAGGTGTACCTATTGTCCTCCACTCTTGCGACGTGACCGCCCGATTGCCATTTGCTCCTGGTAGCTATTTGTGCGATGTCTGTTGTCTGAGATAACTGATTTATTAATACTATTGGCATTTTGTCCTTTAAGTTATTCTTAAGATCGGGCGTTGCATTTTTCTTTGGCATATTTGAATTTTGTTTATTTGTTTTTCTGTTAGTGACCGTGTACAGTACTCATATAGTAATGTAGGGTATAGACAGGTTTCGAGCGTCGGAATCTGAATTTCTTAGTTAAGTGTTTGGTCTAACAATATAAATTTAAGGGACCAAAATGCTCTCCAGGTTAATGAGATCCATTTTGGATTTATTTTTCCATTTTATCACGGAAGGAAATCTGTTGTCCGTATGTGAGGGCTGTTCTATTTTTATTGGAATTTCAGGTATACATGCACATATATTATTTCAAACGGTACATATTTTAAAAACTGGAAATCTTTACTTATTTCGGAAATTAAGAGTGCTATTGCATATTATTACCTTCAAACTGTAAAATATAAACATTGCCCCGTTTTGTATAGTATTGTGACCTATGATGAAGCACGATAACTGCAAATGATCGAACTAATTATTGCTGAAGCGCCAAGACACTTCTAAAACGCAAAATTACATGAGAGGAACGTTATGTCGGCTGTATGGATGGTCTGCGACTGGTTCCTTTACATCATGGTGAAACAATTACTGGAGGATTATTGTCAAGATACTGACAAAATGCATTTGCAGCTGCAAGCACTTATCAATAGAAAGAGCTCATTTTTCTTCATCATAATGACCGGGCACACATTTCACATAGAACACTTTAGAAGGTGAAATAATTGGATGCCAGGTACGAGAGTACGTCCATAAGTTTCCGGCCTAACCATTTTCTAGATATAATACAAACATAAATTATTTTTACTTATCATTTAATTCTAATACACTTCTCACATCTTTGAATTAAAATTTCAATCCCCCCTCCCTCCAAAATAGTCAGAAGACTTGTCTGCAAAATGGGCATAAACAGCATTCATCATTTCTACCTCACATTTAAATTTCCTTCCTCGAAGGTCCTTCTTGAGTTTTGAAAAGAGTAAATAGTCCCTGGGAGTTAGATCTGGGCTGTAGGGGGGATGATCGATCTCCTTGAAACCACATTTCTTCACAGCTTCCTTTGCAACACGAGATGTGTGCGTGTTCCTCTCCTTGAAGTCAATGAAGAGTATTCCTTTACAGTCCCAAAAGATTGTGGCCATTATCTTCTTGGTTGACTAAGCGACCTTGGCCTTTAGAGGCGGTGCTTCGCCAGATTTACCCCACTCCATTGATTATCCTTTGAACAAGGGATCATAGTAAAGAACCATAGTTTCATCTCTTGTAACAATGGTTTGCAGAATTACTCCCTCTCGTAGCCTGAGATGCTAAACAGCGTCCATAAATAAATCAAAATCTCTCGTAGCCACGGCAGCTCCAAAAATGCCTGACAACTTTTGGATTGAGGAAAGAAGTCTAGGCATCCATCTTGCATCAACCTCATTCATGTTTAAATGTCCCTAAATAACTCGAAGGATTGTTGCTTTAGAAAGGCCCAGCTTTGCTGCTATTTCTGTAAATATGAGCGGCCGGTCTTCCATAATTTCTTCTTCCAAAAGAGCGATGTTTTCAGGAGTGAGTACCTCTTAGTGCCGACCTGCACGCTATTCGTCTTCAATGCTTTCGCACCCATTCCAAAAAGTTTGGCCCATTTTTTTACGGTAAGATATGAGGGGAATGCTTTCCCATATACACCGTTCAATTGCTGTTTAATTTCATTTGGAGTAACTCCTTTTGTGAAGAACTTAATAAGAGCTAGATGCTGCATTTTGAAGAACATGTAACAATCTTCTACACATAGTCGTCTTTATGCAACTATATCTGAACAACTGAACACAGTGGAGAGAAACGGAGGACAGAAACTTATGGACCTATTCTCGTAAGATTGACTGATGCTGTGTGCTATGTGACGAGGACTTGCTCTGTCTTTTGGTATGGAAGCGGTTCTTTGGAGGTACTCAATCTTCTTGGAGCTAGAGGCTTCCTCCAACGATGGAGTGCTGTATCTGGAAACACTGTTATAGGCCCCATCTAAGTACGTGCTTCATACCCGTGGATCTTCACCGTCGGGTGTCCTTCAACTCATCCTTTCCTCCTGGAGGTGTCCCCATAGGGGACGTAAGCTCAAATGGTCAAAATGCCGAAAATTTCTCCTCTATCTCTACCAATGAAATTATCCCCCGCGCTCACTTATTCATCTTTCCTATGGAATAAAATCTTCATAACCAAGAAGTAGCTGGGGGAGTATTTGGGCATTATATTGTTTCTATAAGCTACAAGATACGACATTAACGAATCACTTTCGTGTTACTTTGAACAGAACTCTATGGCCTGAATATTTAAACGCTCCATAATTTCGATAACATCCAGTCAGCATCTTTGGATAAATTCACCAAGTCAAAGAGCTACCGCAGGAGCTTACCATCAGCAAGATGGTTGCTGTTATACCTTTAGTTGAGCTATTCAGCGTTTGTAAATAAAGAATGATGAACAAAGATGAGATAATGGTATTGAAAGTAAACTGATGCATCATTATGAAAATCTATGACTATCGCAGGTTGTAATTATGAATGAATTGAATTCATTTGACAGTCGAAATCATCCGAAATGTTCCCACCACCTGCTGGATTCAGAGACAACCGCGTACCGTTGAATTGTCTACTCTTAAATTAGTACCGTCTGGAACCAGCTCTTAAGTGTGGCACAGATAGAAACAATAAAAGAGGCAGTCAGACCCTCATTTGCCAAAGCAGGAAACCGCCATTTTAAAACACGAAAAAAAATAAATAAAGAGAAGGAGCTAAGGAAGGCTGACTTATCATTATGCACGACTTCGCATATGGACAAAAACTCGAATACAGGCAAGAATGCACTCTAAGTAAAGAAGTGCGTGCAACAATCACACTTGTACATAATGAGCGTCCTTAAATTTTAATGTTATTATCGCATGTATCCTAGAGCCATAATAGCACAGACTTCTGCAGCTGCCATTACAACACCCTCTATGTTTTCTTTAAGCTATCTTGATCACAGTTGTTGATAACAGCGATTTAATTATCAATATTTACTATAGTGCATACACATACGTAATGACATAATTATATAATAATAAACACTGCAAACACACAGTACATCTGTCGCTTGTTGATTGTAGATACGTCCAATTGTATAAGAGATGTCTTCTTCACAAATAACTATGCTTTCAATAAACCAGAGTGCCTAATATTTTATCAGATATTACTTGCTAAGTTTTTCAACTCAAGCAGGACAGTGCAAAGAACTACAAGATAGGTTCTATTTCCTTTTTATTCTCTTCTTTTTTAAGTTGTTTGCTTGTATTTATGACTTCAAGATGTTTGACTCTGCGAGACACTAATGGTGGGCATTGATATGATTAAATAGATTTCAATGTGTCTCAGCTTTGTATGATATTGACGGAATGACCTCAATTGCACCTTTTGGGCCTAAGATGGCATGTTTTCTCTGGCTACTCATGTTTCTATGACACTCCTCAGTCCAATGCAAGTTGATAATGTATCAATAATTCTATAATTCATACAGTGCAAAATGCAGACCTTCAATAAATCTTGTGACATATCCTAACACTCTCGCATGCCCAAGAGTAAACGCTTTTAGATAATGTAAATAGTAATAAATATAAAACATAGCTTATAATAGCAAACTGGGACATTTCATGTAGTGCTAAACTGTATTCATGGCTACCTGAACGTTTGACTCTATGACAACAGGAAAAAGTTGCCTTTTGTCATCTTTTGTGTTTCTTCTGCTAGAGCGATGGGTCTCTCTAATATAACAAAGCTAAGCGCATGTAGGTGGCCGAACAATAGATCCTTTGTATCTTAGTTGTTGAAGACGTTTAAAAATTCGTTGAAGGTAATAGGGGGAACAGGTGTCGGCGGTAAAATCGTTACATTGTATGCTGAACTCTCCAATAAGGTGTCAGAAAGGCGATAAATTCAAAATAAGCGCGTTTTTGGAGCCCAAAAACTCAACAATAATATTTAAATATTTCAAAGGCTCAGGGAAGCCGTGGGCGCTGTGCTGTAAATCTCAAATAACGCTTTGAAACCACGTGGCGACGTTTGGATTTTATATATAAGGAGAAACAATTTAGCAAAGGCACGTTTTTACCTGATCGTTTTCTACCAGACAGTTTTTACCAGAAGACACCAGCAGTTCAGATCAGGAAGTTAAGGCAGTACAACGGTTTTGCCAGATAGTTGTACCAGGGACAGTAGACAAGAGGCACACAGATGCAGCATATTTAGAACGTGTCACCAAAGTTATAGAGATAACAAACCAGGTGGCCGAGAACTACAGTAGTGTGATTAAACATTTCAATGCGTTTAAATGAAGCAAGTTCGTGTGATTTAAATCTCCCCTCTACATCTAACTCCTCCCCTGACCAATAAAACACGAAAGGCTACTTCGGGCCCCTGATCGACCAGGGGTATGAAGTGACCCCATCGGTCCAACAACATATAAAAACCGCTTCAAATCGGGCACATATAACGTGGGAGATATCGTCGACACACCCCAGTAAAAACCCCGCTTCAGCCTTTGCTGCTGACTCCAGAAAAATGTTCTAATCAATCGAACCAATAATTTGTTAGATAGTGATGTCAGGTGATGTACAAATACTTTCAACTCCTATGCCCATTGCCCCAGGGACAGTACCAACGGAGTACAAAAACTAATACACAAAGCACTCAATTTCATAAGAAATTGCTTGCGGTAGGAACTGGAAAAGAAATACCACACTCTTCCTCATTACCTTACAAAGTATTGCAAAATGACTTGATTTTATCTCATAAGGAAAATCCTCGAGTTTTAACAAACAAATACGCTAAAGAAATAAATTATAAGCTATTTACTTACCTCTGAATTCAATGGTGGCATTAGTTTATTCAGTAAAATGTCCAGTTGCTCACTAGCGAGCTGTGATTAGTCATCTTTTACTCAGCTGCTACCTCATACAGGTGCTTTATAGTAGCGTTTGTCAACAGATACCTTTAGTGAGCAACTTCGGTATTCAGAAGAAAAACAAATGTCACCATTGACCGCAGAGGTACGAGGGTAGGTCCATAAGTTTCGTCGAAAAGGATTATCGCCCTCACAAAACCCTTATCTGTATCATACCTTATCTATTAAGTAAATAATTGCAGTTATAACTTCCACTCTGCTGTGTTCAGTTGCTCAGATATAGTTGCATAAAGAAGGCTATGTGTAGAAGATTGTGACATATTCAAATTGGAGTTCTTCACACAAGAAGGACTTATTCCAAATAAAATTAAACAGCGATTGGACGGTGTATACGGTGAAGTATCCCCCTCATATTCTACTGTAAAAGAATGGACCAAACTTTTTCGAAGAAAGTATTGAAGACGAACAGCGTGCAGGTCGACCCTTGGAGGTGCTCACTCCTGAAAACATCGCTCTTGTGAAAGGAGAAATTATGGAAGACCGGTGGCTCAAGTGCACAAATAGCAGCAAGGTTGGTCCTTTCTGAAACAATAGACCTTCGAATTATTCACGAACATTTAAACATGAATAAGTTTAGTGCAAAATGGGGGCCTAGGCTTCTTTCCTCAGTCCAAAAGCAGCAACGAGTCATCTGTTGTCAGCATTTCAGAAATTCTGCAAACCATTGTTACAGCCGATGAAACTATAGTTCTCTACTACGATCCCTTGTTCAAAAGAGAATCAATGGAGTGCCGTAAATCTGGCGAAGCACCGCCTCTAAAGGCCAAGGTCACTCAGTCAACCAAGAAGATGATGCCCACAATTTCTTGGGACTGTAAAGAAATTCTATTCATTGACTTCAAGGAGAGGAACACCACAGTAAATGGGGAGTACTATGCTGATCCACTGCATAGATTACGTGCTTCCATCAAAGAGAAAAGGCGAGGAAAGCTGGGTGGTGGTGGTGAGCGCCTTCTTCCACGACAACGCGCCTGTGCACACAGCTCTTGTTGCAAAGGAATCTGTGAAGAAATTGACTTCAAGGAGAAAAACCTTCCACCCTACAACCCAGATCTAGCTGCCAGTGACTATATCCTCTTCTCAAAACACCAGAGACCTTCGAAGAAGGAAATTTAAGTGCAGCGAAGAAGTGATGGATGCCGTTTATGCTCATTTTGTAGATAAGATTTCCATTTTGGGGGCAAGGGGTTGAAATGTTAATTCAAAGATGTGAGAAGTGTATTGCAATAAAAGGTATCTATATTGCAAAGTGAAATACAGTTTTGTCTTTATCATATCTAGAAAATAGACCGGGAACTTATGGACCTACCCTCGTATATAAGTGTTCTAAAGCTGAATATTGATGCAGGAGTTTTCTTGTCAGAATAATTATTTTAAAAGTAAACGAACTTAAGTTTTCTAGGATAATATAAGTAATATAGTGAACAAACAATACAGTAAACAAAATAAAACTCGAAGACTATTCCCAACTGCCGAGAAATTTCCGAAGAACGAGGAAAAGTTATTAAATAAATAATGTTACAGGGAAATATGTGAATTAAGCACGAATTTCATTATTACATGTTTATGTTAAGCTATAATATTTAACCAGATGAGGTACGTAAAAGAAGAAGAAGAAGAAGAAGAAGAAGAAGATTAAAAGAATTATAATGAGGTTGATGATTGCAACGAATGAATTTTGCACAAATCCATTTCTAGAAATGATGTTTTAACATCTTCCAGTTATTAATGTGTGATTACTTCGAGACGCACATGACAGGTTGTTGCGAAGTCCAACTTTTAAACATTTGTATTCCACCATTCCTGGCGTATCTAAGGCTAAATGGGCGTAGAGAAAATGAATATTAAAACAGACATATACATACACCTTTGGCGCTGGAAATTGCGACGGATATGTTCTTGGCATGACCTCAATCAATATTCATTCAATATTGCTGTTCAGAGCGGCCTTCTAACTGGTTCCGGCGGAATAATAATCTCGGTGTAATCTTATCTTATGCGCTTGAGTAAATAAACATTTATTGCATAAAACCACGCCTTTGTTTTGTATGTTAAACACAAATCTCAATTTTAATTGGCCGAATGCCATGAACACATGACTAATTATACGTCACTCTCACCTGTTTCGCTGACATTTTGTACAATTTTTGCTATGTCATATTGCCCTCATCGTTTTTAGCCATGATCGCATCTCTATTGTTTCGCTTTCACATATTTACTTCCATATATACAGGATTAACATTAACTAACAAAGTAGACCTTTTGTGGGAAGAATATAATAAATCTTGTGTGACTTGAATGTTTAGATATATGTGTTTTCTATCTCTGCCTAACTCTCTTTTTTCTAATTATGACACTTACATGCGTGTGCTATAAAGAATGGCATAAAATGACATTACGTAAGAGCACTGCAATCGAAAACTAAAAATTCGATCGGGTTCACCCTGCTCACGTCTCCCTCACGTCTTCAGATTAATTTCACTTCTTAACGAAGGAGAAGAAACTACGCTCTCATTAGAAGACAATACCCGGAAAGAGGCGGCATACTGTACCTAGTCGTCAGGGGAAAATATGTATATATATAAAAGGGGATTAACAAGTTCAAACTTTATTAGAATTTTAGCGTATAGTAACACTTAACTAGGCACAAAAAAAGCCTTAAAATGCACACACATGACCAAAATAAACTTAAAGGATAGCTCCAACGTGAAATAAAAGCGTTAATTACACATTTAAATTTTGCAACTTTCTAACTGCACTCTAAAGAAATACCAAGCAATCTCGTTATAGCCTCTAAAACGTATAGTTTAATGCATTAATAAAATATCCAGTCAGCCTGGGAGTATCGCACTCTCTTTTGGTATTAAGGGTTCGCTGGTTCAGGACATCAAAATCTTGAGCGCAAATTCTACAGGAGGGTCTTGTGTCGAAGATATACGGCACGTTAGTAAACTCCATACCTGAAAAAGGAGATTCTGGACAAAAGACCATGAAATACCTCATTCTGTGTATGGCGTTGGAGGCGATCGCTTATCTTGAAGATTTCCTTGATAATCGGAACGGTAGGCGCTCATTAGCCGGGACAAAACGACGGGTAATAACTAACTAATAAGAGATCTAAATGAAAGCAAGCTTTACTCCTTACCTTCTGAGTCATATAACACTCAGTTACCAAAAGCTCGCGAAGGAAAATAAGTTTGTCCGAAATTTAGAAATCAAAAGCTAAAAAACAATACATGCTTCGCAACTTAAAGTAGCCACCAGTTCACCCTTCGAAAGCTTGGAAAGCCGTCCTCTTTCTCTATGCCCACTGCTGTCTCCATGATAATATGATTCTTCTAGTTACACAAAGGATCATAGTATTATAATATAATATAATAATAGAACAACATCTGCATCATGCCAACGTTTAAATCCTACTTTGATTTAGAGCAAGGTCTGAGGCTTAAATTTGGAATTCGATACCTAGCATTGCCCACTTGACTGGCGTTTTTCGTGTATTTGCATCGTTTTAAATGTAAACACTGATTTGGATTCTTCTCTCACGAACATCCAAAGAACTAGCTTACAGATAGAACAACAAAAACGACGAAAATGGTAGCGGAAGGCGCTGAATACTACAACCTATTGGGATATAAGTTGGCTGGCATGAACACAAGTTTGCCTTATTTGCGTAGTGCATTTATGGTGGATATACTAGAAATATTTAGATATTTTCTCTATCTGACAGCGTCTCTCATTTTCTATATTTCATTTTATCAGCATTCCTAACTAACTTTCCTCACTCTTTATCTCATTTAACAAGATTTACCTAATGCTCAACTTGTAAATCATTTGGCAGCAACGCACAAACAAAGGATGCCCCCGCCCCCCGTTCTCGTCAATGGTTGAGTCAATGTAGAAAACTTACCTAGAGCTAAATCCTCTGGCCAGAAGAAATAGGGGTATTGCCCTGGACTCGCCAAAAACGTGCAGGGGTAGTAACAGTGTCCATTGGTTGTTATAGAACAATAGCCAATAGGAATGACTAGAAAGGAGGAGTTTGGTGCAACTCTCAGGGGGCATGACACAACAGGGTTCAAGCCCACCTTAAAAACTAGCAAAATAAATATTTAGAGGATTTCCTTGCTCCGCCAAAGAAAAGTAGGCTGAGCGAGAAAATTGCATGTTAAATCTTTCTTTCACTCTTGTTAAAAAAATAATAATTGTTTATATCATGTCTCTAGTCATTCACCACATAACCTTGAAAAACTGAAGCAAGGAAATGAAAAGTCGTGTGTTTTAGCAATTGCTGGATCTGGGCTATATTAAATTTCGCGTATACGGAACTTTCATTTTAGCACTTCCTAATATGAATAATAATTTATTTCCATAAATATATTTGAAACAAAAAGAGAAGGTTTTAATTTTAAACTTCACCCCCTCACTACCAACCATTCCTACAGATTCCACATGCCACCACTACTTTTTTATGCTTAAATATAAAAGAGGATGCACCTATTATTATAGCTTTGTTTTATATTGTTGCCTGTCAATTATAACTTTTCTAAACTTTGAGAGTATATTATAAAAACGGCTGGGTATTTAATATAAGAATTTTGTTTTGGTGTGTGGCGTATGGCGTATAACCTACAAGAAAGAGCAGAGTGTAAGCGGATTAAAAGAGTTACTAAAATAAATTGTCCCCCCCCCCCTTGTTAGCTGACTTAATTTTTCATTCTGTCCAGGTTCAAACAATAATAACAACAGTCCAGTTTTCCAGACAACACAACAAAAAAAAAAGTAACAATTCTATTTTCTTTAAAATTTAAGCTCTAAAAGTTTAGAGATGTCATTTTAAATTTTAGAGTGGGAGGTGGTTAAATCTAAAACGTAAAAAAGTTTGTTTTAAGAACAGAAATTAAAAGTGGCTAAAATATCAAATTTTGTTATATTGCTTATTTTGAACAATTAGTATGCGTTATACAATTATGAATGTATTTTCAACTACAAGCTTATTTAAATGTACTAAATGTAGGTTTCAATCACAAGATGCAAACTGGAATACGTCCCTTTTTCATTCTTATAGCCGAGCTGGCTCTTTCTTTATGAGCATTCGTTATATCAGCTTACATTGTGATGAGATGCAATTTATTAGCTTCCACCCCCCCCCCAAATACATTAGAATTAACATATTAATTAAGTATATATAACTTTTTTATTTTCCTGTACATGTATTGAAGTATTCTGTGTAAGATGTATTTTTTACCAGAGTGCAGAAATGACCTAGCTATAAAAAAACTTGTCTTGAAAGTGGGAAAAGAGAAAACTGTTGCCTTTTGTAAACAGTGTCTCTATAGATGACCCAAGCAAACAGGAAACCGACCGCTATTACTTGGAGGAATTCTAAAGCAGGATCTTAATAGATAATATTTTTCTGTTTCCTTTTTGTATATTGCCAGAGTTTTGTTTTATCATATTAGATACGGGTAAGCAAAATAAACATATGCCAACTATGGGGGTGAAAAGACAAGGCAATAAACTCTCGATGCCTGAGTTTTCTGTAAACAGTGTTTCTATAGATGGCCCAAGCAAACGGAAACCGACCGCTATTACTTGAAGGAATCTTAAAGCTGGATCTTAATAGATAATTTTTTCTGTTTCCTTTTTGTATATTGCCAGAGTTGTTTTTATCATATTAGATAAGGGTAAGATAGGGGAAGGTAGAAAAAGTGTGTCAATGTTGTACACCATTCCTGATGCGAGTGCTTATTATAACAACAATGCTGCTAACTGCAGTTTTCAAGACGGAAACCCTACCTATATCATTTTAGATATTTAGATATTAATAAACTCTCAGAAGCTGTAAACACATTTCTAAAATATAAACACTGTGTTGCAGTGATAGTCTTGTATGCTTTGAAGATAGCCAGATATGAACTAGTATCAAAATTAGTGTTGAAACAGTCCTCAATGTATTTTTTAAGCAATAAATCTACAGAAATTACTACGAAAACAATATTAGATTTGTATATGGTATGCCACTGGAAAGGTGCTTACATATAGGAAGACCTTATGTTCAATGATGAACTTGTCTAAACCCCTGAGTTCAGTACTATATACTGCTTGCAAATAAGTGGCAAGAAAAACTATGACAGATACTGTGAAGGAAGCTGTGGATTGAAATGAGATAAGATAAATATGGAAGATGATGATGGAGCAGAAACTAAGGAGTATGGAGGAGGAATGTTTTAAAAGGGCTATGACTACTTTAACTGTTTTTGTACCGTTTATTAAAAAACAAAAATGTTAAGTATTTCACTTTTTAGTATCACTTTTAAGATATTGCTTTAAAAAGGAATTTTGTTTAAAAATAATATAGGTCTAATTCAGAAAAAAAAAGTCTACAATTAATGGTTCTTCAGAAACGGAACATTGAAAATGACAAATTAAAAGGACAGAAAAAAAAAAAGGTACCTTCTCCCCACAAACCTCAGGTAGATGTTTGATTATTGTTTGAATTCAAACAGAATTGAAAATAAGAAAGTTAATTGTTTTCAATTCTAAAACTTATTTGTGTAAAATTATAGGCTTTATCGGAACACCTGACTATATACCAATAATCTGCTCTTTTTTGAAGGGTATACAATATTTTTAAACAATTTATTACTAAAACACGACAAACATATTAAATGTTCCGTAGTTTTTATAGTATTGTGCGGTCCAAATTCAAAGATCAGTAACAAATGTCCAGACTACCAGACAATGATTTAAAACAGACACAACTTCTTTAAAACATAAGCATCAAAAGGTAAAGGCAACATGAGGCTGGAAGGGAAACTTAAAGTATAACCAATAATTATTTTTAACTTTCCCCTTAAGATTTAAACTGATTTGATTTTGTCTAAAGTTACATCAAGGATGCACCGAAATGAAAAATCCCCTTTTCTTGTCCTATAACTTTTAACATTCAAAAGTTCAAACACATTTTTCTCTGTTTAAACTTTTGCTACGTTTACCTACCGCTTATTCCACTATTTTATGTATATGTCTGAACGTTTTTAGGCATTCTGTGGGCCTTGATTCATAAAATTAGCATGCATTCTTTTGTAATAATGAAAAAACGTTAACAAAAAAAAATGTAGTACAGTAAATTTCTAACTTTTCCATGAGTATGTATTTCAATGCACGTTTTATTTTGTTTAAAAAGATTAACAACATTCATAATTAAAATTCTATTATAAATTTTGTGTGAGACAATAATAACAAAACAATAACAACAATTTGCAGAAACTTTAAACTTTTAATTAGGGTACATATAAAACTAGAAATGTAGACAATATGTGTGCAAAATCTAAAATCTCTAGGTTTAACCATTCAAGTTTTCCAAATTTCATTGGTGTATTCTTTAATAGGTAGTTATTCAGAATGGGAATTTCTGTTCATTAAAACGGTTTAGCACATACAACAGAATGTGACATTATTTCAGATATTTTGTATCAGATGTCCATGGTTATTTTTACGGCGATAGGTTAATCAATTTCAATTTCAATTAATACAGAATGTCTCAAAAGTAACGCAGGATTAAAATTTACAAAAGGTACCTTTATTTATACAGAATTGGCGAAGCTGTAACACAATTTGAAAGAGTAAACACTCCGATTAAATACGGAAAATAATATCCGGCAAATGTTTTACACATATCATATGACACTCCTTCCTCTTTTGACAAAATTTGCAATCACATTTTGGCCGACTTGTGGGTCAATTGTTACAATGACGTGGGATTTTTCATTTAAGTTTGGGAACGGTTGGTACGAGTTTGGTGTAAACCTTGGACTTTAGAAATCCCCAAAGATAAAGTCACACGGTGTAAGATCGCATGGCCTTGGTGGCCAATTGCGATCACTGTTGCGCGAAATCAGCCTCCCATAAAATTTCTGCTGTAACATATCAATACTTTCGCGCGCCGCATGACACGTAGCGCCATCCTGCTGGAACAAATCTCATCAACATCAAGGCCAAAGTCAATGGCTTCCAACAGATGCGACAAAAAGGTTAATATCATCTCGCGATAACGCACACCATTGACAGTTACTACACTTCCGCACTCATTTTCGAAGAAGCACGGCCCCATAATTCCACCACACCAAAGTGCGCACCACACAGTCACTCGTTGAGAATAAAATGACTTTTCTTCAATAACACGAAGGTTTTTCGTGCCCAAATGCAAGTGTTCTACTTGTTCCCAAACCTATTTCATTATTGAATGTGCTTTTCTTAGCAAAATCACCATCCACTTGCAGACTATGACTTAACTCACTACCAACCCAAATGTGATTACAACATATACTTCCGAGGGCGTTGCCAAACGCACGGCAATAAAATGGCGCGCAATTTAAATTCTGCGTTACTTTTGAAACACACTTTATATTGCACCCAGCAAAACTTGTACATTACCTTTTAGCAAAAGACTACAGTTTAAGTCTAAAATATCGCATGCAATACGCTCAATGCTATTTGCATGTTCTACATTTTCTTATTAGAGCAAGCTAATAGCTTAATGTCAATTATGTACACTTAAATAAAATGGAGAAATAAATAAAAAATGAGTCATAACCATCAAATATTCAAATGCTTTTAATAAGTATCAAACAAGACATAAAAAAAAAGAAATTTATACAAGTTATTTTGTTTTAATTCGACCATGAGAAGGATGCCACATCGGTAGAAACCTCCTGAGCATGCGTGGTTCAAAATTTACGTGCTTAATAAACCTTCAATCCATAAAAATATTTGACCAACCTCTTTCTTAATACCTTGGATCAAAACGTGTAATGAATAAAACCGCTTCAAGTAAATAAATCAGCGGTGCTCTAAAAGTCCAAAGAAGTTATAACCTAAAGAAATAGAAAGCTTCATTAGCCAGTTTAAGATGCTGTTAATTTTAAATATTTCCAAGCATTCGTGAACTCCGTGTTATTTTCCTGTCTGAAGCTGAAAATTAACTCAGTTATAATTTAGCTTATTTTATCTCTGCAGAAAATAAAACTAAAGCGTGCAGTTTCCTAGGAGCTCTGTTCATAAAAATGGCGCATTCTTTGAGAATATTTATTAGATAATATACGTCATTTTCTGGAAAGCAAACAGTGTAATGTCAGGTGTAATTAAGCGGCTAACTCACTATCCTTCTTTTTTGTGATATTTACCAAGAACTCTTACCTGTGCTTCTCGGCATGACCTCTATACTCCTTTTACTTCCCATAAACTGCATTTCTATATGCAAGAAATGACGTTAATACTATAGTTTATGTGTGTGTGTTTATCTCTTACACTTTTAAAATATGTGAAAGGAAAAGTATATACATTAGAATTGTCGTGAGTCTTAAAATATCAGCACATGCGCGCACTGATCAAGTTTCCAAGCGTTGTGTAAACACCTTCATTCATAATCACAAGCAGTGAAATATGATCATTACAGTACTATTGCCAATTAAATAAACTACAAAAAAAAAGTATCCGTTGCACTAAATGCAAAATATATTCATCTATGTATAGCTCGTGTACAACAGTATGGCCAAATACCGAGGTAGGACCGCAAAACAATAATAATATGTAATATGACGTTCTGTAAACAGATGAGACTCACATGCATTATGATAGCGTTGCTACAACAAAATGGAGCCAAGATTATCGTTTGAAAAACGGAAATCAATTTTGAAGTGTATTGATAAACCGAGAATGTTGAAATTGAAAGGCAATAGAGGCGTGTGTACAGAACAGAATCGCCAACGCGAGTAACAATTGCACACATTCGAGACAAATTTGAGACTCCTGGTATCATATGCGATGTTCACAAGGACAGTAACAAGCCCCGCGTCCTCGGCAATGGTTTTGGAACATTTTGAGCACTCACCGCAGAAATCTACAAATCAAAGTGCACGTGAAACTGGGATTAGCAGAACCAGCGTGCGTCGTATTATTAAAACAGTAAAGTTGATAGTTTTCCTCCTAACACTTTTGCATGCATTAAATGAAAATGGCCCTAATCGAAGAGTGCAGTACTGTGAGAGGGTTCGGAACATGGTGCAAGAGGATGAGACCTTAGTAGAAAAAGTTGTTTGGTCCGATGTGGCACAATTTAAGATGAACGAAACTGTTAACCGGCATAGCTGTGTCTATTGGTGTGTAAACAATCCACATGTTATTTTGGAAAAGGCTGTTAATTTACCTGGAATTAATGTTTGGTGTGGATTGTCATCTAGAGATCTAGTTGCACCTTTCTTTTTTTTAAGGAACAGTAACTGGCCCAGTGAACCTGAACATGATACACACAGCCGTCTTACCCACCATTCATACACTCTATCAAAACGAGGAATTTTACTTCCAATTGGATGATATACCACCACAATACCACCGAGATGTACGTGCGTACCTTGATGACAATCTTCCAAGGCACTGGAGATGACGAAGAGGTCCGATTGAGTTGCCGCCGCGTTCTTCGGATCTAACTCCGTTGGACTTCTACCTATGGGGAACTCTTAAGGATGTTGTATACCGTAGAAAACCAGCTACACTGACAGCACTTCGGGAAGAAATTAAAACGGCATATGCCGCAATTGCTGAGGACACTTTCGCAAACGTTGCTCAATCAGTAGTTCAACGTACTCAGAAGTATATCGACTCCGATGGTGGGTATTTTGTGCAACTTTTGTAACTGTAAAGGTCTAAGATGATTAGTGCTCATCATTTTCTGTTTGTATAAATCCAGTTTTGTTATGATAACACACTTTTTTCTTTGCTTGAAGTGTGTGTACATTTTTTGGTACCCTCTGTATAATTTCAACTGTATTGCATCGCTTTGTAAGTTATAAGTGATGGCTTCAGGCAAAAGCGAATACAGAAAACATGGCTTTACATCCTTAAACTTTTATATCAAAAACTTCAACCTGTATCCAAAATAACTAATCTAAAGACATTAAGAAAATGCTTATGTTTTTTATGCGTTGTAAAATATGGGTTTGAATTTAAAAAGCTATTTCATATTTGTTAAATACTTTTTACATTGCTATTTAATTGAGTTAATATTCATTTATCTGTAAACAAGATTAACATTTATAAATGTATATGTTTTTTTCAATGACATAAGTTGGAACAGTACAGTCAACAATCAGCTTTTAATTTTCTATTTTTTAACTATAAATTCATTCCAATTTCTAAAAGTTTTATGTGTGCATTATAGACGGAGAAAATATTTATATAAATTAGGGGTAAAACATAATCAACACAATTATATTTATGTCATGTGTACTAATTTTTTTCATCAGGCTTCGCCTTAAATTTCAATTTTTGCATTACATTCAAATTCTCATAAAAATCTTCAGAAATATTCTTTTACTTCAGTCGTACCAACCACTATGGGGGCATTTACGAGGGCACAAGATGAAATGAGGGAGACACCGGGTGGCGTAAACATAGACAGTTAAACTAACCCCTCTAAGGGTCACTTCCACACCAGACACTGAGGCAGAAAACTACCCAAAGCGCAAGCTAACAACACACCGCACACAGCACTAGCACAAACCCTGTAACAGAATCAACAAAAGAGAGAAAAGTGTGTTGAATAGAAATATCTATCCCAGTGTTTGTCTGGGTGAACACAGGGAAATCATGCAGTAATCGTCAAGATATACTACCTCTTTCCTTTCTCTGTTTTTTGGGTCTACTAAACGGAATTTTACACTGGTTTCAAACTTTTAACATGCAGGCTGAAAGTAGCCACGAAGTGGTAGGAGGGATCTTATCCGCTTTACCAGTTCTTTCCTTTCTCTGTTCTAGGGTCTATTGGACGGACTTTTAGGTGAGTAACTGCTCATAATGTTTTTATTTTAAAGGTGACTTTTGTCTTAGATTTTTAACATGAAAGTCGCAAATAACCACAATGAACGACAGCGGACAGCTCTAGTCTGCTAATTCAGACACAATTGGTCTTTATACAAACACAAATTCTTCTGATGAAAAGTAAGACGCACGGAATTAGCGACAAATATCACAAAGAACTACACAATTGTGAATGAATGGTCTTATTACATGTTCAGACTATGCAGGTACAGTTTTTTTTGTAACAACAGCAAAACAGAATATATTGTTACAGTGGCAAGTTATTTGCATTAACAAGAAACGATATAAGCCAAAGAACTTGTATAGTAAACACTGTCGTCTAGTTTCTTTGTCCACATAATGAGGCGGGGAAAACGTCATTTATCATGTATGGCGCTGGTGACTTGATGGAAACGACCCATTCACGAAATACATAAGGGGTGTGTACACAGTTTTAGCTATAATTGATATTCATTCGCCCATCCCAGGCAATGAAATACTAATGCACAAGGCTAGACCACACACTTATCATTATGTCTGACTTATGAGAGGTCCTACCTTCCTTTTTTCTTGTCGTAATTAATAAATTGTTAGTAAATTATAAATTATTTCTAATCTTATTACAAATGTTATTATTTTTTAATTTTTAAAATTTTGTTTTTGCGTTTCGAATGAAAATTAACACTGGTGAAAATATAAGATGCATCCAACTGTTTTCAATCATTTGTCAATGGTGAGTATTTTATATTAAAATCCACAAGCTGCCTTCTGGTAGGGCATTTTAAGCTCCCCTTCTTCGACTGAGCAATCATTAATGAATGTGCACAGCCGATGTCTTCTGCATTCATGTTAACTACTGGGATCAAACCGACACCTCTTCAAATATTCACTAAGGCCGGTATGCTGTCGATCTTGAACCAGCACTGTCTAGCATGGTGTTTCATTACTTTAAAACTCCCCTGCATTAGAAGTATAATTACCTTATATCTTGCTAGATAGTAAGAGCCTCACATGCAGGTTGTCCCCCCGAACCTATCAATAGATATACGTCCTGCTCAAATCAGTGTCCATTATGAGAGGTGATATTTCTTGAGTTATATCTGTGTGCATGTCACTTGTGAATTGGCTGAAAGACATGCAAGAACTTCCAGTAAAGTGTTACCACTTCACACCTGTCACAAGAGGCGTGGCCCTGTCTCACAACCCACTAATTACACAATATTAACATTTGTTATTCATGCGTCTAACCTACTGACATAATTATGATTACCACATAAAACACAAGTCCACACAACAAATTTCACCGTATTTCATCTTAGCGAATAGTCTCACAGGGTCAAATTCTATTTTTCAGAAAGACAGCAGTAGTTTAACAGCTATACCAATAAACATATTAACATTCACCCAAATAAAAACTAAACTGGAACCCTGATCCTAAGGTAAGCACCTGGTTTATTTCTTATGAATTCTATTGTTTGATTTATGCACATGTTGCTACTAATATAATATCATAGACCTTTTTAACGTACGTAAGTCACCTGCCGAAATCTGTGATACAATGAATAGAATAAATGATTTAATGATTATGTACATGGGATATTCATCTGTGCTTAAAATGTAAAAAGAATGTACCCACGATTAGTTGCTATGTCATTTTCTTTTCCATCTGTACCTGGTTGCGGATTTATATTATAGGCAAATAAGTCATGGAGGTTTTGT
Source organism: Metallyticus violacea (assembly GCA_030762175.1). Lineage (NCBI taxonomy): Eukaryota > Metazoa > Arthropoda > Insecta > Mantodea > Metallyticidae > Metallyticus > Metallyticus violacea. Next base: position 90,758,766 of record CM060834.1, read on the forward strand.
TGCTTTAAACTTAAACATCTCAACTAATTGTATCTGTACATTCTGCCTTCACATTAAAAAATACAAATTCTGAAGTCAATCTTTTCATCTGAATAAGAGAACAACCTAGTGACCTGTTTCTGGCAACTTAAGTGTTCAGCTAAATTATCCCAGAATGAAAAGAAAAGTATTTAAATACAAATAGCAAATGAACACGTAATCTGAATAAATAGTCAGATTGGATCTCTCTTGGATGTGGCTTCTAAGAAAAAAATAATAGAATATTATAATGCCGATCTTGTTTGCTTTATTCTCTAAATATTTTTACATTTAAGTAAAATCATAGCGCGCGCTGGTCCAAGGTCATGCTATTCGCAGTTTGCTGTTACCAGAGAAAGCATATTTTTTTATTTGTATTATTAAAATTACTATAGATAATTGGGTCTTCATTTTATTAAGTACAGTGTATTAGTGGAATAAATTTTGCTGTAATATCGAGTATCAACAAAATGTAATGTCGACCCATCTCTAATTTAAATATAAAATAAATTTGGAATCATAAATATAGCTCATCTGATATTTATCATCATTCTATTACAGTAATTCCAAAACAATGTTTGCGTAACACAATATTGGAAGGGGATAACTTGTTTATTTCCTGAGATAACGGGTCTGAAAAAGTAGTAACTTAACAATACAGGGTGTGCACAAATGATTATGGCGGTTTTAAGCTTATATTTTTTCTCTATCGTATACAATATAGTTTTGAATCATACCTTAAACTGAAGAAATACTGTGGAAGTTACCATAACACAAATTACAAACATTCAATGTTACATCCATTTTTAGCCACACTGATGTTAGCATGTCTGGCGTAACTGATCCAATTGCTGCAATAATCCTCCGTCTCAACTCAGGTAGGTCTGTAGGTAGCGGTGCTCCAACAAGAAAATTTCACAGGGGGGTCATATCTGGGGACCTCGGGAGCAAAAGGAAAAAAGCAAAGGCGTCCAGACCATGACAACCAATTAAACGATGGGGAAATTTTGCCTTTATGTAAGGGCCTTTAGCAATTGCAGACGATACTGTATATGTTAGAGATGTTTTCTTAGCACCTTCCACACTGTCACTGTTGGAATTGTTAGTTCTGGAGTCGCCCGGCCCTCAGATGTTTTAGAACTGCGCGCGAAAACTTTTCTGACTCTCTACACATTCTCGTATCACACCATGGGGTGTTAAGACCAATCTTCCCCTGTATGTTACGCGATTTCGAAGATATAAAAAGGTTTTTGCACGCTAATTGTCTCATTTGGTTTATTTCGTTACGATTCAAAATTATATTGTATACTACAGAGAGAAAATGTAAATTTAAAACCGCTATAATCATTTGTGTACGCCCAGTAGTAAGTAAGGGCTTAGAGTCTTCCCTTAATATCATCCATAGAATGCCAAATTAAGCTACGCTGCATTAATCATAGAGCTTAAAGGACAGTGCGTTACGGACTGAAGAAATTTCGTTACTCTACATAAACTGTGTCGTTTTAAAGAGAGTCTGAGCTGGAGTTAAAATTCCTAACCTAACGCACCCAGTATTATTTGTGTAGAGACTACGCGACCACTTGCGTTACACAATGACATTGAGGATTACACAATAACTCAGAGGCAGTTAATATTCTTTGTGATATAACAGGGTAGTAGGGGCGTTGTCTGCAAGCGACTTCCTTCATAATCATGCACCATAGTTCTTAGCGTGGCAGACAGGTGATTTACCTTTATGACGTTCAACTCCATTAAAGCTAACACTAGTGTTTAAGTGTTACAGGAGTAAACATGGTATTGTCTACTCTCTTCGGCTTCTGCTTACAACTGGCTTCTATGTGTGTGTTAGCACAAGGCAATTCATTGCTTCTGTACACTTCTGCAGCTCAAACAGGGAAACACAAATAATATTAAGGCAGTGCGTATAGCTCAAAATTCCTACAAAGCCAAGATATACAACAGAATAAATTCAGTTAATTAAAAAGTTATTTAACATAATTCGCTGTCCAACGGAACAATTAATTTCGTTCTTTGTATGAATAACCCGTTGTAATTTTAATTTTCTTTCCATTGGTAATTTTTCTTCTGCAGTTTACTATAATACATACGAGAGTAGATCCATAAGTTTCCGGCCGAACCATTTTCTAGGTATGATAAAGTCAAAACCATATTTCACTTTTCAACACACTTCTAGCATCTTTCAATTAACATTTCAATCCCCTCTCCCCAAATAGTCAGAACTCTTGTCAGCAAAATGAATATAAACAGCATCCATCACTCTTGCGTCACACTTAAATTTCTGAAAAGAGGAAATAGTTACTGTAAAATAGATCTGGTCTGTAGGGTGGATGGTCGATCTCCTTGAAGTCACATTTATTCCATCTTCCTTTGCAATAAGAGCTGTTGCACAGGCGCATTGTCGTGAAGAAGGCGCACACCACCACTAAGCTTTCCTCGCCTTCTCTCTTTGATGGAAGCATGTAATCTGTGCAGTAGGTCAGCATAGTACTCCCCATTAACTGTGGTGTTCCTGTCCTTGAAGTCAAGGAAGAGTATTCCTTCACAGTCCCAAAAGATTGTGGCCATGATCTTCCTGGTTGACTGAGTGACCTTGGCCTTTAGAGCCGGTACTTCGCCAGGTTTACACCATTCCATTGATTCTCTTTTGGACAAGGGATTATAGTAGAGGACCATATTTTCATCTCCTGTAACAATGGTTTGCAGAACTTTTCTCTCGTTGCCACCGCAGAGTTCCAAAAATTCCTAACAACAGATGACTCGTTGTTGCTTTTAGAAGAAGTCTAGGCAGTCATATTGCAATAACCTTATTCATGTTTAAATGTTCATGAATAATTCGAAGGTCTGTTGTTTTAGAAAGGCCCAATTGCTGCTATTTCTGCAACTTGAGCCGAAGATCTTCCATAATTTCTCCTTCCACAAGATCGATGTTTTCAGGAGTGAGCATCTCCAAGGGCCGACTGAAGGATCTTCGTCTTCAATGCTTTCTCGACCCATTCGAAACAGTTTGGCTCACTCTTTTACGGTAGGATATGAGGGGGGGGGGGTCTTCCCCATACACATCGTTGTTTAATTTATTTGGAGAAAGTACTTCTTTGGTAAAGAACTTAATAACAGCTCGATACTCTATTTTGAACAGGTCACAAAATTCTGCAAATATATCTCAACAATTGAAAATAGCAGAGCGGAAGTTTTGGCTGCAATTATTTACTTAACAGATAAGGTATAACACCAAATAAGACTTTTGTGAAGGCTATAATCCTTTTCGGCGAGGCCGGAAACTTATTGACCTACCCTCGTATTATCTGATTTCTGCTAAACTGAGCTAACACTATAGTGAACAAATAAAGCAAACAAAAAATATATGGAAGATCTCCTGACTATTGTATTGTTCTTGTACTGGAGTGTGAAAAAATCTGTATCTCTTGCATCACTAGCCATTTATTCTTGTTTCGATTGACGGAAGTGGTGCAACGAACGAGTTTTACTTTCAAACGTAGGTATAGATATTATTTTATATAAAATGTACTGCATTTAATAGTGAGACTTATGTACTAAAATGACGTGGTTTTGTTAAAAAACTAAAGGTTTCTGTTTAGATTAGAACCTACATTAAAATATTATAAGCCTCTTCTTCCACAAGAAAAAAGGCCAAGTTGGCATCAGTGGAAGTAATGACAGTTGCATTTAAAAATGAATGACCTTTAAGTGTTCTTGCTGCAGCTGTCATAAAATTAAACAACTATACAGAGCGATAGTCACAGGGAAGTTATTTGTCGTAAAAGGCAAAAGTTAAGAAAACAAAATTTTTCTATGCACTTTCTATAAGCTCAGTAGGCTATACAGGTGCTCCCCAACACGTGGCCATGTCAACTTTGTGCCAAATCGTGATAAATTATTTATAAAACGTTATGTATTCATTTATTTTCTTCTATTGTGGTGGTTTAAATATTTTTGTTTATATGAAGAAGCTCTTCGTGACTGCTACAAGGCACAACTGTATTGAAACTGAAATACTGACTCTTTCGTGGATTTGTCGGCCGATTCAAGGCAGCCGGCGGGTAACTCCTGGTCAAGCAGATGTAACTTCCGCTTAATGATTCGCGTTCTCACAATTACAACGAAAATAAGTACATTTCTTATGTTTAAAAATACTAAATCCATTTTTTTGCCGAATATTTTAAGAAATGTCATTTACACGCCTCGGTCTGTCTTCTGAACTTGACCAACTTTTCGTCTTATATATTTTTTTTTTCAGTTCTTCTAATGCATGAAGGCTTCTTACACATGCTTCATTTTTCAAATTCCCCCATTAATAAAAATTACACACTCTTACATCCGGGGACTGTACGGACCATAACCTCCTGCCTAATTATCCTATCTTCAAATATTTCCTGAAATAAATTTAATGACTCATTTGGTGCATGCACGGTGGCAGAATCTTGTTGAAAATACTCATATGCATTCTTACTGGTCAGTTGTTCCAAAATAGGTGCGAGAATTTCATTGCTTATATCTCTGCATTTACGAATTGATCAGTATGCATTTACTGCACCCGAATATCAGGATTGTTTGTCTGCAATTCGTGAAGAACCGTGGTTTCTTGGACGATGAACTGATGCAGCTGAACAAATGATACCAGAAACTTATTCATGTATCAGAACAGTCTTTTAAATATCTCTCGCTATAAGTGACGTGTTTATTTTCACTGTGCTTGTAGTTGTAGTTGCGAGAACTTGAATCAGTTGCGCGGATATTACATCCACTTCGCCCGAAGTTACCACTCTGATTGCCGACCCGCGAGATGCCGTGAAACGGGCGGCAAAGCCTAGAGAAGACCCGGTAGAAATACTCACGACTCTTGAAATGGAAAGTAATTTAGTAATTGGGAGATCGTTTGCTGTACAAAGATTGCAAGCTGGACATCCTGTCCACTTTGTTGACACTATCATTAATGTCATCCAAGGAGAAGTGGGTAACACTGCCAAACCTTACATACACACAAAAAGTGGCTGAAATGTTATGGGGCAGAGTGAGAAGTAACAAGTTATAAAAACTTATCTGCATCTCTAGTTTGTTCATAATTGTAATATGATAAGATAAATAGAGCCCAGATTTGGTAAGTTATTTTTGACTGGTACATCATAGATATGAGAAACTGAACACAACCCATAATGTGTCCCCCAAATTATAGAAACACTAATTTATTGGATTATTTCTTGGTTGTTTTTTTACAATGTTTTAATTTTAGAATACCTTACCTTTTAATTTGGGGGGAGGGTAATGTATCTCCTTTATCATTTTAGTTCAGTTTCTTATATTTTATGCATTTACACTTATTGAATGTTGTGGGCACTTGAAAGTAACTTCAAAAGTTCCAGGAATTATATTAGTCTATTAGTATCATAAAAAATGAAACATGTTCTCGAGAGGAGTTAAGGCTATTAAGTTTCGCTTACCGTCACTTCGAAGTGTTGCAACGCAATGGAAAGGAAATTACATTTGTTGCTTAGCGCACTTCAAGTGTGCTTCCATCACATCTGTTGACATTGAAAGGAGTTTTTCAAGTACCTTCCAGAATTCATTCAAGGTCCCCGTCAACTATGTAATGCAGAATGAGGTAAGAATTTAAGCCCGTACACCATACAGCAGATATACGAGTATATTTGTTCAAGAATGTTCCCATCCGATAATGAACAGAGATTTTTTTTTTTTTCTTTCCAGATGTTTTCAACTTAGAATGCATATCATCCTAATATTGACATCAAACAGAAGTGTTGTTTAAGTAATTGTGCCTGTGAGAAGAATAGAAAAACGGAAAGTACCGAAATTTGTTTTTTTTTTTTTTAATGGTGTTTAACGCCCGTTTTTACTACTGAGGCACCACAGGCGGTGTGCACTGGTGAACATGAAATGATATATTGGGAAAGGATTTTTTAAGGAAGGAAACGTTCCAGGTCTAAGTTTAGGGTACCTCCCCGGCATTTGCCAGTTATGAGGACTGAGGAAAACCTGGAAAAAACCTCAGTCAGGGAGGACGGTCCTGGCGGGATTGGAACCCCAGACCTCCCGCTCACGAGTCCGCGCCTTAACGACCTCGGCCATCCGTGGTGGTCCGAAATTTCAGTGAATAATTAACACTTTCATTATGCATTTCATGATGATGATGATGATTATTATTATTATTATTATTATTATTATTATTATAAAAGCATCATCCTCGACTAATATGAATTAGACTAATGCTTTTTTTCGGATACTAATGCCACATATGAACCATTCAAATACCTTCAGCACTTACAGATGTCAGAAAGTTAGGTCTCAATTCGTCTCAAGTCCAAGTTACAATTTTTTTATACAAAATAGTAGTATTTATAAATTGTTAGTGTTTCATTGTGCTCCATAAATTACATGAACAACGTTGTTCACTGGGTTTATTTACGGACGCTCTTTAACATCTCAGGTCATCAGCGTCCCATTCAAATCAGGGCGTGAAACGGCCGACAAATTTTGCTCAGAGGTCTCTCTTTCAGGCTTGAGGTTCTTTTTCGTGCCGTAAATGTACGACACGGGACCCACGGCTTTACTTCCCTTCCGAAGGAAGCGATACTTTGGATTTTTACGCCCGGATTTGAACCCGCGATCTTGGGTTAAAAGGCAAGTATGGTTACCACTACACCACAAGGACCGGCTACGTGAACAACATGAATATATAATAATTCAATGGGTAGATTGGTCTTTACGTTAATTTGTTTGAATCATGTTTATAAAGTTTTAGGTCGTATGACAGAATACTTGCTCTCATCTTTAGATAATTTTAAAACATTTTAGAACATCAAAACTCGCAGCGTAATTACATAAATAAATTAATTATATTGCAACTATTATGTCAAGAAAGCATAGATCTCATAAACTTATTCACACACACGCTTTGAAGAGGTTTTTATGATATGCTCATTTCAGGGTGTGGTGAATATAAAATACTATTTAAACTACAAAATTGCTAGGACTGCGGCTCGCAATGCCAACCAACGGCGATGTGGAGTAGTTTTGTGGTAGACAAAACAAGTGTTTTCGGTTGTTTTACAGAATTATCTTGTTTCGTGCATTCATTTTGCCGGCACTCTTCATTTCCCGTTTTCTTGTTCCTAGTATTATTTAATTCAAAATTTTCTATTTGGCGCCCATAGGTGTTTGTTAAATTGGCAACGCTTTATTGATTCTTTTCCGTCCGCCTTCCTCATCTGATTTTGAACCATTTTTGAAAACTTACCCAATCCAGAATCTCAGGCTTGAGGGTGGTTGCCCTGGACCCACTTCAGATTCAATGTTGTGAGTTCAAAAGGTCATGGCCAGTGGATTTTTCGGACGTAGAAATCATTAAGTATAACCTTCTTCGCAAAAGAAGTAAAGCCGTTGGATCCGTGTCGTAGATTTACGGCTCGTAAAAGAACCTCAAGCAAAATTAACTGTCGTTTCACATTCTGAATTGAAATGAACGCTACTAACCAAAGGCGTTAAAGAGCGTCTGTAAATAAACCAAACCTAACTGACTCACCAGGTAATGGGACCCAGACTCTACCTAAACTACCTAAATAAAAAAAGAATAAAATTCGATAATTGAATGAGAAATAAAACACGCTCAACGCTTATCTAGAAACTGACTGATAGCCATATTAGAACGAGTTAGCTTTTCTCGACCTAAACACACCAGACTTTTATTTGTGGAGGCATTTGAAAGCTCTTGCGTATAGAACCCCGGTACAAGATGCAGAGAGCCTTCGTGTCCGTATTGTGGAAGCCTACGAAACAATATGCGCTTCTCGAGGGATATATCACCGCATCCGATAAGACTGCATGTCTCACATAGATAGTGGAGAGTTGGTTGTTCGACTCTAGAAGAACAGAATTCGGTGTAAAAGATTGATAAGGCATTGCTGGGGGCTGGAGAATGTCTCCTCAGAAGAATGTGTTAGTAAGGTCCAGCTGTTCACTATTAATATTCTGTTTTTGTTAACGCAAAGAGATGGACCGACTCTTTTAACTCTTTCAGGCATAGGATTTTTTAAAAGAAAATTGTCTTTGCTGCACATGACAACAAATACATGTATATTGAATAAATGAATTTACATATCCAGTTTATTTTAGTGCATAATCACAAAAAAATCAAAGATATTTGTGTATCCTGAATGTTTATTAAGGTTCATCACATATCATATCCCATATAATTTAATCACCTTTGGAAATGTGTTACAATTTCCTGGCTTTGTCCATTGAAAAACATAACAATTTCAAGATCTTAATACTTACATAGGTAATATTATTTACAATTTTTTAAAGAATTCGTTAAATTCATTTATCCTATAAAACAATGATTAATTAAAACCTCTAAACCTTCCTCCTAAATCTAATGTGTGTCTATAATTTCGTTAGTTATTAAGTTATGCATTTGGATGCCACTATGCAAAATTGAATTGATCTTTTTAGTTGTTGTGGCAGTTTTAGGTGTGTTTTGTTACTTGTTTTAGTATTGAAAAAATGAATTGTTTTATTGGAATAAAATTGTTATATATTACCATTTATGAAACATACACTTTCTAATATATATGGTAAGCTGAGTATAATGCTCTGAATAAAATGACAGGCGGTACACTATCGAAATTTTATGAAAAGAAATTGGTGTAACACACATATGTACCTTATTTCTATAATTATATATTATAAATGAAGAGAGCATTATGAAATTTTAACCTTAGAAACTTTGTTTTGCGTAAATTAACTTTTTTTTATCTTCCAAAAACCACCACTAGCTTGTAGCTAAAGGAAAGGTCTCTCTTTATGGACACCGAGAACTGTGTACCTCCTTTTGTTACTAGGTAACTCAGCGTTTTCTTTAGCTGCAACCTGTGGGAAAGCCTAAACTACTTCAAATACAGCAGGTGTATGGTTAAAGGGAATAAACCATTTTAAAAATATGTGATACAAATTTCGTACCACTCTGTAGCGGGCTAACTGAATATGGTGGCACGTTTTTTGAAGCACCAAACCTGAACGAGTTAGATATTTGAATAGATGATGATACACATACAGTGCGTAATGTTTTACTTGGCAGATAAAACCCTCTCGTCCACATACGTCGCTAGTCATCTCTCCAGCTGCCAGGCTTGATGACGTGACATCTCAGTGGCGGTCTCATTAATGGCAATAGGTACAACAAGCGCTGGCTGTTCGGGCTCATTATTACGAATTATAACAATAAAATAATATTATGTCTATTTTAATGTGTACGTTAAAGTAGATAATCTTATAGTACTTTTTCTTTTGTTCTCCATCTATTTTTTATTTATTTTTATAATAATTATTATTAATTAATCGCTTTTTGTTTTAGTTATTCTTTAGATTTAGATAAATCTGAACAATAATAATGTAATACATGTAAATTTGTACTTTTTTTAAATAAAGAAGGAAAATTCTGGAATATACATTCCGGTGTACGGAACAAGGTACCGGGATGTACTATTACAGATTTTTAATTTGATTTTATATATTTATTTTAATATAAGCTAATTTATATTATTATTGTTATTATTGCGAATATTTTTACACTAAAGTAGTTATAATAAAATAAGGTTTGAATATCTAATTTGATGAAATCCTGTAGACTGCAATAGAACATCCTGTCAGGTTATATTGTAGAATTATTGGCAGCTAGTTGCTGCAGTTACAAGCACAAATGAATTCATAGTTGAAACCTACCAAAAGTTTCCTTTAGTTGAAGAATTGCATCATGTAATCATTGGCTTGTTGGTTTCATATTCATATGATAATATATTTGACGAATATAAAGCTACAATTTTTTATTTATGGTTTTCTCTCATTTGAGCCCCTTGAAATACAACAAAGGGCCATTGAGTTTATATGACTATTTATCTTAAACCCTCTATAATCGATTCGCACCCATTTTATAAAAGTCATATAAAACATTAATCATTATGCACTAGAAAATATAGTTTTTTCCAATCCTTTAGTTGTTATAATTTATGTAATTCATTAATTTTCTGTTAGTTATTTCAGACGGGTATTTCTAATAGCATTTAAGAAAATGTTGGGCTTTATACTGAAAATTTTAACTTATTAGCCCAGGTATCTAGGCTCAGTTGTCAGTGTTTTTCATAATTTTTACGGATATATTGCTGTCACTGAATTTAAATTAAATTAATAAAATATTATAAATGAAATGAAGGCTATTATGGATGAACTCAATCCTGCGAGTTAAAAACGATATTAAATCATGGCTTTTTCCATCCGCTTTCTTTCTTTCCGCCTTCTGTGGATAGCGTGATGAACAAAAACTAATTTGCTCCCTTCAACAGCTCCTAATTAGAAAGCGTATTATGCTTCTGTGACGTAAATAAACGCCAGCGCACTCCATAAACAGAAAAGTTGAACCTCTAAATAGGTATTATGCTAACACAGATTAAAATCGCGCTATGCCCAGTCAACAAACAAATATTAAAAAAAAAACAAAAACAAAGGAGTTCTTGCTTGCGTTATAGCGCGTGGTATTTATTGAAATATTTCTCATTAAGGGAAGAAGGGAATTGCAATAAAACTTCCACATCCAGGATATAAAGTTTACTTTTGATAGGGAAAAAAAAAAAAAACAAAAAACGCTCTATTACCTTGGAAGTAATAAACATATGCAGTAATTTTTTTTATTTTACCTTTTTTAAAGCTCAGGTAAACACTTGAAGAATTATATTAGAATTACAACATTCCTTCCTTTATAATTTAAATTATAAATACATCTTGAATTTCGTGCTCTTCAATTGTTACATATTATTACAATGATTTCTTTTTATTGCCTACATTTACCAATCAGCAAGATAAAAGTTTGCAATAACTATTACTTTCAATTAGTAAAAATTCAAGTTAATTGAGTTCAAATCAAGGAACTGTTGGTTTAATGCTTATGAAAACAACAAGGAAAAATTACAAAAAAATAAATTAAAAGTTCACTGGAACATGTCCCAAATTTTTCGACGTTCAACTGATAACCGCGTTTCTTTTGTAATTCAAATAAATCTCCCAGGAAAACCAAAACATACTCATGAATTAAATGCTCAATTGCACAAATTCAAATCTAAGAAAAACACCTAAATACTATTTTAATCAGCCATTCCCTTGTGAGATACTTTTATGGGTGTGTGTGTGTGTGTTTAACGCCCGTTTTTATTACAGAGGCACCACAGGCAGTGGACACTGATGATACATGAGATCAAATAATATATTGGGAAAGGACTTTTTTAAGGAAAGAAACGTTCCAGGTCTAAGTTTAGGGCACCTTCCCGGCATTTGCCACTTATGAGGACTGAGGAAAATCTGGAAAACACCTCAGTCAGGGAGAAGGGTCCTGGCGGGATTCGAACCCAGACCATCCGCTCACGATTCCGCGCCTTAACGACCTCGGCGATCCCACCCGTGGCGGTGGGAGGAGGCAAGTATGGTTACCACTCTACCAGGAGAGGTAACTGTTCTGTTTTACTTACTAAACTCCAACTAAAGTAAAACGCCATTGGTGCATAAATTGCACGCAAGCACCACAAGTAATAGGATAGATCTGCAAAAGTTAATTTCTTCTAACGCTGTATTTCATTCTACGCGATTACCTTATTTGAATACTTTCCTCTATTGCTCTTTTAATGGTCTAAGTTGTTGGCATAAAAATAATACTAAACTATCTACATATAAGAGTGAATTTAACGTGCTTTATCCTTTACTAGAGCGTTTATTATTGTAACGCAATCCGATTACAATATGGCACGTATTTTCTCCCGGCTATTAATCCCAGATCTGTACTCCTTTACAGCGCTCGGCATAGTTGTGCGTTCTCCATTCAGATTCTCCAATCGTTTCCTCTCTACCAAGGGAAGAACACAAATCAGAAAAGGCACATCTGTTCGTGTCGTGCTACGCATGCAATTTCGACTTAACCGGTTTTAGAACTACGGCCCACTCTCCGCAGGACCCCCTTGGTCCCAAAGCTAGCTGCAGGCTAGCTCTAGTGCCAGTTAACAAATTACAAGCCACAGGGGGCTCTGCCTTAATTTAAAATCCAGGGGTGGTGAGGAGAGGGAATTGAGGGATCCCATTCCTTGCCAGGGCGCAGGGTTATGAACAGCATGGAAACCAGAAACAGGATAACTCGCAGGAAGAGCTAGATCCTGAGTCAAACCTAAAATATCCTCCATTACTGTGGCTGCTGCGGTTGACGATCAGAAAGACGCAGCAAATAAAAACGAAGTACCAAATCACTTAGGTAATGCACGAAACAAAAATAAATAATTACTGTGACAGAATTTCTAAAGCCAAAAGAATTATGGATCAGTAAACATTCTTTGACGATACCTAAATATATTTAATTGAATCAGTTATCACAAAATAATAACGTTATAAAATATTGCTAAGCACAAATATTTTTTCTCTAAAGCAAAGACGTTGTGTCTTTCACCTATATTGTTTATAATAATCATTTTTCATCATTATTAACAAGTAGTACGTAGCAATAATACAGCCAAAGTGACCCATTTTCAGAGTTTACTGTTGCCACTATGTAAAGCTGGATTCCAAATAGGGCGAATTTGCTTTCTTTCGTTAGGTTTTCAGTCAATGCAGTGTACGTGATGTACAGAAGATGGCAGAAACAATGATTCATTTTAAATCGTGCGCTATTGTTGGCCACGGCTTCTGAGAAAGACGATGTTTGCACCTTTGCGTAGTGTAAGCATTTTCTGTACGCCGTATCACATGACCTTGGGCGCTCGCTCCGCTTGACAGTCAGTATGAAATGCAGGTCGAATGAAAATGGTGCGTTTGCAATTGAAACGTTTTTCAAATGCGGTGATTGAGTCGTATGAACGCAGCTTTTGTTTTGGCAACAAACAAGAATCCACCATAAGCACTCCATAAACATGGCAACAGTAAGAGCTACTTTAGAGCAAAGTCCAACGCGATAGTTCGTCGGCATAAATCCGACGCACACTACTATCTGATATGTTATGGGGTTGCAAATGCTGACGAACTGATCGCGTTAAAATTTGCTCTAAAGCAGCTCTTACTGTTGCCATGTTTATGGATTGCCAACCGTAGGTCACCTACCAGTTGGCTTCTTGTTTCAAGCAGATGTTGTCATGAACTGTCTGACCCATCTCGTAATCCCCTTCCGTGAAGGAGCTTGTACCATTCCGACCGATGTCGAAATGTTACCGAAACAAAAGCTACATTCTTACGACACATTTCAAAAACGTTTCAATTGCAAACGCACCATGTTCATTCAACCTGCCCCCCATACTGACTGCCAAATATATGCAGCGGAGAGAGAGGTCAAGGTCATGTAATATGGCGTAGAGAAAATGCTTTGAACTGCACTGCGCAGTGATACAAACATCAGATTTTTAAAAAGCCGTGACCAACAATAGCGCACGATTTAAAACGAGCCATTATATCTGCCGCACCCTGTATTTCCAATCTGGTCCTGGTTTATAATATATCGTAATCATAATAGAAAAAAGGATGCAAAAAATACAATACTTCCACTCTTTCCGTCTATGTTACACTTAGATCAAAAAGTAAAATCTATGAAACCTCAAAAATAAAATTCCAACATGGAAGAACTTCACATATTCTGTAAAATAAAAATACATTAAAATATGAGGAAATCAGTTCTAATGAAAGCGAATAACGCAGTGTCCTTGTATCAACTTAACTAAATATCCCATCAGGCAAAGTGCCCATAACATTCATCATTCAATTACTCTATTGCAATGAATAGTAATTTAATAGCATATGTTTGGTTTCTTGATTTACTTTTGTAGACTTTTAGATATTTTTTTCAATAAATCAGTGTTAATACTATATCCAAAAGAAGAGTTATAAAAGAAAAGGCTAGCAAAGTCTCTCGAAGAAATTCAGATTACAAAATTGGTTTAAATATTATTACAATATGATACAAGTTAAACTCCAGGAAATAATGGAAGCAGCAAACAAGCAACAAATTAAACAGAAGGCCGAAAAGTAAATATCCCCAAAACCTTGGAAAGTAGGAGAATGGAGTGAAATGGAATGTTAGGGACAGAGGATAATATTTCGGTATTTCAGCCTTGCCCAACGCTGACCATTTGTGCCTATGCCCACCGGTGGGAGTATACCTTATACCTTAGAGACGTAAGGTATAAGGTTAGGAATATACCGGGCGTCCAGGCTGCGAGGCGCGAACGTATAGAGCGGCTCCAAATATTGTTTTCAGATAGAACACCAGACGCCGTTGGAACTCCCCACAAGGAGTTTGAGATGCAGGGACAGAAATTTTTCCAACACTGTTACACCGTACCAGCACACCTCTTCCTCCCGAAGCTATTTAACCCTGGTACCTCCCGAATTAGAATCCGGTGCAGTTAGAAAGTAGTGGAAGAAAGTGTCTTTTGTAAATTTCTCCTTTTATTTTCTACTTTTAAACTTTAAACGCTTCTTCCTTCTAAATTGTAGGTATGCGAGGGTAGGTATGTAAGTTTCCGGCCTTGCCGATAAGGATTATCGCCTTCACAAAATACTAATCTGGAGTCGTACCTAATCTGATAAGTAAATAATTGCAGCTGCCACTTCAGCTCCACTGGAGCATTTGTTCAGATATAGTACCATAAAGAAGGCTATATAAACAAGATTGTGACATGTCCATAATGGAATTTCGAGCTATTATTAAGTTCTTCACAAAAGAAGGACTTACTCCAAATTAAATTAAACAGAGATTGGACGGTGTATCTGGATAAGTATCCCCCTCATATGCTACCCTAAAAGAATGGGCCAAAATTTTTCGAATGGGTCGAGAAAGCATCGAAAAGGAACAGCTTGCAGGTCGGCCGTTGGAGATGCTCAGTACTGAAAACATCGCTCTTGTGGAAGGAGAAATCATGGAAGACCGGCGCCTCAAGGTTAGAGAAGTAGCAGCAGCAAGTTGGGCCTTTCAAAAACAATAGTCCTTCGAATTATTCATGAACATTTAAACATGAATAAGATTAGAACAAGATGGGTGCAGAGACTTCTTTCCTGAGTCTAAAAACAGCAACGAGTGATCTGTTGTCATGCACTTTTGGAACTCTGCCGTGGTACCGAGAGAAAAGTTGATGGACCATTGCTACAGGAGATGAAACGATGGTTCTCTACTATGATCCCAAAAGAGAATCAATGGAGTAGCGTAAGCCTGGCGAAGCACCGCCTCTAAAGGCCAAGGTCACTCAGTCAACCAAGAAGATGATGCCCAGAATTTTTTGGGACTTTAAAGGCACACTCTTCCTTGACTTTAAGGAAAAGAACACCTCAGTAAATGGGGAGTACTTTGCTGGCCTACTGCACAGACTACGTGCTTTCATCAAAGAGAAAAGGCGAAGAAAGCTGAATGGCGGTGTGCGCCTTCTTCGCGATAACACGTCTGTGCACACAGCTCCTGTAGAAAGAAGAAGAAATGTGACTTCAAGGAGATCCACCATCCACCCTACAGCTCAGATCTAGCTCCCAGTGACTATTTCCTCTTCTCAAAACTGAAGAAATGAAATTTAAATGTGACGAAGAAGTAATGGATGCTGTTTATTCCCATTTTGTAGGTAAGATTTCTGACTTTTGAGGGGGGGGGGGGATTGAAATGTGAATTCAAAGATGTGAGAAGTGTATTGCAATAAAGGATAACTCTATTGAAAAGTGAAATATAGTTTTTTTCTTTATCATACCTGGAACATTGTTAGGCTGGAAACTAATGGATCTATCCTAGTAATTTACTTTTACCTTCCATAACAAAGCACTACTCACTTCTAAACTGCAAGTATTTCAATGTAGCTTTCGCTTAATCCCAGACATTCGGTTTAACTCGATAGGATATCGCTCAAATTAAGGATCCTGAGATGTCTTCAATGCCCTTCAAAGACTGCTCATTTTTCCGGAACGGCTTATAAAGTTCCGCCAAGTATATAATGCATTAATCATGTATACAAAAGGGTTGTATATGCTGAGGCAATTACGCACCAACATCTGGCAAGAGCAATTGTGGGCACCATAACCTTTGCTGCAGATAAGGAAGAGTATGCAAGGGAACTGGATCAATTACCATAACGTAACATATTTGCAGAGCGCGACTGGGAGAGGGAGAGATGGAGATTAATGCCTTTCAGAGGTGCGCTTTTCCGACTTTGTCTGTCTTCCGCTCCTGTACCTCGACCGTGTGTGCTCCTTGTGCATGAATTATGTATTTGCCATCGCTGCTCCGCCAACGCCGGTCAAAGAACTTGAGGAAGTAGTGTGTTGCTACGTCAGTTTACCTCTGAACGCATCAACGGCATAACTTATAAACTCCAAATTCCATACCCTTGGGAATCTTAAGATATCATAGGATTTTCCCAACAAACTCCTCGTTAAAATACCTTCGCATGATCTATATTAGCTCCTGGTGAATTCCAGAAGATAGCACCTATCTGTGCTGAAAGTAAAGTATCGTACGGGGGGTTGACAGTAATATATAAAATTTTCTTCGTGATCACAAACTAGCCCAGTGACTGTCCGCACTATTAATTTGAAAATTATATCCGACAAATCACTCCTAATAGTTAGTTACATTGTAGTTTCCATTGGCGTTGTTTCTGTGATAACGTACGCTCTAGTATTTTTTTTTTTTTTTTTTTGTAAATGAACTATCGTTGCTCTCTACTAATCTGTTGTTTCAATAAAGGGATATCCTTAAATTTATATATGTTGACAGTATTTATAAGCTGCCACCCCGATATTTAATTAGGATAATTGTAGCAAGTGATTTTATATAACTTCTTTATTATACTCCTGAGTGCAGTATATTTTATTTCCTGTACAAGTATTGAATTATTATGTGTAAAATGTTATTTTCTTGTCAGGACACAGAAAGCTACCCCAGCCATAAAATCTGATCTTGGAATTTCTGTGGCCTATTGTAACAATATTTACAAAGAGGACCAAGCAAATCGATGTTTGGGGGGAAATTTCTGAAAGAGAATCCTTGCATAAGAAGTTTATTTATACACTGTTAGTAAATTGTAAAGCAGGGTAGACATAATAAAGCAATAAACATACAGGAAGGAAAAGACGGGCCGTTGATATCTACATGTAAAAAGTCACGTAGGCTATGTTTATACAGTCTTGTAATTTTGCGGCCCGCAGTCAGATATGCAAGAGTATTCAGCGGGGCATTGTCAGTGGAGGGCTTTCTCGGTTCAGTTCAGTTAGTGTGAAGAAGTACTTAGTTTTGAAAGAGAATTAAGTTTAAGAGCTTTATTAGTTGAGTTCAGTTGCGTCTCAGGATTAGTTGATTTCAAGGTCAGTCTTTATGAAATTAAGAAACGTCACAGAGATCGTCAAAATCGCGAAAGTGGCACATATACTCCAGAAAATAACGGTAGTACATTTTATGTTTATGAATTATAAATTGTGTTTCATTTCCCATTACGAAAAAGCCCATCAATCTCCGTGTGCTCCTTCCCCTAAGGTGACAGAACCATAAACATATCCAGCATCAGGGCCTCAACAGCTGTGGCAAAATATAAATCAGCGGAAAGCTATCATCGAAGAGGAAGAAATAACATTACCCCTGAGAATTCAAAACAATCAAATCCTTCGATAACGACTCAAACCAACAGAGATGCGGAAGAAGCGGTGAGTGATCAGATTTTATCCACTTTGTCGGAAATACAGATGAGATACTGAAGGAAAAAACAGCACATATATGTCCAAAATTGGGGTAGATATGAGGTATGCTTATGCAGGCTATAATATCATGGACGAAGCACGCAAAAATTGGCCTCAACATTTGCTGACACTTACAGAAAGGCTCCCAAGTATAAAGGGAAAGTTCAGTTTTACCGTTTAGAAGTAGAGCGGAGCAACATGAAACGTTACGCGTTGGGCTTCGAGAGTAGAAGGAATATCTGTTTGCAAGGCATAGTCTTTTCGTTTGTCAATAGCATCATATCCGGTCAAGAAATACTGTCGTCATTTGCATAACGCATATTTATCAAAATTTTGGTTTGGAAGGGCGTAAACTTTGCAGAGATTAAGGGCACTGTTTGGAGGTGAGACGCCGTCTAAAACACAATTGAACAACATCAATTTCGGATGTGCGTAACGGAAACAAACATTCTGAACTTTTAGAACCTTGTGGGATGTGATTGACATTTGACGACTTCTGAAATCTCTTCTGAGGCTGGAATAAGTTATAGAAGTGTTCAATCCATCATTGTAAAAGGCCTGGATTATCGATTCACTGAGGAGCAAAAACGCTTTACATTGTTCAGGAACGTCAAACAATCAAGGCAACTCATTACTGCTAGCATCTGGTTGAGGCAAAACTCGTTTATCAGCGAAAAGAACGTCAACAACACATTTAAGGAGTTCTTTTCCTCCAAGACAATGCCGATCAGCACATAGCTGCCTGAGAACATCAAGGAAACCAACTAGATAGCGTTGAAATACTCTATCCATAATTTACAATTATCGCTTTGAGGTTACCATTTGTTTGAAACCTTAAAAGAAGCATTGGGAGGTCGGCAATTTGACAACGACGAAGTTGTGGAAATATCGATGCACAGCTGTTTCTTCGATAATGGGATTAAGAAAAAAATTATCGCCTGGAAATATGCAAGTGGAAATTGGGAAATTGTATATGAAAATGAGATTAATTTCATTTTTATTAATTTTATTTCAATATTACAACTACAAAATTAGGTTTATATTTGATTCATCCTTGTAGAACCTATTAGGTTATCTGAATGCCAGGCAGATACAAAAGTTAATAAGGATGGCCAGCAATGCCTTCAGAATTTTCGTGAAATAAAATGTATTCATTTACGCCATTTAAACAGCGGTGTAGCACTTCGTAACTGCGGGTGGCCTGACACATGTTGAACGAACAGTCTAACTTGACCCATTACACATGAAATCACAATTAAATAATTCAAGTTACAACCTATACGGTATAGATAACTGCAAAATTTCATGTCTCGCCTGAACGTTGGTGTTTGGCTGTACAACGTAGACAGATAGTAGAACAGGCATACAGATAAAGAGATAAACGTTAAAGAACACTATAATCACATTTATTTATAAACATGTGTTATCTTCCTGTTCGTTTTTTTTTTTTTTTTTTTTTTTCCCCTCTGATCTAAAGTTCATGGTCAATATCTCAAGTGTTACTTTAATTTGGATAAGAATTCATTTCTAAGCTTATATCAATGTCTTTTTTTGCATTAAGACATTACATTTACACACCTGCTTATATAAACATTTTAGGCAAAACGAAGCGCTTACTGATATTCATCGAAAGAACTCTTAATAAACAGGCAAAGTAAGCTATTATTATACCATGCGCATTTTGAAGTATTTATAGATTCGGAGTGTAACGAAAATTACTCACTAGGTCTAGTAGTAATCCATTCAAATTAAATTTCATATAGAAGTATTCTTAGCGTAACAACAAAGACAAATCTAATACATTTTACACTCTAGCTAGTGAGATATAGTGTATTGTGAACTATGCAACACTGATTATAATTATAAATTTACAGCTAATAAAAGTGTTCCCGTTAGAGGTATCGAAAAATAAATGATAATTTGAAGTGTAACTAGCGGTTAATTAACATACCTTTTAACATGAATTGATGCAGAAACTCTCCAAGTTCATGAGAAAGGTTAACGCAACTGGATATGTGCGTTTCCAGTTGCCCTACAGACATCTAGACTTCATTCACGCCAAGCATGGCGTTGGCCTCGGTTCTGCTAACTACAGCAAGTTAACATTTGTGTGGCGAGCACACGCTTACCGCACTGTGTATATCGCTCCATTGAATAAGTAACGACAGACATGTCCTCGCATTAAGAACACGCATGCACAGTCTCCACACCATTGTTGTTGCTATATCTTGTAAGATGCAAATCATAATATCTTCTTTTGTTTTTAAACTTGAGTAGTTATTTCATGATACTCTAAACAAAACACTCTGGATATTGATTTTGAAAACACTATTGTCCATAGTAATTAATAAATTTACATCACTAATGGGTAAATAGGGCATTTAATAATAAAGAAATAAGTTGACATAAAATTTTCTCAGTTTATAACCAAACCACATAAATTAATAAAACATTAAACACTGGTATATTTTCCGTTTTGACTTAGCGTTGAGCTGGAATGTCCACGGTAGATTTTCCGGAGAAGAAACTTCTTCCAGGAAAAAAAAAAAGGTACTGAGCCAGATGTTTATCAGGACACTTATTATTTGGGTGCTGCTTGATGGAGTTCTAGAAGAAGTAATAAAGTCTGCCAAGGCCCATGAGAGGACATCGCACTCAGATTGCCGAAAACCGCCACGGGTGGCCGAGATCGTTAAGGCGAGGACTCGTGAGCGGGAGGTCTTGGGTTCGAATCCCATTAGGACCGTCCTCCCTGACTGGTTTTTTTCCAGGTTTTCCTCAGTCCTCGTTACTGGAAAATGCCGGGGAGGTACCCTAAACTTAGGCGTGAAACGTTTCCTTCCTTAAAAAAAATCCTTTCCCAATTTATCATTTCATCTCATGTATCATCAGTGTCCACCGCCTATGGTGCCTCAGTAGTAAAAACAAAAGATAGCCGAACACCATTTCGGATTATCGTTCCGTGTTATTTAATTTCATTTAGTGTCAGCTCGTTAATAAGCTTTGTTTTATAATCAGAGGAAATTTCGCAAGCTAGCACATGGCCTATATGATTTATAATTATTAATTAATCCATAAGAATGTGCTTGCATTTCAGAAAGGCCCTGTACTGTATCTTTGCGGAAGACGTTGAGGCGGAAAGTTTGTACAAGGAAAGCTGGGTGGTTTTGTTTTGTTTTCTCTTCCAAAAAGCGTTAATCAAAAATAACCGCTAAGTCACAAGGTTTTCAGCCATTGACCTCTTAAATACATAAATGCCTCATCAGTTTGGCAAATACAACAGGAAATTAAAATTAAGTACCTTGATATTTTTTGTTGTGTGTTGTGTTGCACGTTGTTAGAAGCAAATGCTAACGGCGAGGAGGCCTTCTGCATATACCACGACAAGCTTATACTTTACAAAACTGGTTCAAACAGCCAGGGGCGTTCTTAACACTTGTACATTCCGTTCCCAGCAAAAGCATAGCCCACCGCATGGAGCAATTACTGCCTGGCCTTGCTCAGAGGTATGTTTCAGCATTTTGTTTCTTCTGAGTTTGTACATGTCTTTGTTACACCGTAGAAAAACTTAACAGGACATTTAAAGCACCGTGTCTTATTTGGATTGCAGAAACGAGATGAAATTAAGCAATAACTTCTAACAACAACAAAGCAAACATAAATTACAGCTATCAAACTTAAATATACATATAAAAGTATAATATAATAATGCATGTTTATCATTATTTATCAGGTAAAGGTGGTAGTAGTAGTGGTAGTAGTAGTAGTAGTAGTAGTAGTAGTAGTAGTAGTAGTACTAATAGTAGTTATAGTAGTAGTAATAGTAATAGTAGTAATAGTAGAAGTAGTAATAGTAGTAGTAGTAGTAGTAGTAGTAATAGTAGTAGTAATAGTAGTAACAGTAATAGTAATAGTAGTAGTAGTAGTAGTAGTAGTAGTAGTAATAGTAATAGTAGTAGTAATAGTAGTAGTAATAGTAGTAGTAGTAGTAGTAGTAGTAATAGTAATAGTAGTAGTAATAGTAGTAGTAGTAGAAGTAGTAATAGTAGTAGTAGCAGTAGTAGTAGTAGTAGTAGTAGTAGTAATAGTAGTAGTAATAGTAGTAACAGTAGTAGTAGTAGTAATAGTAGTAGTAGTAGTAGTAGTAGTAATAGTAGAAGTAGTAGTAATAATAGTAGTAGTAGTAATAGTAATAGTAGTAGTAATAGTAGTAGTAATAGTAGTAGTAGCAGTAGTAGTAGTAGTAGTAGTAGTAGTAGTAGTAATAGTAGTAACAGTAGTAGTAGTAGTAGTAGTAGTAGTAGTAGTAGTAGTAATAGTAGTAGTAGTAGTAGTAGTAATAGTAGTAGTAGTAGTAGTAGTAATAGTAGTAGTAGTAGTAATAGTAGTAGTAATAGTAGTAGTAGTAGTAGTAGTAGTAGTAGTAGTAGTAGTAGTAGTAGTAGTATTGCTGGTGCACTTCCCTAATCATATATTTTTCCTAATTTTTAAGAATTTATTTCCATATGAAATATGTTATAAAATACATAATAATTTACACTCTAATACTGCGGCGTTTCAATTCCTTTGTCCACACAGAAATGTACTTATTAGTTAATAACTTCAAAGGGTAGCATCTTAATATGGATCCACATGCAAAGAGGGACAGTATACTTTAAAAGTTATTAATTTTTTCCCTTTCTTATTTACCGTTTTCTTTTCTTTTTTGTCCCCCCCCCCCCGCTTTTCCGCCCTTCCAGTTCCGCAAAACACCACAGTAACCACAACCAAACCTAAGGCAAAACTTAACGGTATAAGTGTCTCCAATTTTTTCAGGGTACTATTACCAAGCACAATAAAACTAAATAGCAGAATAATGTATCTTTGCTAATTCTAATAGGCTTCTGGGTGTAAATGTTGCAGACCTGTGACAGGAAGTTATATATATTACCTACCGCTCTAAACCATACTATACCAGGAAATTGCTTGTAGTTGTTTAAGTAAAGGAAAAAAACTGATTTATTATATATCATATACATATTAAATATATTGCTGTTAATAGTACGTAAGATATTTTAAATGCAGGCAAAAAAATTATAAATATATGACAAAATATTGAACATTCTGAAAAATAGTAGTTTTATATTAAACAAAGAGGAAACAGTAATATTAGAGAAATAATAAAATAAAAAAAATTGGGGAAAAAGACAGAATTTAGAAGGTTATCAAATGTTACTTTTAAATAATGAAGAAAAACCGATTTTCTGGGAAAAAAAATAGCAACATTGCTCATGTTTTTATTGTATTTTTCTTAAATTCGTTCGAAATATTACAAAATTTGACCGTCTGGGTACTAAATCACCGATGACAAAAAATAAATGAGAAATTATACAGAAATTCCGTAACGATCAACTTTGCAGTGATTCAAATGATATACTTCTAAACAACAACAACAACAACAACAACAACAACAAATCATCTTTCACATTACCCAGAGCAAAAATTCACATGCTATGAAATTCCATAACTTTAGTTACCATTCTGTTTTGACACAATGAACAAACCATTGCTTGTTTAAGAAGCTCCTCGTCTCTAGACCACCCCCTAATAATTAATAATTTGTATGACTAATATGTAAGTGGAACATTTAATAATAAAGAAGTTTTCCTATCGGGCTTTGATTTAAAAAATTAGCCTATCACATGGATTGAGTGAGAAAAAAGTACATTTCAAATTATTTACTTTCATCTACAAATGGGTTAAAAATATTTATTTCTAATCGCGAAAAAAATCGCGAAATAAATATTTCTGTAAATTGCTTATTTCAGTGAAAATGCTTTAAGGAACGAAATGATTTCAAAAGTCATTTATTGTATGATTGTTGTATGAATGTTTCTGTACTACGTGGACTTTTATAGCACAGTGTTTCCGTTTATAAATCGAAATAACCCAAAAATTTCCTAATACCTTTGCGATCTGCAGCTGTAAAGATCAGACATGCCAGTTTTCGAACAATTTCAAAAATATTTAAGCGGCTCAATTTAAAGTTCTTTGAAGTACTTTTAGAAAATAAGAAACATTAATGTCTCAAACTGCACCTAGCTATGGACATGAATGAGGCTCTTAATTGCAAACACCCTTGCTAATACCCTTGCACAGCAAAATGGACGTCGAGGTTAAACGTCTGCAAAAGAGGATAGCCGACTTATGACGCCACAGCCCTTGGTGATTCTTGGTCTATCGCACCATCTACTTGAATCTGAATACTATTGCATACAGAAGCACGTCGACCTGTAAGTTACAGCCAACAGTCACAAAATGTTAATTAATAAATAAAATGATTCATTGCGTATTTGCTTAAATCGGTAAGTAAGGATGCGTCACCTCGGAGGTAGAGTTGCCCCACTCTCTTATAGCGTTGTGAAAATAAATACAAAAATATTTTTCCATTTTCAATTTTCAATATAGTTACCCTTTATTGCAATACACTTCTCACATCTTTGGATTAACATTTCAACCCCCCCCCCCAAATAGTCAGAAGTCTTATCTGCAAAATGGGCATAAACAGCATCCATCACTTCTTCGTTACGCTTAAATTTCCTTCCTTGATGATTCTTGAGTTTTGTGAAATAGTCACTGGGAGCTAAATCTGGGCTATAGGGTGGACGGTCGATCTACTTGAAGCCACATTTCTTCACAGGTTCCTTTGCAACAAGAGCTGTGTGCACAGGCGCGTGTCGTGAAGAAGGCGCACACCACCACTCAGCTTTCCTCGCCTTTTCTCTTTGATGGAAACACGTAGTCTGTGCAGTAGGCCAGCATAGTACTTCACATTTACTGGGATGTTCCTGTCCTTGAAGTCAATGAAGAGTATTCCTTCACAGTGCCAAAAGATTGTGACCATGGTCTTCTTGGATGTCTGAGTGGCCTTTAGAGACGGTGCTTCGCCAGGTTTTCGCCTGCAACTTCATTGATTCTCTTTTAGACAAGAGATCATTGTAGACCATCTTCTGTAACAATCGTTTGCTCAGCTTCTCTCTCATGGCCACGGCAAAGCTTCAAAAATGCCTGATAACAGATGATTTGTTGCTGCTTTTGGACTGAGAAAAGAAATCTAGGTACCCATCTTGCACTAACCTTATTCATGTTTGAATGTTCATGAATAATTCGAAGGACTGTTGTTTCAGAAAGGCCCAACCTTACTGCTATTTCTGTAACTTTGAGCCGCCGGTATTCCATAATTTCCCCTTCCACAAGAGCGATGTTTCCAAAGTGAGCACTCGTATCTGAACAACTGAACACAGCGGAGCGTATCTTCAGTCGGTTTGTTTCATTCCAAGAGAACAGTTCGTTGTGATTTCTGTGCAGAAATAATCTCAGTGTACCGTATGACTGAGAACACTATCCTGTAACTACCTGGAAAAATATGTTCAGCTACCCTTGAGAAGCTTTCACAAAGTGCAGCAAAGAAATGTTTTGTCACCTATGAAAAGAGTTGAAGGACCCAGTTATACGTTCTTGACCTCCCCAAAGTTCTCCCTCTCATGGATTGGGGAGTTTCAACCTCCAGAGCGGAAGAGTAGCCTTGCTGAGGGAGAGATGCCCCTCATGTCAATGTTTAGTTCGGAGAGGTTATCATCATGAAAAGTTGTTAAATTTCTTTTGAAACGTAATGTGTATTTTATAGCAAAATATGTCTATCTACACATAGTAGAAGAGAAACGGTGTTGTTCGAAGCGTTGGACAGAATATGATCTCAAGGAAGTCATTAACTGCCATGAGGAAGACAAGGTTGAGTGTTATTGAATCCTCCCCGAATTTGGTATACTAAGAAGGCGAATTGTTACCTAAAAGTACAAGAATACTCTTAGGGCTTCTGCTTGTTTGGAAATTAAAACCAGTGGCACAACCAGAAAATGCAGAGGCTGGGTTTGCGCCCACCATTTTGATTCTGGAATTCCAAATGGCCGAGAAACTTGGAATCAAAACTTCTGATAGAGCAATGTATGCTAATGAGCAAATAAGTGTAGACATGCATACAGTTAACTGAAAAATATCCTGCAGGATGTCACTACTGTGTATTTCTAAAGCAGACCAAGAACAAAACCATCAGCAGTCGTCATGACTTCCTACGAAAACATCACAAGAAAGTGACTGAACATTAGAACCGCAATGACGATCAATGATCGCCTCCTTGCTCACGTTTCTTATGTGGTTTATTGCATAGTTGTAACCGATAACTGCACAACAAACATATTTCAAACTCATAGTAGCATAGGCGTGATTCATTTGTTTGTCAGCTCTTGTATCCGTGTCTAAACTTTCGCTTAGCTTTTACTTTTCACGTAGATTTCATAGACTACTGTTACCAGCACTTAAAGCTGATTATAAGAATGAAAGGAACATCTAAGGCCGCTAAACACAAAACATGTCAAATAGGGTTATGTAAGAAAAACAAAACCAAAGACGGATGTACAACACGTATAAAACATGTATGCTGTTCTTGTATAATCCAAAACTTTGTAATAAGTGTCATACCAATAACTTATGTATATATATATATATATATATATATATACATAAGAAAAATAAAAATAAAGTAACACTATGAACAATGTAACAAATTAACAGTAATAATAAAAACAGAAAAGGATAAAACGCTTAGATAACGTCACACTTGTAATCGTCGGTCCTGGTGGTGTAGTGGTTACCATACTTGCCTTCTACACTCAAGAACGCGGGTTCAAACCCGGCCAGGAATGATGGATTTTTTCGGGCGTAAAAATCCTAAGTATGGCTTCCTTCGGAAGGGAAGTAAAGCCGTGGGTCCCGTGTCGTGTCATACATTTACGGCACGATAAAGAACCTCAAGCCTGAAAGAGAGGCCTCTGAGCAAAATTTGTCGGCTGTTTCACGCCCTGAGTTGAATGGGATGCTGATGACCTGGGATGTTAAAGATCGTCCTTAAATAAATCAATCAAAAACACTTGTAATCGCTATATTTCGAACTACTAGAGTTCTTCAATGGCAAGAAGACAAGACTTGTTATATATATATATATATATAACCCGTATTTGTATAACTTGTGTCTTTTTTGTACAAATAATTTGTTACTACTTAGCATAGAGCAAAATCAATTTGTATAATAAAAAACATCTATTTTCTAGAAAGCATGCATTTATACTTGTAAATAAAAAATAAATAACCCCCCTATTTTACTAAAAACCATTTAGTCGGAGATGGTCTATAAAACATGAATAAAAGAATGAACGAACAAATGTGTGAATGCATCATTGCATTACCAACAAATTAAATGAAAAGACAAAAGGGTCCTGGGGACATAAAGAGCTAAACATGCTGAGCAAAAACCATGAATATAAAAATATCTGAAATTAGAAGTTCGATTCAAGCTGGATTCGAACCTGGTTCGCAGCTCAGAAGCCATATTGTTCCTTCTACATCATTACAGTCGTCTGGTTAAGTATGAAATTTCATCTGCCTGAGTCAGAAGAGCATTTAAATATGTGATACTGAGCAGACATCAAGTATATACAAACTCATTCCGGAAGCTAAATGCAAACTGAATTCGAACTAGATTAGCAATTCAGAAGCAATGGCATCCCTTTTAAAAAGTGGAATTCATACTCGACTCTCGGGTTTCTTTTGTATAGTTTTATGACCCTGTTGACTTTCCAAGCTACGAAACGGAAAAACATCAGGGGGTTTCTCCTTCGTACAATTCTTACAGTGAAGTTAAAGCATATGAAACTTGCATATAAGCATAATATTTATGTTACTAACTACAGTATCAAAATTGGATTGGAATTATGTAAACGTACATTATAATAACATATAGGGGTGGACTGGAGGAAATATTACAAATGTTTTGCAAGAAAAAACGCTGAATGAAAAAGTTAAATAAAACCAAAGTGGTTCAATAGGACTCAGTCACACGTCTCACTTTTCTTTGCTTCTAATTAATAATTCCTGTTTTATTTTTATATATTTGCATGGTAAGCTATGAAAAAATATTTTTAGAAATACATGAAAATGAGAAAGACGAACACCGGAGTGCAAATATGTATCAAAGAGCTGAATTAGTGACTAGGGAAAGAAAATCAAGCATCTGTCCATAGTGTTACTGAGCGGGGTGACTAAGGCGAAAGTGCTTGGAACTTGCATTCGATAGGTCCAAGGTTCAAATCTCTTGGGCGACTGTTCTGACGTTAGATTTTTTTCACACACCCCCCTCCCCCATCCAATGGTGAGCTTGTGCTGTTGTGTTTGCATTTTAAAAAGATTTCTGCTTCCCATTTGGTGTAGAGGCGCCCTCTGAACAGCTCAAATTCTTTGGCTCTTGGCCGCCTGGTGTTTCACCTCATTCCTTCCTAAAAACGTGACATCATTGGGAGCGTACTCATAAACTACCCGCTCTAGAGCACGGCTAAGTACCAAAAATTGCTCTTTTGGCTCTATCAATCCAATATGAGCTTCTTTAACCAGTTGAATGTGGAACACGGGCACGGTGTTGGCATAACTAAATCGAGAAGAGTATAGGAATAAATTATATGTGTTAATATGTTCAGTTTCATATCACTTTGTTTTTAAAATTAGATTTAATTTTTTCCACACCTATTTACAAAAAAGTAGCGACCGTTCAAAATTTTCATTTTT
Organism: Metallyticus violacea; assembly: GCA_030762175.1. NCBI lineage: Eukaryota > Metazoa > Arthropoda > Insecta > Mantodea > Metallyticidae > Metallyticus > Metallyticus violacea. Next base: position 90,787,212 of record CM060834.1, read on the forward strand.
ATTTAAACATTCAAATAGTCATAAAGAGAATCTTAATTATAAACTTTATAAATTGATATCTTTTTTTTTAAAAAATCGAGTTTTCTAAATGCCTATATTTTTTCTAGGAATTTTCAATAACACAAATATTTAAAAATTATAAAGTTTGCACCTAATCTAATTACAAATAGGCTAAAATAAAACGTTATAAATAAATAAGTTAAGTTCCAATGTTAATGCATCGAGGCATGAGAAATTTTGTATTACTACTTTAAAAGTAAATCAGAAAAGGTTTATGTGCACATGTACACTTCTCTTACAACTGAAAGATATGCACGCGAATCTCTTGGCTATAATCTGGAATTTTTCCTATACACTAGATCAAATGCCAAGCGTTTTCTTTTCAATGTACTTGTGATTTTTTTTAAGTATTGTAAGCACTTTTGCACATATAAATGCTAACTCACAGGAGCTTTCTGTGTGGTTTGATATGATATATCAGCATATGTCTCAAAAATGCATTTTTTAACCTACTGGAAGTAGATGCTTACAGAACAAGAGAAAATAACATGCCTTGTGTTATTTTTTCAATACACAATTTACTGAACATTCTCAAAATTATTTACAAGATTATTTCATTCATTGTTATGAACTTTTATTTAAGTTAAATTCAGTTATTCGTGCTAGTGGTAGTAAGCAATATTAGAAAGGCATAGTAGTTATAAACAATAAAAATCTATAGCCCTATCTTAATTTTACACCTTGACAAATTAAATTCTATGAGTATGCTACAGTAAAATCTATACCTACATTTCATTTTTCATTACACTGAAAATTAATCCCTAAATAGATGTTCATTCTTTCAAGTTATTTCTAGAAAAGATAACGGAAACAGCTTTACATTCACGCAGTATAAAACTATTTTTTTAAAAGTAAAATTTTCTTTCAATTCTGCAAAATATAAAATATTTATTACCTTTAATATAAGCGTCTTCATGATAAATATTTTCTCTGTTTTTCCAGATCAAAAACTATTAGTGATAATGATAATTAGGAAATAAATGAAATTGATATAATAATATAACTTTTAAACAAATGCCAAAGTTGACTAACAGCATATATTTTTGTTTTGATATCTAAACAAATTTGCAAATACGAAAATATTGAATGGATTTGAAAATAGTTTCACTAGTACATTGATTGCTAAGCTAAAAGCATTTTGGACCACTTTCAAAACCTCACAAATATATAATAAAGCACACTTTTCCCTCACGCACACTCACCAGAATTTTCTAATTCGGTTTATTGAGTTTACAAACAAGAACGTTTTACACAGTGTGTTGATGGCAGAAACTACAACGAAAGAAAGAAAAACACACTAAATCTGCTCCCACATTTATCCAAAGCTCGAGCAATGCAGTGGCATCTCCCTCTTAGGTACCATGAATTATTGTCCTAGCAGTAGGTACTTGGGAGGAATGCAGATTATGTGGAATAGCAAGATAACAATTTCCATTTTTTACAGGACAGCGAAAGTACATACACGCTCGTCCAGAGACTGGAAGAACAGTAGTAGTAGAAAATATCAGATGCACGATGGTGGAGTATGCCACCGCGGCTATTTCCTGCTCAGTGCTGCCAACAAAGGTAAGAATTCCACGTCGCCCAATAAAAGCTCACGTTCCCCGTGCCATAAAAATCTTCTCACAGACTTTTAACCTCAGAATGCAAATCTACTCATTTTTATCTTCCAAAATGTAGCAGGCTTGTGCCGTTATGGTTTACACAGTGGCGCTGTCATAGCATCTCGTGTGAGCCTTTAAGCATCAGAAGAAGAACAGAACATTACAAAAAGTTGAACAAATGATTTTACATTTGTTTACCATTGCTCCTTGAGTAACTACACTTGGGATCTTAAACACTTAACAACCTGGTTGTATATGTATTATATCCCACTTTCATTAGTCTTCCTTATCTGCAGATATATACGAAGGTAGGTCAATAAGTTTCCGGCTTCGCCGATAAGGATTATCCCCTTCACAAATTCCTTATGTGGTGTCATAAGTAAATAATTGCAAACGTTAACTTCCACTTAGCTGTGTTCAGTTGTTCAGATATATTTCCATAAATAAGGCTATGTGTAGAAGATTGTGACATGTTTAAAATGGAGTATTGAGCTGTTATTAAGTTCTTCACAAAAGGACGACTTACTCCAAAGAAATTAAACAGAGATAGGGCGGTATACATGGGGAAGTATCCCCTTCATATTCTACAGTAAAAGAATGGGCCATTCTTTTTAGTTACAGAAATAGCAGCAAGGTTGGGCCTTTCTAAAACAACAGTCCTTCGAATTATTCATGAACATTTAAACATGAATAAGGTTAGTGCCTAGACTTCTTCCCTCAGTCCAAAAGCAGCAACGAGTCATCCGTTGTCAGATATTTTTGGAGCTCTGCCTGGCTACAAGAGAGATGTTCTGCAAACCATTATTACGGGAGATGAAAGTATGGTTCTCTACTATGATTCCTTGTCCAAAAGAGAATCAACAGAGTGACGTAAACCTGGCGAAGCACCGGGTCAGTCCGTCAACCAAGAAGATCATGGCCACAATCTTTTGGCACTGTGAAGGAATACTCTTAATTGACTTCAAGGAGAGGAACACCACAGTAAATGGGGAGCACTATGTTGGTCTACTGCACAGACTATGTGCTTCCATCAAAGAGAAAAGGCGAGAAAATCTGAGTGGTGGTGTGAGCCTTCTTCACGACAATGCGCCTATGCACACAGCTCTTGTTACAAAGGAAGCTGTGAAGAAATATGGCTTCAAGGAGATGGAACATCCACACTACACCCTAGATGTAGCTCCTAGGACTATTCCCTCTTCGAAGGAAATTTAAGTGTGAAAACGAATTGATGGATGCTGTTTATGCCCATTTTGCAGACATGACTTCTGACTATTTTGGGGGATTATTGAAATGCTAATTCAAATATGTGAGAAGTGTATTGCATTAAAGGGCAAGTATATTGAAAAGTGATATATAGTTTTTGCTGTTAACATAACTAGAAAATGGTTAGACCGGAAACTTATGGACCTATCTTCGTACTTTCGCATAAATAGGTGTTCCAAACATTGGTGCAATTTTATGCCCAAAGTAGCACATATTAGCAAAATGTTCATTGGAAAGAAATGTGAATAATTCAGACTGTTTATTCTTCCTATTTTGAATGAAAGGTTCTCCATGTCTTTTGCGGTTAATTCTAATGAGGTATGCCATAACAATCTGAACCTTATGGTATCAGTTGTTTGGACAACTATTGTTGGAGGCGTTCGTTCACTGAAACTCTAATACAGCAATATCGCTAAACATTGAAGTAATTTATACTGCAGAAACGCTTGTTAAGTAATTAATTAGTTAATTGCAATTTTAGAGGAAGCTACAGAATGTTTTATTAGTGTACTATAATTTGCATCAGGCAGTTGTTTTTGGAGTAGGGGCCGGATTTGGTCCGCGGGTCAACTTTTGGACAGCCCAGATCTAGTGCATAATTTTAAGAGGATTTCGGAAAACAAAAACTAGATTGAGGAAAATAAATAATAAATATAGGCAGCATTTATTTATGCGCAAGAAGAAATAAACCCCCCAAAAAGTTACTTGTTAACTTGTATATACTGAATTATTCCTTTAACGTAATAATGTACAAATTTCCTGTACTTCAAGGAGATATTAAGCAACACCAATGGGATTGTAGGGTAATTTTATTTTTCATCGTAGCATTTTTTGCTTTGGGCCGTCATTTCCACTAATAAGAGCATAAAAGCTGTCATTCCTGAGTGAAATTTTAACTGCCTTATAAGGCAGATAATGACTAACTGATATGCCTCGAGTTGCCGGAAAAGAGCTTGTCACACAAACCGCAAAATAAGGGTTCGTCTGGCGGTGAAGGCGCCAGAGAGAAGAGGAGAAAGGGAACCGCCGCACCACTGAGGGTTGGTTCAAGGTTCCGGGGAGGGCCTAAGGTCCTGAAAGCAGTCGCCAAGAAAATGACCACTGTCGGGGCGGTCGCCTTTGCAGCGTTTCCTGCACTTGTGTTGTTCCTAATTAGAGATGGTACAACAAAGGAAGAACCCAAAGAACTTTCTCTGAGAATTGTAGAGGTTTCAGTGTGAATTTTATGACAAGGACCTATCCTGCCGTTTTATTGAACACATTTTCTTGACACAAAAAAGGCAATAAAACGGTTCCATGGAATTACAATAAGACTTCACATGGGCAGAGGGCTGTAAAGTGTTTAAAGAAATCTGGAAATGTTTGAAGGTGAACAAAACAAAACTCACTAGCCTGGATAGGCGTTGGAATATGGCTGTATATGATCTATAACTTTGGAAAGCCAGCCCCTTTTATTCAGCACCAGTAAGGGTATTTTAGAATATCACAAACACTTTGTTGAGAAAACCCAAATCTGTCTTCTAAGAATGTTTCGTTATCGAGAAAAGTTCGTGTAATATGTAATACTAATATAAATAAGTTTATTTTTATAAAAAAAAAATTCTAGCACATATTTTTTTTCTCAAAGTAGTTCCCGTTGTATATAATACATCTTTCCTAGCAATTCTGCTAGTCTTCAAAGATATGCTGGAACCATTTCTGACGGATTCTTCAGATTCGCTTATGTAGCCATTGTCACTTCTTCTGATTATGGAAAATGCCTCCCACGAAGTAATTTCTTCGATTTGGGGAAAAGAAAAGAGTCACAGGGGGCTACATCTGCACTGTAGGGAGGGTGTGCAGTTTTGTGAAACATTCAGAAACAACAGTTGTTATGTGTGGTCGTGCATCATCATGTTGTAGAATTCACTTAGTTAGTCAGAAATGTGATCTTTTGCGTGTGATTTAGCCTTGCAGAGTTTTCATGACATCTCTGTAGTATTGCTTTGTTACAGTTTTGTATACAAGTGAAACATTCTGGTAAACCGTCCCTTGAATATCGAAAAATGAGATGATCAGGTCTTGCCCAGAGTGTTTGGTATTAGTGATGATGGAGACTTCCACACAGATGTTTGTTATTTTCTCTCAGGATCGAAATCATGTAGTTTAGTTTCATCAGCTGTGATACGCTTTAAAAAGAACTGCGCATCTTCCTGTAACATCATCTTCAACTCCACGCAAACTGCACGCGAACGTCTTTTGTTCGAGAATCAGCAATCTTGGAACCCACCGTGCACAAACACCTCTCATATGCAACTTTTTAGTTTTAGTTAGTTTAGTGAAATGCTCGGCATATCTACCGAAATAAGTCAACAAATCATTATTTTTTTTGAAAGAATATATTTTATCAAACAATATTTTATTTAAACATTTTTGATATGGTTGATGTTGACTGAGTTAAGGAAGTTGAATACCACGTCCTGAAATGCTGGGTGAAGCTATAAAATAAGTATAAATTATGTATTACCTCTAAAACACCGCCACGAGTGACCCAGGTCGCTAAAACGCGAGCTCTGGGTTCGAATCCCGCCAGTACTGTCCCCCTTGGCAGATATTTTCCAGGTTTTCCTCAGTCCTCATAAATCGAAATGCCGGGGAGGTACCCCAAACTTAGGCCTGAAACGTTTCCTTCCTTAAATAATCCTTTCCCAATGTATCATTTCACTTCATGTATCATCAGTGTCCACCTCCTGTAGTAAACAGAGGCGTTAAACACTATTCAAAAACAAAAACAAAAAAACAAAAAAAAGCGAGGAAGAATTATAACAGGTTGTATGGCCAATTGATTAAGTGCATAATATATATATATATATATATATATATATATATATATAACTACATTTTCAGAAAATGTCAAAAATTAAATAAATAATTAACTATTCGATTATAAGCCCACGCTGAACATCAAACATTGAATTGACATATTCATATAAAATCTTTCTTAGGTACATTTCGATACAAACGACGCAGTGGGAACAGGGAAAACGTACATTCTATTTAAGTTTTTAAGTTCTACCAAATTGTCAGAATCTAGCCTACGACCCTTCTTCATTTCATTGGCGCTACAGCCCGTGGTGAGCCTTTGCCTGCCGCAGTGACCTCTGCTTTGGTCATTGCTAGAAGTATTGTAGGAGGGCATGTAATCAGGACGCCGGCATCTGTGTAAAAGAACGCTACCTCTCTATTAAGTTGGATAGACCGTATTCTAGGCCTCCGTAACTTATAAAAATTCTACAGGGCATCGAACCCAGATCTCAGTAGTGCTAACCACTAGACCAAGGAGATGGTGACTTTAAAGCTCTTTTATGAAACAAATTATCAGGTATTTCTATATTATTGATATATATCTGATAATTAAGAGATATTTTCCACTTCTTTAATATATGATGACTATTCAATCACATTTTTTTTTTCTGTTTTGTGTAGAATTTCGTACCTACAAACTTTACAGAAAAGGCATTCGATGTTAAAAAAAACAGTGTCATTTACAAAGTCAAACCTTCATTGTCGAAGTTAAGGCCGCAGATGTTTGTGTTCGAGGCTCCTTCCTGGAACAACTTTTAACGAGGGCATATCCATTTCTGCACACGAACGTGTGTCTTAATATGCAGTGTCCATCGCGTATATGCACACAGAATAATACTGGCGATACTACCGTCATTGGGACAATAAGAGAAGGACAGAAACACCTTGTCCTCTCTATGACATGCCGACTTTACGCCATTGCTTCTTTCTTACTGCTGAGGTACACGAGCGAAAGTTAAAGGTGTCTTGTTTGTGCTTGCGGTAAGCACCTCTTTAGTTTTCTGACATCAAGTAGTCATAGGTTCTATTTAATAGCGCTCAATCAAAACCTTCCTTGCATTTCTATATACTCACACCTATTACCATTATCAGCACTAGATCTTGGATTTAAGGTAATTTTTATTGGTGACCGTAAAAATATAAATGACATTCCTAAAATTTAAAACATTATACTGCCTAATTTCGCACTGTTACCCCCATCTCCTTTTTTCACACTACTTTCTTGTATCTCTATTATTGCAGCTTAATGCTTTGTTAACTGCAATGAGAATGAAATATTTGTTTCAGCATAGCTGTTACAAAGAATGTTTTGCGGTGAATTTCATTTTATGAAGGAAATGCTCTATGGCTAACAATGTGTTCATACCTCCTTGAAAGACTGTGAAAAATTCAAGGCTGGTAAGCAGGACGCTATATTATTCTTTTCAATGTCGGCGATCGGTGGTTTTGTGATCTGCCTATATCTGTTTGCATTATTGATGCGAATACAAAGTCTTTAACAACAACAATCACATGTAAAGGATCGGCTAGTCCTCTTTTTTGACAACTAGCGAATAGTTTCTCTTCTGGGACCAGGATAAATTTCTTAAGAATTCTCTTACCATTTTTCTGCAAAATCCGTTTTTACACACGTATCGTCCATAAGATTCCGGCCTCGCCGATAAGGGTTATCGCCTTCACAAAAGCCTTATCTGGTGCCTTACTTTATCTGTTAATTAAATATTAGCAACTATAACATCCGCTCCGCTTGCTCAGTTGTTCAGATATAGTTGCATAAAGAAGGCTGTGTGCAGAAGATTGTGACATGTTTAAAATGGAGTATCGAGCTGTTATTAAGTTCTTCGCAAAAGGAGGAACGTACTACAAAATGAAATTTAACAGCGATTGGACGATGTATATGGGGAAGCATTCCCCTCATATTCTACTGTAAAAGAATGGGCCAAACTTTTGCGAATCGGTCGAGAAAGCATTGAACACGAAGAGCGTGCAGGTCGGTTCTTGAAGGTGCTAACTCCTGAAAACATCGCTCTTGAGGAAAGAGAAATTATGCAAGACCGGCGGCTCAAAAATAAGAAATAGCAGCAAGGTTGGGCCTATCTAAAACAATAAACCTTCTAATGATTCATGAACATTTAAACGGGACTAAGATCCGTGCCTAGACTTCTTTCCTCAGTCCAAAAGCAAGAACGAGTCATCTATTGTCAGGTATTTTGGAAGCTCTGCCTGGCAACGACACAGAAGTTCTGCAAACAGGAGATGAAACTATGGTCCTCTACTATGATCCTTTGTCCAAAGGAGAATCAATGGAGTGGCAGGCGTAAACCTGGAGAAACACTGTCTCTCTCAGTCAACCAAGAAGATCATGGTCACAATCTATCAGGATTGTGAAGGAATACTCTTCATTGACTTCAAGGAGAGGAACACCAGTAAATGGGAAATACTATGCTGGCCTACTGTACAGACTACGTGCTTCCATCAAAGAGAAAAAGGCGAGAAAAGCTGAGTGGTGGTGTGTGTCTTCTGCACGACAACGCGCCTGTGCACACAGCTCTTGCTGCAAAGGAAGCTGTGAAGAAATGTGACTTCAAAGAAATCGAACATCCCCCCTACAGCCCAGATCTAGCTCCCAGTGACTATTTCCTCTTCTCAGAAATCAAGAAGGATCTTCGAGGAAGAAAATTTAAGTAAAACGAAGAAGCGATGAATGCTGTTTATGCCCATTTTGAGACAACACTTCTGATTATTATTTGGGAGAAGGGGATTGAAATGTTAATTCAAAGATGTTTTTGTCCTTATCATACCTAGAAAATGGTTAGGCCGGAAACTTATGGACCTACCCTCATACGAATGAACTCGTTCTTAAAGACTATATTTAATGGCATAAATAACGAAGAAAAATAATCACATAATTTACACAATGAAAGCATATTCGTTAACCGAGGCTCTTCAACCTGCTATCTGCATGCATTATATGATATTGACTATTGGCTCCTCACAGTGCGTAGCCACGTTATGCTGATCCATAGCTCAAATAACCCAGTTGTACAACATACAGCTCCGTACACTTATAATAGGATCATTATGTTATGGAATTCTACCCAGCAGGAAGATGGAACACGCGCGCATGTTTCATATTTTCTCAAAAGTAGAAATGAAACGCTTAGTAACATACAGGGTTCTATGAGAGCAGTACAGAATACAGAATAAATAAAAGAAATTAAGTAATGCTTTGAATGAATAAAGACTACCCGGAAAACAGAGGAGAAAGAAAGAAAAAAAAAAAAAAAAAACAGGAGGCACGTAGTGAAATAACGAGGGATACCAGCTAATGGATTCTTAAACACAAACCGAGGTGAAGACGAAATGAACCGCAGAAATGATCGGTTGAATGCACGTAATGTCATAAAACCTAAACATTACGAACAGGGGGGGGGGGAAAGAATTGAAGGACGAAGAATTTGAGGGAGAGGGGAATGCATAAGGAATATCTCCGTGCTATCAAATGCAAGACGAGAAGAAACCAACTTCAATGGCATCCTCTGAAACAGCAGGGGTGTATGAAACTGGCATGACGTATAGTTCGTTTCATCTATAAGCATAATGCGGGTCGGCCCAGCTAATAGTGAAGGTAGGCAAAGCAGTCGCCTAGGGCCAACAGGAGGGCGGCAAAATTACGATGCGGGATCTTTCTGGTTAATCTGCCACTGTTCTTCAAAGCGCAAGGAAAAGAAGTTTAAACAGACGTTGTATGCGGTACTTTTGAATGATCTGTTGAAATTAAAAACTTCATTACCGCGCTCTTATACACCTGGACACAAGTCTTCAGCAATGCTAAACAAATAATCAGCATTGTGTTCCCAACCGGAAATATCGTAGACACTCTCAAGAGTGTTAGAGCAGTGTCTTTCTTTGTTAAAAATTATAAACAAAACAATTACTTCACATTTTACGCTACTTCCATATTATATTATTTTGTTAATAGATTAATTTAACAATGACTCCAAACAAACCTCGTTTTTAATACTGGTCTCACTTTAATATACCGAGGGTACCAAAAAATGTATACACTCTTTCACAGTAGATATCTATTTCAATGTTGGACCGAAAAACAACAGTAATATGTAGTATGCTGTTCTGTAAACAGATGTGACTCACATATATTATGATAGCGTTGCTACGTGACAGGTAAATCAACAAAGAACAAATGAAGCCAATATTTTCGCCTGTAAATAGATGTGAATCACATCACGTTATGCTTGCGTTGCTACAACAAAATGGAGTCAAAATTATCGTTTGATCAGAGGAAAGCAATTTTGAAGTGATATTGGAAAACCGAGAATATTGTTGAAGTTCAAAGGCAATGGAGACTTGTGTGCAGAACAGAATCGTTCTCCGAATTTAACTCCGTTGAACTTCTACCTACGGGGAACTTTTCTACGGTATACAACATCCTTAAAAGTTCCCCATAGGTAGAAGTTCAACGGAGTTAAATCCGGAGAACACGGTGGAAACGCAACCGGACCTCTTCATCCTAGATTTGTAGATTTCTGCGGTGAGTGCTCAAAACGTTCCAAAACCACAGACGAAGACGCGGGGCTTGTAGCTGTGCGAGGTCTCCCAGACATGTCTCCGTTGCATTTGAACTTCAACAACATTCTCGGTTTTCCATTACCACTTCAAAATTGCTTTCCCTTGTTCAAACGATAATCTTGGCTCCATTTTGTTGTAGCACGCTAGCATTACGTAATGTGAGTCACATCTGTTTACAGAACATCATACTACACATTACTATTGTTTTTCGGTTCAACTTTGAAAATATATTAAAAAGATATCTACTGTGAAAGTGTGTACACATTTTTGGCACCCTCGGTATATTAAAGTGAGACAAGTGTTTAAAATGAGGCTTTTTGTTTGTATTAAATTAGATGTTGAAATCCTAATTTGGATATGCTAACTAGTTAAGTAGTTCATAACAGATAAAAGGGCGTAAAATTAGTTACTTTGAAATTTTTAAGCAAATGAGCAATTTTTATAAAGGTTTAGGAAACCTTCTGGTATTAGCAGCTCTTCTGTGGTGCTCGGATTCCTGGAGGAGGGCTTCGCTAAATGTGGAAACCATGTTTGGAGCCCCGCCTCAAAGCCCCTGGCTCCTGGCCATCCAGTGTCACCCTTCTCTCATCCCTTCCTCCTGGAGGCGCCCTCATGGGAAGCGTGTGCATAGATGGTCCCTGATGCGACTAAGGTACCGAATTTTCAACTCCATCCCCTCAATCCAACCCATTCCACCCAACTATGATAAAACAATTTTCTGGAAGCAATATTCATCTTTAGATGCTTTTATATTTATAAAAATTGCATACAAACATAATATCCTAAAAATTCAAAAGTGCAATAAACTTTTAAAACTGCTGATAACTAAAAACTGGCACATAAATATCTCAGAGATTGTTTACAAAAACCTTGAGAGCGATTGATGGACTCATAAAGCCGTGGGTTCCGTGTCGTACATTTATGGCACGATAAAGAAGCTCAAGCTTGAAAGAAGGGGCCTCTGAGCAAAATTTGTCGGTCGTTTCACGCCCTGGTTTGAAATAGGACGTTGATGACCTGAGATGTTAAAGAGCTTCCGTAAATAAACTAAACCAAATCAACAACTGAAGACGGAAATAGTTGAACTAAGAAGTCGAAAATTTTTATACTTTGCAATGAAGCAATAGTGCATGCTTAATTAAACTAAGGCAACGTCAAAATTATTTATAACAGTTTATTTCATTCATTGCATCATTTCCAAGGCCCTGTTCTGCGAAACGGCTATAAAAACAAAAGTAACAAACTTATCGGTGATATTAAATTCAATTTGAATGCCTCAGTTTTATTATTTGAAGGTTCTCGCTCGAAAGGTTAAAAAGAAGCAAGTTACTTCATAAAGCACATACGTAGTTAGTTATTGGTTTACAAAGCGCCTCTATCACTATCGAGGCAGAGCCTGTAATACACGGCGGTCTCGCTGGGAGGCTGTCTAGCGAGTGGAAGGGTAGCCACGAGCTGGTCTTAAACATCGTGAAGGTGTACAATTAAAGAGTGTGGTCGTAAACTCTCAAGAAATATGTAGTGACTTCATAGAAAACGCGGGAAAATCACGAGGAACGTTGTTGACTAAAAACATAATTATTACGGTGTATATGTTTGCATTCTTCGTGCTTACGTGGACGTCATTACGGAAGCGTGTATGTATTTCTTAATGACCGAGTTATTCACATAAACCACCTGCTTGGTCTGCGGTTAGCGTTGCTGGCTGCTGGCCCTGCTGGCCCGGGTTCTATTTCCGGCATTTATTTAGGACTTTTTCTAATTTAGGGATGTCTGGAATGGATTCACCCAAACTCATGAGATTAATTGGGGATCTGCCTGATGGGGAGGTGGTGTTCTTTGATCTAGAACGCCGCGTACAGGGGAGTTTCGACATAATGATAACGTGTTCCCCTACAACACTGCCCTCTATCAAAGAAGTCGTAAGACGGAGGTAGAGTAAGCAGAAATCGCTGAGGCATGGCCCGATCTCAAATTATAACGCCATAGAAGAAGAAGAAAAAGAAGAAGAAGAAGAAGAAGAAGAAGGAGAAGAAGAAGAGTTACAACCCATTCACAATGAAAATTAAACGTAAAGATAATAAAATAATACTTAGTAGTATGTAGACATTCACAATGAAAGACGCAAGCGTACGTATTAGCCAATCAAAAATAAGAACAAGCGAAGATCAAGTACGTCATCCTAGCGAAATTATTCATTTGCTCATCGAATTCTATTAATAATATTGCTAAAATATTAATTTATCTATATTATAGTGACCTAAACATGTTTTATTCATATTTTGTGCATTATTTTATTGACTAACTTCATATTTTCTTTCAAATTACTTTTTAGCTAAGTACTTTCAGATGGTATTTATTTTATTTGTTGGTTACGTTTGATTTTTTATTATTAATACTCGTTACATAATTTGTTATAACCGGAAAGTTTTTCCGCATTTTATAAATATACAGTATCTGTCTAAGATACATTGAGTAAATGAAAAGGTCTTATGGGCTTAACTCTGCCAGTATAAATAAATCAATGCATTTTATATTTATTTAAATTTATAAAGCAGGTGTATATATGTTCATCTTCTCTATAATTGTAGTCGGTCCTGGTGGTTTAGTGGTAACCACATTTGCCTCGTAGATCCATGATCGCAGGTTCAATCCAGCCAAGGTCGATGGATATTTTTTCGGGCGTAAAAATTCTAAGAGTCGTCTGAAAAAAAGTTATCTGCCGTTTCATGCTCTGAATTGAATGGGAAGCTGAATTCCTGAGATGTTAAAGAACCAAATAAATCAAATCAACAAATATGTGGTAGTATTAGAAATAGTATCAGCACATTTTAAGGTGAACAGTGTTGCCTGTACAACTTCTGCCGCATTTGGTTTTTTTTTTATCCTAATTACGGAATTGATCATGTTTGTTTTTTAATAGTTTTTAACGCCTTAACTGAGGCATTACAGGCGTGGACATTCTCTTCCCATTTGGCGCTACAACCCAGGGCGAGTCTTGGCCTACAGCGGTGACCTCTGCTTCCTCTGTCTCCGTCTTACGACTTCATTGATAGAGAGCAGTATTGCAGGGGAGCATGTGATCAGCATATCGGTACCCAGCGGCTTTCGAGATCCAAGAGTGCCACCTCTCCATCGGGTAGCTCCCCAATTGTCCTCACGAGGCTGGGTGGACTGTGTTTCAGACCTCTCTAACTAAGGAAAAATTCTAAGTGGGTACCAGGAATCGAACCGGCCAACAGTCTGCAACGCTAACCACTAGACCAAGGAGGCGGTTGGACATTTGATGATACGTGAGATAAAATGATAAACTCGATTTTTTTTTAATTAATGAAAGAAGCGTTTCAGGCCAATGTTTAGGGTAACTCCCCGGCATTTGTCATTTATGAGGGATGAGGAAAACCTGTAAAAAACTTCAATCAGGGAGGAATTCAACCCCAGACCTCCCACTCCCGTGTCGGCGCCTTAACGACCTTGGCCACCCGTGGCAGTACTGTTATAATGAAGAAGGCATTTACAGCTTTGGATAAGAACATATTCTTACCTGCTACAAGAATTGAATTAAAACAATACCAGAGGAAAACAATTTGCTCTAGACCAGGGCTAAGTACAATATCATGGAAGACATATTTTTACCACAGGCTTGGCCCTTAAATTGCAATCGGCACCAAAGGCAGGCAACCTTTTCGTCTGTTAAATGTTAAACCTCCTAGCACGGCTAAAATAAAAATGAACAACACGATTTTCGATTAGAAAACCCCGCCTGCTTAGAACGCCATAAAATTACGCGGCAGGTAAAATAGCTGTTTTCCATCTGTGACCCGTACTCTACCTACGCAGGCAATATGCTTCAGCATGCAAGCAGCCACAGCAGTGGCAGTTACTAGCAGAACTTGTGAAGCACTGGCTCATAGAGATATTCTGTCAGAACAATAAGCGGGTATCCAAAATTCTATTCTGTAACTTAAGCTAATCTTATTTATTATTTAACTGTTCATGATGCTGTGAAGAACGGTGGGTTTCTTTATTACTTCTATTTTTCTGAAAGAGAAGGGCAGTTTAGGGCTTGTAACATCGACATAGTAAACTGGAAATCAGTAGTTAAATTTGTGTAATTCGCGTTTTCCTGCTTTATATTGTAGAGTTTACCTTAATTTTCAGTTAGAGAACTGGATTTCAAAAATAGAGCATTTTTTTCCCCGAAATTCTACAAGAACTTGATTGCTTTATTATTGAAAAAAAAATTAATAAATGTAATGTTAAAAATTGCATCTCTAAAATATACTGCAAGTTAACTTCTTGATAATATGTTTTAGATTGTTTAAATGTTCTGAAAAGTATAACAAATATGCTAAACTGTATATGAATTCCAAATCCTAATTTATTCTTGATTTGTTTATTTGCAGAACTTTACCAAGTGATACTCTTTGTTATTAGCCTTTCTTCTTCCCCTATCCTTAGTACAACGATTTAATTTAAGGACTCCACAAAATTTGAAATTTGATCACAGGCTTCGTTAAAGTTGAAACAAAACATGAGCGGTTCAAAATCGCCCATGAAGATATAAATATACGTGCGCGCGCGTGTATGTGTGTGTGTGTGTGTGTGTGTGGGGGGGGGGGAGGGTCTGCTTCTGATGCAGATATAATTAATTAATTCGATTTCATGTAAAAACATTTTTAGAAAATGCAATATTATTATTTTTTTTAAAGAAATACTCAGTTACAAAAATGCACATGGCAAATAGATTTTTCAACATCAATTTAATTTGTGTGTTTTCTGGGTCATGTGGAACATTTAGTACATTAGGGCTTAAAATAAATAAACAACGTTTATCAAAAACTATTTAGATGTATTAATATCTTATGTATTCTATTTATTATTAGAGCAGCCTGTGATATAATTTGAAGAAATTTAACAGAAAAATTGCAAGATTTATAAATTTTACTTGTAGATACCGCTGGCAACTTATAGGAAAAACACATCATTTGATACATCTCATTATGAACTAGTGTTATTTTGAGACCAAAGCATTTTTATATGTTGTAACCTAACTATAACCGGCATATAAAACGGGATATTTAAGGAAGAAATGTAGCACATTTAAAATACGAGGCATTAATTTACAGTTCAGTTCAAATTTGTGCTAATTCGTGAAAATGTGGCTGTTCATTGTTAAACAGTGTCTATTCCATTGCTGTTTGTAGTGAAATTTATGTATCCAGCTGAAGTCCTGATAAGCCAAAAATATATATCTGTCTATATGTATAAATATCGGTGTAGTTTTCTTATAATTCCGAACATTTTGACCGATTTCAACTAAATCTATACTCTAACCTAAAGATTCAAGAGAAAAATATGTCTACCTTAAAATTTGTACAAAACTTCTGTATGATTTCATTTTATTTCACACATTATTAATGATCTGTTTCCAGTTTTCAATATTGCCATAAGGGCGTGGGGATATATTAAAGAATTGCAAAATAAATAGCTCAATAAAATATATTTTTTTTAAATTAAAAAGACAAATATTACGTTCATAAATAATATTCATAAATACATGGTTATAGTGTACAGTGAATAGCGTTCTATAATTGGTTATTTCATCGCTTTATCGACTTTTAATGTGTACCACATGATTATATTAGTTTAATTTTTTCGTTTATTGTTCAGGTTATAGAACAATATTGAAAAATAATTTGGTCTAAACAATTCAAGAAAGATAAAAACAGTCGAAGGCGATCTGTGCTCAGACACATCAGTTGAAACAAAACAAAAATTAGTGAAAAAATAATAATACAGAGACCATTTCATGGTAATATACAAGTTAAAGTTACTTTCTAATAATGCGGCATATCCCAATCATATCTTCAGGTGAAAGGTCTATGTTAGATACATTCAGAAGAGAAAGTTTTCTACCGAATTCTTCCGTTTACTAGCAAGAACAGCAGTGATTACTTTGAAATAGCTACTTTTAAGGAACTATAGCTGTTAAATGGCTCCAAGAAAGTTCCCAGAATCTAAAGAATATAACTTTATGAAAAAACATTTTCTGATATACTGAAAGAACTGGATAGGGAACTAAAATACGTTTCATCTTTATGGGCATACATTTATTAACAAGTGACGAAAGTGCTTTAAACAAAATACATTATATTATTAAAGATAAAATTAATTAATGAGTTTTCCATATTTAATATTTTAATTACGAGTACTGTAAAAGTTCCTCCGACCCACCCCCACTGAAATATAATTATAAAGTATATTTATGTAAACCCAATCATGTTTTGGCATTGTAATTAGTAATATAAATATTATGCATATATGTGTATCATAAGCTTTAAATTCAATGTAAGAATTAACAAAAGAGAAATTATTTGATGTTTTTCGGTTACGCTAACTTGGAAAGACAACAAGAGGGTCATAAAACTACACAATAGAAAATGCTGTAGGGTCACGTGTGAAGCTCCCCAGTTTTTAATAAACTGAAGGACTTTCAAATTCATTTGGGGCTTTGACCACGACAGGCGTTGCACTGTTAGCCTTTAAACTAGCCAATGCCAACAAAATGCTTTAACTTTCAAAAATAGCGAATGGTACGCGCGGCAGCTGAACTTCAATCAGCAAATGGAAAATGTTTATTTGAACTTTTAAAGATAGGTGTAAAACTTGTGCGTCCCTTTGTGAATTCGTGGCAATTGTTTAGCCAATGGTTATTTGATTTGAATTTAATATATAAAGAAAGTTTGCTCTGCGGGGGCAAGCAGTTTAAGTTTTACACGCGGCGAGACGCACTGATAAAAATCTACACGCGGCAGGGTACACGCAGTTTTTACTCAGTTTGTAGTTTTACGCGCGGCGAAACACAAGTTGCCTAAGTTACAGACACTGTGACGGTTTTCAGACGAAGATAACAGGTTGTGCTTCGGACGCGGGCAAGCATTTTGATTGATAAGTTAGACAGTTTCCAGTTTGATGCGCCGCGGCACTCATCTGTAAGTTTCACACGCGGCAACTAAGTTTGTATTGTGGTAGTTAAGTCTAGCATATGCAAAACACCAGAGAAAAGATTTTGGGCATAATAAAGTATCAATATACATTATGTAGCACCGCGTGCTTATTTACTCTATTAAAACATTTTCTCAGTCCTGTAGAGTTCAAGACAACAAAATAGCAAAAATCACCACCATCGAAGTTACCATCGAAGGTACAACATTTTTAAAGCTAGTTAAAATTCAAACGGAATTTTAATCTTTCTTTTGCAAATGAATTTAAATACATAGAACCTAGTCAATTTTTTTTTCTAAAACAAATCTATACAGAAAATCGAACAGTGATTTTGTGTTGGAAAATAGTTTATGTTCTAGATGAATTTGTTTCTCATTACTGTTATACTACAAGTTTGCCTTTTAGGATATATCCCTTTCAGAGAAGCATAAGTGATATTTCAGCACATATAAGACTACCACAAACCTAACTTAACCACCTATTCATATAACCATCGAAATTGATTTCTGTTCCATTTTCAATTTAATCCGACTTAACAGTTATGCGTAGCAAAATAAGTTTTTGAGGCACGTTCAGAAGAAAACGAAACTTCTTCTTAAACAAACAATTGAGAACTAATTTCACTTAATATAAAAACATTCACCACCAGAGTAATGTTTATTTGCATACCATTCGCGGTCAGTGCACAGGTAGGAATTTTATGAGAACTATGACATTAAAACGCAAAGTCCATCGTAAATAAGCAATACTGACCAAGAGTGATTGAAATATAAATGTTATGGCTTAGTTGCGCCACTCGATATGCGTGGTTTGAAAGATGACTAATAAATGTAAAACTTTACCTATTACCTGTGCAGCAGTAAAGTAGAGAAGTTACTATTGGTGACCTGAAAAGTGCAGTCAACTTACAAGAGGACAATGTCCCGTAGATAAACTTCACTTCTCGGAATAGAAAGAGCATAACACTTTGTTTTTGAACACACTATTGATTTATGATGGTTTCAATCACGAGGAAGTTAATAGGGGACAAAGGGTAATATAAGATCAAGGACATATATTCCGACCAAAAAGGAAACCAACAATAAAAAAAAAAAACAGCGAGGTGGCTCAGGTTCTAACACTTTGAACTCGCATTCCGAAGGCCAGGGTTCAAATCTATTATGTTTTTCGTGATTTCATTGATCGCTTATGCGAATGTGGGATAAATGTTTCCTTTCCATGATTTTTCTACTCTCCCATTTTGTATCTGTTGATTCCTTTGATTCTGTTGTTACAGGATCGAAAGTGCCAGGGCGAGGTGGGCTGGTGCGGCTTGGCGGTGGCTTGCCTTTCTTTTTCCCCGTCTGGTATGGAAGTGCGCTTCTAAGGAGCTCGAACTCTTTATAGAGGGGTTGCTATAAATACTTCCATGCTTCACCGCCTGTGGATACTGGCTAATCGGTGTCTCCCTCACCTAATCCCTTCCTCCCGGAAATACATAATGACCAGCCCTTTAGGTACCGAAATGTCCTCTTCTGGTCCTACATTTCCGACCCAATTTATGGTAGAAATGTGCCTATATCATTCTTCTCTCAGCTCTGTTAAATAGAATGATGCAATCCTGAATTTCTTGTTAATAATTTCGTTCTATCATATTATATATATATTAATTTCGTTCTGAATTATTCAGCAAGACAAGCCGTTGCTTATCAACGTGTTTAATTGTTAAACAGAAGTTCTCTGAGCCGATGAAAATGGTTTCAAACTTTCACAGCATCGGGCACCGCCACGGGTGGCTGAGGTCGTTAAGGCGCGGACTTGTGAGCGGTAGGTGTGGGGTTCGAATCCCGCCAGGACCGTCCTCTCTGACAGAGATTTTTCTAGGTTTTCCTTAGTCCTCATAAATGGCAAATGTCGGAGAGGTACCTTAAAACTTAGGCCTGGAACGTTTCCTTCCTTAGAAAAAAAAAAACATTTCCCAATTTATCATTGCATCTCATGTATCATCAGTGTTCACCGCCTGTGGTGCCTTAGTAGTAAAAACGAGCGTTAAGCATCAGTCAAAAACAGCACTGATCATCTGACAAAAACATGTACAATATAAGACTATGTCTTACTTAATTTCTGCATTCACAAATACTTATTACTGGTTAAAGCAGTTTTACATTGCACTGTATACTTATGAGATATTGTTACTGTGATTGATAAGATGGTCAATGGGTGTTGAATGTAAACATTGGAAGTGATTTACGCACTGATCAAAGCTAGATGAAAGAAAAATCAAGAAGTATGTTGACAATCTAAGTATTCTTGAAGTTTTTATAGTATCCCACAAACTTCACAATTCTCCGGAATGAAGATACTGTTGAATTTCGAATTCGATGGCGCCATAAAGTTACCTAGCTTTTACTCAGAGAGACTCAAGTGTAATGCCTGGGAATTTCATTCCGGAGATACCGGGTTCTGACCATCTAGACCTTGAATTTCTCGTGGTTTTCTTTGGTATTTCAGGTGGAATGGCTATAAAGCCTCAGACAAAGAGGTTTGGTGATGTGCGGCGTGGTGTGGATTAGTAATTATAGAAGTTTCTGGCTTGACATTTGGCGCACCCTTCTGAGAACCCATCAAGTGCTACTGTCTGTGGCTTACCATCTGAGGAAATGCTAAGGAACAGGCCAACGTCCAAATGACGCTACCTACAGGATGTGACCGCTAGGTTTTACCCTCGCCTCATCCCTTCCTTCCGTCAGAGTAGCCGACATTCCGAAATATCTTATTTAGTATCAACATTCACTACCTGGTTTTCTTCAGTCTGAAATGGGAAGAAGTCCTAAGGGAAAAGTAATAAAACCCGAACTCATCAACAAGGGAAAAAAAACAATAGATGTTAATGAAGCTTCTTAGACGTTATGCTAAATGTTAAAATGTCTAAAAGTATCTTGAGTGAAATGCGCCGCTAAATGTATCTATGGAGCGTTATTGGATATTACGTCCTAATGGTCTAGTGGTAACCATACTTGCCTCGTAGGCCAAAGATCGTAGACCCGGATAAAAATCCTAAGTATGCCTTCCTTCGGAAAGGACGCAAAGCCGTAGGTACCAACTCGTAGATTTACGGCACGTAAAAAAACCTCGAGCCTGAAAGAAGAGGACTCTGAGCAAAATTTATCTCCCGTTTCACGCTCTGATTTAATGGAACACTGATAACTTGAGATGTTAAAGAGCTTCCTAAATAAAACAAATGAACAACAAGTTATTGGACAAGTAAAGATATGTTGTTATAGTTTCTTTCGGCTGGCTAATATTCCATCAAAAGATGCGCTTAATACTTATAGTGTCGCGACCATTTTACTCCGAAACGAAGGAGAAAATCGAAAAATGCTTCAGACAAAATTTGAAGTGCTCTTATGGGGCATAAGAAGCCGCCTTAACTCATCCTTGAAATGCAATTCTCAAGGTCATTTAAGGTCAACTTGGTTTTTTCAAAACGAATGGTGTTTTTTTTTTTTTTTTTATTCCGGAAATGCAAAGAGCATTCAATTTTGAGTATAAAAGTTCCAGTACATCAATCAGCTATGGGTGATATTGGACAAATAAGACAGAAAATGTTTTTTCTCACTTTCAATTTACATACAGTACAGTAAAATTATAGCCATTATTAAAACAATGTCATGTTCACATTACAAACAATTTCAATTCAGTAAATGCTCGAAAGTATGACCATTGACTTCAATACATTTCCGAAAACATGCTTCAAAAGATCGATGAACACGTTTCAACATTTCTTTGTTGATTCTTGAACAGACATTCCTAATTTGTTGATGTAGTTTACCATATGTAGTTGGTACTTGTTCATAAACTTTATCTTTAATGTATCTTCAAAAGAAAAAGTCTGGAGAAGTGAGATCAGGGGAACGGCTAGGCCAATGGACAGGTCCTCTGAGTTCTATCCATCCACCAGGATGTTCTCTGTTTAACATTTCTAGAGCTACAGCTGAGAGAAGATGGACAACCATCGTGTTGATACCACATTGCAGCCCGGTCCACAAGGGGCAGGTCTTCTAACAACACTGGAAGGTCTTAGTCCAAAAAATTCTGTATTACTGCCCATTAAGTTTACCTTGATGAAGTATGGTCCAATTATATGGAATTCCAAAATGCCACGCCGAACGTTGACGTTCCATTGGCGCTGATGCTCCACTTGAGCATGATTGGTGAATGTCACCTCATCAGAAAATAAAATATTGGAAAAGATACAGTTTTGAATTTGTAGTACAGCCCATTGGCAAAATTCGACACGCTTCTGAAAATCATCCCCATGAAGAGCTTAGTGTAGGCTAGTGAGATATGAATGGTATTTGTGACGCTGAACTGTTCGAAGAACACTCCTTTGAGAGATTCTCGAATAATGTTCCAGTTGACGGGAGCTTGCGTGATGATTGGCGGCAAGTGCATTTAATACAGCGACTTCCAAATTTTCCCCAGTAGCAATTCTCTTCGAAGGTGTTTTCTTGATGCAACACCTCCCATTTCAGAGAATAAGTTGGAAAGTCGATGAAATTTCTAACAGATGTCTTCCTCCTTTCAGGATATCGATCTCCGTATAAGTTGCAAGTTGCTCTAGCGTTCTTATGAGCTTCTCTATAAATGTAAACCATATCGATCCTCTCGTTGATCGTGTATCGAACATCCATAATTGAAAACGAAGTGGAACTGACTGTGAATAATGTACTTTTAGATTTGAATTGGCAAAGATGAGCACTCGGTGTATCGATGTCAACAAATGAGCATCTACGTATAAACAAAGGAGTTTCCTTCATAGCAACAACAAAACAAAAGAGCGAGAAGTGAAAGTAAGTGAATAATATTTGCTGTCTTATTTGTCTAACATCTCCTCATCTATCACTCCTAGCTGATAGATGTACTAGAACTTTAATGCTGAAAATTGAATGTTTGTTGCATTCCCGGGAATAAAATGACACCATTCTATTTGAAAATAAACTTTTTGACCTTGAGAATGGCATTTCAAGGACGATATGGTCGCTATCTTACGTCCCCAGAGCACTTCAAATTTTGTCTGAAGTATTTTTTTTTCTTTTGTAAATTTTCCCTCTTCGTTTCGGAGTAAAATGACCGCGGCACTATGAATGCCTCACCCTGCATGTGAAAAAAATAAAATAAGAAGAAGAAGAAGAAGGAGGAGGAAGGGGAGGAGAAGAAGAGAAGGAGGAGGAGGAGGAGAAGAAGAAGGATGAGAAGAAGAAGAAGGAGGAGGAGGAGGAGGAGGAGGAGAAGGAGGAGAAGAAGAAGATGAAGAAGGAGGAGGAGGAGAAGGAGAAGAAGAACGAGTAGGAGAAGAAGAAGAAGAAGAAGAAGAAGAAGAAGAAGAAGAAGAAGAAGGAGGAGGTGGAGGAGGAGGAGGAGGAGGAGGAGAACAACAACAATAACTAAAAGTACAAGAAGAACAAAAATATGTAGCAAGGAGAATATAGTTAATTAGTTTTGTTTTATATAAGAATGCATGCTTAGTTCAGAAAGCTGACAGATTGCAATATTAATGAAAGAGAAGCACAGCTTAGCAACAGCTTTGTTGCAACACATTCTGCAGTACTCACAAAGAGCAACCAGAAACAGCTGTAATGGCCAGCGTTCCAGGAACCAATTCACTGTCTAACTCTATACGGGTTACAGGTGGGGTTAATAACACATCTCCACGCAATGCTTCTGGTTTCTGAACCGGAATGTTACGCATGATCCAGCACACCCTTTTAAGCATGGTCACGGGCGTAACAAAAAAATATATTTATATATAGTTCAAGATCTGTATTCTGTAAACGGCAATTGACTGTAGAACGATATACTAACTCTAGGATAAGCTTATTTCACTTCATGCCTCTAGAGAAAAACTCTATCGTGTAAAGATGCACAGACTACAATAAAGAATCGAAAAACATTCTATTACCAGTGGCGGTCAATTAGCGGAAGTATTTCTCTGTGGATTTGTGACTTTTAATGCCTTTCAATAACGTTTAGCTCATCAATATGTTTTTTTTTTTTTTTTTTTTTTTTTTTTCGTTTCGGAGTAACTATTTAAAATAATAGCAAATTTACCATCGGTCCCGGAGGCGTTCAATTGACCGCTTCCTTACCCACGTTTCTTACATTTATTGCGTAGTAGTAACAGACAATAATCATCACTGCACAACGCACTGCAGCGCAGTGCGTGAGTCACTTGTTTATCACCTCTTGTAACCGTGTCTAAAATTTCGCTTAGCTTTACATTTTCATCGACTACTGTCACCATTACTCATGTCTGACTATAAGAATGAAGGTCGATAAACGCAACACATGTCAAATATGCTTGTGTAAGAAAGACAAAGCCAAAGACAGTTGTTCAACATGTGTAAAAATTTGTATGTGGTTCTTGTATAATCAAAAACTCTGCAAAAAGTGTCATACCAACATCTTTGAGAATGTTTCAATACAACAACTTTCTGTATAAATATAACACGTTTTGTATAATTTATGTCTTTTTTGTGTAAATAAATTGTTATTACGTAGCATAGAACAAACCCAATTCGTATATAAAATATTTTTTTTCGAGAAAATATGAGCTTATACTTGAAATAAAAAATATATTCCTCCCCATTTTTTTTATTAAAAAGCATTTAGCCGAGATGGCTTATAAAATATGAACAAAATAATGAACAAAGAAATGTGTGAATGAATCACTGAATTATTAATAAATTAAATGAATAGGCAGAGGGGCCTGAGGACATAAAGCGCTAAATATATGTGATACCCCATGAACATAAAAAATCTGAAACTAGAAGCTCGATTCAAGCTGGATTCGAACCTGGTTCGCAGCTAAGAAGCCATTATTTTCCCTCAACTCACTACAGTGGTCTGGTAAGTAAGAAATTTCATCGGCCTGAGTCAGAAAAGCACTTGAATACGTGATACTGAGACACCAAGTACTCCGGAGGCTAAATGCAAGCTGGGCTGAGACCTGGCATGCAAAATCACTTCCTCTATACCATGATAATAGGCTAGAAGGCAACAAGGAAAAATTTCATAGTTTTCAGTGAGAAAAATGATTAAAAATCCAATTGACCGCTAACGGCCTTTTTAGGGGTACTGACTTAAAAGCGCTTACCTTTTAAAAAAGAGCGAAATAAATTGAGCGTAAAGAAATAATTCTTTTCCTTTTTGTTTATAACTTGTCGTGAGGGGGAAAAAACAGAAATGCAGTTTTTAAATATGTTAAATTTTCGTATAACATAATTATATAAATGAAATGATTTCAAATTGGGAGCTATGATGGGAAATCAAATGGAAACAGCTCCCAAATCTTAGAACCCAAGTTAGTAAACTATTTCTGGAAAAGTAGGGAGCATGTTCGTTGTTTGTTTAGTGCGCTGGAAGTAAGGTTAGCAATATATGTATATACTTCTTCATCAACAGAAACGGCGGCGATTAAAAAGAACGCAGCACAGAAATACGGTTCGTTTTTTATTGTTGCGAATGTTAGGGGACTTAAGTTGCATGTCATTCCATATAATAGTTGTGGAAAACCTGGAATTTACATGGACAATCGCCTAGAATGAAATGAACATGTGATTCAAACCGGCCAAAAATATTTTCTATTATTCATTCATGGGAAAAATTGAAGTATTTTCATTCTGATAAATTCAAATAAATCTTAGGATAATGCCACGGTTCAATTATTGCGGAGTTCTGTTAAATTACATGTACAAAAATTGAGCAATAGGCTACAACGTGTACAGAATGTGCCTGTTCATTATATTTTCAATATTTAAAATATGATATTTCCACGTATTTCCAGATATTGTCCAGCTAAAATTAAACGATCCGGGAGTTTTGCGGTCTGTAAAACTTCTTTTCCAAAAATATGGCTTCCTTAGGAAGGGAAGTAAAGCCCTGGGTCCCGTGTTGTACATTTACAGCACGTGAAAGAACCTCAAGCCTGAAAGAAGAGGTTTCTAAGCAAAATTTCTCGACCGTTTTCACGCCCTTGTTTGAATGGGACGCTGATGACCTGAGATGTTGAAGAGCGTCCGTAAATAAAACAAATCAACAAAAAGCAGTATAATTAGCTTCACGTCTTCAAACTTTATATGCTATTATCAATTAGGCACCAGAAATCCCACAACAATGATATCCTCCTAAAATCTCTTCAAAAAAAACTTTGTATTCTTTGTTATAATACACCGGGTAGGGCCTAACTTTCAGGAGACATTCCTCAAACTTAGAAAAATAAAATATGTTATATGGAGATGGGTCCGAAAATGTTTTATTTCCCTGTTAGAACCTAACTCTTCATAGTATATTAATCATGGGAAACACACAGAAACAGGACATCATCGCCACACCATGAAACTCATTTTTACATGAAATGTTCTAAGTGCCATCCTGTAGCATTGATACATGCCTCAATATTACATTCATTTAAATGGAACACAAAACAATGGTGATGAACCCAAGAATTACAGCTTAACCAGATGTAACCAGGAGGGCATTTTGAATACTTCATACAAGAAAAAGTTTCATGTGGTATGCCGATATGTTCTTTCCTGTGTATTTCCCATAATTAGTGTACTATGAATAGCTGTAGAACACGAGTTCTAGCATGGAAATAAAGCGTTTTAGGACCCTGCTCATATAACATATTTTGGGATCATCAAAAATAAGGAAAGGCTTGGATAAAATTGGATTAGGGTACATTTGCTTAAGGGGAGAGGATATTACAGGAAATAGTTGGAAAATATTTAACAGACGTTTGCGAGAATTGGATAGACAAAATACTGAATCCCAATGCGCAGAAAAAGTATCACTTAACCTGCAGGCTCAAATATATCAAGTGTGGGGGAGAGAGGGAGAGAGGATATCTGTGGGGAGAAGAAAGAAGTGATCTCGCATGGTTCAGATTAGGGGCTTGGAAAGGAAACAAAACAGTAAATGCTCTCGGGGAAATAATTTGCTCATTGTGCGGAGAAAGCGATACCTGAGGCATATTTTGGCAGAATGCAGAGAAACGGAGATGTTAAGAATTGAGCATTTATCACCGCAATTTTAGAATGCCACCAGAAGTTTGAACATTTGCAGGGAAGTGTTGCTGCAGGGGAGATACACAATTTGAGAATATTTCTAGAGAAGACCCGACAAAGAAGGTTAATGGCTGTAGTGAAGGGTGAAAGGGGGGGGGGGTTGGAGAAGGAGTGTGAGTAAATGGAAGGGGGGCTCAGGGTATGGTTTCCATTCATGTTTATGTATTTGTATATAAAATTACTAATATAAAACGTAGGTATATTCATGTGTTAATATATTTATATGTACGCATGTAGATCTGCATGTATGTAAGTAGATATATGTATGTGTGTGTGTGTGTGTATGGTCATTTTGATTGTTACAAGGCCAATATTAGTATGCACGGCCGTAAGACCTATGCGACAGTTGTATGTTGACAGTTGAATGTATTTTAAACTGATACAATATAGCGTACATTTTATTATTATTATTATTATTATTATTATTATTATTATTTATTGGGGCGGAATCGTGAATGGGAGGTCTGGGGTTCGAATCTCGCCAGACCGTCCTCACTGACTGAGGTTTTTTCCAGGTTTTCCTCAGCCCCCGTAAATGGCAAATGCCGGGAAGGTACCCTAAAACTTAGGCCTGGAACGTTTCCTTCCTTAGAAAAAAAATTCTTTCCCAATATATCGTTTCGCTTCATATATCACCAGTGTCCACCGCCTGTGCTGCCTCAGTAGTAAAAAAGGGGGGTTAAACACCATTCAAAAAAAAATTACTATTATTTTATTTTTCTAAGTGTAAGGAATGTGTCTTAAAAGTTTGACCAGTATAAAAAATTCACGCTACTAACAGTTGGAACATGTTTCCGAGGGATGTTAGCCGGTTAAAATAGCTGTTCAACAATTTTTACTTAATATTTTTGTAGTATTTAATTTAACTTACAACCACTACTTTTGTTCACTGAAGGTAGGAAATTAATGTATGTTTACATTTAAATTATACAATTTAAGTTTGGGAAATACAAAGTTAATTAATAAACCCAAAAACTCAATATTGCTTTCCACTAGTTTTCATGTCATACGCGAGAGGGTTAAATAAATAAATTCACATTAAATATGCTGTGACGAACTCTTAGTATAAATATTTGTCTATAAGTCTCATATAATTGTTTTAATTAATAGTCAGTTGAGCGGAAGACCGCATGACCTCAAAACTTTGGCAATTAAAATAAAACATTTCATTATATTCTTTCCCATGTATGTTATGCACGGCGAACATTGTACGTCACGTTCACATGTACTGAAATGGTATACGAGAGCTCAAGATAGGGGCATGTCACTACAAGATGACTTGCATCCACAACAAGCTCATCGCATTTTATTCTTTGTGTTATTGAGAGGAATGGTCCTATCCAGGAAAACCGAAAGATCACAGTGAAAGAAATTCGTGTTATGGTGGGGATGAGCCAAGGTTCCGTGCACGGCATTATCAAAGACCACCTGCAGTACCGAAAAAATTGCGTGCAATGGGCTACCTAATAACTGACGGAGAAACAAAAGACTCACGAATGTTTGTAACCCAGAGTCACCTGCAGCTGGATATCTATCCTCCATCGTCACTGGGGACAAAACGGTGTGCTATTATTTCATCAAGAAGAACAAACGTCCAAACCAACAGCGAAACATATGAAAATTGAAAAAGTCCTACATACAAGCTCCAGTAAAGTGATGACATGTTTTTGTTTACTTTGTCGAGGAATGCGAAGCGATATGAAGACAGTTTGCAGAAACTGAGGCGAGTTGTAAAGTGGAAACACTGAAATGCCATCGAGCGGCTTTGACCTTTTCCATGATAACGTCTGCCCTCTCATATCATAACAGGTTGGAAGTACGCCTCAGAGATTTGGCTGGGAAACATTTCAACAATCTCCCTAGAGCCCGGACGTTTCCCCATGCAAATGTTTTGCTATTCTAGGGAGAAATAAAAGTAAATTTTGGTTTGAAAACGACGAATATTAGGTTTCCAAATCCGTCAATAGCCTAAAAGCTTCAACAAGAATGATATTTAACTCCTTATCTCGCAATGGGAAAGGTATTAACAGTTGAAGGGTACAAAGGAAAAATCAACAGAGTCGAAAAAAAAATTAAAATGAAATATTGGTAGCACTGCATGCTTCTCGGTCAGCTGTTTCATCATATTAAAGCATTACAAGGAAAAAATCAATACGGCCCACGCTATAGCCAGTTGAAAAAACTGCGTGCAATGGAAAAACCAACACAGTCACCAGCTTCCTAATGTACATAGTCCATGTAGCAGTTGAAACGTTAAAATCATTTAATCGTGTACTACGGTTATTGCATTTTTCATATCGTGTTTCATGCTGGATTAAATACTGGAATAGCTTCAACTTGTAAAAATGACATTTGTTTATCCGGTGTGGTCATTCTTTCATGGAGCCAAATAAAAATATGGCAAAGGCTGAAACACCTGATGCTGGAGAAAAGTGATCTCAGGGTCTGGGTCAGCCTAGTCCGTTTGTTGTGGTCTCGTGTGAACAAGCAATGTTTAAAAGCTGAAGAATATTTCCTCTTTCGGTCCTATAAGAATAAGATACCTATTGCTGTTAGGCCACTGGAACAGCTAAGATTACTGCAGTCAAAATCAAGGATTGTAGACACAACTTCTCATCGTTGATAAGGGATCAAGTGAAGGAAAGGGTGAAACAGTCACAGCCACAAAATATTCAGGAACCAAGACCGTTATCGCTCGCCCCTTCCTCTGCCTACAGAAAATGTAAGGATCTGATGAAGTTGTGTGAAGAGGATGCGATTATCATTTGGACACCGTGATACGATGGTAATGATTTTAGAGATATATTTAAAAATATTTGGCCATGAGAAAAATATAGGTTTCTCTTTAGCCTTAGAAAGTAATGTCTTCAATACATATACAATTTAAATTACTTTAATGGACCTGAGTGTATTTTCGTCTTCCAAAATCTAGTGAAAAAAACCAAAGGAGTTGAATCATGGGTTAATTAAATAGTTAATTGGGCAAGTAAAATAAAGTAATGCATCTGTAGTTTCAGGTTAAAACAGCAATTAGTGCTCTACTAAAATTAATATATATATATATATATATATATATATATATATCATTATTTGGAAAGGTACGAAGGTATCCGAGTTTAAGCGTTTGAAAAAAATTTTTTCTCCCGTAAAATGTCTATTTTTTACTCTGTTGGATTTTACCTTCTACCTTGTCGGTCCTGGTGGTGTAGTGGTTACCATACTTGCCTCCTACACCCAAGATCGCGGGTTCGAACCCGGCCAGGACCGATGGATTTTTTTCCGGCGTAAAAATCCTAAGTATGGCTTCCTTCGGAAGGGAAGTAAAGCCGTGAAGTAAAGCAGTGGGTCCCGTGGCGTACATTTACGGCACAGAAAAGAACCTCAAGCCTGATAGAAAGGCCTGTGAGTAAAATTTGTCGGCCGTTTCACACCCTGAATAGAATGGGACGCTGATGACCTGAGATATTAAACAGCGTCCGTAAATAAATAAATCCCTTCTACCTTTCAGTAATGAAGATTGTTTTTGAGCTCACAAATGTGCAATGCCTATGTTTGACCTCTGTCCCGTTTTTTAATGGCTATCCATCATCAACAAGATTTGAATATATGAATATAAATTTTATTTCTCAAATATCAACATATAAAACTTTTTAACAAAATGAACACAAATAAAGGGAAAAAGGCATTAATTTTAAATATAACTAATACGATCAGTGCCTTTAACAATTCCAGAAGTCATTAATCCTATTTGTCCCAATTTGATTGGCTCAACCCCCCGGTCTCAGGTTCATCAGCAGCTACCTACTGGAGTATCAAGGGGACCAGGCCTCGATCCAACCAAAGAACACAATAAATTACATAAACCTTCCTCCTTTTACAATTAAAACCAATCAGCTAAATTTCTATCCTCGAGAGTTGCTAAATCCTTTGGATCTTATACACAAACAAACAAACAAGTAAACATATTAAAATCAAAGTAAACATATTTTCAGTTCATGCACATTTACTACTATTAATAAACTTTTAAATTTCCCACTTGCTTGCCCTGACTTTGTGGAGCTACTTCTGTACCCCATTACAATTAACCCCAGGTTGATTTAAAAATATGCCATTTTATACCTTAGAGAAAGAGAGCAAGGTAGAGAGGTAAATGGGAAATATTAAATAGAGGATATCAATGCAGAAGAAGATGAAAAAGAAATAAAAAATAAGTAGCTAAAAAAGCGAATGAATACACTGTTGTCTTTCTAAAGTCGCATGATAAGGTGTTTTAGCACTTATTAACCAAATACAGCATAGAAAAATCTTTAATTATGGATCAAACTGCTGTACAACTGAAATGCCTAGTCTTTATATAGTATTTTCACGTGAACGTGTTAAATTCAGAAAACGTACAGTAAACAGTTTGCTAGTTGTTGTTGAAGTTTGATAGGATCTCTGTTATTTCACCTATAGCTTACGAGGCATAAAATAATCAATACAGGCTAATTCTAGAAATATGTCTTTTTAGTATAAAAGAAAATGCGGATAATGCCTTTACAACTACAGGGGGATAAAGTTGTAGCTGGGAAGACATCATGCAAAGAGATAATTGCCACTAAACAAAAGGAAATTCGCCAAGTCTCTCAAGAAATAACTAGATAGATCCAGTATTTAAATAAGGTTTCTGTTGAATACACAGCAGATGTTCCCTATCTCCTAAAGTTTTCACTATTGAGGCACCACAGGCAGTGGACACTGATTATACCTGAAATGTTATATTGGGAAAGACTTTTTTTAAGGAATGAAAAGTTTCAGGCCTAAGTTTAGTGTATCCCCTCGGCATTTGCCATTTATGAGGACAGAGAAAAACCTCAGCCAGGAGGACGGTCCTGGCGGGAGTCGAACCCCAGGCCTCCTGCTCACGAGTCCGCGCCTTAACGATCTTGGCAAACCCATGAAGAGGCACTAAGACCTTTGGGATATCTATTAAAAATCCATTCCCACATCAATATCTCATTTTCTAAACTTGGAACAATTAGTTAAACCTGATAAAATGCCTTCACAATTTTTAGTTTTATGTTTAAGCTGCCAAGGAAAGGGAAACACAAGAACGAATGTGATAGAGAAAAAGGAAGAAACAGAGGGGAGAGGAAATATGTAAACTGTGTTTATAACAAGTAAGATTATTATTTTTTTACTACTTACAGGTTTTCTTTTCTGGGAAATGAAAATTACAGCACTGCATGCGACCGAAAGAGAGATAGAAAAGGAGCGAGATAAAAGAGGTATACTCCATTTGAACGCAGAGGAAAAAGAAAAGAAATCCTGGATTAGGGCGCACTAATTCGCAACAGTCCATGAGGAACCCCATTATTTGCATTCACGGATGTCAGCTTCAACTTTCTGGCGGGCGAATACCGGCAGTCTATGTGTATATCAAAGCTACTGCAATGGTGTGAAACCATTATCTTTTAATTAAGGTATCATTCCATACGTCACGCGCTATCCGAGATAAGGATAGGTTACACACAGATGATATCCCGGTGCCTCAGAGAATTGCAGTTAAAATATTAGCTATACTTTTTAGTCTGCTGCTCTTTCTAATATGAAAAAAGTAGGTTTATGAGATCATCACACGAAAGGCGTGTGTAACGAATCCGTCATAAATGTGAGTTCTATAATTTCTAGAGCGGAAATGGAAAAGATTAAGACGAACGTTGACTAGCAGTAAAATCCAGACAGCAGCTCGAGATTTTGGAGTTTTTATTTAATGCGTAATATTAGAAATTACACACTAAATAGTGATATTTCCTTTTTGTAGCTCATAGATGTGATTAATGTGAAGTTACCCAGGAATTGTAATCGTCAGTCGTAAGTCAAATGGTGTTAGAACGGAGATTCGTGTCATTGATAGCCAGAAACCTCAAGGAAAAGGAGAATTAAGTGCCGAGAGAGCCACACATAGTGGAAAGCTACATCGATGTATGAAGCTACAAGGTTAGGTCCAAAAGTTTCCGGCCTAACCATTTTCTAGGTATGATAAAGATAAAAACTATATTTCACTTTTCAATACAGTTACCTTTTTTGCAATACACTTCTCACATCTTTGATTTAACATTTCAACCCCCCCCCCCATACAAAATAGCCAGAAGTGTTGTTTGCAAAATGGGCATCCACCACTTCGTCACACTTAAATGTCCTTTCTCTGCCACGGCAGAGCTGCAAAAATTCCTGACAACAGATGACTCGTTGCTGCTTTATGGATTGAGGAAAGAAGTCTAGGCACCCATCTTGCACTATCCTTATTCATGTTTGAATGTTCATGAATAATTTGAAAAACTGTTGTTTTACAAAGGTCAAACCTTGCTGATGTTTCTGTAACTTTGAGCCGCCGGTCTTACATAATTTCTCCTTCCACAAGAGCGATGTTTTCAGGAGTGAGTACCTCCAAGGGCCGACCTGCACGCTCTTCGTCTTCAATGCTTTCTCGACTCATTCGAAAAAGTTTGGCCCATCCTTTTACGGAACATGAATATGAGGGGGTGCTTCCGTATATACATCGTCCAATCGCTGTTTAATTTCATTTGGAGTAAGAGTTTCTTTTGTGAAGAACTTAATAACAGCTCGATACCCCATTTTGAACGTGTCACAATCTTCTACACTTAGCCTTCTTTATGCAACTATATCTGAACAACTGAACACAGTGGAGCGGAAGTAACAGCTGCGATTATTTATTTAACAGATAAAGTATGACACCAGATAAGCGGCTTGTGAAGGGGATAATCCTTATCGGCAAGGCCGGAAATTTTGGACCTACCTTCATATATGCATGGCCAAGAATTTATGTGTAGCGTTTTATGCTCCGATTCCATAAAGATGCCTAAATGTGATACAACGTGACAATAACAAATTCATTGATTGCAGTCACATTCAACTCTGTCAAAGCATGCATTTAGAATGAACCTGATTCTTCATGTGCATGTTAATAAAAGTGCCAAATTAGAATTGAAAATATTGAAGTTTGAATAAAGGGCTACCTTTTTAAGTTTTTACAAAAAATAGAAAAAAACATTTAGAGCAAACTTTTATTGCTTTTCAAAAAACTCGTCTTTAAGATATATGCATTCTAACCAATTCTTTAAACCTTTTTCCCTCTATGAAGTTGGTATCTCAAAATCGAGGGTTTTAAAGGCTTCAATAGCTTCTTGCAGCCATGAAAATCGTTTCCGCGTATTTTTTGATTCCCATTTGGGAACCAAAAGAAGTCTTTGGGCGATAAATCTCGTGAATATGGGCCATAAGACTTGATTCGATGTTTTTCTTCTTCAAATGATCAATTGTTTGACGTGCTGTGAGAGAGCTGGCATTGTCATGTT
Organism: Metallyticus violacea; assembly: GCA_030762175.1. Taxonomy (NCBI): domain Eukaryota; kingdom Metazoa; phylum Arthropoda; class Insecta; order Mantodea; family Metallyticidae; genus Metallyticus; species Metallyticus violacea. Next base: position 90,821,046 of record CM060834.1, read on the forward strand.
GAAGCATGATGGGGCGTTTTCGGTTTTCCGGTCCTCTAAAGGAATGGTTGCGACATGTCTAGAACAACCGAAGACACAAACCATCATTTTCTTGGAAGTGCTTCGTGAAGGAACAACTTTTGTGGGAATCGCTTCATCTTGGAGCACCCAAACGGTGGATTGTTGCTTAGTTACCGGTTCACCTATTACGATGTTGTATACGGATTTTGCAGTTCCGCGGAGGAACTTTTTAAGTATTTCAGTAAACCAATTAACACAAGCGGTTTTTTTTTTTTTTTTTTAATCTTCGGTCAGATTATGCGTCATGTATCCAGGAACAGACATTTTTCACAGCTAAATGCTCTTACAAAATCGAATGTACTGCAGTCTTCGATATGCCTAAGGATGCCTCTATCTCACTGTAAGTCATGTGTCGATCTTCTTCAATCATGTTATGCACAGTATCGATGTTTTTTTTTTTTTTTTTTTTTGGAATGAAAACCGATTTTAGTTGATCTTCACGAATTTCATCACTAATGGGCGCACGACCACGATGAAATTCTGCAAACTCTGCAAGCGGTCTTTTCTGTTGGTGCTTTATTACCAAAAGTTGAACGAAAAATGCCAATTGTTGCGAAAATAGTAATGACATATCCCAAATCTCTAATGTCTTCATAAGATTTTGTACAGTATAAAGAAACACACATTTAATGGTTAAATTATGCCACATGTTCCATAGTGAGATGGAATTTTTCAGTAACTAATGACTTGAAGGAACTATCGCTTCCAATGACGATGACGGTAACGTTATCTTACACCTGCTTCAAATTTTGCACGTGCCGATATGGAGTTTAAAACAACTTCCAGTACGTCAGCCTTTACGGTTTAATGTGCTGCCTTTGGGACAGACAGACGCCTTCATTGTTTATCAAAATCTGTTCCTTGTGCAAGTTGCATGGTTCCTCTCCCAGATCTTCCTGGTTATAGAGAGGCCAAGTCTCTTTCTTTCCAGGATTGGACACTAAAACAGAATGTGCGAGGCAATTTCTCGTCTTGTTTACACATCTGCACGTTAAAGAAACCAACTTTTCGCAAATGTTTCCTGACGTGACCATGTTCAGTACTTTCCTTATTCCTCTTCTGTCCAGTTTGAGAAGAGATATGGCAAGAGTGTTGCTAGGACCAGGATAAAATTCCTAGCTTGCTTTTGTCCAGGATAGGTTTGTCATCTTAGTTAATGTTTATCCCCAATACATGTTATAATCGCTTGTACTGATTCGAACCGCGGGCTCAGAGCCAAAAAGGGCTTCATCACCCTTTTTACCTGAATGTAACAAATATCCCTCTGATAATAATATCCGGACTCGACTTTCCATTCCGCGTGGCTGTCTTATAAAAGGCAATTGAAATATACTCGTATTTGCAGTCTAGCCTTCTAGTTCTTGGTGCTGGCTAAGACTTATATTAGATTACTGTTCTCACCTTTGTCTCTAGATACAGTTTAATATAAGGGTTTTTCAAAAGAAACACTGTCACCAATTTCGGTATTCTCAATGCCGAGTCTTGGAATGACCAATGGGGAAGGAAGTTCCAATGGAATTAAGGTATATTTATAAAAGATGTTTACTTCCCATAATGTTAAAATTATTTATTGACTTAACCAAGTCAAGTTAGTAATAGTAATAATAAAGGTTCTTCCTTTACTTTGGGAAATGCAATGCTAAGACCAAACAACGAATGACGGTCTTTGGTGTTTCAGCCCTTTGGCTAGATTATTCCACATTACGAATTATACATAATAAAAATTTGCTGCTGCGATTGCTCTCTCCGAAATCGCATGGGAGCATTGGCCGAATGTTCGGAAATCTTCAAGAAGAATCCAGTCAATTTTAACGGCGTTTTGTGGCTATGGAAGAAACTTATGCACCGGAAATGGTACAGTGAACCACATGAAGCGAACTGGGTCAGTAAAGGGCGAAATGTGCTCCAGCCGCTGGAAAGATGATAGCTTAAAATTTTGTGACACAAAAGGATGCTTTTGATTGACTTTTTGGAGAGACTAAAGACAGTTGTTGACAAGGTATCAGTTTCATTCCAGGACAAATTTACTGAATTACTATTTGAAATGCTTCCGCATCCACTCTAATCACCTGATATCGCTTTCTCGGATTAACAGCTCTTCCCGAAATTCAGAAATTTACCCACTGGACCAAATATAATTTCAATAAACTCACTTCAACGAGGATATCAAAGCGCCGCAAGTGGTCGAGGTCTTTAATGCGGGGACTGGAGTTCGATTCCTACCAGAATCGTCCTCCCTGATTGATGTTTTGTCCAGGTTTTCCTCAGTCCTCATAAATGGCAAAGGTCGGTGTGGTAACCTAAACATAGGCCTGGAATGTTTCCTTTCTTTAAAAAAAATATTTTTCCAGTTTTTCATTTTATTTGATGAATCATCAGTAGTAAAAATGGGGGTTAAATACTATTAAAAAAGAGGGAATCACTAACCTGAAGAGTCAGAGCAAATACATTGACCTTCAACGGAACTATGTTGAAAATTAAGGCCATTGCAAGAACTGCATTTGTGCTCTTAAATGTCAAATTACCTTCCTAATATTAATTTACCGCCAAAATGGATGACACACTTAAAAAGTATGCCCCAAAATAAGATTCCGCGTATCATTTTGGAACATAAACCTAAAGGTAGAAGAGGAATTGGTCAAGCGATGAAATAATGAACTGAATTGAAATTTAAAATGTCGCAACAGCATTAATTTATAATGCTTGAAGTAGCTGATGATAATTATTAATGTATATTTTATATTGTACCAAGAAAGACATCTAGACCCTATATAAAATACATTAAAGAAGGAAATATTAGCACAACGTAAAACTTCACAATAGACGGGCATATTGCAAATCCTAAGGAATTGACCAATTTTGAAGGGAAAAAAAACGCAGTAAAACGGGAACAGTCAGGAGAGTAAAATATAACATTAATGCTGAACAAAAAGAGCTATGCCATTAGGCTTATAATTGTTGATTGATGGGAAAATTATAGCCTACTTTACTAACTCTGTAATATGTGCTTAAACATTGAAGAGTATCAGTATTTGTGAATAAGGTTTAGTTTCTTAACTAAAACACACATACAAGTATTTACTGACCTTAGGAATTCTCCATGGCAAAATGTCTTACCTGAAACACAAAAGAGAAGTAATATTTAGTACCACGTATCTATAATAATAATAATAATAATAATAATAATAATAATAATAATAATAATAATAGTGCTCAGAATGCTTGTTTTCTTACTTCCAGCAATCTACTTCTTTTGAATGTTTTCTCCATATTCAAAATAGAACATTGCATTGTAAATACACGCATTAACAATTTAAAGGTGCATTCTATATACATACATTTTACAATTGCATTCATTAAGAATGTTAATAATAAAAGGTTCAACAAAGAAGCAGATATTACATAATAGTTATAAATAAAAAGCATTAAAATAAACGAAAATACACAGGGTGCCAAAAATGTATACACACTTCAGGCAAAGAAAAAACTGTGTTAACATAATAAAACTGAAAAATGATGAGCACTAATCGTCTTACACTTTTGCTGTTACAACAGATGCTCAAAATGCCCACCATCAGCGTCGATACACTTCTGAGTACGTTGAATTACTGATTCAGCAAAGTTTGCGAAAGTATCCTCAGCGATTGCAGCACATGCCGTTTCAATTTCTTCCCGAAGTGATGTCAGTGTAGCTGGTTTTCTACGGTATACAACATCCTTAAGAGTTCCCCACAGGTAGAAGTCCAACGGCGGTTCTTTTCTGTACACACATCTCTATTGCCTTTGAACTTCAACAATATTACTTCAAAATTGCTTTCCTCTGTTCAAACGATAATCTTGATAATCTTGCTAGTTCTTGAGTGGCCGATTCTCTTAGGGCTGCGCTCACTAAACACCACAAAAGTAAATTAAACCGAACTAAAGTAGCCAGGAATTGTAAGTCTAGGAAATAAATTCACTGTATACATTTTGCACTGTATCTCAGAAAATTTTAAGCAAGAGATATTAAGAAAATTTAACTTAAGATGCTCTGTAACGTTTAATTCTCTAAGGTTTTCAATAAGTTAATTAAAAAATAAATATTATTTCCTGATAACTAAAATTTTTTACATAAATGTCTCTTTTTTTTTCTCCCCCCCCCCCCCCCAAGATTGACTGCACATATTTTGTTGAAAATTTGTACGGAGGCAAAATGAAGTGTGGAAACTAGGAAGTATTTATACATCACTATTAGTTGACAAAAATCAAAACTAATTTTTTTTTTCAAACTTTGAAAATAAATTTCTTTTCAAGCAATTAGCATAGATAAATTATTTTAATTTCCAGGATAACATGTCGACAGCAGTTTAAGTAAAAAAAAATTATTTCAATTCCACCAATAATTTTTTGGAAAAATGCATGATTATGTCACGTTGTTTTCAGCTTTTTAACAAGACATTTTAAAAAAAATTGAAAAACTTTTAAGTACATTAGAGAATTACAATTTACAGAGCTTCTTTACTTAAGTTTTCTTACTACCTCTCAAAAATTTTATGTTGGTAGCTTTTTAAATATCTGAGATACAGTGTTAAAATTATTTGCTAGATTTAAACTTCCTGGTTACCTTAAAGACAACGGTGCAGATTCGCTTACGCGCTCTGTTATTGTGTTAATGGTCACTCATGGGGACCTCTACTAGGAAATAAATGCTTATTCATGGTGAGATTTTTTTTTCTGAATGATTACTGCGTCGTAAAACCAGTACTTGATACATTTAGACTTGCTGGATATTTTCCATAAGGCATCATAGTAAACTGGCTTTAGAATGTACAATTTATTTTCCCCTCAGCCTCTTTACCCTCCTTCAGTCATATATCTATAGTGTACTTCAAACATGTTAGTGAATTGTTTATTTTTTATTGCCTTTAAGAACGTGTATTTTCCATTTCAGTGTAGAAGCTAGTGTTTATTTAGAAGTTTTTATAATGCACGTCTTCTAGATGTTCATTGCATCATATATCAGACTATACATTGGCAATTCTTATGTATCCCTCCGCGCTTATATGTTTACAACACTCTTTCCTAGCATCCTAGCAGCTTTTTATTCCAAACGAAAGCATATTTCGAGTGTGATAACTGTATTTTCCTAAACATACAGAACTCATTATGAATGATTTAGAGTTTCGCTATATATAAATTTTGGCAAATTTTAAATATTATTAGATTCGTTATATTTTTGACCTTTAAAAAGTGTAAACTAATTTCTCCTTCCACAAGAGCGATGTTTTCAGGAGTGAGCACTTCCAAGGGCCGACACGCACGTTCTTCGCCTTCAATGTTTTCCCGACCTATTCGAAAAAGTTTGGCTAATTCTTTTGCGGTAGAATATGAGGGGATGTTTCCCCATATACACCGTCCAATCGCTGTTTAATTTCATTTCGAGTAAGTCCTTCTTTTGTGAAGAACTTAATAACAGCTCGAAACTCCATTTTGAACATGTCACAACCTTCTACAAATAGCCTTCTTTATGTAACTATATCTGAACAACTGAACACAGTTACAGCTGCAATTATATACTTAATAGATAAGCTATGACACTAGATGAGGGTTTTGTGAAGGTGATAATCGGCGAGGCCGGAAACTTATGGACCCACCCACGTAAGTAGGCTTCTTTACAATGATCATATTTTACTCTCCACCTCTAATAAATTTCAACGTTTGTACAATTGTCCACATCCTCTGTGTTTATTCAGCAATATCTGTTTATAATGGAACGATAATATAAACTATGTTATCTTCCTATACTTTTATTGCGCGTTTTGAATGGGGGGATATGTAACATTAGGTTTCATGATACAATGGGTGATAATGGCTGTTGATAATATAGGTAAAGGTACAATTCCTGCAGATAAATAAGAGAAAAATCATTAATGATCGAGAGCACGTGGTCAAAGCCACTATAAATGAAAACGTTCGAACACCAATCAGTTCAATTTCTATTGCTAAATCTCACTGTGTGAAAAAAAGAACACAGCCATGTGTATTTGAGAAGAATCTAATTACAGGGAAGTTTAATAAGCTCTGTGGGTAATGGGCAGGTAGAATGGCATACAGAACACTCCGCAACTAATCGTCTGTATGAACATATTTCAATTAGAGTATGTAATACAACTTTCCCTGCAAATTATTATTGTAGTATCTGAGCAATTGGTTGAAGTTTTCACGGAAAAGCCTGCTTTATCTTCAAAATGCACATTGACAAGTTTAAAAATTAAAATTTACAAATTTTGTTATATATTTATACTTTTTACCACGACATCTGTTGTTACTGGTTGTACTGGTGTATTTTATTTTATCGTTTTATTTGTTTAATCAGTACATTTTCTTGGAAATTTGGTTTTACAGAGATAAATAATTTCGGATTTTTTTTTTTTTTCACCACTAAGGGCAATCTTGATAAAAGCCTTTTTCATAGTATAAGTCATAGTTACGTATTAATTATTGCAGAGACATCCTGAATAATTCACGTGTGATTTTTAACTCTGTGGTAGTTGCTTTTAAGCAATTGTAGTAATTTGCTATTATTGATAGGTATACAAGTAAATTATGTACAAATGATGCAAACTTGCCTATCGAGCTGAAAAGGAAAAGATACATCCATTTATATTATGGACATTTCGATGAAAAACAGCTGAATTACCAAAAGACCATCTCCAAATTTCACCAGGCGGTAGTAATCTAAGCTACTGGCTCAGTGTCTTAATGAACAATATAATTTCTTTTATTTTTTTTGAAACCAAAATGCAGTTTTTTTTTTGGGGGGGGGGAACACTGTTTACATAGTGTATATAGGATGCCTGATCATTACAGACAAACTTTCACAAGTTCTTCAGTTATCCTTTCTGAGTGTTTTAATAACAGTGTTTTTAACATATGAAAAGTACTTGTAGAATTTTTTCTTGCAACAATCGCAAAAATGTTTGACATCTGAGCAAAGTCTTGAGATAAATGGTGGCTTTGTCACACATATATTTCTATAAATGAAATATTAAAACTGAAAGAGTACACTTAGTAATACATTTATAGTAATATTAAAACTATACATCTCAATTTATTAGTCTGTAATATTAAGCTGTATGTTTGTATTGAAACAATAAATTATTTTTATTAAACTTCGCTGTGATACAGTGATGTTATTTGAGTTAAGGGCTGCGTCCTGGTAGAATGAAACGAATGAATGCTGTTTGACGCCCATTTTACTACTAAGGCACTATAGGCGGTGAACACTGTTGATATATGAGATAAAATGACATATTGGGAAAGGATTTTTAAAGAAGGAAACGTTCGAAACCTAAATTTAGGGTACCTTCCCGGCATTTGCCAGTTGCCAGTTATGTGGACTGAGGAAAACTTGGAAAACACCTCACTCAGGTGCGATTCTAACCCCAGACCTCCCGCTCAAGAGTTCGCGCCTTAACGACCTCGGCAACCAGTGGCGATGCGTCCCGGCAGAAGCCAATCGTCTAGGTCATATATGCATGTGCATGTAGCAGCTTGTAATTAGTTTGGCGTATATGCCTTCAATATGTCTATAACGTAAGCTTTTTTTATAATCAGTTTTAATTACAATGTCATTTTCTGCTTCAGTTAAAAATTTAATACTGAAATAAATTGACCAGCTTTACATGCAATGACTCTATCTCGGTTATTTTTTCGGTTATTATTGCAGCAGCGCACTTAGCTCAAATAACTTCCCTGTATATTTGTGGTCATAGAGTATGTATTTAGAATACCATGAAAACATTGTAAACGACGGTATTTCAACAGCAGCCTGTTAAAGTGTTTTACATTAGCTACTTATTAATAAAATGCGTTTTTTAATTGTTTTATCTTCTAATTTTTCTTATTTCTTTTCTCTTCTTGATTGAATTTCAAGAGTTTCACATATACGGGTGCCAAAATAAGTTATTTATTTCCAGTTCTACGTGTAAACTTTTTGTATTATGCCATGGTGTATTTGCAGCGCACTGTAATAACTATCAGCTCTTTGAGGCGAGAGTATAAGTAACTCTGTAAGACACAGGAAAGAATGGCTAGGTGAGGTGGAGAAGGGTACAGAAAAGGTAACAGGGCTTACGCTTCTCTGGATGATTTGCTCGGTTGGCTGGATAGGGCAAGGAAAGGATCGTATGCAGGATACTTGCGCTGTAGTGTGAAACGGACTGCCTTCATCTTTGTGACAGGCCATCGTCTTAGGGCTGCCTCTCCTTGCCTGCAGATTGTCGGTTTCTTTTCTTAGTTCCCACTTTTTTCATTATTTTTTCTTCTTTTTCTTTTCTCCCCTCTTTCAGAACACTTTTTAACCTTCCCCTTTCTAACTTCACAATATCCAGCTTCCTCATTCCAATCAGTGCACTCGAAATCTAGACTTGACTAACCTTTAAATTATGTAAAAAGGACATAAAAAATTACCTAGCAAGCTACAGATCCCAGAAGCGCATGGTTAGAGCTTACAGTGTTGCATACTTAGATCATATCTTGATAACATAAAATAGCTCAGCTTCCATAGTCGGTCCTGGTGGTGTAGTGGTTACGATACTTGCCTCCTAAACCCAAGATCGCGGGTTCAAACCCGGCCAGGAGCGATGGATTTTTTCGGGTATAAAAATTCTAAGTATGGCTTCCTTCGGAAGGGAAGTAAAGCCGTGGGTCCCATGTCGTACATTTACTGCCCGTAAAAGAACCTCAAGCCTGAAAGAGAGGCCTCTGAGCAAAATTTGTCGGCCGTTTCACGCCCTGAATTGAATGGGACGCTGATGACTTGAGATGTTAAAGAGCGTCCATAAATAAATCAATACAAAAAAACCGACATTTTGGAATTGATGCTTGATGCTTAGAAAACGATCACCAGTTCGAAAAGCTGTACCAAACAATTTAGTGGACTGTTAAATATGTAATCATACCTATATAGCAATAAATATACTACATTATTTGACATATTTATGTAACTCTCAGAGAATGTATGCCATTCTTTCCTTCTACAAGTTCCAGAAACATCAAAATTAGCACCTTTTATCAAAAATAAACTTCATTGTCAGCATTTAATTCTTCCCTAGGAAGCAACTCATTTTATCGATTCATATGGTTCAGAATTATGATTACAAAAAAACCAACACTTTCAACAGCAAGTATTCTGAAAATAATAAACACGCTTTCAATATTTTTTATTTTTTCGTATAGGTGTGTAAAATTGTCTTTATAATTTAGAGCCTTTAACTAAAAAGTATGTATGCAATGTATAACCAAAGAATTTTATTTCTGGACTCGATTTCACATTCACAAGCTAGGGTTTTGCTTTTCGTACTTGCAACATAAACAACTGTAGGTCCCAGTATTTCTGAATTCAGACTGAGAAATTATCATCTTATAGAGCTTTCAACGTAATGTAGTTATTTACAAGCATTTACTTGAGACTTGAAACGATATTTAGCAGCCTATCCTCTGTCCTTTGTTAATACACAAATGTTTTAATTTGTTTTACAAAATAGAATTAAATGCAAGCTATCGTATATACCGAGGGTGCCAAAAATGTTTACACACTTTCACAGAAGATATCTATTTAATATATTTCAAAGTTGTACCGAAAAATAACAGTAATGTGTGGTATGATGTTCTGTAAACAGATGTGACTCACATACATTATGATAGCGTTGCTACGTGATCGGTGAATCAACAATGAACAAATGAAGCCAAAATTATCGTATGATATTCTGTAAACAGATGTGACTCTCGTTACATTATGCTAGCGTTGCTTCAACTAAATGTATTCAAGATTATCATTTGAACAACGGAAAGCAATTTTGATGTGGTATTGGAAAACCGAGAATAAAGTTCAAAGGCAATGTGTTACAGAACAGAACGCCAACGCGAGTAACAATTGCACCCATTCGAGACAAATTTGAGACTCGTGGTACCGTATGCGATGTTCACAAGGGCAGATCTGGCAGACCTCGCACAGCAACAAGACCCGCGTCCTGGGCAATAGTTTTGGAACGTTTTGAGCACTCACCGCAGAAATCTACAACGCAATGTGCTGTGAGACTGGGATTAGCAGAACCGCGTACGTCATATTATTAAAACAGTAAATTTGAAAGTTTTCATTCCAACACTTTTGCACGCATTAAATGAAAATGGCCCTAATCGGAGAGTGCAGTACTGTGAGTGGGTTCGGAACATGGTGCAAGAGGATGAGACCTTAGTAGAAAAAGTTGTTTGGTCCGATGTGGCACAATTTAAGATGAACGAAACTGTTAACCGGCATAACTGTGTCTACTGGTTTGCGAATGCACATGTTATTTTGGAAAAGGCTGTTAATTTACCTGGAATTAATGTTTGGTGTGGATTGTCATCTAGAGGTCTAATTGGACCATTCTATTTTGAAGGAACAGTAACAGGCCCAGTGAACCTTTACATGATATGCACATCCATCTAATCCGCCATTCATACACTCTATGGGAAATGAAGAACTTTACTTCCAACATGATGGTTCACCACCACCTAGATGTAGATGCGTACCTTAATGACAATCTTCCAAGTCGATGGATAGGACGAAGAGGTTCGATTGAGTTTCCACCGCGTTCTCCGGATCTAACTCCGTTGGACTTCTACCTATGGGGAACTCTTAAGGATGTTGTATACCGTAGAAAACCGGCTACACTGGCAACACTTCGGAAAGAAATTGAAATGGCATGTGCTGCAATCGCTGAAGACACTTTCGCATACGTTACTCAATCAGTAGTTCAACGTATTCAGAAGTGTATCGACGCCGATGGTGGGCATTTTGAGTAACTGTTGTAACTGTCTAAGATGTTTAGTGCTCATCATTTTCAGTTTGTGTGAATTCAATTTTGTTATGTTAACACAGTTTTTTCTTTTCTTAAATTGTGTACATATTTTGGCTTCCTCTATATATAAGACTTATGCGTATATAGAAATTAGGTTATATTATTTCATTACTCGTGGAAGATGGTAAGATAAGAAACATTGTACAAATGTAAGAAATGATCAGAGTAAAGGGAAAGACATCTCTTTTTAATGATCCTGTATGTGCTTGTTGAGACGGGAAGACAATTAGAAGGTGTACCATGATCGCGAGGTGACGCTAAAAATTCGCGCCATATGCCGTCAGGTAGCTAGAAGCGAGCCTGTGGTCACGAAAAATTTAGAATTTTAAATTATCGTGAAGCAAACATAGAGCCATGTGTTACCGGATTTTGATCGAATATACTCATATCCATTAGTAATGCCCCAGCGCTCTTCAAACACTATGCACGTGGGGCCGGCACTTCCCGGGTACTCTCAAATGGTGTTAATACAAATATAATCGCCAATAGTGCAGGCAAGAAATAAATCAGGAAAACGAGAATACGGCTGAACCGGTGTAATAATTCTTAATTTAGAGAACAGGAACTAAAAACGATAAGTATAATTCTCTTATAGGGGCTCAATCTTCTTGCCTTCCAGTCGTGAGCGATTGAAATACTGATTGCAAAGTATTTACTATTTGTATATAACAAATAGTTAAATTTTCTACTGTTTGTGTGTTATACCTCGAAACCGTTCCCTTAGTCTCTTTGAAAGTCTCAGCAACAAAGCAAAGAACACCGCAACGATAATTTAATTTATATTGCTGAGATACATGCGTTCAAGCCCAACAATAAAAACTGTATCACAGGTGAGGAAGTACCTGCGACGATAAGGGCATTATACTACTTAAAACTTATATTAATTTGAAATGCTTCTCAAATAACTGATTAATATTCTAAATGTAGAAAGTTCGATGTAGAAATAATTTAAGGAAGTGCTGGCAATAGTGCATCATATAGTCGGAGTTCTTTGAATCAGCGTGAATCAATGCTTGATAATTGCTTTGAATAAACAAATGTACGAATATACTAAATGGCTTGATTTATTTGCAATGCTCATTGGAAATTCACTTTACATGTGAAAAATTCACGTCAGAAGCAAATTTGACATACAGTATATTTTTAAGAGAAAAGAAATGCTCGCAGTTAAGTTAACATTGAAATATGTTTAAAATATTGGAAATAAAAGCAAAACAAGATTTTAATGACTAAAAAGAACAGTTTTTTTATAAAGAAATACATAAAGAAAGCAAGTTTCTTCTCAAGATAGCCGGTGACTGCGTAATATCAAATTACATTAGAATATCATTTTTATTATTATACATTTTAGCACCATATGATTTACTGTTTTCTCCAAATAGTTACAACTCAAGTAAAGCACTTATTTAATATATATATATAATGTAATATATAAGTGTTTTATTAATCTTTACTGCAGAGAATCCCTGCACTTTCTTTGCCTCTTTGGTTCCTTCAATACGCTGTGCTCTAATATATTTATTAAAAGGAAGCGTATCAATTTCAAAATATTGATTGTAAATTATGAAAATATTATAACAGAATGTTCATATACCTCTCAATAATCTTCATACTTAATAGAACTTAATAAATGCATATCTAAATTAATTGTATTTTCTTTTTAAATACATTAAAGAGTGGATACATTCCGCAGTTAATTATAACCATGGCTACTGTATAAAAATATGCATAAATGCGAAAAGCTAAAAAAGAATTTATTTTGATTCTATTATATAATAAGATTATATTTATTTTACAATTAATCTGGCAATAAATTGACTATTTCATTTTATATATTTCTGCCCAATATATATATATAAGTATTTTTCCTTTCTTGATATATATATGGTTTATTTACGTACGCTCTTCAACATTTCAGGTCATCAACGCCCCATTTAAATCAGGGCGTGAAACGACCAACAAATTTTGCTCAGAGGCCTCTTTTTTCAGGCTTGAGGTTCTTTATCGTGCCGTAAATGTACGACACGGGACCCACGGCTTTACTTCCGTTCCGAAGGAAGGCATTCTTAGGAGTTTTACGCCCGAAAAAATCCATCCGTCCTGGCCGGGTTTGAACCCGCGATCTTGGGTTTAGGAGGCAAGTATGGTTACCACTATACCACCAGGACCGACCCAAAACACTGTGAGTGAATTGTTAGTGTTTTATTATTGTCATTAAGTGTAGTAATGCCTTTTCTTCCTTCAAGTCTAACAACGTGTAAAATGATACAATGTAAAAGTTACATTACTTTTTGCTCTACAGTAACGGAATTATTAGAAGAAAAATACATAAATTTAATTACTTCAAATTAACAAATAAGATACACATGTGTGTGTGCGTGTGTGTGTCAATGATAAACAGAGAGAAATGGCCTAGAGTCCTGGCTGATAAACCCCAATAAGGTTTTCTGTGGGTTTGCTCATTTCATTTTTAGAAAGGAAAAATGCTGGGTTTATCTGCTACGAATGCACCTTCTATTTCTTCGTTAATCTTAGTTCCATCTCTATGTGTGTATTTGCTTCTTTTTGTGTTTGTGATATTTTGAGACAGCCCTGACATTAAACTTAACACCCCTCAGTGTGTTATATACTCCATGTTGCTAAGTGATAATTAACTCCTTAAAAGCCGGTTGATTCTTGTCCCTGGGAATGTAAGCCTAACTCCGGTGAACAAATTGATAGTGTTGTTATATATCGTGTACAAAAGAGAACTTTTCTTATTAATGCTGGTCCAAGCAGACTTGATACATTTTACAAATTTTAAGTTTCAATAGCTGGTAAGAACTGTGTTAACAACGCAAAGAAGTCGTGGTGGACATGTCGTTCCTAGCAATCGTAGAGGCCTAAGTTTAGGGTACCTCCCCGGCATTTGCTATTTATGAGGACTGAGGAAAACCTGGGAAAAAAAACCCAGTCAGGGAAGACGGTCATGGTTGGAATCGAATCCCAGACCTCCCGCTCATGAGTTAAAGACCTCGGTCATCCATGGCAGTAAGGGGAGTATGAAAGGTCTATCCTTGTAATGTTAAATTTACCAACTTCACTTCCCATTTTCTCAAGAAATATTAAACCTAATAAAATTAAACTTTTACAGCATACAGATGCACATAATTGAAATTTGCTGATCTATTTTCATTACTATATCATGACTCTGAAGCAAATTATAAATTGTTTTCAATTGTTTGCTTTTTTTCTATTTTCTGCCAAACTTTTATTTTTTATCCTAGCTTTACCATAATAAACTCACATCACCACAATAATACCTTGATTAAGTGGTCAAAGTTTCGAAACGATTGCTTACATAGATGCTATAAAAATGGGAAACTTATGCAAAAAATTTATAGTTTTCAATAATTGCAGCCAAAAACGGTTTTTTTTTACAGAAAAGCTGATTTTTTTTAGGGAAACACCAGCTAATACCCTGCAACACTATAAAACAACAAACGCTGCCTATTTATGAAATATAACTTTTTCTATCATTCAAGATGAACTACAGGCTTTTAGAGCAAAGTTCCTGAGATGTAAAAATTTTGCAAAAGAAGAAGAAGAAGAAGAAGAAGAAGAAGAAAAAGAAGACTTCTGCAGCGACATATTTTTTTTTTAAAAAAATACTTATAACCAAGAAACATATAATATCAAAATATAAGAAAATTCTAAATATTAAAATGGTATAAAATACATAAACATGATTTTGGCCCCTACTTTCCTTAAGAGAATGCAGAATATTAAGTCTTATTTAAGAAATGGTTCAAAAGATGGGGACACATGATGAAATGTATGAATATGTACATATGTTGGGGACAAATGAATAGTTCTATTTTCACGCCGGTGGCTTTTATAATTAGAAATAAAACCACTAGATTGCAAAGCTTTCATCTTCTATTGCAGCACAATATACAGATGCTCTCGATTAGGAGTCTTTTCAATTGTTCTGGGGCTAAGGCCTCCATTGGTAAATGAACCTCCGCTACTGGTCATGAGTATTGTCCACGTCACCCCAATCCTTTCTAACTTATGATATTTATCATCGCAAGTAAATAAGCCTAACGACGTAAGAGTGGGGGAAGCTATATTTTTCAACGCCTTTTACATTTTAATTGCCGAAATCGGAGCGGTGGAGGACGGTAGCTTCGCTAGGCGCCAGTACAGACGCGCTTTCTTCCTCTTCTTCTCGGACGTCTATAAATCTGAGTGCGAAGTGAAGAACCCTAAAGCGGTCAGGCTCTGCCCAAATCGTGACGAAGAGTGGCCTGTTATCTCAGTTCCCATCTACAACTTCCAGCTTCCATCCGTCTCAAGCACCATATTTCTTCCAATTTATTATTTATTGTACTCGCAAGGAAACGGGACTGCTATTCAAAAATCAATGTTTACGCATTTGCTGTAAACCAGTTATTTCATTAGATCAACACTTCCGGCAGCAGATCTGTGCTAGAGCTGCATATCAATTTTTATTTTAGCGTAGAAACGGGGTATTAAAATGAGAAACAGCTTATAACTTCATTCACAACATTCTTATATCACTCTTAATAAGAAAGAGTGTCTCTGAAACTTAATAGCATTATAATAGCACGTTCAGAAAGTACTTAAACGCAGCCCTGTGCGCCCGGGCGTACCATTCCTCCCATGAGTAGAGATTATTACTTTTACTTTTAAAAGAACCGTCCACAAGCTTTGGAAATCTGTTATAGCATCATTTTTAATCTGCAAAACTGGCCGCTTCCTTATGATTGACTTTACTACAGTGCCATAAACTACCCACCATGACAGAGTTTCGCCAAAACATCATTGGGACACCCAATCTGCCCTCAAAGTACCTTTAATCCATCCCAACAAAGCTGTACCGCAAACAATAAACAAACGATTTATATGTTTTACAATAGGAATGTTCCAAGCTACTTGTGCAGCTGTACTAACGAAGCGATAAAGAAATGATTAATATGTAATGGATGGAGGTAAGGATTTGGAAATAAGAAATTCATTTGATTCGTTATATGGAATTTCAGGGGTAAATTATTTTTTCATCCTCTTCGATGATTAGTGGATATTCCGCTACTTTTATGGTCCTGTGACCATAAGGGAAGGGGTCTTGGAGATTAATAAGATGGAGATGAAGCACAATTTATTGTTCATAAACTATTCCACATAAAATGTACTGCCGTTATTTCCTGGAGAATATGTGCCACTTTCGCACTAACTACGGCGATTACTCTTTAATAACTCTAAAAATCTAATCCTGAATTCCACTAAGTTCAACTGATTCTGAGACGCAACTGCCTACTCCTAACTGGTTTAGAATTGAACGGGGAATGCTACTGAATACTTTTTCACGCTCTACTGATAATGCATGTCCTACCACACAACTGCACGGAGATTTTACCACTTCCAACTGACTGCGGGTCGCAAAATTACAAGACTAAACAAACATG
Organism: Metallyticus violacea; assembly: GCA_030762175.1. Lineage (NCBI taxonomy): Eukaryota > Metazoa > Arthropoda > Insecta > Mantodea > Metallyticidae > Metallyticus > Metallyticus violacea. Next base: position 90,837,457 of record CM060834.1, read on the forward strand.
GCCTACGTGACTTTTTACACGTAGATATCAGCTGGTGCTGCTAGCTTCTGTCTTTGAAGAGGTTATCAGCCTGTCTTTTCATCCCGGTAGTTGCTATGTGTTTTATTACGCCTATCCTGCTTTACAATTCCTTAACGGAATACAAAATTAACATCTTTTCCACAGACCCTGCTTAAGAATTTCCGCAGAAATATCGGTTTGCCGTTTACTTGGGCCTTCTATACAATTATTGATACAATAGGCAACAGAAATTCCCATGTCAGATTTTTTGTGGTTGGGGTAGCTTTTTAACAATACAAACAATATTCCAACACTTGCACAGGAAATAAAAATGAAACTACACACATGAGTAAAATGGAAAAGGCCCATACAATGACTTACTATAACCGCTCTAATTAAATTTGGGGCGCCATCTTATAAATACTGCCTCACTTGCTTTCAGACGAATATTTAGTATTATTTGTGAGCTTGTGAAACAAGTTTTGAGTGTCTTGTGTGTGATAAATTAAACATTCAACATGTTTTGAGTGTTTTTTAAAAACCTTTTAAAAATTTAAATTAACCAGTTATATTTTAAGCAAAATTATTCTTAAAATAGGAAAGAAATTGTGGTTTTAACGGTGAAAGGAAGGCTTATTAATGCTTTATTGAAAACAAAGCAAAACCTGTGTGTTTATTGCGTAATGCTAATGTCCCTGTGCCTAAAAGAAGTGATGTCGAGAGACATTTTGTGGGGAAAAATATAATTTCGTATATTTTTAATTCTAGATTTATTATTATAATTATTATTATTAGTGGTAGTAGTATTAGTACTATCGGTAGCACTAGTGTCGAATTAGTGGAATCGTAGCCCGCGTACTCCTAGTTATCATGCAAATGTGACCGAGTACAAACGACTTACAGTATAATTCTATTATAAGGCACCTTAAACCTTCCTAAATGTTCTAATTTCTAATATTGTGATTGCTAGTTTTGAATTTTTTTAAATATATTTTTTTCTTTTTATCTTAAATGTGCTTCTTTCACTTTAGATTATTTTCCTGTCCTATTCTATGGGTGCCCAAAACTTGTTTGCAAGTAAATTATCTCCCATATATTATATACTACTTTTTATGAATTCATTTCACATGCCAAATTTCTTCATTAATAAAATACAAATATTTTAAAACATATACTTTTGCCATTCTCAAATATTTTATTTTTATAGATAAAAACCTGGAGGTATTTCATGAAAAGTTCTTGTCGCATAATTTTTATAATTTTATTTTATTTTCCTGGTGCTTCCTGATTAATTTCAAATATTAACAACAAACAATAGTGCTGAAATGATTACTACTCTCTGTATTATTTAATACTTAGTAAATCTTTGTCATTAATCTGAAACATGTACACAAGTTCTGTTTGCATCACTATGTGATAATAGCATTTACAGCAAACGTTACACTTCTATGGTTCTATAGACCTTCAGTCGTCACACATTTTGGATATCGTATAATAAAATAGAATTACAATATTGGGGAATTAATATAAAATGCATACATTTTATCTAGCGAAAATGTCTAATTTTGTACTGTAAATTCAGTTTTTATGACCACCATCATTTGCACACTTAGTGTACATCCTGTCTTACAAATAAAATTGAATCCTAAAATATTTATAATTTTAAATACATTAAATTTATAATAATAATAATAATAATAATAATAATAATAATAATAAAATTTAATTCTAATATATTTCTTGTACAATATGCAGAAAGTTCATAAAGACGTGTTACTTAATTTAAACATTTTTCTTTCATGCGTTTGACATGTCAATATGACATATAAACATATGCATAACTATCGGTTTCTTTAAAATTTAATATTTTCTGATTCATTTATTAGAAATGTATGCCCCAATGACCGCTTCTGGACCACCCAAATTGAATAAAATTTAAATCAATATGGCATGCCTGATCATATATATTTCCGAGGGTAGGTTCATAAGTTTCCTGCCTCGCCGATAAGAATTATTGCCTTCACAAAATCTTTATCTGGTGTCATACCTTATCTGTTAAGTAAATAATTGCAGCAGTAACTTCCTCTCCACTGTGTTCAGTTGTTCAGATATAGTTGCAAAAAGAAGATTATGTGAAGAAAATTGTGACATGTTTAAAGCCATTATCTGGAGTATCGATCTGTAATTAAGTCCTTCACTAAAGAAGGACTTACTCCAAATGAAATTAAACGGCGATTGGACGGTGTATATGGGGAAGCATCCCCGTCATATTCTACCGTAAAAGAATGGGCCAAACTTTTTCAAATGGGTCGAGAAAGCATTGAAGACGAACAGCGTGCAGATCGACCCTTGGAGAGGCTCACTCCTGAAAACATCGCTCTTGTGGAAGGAGAAATTATGGACCGGCGGATCAAAGCTACAGAAATAGCAGCAAGGCTGGGCCTTTCTAAAGCAACAGTCCTTCGAATTATTCGTGAATATTTAAACATGAATAAGGTTAGTGCAAGATGGGTGCCTAGATTTCTTTCCTCAGTTCAAAAGCAACAAACGAGTCATCCGTTGTCAGGCATTTATGGAGCTCTGCCGTGGTCTTGAGAGAGAAATTCTGCAAACCATTGTTACAGGAGATGAAACTATGGCCCTTTACTATGATCCCTTGTCCAAAAGAGAATCTATGGAGTGGCGCACACCTGGCGAAGCACCGCCTCTAAAGGCCAAGGTCACTCAGTCAATCATGAAGATCATGGTCACAATCTTGTGGGACTGTGAAGGAATACTCTTTATTGACTTCAAGGAGAGGAACAGCACAGTAATGGGGAATACTATGCTGGTCTACTGCACAAACTACGTGTTTCCATCAAGGAGAAAAGGCGAGAAAAGCTGAGTGGTGGTGTGCGCCTTCTTCACGACAACGCTCCTATGCACACAGCTCTTTTTGCAAGGAAAGCTGTGAAGAAATTTGTCTACTAGGAGATAGATAAGAAGGACCTTCGAGGAAGGAAATTTAAATGTGACGAAAAAGTGGTGGATGCTGTTTATGCCCAATTTACAGACAGGACTTCTGACTATTTGGGGGAGGGGGTAAAATGATAATTCAAAGATGTGATCAGTGTATTGTAATAAAGAGTAACTATATTGAGGAGTGAAATATAATTTTTGTATTTATCATGCCAAGAAAATGGTTAGGCCGGAAACGTATGGGCCTACTATTGTATCTTTCTGATTTTATCACGAACAGTTGACCGCGATCGCTTACTTTTAATGCCAAGCATCTCTATTGATGTTCCTACAGTGTGTTGTTATTGAAACCTGCCTTGTACTCACCTCTTTTCACTTTGAGATGGGAGAAATATAGCGATTATTATTTATGGTTTCTTGGAAATTGTTTTTTGCTTTTATAGCAAACCACACTTCTAGCTGTGAGATCATGAATAATGCTGGACCTTTTTGTGACTCTTTGACGATTATTGTGGGAGTTCAGTCGTCCATGGAAATCGAGTCTTCACCGCTGAAGGGCAGCGGTTGCGGATCCAGACCCTCATTATTTACAGTTTGGAGAACCAATTACTTTCCGTTCTGGGTCTCTTAACACTTAGCACTTGAACTTTTCTAATTTGTAACATTTTAAGTGCAATTGAAGAGATTTTAAATTATTATCTCCCTCAGGTTAAAGGACCCATCCATGCCTTCAATGATTCTTGGGGGGTATTCCATATTGGTAGGCATAAAAATGTATTTACATGAATAACTATAATAAATCTACATTGCAGGCTTATTGAAGGAATATTAAGAAATAAATTGAGCTGCTTCACTCTAATAAAATACAATATATAAAATAAAACCTCTCTAGTTATACACCCTATATTCTGTGCACCTCCTTAGGTTGGACACCTAATAGTGAAATTTGTATATTTTAACAAGCCCAAATTACTTTGTACGTTGAGCGTCCTTGTTGTATGTAACTTGGACATTGTCTACAGCATTATAAGAAGCTGGAACACTCAGGGGATAGGGTCGGCGTCAGGAAACATTTTAGAAATCCCACCATGCAGTCATCGCCCATTGATCCTCATCTCATCACTTTATCCCGAGATATCGCCATTTAGGGTGTAGACACAAAGGACCAGTCATTAGCAAGGTTCAAGTACAGAAAGTATCCTTCATCCCAGATCATCCATGCATGACCGCAAATTTAGAGAATCGGCATCAAAAGTTTTCTTATCTTTTAACCAAAATATCTATCTCGATTGACGATCTACCTGATACACGAGGGTATATCAGGCAGAGAAGGTCCTTCTTGAGTTTTGAGAAGAGGAAATAGTCACTGGGAGCTAGATCTGGACTGAGGGTGCATGGTCGACCTCCTTGAAGCCACTCGCCTTTCCTCTTTGAACGGAAGCACGTAGTATGAGCAGTACGCCAGCATAGTACTCCCCATTTACTGTGGTGTTCCTCTCCTTGAAGTCAATGAAGAGTATTTCTTCACAGTCCCAAAAGATTGTGTCCATAATCTTCTTGGTTGACTACGTGACCTTGTCCATTAAAGGTGGTGCTTCGCCAGGTTTACGCCACTCAATTGATTCTCTTTTGGACAAGGGATCATAGTAGAGGAGCATAGTTTCATCTCCTGTAACAATGTTTTGCAGAACTTCTCTCTCGTTGCCACGGTAGAGCTCCAAAAAAGCCTGACAACAGATGACTAGTTGCTGCTTTTAGATGAAGAAGTCTAGATGAGGCACTAATCTTATTTATGTTCATGAATAATTCGAAGGACTATTGTTTTAGAAAGGCCGAATCTTTGTGCTATTTCTGTTACTGTGAGTCGCCGGTCTTCCATAATTTCTCCTTCCACAAGAGCGATGTTTTCAGGAGTGAGCACCTCCAAGGACCGACCTGCATGCTCTTCGTCTTCAATGTTTTCTCGACCCATTCGAAAAAGTTTGCCCCATTCTTTTACGGTAGAATATGAGTGGGGGTGCTTGCCCATATACACCGTCCAATTGATATTTAATTTCATTTGGAGTAAGTCCTTCTTTTGTGAAGAACTTAATAACAGCTCGAAACTTCATTTTGAACAAGTCACAACCTTCTACACTTAGCCTGAACATGGCGGAGCGGAAGTTTCAGCTGCAATTATTTACTTAATAAATGAGGTATGACACCAGATGAGGCTTTTGTGCAGGCGATACTAGAAACTTATGGACTTGGCCCTCTGGGTATAAAAAATAGCAGATAAAAAAAAAAACTAAACAGCTTGAAGCAATAAGCATTTACCAGTAACCTCATTATGTATAGCTGGCTAAGACCTTTATCCTCTCACCAAGCGCATTAATTTTCTCGGAGAAACAGAATTATTCAGAAAACGTCCAAAGAAAGTTCAGATTGTTTCAGTGCTATTTCTTATACCTATGACTGAAATAATAAAAGTAGAGGACAGATTGACGTCAAGATGAGAGAACGCAGTGGGCTTGATACCTTTCTTGAAGGTAATAGAGGCTCTTTGCGGATGAATGATCTATAACAGTTTAGTGATATACAGCATCTTTATGGTGACATAATAATGGGCTCTTAACTAGGGTAGGGTACGCTTATGTCAAGTTAAAGCCAGGTTTGGTTTGGATGAAGGGTAGAGAAGAAGGCGAAGGAGAGAAGCATATTTGAAATACATTGTAAATCACGCATCGCGCACGCACACATACACGCACTCGCACACACTGGGCCGTCTTTTTTCCAACCTTGAGATCATCTGTGAAGGATATCTCCAGCACCCGATGCACTAAAGATACAGTACCGCAGGAATTCTAGTGGTAGCGATCTGTTGATGGAGGATATGAGATTGGGCGAAGAGGGGAAATTAATTTATATCTTGTATCATGTAACCGTTATACGTAATGGCTTTGGTGTTTTATAAAATGTAGTGCAAAGTAATAAAATATAACAAATCTCTGAAAGCGTGAACTCAAGAGATTAGCACACCAAGGTCAGTAGCGCCGTATACCGTGATAGAAAAGTCCTCTAAATCTACGACGATGAGCACTTTGTGATATTTCATTACATTTACATAAGGAAATAAAGTTATTAAATGTTTTAAAATAGTTGGGTTTTTTGTGTGACGAGGCATGCTGGAGAAGTCCGTCAAGGCCGTCTAATGCATGCGAAGGTAACATCTTGTAGCTAGTTTAAAAGAGTCGTTTAGCGGTGGTTGTGTTTTAATGTGTTAATGTGTTACACTACTTGTATTATGTATAAATTGTGTACTAATCCTTTATTTATGCCACTACCTAAATATTAATAGTCTTTAACGGTGTTTTTTTTTTTTTTTATGTACGACACACATACGAGGATAGATCCATAAGTTTCCGGCCTCGCCGATAAGGATTATAGACTTCACAAAACTCTTATTTGGTGCCATACTTTATTTGTTCAGTAAATAATTGCAGCTGTAACTTCCACTCCAATGTGTTCAGTTGTTCAGATGTCGTGGCATAAAGAAAGCTATGTGTAGAAGATTGTGACATGTTCAAAATGGAGTTTCGAGCTGTTATTAAGTTCTTCACAAAAGAAGGATTTACTCCAAATGAAATTAAACAGCGATTGGACAGTGTATATGGGCAAGCACCCCCATTCATATTCTACAGTAAAAAAATGGGCCAAACTTTTTCGAATTGGTCGAGAAAGCAATGAAAATTAAGAGCGTTGAGGTCGGGCCTTGGGGGTGCTCACTCCTGAAAACATCGCTCTTGTGGAAGGAGAAATTATAGAAGTTGCAGAAATAGCGGCAAGGTTGGGCCTTTCTAAAGCAACAGTCCTTCGAAATATTCATGAACATTTAAATATGAATAAGGTTAGTGCCGAGATTTCTTTCCTGGGTCCAAACAGCAACGAGTCATCTGTTGTCAGGCATTTTGGAGCTTGCCGTGGTAATGAGAAGTTCTGCAAATCATTGTTACAGGAGAGAAAACTATGGTTCTCTACTATGATCCCCTGCCCAAAAGAGAATCAATGGATTGGCATAAATCTGGCATAGCACCGCCTCTAAGGGCCAAGGACACTCAGTCAACCAAGAAGATCATGGCCACAATCTTTTGGGACTGTGAAGGAATACTCTTCATTGACTTCAAGGACAGGAACACCACAGTAAATGGGGAGTACTATGCTGGCCTACTGCACAGACTACGTGCTTCCATCAAAGAGAAAAGGCGAAGAAAGCTGGATGCTGGTGTGCACCTTCCTCTTCAAAATGCGCTTGCGCACACAGATCTTTATGTAAAGGAAGCTGTGAAGAAATGTGGCTTGAAGGAGATCGATCAACCACCCCTACAGCCCAGATCTAGCTCCCAGTGACTATTTCCTCTTCTCAGAACTCAAGAGGGTCTTTCAAGGAAGGAAATTTAAGTGTAATGAAGAAGTGATGGATGCTGTTGATGCCCATTTTGCTCACAACACTTCTGACTATTTGGAGAGGGGATGAAATGTTTATTCAGAGATGTGAGAAGTGTATTGCAATAAAGGGTAACTATATTGAAAAGTGAAATATAGTTTTTGTCTTTATCATACCTAGAAAATGGTTAGATCGGAAACTTATGCACATACCGTCTGATATGAGAGTATTCGCGAATAAATATCTTTGCAATCGTGTTCGCCAACATGTTAAAAAGTTGAGAGAGACAAGACACCTATTCCGAAGAAGAATTAAATGTAATACAAGAATTTCTTATGCATATGCTGGAATGTATTGTAGCTGAAAGGGATTACCTTCATCTCTTTCAACACAGGTTACCGTCTATTATTATCAGTTTTAAATACAGCTCGTTTTATGCTTTCAGTAACAATAAATAAATAAACATTACGCGCGGCGACTCTATTTCCCTTTTCCGGTGCCAACGGCTGCACTTCCCTAGTAAGCAGCCGCACTCAGGCGGCCCATAACTCGAAAGATCTCATTGTACCTACAGAAAAACTTTGAGCCTACAGTATTATTGAACTCTTCGTTACGACATTTAAGGCGAATAAGTTAACAATTGTTTTGTAGATGAGAAGCACAAAAATATCAATAGTTTGTATTACGTAAAATGTTAGAAGATAAACAATAAAAATAAAGAGGGGAGAAAATCCAAGTGTCCCCTGGAAAATCCCAGAATATACGAGAAAGGCAAGAAGATATACACAGCAGTTCAAAAAAAAATGAAGATAACACCCAAATTGAATAAGAGGAAGGAAACAGAAGAATTAACAGAAGAAGAGAATAATGGAAACTTTTTCGGGCGAAAAGGAAACAGCTCAGAGAAGAAATGGACTGAGCACAAAAGGAGAAAAGTATAAGAAATATAAAGTAGAAGCGGAAGAAAGAAGAAGCACAGAAGTAAAAAGTACCAACAACCAATCCATGTCTATGATGAAGGAACAGATAGAAACTGAAAAATTGAAGAAAATTAAGGAAAAGGAGAGTAGAAGGAAACTGCACTGTCAACACACCATGTCCAGTAGAGCTGCTGCTTGAGACCGGCAGCAACCTCATTGATGTCCAGGTCCTGCTGCCTGGAATTCCGGCGAGGAGCAGCCCTTATACTGAACTTAGGTAGAAATGTAGATTTTATATCATAAACTATATAAAATTGTAAATTAATTGTAACGGTTATGTAAACAAGTAGGTTATAAATGAAGTGTAAATTTTATACCAGTTAGTTTTGTTTATTATAGTATTAGTAATATAGATTTTAAAATCTGTAGAATTTAAATTGTATTGATAAATGTAAAAGAGAAATAAATAAATAAATGTTCATCTGGAATATTAGGTCCTGATATAAAATCAAGCTATTAAGATATAATCATTGCAGAATAATATTAAATTTAAATTAAAAATTAATAACTTCTTTACCCAAAGCTATAATAATAATAATAATAATAATAATAATAATAATAATAATAATAATAAGCTGGTATAAATAATACGTAATTTACTGTAAGGCCTTACATATTTTTAGCCGAGCTATCTTAAAGTATTTATTTCAACAGTGAACAAAGAAATAATCTCTCCGAGTTCCACTGAGCATTCTCCATGACTGTAGAATGACCCAGAAGAAATCAATTTCCTTCGAATTCTCTCTTTGTGCGAATTTTCACACAATGCCTTTCGGGATTGTCACGCACACTGCATTACATTTACAGTCTAGTGAAGTTCGTTGCATGACCACAAGCCTTCCGTTCACCTGCTAGATTGCTGGCGTGCGAGAAGAAAAGAAGCAACCAAAAAATAATTGTGAAGGGGGAAAAAAATATAAAAAATAATAAAAAGGCGCACTATTTTGAAATGACTAAATGTACCAAAGAAACAAGGTTAAAAAAAAATACTAGAAGAAAAAGCAAATTTAAGCTCTTCACATCATAAAGCAAAATTCTATTAGAGCCAAATATTAAGAATGACAGATAATTTCAAGTAATTGTTATAGTTTGAACTGAAAAGAGTACACCAGATCGATTATGAGATGAACTCTGAAATAAATGTAAGTGAATGGTTGAATACGTAACGATAATGATGCTAATAATTAAGTGGAGGATTTTTCGTGAACATATTAAATACTTGACTCAATAACATTGAAAGATCAAATTGATTCGGAAATTACCGTAAGTCATTTTAAAGTAATGGCATCATTATTGGGAATCGAGTTTCTATCATAATAACCGGTTGATCTATTTGATTTATTTGGAGAATTCGCTGTGGAGAGCGGGAGTGATATGTTGCATAGCGTCGTACTATCAGCGCCGATACCTTTCAGAGAAGGTGCGCTGACTAGAAACTACCTCATTCTTTTAAACCGACTCGCTCAAAACTCTGAATAAATGAAGGGGAAAGTATTTGGTTCGCAAACAAAATTTACTCCTAAGACTAAGAACAGAGTTAAGACATTTCTCCATGAATCAGAGGACAGGAAGAGGAGTAGTGAAGAGACAAAAATTTTCTGAAAAAATTTAAAGTAAAAATATGGAGTAACAGAACCCATGAATTACACTATTCGTTTTCACATCTTTTACTTGACATTTTAATGCAAGATGGTGCAAAAGCACACATAGCTAGTCAAAAGAGGAAGAGTGTCTGGGAGTTTCAATCTTGTCTGAATTCTCTGGACCTAAATGTCATTGAGCATTAATAGGCTGGGCATTTAAACCAGCACCAGACTTACTGAAAGGCTCAAGGAATAATGTGCATCTCTTGTCCAGCAGACAACTTTGACTTTGGTGGAGAGGTTCTGAAAAACAAAACAGATGGAGTACCACCGAAACAACTGAAGTAACACACAACAGTTAAAATTGTGGTAAATGTTCAAATTATTGCAACTTTCTAATACTTGAAAAACTAATTTCAGAATCTAAAATTTGGATTAATTGTTCCAAAATATTAAGGGGTGAGAAACTTCCAGACTACCCTGTACCATGTTTCATAAGCCTTATTTTTATCTTCTGTTGTGTGTATTGACTATCTGCGTTGCTAACTACTAGCCGGAGACGCGAGTTCGATTCCTGGTACCTAATTAAGGTTTTTTTTTTTAAAGTTAGGTAGTATTGAAACAGGGCCACCGAGCCTTGTGAGGACAATTGGGAAGCTGCCTTGATTGAGAATGGCGTTCTTCTATCATGAAATCCGCATAATAGGCGACCTGTGGGTTGCCTGCAATACTGCTCTCTATCAATGAAGTCGATGAGGGAGATAGACGAAACAGAGCTCGCCGCGGCAGGCCCGGCTCGCCCCAGGCTGTGGTGTCAAATGAGATGAAGATGAGTACATTGAAAGAACCTGCACATAATGGTATATACTTTTCTTTTCATAGTTTGCATTTCTTGATAAGATTCTTTTTCAATTAAAAATAGTGGTTAATGTATTCCCAACTGTAAATTTGAACCAGTGTCAAGCAACAATTCGGCAATTAAAAACATTCGTGGTTTTAGTAATGGCAACGTCTTTAGACCAAGTGCGGTCCGCTAATAGATGCAGTGATTCGCGAAACGACCGGTGGCCCAAACGAGTTTTGACACACCAGCTTTGGGTGTAATTAAAAAATGGCGATGCTTCAGAATAAGCTCTCAATAAATTACGGAGTTCGATTAAAACTAAGTTCTCCATTTAATTTTAAATAGAAATTCGTTCCTATCCTTTTGAGCTAAGGAATGACATGTACTCATTACTACCTACTGATATTATTGAAAACCTGAGTTAACTCAATGCAACAATTCTAAGCATTTTCAGCTTTTAGAGTGTGATAGAGAGAGAGAGAGAGAGAGAGAGAGAGAGAGCTGAAAATTAAAAAAACAAGCTGATCCTTTAGAGCAGCATAACGAATAAAAGATACAGGTTTACCTCATTGAACCATTTTCTGACAGGAAAAAGATCTGATTCCATTTCGAAAAAATACACGAAAGTAGAGAAGTAACCCATTTAATGCAAAGATACAACAGCAGTGGGCAATTAGAAGTCAATAAACCTTTCAATTAACTCAACCATAAAAACAATATTTCTGATCCAGCCGTTTCGGGGATTTAGACGTGAAACAGGCTTGTAGCAATTTCAGTGCTAAAGTTAACAATTTTTCTTCACACAGATGAGAAGCGATAACATTATGTTGGTATTTTCCATCTTTTATACTTAGCTATTTTGATTAAACATAAATTATTAACTCTATATGTCCATTCTACATTTTCTGTTTTGCTTTAAGGAATAGTATAACATCCGTTCAGGCACTGTGGTGCCTTATTTCGTCATTTTTTGAGCCTATATAGCCAAATTTGCTTAATTATACCAGGGTATTCATTTCTGCTGCCTTCATAATTTATTCAATTCTGTTAGTTTGTGCTCTAGTTTCTCCACAATACGTCGGACTAGGATTGAAGCTTGAACACGAACGCCTTGGCTTAGGCTGGAAGGCACGTAAGGTTGTTGACGAGGAAGGCAGGAGGATTTGCCCATTATGCACGGAACCGGAAGACTGGGCGCACATTTTGGCTAAGTGTACACACACAGAAGATGCTAGGTAAAAATTTTCTCCCGGATTCATTTTTGACTTCTAGTAGAGGGAGGCTGGCATGTTCGGACTTAATTGTAAATGAACAAAACTGGCTAAACCTGGGCATTTGCTTAAATGAAATACGTAGTTTTAAGGACAAAAATTATATAAACAATGTACATAAATAATAAGAAAAGTTATATGATTATCAGAATAATTGAATGTATGTCTGTTTCCTATGAGTGTGACTTTGGTGTTTTAAAAAAATAGAATCTAGTTTAGGATAAGCTAGTCAGGGATCTGATGTACATGTGTTATTTTGTATCTTTAGAATTGAGAATTGGGCGTTCTTATTAATGTTCTTGTTGATTTCTTTTGTTATTAATTTCAGAAATGAAATATTTCACAGGAACATGAACGGTCTTGCAAACCTTGCGACTGTGAGGTACAATCTAACTAGTTTAACTGCACTACCACTACTACCACTACTACCACTGCTACTCGTTGCTGCAGGTAGTAGAAGTCATAAAGCAACCCTTATAGGGGATTTGTAGAATTCTGTGGCTAATGTCTCTTCATGATTTTACGCCTTTGTGCCTAGAATCCATTGGTTTCTCTTTTAAATACTAGAGGAGTAATATTAAGGTTTCAAACTTTAGGAATTACTTTGCCTTTATGTATATTACATACACATACACAATATATATATATAAGTAGATAAGGATAAAACACTTAGATAAAGTCACACTACTGGATTTCTTCTATGGCAAGAAGACAAGTGACGGTGATAAAAGTAAATATTGAGTATCGAAGGTAACGTTATGCATGGAAACAGATGAAACTAGAAATGAGAGTGTGGGGGAAAAAATTAACACGTAAGATTTAAACCAGGTGGTACACGCGCCTTATGTAAAAATATAGCTGCCATTTCTCTATCTCTGAGTAAACTTTCACAGCATTGTGTAGGTAACGCATCAATAAGTGTTAGATTAAAAGCATCATCCTTACAGTGAGATAAGGCATGTTGGGCAACCGGCAAGAGAGACTTGGTTTTAACAGAACGTCTATTATTGTTCATGCGTAGCGAAACAACAGTAGAAGTTAAACCTATATAAAATGCTTTGCAAAGCTTACAAGATAACATATATACGACGTTCTTGGAAGAACAAGTAGCAAATGAAGAAATGTTAAATTCTGTGACTTTATCAAAGTGTTTTATCCTTATCTACTTTTATTATTACTGTTAATTTGTTACATTGTTAATAGTGTTACTTTATTTTTATTTTTCATTTATATATAAAATATTTCAAAAACTCATTTTTTACTTGGTCAACACCTGGTGCTTTACTGTATTTCATTCTTTTCACTCTCTTTCTATAACTTATTTATTCTTGTTCTTACCATAACTAAATTCATCAAAATATGAGCTTGTAAAGTATTGTTTTAGTAGTTTCATTCCTTTTAATATTTTTTTACTATTTTAGTTATATGTATGGCGCATTAAAATAATTGTCCTATATTCTTTTTGTGTAGGGTATTATATTTAATTTTATTAATGCAATTAATTACATCTCCAGAACCCAATTACCCTTGGTTTATCCCTTCAAAAAATAAAAGTGCATATACAAATTGAAGATGCAAAAGGGGTCAAGGCGGCTACAAGTTTAGACATGCAACCAGGGTTTGGTCTATAATTACGATGCTGACAATAATGACAGTGATAAAATAAGAACGTAAATATATTCCATTTTAGCTGAAAAAAAAAATAAATAAAATAGCTCATCTACATCAGCGCACCTAGTACATAAATGTTAAAGGGGAACGTGATTCTAGGAATGCCATTTATGGAAACGTTGAGGTTTCTCAGTAATGCATGTCAAGAAACAGAAACACCGCAACAGCAACCGCAAAATTTCCTCTTAATTGTCTCTCTACGCCTCTTAGTCCGTTTACGATTTGCGGAGTTACGACCATGGCGTCATTAAATACAATAATCACAACAGGCAAAGCGCTGCCTCACCGTACTCGCCTTGCTTTTGTTTCTCGTTCCACCCACCGCTCAATTAATGTGCCCTCAACACGCAGTAAAGTCAAAAGACAAAAGCACTGGCTGGCGTTGAGGAAAAGCCGCGCGGAACTTTAAGGTTCTTCGTGTGAGATTTTTCACCCGGAGCAAGACCGAGGAACCCCGGACCGAGTTAATATATTCATCCACAACTAGCATTGGCCACTACCACGTACTATTACTCATACAGAGCCTTCAGTTAAAATACGGCCTGCACGCGCCTCATGTGACACCGACGCTCCAGGCCACGTCTGGTGCGTTCTATGATGCTTGGAAAACTAAGCTACCCTCGGTAGTCGAGGCCTTTGAACTCTCCAACGAGGCAGAAGATTTTTCTGTGAACTATGCTTCGTTTTGACTTATATTCCAAAAGTAGTTCCTAGTGAGCGGTATATTCTCCACACACAGTACTGTTCGAATATTTTTCTGTCACTTGGTAACTGTTACTTTTATTTTCTCGCTTTTTTATCCCCTAGAGCATAAATATAAATATAGAATAATAATTTTAAAATTCCCTCTATCAATGAATAACAAATTATACATGGTGACCGGTAGTTTCAATTTTTAAAATATTTTGATTTCTTTCGAATTTGGTCTAGGTCGACAGATATTCGGGATGTAAAAACCTAAAGCACATTCCTCCGGGACAAACTTAAACCAGTGGTTCCCGTGTGATAGATTTATGACACGCGCAGAGTTCCCTAGACAACATAACCGGCAAAATCATATTCAAGTACTAGTTTAGCACCGCACCTGAAGCGATGGGCTGACAACCCATCCTTCTGACATCTGTAGATGCTAAATGTAACTAAATTCAAATAGGCCCGGAAACCGCCACGGGTGGCTGAGGTCGTTAAGGCGCGGATTCGTGAGCGGGAGTCTGGGGTTCGAATCCCGCCAGGACCGTCCTTCGACAGAGTTTTTTTCCAGGTTTTCCTCAGTCCTCATAATGGCAAATGCCGGGGAGGTACCCTAAACTTAGACCTGGAACGTTTCCTATCTTAAAAAACAATCCTCTCCAAATATATAATTTCATCTCATGTATCATCAGTGTCACCGCCTAAGGTGCCTCAATAATAAAAACGGGCGTTAAACACTAATCAAAAAAAAAAAAAAAAAAACCCGGAATAGATCTTATGCCTAAGCCTTGGAAATTTATGACTTTTAATTACACTAATACGATTAGAGCCCGCAGCACAAATTTCACCAGTTTAACACATTTATTTGTAGAATTTGAAGAGTTTTAAAAGTTATGAAAGAAAATCGAAACAGTATAATTATTATAAATTGCTTTAGGCAACTATAACTGGATTCTGAGGAGAACAGAGAGAAGAAGTAAGTCAAAGTATATACTACAGACTCCGGCAGCATTACTAGAAGTGTTAAATAGTCATTATCCTGAAGAAAATATGCAGAAAAGTAGTAGAAATTATACAGAATATATATTCAGCATTTTAAAAATGAATACTGAAATATAAGTATGACTTGGAATTTATAGCTCTATGAGATCGAACAATCATTTACCGTTTTATTTTTACTTGTATTAAATTTTAACTACCAGTAGTCGGTCTTCTAGAGCACTGACGTCACAGATGTCTTTAATGTACAGATAGGTAGATTACTGTTAAGGTTAGATATTTCTGATCTAACGTTTTGCTTAAATTAATCAAAAAGTTGGAAAATGTATTAATCGCTATCGGTTTCTGTATTGTCTGAAAAACTAAGAAAGGCTGAGTGCAACATTTTAGGAACTTACTCTTAAAAATAGCTAGGTTATGAATGAAACGCTTTCAAATGTTGCTTCTACTCGTATAATTTAAAACACTCAGGAGTGAAGTAAAAATAATTTATGTGTAGTTTTGATTAGAGGGCGGAACTGCAATTTAAGTGAGCAAGGTTAAAGTGACATATATAAATTGTAGTGGAGTAGTTATAAAACAAACATCTTTAAATTAATTAATATTGATATAGGGAATACACCGAGGGTGCCAAAAAATGTATACACTCTTTCATAGTATATATCTATTTAACATATTTCAAAGTGGGACCGAAAAACAACAATAATGTGTAGTATGATGTTCTATAAACAGATATGACTCACATTACGTTATGATAGAGCGTTGCTACAACAAGATTATCGTTTGAACAGCAGAAAGCAATTTTGAAGTGGTATTGGAAAACCGAGAATGTTGTTCAAGTTCAAAGGCAATAGGGCGAAGAGGTTTCCACCGCGTTCTCCTGATCTAACTCCGTTGGACTTCTACCTATGGGGAACTCTTAAGGGTGTTGTATACCGTAGAAAACAGCTACACTGACAGCATTTCGGGAATTGAAACGACATCTGCTGCAATCGCTGAGGACACTTTCGCAAACGTTGCTCAATCAGTAGTTCAACGTACTCAGAAGCGTATCGACGCCGATAGTGCTCATCATTTTCTGTTTGTGTGAATTAGTTTTGTTATGTTAACACGGTTTTTCTTTGCATAAAATGTGAGTACATTTTTTGACTCCGTCTGTGTAAATCAAGCAAAAGGAATTATAATTAGTAATTACCAATCAACTAGCCAGTTAGTTAATTAGTATAGCTTAGAGGTGCTGGATACCAGCACTGTAACCGTCGGCTTCCGGGTGGTAGTTTCAGTTTTAGCTTTGGCAGTTTTTAGCCTCAGGCTTGGTTTTGAATTTAAGCCTTAGTAGTAATGCTAAATTATAGCGGCTACCAGTTATAGTTCTGTTTTGTTTACTGGCTTCCAGTTTATGAATTGTTTGTATGTTTATTTGTGTTTTAATAGTTATAATTATAGTCGGTACAAACATTCTAATTAATATATAACAAATACTTGAAATATACAATAATGTACGAGGGTCGTTCAGAAAGTAATGTTCCGCGTTTTTTCCTCAGCCGACAACATTGTTGCGAATGCGAAATGTTAGGTATAAATTATTTGAAGTTTCCTGAATGCGCGCGCAAACCTCCATTTTTCCAACAGAAATGTAGCTGCAACAATGTTTCAAAATGGCATCTGTAAGTTAAGTACGCCATCGTCGTGTCGTCATTGAATTTCTCACTGCGGAGAAAGAAACTGTGGGGAGTATTCACAAACGTTGTGTGAAGTCTATGGAGAATCTGCAGTCGACAAAAGAACGGTTTGTCTCTGGGTACATAGAGTGAGGTCATTAGAAGGCCGTTCGGAGAAGCTCCAAGATTCGCTGCTGACGGGGACACCATCCACGGCTGTCACCTCACATGTTTCAAAGTGCTGATTTTCTCAATCGCGAGGATTGGCAGTTGGCGCTGAAGCTATCAATCAGCAATGTAAGTGTGGATGCAATTATCCGTGCTGTCTTACGGTGGAAGACAAATCTCAGAGAAAAAAAAAAACATTTCTTATGAGTTGTTACAACGTTTTAAAGCTGATGGGGAGGCCATCTTGTCCCGGACTGTTACAGGCGATGAAACCTGGGTTCACTGTTTTTAGTCCGAAACAAAACGACAATCGATGAAATGGCATCATCTTTGCTCTCCACAGAAGAAAAAATTTAAAACTACTGCTTCCGCCGTTAAGGTCATGCTCACAGGTCATGTTTTGGGACTGTGAGAGTGTGTTTATCATCGATATGATACCAAGAGGCAGTACCATTAATTCAGAACCATATGTCAACACATTAACCAAACTCAAGAAGCATTTTCAGCGACTTCGGCGCCATAACACAACCCAGGCGATGTTTCGATTCAACACGATAACGCTCGGCGTCACACAAATTTGAAGACTTCTGAACACATCACGAAACAGGGTTGGACAGTGTTGCCCCATCCATTCTGTAGCCCTGACCTAGATCCCTCGGACTCCCACTTGTTTGGGCCATTCGTGGAAGACATTTTGAGGACGACAAGGAGATAATTCGCACAGTGAAGAAATGGCTTCGTGACCAGAACAGGATAGACATGCCCTATGCCCTATATACGCCCTTGTATCTCGTTGGAGAAGGGCCATAGAACTGGAAGGAGAATGCGTGGGAAAATAGGGTGTGTAGATAAAATACTATTCTTTCATGCGTGGATATTATAATTGCTGTAGAAAAAAAAAATGTGACGCATTACTTTCTGGGCGGCCTTCATAGCTTTTATTCTGAATACCTTATGCTAGGCAAACTACATTATATTCATATTTTTCTCCTCTTGATTAGAAATTATGTTTTTACATAGGACGTTTTAATTACAATAAAGTCATTTTATTGTTTGACAAAGAGAATTCTATCATACGCTCTTTATACAAGAACAATTTACAGTTGACTATTAATATAACCTCTTTTACATCGTTAATACGTATATGAGTAATTATGGTTAAATATATTACATCACGAAGACATTAAAACTCGCAAGTTACAGTCTAAGTAGATTACTTATATTGATATAAATCTTAAACACCATAAAACACACAACAAGCAATCATTTCATTTTTTGCTCCAATTGCAGTATGGATTTGCCTTAATGAGAAAAACCCTAAGTTTCAATAGACGGTAGTATATCATCAAGGGTCTATGGTTAAAGAATCAAGAGGCCTGTGCCCGATAATCTTGTGTGTTTCAGCACTCTATGAATGAACTCTGTGAAACACCTGTAGATTCGGTTCCGTAGTGCGCCCTGATGTTTAGAAACGTAGGTATCGAAAGTGTGATGTTGGTCTAGGAACACAAACTTTTTTGAAATGCATTGAAAGAAATACTTTAAGAAAAGAAGAGCTATAAAACTCTTACATTCAGGCCTAAGTAATGGAATTCTTAGTTACTAAAATGTATAATACAATTTAATGTAACCGAAAAAGCAGTTATTTTCGTTTTATGTTCAAGAATTATACATGTTTTTCTCACTTCATGAAATACTACAGAAAGTGGATTAAAATTCATAGACATTACAAGATTAAAGAGAACACATTGCCAATATATTTATGGAGTGGTTCTGTGTTATAAACATGAAAAAGTTTTTTCTAATGCCATTTTGGTATGTCCATAAAATAAATTTCTGCTTTATATTTAATGGGCTGTAATATGTTAGGAATTCCCACATTCCGATTAAGCAAATATTTAGACAAGTAGAAATAGAAAAATTGTCATTTACAACTCGAGTTTTTACCCAAATTTAATTGAAAAATAAAGAGGATCTGACATCATTGTCATAGTACTGATGTTAAAAGATGAAAAAATGGGCAAGATTTGGTTTTGTAGTAAATTATAGAAAAAAAATACTTTGAATATCTGCAGTTAGTGGTGCATTTTAAATTTATAACGTAAACAAACAAAATGTTAAGCAGCATTGGCATGTGTTTCTGCATAAAGCATTAAGTTTCTCAAAAATTCTAGTAGCGAGTGAAAAAGCTATTCAGACTGTTTGATTTCCCTTAGAAAACTCCATTACCAGCTTCATTTTTGGCACTCATTTTTCTTCCAACCTATATTTATACCCACGTTTCATTCCAGTGCCGAAATACAGCACCCGCTCTTCTTCTTCTTTTTGAATGGTGTTTAACGCCCATTTTAACTGCTGAGGCACCACAGACGGTGAACACTAATGATATATAAGATGAAATGATAATTTCGGAAAGGATATTTTTACTTTAGGAAGGAAACGTTCCAAGCCTAAGTTTAGGGTATCCCTCCGGCATTTGCCATTTATGAGGACTAAGGAAAACCTGGAAAAACCTCACTCAGGGAGAACAATGCTGGTGGGATTCGAACCCCAGACCTTACGCTCACGAGTCCGCGCCTTAACGACCTCGGCCACCCGTGGCGGTCTCCCGCTCTTCCCCAAGACAGTCAAGAATATGATAATTGAGATCATTTTAACATGTTTTATTACCTTTCGTTTAACCTATTAATTTAAAGTATTTCTTAGTCGCCCTCTTGTATTGTATTGTTTCTGTAAATATCTAAATAACTACACGTCTTCTCTGCTATAGTTCTGCCACGTGAGGCTTCACGCACGGAACTGCATTATCCAATAATCCATCGCTCAAAGTCAGCCGGGCTACACGAGTAGGGGCGGGCGAGGTTTACACACTACTACGTTGGCCTTGATTTCATGCCTCTCAGCCTTTTGAGCGTTGAAGGAAACAAAAATGCCTTATTCTAGAGAATACTGAACGGAAACGATTAAGCCCGGCACAGTGAATGATTCTTATGTCCGTATGGGGACCGCTTGTGCTGCTAGAAGATTATTTGAAAACAATATTCACACATTTTGGATGAACTAGGGGGCTGCATCCGTCAAGAGATCAATTTAGTTTCTCAAACAGATATAAGGAGGGTAATGTCATAAGCAGATGACAGTACCAGCATCTCTTTGAGAGACATAAATGAGTCCATAACCTTTTAAGTGCATTAAAAATCGCTATAGTGGTTTTGATACTTTTTTCCACAACGAAACTCCGTATATACCGTTTAAATAAATTATAAAAAAAAGTTGCTGAAAATCATGGAAATCGGGTCATTAAGAGTGGAGGTTTACCTGACACTCAAAATTTAAAAATAACTCAAACGGCAGCAATATTTGTTTCTTCACTACAAAATTCATATATAACATTTAAATAAAATAAACATAGTTTCCGAAGATTAGGAAAATTGTACCATTAGGATTAGGGGTATACTTAACCAAATTTAAAAAATGCTCTTACGTTTAATTTTCTCTATATTGTTTTAAAATAAAAGAACAGATTAGCTCAACATAAAAAAATGTATTTATAACGATGTGTATGTTTTATATTTAATAAAAGCATTATCGTGAAGATAACAAATGTGAAATTTTACTACAACATATATATGAGAATTATATTTGTATGTAAGAGCGCTCAGTAATATCCTTCAGAAAACGTTTTCGTTACATGTTTTTACTACAGTCATTTAAATTAAGTTTTAAAGCCAATGAAAATCTAAGCAGCTTTCCATTGTTTTCAAGTGCTTCCTACATTATATTTGTTTTTGTTTTATTGAAACATATGAACATCATCTTCTTAAGTACGCAATGTAATTCGAAACTTTCTATTACCTGTGTTACATTTAAAAATGTACTCACGAGTATAGCTTTAGTTATCAGTGTTCATATATTTTATTTCATCAATAATATAGCATTAATTTTGTGGTTTAATTCCAATAATAATAATAATAATAATAATAATAATAATAATAATAATAAATGACCCAACTTATTTCATTTCAATAATCAATATGGCATATTTTGTATTTTATATTCATTTTTATGTGTAGTTTAATATCAGAATCTACTTCAAGTAATTAAATGTTACAGTTAAAACCAATCTATATCTATTTACCTTCGATTTCAAGCCAAATATCTAAACGCATACCAGCATGACTGCCTTGTTCCCTCCCATAACGTTGTGATTGGCTTTAACTGTGAAAGCCCCATTAGCATCCTTCTGCATTGCTCTAGAACTACACTGTTATTATCATTATTAGTATCATTATAGGATGTCTTTTCTTACGTCCATTCACGTTGCAGCATTGATATAATAACAGTACAAACGCGTAGAGACAGGCTGTACACTTGTCACGTATTGCTCTAGAACAACATAGAAGTATCGTTAAACCTAGAACCCGGATTTCCATTTAATTACATATTCTTGCCCCACTGATACAGCAAAAATAAAAAAAAAAAAAAATAAAAAAGTTAGAAAAATTGCATTCACGACTTTATCATGCTATGGTCGTTTTTCATACTGTTAAAAATTTGAAAATTGCACACAGTTAATTCAGTGTTCTGATAGGAAGTTCATTTGAACAGTGTTAAATCGGGTGTTCCTAAAGTCAACACTCAATATTATAGAAATTATAGAAGAGAGAAAAACAGAAAAAGTTTGTTAAATAACCATAACATGTGCAACAAGAGTGAATAAGGTTAATTAGACATTAATTGAGAAAAAATTCCACTAATACGTTACAAAAAGATTATCAAAATATTAGGCCCCTTGTTTTAATAAACGCTCTACAACAACACAGCTGTCTGTCATTATTAAATACTTCAGGCATTATGCATTAGCAATATTTGATTTTTCTTAGCGAAAATGCGTACACACCATTTAAACAAAATAAGTAAAATAGTTCCTGAAAATCAGAGTAGCCGGGTTATTAGGAGTAGGTGTTTGCCCGAATCCCAAAATTTAAAATAGCCCTAGTGACACCAATATTTGTTCCTTTACAACAAAATTCTATATATACCATTTAAACCAAATAAGAAAAACAGTTTCTGAAAATTAGGGAAAATGGATTATTAGAAGTAGGGGTATATTTGAAGACCGACATTTAAAAAGACTTCTTGCTTTTAACTTACCCTCTATTGTTTTAAAATAAAATGATACATTAATTCAGTATATAAACTATAGTTATAATATGCACCTGTTTTAATTTAACAAAAGCATCATCGTGAAGATAGCAAATGTGAAAATATTAACCTAAAATGTGTTTGTATGCAAGAGTGCTCTGTAATGTCCTTCAAAAAAAGTTTGCGTTTCGTTTTTTTATTGCAATAATATTTAAATTTCAAAGTCAATGAAAAGCGAAGAACTATTGATTGTGTATATTTTCTTAATACATTGTAATTGTTTATAACTAGAAAAATGTTTTTGTTTTATTGAAACATATGAATATCTTGTTAAATACATAATGTAACTCGTAACTTTCTGCTATATATCTCTATTTTAGTTTATTTATTTATTTATGGACGCTCTTTAACATTTCAGGTCATCAGCGTCCCATTCAACTCAGGGCGTGAAACGGCCGACAAATTTTGCTCAGAGGCCTCTTCTTTCAGGCTTAAGGTTCTTTTTCGTGCCGTAAATGTACGAAACGGGACCCACGGCTTTACTTCCCTTCCGAAGGAAGCCATATTTAGGATTTTTACGCCCGAAAAAATCCATCGGTCCTGGCCGGGTTCGAACCCGCGATCTTGGGTTTAGAAGGCAAGTATGGTTATCACTACACCACCAGGAAATGTAAAGATGATATCAAGGGCTCAGTTCATAAACATAGTTATATATAATAGTGTTTTAAAACTACCCACACAGAATATAACTTTGTCTATCAGT
Organism: Metallyticus violacea; assembly: GCA_030762175.1. Taxonomy (NCBI): domain Eukaryota; kingdom Metazoa; phylum Arthropoda; class Insecta; order Mantodea; family Metallyticidae; genus Metallyticus; species Metallyticus violacea. The sequence goes on from CM060834.1 coordinate 90,860,613, forward strand.
GGTCATATATTTCATTTAATTAGTAGTAAACCATTAAATTTTGTGGCTTAATCTCATTAATAATAATGATAATGATAATTCTAAAATTGCGGGTTTTCTTTTTTGATATAGATTGCAAGAATTCTAGTTTTGTTTCCGCAATAGACATAGTAACGTGCGATTTATTATTTTATTAATTAATAAGGCTATAATTTGGATTTTATATACTTTTTAAGTTACTAGGTGAGGAATTCGTGACGACTTTTTTACTCTTATTTTTGCCCCTTTTTGTTGCAGCCATTTATAAGTTGTGCTGCTCACAGAATTGTACAAATTAAAAGTACTTTAAAAATCCTTCGGCTCTCTTTATGCAGATATGCCAATTGCAAAAGAAAGGTGCTGCATTTTGTACTAAAATTCTACACATGCCATTAGCGAACCTGGGAGAGATTATTCGAAGTTTTACGAGATTGCGAGCTAACCCAAGAGGGGCCCACGATATAACCGGAAACAGAATATGTATAAGTAATTTGATATTCGTATCTTTGAACTGCGAGTGGCCATGGATGGTGAATAGCAGTGTGGGACAAATCAATAGCCCAGATCTTTCCGAATGTATACGCAGAGATGGGAAATTCACATGACCATTGTGAAATAAATAGTTTCTTTGTGTACGTGCGGTGTTCTCGCTAACATACGTGACGTCAAGTGGCATGCTATTAAAACAGAACAAAATTTATTATTTTGCTGTGGAGAATGAAGGCGTGCATATCACGGATATAAAAATAACTACCTTACGTACCATTCTAAGGCAGTTGCTCATTGCCCGTGGGGGTATGTTTGACTTCAGCCTTCAGTTAAGAAACATTTCTTCTTCTTTAATTTGTGAGGAGAAATTATACTTGTTGCTTCATCTTCCTTGTCTACTCCTCCTCTGGTCATTTCAGAGCAGATTTTTTTCTAAACAATTATTTCGCCCATGTTTTAATAAGGATGCACTTTTTTTGCACGTGTTTAATTCTACATTAAGAATTTTGACATCTTAAAGGAGCACACAGATAATACGAAAAACAGAAGAAATGCTAATTCTCAAGTTACCTCAAAACAAGTTTTTATCCATTTTATTATTCAGGCTCAATCAAGAGTGTCCTACATCCATACGTTTTCTTTCTTACGGCCAGGTTATTTAAATGCATCCAAATTTAAATCGGTGAAATCATCAGCACGCATCGTTCGGCAGCAAACTGTGCAAACTGGGCTTTGCCTGCCTCAGATCTATCAAAGAACGCCATTAAAGCATTGGTGCCTTTTGTAATTACCTAACTTGTGTGAAAAATCGTTTCCTGTACATGTCTGTCTAAAAAAAGTGTACAGAAACCGTGAACTCAAAACTCAGTTCAGAAAGTTTTCATATTTATAAATAGTAAACCATTTATTCTAGAACCTGGAGACTATACGAGCGACAGACAAACTGTAATGCTGTATGAAAATCAGCGTAATATGCTTTAAATACAAGATGAACTAAACGTGGTGCATAGTTTACTGTGCTGTTACCTTGTCGAAAGTCTGGCACCCCACGGACCACCGTTCGATATGGCAAAGTTTCGTTGCCACAGACTATTTGCATACTTGCATGACATTCCTTCATGTTCCTCAAATCTGCTACCTCAATTTTAATCCATATACACGGCTTACTTCCCTTCTGGGTGGTCCATATTTAAACCATAACTCGACAACTTCCTAATCGTCCGTTTAAAGATAGTGCACTAGTGAGGCCAAGTGTGGTAATTAGATGCGTCGTTCCTCCAGGCATGTCGAGAGCACCAAAGCCCTCACATTTTCATTAACAGCGTGGCCACTTGTATCTTCCCAGCTCTTGTATATTGTTTTATGTACTTTTTGGAATGTAATTGTGTGTTTATTACCATTCACTACAGTAAAAGTCCGTTCGTCACGAGGGAGCTGCGAAAACTAAGCGAATTCCTCATCGAATTGAATAAATTTTAATAAAAATGAATATAAAATACAAATTAGGCATTATTCATTAATGAAATGAAATAAGTTTTGGTATTACTGTGTGGTATTAGGGGAATAAAAGTAGGATTATTGCAATTTACAAGTATTACAAATGAAAAAAAAAAACTATATTCTTAGAATTATTATCATTATTGTTATTATTGAGATTAAACCTCAAAAATTATTGGTATACTATTAACTAACATTTAAAAATGTAACCATATTTGTGAACTGAGCCCTTGATATCTTTACGTTCACTAAAATAGAGAAAAATAAACAGAAATTTCCAGTTACAATGCACACTTAGGAAGATGTTCATGTGTTCCAATAAAACAAAAACATGTTACTATTCAGAACCAAATACAATGTACAAGGTAAACAAAAACAATTGAAAGTTACATCAGTTTTCATTGGCTTTGAAATTTAATGTACATGTTATTATACTAATAACATGTAACGCAAACGTTTATGGAGGTTGTTACCTTATTACAGAGCTCTCTTACATACAAATATAATTCTCAAACGTAAATTAGATTAATATTTCTCATTGTTATTGTCACCATGGTGCTTTGGTTAAATATAAAGGACAGGTATTTGTATAAATACAGTTTATGTTCAGAATTAGTTTTTATTTTTATTTTAAAACAATATAGAGAATATTAAAGGCAAGAGCGCTTTATAAATTTTGATTTTCAAGAATGCCCCTCTAGTATACCATTAGGTTCAATTTCCCTAATTTTCAAAACTATTTTTCTTATTTTATTTAAATGGTAAATTTCGGATTTTGTTGTAAAGAAACAAATACTAGTGCTAATATAGCGATTTTTTAATTTTGAGTTTCAGATAAATCACCATTCCTAATGGCCCGATTTCCCTGATTTTCAGAAACTATGTTTCTATTTTATTTAAATTGTATATACTCATTCGCCGTGAAAAAACATATACGTATTAATGCCGTTAGAGTGATTTTTAAATTTTGGGTTTCAGATTAACCTCCCGTCCTAATAGTGTGATTTCACCGATTTTCAGAAACCATTTATCTTATTTGATTTTAATGGTATGTACAGAATTTCCTTTGACAACATTTAAAATTGCGGCAGCAACAGCGATTTTAAATTTTTATTTAACCCCCACTTGTATTACAGGTATACCCCCATTCCTAATAGCGCGAATGCCCTGATTTGCGGAAACAATTTTTATTAATTAATTTTAAGAAAATCTATAGAGTTTTGTTGAGATAAAGCAAAAAATTACGTCCACTAGAGCGATTTTTTTTTTTTTTAATCGCTTTAGGTTAACCCTTAATGGTCCACTTTTGCTGGTTAATGAACTCGACAAATCGTTTGTTAATTGATGGTTTTATGCCGAGTTTCTTATAGGAAAAAAAAAAAATGCGACCGCTAGAACGTTAACAGACATACATATAGATACGATCTAATTATTATTTTTTCTTTTTCGGTGCCTTGAAGATAAGTTCGATGGGTATTAGAAAAGATTATTCAAAACGAATTCTGTTAGCAAACTCGCAATGGCTTACATTCCTTCAAAATTCGCTAAAAGACAAACATTTAAAAGGGTGCATTCATTGATTTATTATATATTTAAATCGGTGATTAATAGCTTTAGAACATTATAGTATGCTAGTTTAGGGTTTTTGAGTTTTTACTTAAATCTTAGGAGAAGTAAAGCTTGAGAATCGCTTTTGTTTGGAATAGAGTTGGCTGCGTTTACAGTTTTTTTTTTTTTTTTTTTTTTTTTTTTTTTTTGCATATATTTCGAATCATCAGAGCTAAATGCCAGAACAAGCTAATAACGAATAAAGCATTCAACTGTGCACGCCCCTTAAACATTAATATATAATGTATGTCGCAAAAAGTTTATTAAACTTTGAATAATTAGTCGTAGGGCTGGCATTTTATTTTATATTAAAAGCATAAGCCCATTATAACCCAGGGCTACCTGTTAACGGATATATTTTACTCTTATTCTTCCATGTGTTTAAACTTAACTAGAGGTTTTCTTCTTTAAAAATAGTTCAGACGTCAATAGTGCGATGCAATTAAGATTTTATCTTCTTTTCAACCACAAGCTTTGGAGCCTCTTTGCTTGTCCCTTTTTCCTCCATCTTTTACTTAATAACTTCATACGTTTTATATGTTAGTCTCTAGAAATGGGAATAAGGAGCTTTTCAATAGAATATTTTCAGGCAGTTCATTAAGAATATGTCGGTCCTGGAGGTGTAGTGGTAACCATACTTGCCTCCTAAACCCAAGATCGCGGGTTCGATCCCGGCCAGAACCGGGCGTAAAAATCCTAAATATAGCTTCCTTCGGAAGGGAAGTAAAGCCGTGAGTCCCGTGTCATACATTTAAGGCACGATAAAGAACTTCAAGTCCTAAAAATGAGTCCTCTGAGCAAAATTTTTCGGCCATTTCACGCCCTGAATTGAATGGGATACTGATGACCTGGGATGTTTAAGAGCGTCCGTAAATAAACCAAATAAAAAAAATTAAAAACATAACAAGATTCTCCAAATCATCTTTTATAACATTTAATATATGCACTTTCTTGGTATTTGATGATCATTTGTATATTTTCTGTTGCAGATGAACAGAACTTTTATTTATGTTATATATATAATATATATAACATATGCTATACATATATATATAATGTATAGTGAAAATAGTTGTTCAACCACTCAAAAAACAAGAAAAGATTATAGAAGAGCAAATGATTGTTAGACCTAATGGATCGATTCCTTGACAAGTGTATTGCCATATTGACGGTCCTAAAGTTTGAAATACAGTTTAACAAACATTTATGATCATAGAGGAGATATAGAAAATCTAAAATGTATAGCAAATGAAATTATAACTAAAAAAAAGACTTCTTACAAAACAGTAGGTCATTCTTGAGAATTAATTATGACATCCACTCTGCGCCAAATATATTATCTTTACCTCCTAATGTGATTAGGATAAGGACTGTATTTATTTAAAGAGTTCTATTTTGAAATAAGTTTGAAAAACTGCCTCTTCCATCCAGTTTCACATGAACTCGAATGTTAATCTCCCTTTTTAGGGATAAACTATACACTAAACACTAGAGAGTGAACATTTGTATTATAAACGTTCAGAACATAATCAGCCCTGAAGATGTCAGATACACATATGCCAGATCGAAATGTATTTGCTTTCTATCTATCTTTTATCCTTTAACAAATAGGTGTATTAGGAATATGCATAGCTTTGGAATGTCAAGGTATTGTTAACAATTTCCCTCTTTGCCAATACAGAGGGGAAAAAAACACTTAGGTGAAACATAATCAGTGACAGCAGCTCAGTTTTGCCATAGCAAATAGAAATACTTCAAGAAAAGAGTAATCAAGATAACTTTCAACATCTTGCATCAGTAGTAAATACCTTATCTTTTAAACCATATTATGGCCCATGTCGGTCCTGGTGGTGTAGTGGTTACCATACTTGCCTCCTCAACCCATGATCGCGGGTTCGAACCCTGCCAGGACCGATGGATTTTTTTCGGGGCGTAAAAATCCAAAGTATGGCTTCCTTTGGAAGGGAAGTAAAGCCGTGGGTCCCATGTCGTACATTTACGGCACGATAAAGAACCTCAAGCCTGAAAGAGAGGCCTCTGAGCAAAATTTGTCGGCCATTTCACGCCCTGAGTTGTATGGGACGCTGATGACCTGAGCTGTTAAAGAGCGTCCGTAAATAAATAATGCAAAAATATTCTTTTACCCCATGTCTTGCTCACACATAATTTTTGTGATATATTTAAAATTTATAGATAATAATTTTATTTCCATTTGTGAAAGCGTAAAACAACGCTCCGGTATGCAAAAGAGATGCACTGGAGTAAGTTGCAATGAAGCTATCGGTCCGTGAATCGATATTTTGATGATAGAAAATAAGTTTCTTTTGGTAAGAACTCTGGCAGAACAAAACCGCAGACCGCATGGTACGTGAACACCTGCACTGCAGTTCTTTATACAATCGGTGACACATAATGGGCTCTGGTTTTTCCTTTATACACGTAAGCAGGATGGTAAAACCGTGAAACTGAAGGGCCACCATGATTGTGCCACTTGCAAATGCGCCAAAAATGCTTGCTTTAGAGCCATAATATGTTTCTACCAGTAATTCAAAAGCATTATGCAGCATTTTCGTTTTAGGTTGGTACAACGTAACGATGTTAGGACACAATTTTTCGCTGCACTTTCATAGACTGCGGCACATACGTGCGATGTAATTAAAAATTGTGCTTGTAACTACAGATGTCAAAATTGTGTTGATTAAAAATTGTTAAAAAAATGGTAAAAGTTCTGTTGGTTGTCATAGTAGAGGTTCGTTTAAATATGGAGTTGAGTTGCCTCACTCCATGTTGACTTAATTGATTCGTGTATAGTAACTTAGAAATCTGCAACTATTTCCTTTGGTAGAAGTTTCAATCTTAACATTCGCACTTTTCCTTTATGAAACGAAACACCAAGCAAGCTTATTTACTTGGTAGTAAACAAAAAACTGCTGGAATGTAATGTCAACTGTGAAGGAAATGCAATTTAAAATGTTTTGCGCAGTATCTGAAAGTTCCAATTACGTAAATCGCTTCTGCTTTCCACAAATATTTCAAAGTGATTTCATTTCCGAAAATAATCACTTTGCTTTCGCGATCATCCAGTAGCACAAAATCTGCGTAGCTGAGGACAAGTTACTTATAGTTTCGTGAATTTCAAGTATGGTTGTTGGTAGTTTCGGCATATGTGACGTCGTTCGCTGTACATTGCTTCGCGTAATAGTTTAACGTCAGTAAAATGCAATGCACTGGCACAAATCTTGGGATTCTCATTAAATGTTCTGGACATTACAGTGTTTGATTTTTCACTAGCCGCTTTCCTTTTACACGACGCACAAATTTTTGGACGTACAAGATATTTTCCATTACTCTGGTGATTATGACCGACCGATTATAGTTTTCGTATCCATGTTTAAAGTTATTATTTTGGCAGGAACACTTCACTACTCACAATATTTACGAGTGTGTCCCCCAAATCAATGTGTCTACTACTCAAAGCAAACACGCCACCTGGAAATCGTATACTAGCAGATATAAGCGCCTGTCGCCAGATTTAATACGCTACCAACTTCACAAAAACAAAAAATACTTGGCCGAAATGTCATTGGCTCAAAACCCTTACCGCCCAATATAATCATATACTTCTCAATATCAAACAAGCAAGCGCAAAAACAATGGAGTTACGTCTGCAAATCTCTCTTCGTTCTGTTTATGTTAGTAGAGTTATTAATAATGGCTTTAGTTGAATATATTTCATTTTATTCTATTCTCATTAGATAAACTTGTAAGCCGCTAAAATATGTTTTAACAGCATTTATGGAAACAAATCATCTAAAGGTTATGTATTTCTACTATTTCGGAAACTAATTAAATGAAACAGATATTTTAACAATATGTGCAGTGTATACTAAACCTATATGTTAGAGCAAAACCCAAAAGTGTCGTTAATTTTCACCAAACCTACGTCTGCCAAAGCTCGAAATTCGGATTTCGGCTTTCATCAAATTTAGGTTGAAATAATGGTCTTCCTGAAAAGTCTGAATAATTTATATTTAATGCTGACAATGAAAAAAAGATGTGGTTCGCATAAAAATTACAATACATGATTAAATATTAATTCCATTAGGAATAGATTGTCTTATTTTATGAAATTAAACTACAAATCCTATCATACAATGTTTAGCTATAGAAACTTGATATTTTTGATATTTTTTGTTTGAACAATGATTTTTTACAGCCACTTATAAGCTTGTATTTTCTGTTTGTGTGAACTAATTTTGTTATTTTAACACGGTGTTTTCTTTGCTTGAAGTGTGTATACATTTTGACACTCTCTTTATAAGGCAATTGAACTTCTTGAATTGTACATTCATCTTCATTTTAAAATGGTATAGTTAAATATGTTTTCTACATAAATGACTTTCTTTGTAAAATGTTTGAATACCTACCAGAGTATAACGTATTAGGCACCCATATATGAAGATGACAAAATTTCTCGAATTATAGGTTATTCTGTGTAAACACTAAAAATATACAATTTTTTTCGTGAGATCCCAGGACCGATATGAAAGTTAATGTAAGAAGAAAACTGACGAAACCATTCTCCTGGTGGACTAGTCGTAACCATACTTGTTCCTTAAGCCCAAGGGCCAGGGGTAGTAGTTTTACGAAATGTAAAATGACTTCAAGTCTGAAAGAAGAGGCCTCTGAGCAAAATTTATCGGTCGTTTCACTCCCTGAATTGAATAGGACACTAATTCTCAGCGATGTATCCTTTAAGGGAAGTATTAAAAGTAAGGGTGGCCAAAAATTATATTATGGCATTAAAGAAGCCTTTTTTTTTTTTTTTTTTTTTATTGATTTTGCGAGCACTTGTTCAGTTAAAAGTCTATATCTCAAGAAATATTTGCTCTAGAATACTGTAGTTTTTCTTGAATCATAGAAAAAGTTGTATTTCATAAGTTGGCAACGTTTACATTCATGACATCATCCTTTGTTGTTTTACAGTGCTGGAAAAGTTAATTTTTCCATAAAAATCTTTTTTTGACTGCATTTATTGATAAACTACATTTTTTGCACCTGTTTCATATTTTTAGGATCTGTATAAGATCACTTTGAATGTTTTACCACTTATTCATGATATTATTATGATGATGTGAGTCTATTACGGCTAAGCTAGGACAAAAAAGTGACAACATAAAAAAATAAAACTTTGGAAAAAAATAGGGAAAAAGCAAGCATTTGAAAATAATTTACAATTTGCTTCAGATTCATGATATAGTATTGAAAATAGATCAGTAAATTTCAATTATCGTGCATCTGTATGCTGTTAAAGTTTCATTTCATTAGCTTTAATAATCCTTGAGAAAATGGGAACTGTAGTTGGTAAATTAAACAATACAAGGATAGGGCTTTCATACTTGTCTTATACAAACTGAATTTAAAAAAATTCACGATCGGAATAAAGAAGGGGGAAAAACAACAATTGGGTTAGATATATGCTGTGTTATGCTCTAAAAAGGATGAATTTCCCGCAGGTTTCAATAATGTTTAGTATTATATACAAAAAAAAAAAATGCAAAATAAAATCAACACTTTTGTTCTTTTAAATATGAGATCTAAGAAGGTAACTGATTCCCAGGCTGTTTCTTATGTTACATGGGTATGTTTAAAACTACAGCTATCAATGAAATTACCAATAATAGCACTGGTAATAAAAGAACATTAACGAAAGCGCTTTTTGTAAAATAATTCATTTTGATCCTTTAGAGTTGATAATATTGCTCCTTCCTGCCGGCTTCAATTTCTGTTGAAGCGACTATCCTAGCAGGGATGAAGGTCGAGGTTCATTTCAAAACCCTATCATTACTAACTTTTTTGTTTCTTTCCCGGTGAACAAGTGGGCTGTCGATCGATTAAACATTTCAATCGATTAGCTGAAACTCTTCAATTCGATAATCGTTCCATTAATGGAAAGGTAACAACAGCATATCTACGGCCGTAATGGGGTCGTTTCCCCTGAGCCTGAATCAACCGCTTGATTGCATTCAAGAAGAGATGGAGCCATCTACGTAAACACTGCTGAGAAGCGTGAAGCATTTAGAACAAACATTTAAAAGGGAAAAAGTTTTATTTAATGATGTTATTATAGTCTTTAAAGATTTTATATTTAGAACTGGATATTCCGTCCTGAGGTTAGGAAGTAAATGTGTCTAAATTTCCTGCTATGGAGGAGATCCAAATGTCCAGACATATGTACGAACTTGTAAGCAAAGCAAAGGGTGCTTACTGTCATTTGAAATATTAGAACAATGTTAATTTTCCCTACCCTGATGAGAAAAATGTACAAGATGCGTCCCCCACAAAAGGTACAACTATATGTTCTACACCTTTATGTACGTGTTCTATAAGGTTTATAATCCTAGTGACCATAACTTCATAATGTTCCTCTATTACCTGTATAGTACTGTTTGGATATTTTCACAAAGTTCGTCTAGTATACCAGAAACGGGGATTATGAAGCACAAATCCTTAACACCCCCTACAAAAATGCATCACACAATAACAAATTAGAACTTCGTGAAGGATATGGAAAGTCCGAGTGTCTAGAAGTCAGCCACCATAAACAGCTGTTGGAGTAGGCGCCCATTCCACTGACTAGTATGGGACGTCGCCCCATCTTGTTGAAGCACATGTTTGACCATACCGATAATATACCCAAACCCCTGTAAATGTTCAATAGCTTAGTCCTTGTACACTTTTGGTGTGACGTTAATTCTGTTTCCATGTGCATTCTCGTGTAATACGAACCAACGATGCCATCAGAAGGCACAGAGGCCCACACTGGCATTTTCTCCGAGGGTAGCGGTCTCTGAGCATCTTGTTTGGTTTTTCCCAATCGAGAAAACCAGCATTTTGCTTAAGAACATTGGCAGCACATCATAATGAACATGTGAAGTCTGGTCTGGTCATGGAAGACCCTGTATAGCATTTTATTTTGTACTTTGCATACGATCTTTGGTTAGCTTTTATTGTTTTTTTCACGCCGTACAAGGCTCAAAAAGTAGGAAAGAGCACTCCTGTGGACGAAATGCGTCACATTACTTAACATATGATTTCATTTAAGTTAATGACACGATAATAACACAATATACAAGCGCTGTATGTCATTTCTTTTGATTTATAAAGAAAATAACATTCCAGGATTTAATCCGGAGCATAACAGTTAAAATAAATGCCATTATTGCACTTCAACATTAACCTTTAACAATGAGTTAACTATCTTATATCTTACTGGGATACGGAATTAATTCTGGTCTAAACGGCATAGTACAGCATTCATATCACAGACATATAATGTACGTCTCTGGAAAGAATCTTATGACAGAAAGTTTTTTTAAGATTTAAGAATATTTTCTCTGGATAATGCGAAGAATTTAATTTACTTAAATATAAAACCTTAGAGGAAAGTATATCTTCTTAGTAAATTTTATGTATCATCAAGGTTTTTCAAACAAGCACGAAAGATTGGAAAAGTGGCAACATGATTTATTTTTCCCATCTGACAAGATTATCAGAAAACAGAAAATAATTCAAATTTCAATAAAACTTCTAAGTCAGCGGTTTTTAAACTGTGGTTTACGAGATGTATTCTTGTAGTCTGCCAAAATCTAGAACTGATTATACACTTGGTTAGTAAAATTAAACATTAGTCAGCGAAAAATGAGGTAACAAAAGGTAACATTGAGAAGGACAAAGAATTGAGATTTCCGCTGCAAAAGTAATTTCTCATTAAAACTTTTGTTCGGTAGGTTCATCCATTTCATTAGTGTAAGTGCTTATTAATTTCATTTAAGTATACCAAAAATGATACACATTTTAAAACTTCAAAGGAAAAAAAAATTATATCTTTAATTTCTAAAACAAATATTTTTTTAAACTATTCTTTATACCAACTCTTATATTCATTTATGATATAGAATTTAATTCTAAAGTTGTGATTTTAAAGATATTAACAATTAGAATTTTTCTATTTTTAATTTTGAATGATATAAATTTACTTATTTTAACTAAGTCCTTTTTTCAGTTAATGATATTTTAATTACACACATTCAATTCTAAAACATGATAATTTAATACACTTACATTATTATGAAATAGCCTTGATAATTTTCAGTTATTTAAAAAAACGAGCATCGCCTGCTTCTAACTATTAATTCTAATATAAATAGAACATAGTTCTAACTAATGCTGTTTAAAAAAACATGCATACCTATGTCTAAACATTAAAAGCAGTTTCCAATTAAAATAATTTCAAATTATTATTCTTTGTTCAACTGTATAATTAGTTTATTAATGATAGAAGATTTAATATTAAAATATTTGTGTACTTTTGCTGCAAGATTCTTAGCCATGTTGCTTGTTTATTCATGTAGCCTAGAAAACTTCACACAGATTAAAACTGATTACACATTCCATAAATTTATATTGGTAAAATATAAAAATAAGCTTTCTATGGTGAAATTTGGTTTTTATTTGCAAAAAGATTACCTTTTGGCCTAAGCATTTATGTGCTGCCTTAAAAATTGTACATTTCAGCGCATTAGAATTTGATCAATTTTTCTTAATGTGCCTTTTTTTCTCCTTCTTTGATTGATTTATTTTATTTACGGAGGCTCTTTAACATCTCAGGTCATCAGCGTCCCATTCAGTTCAGTACGTGAAACGGCCGACAAATTTTGCTCAGAGGTCTCTCTTTCAGGCTTGAGGTTCTTTTTCGTGCCGTAAATGTACGACACGGGACCCACGGCTTTACTTCCCTTGCGAAGGAAGTCATACTTAAGAATTTACGCCCGAAAAAATCTATCGATCCTGGCCGGGTTTGAACGCGCGACCTTGGGTTTAGAAGGCAAGTATGGCTACCACTATACCATCAGGACCGACTTAATGTAATTCAGTTTTAAATTCTAAATATAAGAACCTTACAGTTGTTTGTTTTCTCTGTTCATAAATTTCGTAAACAATTCATTTTCAGATGATTAAACTCTGTTTAATAGTCAAAACATCATTCTAAATAAAACGTTCAGAAACAACAAGAGAATGTTTTGTTTTGAGAAACGTTGCTTTGATCTGACATTCAATTCACTTTCAATGTATATAATAACAACTGCTACTAAATTTTAATCATAATTTACAAATTTACACTCCAGTTGCCAAGGAACATGCATAAAGATATTATGACAGATGCTTAGTATTAAAATTACATTTTAAATGTAATGAATGTTATGCTCCGAAATATAGTAATACTATTTATGAAGGTATATATCACATATTTAACAGATGAATATTTCTTCTAGTATTAGTGTCGGTCCTGGTGGTGTAATGGTGACCATACTTGACTTCTAAACCCAAGGTCACAGGTTCGAATCCTGCTAGGATCGATGGATTTTTTCTGGCATAAAAATCGTAAGGGAAGTAAAGCCGTGGGTCCAGTGTCGTACATTGAACCTCAAGCCTGAAAGAAGAGGCCTATAAGCAAAATTTGTCGGCAGTTTGACGCCCTGATTAGAATGGGCCGCTGATGACCTGAGATGTTAAAGAGCTTCCTTAAATAAATAAACAAATCAAAATTCTAGTATTAGCAAAAGATAAGCAATTAGGACTCAAAATTAATGTAATCCACTTAAGTGCTTCATTTTTTAAATTCGTGCCTTAAACATGCGTTGCAACACCTACCATCAAAGGAACACGACAATAGTTCTACACGAGGAATGATTTAGCATTTCAACACTTTAATAACAGACAAGAATACTGAATCAACATTCTAACACACATATTTCATAATAAATTAGAGCAGCAAATAACAATGCATCAATAAAGTCAATGCCCTCGGTTTATTCGTATTTGCTAGTCGTCTGCTAGGGTAATTAACATATTTCTTATTATTGTTCGTCATCTTCAGATAAACCGAACAAATGCTTTACTAATCTCAAAATCCACCCACCACTTGCACTGGCTTTAGTATCCGATCTTCCTCGTTTTTAGTGCAATCCTCCAAATCTCTTTAGTCAAAAATATTCATCATCGATCAAATCAAATGATTTTCCGTGCTTTTTTTTTTCTTCTTCTATCTTTTATTTATTTATAAAATAGTTCATGGCTTCAATAGTCTTTATAAAAACGATAACGGGCCTGTTTTTGAAGTAGGTAAAACAAATTTTAAATACATTTCTAATTTTTCAGAAATCACCTAAAGTATAATTAAAATAAATTCGGCTTTTCATTGTTTTTAAATTTAATTTCACATCTCAAGTGCGTTTCCTCAAGCATAACTAGAAACACTGATTACATATATGAAGTTATGAATTTGCAGTTATAAACATATTCACTTTGTTAAATATTACCGTAAGCCTGAAATATTAACAATTATAATTGGTTGTAAGAATGCAAGTGTTGACTTTAGTTCCTCACCGTTCACATATACCGAGGGTGCCAGAAACGTATACACACTCTCACAGTATATATTTAATATATTTCAAAGTTGAACCGAAAAACAACAGTAATGTGTAGTATGATGTTCTGTAAATAGATGTGACTCACATACATTATGATAGCATTGCTACATGACAGGTAAATCAACAATGAACAAATGAAGCCAAGCTTATCATATGATGTTGTGTAAACAGATGTGACTCTCATACATTATGATAGCGTTGCTACGTGACAGGTAAATCAACAATGAACAAATGAAGCCATGATTATCGTAAAGCCGATTGAGTTTCCACCGCGTTCTCCGCATCTAACTCTATTGAACTTCTACCTATGGGAAACTCTTAAGGATGTTGTATACCGTAGAAAACCGCCTCAGTGGCATCACTTCGAGAAGAAATTGAAACGACATGTGCTGCAATCACTCAAGACACTTTCGCAAACGCTGCTCAATCAGTAGTTCAACGTACTCAGAAGTATATCGACGCCTATGATGGACATTTTCAACAACTGTTATAACTGTAAAAGTCTAAAATGATTAGTACTCATCATTTTTTGCTTGTATGAATTCAGTTTTGTTATCTTAACACAGTTTTTTTCTTTGCTTGAAGTGTGTATACATTTTGGCACCCTCTGTAAAAAATAACAATGCAACAAACGGTCCATAAAACAAACAAACTGCATAAGAGTGGATATTAAAAATTAAGGACGCAGAGAAATTAAAAAATTCATCATCGCCACTGAACAGCTGAAGATACCAATAAACTGACACTCACAAGTAAACAGGTTGACAAATAATTTCGATTTAAGAAGTAAACTTGTTGTTAACTATGAATAATTCACTGTTACTTTTGCTATTTTTAATACTTTTATGCATTAAAGCACATACTGACCATATATTACAAATAAATAATAAACGTTTAACTTTTTTGAAAGTAGCTTATAAATATAATTAATAAAATGTATATTTATTTATAATTTTATTTTTTTATTGCTATATAATTTATTTATTCATTTTGCATTCACGATGTACACTCATTTAGTGGTTTGTGTTTTATGATTTCTTTTAAAATCTACATTATATTGTATGTTTTAAATAATAGTGCATTTTATTTAATGAATCAAATGAAAAATGCATTAAATGTTAAAAGAAAAATATATCAAATATAATTTAATGTATAAAAGTCTCGTTTTCAGAAAAAGCTAAAATAAAAAATTATAGAAGTACAAATATAAGTATTACTGACTTTTGCATAACGTTTTAATTTAATATTAATATATTTAAATACGAAGACTATTACATAATAATTTCTGAATAAGGAACACTATGATTGCATTATTAAAGTACGTAACAAATTTGGGTTGAAAGAAATATAATTAAGAAAGTCTATCTTAACAAAAGATATGTAAGTACTTAAACTTTATTTAAAGCAGTATCAGTTACATTGTCTTGAGGAATATAAAATAAAATGAAATAAGACAGGAAGCCACCTGGTTCTAATTACAGACACTGAAATACAGAAAGGAGAAATTTATGCAACCTTTAATGAAAAGCTTTATATCACACCATAAGTAAAGAATACAAAAAATAAAAGTTAAAAATAGCTGACATATTGAATGACATTAAAAAAAATAACAAATTTCACCCTTACATTGCTGAAATTAGTCATAAATTAAAGTTAACTGGTTGAAAAGCGTAAAAATTATACAACAAAGGCAAATATTTTTTCTGTGTGCAATTTTAAACCTTATATAAACTACCTTCAAACGAGAGGCATAAAAATTTAAAATGAACCAGATAAATTAAGACCTAATTCTACCGCTTGTGTTGCCTCGGTATTAAAAACGGCGTTAAACACTATTAAAAAAGATTTAGTTCTAGGAATTACTAATAATTGGCGCTAATACTTATTAGTAAACTTTTTATTATCCTGTAAATTATAGTCACAGAAAAGTTTAAACTTTTGTGAATATAGCGGATTTAGTTAATTAAACATGAAAATGTTTATTTATGCTTTGTTTAAAAAATTTATATGTCGTTCTTAATCTGTCACACATGATATACTTCAGATCTTTAGCTCACAAACCTGACCGTGAACTTATATATGACATTATTGCAATTATGTGTGCATAAATATTTACGTATGCTATAACAATTTCTTCCTACAATCATTGATATTGTGATCGTCATTTTGTGTGTATGACAATATTTAAGGTTTCACTCAGCATTTTTGCAAATAGTCGTCCTAAACGTTTTAATAAACTTTTTTGTGATTCGAGTATTTCTTTTGCCCTCCAAAACTGTTTATATTTGATATAGGGGGAAATGTAGCTAGTGTGGGAAGAATAAAGCTGGAAAGTTTAACTGTACAGTTTGATTTAAGCTTCATATTAACGACCAGTAAATACTATCTCTTCGAAAATACTCAGAAGTATTACTTAATAATTTTTAATAATTCTTTTAACTTCTAAATTCGAATATGTTTACATACGTCATAGAATTCGTTATCCCTCTTATCGTATTATCTCCTAGTGAAACTAACAGTTTATCTTATCACAGAAAAAAGAACTTTTCACCCCCTCGTCAGTTTCTGCATGTTTGGCTTTCTAATTCGTTTTTTTTTTTTTTTTCGGGTAACTGAAGACTCTAGTACTGAGTAAATATTTTCAAATAATGTTTGTTTATTTATTATTCATGTAATATTTCCTTCCCATAGACGGTAAGACAAAATAGATCGCTATTTGAGCCATAAGATAAGTATTTCACATGATTTCCAAAAGATATGATAAATAATTCGAATTTTAATTAAAAACTAACTGGTAAAAATAAAAAATACTGCAATGTCATCTATCGGAGAGAAACGAGACACTAGTAATTAGACCGAGTTAACATGTATAGATTTCTATACGTTTATTTCTGTGTTTCTAGCAATTTACAACAAAGCCCTGTCTTTTCCTATCCATTATGGTGAGAAATGCGCATCCAACAAAATGTTATACCAATAAGAGCGCCCAAGAGACAGTTTTTTCCCCGCTAATATTATTTTGGAATTACTTTAAGTCATAATTGCACTGCCCCAGCCTTGTTACGTAAGCATGTCAATTGCACCTTATTCTATGATGTTTCACCTGTCGTCAGTAAGACAGTAAAACTCTGTTCATTGCACGAATGTAGAGAATTATTTTTAATAAAATATCTTGCTTAAAAGAGAACATTTTAAATTAATAGAATCCATTTCGCTGTAGGCTACCAGAAAGTAATCATTATGTAATAAAAAAGTAAAATAGTTGACAAATTCCACGCAGTGTGACTTTTAAACTCTGAAAGCGATAAACACTAATGTTTGCTCTACTGGGCAAAGCTGCATATCCACTTTCAGTTTTTGCATTTGAGTAGAAAGATGTAAAACTGGATAATTTTCAACATTTCTTGTTTAATATTAGTGTACAAATAATTTTGTTACATAAAATACGTTTATCTGTCACTAATATAGCGAGTGAAGGAAATTGGCGTATGTTCTCCAAGAAACACGGTGCAGAAATATGCACAATAGATAGCGCCTTCCATCTTTCCTTTTCCCGAGAGACTTTTCTTATTTCTCACATTTATCTTTGCATTTTAGTGCTTAATATTTAACATAACGTTACTTTCGTTTAGTATTTTTGCGTTCCTAAGTTTTAATTAACCTTTTATAATTTTGGTTCCGAAATAGTGTTAAACTGATACAAATGCGAACGTTTTTCCGTTTACACTAAATATTAAGTTGGTATCCATAACAATGACCAGTGCCCTGTGATGCTAGTGATCTAGTAAAACTAATTTCCATTCTATTGTATTGTACATATGTGCGTTTCTAGAACTCAGAGCGTAAACTATTAATTATTATTACGACAGACTGATGTTATCAGCGTGCGTGCTTGTTTTATCAGTGTTTTGTTTCACCAAACAATTAGTCTTTAATATTGCGATTTGTTAACTAGCGGAATTCTACTCGCGAATTTCGATCACATTTTAGGTTAGGTATTGATTTTATTAATAAAGCTCGATGCATTTTATTATAAATCTCATTAAGGGATATTTATGTAATATGTGGTCCCATATCCACCACCCATTCTCGTACTTCTTGAATTATCTTTTCACCTGAAAAAATACCATAGAAACTGAGGTAGTCATACATTTTGTGAATGTAAAATAAAAGTACTTACACATAGTAACTTTCTTCGTGTTAGGCCAAAACGTGTTGCTCACATATGCTTTGTCTTTCTCTGGTGTAATTAACCAGAACACTTTCACAGTTAGGGCTATTATTTTCCACATTTCGACTTTGTCTTTCTTCGTACTTCTGTTGCAGAATTGCCCAAATAATACTTCTTTATGCTCACTAATTAAATGTAACACTGTTACTTTGTTTTGAATTAGAGATTCCTTCCAATATGGTACACATAATGCTATTTCTTGGCTTGAATAAACGATTTAAAACACATGCCGCGTAAACAAAATCGCATCAATAAACAAACCACGGAGCAATAAATATCCCCAAAAGAGCCTTCTCGACGCTCGGATACAGTCGCTACACCAATAATTTTGACAAGTGACTGTTGAAAATGTTTTACGATTCTACTGTTATAGCCTAAATGCTCGTGAAACACATTTTATTAGAGCTGGTGGAATTGCGGCTAGTAACTAGTAATTAGTAAGCTAGTAAACTAGTTATTTCGTGAAACATAGCCCAGGATATAGTAGTTTTGAAATGTTTCGTTGAGGAAAACTGTAGGCAGAATGAACGTAGCTTTAAATGCATGGAATATATGCTTTCCCTACACAAAGGTTTATTTCTTTTCCCGTTTTAATGTTATCTCTGCGCTGTAATAACTTTTATATAGCGCCAGTATTTCCAATTCTTTTTTAATCTGAAGCAATCTGAGGTTTATTAACCTATTTCTTCTTTGTGGTGAAAATAATTTCTAAAATAATGATCATTCTATCATGTGCTTTACACTAAATGCGACATAGAATTTTACAGTCGGAAATAACTATGCAGGAAACAGAATCTACACCGTTCTATAGCAAAGCAGTGATATCCCACCGCTTGAAACGAATGTCTCTTTGAATCTTCAACTGCCATTACGCACAACTCCGAATTTCATGGCTAACCAGCTGTCATTTTAATTTTTGAGAAATAAGAGAAAGACATTACCGGTGACGGGTTTCGGTGTAAGAAGCCATAGTAAATCCACGTGACAAGATGGTGACTTGTGGTTTAGACCACACCGTATGCTCGTTCACAATGTCAAGAAAACGTGAGAAGCATTACTTTGTTTTGCTTTGTCTCCAAGGAGCAAATAAATAATGAGGAAAAAAACTTTTTATAACAAGACAACGTCAATGCCGAAATAATTCATAAATTACATTTATTTGGAATTCCATATTTCAGCATCATTAAACCATCATGTGCACATTTTTTAGAGCTTGAAGATAGTAATTTGGTCAAAACGAACCCACTGAGAACAGAAATTCTATTTGGTAACGCAATAAGGGGATGCGCAGACACTTAAAATGCTTTTCTCGTCTTCTCAAGAGATACACTAATATTCTTTTCTTTTTACTTCCATTTTAAGTTCCAAATGTTGCTACAGGCTCATTTTTCTTTTTTCTTCCATTTTAAGTTTAACATGTTGACATTTCCGTCACTACATATGTCCAGTTGAACAGATTTTGAAGAAAAAAATCAATAAAAGCTGAAAATTTCTTTAAAATAACAACTTGGAACTGAAGATTTTTTCTTAATAAAACTTTTCTTAGTTATAAATCTCGTCAAATATTAAAATAAAGATTGTTACAACTATTTTCCCCGTAATAAATTCAGGAAAATGTTGAATGTGTGTTGCTATAAAGCTCGCAAGTGTGTAATATTAGTTTCAGATACTAAAACTTTGATTTGGAAGAGAAATATGCTCATTATGTGCAACTATACCTGGAAATAATAATAAAAAAAGTTTCACTTTCCATAAATTGTATTTATGTTATCAATAATATCATATAAGAAACCTCAACAATTTCTTGTACAGTTCTTCCCTTTACTAATTCAGTCCCACACTTTACTTCCTGAATCTTTACTTAATCCTCATCATTCTGCCTCAGAAATCTTTGAGAAAGAGGTTGCTTTTGAGGAAAAATTGAGGAAATATATTTTATTATATCACTGGCTTTAATAGCTATCAGTGAATTACATTTTTGAGATTAATTTAATCAAACTTAATTTGCAGTGTAATTAGGAATGTTCTGTAACTTTAATGTGTTGTTTTACTCGCTGATATTGTATTTGATCTGTATATAGGTGTGTTGTACGACGCCACGTTACATTCTTCTTGCTTTTAGGAATGGAAAGGGTTTCTTAACTTCAGAAAAATCCTTAATCAAACTTTGTATTTTTTTTTAACTCATTGATTTGTTTTAGATCATTTTGCAGGCTTATCCAAACATTAGGCGTGTATATGACATCCTGTCTGCGTTTATTTACCTCTAATTGCACAATGTCCCGACCACATGTCATATACATCGCTCTTGGTGGTGTAGTGGTAACCATACTTGCCTTGTAGAAACAAGATTGCGGGTTCAATCCAGGTCAGGTCCATGGATTTTTACGGGTGTAAATGTCCTAGGTATAGCTTCATTTGAAAGGGAATCGCTGTCTCAGATTTACAGCACGTAAGAAGAGGTCTCTGAGCAAAATTTATCGGTCGTTTCACGTCCTGAATTGCATGGGATGCTGGTGACCTGATATGTTAAAGCGCTTCCGTAAATAATTCAAATAAATACATAACATGCCATATACGAATGCACACATGACATATGAAATAAAATGTACTATGAATATTAGATAAATAAAATACTTCACAATAGTGTTATGTCGTTTAAATTTGTGTTAACTGCCTGCCTCCAGAATAACACGTGATATGAGCCCATGTGCTTATAAAGTTTAGTGTTAACAAATAGATATAAAACATTTCAGAAATGTTTATAAGTATATAATTATAACCCATAAAGATGTGGTGGAACTCACAGCTAATATCAATAACTTCTTAATATATTTCCACCTCCCCCCCCATTCTTGGAAAAGTAAATTTATAACTTAGATTGAATCAAACACACTAACGAAGGCTTTCTAGTAGTAGTAATGAACGTTTTATTGTATTAGTTTTAGAATACATTCAAATAAATACAACTGTAGCATGGACCTTAGGGCCGTACATTTTAGTATCGTCATATATATACACATACATACATACATACATACACAAATCTACATGCATACATACAAATATACAAATACTTCGATATATTTAAGTTTTCTATTAATAATTTTATATACAAATACATAAACGTGAATGAAACCCTTACTCTTGAGCCCCCCTTCCATTTATTCACACCCCCTCTCCAGCTACCCCCTCTTCACTATAGCCATTAACCTTCTTTGCCGGGTCTTCTCTAGAAATATTCCCAAATTGTGTAAGTATCTCGCATGCGCCAACACTTTTCGACAAATGTTCAAACTTCTTTTGGCATTCAAAAATTACGATGATAAATGCTCATTTCTAAAAATCTCAAGTTTCCTTGCATTCTGTCAAAATATGCCACAACGTATCGCTTTCTCCGCACAATTGACAAATTCTTTCCCCGAGAGTATTTACTGTTTTGTTTGCTTTCCAAACCCCTAATCTGAACCATGCGAGACCCCTTCTTTCTTCTCTGTCACAAATATCTAGCAATCTCCTCTCCCCCACACCGGAAATATTTGAGCCTGCAGATTAAGCGATACTTTTTCTGCGCATTGAGATTCAGTATTTTGCCTATCTATATCTCGCAAATGTCTGTTAATATTTTCCAACTATTTCGTGTAATATCCAATCCCCTTAACCAAATACACTCCAATCCAATTTTGTCTAAGCATTTCCTTATTTTTGATGCCCAACCCATATCCCCCCTTATTTGCTCCCTTAGACAGACTGCTCGAAGTGTTTGATCCTCCCGTATTATTCTTAACCAGTACTTAATTGTTCTTATTTTTAAATTCACACTGTAGGCTTCCTATAATCTCAGAAAACTTTCCAAAGGGACATATTTAGAGACAATGCAAAATAGACACGACTACTGAGTGATTGTTTTGTTTGATTTGGTTAATTTACGGACGCTCTTTAACATCACAGATCATCAGCGTCCCATTCAATTCAGGGCGTGAAACGCCGACAAATTTTTCTTTCAGGCTTGAGGTTCTTTTTCGTGCCGTAAATGTACGACACGGGACCCACGGCTTTACTTCCCTTCCGAAGGAAGCCATACTTAGGATTTTACGCCCGAAAAAATCCATCGGTCCTGGCCGAGTTTGAACCCGCGATCTTGGGTTTAGAAGGCAACTATGGTTACCACAACACCACCAGGACTGACTTAAACTATTGAGTGAATATTTCAATTATCTACAACAATAGTTTCACTTAACTTCTTGAACACGAAGATCTGTTTTCTAAACCTGAAAGCATACGATGCTATTAATAAAGATAAAGTGAATATTTTTTATTCTAAGTTAGCAAAAATGGTTTTAATAAAATCTTAGAACAACTGGTATATTTGGTTTGTGTACGTGGTAAAGAAACGTCAATGTGTTCGGGAATTAATGAGGTTTTATTTCTAAAAGCCTTGGTAATACATCCGCCATTCATTTGTTCAACAAACGTGATTTTTTCTGCAACATCATTCTAGTATTGAGAATTTAGACTCCCCATTTACTCTAACACTTTGTGTTACCATTCCTACTTAATTCGAAAAAGAGGTAGATATGTATTACAAATTAAATATCCTCCTATTAGTTTTACCATTATTAAAGAAGAGTGCTTTATTTGCCCAAGAAAAACTGTTTAGCCAATGATTTACTAGATAATTTACTACAGTTGGAGCAGATTCACGAATTTTCTATCAATTTCTTTGAATGCAAACAATGCTTTAACTACTGGATATTCCATAATAAATACCATTACTGTTAATTTCTATTACATGTTTATCATATCATTGGCACTGAATAACAAATTTAATATTGGATTTATTATTTATGAGATATGGTATTTATATTGTATTCTGTTATGCTGAATTCAAACACTCCTTAGAATTTATGTAATATACATAATGTTGTACTAAATTGCATACTTTTCATATTGGAGAGTATTACAGAAAAATTATAATTTAACACGGGTGCTATTTCATTCAACACGAAAATTGATGGGACGCAGGTAATATCCTGCTCATTATTTTTGCAGTGTTTGGCAAGTCTTTTGAGATTCTCGTATGAAGGCCTTGCATGTTTGACTCTTACGTCAATTTACACACACACACAAAGGCTTACTGCGCATGCGTGCAAAAGTTAACGCTGGTGTGCCAGAAGTTCGTTGTTTATTGCACACTCGTTGTTTGTTTAGTGTGGTGGAAGTAAGGTTAGCGATACCTGTATCCCCCGAACATCAGACTTGGGGAGAAATATGCATAGGGTGTTAGAGGAGAGAAAACCATTTCTGTTCTACACAGGGAACATTGTGAGTTGGAGTGGCAAACGAGATTTTGAGACTGTCTACTGCGTTTCATCAACAGACGTTAACAGTTAACCAGATGTTAGACTGCTTTAACATTCACATTAACTAAAATCCTTTTTCATCAACCAATGTTAACTTTAACAAAGTGTTAAATTTCGTATTAAGTTAGCATCACGTTTCCCTGGTGTTAAAAGTTTAACAACAACTATCAATTTGAAAATGGGGCCATAAACCCAGTTGTAGATGTCGAAATTCTATATTTGGATATGTTAATTCGTGCATAACAGAGAAAGGTGTATCAGATGTAATGACTGAAATTTTTACGCAAAAGAGAATATGAAAAACATTCGCCATAGGGCTGTAGATGAAATACAGAGAGGTTAGAACATCTTTGTGTCTCTGCTCCTATTAATATTCCTTGCGTGAGCCGTGTGTTATAATTACTCTATGCAAACAGAAGTGAATCGGAGGGCGTTTATAAGCCTTTTAGTTATAACACCGCCTTCTCGATCCGTGCTATTTGCAATACTCGGGAAATGTAACGTGTTACCTAATATTATCCTGAAAAAGCTTGATGGAACACAGGAGTCTTGACAATTTATCATAATATTAACATGTCAGTTCTTATCAGGGATCACTGGTTTTTTGATGGGGATAAATCACAGTTCCATATATTCAACTATAAGAGACCATTCACAGTAATAAAAAGTTTGCGCAGTGGGTTCCAAAACAACTGACGGAAGAACAAGAGCCATAGAATGGCTGTATCTCTGGGTCACCTAGTTTAGGTTAGGTTAGGTTAGGTATCTGCAGCGATACCGTAGACAGTAGTATGTAAGTTTACCGGCTACGAAATATGGTGCCACCATTTTAAGCCCGAAACGGTAAAGTCAACATGGAAACACAAGCTCAGGAAAGTTCATGACGGTGTTGTTGTTGTTGTTGTTGTTCGGTGTTGTTGTTGTTGTTGTTGTTGTTGTTCTTCTTCTTCTTCTTCTTAACTACCGCTGTATGTCTGAATCAAAAATAAGACACCCTCCACACACGCCCTGGAAACACTTCAATGTCTTCCTACTATCCAGACCTGTTCATTTGTTGATCTGGGCATCGGTCTGAAACAGACCAGGAATGTACAACCGGCTAAGATTGCAGATCCGTCAGCACGTAAAATATTTTAAATCTAGCTATTATTTCGAGGTAATAACATTTTGGTCCTGACCCCTTTTCATTTTAGTTCATACTCTATCTCAAGAATTTCTTGATGGGATGTTGCTCCATGTTCATAGCTTACAAACATCGTGTAGAAGGATTTTTGGGGAGAGAGAGAGGGGTCAGAACCTGAATTTTTATAGGTGGAAATTTTGATAGCAAGAAAATGTTTAAAACCCTTTCATTTCTCTCTCGTTCGTCCTAATTTTACACGAAGTATTAGTAAAAACATTTTACATCTATCAATCCATAACCTACGGGGTGGATAAGGTGGTAGCCTTAAGGTTAGCATTCGGGAGATACCTTGGGGCCGATCATCCTGGCTTTTGGTCTTTTTTTTGTGTTTGTGTTTGTTTGTTTGTTTGTTTGTATTTTTGGTTTTTTTTTCCGCTTGTCGTTTATACGATTTTTCCACTCTCCCATGTCATATGTTTTATCGAAAGTGCCAGGCGAGATGGGCTGGTGCAGTGAGACGATGGTTTGCGCTTTGGAAAGGTTTCTGCCTCGGCGTCTGGCATGGAAGGGCTCGAACTTCTTGAAAGGGACTGCAACAGCGTCGAGGTATTTTATCTGGAAACATGTTACATCCCATGCAATAACCGACATTTGATCTCATTCCTTCCTCACCCCATTGGGATCGTAGGCACAAACTGCTATCGACTGAGCAAGGATATCTAAGTATCTTCCTCAGCCCGAAACAGCCCAATCCAATCCATATATGGTTTAGATATAATATTCTTTTCACACGGCACTATAGGTTAGGTTAGGTTAGGTTAGGTTAGGTTAGGTTAGGTTAGGTTAGGTTAGGAGGTTCTCTTTCGAAAAGACCAAGTTTTAGTGTCATAGCGAAAGTTTTGGCATGAATTCCATTTGCACAAGAAACACCAAAACTTCGTATTTGCTCTTTGTAGTCCTAACAATGTTTCAACAACTTTAATTGAACTCGTCCTGCTTAGAGTAGTTCCATATCGCCATAAATGTCATAAATTGTCACTGCATGAACCAAGGGAACAGATCGTTCTGCATTTGTTATTTAGTGGCACAGCTTTCATGCTTGTCTAGCGCATCATCCAGGCTGTAATTTGTACCAACAGATTTGCTTCTCATTTTCAAGCTCACGCCAGAACATTTAATTTAGCCTGAATGCGTTCGATTCTGAACCTTCAATTAATAAATCGGGACTTGATGGGACTATTTCTTCTACGGCAACACATTTTTCAATCTTTAAGTGCAGGTTCACAAGGAACAAAAATGGGTATCTCGTTACTAAATAACAAATAATGTTGAAATATTTTAATATTCTATATTTTTTCCCCTTAGACTCTATTTTAGTTAGATGGATGTGTATTATATTTTATGGGACTGCAAAAAGAAGCTAATTTTTACCGATGTATAAAAAGCATTAAAAAGAAAATAGAGAAAGTGGCGCTAAAATACCACCATAACTATTGTCAGTGGTGTATTATTTTATCTCCTAATGTCAAAGTAACTTCTAAGTAACTAGATCACAAAATAAACATTGACTTAAAAACTGAGGATGCCAGAGAAAAAATTACCACACCATTACGTTCAAATGCTCAAGTTATTTTCTTATAAAAGTTTTCAGGCTAGTCACGAATCCCATTTGCTTTTACGTCCTACTCAAACTAATGAACACAAAATCGTCAAAAATGTGTAAATAGCATTAGGAAGCACCTGGGCTGGGTGTATGGGGGCAGGCGTTATCATGAAGAAGAATAATGCCGTTCGATAGAACTCCGGGACCTGTCTGCAAAGTGCTTCAATTGTTTATTATTTATTTATTTATTTTAATTGATTGTGGTACTGTACCAAAAAAAAAAAAAACTGGCAAGGGAAGTCGAAGAGGAACATTCCCCAGAGCTACTGTTAGCAACTTTGGGCAATTTCGGCTGAGGAGAATATGTGCGTTTGAATTTACATCTCTCGCAATTGCTCATCCAGTTTTCTTCCTACCGAAAACGTCACCAGTTCCTGATCTCTCCATTTCAACATTTTTGGAGACATTATGTTTTAATTCACTTCACGTTAACTATGGCAATGAACCAAAGAAGGATTTTAAATAATCATAGCTGTATTTATGTTGCTTCAGTATTGTTATAGTTTTGAATTGTTTTGTAGCAAATTTAAAACTCGTTGAATGCTTTTGGTGGTGGATTTAACCCCAAACAAAAACAAAATTGTGTTATTTCTTTGTTTAATGTTCCATTGTGCAGTTATCATTCCGTTTGTTATTTATTTTAAATAATTTCGAATTAACAAACATTTTCTGTGGATTCTCTTATTTAAATATTAATAGAAAATTACGAAGCTCTGGCCTATATTTAAAGACCCTCAATCTCGTGTTTTATAAGCAATGTAAATGTTTGAAATGATAAAACTAAATAATAATGTTATTATAATAAAAGCATCATTAAAGTCGGCGTTAGTACGTTCGAAAATCAAGGTTAAAGTAACAGTAGTTTAAATTTAAAGTACCCTGAAGTTGAATTTCTTAATAATGGACAAATCTTCATCATTCCGTTAACAAAACATTTGAGGTACCGTCACAAATAAAAGCGAATAAAAGCATGATCTTTTTTAGAATGCAGTAATGGAGGGGAAGAGATTGTATGGGAAAAACAGTAGCATACAAAGACGAAGCAAGAACCCGAAATACGCATTCTAAAAGAATAAATGCATGGCGGCGACGATGTGGCCAAAAATGGCCACCATTTTGTTGTGTTACTCTCTCGGCAAGTTCAGGAAAACGATGTGGCAATTACATCAGCCACCAGAGCGTACAACCGAGACATCATTACGGCAGAGCCGGACGGAAAGCTATGCTGCTGCTGCCATTATTATTATTATCATTATTATGATGATTATTATTATTATCATTATTATGACGCGACGCAGCAAGAAGCACACACCGAGTCCAAAGAAAATCAACCAACCAAACTGGCAAACCAGTAGCGGGGAGGAGTTTAACACTGTGGAAGCAACCAATACCAAGACGAGAAGATAGACATCATTGAGTTCCCCAGCATCTCCGCCCATGGGGACTCTGGAAAACGCGCGCGCGCGCGTGCACACACACACACACACACACACACACACACATACACTCTCTCTTGAAACTGGTCATCTTCCTCCTATCCCCCCACATTACCCTGCACTCTCTGACACACACGGACTTTATAACATCATCACATTTTTCCTAAAAGCATCACTGCATTAAGTGAGGTCTTGACAGTTTACTGTGGTTGTTTCAAAATCGTGGGAACAGGCAGAAGGTGTGACTGGACTGCATTCTTGTACGAGTATTTTGCTGGTGTTCACCACAACTGGATGAAAGATTAAACGTCACTCTAGCAATGAGGCATTCTTTATGTTTCAGCAACGGCCTTGAGCTTTTAGAGTTTTCCCTTAGGATTAATATAGAACGAACTTCAACGTCGTCAAAATAAAAACTCCGCTAGTAATTGTCGATTTATAACAACAGGAGCAAAACCATTTTGTATAGCTCTAGAGCGCAGCACACCAACACTATCCAAATTAATATTTTTGGCTGAGGAATGTGGCTTCATTAATGCTAATGTTATTATGGTCCAATCTAGTCTAGACTGGTAGAAACAACTTGTTTGTTTACCAAAATATATACAAATATAATTTTTTGCTGTTTGTATATGGGTGCAAAAATCTAAAGATGAAAATAATGGAAAAGCTGAACGTAAAATATTCAACATGACTGCTTGAAAAAGTATCATGTGAAATTTCAGCTTATGAGGTGCAGTAGTTTGAGAGATATTTCAATTTGAATTATTAAGCTCTATCAAATTATTTTACCTGAGTGACGAATTTCAATTTGAGGTTTGAAATTTCAAATATTTTGGTTAATATTAATTTGTATTGCCTATACTTTGCAATAATCTATATACAGTACGTCAAAAAGCCAATTTAGCTTTTAGACCCAGTATCTCAGTTCAGGCTTAACCTTAGTTCGGAGTTTAAGCGTTTTACAGTATACAAATTGAATGAAAAGCTTCGCTTAATTGACTCTTGGCTTAAACTGAGGAGAAGAATGGCTTAAGCAAGGTTAGTATTGTATGTCTGAATGTTTACGGAAGAAGAAGATATAAGTGATGAAGAAACTCAGTTTCTTCTACCCCAAATTGAAAGGATAAGGAGACCAAGAATATTAAGGACACATTCAGATTATTTTAACCTACGAGAGATTTAGGTTAAATAAACAGCAAACATGATATAAAAATCATTGGAAATGAAATAAAACATGCAACACGCTGGTAATAGTAATCCATAAATTATATAGGCATAATTTATTTTAGAAAACCTTTGAAAATGTTTAATAGCGATTTAATAATTAAAATTTCAGGAACAATGCTCTAACGGCGGAAACAATATTTCTTCTACTTTTGAGATTATACGCAACAGGCTGTATGCTGATAACAACATCCGATTTCTGCGGCAACATTCAGCAGAGTGGTGAAGAAGGTTTCGCATCCTATGGAACTGTTGAGAGAAATGTTTATAAAATTTCCTTCAACACATGAAGAAAACAGAGAGAAATTATATACAATAGCAAAATTTGCTGTTTTTGTCTCTCATTTCCGAAATGAATATTATTATATTATAGCCCCACGTTTTATTTTCTTAACTTAGCAAAACTGTAAAAGATAAACGTTGAATTAGATGCGCTGGCCCATGCATTGCCAAGGTGAAAGAAAGTTTAATTAAGCTAGGACTTAAGCTTCAATGTGCCAATTAATATGAAGTCAGTCAAATGAAGGACCACTTTAGAGATGCGAATATTTGTATTATAAACGAATTTCATGTCCTCTCTTTTTGTATATCAGAATTATAAAAGGATGTTAATAAAATAAAGTTAATATTATCTCAGTTTCCTAATGGATTGCTATGAAGTTAACGGTTTCTTTTATTATACTTATAATGAAAGAGATTATTTAGTTCGTTTGTCTACAGTTATTGTGTTAGAGAAAGAAATTTTAACCCATACTGAAAAAGTTGAATTGTCCCTAATACCTAGAAACACCTTATGGCATTTATGGGAATAAATAATAAAAATATTATGAATATTTTAGACAATTTACTGTTGTTGTTCGTTTGATTTACTTATGGACTCTCTTTAACAGCTCAGATCATCAGCGTCCCATTCAATTCAGGGCGTGAAACGGCCGACAAATTTTGCTCAGAGGCCTCTTTTTTCAGGCTTGAGGTACTTTTTCGTGCCGTAAATGTACGACACGGGACCCACAGCTTTACTTCCCTTCCGAAGGAAGCCATACTTAGGATTTTTTACGCCCGAAAAAATCCATCGATCCTGGCCGGGTTTGAACCCGCGTTCTTGGGTTTAGAAGACAAGTATGGTTACCACTACACCACCAAGACCGACAGAGAGACAATTTACTGTTGGAATACTTTTCAAAATTAATTTCTACTAATTCTAGCATTTTATTAACGATCTTACCACCAATAGGGACTGTTTGTAATTTTGGTTTTAAAAAAATGTAATTTTGGAGAAAAAAAACTATTTTCTAGAGTTTAAAGGGATGGGCAAGGTTCTTTAAATATTTAAAAACGGCGTCAGAAGCAAAAGGTATTGTAAAAAGTTCAAACATAAACCAAGACATTTTTATGCAAAAATATACATTCTGTAGTTTTGTCAATTTTTTTTTTTTTTTTTTGCCAAAACTCAGTGACATTACTTAAATAATAAGTTACTTATCAGAGCCAACTATTTGTTTTCCATGTAGTAATTTTTCTGCCGAAACATTATTTTTAGATTAAAGTGAAGTTGTTACTACATTGCTTCCCTTAAACTGATGAAAGGTTCTAATCAAAGCGATCAGATTAATTCCAAATGTTTTGGGAGAACCATAGTTCTTTTTAATAAATGGCAAATTAGAAATTTTAAGATGGGCTTGAGAAGAATGGTTGTATATAATTTTCTTAATCAACTAGGATACTTGTGTTAACAACTTCTTTATTAATTCTATTAACTTTTACAATAAGAACGCAATTCTCCTATCCCCACTGTCTTAATGCTCCTGTTACACGAGTATAGTAAATACTTTCCTCTCCGTAGTTCTATTAGTTACCGCCAACTGAATTAAACCCAAATGTATTGACTTAGGCCACATTTTGAGTAATATAGGCATCTGGGTTATGTGCAAATGAAATGCATACCATCTGAGTATTGACACTTAATATAGAAGACGCGCTACAATTTGATCTTATTTCCTAAGTTCCTCAGTAATAAACCATGGTTTAACAGGACGTTGTTGTAATCACCAATTGCAGAACAAGTGCTACTAATGAAAGCATTTCAAAATACACAACCCTTCGATTTAAAACTCTTATAACCAACTCGGTGCCATTTCTGAAAGATATTAGTAATCAAAATTAATTCTCTACACATTTGAGTCGTACTGAAGTTAACACCTATCAGGCAGAAATATGTTGAAATATCCTTCGGATATCTGAGAAATATTTCTATGATTTAATAATTTTAATAATTTCTATGATTTAATTTTAGCGGTTTGCGCTAAAGAATAGAAGGGTACGTGCCCTCCCTTTAACTTTGAATCATAAAAACCTTAGATAATCATTTCATAAATTGTCAAATAAACAAAGATTATAGAATTCATAAAGCAACGCTGAACGTTTCAGCACCTGCATTGTAGTATACAAAAGAAGCGCGAGATTTGCACTGCTTCTGTGAATGCAGGCTACTTGGTATGTGTATGAGTGAAGAGAACGGGCTAAAACACATTTCAGGCTTAGCTGGGCAGAAATGCTTTGGTAAGGAGTTATTATGAAGCTTTGAGTGATGAGATGAGAGGGGTGTCAGTGAAATCGCACGAAGGACACGCAGAATCTGTGGACATTCCACGCACATGCGCACTGTCCTCCTTATCGTAGCGCCTGCAGGGGAAGATTCCCTAAGTGAACTGTCGTAAGGTTAATGTTATTATTTCTATCAGCTGTTTGCTCCTTCGCGCCAATGGCTTATGAGGAATCTTCCACTACAAAGGCAACTCAATTAACATTACGTTTTACAAAGAACCAGCCAGCTTTGTCGTAAATAAGAGTAAACCTTAATGATTACTAACAGGAGGCTTATGAGATTAAATAGATATTTTTGGCACTTCTGCCTATCAATGGTTTGTTGAACATTTTAATTTACTATCAAGCATAAAAAAAGTTACGTCGCTGACAGTTATTTAAATATGCTGTTGCATTTTAAGCATTTACATTTACTGTAGATATTATTTTTTTGTTTCTGCACAAGAGCACGTAGCGAAACTATTAACAAAGATCTGAAATGCATGAGAAATTTATTTTTCCTGGCAGTAGGTTTTCGAATATCAGTGTGGTAAATTCATGTTCATGGATTCCATGCAATGTTATTTTTATAAGTTGTGCCCCATCTACTAAAATGTTCACAAGCCGTCCCTGAATTTTAACATTCATATATTAGGTGGTAATGCGGAAGTTTTAACTAAAACGAATGAACCATACCTAGCATTAGCCTTTTCAGAACGAAAACTGGAAGTATGAAGTCATGATAGTACCACCTAATAATCTCACCATCCAAGTGATATTTATGTAAAATACACATACGAGGGTAAGTTCATAATTTTCCGGCCTAACCACTTTCTAGGTATGATAAAGATAAAAACTGTATTTCACTTTTCAATATAGTGACCCTTTATTGCAATACACTTCTCACATCTTTGTATTAACATTTCAATCGCCCACTAAATATTCAGAAGTCTTGTCAGCAAAATGGGCATAAGCAGCATCCATTACTTTTCCTCGTCACACTTAAATTTCCTTCCTCGAAGATTCTCCTTGAGTTTTGAGAAGAGGAAATAGTCACTAGGAGTTAGATCTGGGCTGTAGAGTGGATGGTTGATCTCCTTTAAGCCACATTTCTTCACAGCTTCCTTTGTAACAAGAGCTGTGTGCACAGTCGCATGTCGTGAAGAAGGCTCACACCACCACTCAACTTTCCTCGTCTTTTCTCTTTGATGGAAGCATGTAGCCTTTGCAGCAGGCCAGCATAGTACTCCCCATTTACTGTGGTGTTCCTCTCCTAGAAGTCAATGAAAGTATTCCTTCACAGTCCCATAAGATTGTGGCCATATCTTCTTGGTTGGTTGAGTGACCTTGACCTTTGGAGACGATGCTTCATCCGATTTACGCCACACAATTGATTTCCTTTTGGACAAGTGACCATAGTAGAAGACCATAGTTTCATCTCCTGTAACAATGGTTTGCATAACTTCCCTCTCGTTGCCACGACAGAGCTCCAAAATGCCTGATAACATTATTTTACTGTAGAATATAAGGGGTTGCTTCCCCATAAATACCTTTCGATCACTATTTAATTTCATTTGGAATAGGTCCTTCTTTTGTGAAGAACTTAATAACAGCTCGAAACTCCATTTTGAACATGTCACAATCTTCTATGAGTAGCCTTCTTTATGCAACTATGTCTGAACAACTGAACAGAGAGGAGCGGCAGTTACAGCTGCAATTGTTTACTGAACAGTTAAGGTATGACACCAGAAAACGTTTTACTGAATCGTTTTAGCACCAATCTTTAATTGTTGTGTTGTATATAGCCCTTGTTGTTTGTTTTGGAGTTTTATTGATACAATTTTAGACCATTATAAGACTGTTGTGTTATCCGCTTTTGCGGCTGTGTTTTAGTACCAGTCTCTAGTTTGTTGAACATTCTACCCTTGTTATTGTTATGGGTTTTATTTTATTGCACAAAGTGCTACTGTTAATTAACTTGCACTGATTTTGTGTTAATTAATGCTTTTTTTTAAATTCAGGCGCAGTTTTTAATGTGTTTGGGTGCTAATGACCATAGCCTGTTTTAGCAATAATCATCATCACCAGATAAAGTTTTGTGAAGGCGATAATCCTTACCGACGAGGCCAAAAGCCTACCCTCGTACAATGAGGTGAGATTCTTACGGATATTGTCTTACAACTATCTATTAGACAACAGTAATCTTAGAAAAGAGAGTTCTTATTCTAAATATAATGAAAATGCATATATTTAAACTTTCAATAAAGTGCCTGAATG
This sequence comes from Metallyticus violacea, assembly GCA_030762175.1. Classification (NCBI taxonomy): domain Eukaryota; kingdom Metazoa; phylum Arthropoda; class Insecta; order Mantodea; family Metallyticidae; genus Metallyticus; species Metallyticus violacea. The sequence continues at coordinate 90,894,621 of CM060834.1, forward strand.
AAATAGTTGCACCAATAGTCCCTAATAACCTCAAGAGAAAAATAACAGTAAATATATACATCATTTATATTCATTTCATAATATTTTTATGATTTCATAACTCTTTCCCTTTTATTTATTACCTATGAATATAATCAAGTTATGACTTACTTGACATTATTCAAAATGTTTTTAGTGCTTAAGAATACAAAAAAGTTAAATTGTTATACTTTCCTCCTCTTATTTCTCCTAAGTGTCCTATATCTTTTCCTTTTGGGCAGCACATGCGGTCTCAATTTCTTCCCGAAGTGCTGCTAGTGTAGCTGGTTTTCTACAGTATACAAAATCCTTAACTTTAAACTTTGCTATTTTAACAATACGACGTACGCTGGTTCTGCTAATCCCAGTCTCATGTGCACATTGCTTTGTAGATTTCTGCGGTGAGTGCTCAAAACGTTCCAAAACCATAGCCGAGGACGCGGGGCTTGTTGCTATGCGACGTCTCCCAGATCTGCTCTTGTGAACATCGCATACGGTACCATGAATTTGTCTTGAATGCGTTCAACTGTTCTGTTCTGTACTGACGTCTCCATTGCTTTTGAACTTCAACAACATTCTCGATTTTCCAATACTATTATTGCTTTCCGCTGTCCAGACGATAATCTTTGCTTCATTTGTTCAATATATTCGTTTAATATATGTATTAAAAAGAGGAACATTACAAAGTACATCCTTGTCTAATTCTCTTGTATTATAATGCCATTTAATTTTGTAGAACCTGTATTAATGACAATTTTGGTTTCATTATAAAGGTTTTGAACTCTTATTAACTGTTTGGATAATCTCTTTTAGTCCATTCACTATATCGATTTTTTTCTTTAGTCAACAAATAAGTGAATTGTGATAAGTTAAATTTTGTGTTTTTTTTCGTTTTTTTTTTTCTTCTTATTATACATGTATTGCACCATCTTCCTAATTAATACATTTTCTACGCGAAATTCAAAAGTGCTAAAAGAAAACTTCCCCAATTAATATAGTTTTATATCTTAGATTTGAAGAAAGAAGGAAAGTGCTTAAGAAAGATAGAAAGAAAGCTGTATAAATTTGTGCAATTCTTGCAGTCATAACAAGCCCTAAGATAAATGTACAATTTATAAATTATGAAGTAATTATTAACACTTTAAAACAGTAAGATGCACGCTACCTCTGTCTGCAGCAACACTTTCCCCTGAGAGAGATGCTAAATGATGATACAAGGCAAACTATATACCATTCGTATTAAATTATGGCATAGAGACAGTTATATTTCATCTGACTGCTTTCACAACGTGGCGATTTTACGACACATGCATCTCTTGTTAGTGCGATAGAGTTGTCCATTTCAAGGACTTATCCCCAAAGAGACAGTGGGAGGGGTTAATAGGCTGCGAGAGGCTCCCGCAGTTTAAATGCAGTAATTTTACCTGTCAATTTCTCTATGATTTATTTATTATAAAAGGATGTTTGAATTATCAATGCACCTTGCTTGACCTACCCCACAGGAAGTAGAGTGTACATTGTAATCCAAGCCATGCTAGCCTGTCAGCCCACATTTGTTAAAACTTTCATCTGCATAAAGCAATTGATAATAATATCCTTTCCCATTATTTTACGACTAACAAAGGTAAAGTGAGGGTTTCAATAACTTTTAATAACAACAGTATCTAACAAAAGCAAATACGACCAGTTATATACCTTTCATTGAAATGTAAGCTTTTCCACTTCTCAATACTTGCTCATTATAAATAGGCAGATATACAAGACTGCCTATAAATCATTAGTCTTTTTAAGAAACATAGGTGAAACGAAAAAAATCAACTGATTTGATACCATCTACCACATTATCAAACAAACAAAAAAGAAACGCACTTAACTTCTTCGAGGCTATGCCTACATCTGAAAAATAATTCAAAGTAGCCTTAAATAGTTTTACAAACGAAAGTCGGATGTTTCTGTAATGAGATATTTTAGCTTGGTAGCTCATTTTATTGTATAAAATATCACCAAGAATATATTGCACATCCTAAGCACGAAATTATAAAAAAAAAAAAACTCTTACGCAAGCCTTAATAAGATAACAGAATAAAACAATGGGCCGGGCTATATCTTGCAAAAGTATCTCAAAATCTACAGTGCGGTTATTTGAGTTACGGGCCGCCTGAGCGCGGTTGCTTACTAGGGAAATACCTTCTGCCGCATAAAGTTAATGGTTAATTTTTTCGAAAAGCGTAAAATTATATTGTATTTAAAACTAATAATAATAAACATTAGAATGTGTTATAATAAAAGTTGAAAATGATGTCCCTAAGCGGCAATACATTGCTGGCATAGGAAATTCCTGTTATTTCATCTAACTTTTTGTCCATGAGTGATCCTCTCTCTCGTAACTTATTAACAAGTTGGCCAACAGTGTTCCATTACCTGGAACACGATTGCGAGGAATTTTCTATGCGAACCGCCTTATCACTTCTGTTTTCACACAATTATTCCCTCAAAATAACTACAAGATAATACTTGCACATGCAGTTCTGAAATCCCGTGAAGCAAATAACCTCAATATTATACACTAACATATAATGGCTATATTTTTGCACCACAGTGTACGCTACAGTCTTTTGAACTGTGTTGTTTTGTCTGACAAGCGGTAAAGACCATTCGTTCATCTTCTAAAACTGGCCTAGCCACATATCTTGCAATTGACCAAAACACACGAAAAGAAAAACAGCATGTAAGCAATTAGGCAAACTGTGCAGTTTTAATACACGGACACCCCCTAGGGACACAAAGAGGTTAATGGGCGTGCGCAGAAAGCTCCTACTGTGTTGAAGTATTAGTCTGAGACACGATAATAAAGTATCTGGCAGAGTTATATGTTACATTAAGAAGGAAGAGTTGCGTTTGTCACCTCAACAAAATAAATAAAGAAAAAGTTAATGCCAGTGTGTTCTGTTCACAATATTTCTAGAACTACTGTGCAGGATATTCTGTAGTTCTTGTTTCACAGAATGTAATACCATACGCTCTATAATGAATACCTAAACACCTTTCTGCAAACTATCAAGAAAATTGTTTGGAGCATGAAATAATATAGTGGCTTCCTTGGTAGGTCCACAGTTTCCAGAACAGCAATTAGCTGTTCTGTACGTCTGTAACCTGGAAGTAACCAAAGAAACATTTTTTTTTATTGATTTATTTATGGACGCTCTTTAACATCTCAAGTCATCAGCGTCCCATTCAACTCATGGCGTGAAACAGCCGACAAATTTTACTCAGAGGCCTCTCTTTCAGGCTTGAGGTTCTTTTTCGTGCCGTAAATGTACGAAACGGCACCCAAGGCTTTACTTCCCTTCCGAAGGAAGCCATACTTACGATTTTTACGCCCGAAAAAATCCATCAGTCCTGGTCAGGTTCAAACCTGCGGGTGTAGGAGGCAGATATGGTAACCACTACACCACCAGGACCGACCCCAAAGAAAGATGAAATAACTGAAATATCGTCAGTCAAAAACGCTGACATCTTGTGATCTAGTACAGTTGCTGGTTACTTACTTTCTACGATGCAAGGCAAAGGTTTTTAGTCCAATTCCCTTGAACAGATTTCCATCGTGTTCAGCCAAAGAAAAGCTACTAAAAATATTCCTATTCTGAATCCAATTTTCCAGCTCAAAGCAAATTCCATTGAAAGAGATCAAATTTGCCATTATGTTAGCTGATCCTATACAGGACAGCGTTGTTCTTCTCAAATATTCTTTTCTTTTAGACATTTGTCTAATGCCAGCATATTATTTCATTTGCCTTTTATTTCTTTTAAATATATAAATGGAAAGCGAACTTTTAGGCATTAAAACAATGGATTTTGGCGCCCAAGAGCTGTTTTTAACTCAAACATGGAAGACAGCAGTTTATTCCCCATAACAGTAGACAATTCTTAACTGCCTAATCCCAAAAGCATTACTATTGAAACTATTACTGTTTAAAGTATGGGTTAGGTTGAAATTTAGAAAGAGATAACAAGATTCCTGTATTGTTGCACTGATAAGTACATCACGTTACTTTCCACAAATCACTGTCAGAAGGTACAACTTGCCATCGCATATTGCAAGTACAATTGGCAATGAGAGGCTATGCAGTGCAGCATAACTGTGACAGTGCTTTTCAGCCCCTTTGACCGTCATTAACACAGATAGGGTCAGGTAGCAGCTAAAAGGTATATTTCAATCAAACAGCCCGTTGATCATTAAATTTCCCATATATATATATATATATATATATATATATATATATATATATATATAGTTTCTATTTTATTATGATAGCATTTTCTAGTAAAATATTTTCAGTAGATATAAAAATTGTATTATTTAAACTAATACAAGTAATATACAGTATGAAAATTTACTTGAGTTTCATACCTGAAAAAGATAATTAGAAAATGTTTTCATCCTGAGAAAAACACACAATCTCACTGTCTGTCATAGTTTAGAATCTGCTTCATTTTTCAAAATAAATTTTGAAAAAATGTTCATTGTAAACATTAAATGAAATCATGTTCTGGTTTAGATACCCCCCAAAATTATGATCAATCTATTTAATATTAGTCAATTGATTCCCGTAAGTTGCACGTTTCTTTTCCAAATATTCCTCCAAAAAGCGTACCTGTATATACCCATTTGAAGGCATAAAAACAGATTTTCACACCTACAGACTTAGTTCATACCAAGCACAGATCAACGGCCCAATAAAATTCAATTTTGTTTCTTGTCAAAACATTTGTCACTGCTTGTAAATACAAAACGTTTCTTTTTTCAACAACATAAATTCTTTTCTCATTTTTAGTTTCTTCAGTGGCTTCACCGATCTTGTGTTTGCTGTTTAAATTATTTCAATGTTCATTTCTCCAACCCCTATGATCATTTGCTAAACGCAGTCGTTCGACTCGGTGTATTCTGAGCAAACTGGGACCAGTTGCATGTCTACCTGATATCAGTTCACTTGCTTTCAACCTTCTTCTATCCTTTTTGGCCAAAATTGAACGTCCATGCATGTTAACAAATTGCTGGGCTACAATCATAGCTGGCAAATTGCGCTCCCTAAGAACTGTCAACACAATGTACCTGTCTTCATTTCGTTTGCAGCTCTCGGGAGACCCAAACCTGGTCTTCTGGTATATTCTAGGGTTTCTCTAAACTGTTTTAAAGCATCGTGGACTGTGCTTCTAGACATATTCATTATATTTGCAATGTAACGTACACTGCGTTCATCATCGTTTAGGTTACAGTTCGAACCACATCTTCAGGTTGCATTTTTTTAAGGTGAAATGTGACAACCCTATTTTAATTACAACATGTAAAAATAAAGAAATAATGATAATGAAACACAAAATCGTTAAGACAAATTTGCTGTATCTCAAACTTTGTACACATAATTGGAATATTCGGTTACAAAGGCTTGTTTATAAAACAAAAAACATTCAACATAGCCTTCCTGTCTCAACGAAAACAAACGCCTAACGAATCATAATATTACAAGCAAATATATTGCAATATATAAGGAAATACAAATGTATCCGTTTTTTTTTTCTGATAGTCTTTTTAATAATATTATTAAAAGCTTCATATGAATTTCCCTCACATGTTTATATTTACCAAAAGGTATGGAATTATCATTAAGTTCAACAGTCCCGATAAAGAGTCCTAATATCGTTGCTAAACGTTGCACCAGCGACCAGGCTTCAGGATTTAAGTGCTTACGGTCAGAAGTTTAAAAAGCCAATACCACCGACGTTGAAGCGAAGTAGGAGGGAGACAAACGAAAACTTCAAGTCAGCCGCGTGTAACCGGTAACAAACACCGCAGGACAGCCCGATTTTCACGCCATTGTAGTGAAATTTCAAACCGTCCGTCCTTGTTCTCTGGCCGAAAATTGCCGCCTCCTTTTAATGATAGGAATAAGCGACCAACAGCCGACCTCCTACTAATGACTTACCGTAAAGAAGAAAAAAAGGGGGGAGGACTAAAAAGAAAACCGTTGTGGTATACTCAATTGTGGAAAGAGGTTAATAGAGGTGAACAGAGAGTTTTTAAGCTTTTATCAATCAACATCTAAGGGGGCGAAAGTTTAGTCAAGCCAATAAGATAACTTCAGTAGGCTTTTATGAGTAAAACAAAACGTTGCCTACAGTTTCCTTACATACCCCTATTTTTTGTTGTTGTTTTTTACAGTATTTATATTTCATAAAGCTGCCATTAAGTGGCAATTTTACCCCTTTCTTTTCCGAGCAAGTTATCTGCTAAAGGCTTACCAACTTTCCATTAAAACTTTTACTTTTAATGCTTCCATTAAATAGACGAATGTTTCTTAGATATTTTTGCATTTTTTCATCAATTAAAATATATTGTATATAACTATTGAGAGAACATAGGCTTTCACGGTTTGAATCATAGATGTCCACGCCACCGCAGATGATCGCCGTGTGATACCCTTCTCCGAGTAGTGTTTAACGCCCGTTTTTGCAACAGAGGCACCACAGGCGGTGGACACTGATGATACATCAGAAGAAATGATATATTGGAAAAGGATTTATTTTTAAGGAATGAAATAGGCCTAACTTTAGGGTACCTTCCCGGCATTTGCCATCAGGACAGAGGAAAATCTGGAAAAAACCGCAGTCAGGGAGGACGGCCCTGGTGGGATTCGAACCCCAGACCTCGGCGGTTTTCTTCGAGGAGATTGCAACCAGGCCACCGAAGATGTCCGCCTTAGTTGCGGACGAAACGTCTGGAACTCTCTTCTCCAGTAGACCACGGCACAACAGTCCGGAAGAAAATTGCAGCTACATTTATATATTTATTTTATTTTTAATCAACAATTTCAAAATATGGGATACATGCATCTTTGACACTTAACAATCTCAATTTATTGTACATGTTTTTTCTACATTTCTGTAAAATATATTAATATATCAAAATTAATTTACCATAAGATTTTAAGCTGTTTTCAAGAATTATTTCTTTATTATATATAAAGGTGACATCTACAAATCGAATCTCAATATTAAAATAAAGGAAAAATCTGCTCTGAAATCTAAATTTAAACGTTTTCCCCATTAAAATATTAATTTTTATTCTGTTTAACATAATATAATTACTCAGACTCAAATAGTTTATCTCAAAAAGAGGAATATCTATGCAAATTTTATGCAATTATCTTAAAAATTGTACAAGTTAGGAATGTAAGCACTTTTGAAAACAGGAACTGTTGAGAAAACTAAAAAAACTAATGAATAGATGAAATTATAATATGCTGTTTTCGGTTTTCTTTACAGCAGCACTTTTGCTGTATTGTTTATCTTTATATAAACATTTTTTTTGCAGCATTGCACGTTTCTTTTACGCATGTTTGGTTATAACAATAAACACAATGAATGGAACAAAACACAATCATACCATAATTTGAGCCGCGAAGGAAAAATTCAGACTGCAACTGTTTAGCTGTCTATAGGCATTTGTTTATTTTAAAACTGACGATATGAATCAATGCTAAGAAAACGCTTAAACGCCCTGCACGATTATTATAAACAGTTAGGGCACGCAAGTGAATACATCTAAAACTAAAGCTATTGCCTTTAAAAATAGGTATGTTTACAAAATTGATTAATGGTGGAGAAGTAATTCAGACCGTTAAACAATTTGACTTTCTTGGAATGAGATTTGACATGAGTGGAAAATGCAATAAACACACAGGGAAGCGGTCAACTCTCTGAAGTACTGAGGCTGCTAGCTCGGATATGCCAGTCAGAACATTAAAAACTATGTATAAGGTAATGGTTAGGTCCTCATTGTTATGTGGAAGTGAGATTTGGGGATTGGACAAAATAGACGGTCTAAATAAATTACAATACGATTTCTGGAAGCGAATTCTAGCGAGGGAAGAGGCACATCGAACTATGGGCACTACGGGAGGTGGTGGGATGCTAGGAATATGTAGTCTACATATTTAGATACTGACTAAGCACAAGTAAAGGGCAACAAACAACCCTGAGGGCAATATGTTACCGGCACCAATTAAACAACGCGCATTATCCAAAATGTTGGGCGGCGATATACAGCAGGAATTGTTAAAAATCGGTTTAAACGATATTTGGCCGAAGGGTATTGAAAACAGGTATGGTGTAGTGACAAAAGTCAAAAGACGCCTGTCTGAGATAGAGGCGCGATGCTTGCAGATGTCATCTCTGGACCTGCAGAGCGAAATTAAAGCTAGATGGGTAAAGAGATCTAGGTACAAAACATAGCTCGGGAATAGCATGGCTTAGACTGGGAGGCTAGAAAAACACGTAAGGATGTTGACGAGGAAGGCAGGAGGGTTTGCCCATTATGCTCGGACCAAGTATACTGGCCAAGTGCACATTTTGGTTAAGTGCGCACAGATAGTAGTAGTGTTTAACGCCCGTTTTCACTACTGAGGCACCACAGGCGGTGGACACTGATGATACATGAGATGAAATGATAAATTGGGAAAGGATTTTTTTTAAGGAAGGAAACGTTCCAGGCCTAAGTTTAGGTACCTCCCCGGCATTTACCAGTTATGAAGACTGAGGAAAACCTGGAAAAAACCCCAGTCAGGGAGGACGATCCTGGCGGGATTCGAACCGCAGACCTCCCGCTCACGAGTCCGTGCCTTAAAGACCTCGGCCACTCGTGGCGGTTGCGCACAGATAGAAAGATGCTAGAATAAATATTTCCCGGATTTATTTTTTATTTCTCCAACACTTGTGTTGTGTCCAACATCTCCAAAACTACGATTAAGTTAAAATGTCTACACATCACAAAATATCGCGAAATACCTCTATAAGTCTGCAAGTTAAGGCACTCAGTTCTAGTTAACAAGACATTTTGGAAATTTGACCATGTTAAAAGGTATTTAAATAAACACACGTGGGATATGGAAGTGGTAGCGTTTGGTAACTGGTAGAAACACTCCCTGTACTATGTACATTCGGGCATCTCTTCCAAGCACCGTTTACACAGAAACAAAAGAAAACAACGCCGCTTTACTCCATTATAATTACGGGTTAGTGGGTGACCAGAGGTACAGCGCACGAATAACGCTGCCTAAAAAGACGACGAAGCAGTGTGAAAAATTGTTATAAGAGCATTTATGTTCTATTAAAGAAGACTAATAAAGACTCTCAACAATAGACTGAATAAAATCTGCGTGGAAGCACTTGCTTTTATTTTTCTAAAGGCGAAAACAAAAATCCAACCTGTAATTCCTGAAAATGCACTCTGATTGTAAGATGCTTATCCCAGAGAATAATGTGCACTTAACACTAAAATGTTTTGTCGGAGAAAAAGCTTTTCGTGACTTGCTTGAAATTGTTTTGTTACATTATTGAGTGGATATTAGGTGAAGTTCCTAATTTTAAGAGGCCTGCAACGAAGCAAGTATGTTATGATTACACAATTACAGTCAAATGCACCTTAAAAAGCTTTAATGCTCTTTTGAGTAGGTGTTAGGAACAGTGAATGAAATGAATTAAAGAAGAGTCAATTCCCCCTTTGAGGAAAAACGTATCAAGTTATCTTAAATTAGCTGGGAATTGAAAAAAACATCAATTTAGCTATGAACATAGTACAAAGACCATTCTAAAAACCTTGAATTTGTTTTGTCTCACGTGGTGGGATGGGTGTGGTCTGGGCTATGGGTTCCAGCATAATCAGTGAGAGAGCGGCTGCTGCACACTGTGATAACTAATGCTATTCATAGCTCATAATGATATTGTTTGAAGGTTAAAGACGATTTGTGTAAATAATCACCTCCCTTCCGTTTGAACCTTAAGTTTTATATTTAGAATCTGAGGCATTCTCTTCCATGTTCTAAAAGTTGTCTTTCTTTATGTGAATTGCTGATGTTTCAAATGGTATACCATTCATGAATTAAAGTTCTGTTTAAACTCATCTACTTCTATCCTTTTCCGACTTTATTCGATTTTTCTTAGGTATAAAAAAATATAAACATCCCTTTCCTTTGATAGGATACCTGTATTCCTTCGTTCGCTGCTATTGTTACTTATCTTTTGACACTCAGCTGCCAAGCTAGCTGAATCAGTAATGTTATACGATAGTCATTTTTTTTCATATACAGGTTGATCAGTTTGGATGTAGATAAAAATAAAAGCACTATAAAACATTTACTAATAAAATTTACTTTTGGAAAATTAGTGTATACAAAATTAAAAGATTTATCAAAAAGCTACATGGCCTCCGGTGTGCACTCTACACAACTTATAACGGCGATGCAATTCACCTCATGTAGGTAGTAATATCAGAGAGGTGATTTTTTTGGAAAGTAATTCGAGTAATTTTTAATTTCTTTAGAAAATGACCAATGAGGGGGTCACCCTTTCTGGAATACGATGTTCATAATGTTGTCCTCATCAAGTTGTGAAGTTCGTCCTGGTGGTGTAGTGGTAACCATACTTGCCTTCTAAACCCAAGGTCGCGGGTTCGAACCCGACCAGGATCGATGGATTTTTTCGGGAGTAAAAATCCTAAGTATGGCTTCCTTCGAAAGGGAAGTAAAGCCGTGGGTCCCGTGTCGTACATTTACGGCACAATAAAGAACCTCAAGCCTGAAAGAGAGGCCTCTGAGCAAAATTTGTCGGCCGTTTCACGCCCTGAGTTGAATGGGACGCTGAATACCTGAGCTGTTAAAGAGTGTCCTTAAATAAACAAATAAAAAAAAAAGATTCCTAGCGCTCGCTCCGATTTGTAGCACCCATTTTAATAATCTGCGACGTCAATTTGTCATTATGTATTGTTGATTTTCATTCTTGCGATGTACGGAAATTGCCACATTTTAAGCAAAATAACATCGGCAAGAAATTTCTCCTAATATCATATTAGCTTTAATATTATCCATTCCCAAACAGATCACCCTATATGAGAAATATTGCGTAATATAATACACAATTTCAAGAACCGGACATTCTGAGGACAACCTAAATTTGCGTGGAGTAATTTCTTAAGATTTTGAAAAAAATTTAAATAGTTTAAAAGTGCATTAAACGAGATACCTCATGTTATTAATAAAATTTTCATCTTACAAGATTCCAACAATGTAAGATCGTACTTTGCACATAATGCAGCACCGATTAAAACAATCGTGTAATGTCAGTACCGTACAGGATGTAATAGAGACGAAATTTTAAGGTTTCCTTTTCTTAGAAACTTTGCCTTGTTCGGGGTAATATTAAAGATACATGTTCGGGGCTGTATCTCTTGTTCAGAGTAGGAAGTGTTAACTGTTTCTGAACAATAGACGGGCAGAAGCAGCCCAAGGGGACAAAACAACACCAATCTCATTAATATACGCTTTTATACCATGCTGTATTCCTTTTCGTTGTTTCCAATAGCAGTTCCGGTATTGTTAAAAATAGATAAATCAAAGAACGATATACATATGACACACAAACATGCACGCAGCACCTCCCACCTTCCAGATGTCAGCGAGTTAAGGAAACGCTGACTTTATAGGGCTGATCTAGGAGCCAGAAATGTTGCACAGGAACATATTTCCGTTAACGCAGACCCCATTCACAATAAAAATTAAACGTAACGTAAATTCAAACGCAAAAGCTTGATGCTATGTATTGTAATGGAACCATTCACAATGAATTACGTAAACATAAAAGTCAACGTACAATTTGACGTAAACTTAGAAGCTTGCAAGGTCCAAGGTTTTGCGTCTATGTCTAACTTAAACTTAAGAAATCAGCTAATCAAATCACAGCTGCTCTGTTTGTAGAGCTCTATGGTAGAGTTTATCCATATACGGAGAACGGAAATCAAATGCAACTCTTGCTGCTTGCTGCTGCAAATCCCGAGCGACGGCGGAGAGAGCCGAAGGTAATTCTTTTTTTAGATTGATTTATTTATGGACGCTCTTTAACATCTCAGGTCATCAGCGTCCCATTCAACTCGGGGCGTGAAACGGCCGACAAATTTTGCTCAGAGGCCTCTCTTTCAAGCTTGAGGTTCCTTTTCGTGCCGTAAATGTACGACACGGGACCCACGGCTTTACTTCCCTTCCGAAGGAACCCATACTTAGGATTTTTACGCCGGTCCTGGCCGGGTTCGAACCAGCGATCTTGGGTTTAGTAGGCAAGTATGGTAACCACTACACCACCAGGACCGACCCGAAGGTAGTAACTTCCACAGATAGATAATAGGTAATAATGCTTTCAAGCGAATATTACCATGCACAGAATACGATATAAATTGATATTTATTCATTTTTTTTTCTGCTACAATCAAAGGAGATTTGCCACCATTACAGTGATTTATCCGCCCCTATCAATTTACATTTACGAGAAACCACTGCGTCCACCTGTTTCTAGGATTTACCCGAGGCTAGCGTTAGTATATATATATATGAATTAATTGCGAATTCCAATAAGATCAGATAGCGCCTATGAATTTATATTTAAAAGTTATGGAGGACAACGCTAGGTTAGATTATGTTTAACAAAAAATAATACATGCAACATTTACACTGGGACCACGACAGTAGTTCGGCTATCTAGACTGTCGCTCGGGACTTGTAGCAGCTAGCATCAAGATTTGCACTTGATTTCCTTGCTCCGTGTAAGGGCGAGTTATGGTAGAGAGCTGAAGATCAGTGACTATGTAGGCAGAATGGCTTCAATGGACAAAAGATTAATTATATTACAAAAAAGTAGCTATGTTCATATTACTCCATACAAATTAGTTACTGCACTATATATGCATAAACGCTACCGCCGTCTGCTCAGAAGCAGTCATTTTCAATCAGCTGTTAGTTGATCTTCGCTTGTTATTATTTTTTATTGGCTAATACGTACGTGTGCGTCTTTCATTGTGAATGCCCACATACTACTTAAGTTAACGTGTTACGTCTTATTTTATTATTTTTACATGGGAGAACCTTAGTTTTGGCATTGATACATTTTTAGAATAGTTTTGACAGTGTTAAACTTTTTAGATATCATTATAATTGAACAATTCAGAAATATGGGAATTATTAGTGTAGAAATTGCAGTTAATTGGTGATAATAATGTTTGGGTATATATTATTGTGTTGTTCTTTTAGTTGGTCCCCTGTATATTCCAGTAGATAGCTGCTGATGAGCCGTGTGGGGCGGAGCTAATCATTTTCTTTTTATTTCGTTTATTTATGGACGCTCAAACATCTCAGATCACCAGTGTCCCATTCAATTTTGCCCAGAGGTCTCTTTTTTCAGGCTTGAAGTTTATTTACAATACGGGACCCACGGCTTTACTTCCCTTCCGGAGAAAGTCATACTTCGGATTTTTACGCCCGAAAAAATTCATGGATCCTAGTTGGGATTGAACCTGCGATCTTGGGCAAGTATGGTTACCACTACACCACCAGGACCGACAAATTGGAATATTGTTTGGAGTTACTGACTTCTAGAATTGCCGAAGGCACTGATTCTATTTGTTATATTTTAATCTTAATTGTGTTTTTGTATTTACTTTAATATAAATATTTTGTATGTTGATGTGTGTGAGAAATAAACATCCAATTCATGCAAGCATTCATTCATACTACCTTTGGAATAAATTGTTTGATACCATTTTCTAATATTCCATGCTTAACACATGTCTGCAAACGCTCATTACTGGCATATGCAATGAAGAAACAAAACAAACGTTTAACCGTTTATAGCTTTGTGTTAAGTGCAATTTTATTGCAAGCATGTCTTTGTGACTTTCGTTGATGGTGAGATGTTAGAAGAATCTTTCACATCTGCTCTCCATCTATGTATAAGAATTTAAGAGCAATTTGCTATGAATGCAATATAGCAATCAGTAAAACATTATGATGTCTACACAAAATTTCGTTCATAAAAAACAGCACCGAACTTCTGTTTTTATAGCGGTCAGATAATGATACTGTATCTCTTTCATTCCTGCCAAAACTTTTTCGATCCAAAAGGAAAACGGTATGAAAATTAAAAAAAAAAAAAAAAAAAAAAAAATCCTATTTAGTTTTATAATAGAAAATTGACAGTTTGAGAGAATCGTGTAGTCAGTGAACCCAGTCATTAAGAACAAGGCTGACAGCTTTACATATGCTTAATGTTGCCTTAACTATTACGTTGAAGCCTTCCTTGCCTCGGCTTCACGAATATTGCGTTAAGTTCCAAAGAATACATCTCTAAACGAACACTTTATGTAATTCCGGCTTCCCCACAGATAAGTACAGAGAAATTAGCTGTACCTGTACATTAGCTCTGATTTAGTGATATCGGCAGAAGCAGGAAGAAGTGCACAGTTCGACCGTCTATATACAGACCACCGACTGCTCATTTCGGAACACTGTCTGATTATGTTTTGTTAGTCTACATTTTCTTCCGGATTTTCTAAGTGCTCGTGGTTCATTAAATTGCCAAAATAATACGTCGAACAGGACTAGCCCTGTGAGGCATGTGCCGGTATTCTCAGAAATGAAATACCAATAGATTTGTGTGCAATAGAGGTACAAATTATTATTTATTTGTAAGAAATAAATAGTCTAGCTAGTTTTATCTGGAATTCATTTTTTCAAGTAAGAGAAACCACCTTACTCAGACAATCTGTTCCCCCGTTGACAAACAGATGTACAAGGTGATCTGTTTGGGTATGGACAAAATGAAAAACGGTTAACTTGGTGTATACAACAATGAAGATTTCTATGAACACTAAACAACCTCCACTGCGTACTCTGTAACTCATAACAATGATGGAATTTAGCCCATGTGCGTTGTAACATCAGAGGAGTGATATTTTGGAAAGCTTGAGTAACCTGTAATTTTTTTAAAAAATGATGAATTCTCCCACAAACCCTGCTGTCTTCATCCAGTTGTGTCATCAGAAACAACTGCACGATATCCAAATAAGATTCATTATAGCCATTTCCCACCATTTTCATTGTTGATTTTCATTCTTGCATGTACGAAAACTCCCACAAACCCAGTGAGGAGGGCACCCTTTCTGGAATAAAATGTTCATATTGCTATCTTCATCTAGATGTGTCATCAGAAACAACTGCACGATATCCAAATAAGATTCATTATAGCCATTTCAATCATCCACCATTTTCATTGTTGATTTTCATTCTTGCATGTACGAAAACTCCCACAAACCCAGTGAGGAGGGCACCCTTTCTGGAATAAAATGTTCATATTGCTATCTTCATCTAGATGTGTCATCAGAAACAACTGCACGATATCCAAATAAGATTCATTATAGCCATTTCAATCATCCACCATTTTCATTGTTGATTTTCATTCTTGCATGTACGAAAACTCCCACAAACCCAGTGAGGAGAGCACCCTTTCTGGAATAAAATGTTCATATTGCTGTCTTCATCCAGTTGTGTCATCAGAAACAACTGCACGATATCCAAATAAGATTCATTATAGCCATTTCAATCATCCACCATTTTCATTGTTGATTTTCATTCTTGCATGTACGAAAACTCCCACAAACCCAGTGAGGAGAGCACCCTTTCTGGAATAAAATGTTCATATTGCTGTCTTCATCCAGTTGTGTCTTCAGAAACAACTGCACGATATCCAAATAAGATTCATTATAGCCATTTCAATCATCCACCATTTTCATTGTTGATTTTCATTCTTGCATGTATGAAAACTCCCATCTTTTAAGCAAAATATTACCAGCAAGAAATGTGTTCTGTTATCATATTAGCTTTTACTATCCATACCCAAACGGATCACTATGTATTGCTACTTGAACCATGTGCTGTGGACCGTAAAGAGAAATATTACTACAAATAATTTATTTAAACTTACCTTGGTACAAAAGAAGATACATTAAGGGAGATTTCTGCGGTTGCTTACCTAGAACGAAAGAAAGAAAATATGATAAACACTACACCACGGAAGCAACTTCACCTATCACTAAAAGACTGTAAAGCACACAAAAAAGGCAATCTTAAAAAAAAACAATGCTCTAAAAGATATACCCTCAAAACATTTTTATTTTGTTTCATTCTTTGAAACTGTTATCTCATATTTTAGTCGCTATTGATAACATTTCCTACTTATGTTTAGCACAGTACAAAATATTAATGTTTCATATTAAAATCACTGAACAAAACAACAATTTACAAAACTGCCAATGTTCGATGTACGAATTGCTTCAGTTTAAAGAAATATTTCTGTCATTCTAAGATATTACAACTTCCCTGGAGCAAGAGTCGGATATTTCAGGCTTTTAGTGGCTTACAGAGATCTCATCAAAAGGGCAGAAAAGAACCAAGTTTGCTCAGCCGTGTTTTCTTATCCTACAGCGCTGGAATGGCGTAGGAAGGAGAAATTCGCTTCATGTATGTTCTTGTTAAGGTTACTAACGGCTAACTACTACTTTGGTTTCGTTATACATCTGCATTGTACAGTTTTGCTCTGTTAATTCAACTGCATAAGGCATTTTTGACATCAGAGACAAGACCAGATCGGAGCATGAATCGACTGACCCTGCAAACGACATATAGGTAATAATTTCACGACAAGTGCACTGTGTCATCGGCTATCATACAGTATGCCCGTATTCCTCACATTCTCCGTAGCTAATGTTCCTGTTAGGTCACTTAAAAGACAAGCCAAAAAGTGCAAAACGTATTTAATCTTTATTCCTTTTCTTATAACTGTAAATATAGTGACTTCAATTGTTTTACTATTCAAATACTACTGATTATGAATAGTAAATAAAATTTATCTTATTTAGCAAAGAAACTAATGGCCATTAAAGCATAAATAATGTTAAATAAGATTAAGACGGAGGTAAACTGTGCCACATTTTCAAATTCTTAGGATTCGAGATTGTTTTATACAGAAAAGAAAGTCGTTTTAATTCAGATTTTAGCACTTGTTGGCAGAGATGTTTATTATATGTTTATTTTTATAAAATCCTCTCTCTTTACTGAATGTTATTAAAACTTTTGTCTACTAGTAACTGTACAATATGGGCTTCTCAAAAAGCTCGCCTCTACATGAGAGTTTTCAGTTGGGCACTAAAAATTTTGAAGTATTTGTTTCATGATGAAATTGGAGTAGGAATTATTAGATAATATTTGAGAATAGTTGGTGAAGAAAGGTTCATAAAATGTATCGATTTGCATTGTAAGGATATCATAGTTAGTTTTGACTATGCCTTTAAGCAAATTTTATATTTTGTAGTCAAAGAAAAGAGGTATTTGCTCTAAAACGGTTTATATAGATACAAAAGAAAAGGAAATGCATTGTTTAGAAGCGACTATTAGGGTACTGAAAGATTATAGGGGGAATGTTTCTCTAGGCATGTGGTCTATTTGTAGGGGTGATGAGAACTAAATCACAATTTATTATAACAAAAAGAGACATATACGTGGGGGAAAATTAGAGAGATGTGGTTAAAGATTAATAAAACAGAAGTATTTAGTATGATCAGGGAAAGTTATTCGTAATCCAAATAGTGAAGTCAAGCACATAAACAGAGTATTAACCTAAAGAGCTTTCTTAATTTTTTTCTTCGTTTGGTTCAGATTACTTATTTTGATGTTTGCATTTCAACATGACTTGTGTTGAAACTGAGCTACATTAACTGTAGTAGAACGTGTAGCATATATAAAATAATGCATTAAGTAATCGTGTAAATTTATATGGTGAGGTTATGTGCTGCATAAAAGAACGCACTGTGTGGAGACTTTCCCAGTGTAGAGTCCACTTGAGCCATGCTAATTGTGCGGATCATGTCGGTTCTTGGCTTGAAGAACGTGGTTGAAGAGGTTTGTACTCCAAACGATGAGCCTAGCCCGGCAGGGTGTGTCGTTTCCAAACAAACCTTTTCAGCTGCTGACATAGAGAAATACCCGTGCGGCACTTCGTAAAGCTAATGAAATTCTTGTTGAGGGAAATGTCAGGAAAATGAAATAGTCTATAATATTTACATGGCAGCTATTTTTTCCCCCAAAGAATGCAAGCAAATACTTAATGTTCGGAAGCTTAAATGTCTTTTGAGTACCTTTAAGCCGAAATATGGGCTGCACAGCATATTTGCTCAGCTGTGCAGCGATTTTTTTTTCCAAATATCAAGACATGGAAGTCAATAAATACTAATACCGAATATCTATTAACAAAATATTTGTGTTCATAAAATTTGGCTTTACGGGGTAAGAAAAACATTTTATGAGTAATATTTACTCTGCGGTAAATATGACTATTGTTAAATCTAAATTAATAAAACAAGCTAGAAAACACAGAAATATATGAGCTTTAACAACGAAATGCCATTATTTTTTCTTCATGAGAACAAACATAATGCATGGTGTTATGAGAAAATCTAAGTGATAAAACAAACAAAACACAATCACGAACAATTAAAAAAGAGATATTTTCTCAACTATTCTAAATTTTATATCAAGTAATTAAAAAAGAAACTAAAATTAAAACTTATCATTACATATGCGTGTAGATATGTCCTTTGATGATCTGAAACAAACCTGAAAGAAATACAAATAGTTTTTAGGACAATGCATCCTTAAAGTTGGACAAAATGCACTTCCCTAATTCACACATGAAAAATACAAGTTCCGTTTCGAGTGTTTAACCACTCTGAATTAAATTGCACATTTCTTCTTACATGTAAAATATAATACCTTAAAAGTATTTCATTAATTTCCTAAAATATCTTTTTCAGCATAAGTTCGACAAAAAAAAACTTAGCAAACGCATGTGTTCCAGTCGAAAATCTGCTAGGCGGCAGCCTAACGAACTAAAACAAAGTCATGCAATTGTTTTCTCCTCATGGCCGAACGCGATACATTTTTATTTACAATGCAATCTAAGAGCGACCCAGTCTGAAACTTGATCCCTAGAAGAATTTCACTCTGCGTTTCGTATACTATCAGCCAAACTTCTGCCTTTCAGCAAAATCTACAAACAAGTAATTTATAGTGAACGAGAAAGATGTGAAAATAAATATACTATACTATAATATACTGCTACCAATACAATCAATACAACACATAACCAGAGAATTATTGTACATTTTTGTTTAAATAAATGGGTCCTTCATTTTGAACAATCTTGCAATGGAGGAATGAAGCATCTGTGAAAATTTCGCTAACAGGTCCTCCGACCCACGATAAATGATAAGATATTATTCACAATGAAAATTAAATTCACCATAATATAAATTTAAATTCTTGAGATCAGGTTATTTAATTAAGTCATTCACATTATTTACGCAGCTATAAATATTAATATTCTTCCGGATGTTGCTTGAGCCACACTTTCGAAATTCAATGTTTTGTACCCTGTAGGACAAAGTTAAATAAATCTATTTTGTTTGTAAATTTTTATCGAAAGATTCTGCCGCTGCAGTCAGTTACCATAAATGAGTAACATTCGCTTCTTTTGTTTCACGTAAACAACTGATATTAGGCACTGAAACATATGCAGCACAAACAGTTAAATATCGCTATATGTGATTCTTAGAACTGCAGCGCTGTCTTTTAACCATGCAATGACGCAAAAAATAACAATGTTAATATTATGTTCAAAAGGCTGTGAAACCTATTATTGTAAAACAAATATAAATAATTGTGTAGAATAAACGATTTCTTACCATTTTCCATAAGCAGCCTCCAAATTTTAAGAATTACGGAGAACAATGTGTTTAAAAAGCCAACAAATTTAAAAAAAAAAAAAAAAAAAAAAAAACATTCTGCCTGTAAGATGTCCCGAATTGCTCGTCCAAACTCTTCGAATTTGCAGCCCAAGTCACTCCATTAGTGATTTTGTGGAAATAAAGGGATTATCAAGTGCAATAAGGCAAGATACAGAGCACGTGTGTAATGAGTAATGAATGTTTACATTTTCAGCACAACGACTCAAAGAGGAATTAGGCTGTACCAAAATTATAAGAAAAAATATTTACGCTTATCAACTAGTACAATATTATAAATAATTTAATGAATTCAAGTGTTTCTATTGATTCTAATATAAAACAATGGTTAAAGAAGCAGAAAAGGGATAAAACATTTAGATAGACATAAATTATCTCTCGCTATATTTCTAAGTCCGTAGAAGAAATGCAGAAGCTCGAAATATATATATTCACTTACAACGCAAAAAATAAAGGATTTTTTTTTTTCAAATATTGTCAGAGTCCCTGACAATTTCTGAAGTCCTGAGTTTGATTTCAGGATCTGTCATGGGAAAGTTTCCTTAGATAGGGTCATCCCATTGAAGACCATGGTCTAGTTAGGTATCTATCCCCTGGTGCACCATAGCTATAACACCATCACCTCCACTGAGACAATGTTGCGACGCGAAACGGAAAATGTCCAACTTAAAACCCTAAACCCTCATTGCTAGCAGTTGTTTAACTATATTATTTCAATAAGTTCATTTTCACATGTTTGTATATTACGTAAAGACTACTATTACATTTAATAGTAATAGCTATTTAGCTGTGTTAATTTAAGAAATCCATTTAGGTATGTTATTACGTAAGATAAAGGCCATAATATTCGATTTAAAGCTACAAACATTCATTGATAATATGTTTTTAATTATATACATTTAATAAGCTCATTTGTGCATGTTTTTATAGGCAAGGGCTTTAATTTTCAATTCAAATGACAAATATTCCTTGGCAATACGTTTTAAACTAAACTCATTTGTATAGATTTCATATATCCGATAAGGGTTATTACAATGTATATTTTAATGTTTGTTTGTTGACCTTTATGACAACAAAAACGTAACGGTTCAAAGGAACACATACATAGTCAAAATATGAAAAGATTAAACTACAAATAAGTAAATTGTAATACTAAGCGAATCAACCAATTGCCGCGTTAACAACATTAATAATGTGTCAATAATGAAACACGAGACAGACAGCTTTGTTGCTACTAAATAGAAATTAACAAATTTCATTTGCTTAGTAGACATATATTGAAAATGTAATGCATTGTAATGTACAGTATTATTACAATCCTAATGTAACAAGTGACAGTTTTTTATCTAAAAAGGTGTTAGTTACGCGTTGGATTCCGTAAAGAGAAGTTGTGTTTTAAATTCCATTAGCAGATATCGTGGTTCTTACTCGGTGTAAAGAAGCAGTATTTTAACATTACGTAAAGATAAGTGGCGATTAATATTTATTGGAAGAAATTACAAAATTATTATTTGTGATGAATGACAGCAGTTCAAGTTTGAATTAATATCTACGTAGGAAAATAGTATAGAGTTACAACAGGACAAAAATAAACAAAAAATAACACGTCTGTCTCGTGTTCAATCTGCCTCTAATTATATTCTCAGAGCATTGTAGTAATTAGAAAAGTGTACTGTTGTGTGATAATAACAAAATATAAATAAACTCCGCACATTTCTATCCAATGTGACTTTGCTATACTTAAAATCACACTCCTTTCAATCCAGAAATATCAATCTGAAAAATTCAGCTATAATACCAAACCCTGAACTAGAGAATACAGAAGTGGTAGTCACGTCAACGTCTATGTTAGCATCTGTTTATTCTGCTTCAAGTCCCGGCCTCAGAGGACCGCTACAATACCCCCACGCTATAAGGAAATAGTCATATAAGGTTGGCATTTGATTTTTAAAAAAAATGTTTTCTAAACAAGCAGGAGTAAACTCATCCATGAAATCTTTTGATTGGGAAAAGTAGCAAGACTTGAAAATAATTTGTGAAAAACTGTTCTACGAAATGCTAACTTTATTTTATTGCAGTGGTTCAGTTTAACTGATTTTCTGTTTTCAGATAAAACGTGGGTAATTTGTTCCCTTGCAATGATCTGGATTAAGTGTTAGGCAGATAATCTTTAGAACCAGCCTCTCTCTTAATTTATGAAAAACTAAAGAACAGAATTGCTCTTTAGAACCATGCGGATATTTTAGCTGTACTACCAATCCCCAGATTTGAACCCCTCAACAATGGAATACATACAGTACAGTTTTCAAGAACCTACCATGCACATTTTAACTTCTTCATCGAAATCTGATCGTTTCTAGCCGGTCAGGAATGTGCTATATTTATGTTTAAAACTGAACAATGTATATCTCTTTGTTGCTTACGTTAACTGTTTATAGGTATCAATAAAAATAATTAAGAGACATAACTAAATGAGCTTAAGATGTTTTTGGGTTAACAGACGGAGAAACTTACATAAATGCTGCAAATTTATTTTCTAAGATATAACAACTCTGGGCAGGGAATTATGATTTAGTATTTCAGATTTCAGACGAGCTATAATTATCAGCTTTTTGGATAACGAGAGCAAGAAACCAACACTGAAGAATGAAGAGGCAATATGGACATTCCTTTGTGGCACTTCAGCAGATCAATGAGTGGCACAGAAAGTTTAAAAGTGGAGTGGTAACAGAGAGTGATGCACCTCGCTCTGGTCGACTGCATACTGCGATTACTCCAGACACAATCGCTGCAGGAGAACAAGCGATACGAGACAATCGACGGTAACAATCGATGAGATGACTGTAGAATTGTAGATCAGTCATAACTTTGTTGTTCATTTGATTTATTTATGGACGCTCTTTAACATCTCAGGTTATCAGTGTCCCATTCAATTCAGGGCGTGAAACGGCCGACAAATTTTGCTCAGAGGCCTGTTTTTTCAGGTTAAAAGGGAAGGGAAGTAAAGCCGTGGGTCCCGTATCGTACATTTACGGCACGATAAAGAACCTCAAGCGTGAATGAAGAGGTATCTGAGCAAAATTTGTCGGCCGTTTCACGCCCTGAATTGAATGGGACGCAAATGACCTCAGATGTTGAAGAGCGTCCGTAAATAAATCAAATGAACAATCAACAACGTCACTCTGCAGTATCTCAAAGCCTCCGGCAGAAGCATAACAAAAGAATTCATCCAGAACTTAAAGTGTGTCGTGTGGACATTTGTGAAACACTCCTATGACGTCATGAAATCGAAGCAGATAGTTTCCTTAAAATGATAATCATGGCGATGAATTCTGGGATCACTGCTTCCAGCCAGAGACCAAGCAAGTCAGTAAGGAGTAGCGGCATTCTTTATTGCCAAAAGCAAAACATTCCGTAACAGCGATGCCCAAGCTCTTCCAGTATTCTAAAGGTCAATCAAGGAACTTTAAATGTCCAAAGAACGCAATGTTAACAGCGAGTGATATTGTGATTTAATTGAGAATCATTTGAAACCTCAACCAGATCGAAATGTTGAGGTTTACTCTCAACTGTTGTACTCTTACAGCATGATCGTCGGTCCTGGTGGTGTAGTGGTTGCCATACTTGCCTCCTACACCCAAGAACGCGGGTTCGAACCCGGCCGGGACCGATGGATTTTTTCAGGCGTAAAAATCCTAAGTATGGCTTCCTTCGGAAGGGAAGTAAAGCCGTGGGTCCCGTGTCGTACATTTACGGCACGATAAAGAACCTCAAGCCTGAAAGAAGAGGCCTCTGAACAAAATATGTCGGCCGTTTCACACCATGAGTTGAATGAGACGCTGATGACCTGAGATGTTAAAGAGCGTCCATAAATAAATCAATCAAAAAAAAAAAAAAACAGCATGATGATGCAAGATCTCATACAGCTCATGCAAAGGAACAAAAAATTGCAGATCTACATCTCGTGAAATTCAGGCATTAGTGAAATGCTGGAATGTACATTGAACCTGATGCAGACTATAAGCATTTGAAAAATAATGAAATGTTTTCAATCCTAATGTATGTATGATATGAATCAAAAAGTAGTAAGGTACTTTTTACTCACACTCATAAAGTACATGTGGAAAAAAAAAAAGTTTGGTTTGTTTTATTTACGGACGCTATTTAACATTTCAAGTCATCAAGGCTTGAAACGACCAGTAAATTTTGCTCAGAGGCCTCTTCTTTCAGGCTTGAGGTTCTTTTTCGTGCCGTAAAAGTACGACACGGGACCCACGGCTTTACTTCCCTTCCGAAGGAAGTCATACTTAGGAATTTTACGCCCGAAAAAAAACTCGAGCTTGGCCGGGATTGAACCCGCGATCTTGGGTTTACGAGGCAATTACTTAAGCAAACGAACTGACTACGGGGGAAAAGTATTGAACATTTGAGTCGTTGGCTTTTAAAGAAGTTATAGAAACCCACTATCTAAACCTAAATTATATGTTTAACTGCCATTATGCAGAAAATGTAATCCCAAAGTTCTACTGGCGATCAAAATTGAACCGGTGACCTTGAACACAGAGGTAACCTGCTTACCAGTAGATCATCGGCGCCAGCAGGAGAGAAAAAACAAAAGCGAAGGGAAGAGAAGGGAAAGGAAGAGATTGACTTTGTGGATGAGATAAGAACAAAAACACGCGCTAGACAAGAACACTCATTTCAGCTCCCTGTTAAAACGACATGAGAGTACTTTGCACTCTTAAAATGGAAATGTTGAAACATGGAGACGTAATTGCTTTTGCTAGCTAGCAATTTACCTTCAACGATATATTCCCCCAATGAAGCCACGAAGGGAAATTTATCTTCAGAGAGTACTACCAGTGATTGAATGAGTCAATGAAAAGAGATGTCCCAACACAGCTTCTTAACCTTTGTTAACATCATTTTCGCCGGAATGTATCATCAGCGTTTTTTTATTATTTTTTTTTACGATTTATTACCAATTTTCTAAGACGTGACTATTGTGTTATGCTCGGTAATGGTTCAGAACAGGTACAGCAAAATACTTCTTTCCCCAAGGTAATGTTCCCAAGCAAAAATTACAATTTAGCATGGAAAACCCAAAATCGGAAGCGATCTTAAAGTATCTCAATTGGTAGATACCAAGCGACAATACTTGGGAATCACATTCTGGAGGTATTGGGTTCAAATTCTTTGGGGTCGGCCAACACAAATTTTTTTTCCGTGAATTCTCCTTGTGGCTTACGCAATTGCTGGGATATACATATTCCTTTTCGTGAAATGTTAAAAATGTTTGCTTATATTATATGATTTTTAATTCCAGAGTTGTGATATGGTGCGGTGTGACTGTGGCTTGCGCTTCGGAAAAGTTTTTGGCATCTGGCATGGAAGCCGTTTCAGGAGCTGTATCCGAAGCAATATTAAGGACCGCCTCTCTCACCGTACGGTATCTCCCTCACCTCGTAGTTGCAAACGGCTAGCTGTTGAGCAAGGCTGCACTACCGAAATATTCCCCTCCTTTCCTAGCAATCCAAACCAATATAATTATATCTCATCTTATAAGCGTTATCTGCAGTTGCCGCCTCAGAGATCTGGAGAAGTAAATGATATCCATTGTTCAACATTTCTACAATAGTATGCAATTTGCATACCATTTTGTGTCTGTGTAAATGTCTATTAACCTTAGATTTCTGGAGTTTGTCTTTGTTGTCAACACATTTCTTTTAAATGTGTACTTCATCATATATGTTTCTTACCGCCATGGGTGGCATAGGTCGTTAAGGCGCGGACTTGTGAGCGGAAGGTCTGGGGTTCGAACCCCGCCAAGACCGTCCTCCCTGACTGGGGTTTTTTCCAGTTTTTCCTCGTCCTCATAACTGGCAAATGCCGGGGAGGTACCCTAAACTTAGGCCTGGAACCTTCCTTTCTTAATACATCATTTCATCTCATGTATCATCAGTGTCCACTGCCTGTGGTGCCTCAGTAGTAAAAACGGGCGTTAAACACTAATCAAAATCTATGCTTCTTAGGGAAAAATAACATAGGTTGCAGGTAAATGTTTATTCCAAATCTCTAACATCACGAATATGTCTCTGCACTTCGTTGACGGTTTTCTTGAATAGGTAAAATAATTCCTAACTTATTTTCCAAGTGTTGTATGAATAAAACAGTGTCCTTTTATCTGCTGTTAGACAGGTGGCAGTGGGGTTTGGGTGGATATAGGTTTTTCATCACGTACACGAAAGTTGTAGAGCTCTCCCACCACAGAATACGAGTTTTCACATGGGAAACAAGAAGCCGAGTCTGTGCTGCTTGAAACGTGCTAAGTTGTCACTAGTAAAGATTCATTAGTGTCTCACAGAATCTTTCTACTGCTCCACAAGAAAGATTCATTAATGAGACCTGTGTTCACTATTCATGAGGCGGAGATAGCGCAAAGCAACAAGCAAAGGATGGGGGCTAACGAAAAAATACATCTGAAGGACAAAAAAGAAAAGAAAACAAAGAACACCGGTTAAAGAAGAGGAGAAAAATAAAGAGGAAAAAGCATGGCAATGAAGTGTATTTGGGGAATCCAGTTCTGGATTAAAATAAACGATGTTTATGGGAAAAGTAAAGTTGCACTGTGTTTTTATTAGTTTATGTTTATATTAGCTAAACTTTATCAGTTACACAGCCTAAACTTAGGGTCTATTCCGAATCTTGTCTGAACACAATGACAGACTCCATGACAATGTGGCCAGCAACACCCATTTAATATCTTTAACGAGTTCTTAATTAATAGCTCACTCAAAACCAGCTCCATATTTTTATATATATTTTAATTGACTATGAACTTTGCACAGCAACACGAATAAAATGTTGAAAGTTGTACTGATTTTATGTGTTGAAATTCCAAGCGACTAAATCATTAAACACACAGCTCAAAGATGCACCATCCAAGTTCATAGTATGTGCGTTTAAGGACTCTCATTGTACTAAAAGAAATTAGTTGTTCACCTGTCTAAACCTGCAGTCGTCATGGAGCGTGTCCGATAGCTACCAACGCAGCTCTAAATTCCACATTAAGCATTTTTGTGTTACATTAAAAACTGTCAGTATTTGCTCTATGTGTTAGTGCTCACTTTGTACACATGGAGTTACATTGTAAAACTCTGGGGATGATTATGACTAACTCTATACTTAATACAAAACATATGGGGGGCTTAACAATGAAACTTATACGTTAATAATGGTGCTTAATAATTAAAATACTAATATTGAAGTCTACAATTATTGTAATAATAATGTATACTTGAAGTCAACAATCGCAAGCTAATTGCACGCTCATCTAGCGTATCTGAAACATAGAAAAAGCCAATCTCTGCGCATGCGTATACTTGCAATGATTCGAAGCTTTGGTAAGAAACTCCTCTCCCTGGCCATCGTAAAGCGTCCTACAGGTAACGCATTCTCATTGTGCAACAGTAGCGATTAAAGTTGTTATAAATTTCCTGTGTTTAGAAGCCATGGTGTAAAAGAATCATAGAGAGTAGGATTGAAAAA
Source organism: Metallyticus violacea (assembly GCA_030762175.1). Lineage (NCBI taxonomy): Eukaryota > Metazoa > Arthropoda > Insecta > Mantodea > Metallyticidae > Metallyticus > Metallyticus violacea. The sequence continues at coordinate 90,921,919 of CM060834.1, forward strand.
GCTTTTGATTGAGTTCTCCGAAGTAAACTATGGGCTGTAATACAAGAGAAAGAAGATCAAGTAATTTCAGGGTCTATGTAAAATAGCAAGAACTAAGATTGACAATGCACCTAAAGAGTGGACAAACTATTCTACTGCGGTATTCAAAATAATATATAAAAGTAAACAATTTTATGTGCTAACGATCAGCTCATTTTTTGAAGAAACAAGGTTTACAGAGAAGTGTTAATAACCTGAAAGATATCATAGAGACATATAATTTAAAGATTTCAACAAACAAAAGACAATCGATGGCTTTTAAAGGGAACAATTGTGTAAGTTGTGAGATATTCATGAAGAAAGAATAGAACAAGTCTCTAGTTTTAATTATTAAGGTTTTAATGTGTCATACAGTAAAAATGCAGATATGAATATAGCACTAAATTAAGACAAATGAATAGAACAATAAGTAGAACATTCAAGGACGAGATGCCTAAAAAAATGAAATTCTAAAAAGTAATGACACTGCCAATGGCAACACATGGAAATGAAAACTGAACTATGATTAGGACAGACAGGAAAATAATAGAAACCGCAGAGATGAGATTTTTAAGAGCAGTAGCTGGATTTACTCTCTTAGACAAACAAAGAAATGAAGAAACTCGAAAACCGTTAAATATATATAATCAAAACGAAAAAAAAAAAAATGAAAATAAAAATGAATTGCATCACCAAGAAAGAAATAGGAACTGATGCTAAAAGTTTTAATAAATTATAAACCTACAGGATATCGCCAAGTAGGAAGACCAAGACAAGATGAGGTGTTATATTAAATTGAAGAGGGAACAGGTTGACAGGCCTACATCTCGTGGAAGAAGAAGAAGAAGAAGAAGAAGAAGAAGAAGAAGAAGAAGAAGAAGAAGAAGAAGAAGAAGAAGAAGAATTGGAGTACGTCCCTAGAGCCCAGACATTGTGTAGGAAAAACGAGGAAGTAAACCAGTGCTTTTTTGGGGCAGTGACAATAGTGAACAAAGCAAAATTCCCTTTGTTAGACTGTATCAATAATGGGAAATAGCCTTTGGTAGCCAAAAATGATTTAATAGCAGCCTCACACAAAAGTAAAATTTTAGAACAAGGTCAAATTATTTGAGCAGCATTAAAAGAAATCTTTGTTCATTTCTTTCATTCTATAAGTGACTATTTGCATTCCATTTCATTTTTGTAAGCATTTAACGCTCCTGTAATATCTAGTAATTGCCTTTTGAATTGAACCCGAAATCGTTGATTAATTAGCAACGCGCCACACAGTCAGGGCGGTGAACCTTTAATTTTTGCTTTTGGCGACATCTGTTACTCTGCGTAACAAATCCAGTACTATTATAAATAAAATTAATATTAAAACACTTAATTCTAGCGCATTTAGTGCAATGTACAATGGCATTACCTTAAGGTAAAATAGAACGAAGCTACTGCACACCTGGCTACCTCGAGACAGAAAACATTATACCAAATATTACTAAACTTTCAGCTCGACAGTTAATTGGTTGATAGTACCTGTGTAATCTGTCTTCTCGAAATTAAGAGGGTAGATCCATAAGTTTCCGGTCTCGCTGATAAAAAGTTTCGCCTTCACAAACTTCTTATCTGGTGTCATGTCCTATCTGTTAAGTAAACAATTGCAAATGTAATTTATAAAGAGGGCTATGTGTAGAAGTTTGTAACATATTCAAAATGGAGTATCAAGTTGTTATTAAATTCTTTACAAAAGAACGATTTAACTTACTTCAAATGAAATTAAACAGCGTATGAACGGTATATATGGGAAGCATCCCCCTCATATTCTACCGTAAAAGAATGGATGGAGAAAGTATTGAAAACAAACAGCATGCAAGTCGGTCCTTGGAGGTGCTCACTCCTGGAAACATCGCTCTTGTAGAAAGAGAAATTATGGAAGACCTTCGGTTCAAAGTAACAGAAATAGGGGCAGGATTGGGCCTTTGTAAAACAACAGTGCTTTCGAATTATTCATGAACATTTAAACATGAATAAGGTTAGTGCAAGATGGGTGCCTATACTTCTTTCCTCAGTTCAAAATCATCAACGAGTTGTCAGGCATTTTTGGAGCTCTGCCGTGGCAACGAGAGAGAAGTTCTGCAAACCATTGTTACAGGAGATGAAACTATGGTCCTCTACTATGATCCCATGTCCAAAAGAGAATCAATGGAGTAGCGTAAACCTTGCGACACCGCCTCTACAGGTCAAGGTCACTCAGTCAACCAAGAAGATCATGGTCACAGTCTTTTGGGACAGTGAAAGAATACTCTTCATTGACTTCAAGGAGAGAAACACCACAGTAAATGGGGAGTACTATGCTGGCCTATTGCACATACTACGTGCTTCCATCAAAGAGAAAAGGCGAGGAAAGCTGAGTGGTGGTGTGCGCCTTCTTTACAACGCACCTGTGTACACATCTCTTGTTACTAAGGAAGCTGTGAAGAAATTTGTCTTCAAGGAGATCGACCATCCACCCTACAGTCCAGATCTCGCTCCAAGTGACTATTTCCTCTTCTCAAAACTCAAAAAGGACCTTCGAGGAAGGAAATTTAAATTGAAATGTTAATTCAAAGATGAGAGATGTGTATTGCAATTAAGGGTAACTATATTAAAAAGTTAAATAGTTTTTTGCTTTATCATACCTAGGAAATGGATAGGCCCGAAACTTATGAACCTGCATCGTAAGTTTTACAAAATACGGATGCTGTGTTTTTAAACACTAGAAATAAAACCAATAGTTAATGTTAACGTTCAACTATGCACTTCATAAGCATCAAAACTGGAAAGATGAGATAACTAATAAACAGATCTCTTGGAGATTTTAGAATGGTAAAGTAACTAACGCTTCTTTACTCCATTAGATAGCATGAAATGACGATACAGGAGAGAACCATCTCCACCAGATAGCATCCTGATTCTAAGGAGAAAATTGAGTAGGCCATGTAGAGCGATTGCCTTAGAGGTTTCCTCTTTCCTTTTTTCCTAAAAGGCGATAGAAGGAACACTGCTATGTTATTAAACCGAAATATTGCTGCTAAGCCTACTAATTTAGTTCTGTAGAAATATTGAGACGCGTTTACTTTTTGTGTCCCCCCCCCTTCTGTAATAACCACGAAATGCTATAAAGAGGACCTATTAATATTTCCAAAATAATTACAGGAAAACATTTGACTATAATTATATTAAATCCGGTCCGTCGTAATGTTGATCTTGATTCTGATATAGATCCTATAGTCTTCCAACCATAACATCACGTCCCATTCTTTTATTTGCTGCTGTTATATCACATACGTTCTCCGGCTAACACAAAAAGGAGAAAAAACCGTTTTCCATTATAAGACTTTTATTAATATTTTGACAATAACGAAGTCACGTATGTTTATCATAAAACGTTACCTAAAAAAATCGTTCACAATGTATCATGCTTCAGCAATTGCCGCATATGAAAAGCATAAAGTACTTAGAAACTATCTCCTCCTTTCTCCTACGCCCTCCCTTGCAGTGTGTTATGTTAGAAGGCACTCCAATGACTAACCAAATATGCAAATTGCCTAACTTTATTATTATATTTACTTCTTTACAAACTCCGCCGTTTCTTTCAAATACACAGGTTGCCAAAAAAAAATACACACTTTCACAGTAGGCATCTATTTAATATATTTCAAAGTTGGACCGAAAAACAACAGTAATGTGTAGTATGATGTTCTGTAAACAGACGTGACTCACATTACGTTATGAAAGCGTTGCTACAACAAAATGAAGCCATGATTATCGTTTGAATAGCAGAAAGCAATTTTGAAGTGGTATTGGAAAACCGAGAATGTTGTTAAAGTTCAAAGGTAATGGAGACGAGTGTACAGAACAGAACCTCCAACGTCAGTAACATTTGCACGCATTCGAGACAAATTTGAGACTCGTGGTACCGTATGCGATATTTACAAGAGCAGATCTGGGAGACCTCGTACAACAACAAGCCCCGGGTCCTCGGCTGTGGTTTTGGGACGTTTTGAGCACTCATCGCAGAAATCTACAAAGCAATGTGCACGTGAGACTGGTATTAGCAGAACCAGCGTACGTCGTATTATTAAAACAGCAGAGTTGAAGGTTTTCATCCCAAGATTTTAGCATGGATAAATTAAGATGACCCTGATAGGAGAATGCAGTACTGTGACGCTTTCGCAAACGTTGCTCAATCAGTAGTTCAACGTACTCAGAAGTGTATCGACGCCGATGGTAGGCATTTTGAGCGACTGTTGTAACTGTAAAATTCGAAGATGATTAGTGCTCATCATTTTCTGTTTGTTTGAATTCAGTTTTGTTACGTTAACAAGTTTTTTTTTTTTTTTTTTTTTTTTTTTTTTTTTTTTTTTTGAAGTGTGTATACATTCTTGGCAAGCTCTGTAAATATGTATAGGAGCTGCTCGGTGAAAATATTTTCCTTTTCTATTGGATTAGCAGGGGGAGAGGAGGAATTTCTGTATTTAGCCGTGCTCAAGGGCTGGCCGTTTATGTCCACGCTCCAAGAGGAAAGGGGTCCCTAACATTGTTCGCGGAGGCAGTAACATTTCGAAAGCGCAAGCAACCGCAACAACGTACATAGCACTAGTTCACATCGTCTGGTACTTTCGATCCTCTACAACAGAACCAATGAATGAAATTGGGTGAAAATGTAAGATATAAAATCCATGGGAAAATAAAAATCCATCCCAGCATTTATGTACGCATCTAGAGAAAACCACGAAACTAGGTCAGCGCGGCCCGAATGAATTTGACCTCTCTGATGCAAATTTCAAATGTTACCATCTGAACTGCCGTTTCCTTTATATTTATTTATATGTGCTCCTTTAGAGTTGTTTATTTCCTTTTGCATAATATTATTCAGGTATAATATATTGATCTAACACCAAATACAATTATATAACATAGTAATATTGCCAGAGAAAGAAAATTATTTCTAATCCTAAGGGAGTTTGCGTTTTAACTTTACCATAATATTGTTTTAATTTTTACTGACGGAAAAAAACAATTTACATAAAACTGGCATAGTATTATTAAAAGAGATGATTGCTGGTTTTTCGAATGTCTGTTACATGGGTTGTCACACAAGGAAGATGCATTTACCGAATAAAGATGGTTGTACTGGGTGAACCACGAAACCTGGCAACGGTGAGCCAGATAATGAAGGAACACAGCCTTAGGGGAGATAGGAAAATGGAAGGAGCTGCGTTATTGCAACGCATAGTTGATGATTATTTCAGCGTCTAAACGAGTGTGTGTGATGTATTCTCAAATAATGCAATGGCGAAGACGTACGTTCGTTTCGGTTGCATTATAAAAATGCAAGAGGAATTTGTAGCCAAATTTTCTGGTGTTGATTTGTTGACTATGGTTGGAAATCTGGGAAAAAAAAAAAAAAAAAAAAAAAAAACCACGAACTTCCTCCGTACTTACACCTGCTATGATCGCGGATATTAAAGCAGAGATGCTCAGAAACCCTACAAAGTCGACAGGTACACTGCTAACTTTGGTTTAGGAGGTGAGGGGATGGTTTTTCATAGGTCGTGCTGTATTAAAATCACATAACCTATAAATCAAGTTAGCTATTAATATAGTTACTGATGACAATGGAGCCTCTGGCAATATATGAAAAGTACTAGGATTGGTCATTCGATATGGCCAAAAAGCTATCACAAGAGGGTCTGAGATTCACAACATATGTGAATTTATCTGGAAAGCTCATACCCTCGAGTGATATTTATTAGGACTATTTCACGAATAAAATAAGAAATAGTTCCCTTAAACTTAGTTTACAATGTTGCAATAATTATACATTTGTATTATGAATACTTAACCTTTTCAAGCCATCTAGCAATAGACGAATGTCGATTGTTAGTAATGACAATAGAGAGGAGCCAAATACGGGTTTGGGACTATTTCATAAATAGAATAAGATTAAAAGTAATAAATATTTCAAATTGGTGTACGGATTATGAATACTTGTATAAATTGTTACACTTACTTATGAATACCCACCTATTCAGAAACCGTGATAATGAAATAGACGAAAGTCGGCTATTATATAGTCGATTTACCAATACCAAATGAGAAAAACAAAACAGTGAAAACATTTTATCATTGCCAAACTTCTGCCTTGTTATCTTGGAGAAAGTTTCCAATAATTCAATACAAAGATTGACCTCTAGAAATCAATACTAAATTAAAGTCCACAAACAGCCTATTCCTTGGAAATATTATTAGCCAGTGGCAAGTTAAAACTAATCATTTGTCTTTAAAAATGTTCATTCATAGCAAATGTTCGACATATTGGAATGTTTACAAGTACAAACGACAAAAGGGAAATGAAAAGGCAATATGTATTTTGCAGTAGGTTAACACCTTCCCACATAGCATACAAATATATTTTTACGCATCAATTTAAACTTGTGAACACTTCGCTATATAGAACATTGAAAATACTAACGCCCAACAACTTGAAATATCTTATATCTATTGAAATATTAATCAAATTTTTGAGAGAGCAAGTCAAAAAAAAAAAAAAAAAAAAAGCTTACATTTTAATCGTTATATGTGATACATTCTTTTTATTTAACGACGCTCTTTAACATTTCAGGTCATCAGCGTCCCATTCACTTTTGGGCATGAAACAGCCGACAAATTTTGCTCAGAGGCCTCTTCTTTCAGGCTTGAGGTTCTTTATCGTGCAGTAAATGTACGACATGGGACCCACGGCTTTACTTTCCTTCCGAAGGAAACCATACTTGGGATTTTTACGCCCCGAAAAAAACCATCGGTCCTGGCCGGGTTTGGACCCGCGACCTTGAGTTTAGAAGGAAAGTACGGTTACCACTACACTACCAAGACCAACATATACGTGATACAGGATGAAGGGAAACTCGGTGTAACAAATGAACTTGTCAATTGATATTAACAAAAGTAACAGAACTCTTAGAGTTTTCGAGAAAATAAATATTTTATCTCCAAACCTGCAGTAACTCTGCTTAATGCTCTGCGTGGTTAACTTAAACACATACACAAACTAATTGCAGATACTCGATACGTGTTTGTTTGCACAATCGTTCATAATTAATGTTCTTCATTTTTTAAATCTTTGTTAACAGCAGCGCTATGTTGGGTTCCCAAATCTAATTTTGCGAATGCAAAAGAATCACATAAAAATTTCGGGTGAATTTATGTCAACTCGTTTTGAGTTCTGTAAAAATAACAGATGCACAATTTGTTGTACTAAGTTAGGGAGTTCTGGAACGGAGTCCACCCAGTCTAGTGAGGATAAGTGGGGAGCTGCCTGATGGAGAGGTGGCGTTGTTCGTTCTAGAGAACCGCATGCTAAGACAACCAGCGTGTTGATCACAATATGTCCCCCTGCAATATATCCCGCTATCAATGAAGAATAAATCGGAAACAGCGGAAGTACAGGTCGTATTATTTACAAAAACAAGATATAGTTTCAACTGTTTGCACCAGACCCATATTAGTTATGGTAACTTCACTCAAAGCAGCTGTTCCCCCCCCCCTTTACTTTAATATTTTTTTTAATTTTGGAGAATTACTAGACAAATTTTAATGATCTCGCCTCGGGCCACCAATTACAAGTAACTAGTATTATTGCTTACGTCTAAATAATAACAGATACCTGTTAATTCTTCAACGTTGTCATTGTAACTTTTGCACAACAAAGATTTATTAGAAAATGTGAATCATTGTTTCTTATATTAACAATGTCTGAGGGCGTCTTAATTAAAATAAAGAATTATACCACTACGGGTGGCCGAGGTAGTTAAGGCGCGGACTCGCGACCGGGAGGTCTGAGGTTCGATTCCCACCAGGACCGTCCTCCCTAAACGAGTTTTTTTTTTTTTCCCCCAGATTTTCCTCAGTCTTCAAAAATTTCAAATGCTAGGGAGATACCCAAAACTTAGGCCTGGCACGCTTCCTTCCTTAAAAAAAAAATACTTGTTTACCAATTTATCATTTCATTTCATTTCATGTACCATCGTTGCCCACCGCCTATGATGCCTCGGTAGTAAAAACGGGCGTTAAACACTATTCAAAAAATAAATAAAATAAAAAATTAAGAAATAATTCATGAAAATAGCTTACACTAAATATGTAAAAGAAATTGCAGAGACGTGACAACGTTGTGAACTCTGATGCGCAGTATATCTCATTACTTTACGACAAATAAGCAACAGGATATCTATAATCTTAATTCCAGGAAATAAAAGGCATTTAAAACTTGTCGCGAGCTATAAAAAGTATACTGCAGTAAAAATCTGCATTTTAAAAGCATTGAAAGAGCATACAAATGGATATACGTATAGATAATGCAACTAGAAGCAGTTGGTGTGTTCTGTTAGCATTTCTATAAGGTAAACCACAAGGAACTTTATCTTAAGAATCCTAATATTCTATATCGCACTATATTATGCAGCGCCTGTTATTGAGTGCGTTACCAGGTAAAGCGCAAAAGGTCATTCCACTCAAAGAATGGTAGCTAGTAATGTCTTCGTCTTGGGGGTGTGTAATAGACATCGTGGCTATAATAGAACTAAATAATACACCATAATTAAAGACCTGGCAAGATAGCAACATTCCTTTTTCCAACTAGCATTATGTGTAATAATATAGAAAACTACTTGCGTTATAACCAAGCACATCTTGCATGCTTGCTGCTTTTGTTCAATTAATCAGTTGTGTTGATCTTTTTCCACCATACTATACGTTATTTTTTTCTACTATTTTTATTTATCATTACTAAGAAGAAAAGCATTTAAAAAAGGAGGCACGCACGCAGTGACTACTTTAAGGTAACCTCCCCTATTTAAAAAAGCTTTCAAGCAACAGGTTTCCCCCCCCCCTTTAACTTACACATATACTTGTAGCAGTATATATGAAACATAATCAAGAGTCTTAGCCAATAACCAATCTACTAAAGGGGGAGGAGTTTTCAATCCAAGAACAGCCATGTCTTATAAAGGGACCTTCCATATTTATCTCTCCCTACCCTATTCCTGGGACCAGTTCGCCCGGCCTGACCATAATTCTCAAATGTAATTATTCTGATCGTCTTCTATACTTCCCTCATACCTTCCTTTAGGTCTTCTAATTTTATTTTTTGTGTGGTTAGCGTTCGGCCGATACATGAGTAAAGGTTAAACATCACTGCTACTAACGTTAAGTCTTAAAAGATAAAACAAGCTTCTGTACTTTCTTAGATGTAAAATCTCACGTTTTCTTCTGACCAGGCTCAATGCAGTTTCATTTGAAAAAAAAAATTCGCGATAAGACAATAGAAAAGTCCGTCACGCAGGAACTGGGAAACTAAGCGAATTCCACACCGAGTTCAATAACTTTAATAAAAATGAATATAAAATCCAAATTAGGCCTTATTCAGAAAAATGACAACTAGTTCCCAGTTACATTGCATATTTAAGATGTTCATATGTTTCAATAAAACAAAAACATGTTACTATTCAGAAAAAAAAAAAGCAATATACAAAGCAAACAAAAACAATTGAAAGTTATATCAGTTTTCATTGGCTTTGAAATTTAGTTTAAATGTTATTGTAATAAACGCGTAATGAAAACGTTTTCTGAAGGTTATTACAGAGCTCTCTTGCATGCAAATATAATTCTCAAAGGCATATTAGATTAATATTTCACATCTTCTATCTTCACGACGATGTTTTTGTTAAATATAAAGCATATGTATTGTTATAAATTGCAGTTTATATGCTGACTTAATTTGTCCTTTTATTTTAAAACAATGTAGATATAATTAAAAGCAAGAGTGCGTTTTAAATTTCGATTTTCAAGTATACCCCTACTCCTAATGGTCCCATTTCCCTCATTTTTGAAAACTATTTTTCTTATTTTACTTAAATGATATATTTCGAATTTTTTGTGATATTGGTGCCCCTAGAACGATTTTTAAATTTTGAGTTTCTGATAAATTCCCACTCCTAATTGCCTTATTTTCCTGATTTTCAGAAACTATATTCTTTATTTTATTTAAATGGTATGTAAGAGTTTTCGTTGTGAAAAAGCAAATATTAATGCTGCTAGAGCAATTTTTAAGTTTTGGGTTTCAGATAAACCTTCCCTCATAATATTTCGTATTTACTGATTTTAAGAAATTGTTTTGCTTGTTTTATTTCAATGGCATATACGGAATTTCCTTTAAAAACATTAAAAATTGCAACCAATAGAGCGATTTTTAAATTTCGTTTTAATCCCCACCCGTTTTTTCAAGCATGTCCTCACTTCTAATGACTGCATTGCTCTGATATTAGGAAACAACTTTCATGAATTTATTTTAAGGAAATCTACAGAGTTTCGTTGAGATAAAGCAAAAACGAGCGATTTTTTAATGTTTTAAAAATGTTTGCTTTAGGTTAACCCCCACCGCCAATGGTTCAATTTTACTGGTTATCGAAATGGGTGAGTCGTTTGTTAATTGATGGTTATATGCCGAGTTTTGTATGTTTACATACATTTATGTAGATAGATACATTTTTTATAATTTTTTGTCTTTTTTCGATGACTAGTAGGCACTATCGATGGAAATTTGGAAATATTATTCAGAACGAATTCTATTAGCCAATTGCAATAACTTTACATTCCTTCGGAATTCGCTTAAAGTACTTGCCATATTTCAGCCCTTCTAAAAAAAAAAATGAAAATGCTAACACCGCATACTATGCTGTATATAGTTTCAAGTTAACAACGTTTTTCTTCTTTAAAATCAAATATAGCATTTCACTTGTAAAAGGTGTCAATTCCACTAACTTCTACACTCTTTGCCTATACAGGGGTTTTAAAAAATAACAGGTAACTTTAAATTACTCATAGATGTCGCATGTGTCAATCATTTTGTTCTAAATAAGTAACAAATTCTCTTCAATGTTACACAGCAGCTCTGAGTTCCTATTTTCAATTAGTATTTTAAGGTAGGACACACTTTTCTTCAGACAGACCCACAACCAATAATATTTGCCAAACTATGGAAAGAATTCAAATTTCATAGACCACTCTTAAATCATTTTGGGCATTAAACCACCAAAAATGCTGAAAAACCACAACATTCCGTTATTTTACTTTGCATATGAGTAGATTTACTGCTGTGTGCAAATTTAACAGATCATATGACTTATAAAATAAATACCTAAGGAGCATTTTAACCCTCAATAACAAAAATAAACTCTTAGGTTAATTATTTTGCATAATATTTGAGATAGGCAAATTCTATAATGCCTACAATAATCTATTTTATTTTTAATCAACCATTTCTATTAGAATTAGAATATTATAAGTTATTGTTTCTCAACGTTAGAGTTTTGCTAAAATTTAGAGCATCAAATTGTTTTATTGTGGGTGAAATTCGTTAGAATTAATTCATAAGAGTCGTTACTTCACAACTATATTATTTCCTATACCTGCAAGAAATGTTTTAGACAGAGGGTGCCATGCATAAAAAAGGTATGCACACTTCAAGCAAAGTAAAAACTGTGTTAACACAACAAAACTGAATTCACACAAACAGAAAATGATGAGCACTAATCATCTTACACTTTTACACTTACAACAGTTGCTCAAAATGTCCACCATAGGTATCGATACACTTCTGAGTACGTTGAACTACTGATTGAGCAACGTTTGCGAAAGTGTCCTCAGCGATTGCAGCACATGCCGTTTCAATTTCTTCCCGAAGTGTGCCAGAGTTAAAATTGCATACGGTACCATGAGTCTCAAATTTTTCTCGAATGCGTGCAATTGTTACTCGCGTTGACGGTTCTGTTCTGTACACATGTCTCCATTGCCTTCAACAACATTCTCGGCTCTATTTTGTTGTAGCAACGCTAGCATAACGTAATGTGAACCACATCTTTTACAGAACATCATACGATAACCTTGGCTTTATTTGTTCATTGTTGATTTACCTGTCACATAGCAACGCTATCATAATGTGAGTCACATCTGTTTACAGAACATCATACTACACATTACTGTTGTTTTTCGGTTCAAGTTTGAAACATATTAAATAGATATCTACTGTGAAAGTGTGTATAGATTTGTTTGGCACCCTCAGTACTTGTACGCCTGCATTCCGAAGAAGATTGATATCAATTTTAGATGTATATTTCTATAGCAACGTTTATAATGCATATCTTCCGCTAAATAAGCATAGCCCAATTATGACTAGTATTTTAGCTGAAAATAAACGTATTAACAATTGTTTTCCTTTTTAATGTGTGTAACTCTTAGCTGGAGAATACCGCTTCTATAATATCATGTGCCCATTTACTTTACAGTTCGTATTTTATTAGGAATGCTATATTCATCTATTTTGTAGCACCTCTTTATCTATTTCTTCTACTTTTGGCGGTTTTCTAGCGTGGTATCCCGTTTTCAACCGACATCTTAATCTTGAAATGCCAAAAGCACTCTTTCCCTCATGATTTATAATTAAATACCAGTTTAGAGATTCATTCATTTATTGTATTCTAGGTGATTTGATAATCGTTTTTTTAAGTGTGTGACATTATGTAATGTATTATTTGAAGTCTATCTATTTTAAAAGCATATTCATATATAACCTCGCATATAGGGATTTAAAATGTCTCATATCTAAATATATCAAGTATTTGTGCTAAGTTTAGCTAAATTTAAATGGTTTATCAGGTTCCGGAAAGCTCTTTTGAAAGAGCCTTTTGAAAGTCGATTATTGATATTATTACTGCCATTATTATTATTATTATTATTATTATTATTATTATTATTATTGTTGTTGTTGTTGTTTAAACACAATGCTTGTCGTTTAAAAGGCCACGATATTTGTCTTTTGTGTTTTTTTTTAAATTAAGGATATTGATAACATATTATACAGGATGGACAAAAAGTTTCTCCATTTTCTTGTTCGTGAATGAAATTTATATGGTATGTACATATATACTCCTTATTTTATTTAAATACAGACAATGTCCATTTCAAAGCACTGTGTCATAAAGATTTAAAAACTATTTTTACCCTAGGCTATCACTGCTGTTTAAAGAAGATCGAGTGTGTACTATCAGTGTTCAAATTGACATAATTATGAAAGGTGCAAAAGAAATTTGCTAGGAAATTTTGTATGGCATTGTTCTTAAAAAAAAAATGGAGCTCCTCCTTGTTTTGCGTTGGATGTGATGATTTCCCTGCCGATGGATAGACAGAGGTTCACTGCGAATATGATCGCTACGTTCACCGGGTTTGACATATTTAAACGTTTATACTTGGAGGCTTATCAAGTCACCAGTGTACGCAACAAAAGTATACGGTACCATGAGTTTCAAATTTGTCTTGAATGCGCGCAATTGTTACTCGCGTTGACGGTTTTTTTCTGTACACACGTCTCCATCGCTTTTGAACTTCAACATCATTCTCGGTTTTCCAATACCACTTCAAAATTGCTTTCCGCTGTTCAACAGATTTCCATAACCTTAAAAATCTTATTCCAGAAGAATATGCAGTAATTTCAGGAGACATTATCGTCATTCGGGATGCATTTGAACGTTATAATGCGCATGTATGTCGGCCATGATGAATTAAGGTAAAAAAGTACACATATAGCTACATATTTACATGCCATGTATATATGTGTACATATATATCATGTAACAAATTAATAGTAATTATAACAGTAAAAACACTCAGAAAAAGTCACACTTGAGATCGCTATATTGCGGACTCGTGGAGTCCTTCTATGGAAAGAAGACAAGTGAGGTGATAAAAGTAAATATTATAAGATTTAAACAAGGTGGTATATGCGCTTTATTTATTTTTTTATTTTTTTTTTTATTTATTTATTTATTTTTTTTTTTTTTTATTTTTACCTAAAGCGCGTATACCACCTGGTTTAAATCTTACGTATTAACCCCCCCTCCCACACTCTCATTTCTAGTTTCATCTGTTTCCACGCATAACGTTACCTTCGATACTCAATATTAGTTTTATCACCGTCACTTGTCTTCTTGCCTTAGAAGGACTCCACGAGTCCGCAATACAGCGATCTCAAGTGTGACTTTTTCTGAGTGTTTTTACTATTATATTACTGTTAATTTGTTACATTGTTAATAGTGTTATTTTATTTTTATTTTTATTTTATATTGTATATATATATATATATATATATATATATATATATAATTTACGATAAAGTATTGCTTAGTGAAAATGGGTGGAAAATCTTATTTCCACTCTGTAATTAAAACACACACTGTTTCTACAGTTTTATTAAAACATTGACCAAAAATACTTTTCAAATATCTAACACTAGCATCGTATATATTAAATATTCCCATAAAATGCACACTTGTTCAACATCTCTGTTCTTCTATTATTACCAACTTTTCAAAGATTAACAGGATGTTCATGGTTTTAGAAGATTTCAATTACATGAGTTAGGAAGCTGTTTGAGCAGTACCTTAACAAATTTGATCCTATCTCTACGTTTTTAGGTAAAATTCCAATATCTTTTGTATTGGCACATTAATTTTGATTTTCAAGGTGTTTTCTTTAAGTTAACTTTTGAGGCTCTTGTCCTAATTTTACTAGTATATTAGCCATATAAAATATACCACACATGGCAGTCCTGGACAAAGTGGTTATTAAATAACCTACAAGCACACACACAAGCAAGAAAACATGTTCAATAAACAAAATGTCTTGTTTCTAGCAAACCTTGAGTTCAGCAGCCAGATTCTCTATGTACTGTTCTATGAAATTTACAACCTTATTTTCAAATAATTTTAAGATATAAGTCGAATGCTGTATTTAGTAAGTAAATCTTCTATTTTTCCAGTTAGGATTCTATTTTTTTTAATGTGCATATATATTTTTTTCACATTTATTTTTCATTTAATGTTTTGCTTCTGTTATAATCCATCATCGTTCATCGTAACCACTGCCCGTCTCTGGAATGCATTGCCACCTGATGTCAGAGACTGTTACAATGTTGTTTTGTTTTACCCTGCTGTAGAATTATTCATTCTATTATTACTACTACCATAAATGTGCCTATCTCCTTCATAGTGTTGTCAGGGTTTAATTTTATGTTTTGCTTGTATATTTCCACTTTCAAGATTTACGTAAGTTGACATATGAATATATTATCATTGCTGGTGCTTGTTGTATATTCTTGTCCTTTTATTTTCTAATTTTTTCTTCCTCTTAAGTCAATATTTTTCATTTTTATTATAAATATTTATGTATTAGCATACATTTATTTATATACATACTGTTTTAAAGTATTGTCCCCTTTACTGTCAATATTTGATCGTAATATTGTCACTATAACTTCATGTAGTTATTATTTGATTGGTAGAGCGGAAGATAAGGCCTAATAGCCTTAGCTTTACCAATCTCATTTTCAGTAATCATTTTACTGCAAGGATCTCAAATGTAAAAAAGCAACTATCTGTTATGTTATTACACAGGCAAGAGATTTCTGTATCTGCAGTGTGACACTTGTGTGTCTACATCTGGCTATGGAATCGATTCAGTCAAAAACTAAAAACTTATGAGGTTTTTATGCTGGCTTGTCGGTCCTGGTGGTGTAGTGGTAACCATACTTGCCTCGTAGACTTGCGCCTACGCGGGATCGCGGATTCAATACCTGCCAGAGACGAGAAATTTTTTTTCGGGCGTAAAAATTCTAAGTACCTATGTCTTCCTTAAGCCGTAGGTTCCTTACGGTACGTAAAAGAACCTCAAGGCTCGAATTGAAAAAGACGCTGTTGACCTGAAATTAAAGGGCGTCCGTAAATAAACAAACAATTTTCCTGGCATAATGAATGAACCCAAAACAGCTCATTTCATTAAGCTTTCCTGCCTCGGGAGCCTCGCATGTTACGTTAGAACTCAAGTGGCGCCAAATTAACAACAAAAAAAAAAAAAAGGTGTTTGTTGTTATAATGTTTCGCAAAATCCTTCCGAAATCACAGTCGCTCATTTCTTCCAAATTATGTGCATATTGCTCTATAATTAATGCCAGCGAATGAGAGCTAAAGAAAGCGGCAATAAAAGGCCCTAATTAGAGAGAAGAGTCATTAAAGAGGACCTATCATATCGAACTACTTTTCCCGTTGTCACATTTGCGTACCTTTTCACCAACTACTGTAACAGCTACACCAGTTTCCCAGATAATAACAGCATATGAAGGTAGCCATGCAAACTGGAAAGGAAGCTGGTTAATCTGATGGTTTGACGAACATAGGTTTGTCAAAGTTCAGGCCCCTCCCTATCAAATTCCCCCCCTTTCCCGCCAGCCCATCAGCTTGCAATCCACTTTCTTCTTTACCATGCCCACAATATTGCTGAAGCCCAGCCCATCTACTCCTTCTCCCCACCCTAAGACGTGACACAAGTTGATCACTAAATACCCAACTACTTACCACACTCCCCTCCCCAAATTTTGTATACTCAGAAAACACTCCAGCAATTTTCTGTAACAGCGCGGCGGTATCTGCAGTGAAATAACGCCACTGATTTACCGAAACGCGGCTCTTTTGCCAATCTTTCCTTCAATTAACTGTAGGAGCTGCCTTATTGTCATTATTTCCCGCGGCGCAATTATGGCATATAAAGATGGCGCACTTCTGTTTTCTTCAGCTGTCAGGCAGGAATGAAAGGAGACGCGATGATGTAACCACGAAGAATAGCAACGGAAAGATCTTATAATTCCGTTTTTCTCCTCCTTGGGAATTGAATACTAGGTCATTTTGGCTGATGAGCCATGGCGATCCGATAGGAGCATGAGACCATTAACGATTTGTTCAGCCCCTTCTGAGCGTTTAGTTTACTTCAAGTCTAGGGGAATACGTGGCATTAACAAAAGTGCGCTTAAACAGAAAACATTTCCACAGCTGTGGAGTCGAAATGTACTTTGGAACGTTACTCATTAAGAAACATTTAAGCTTGTCACTATATATATATATATATATATATATATATATATATATATATAAAAAAAAAAAAAAAAGTCGTACCTTAAGGCATAAAAATCGAAAATAAAAAACATAATATCTAAAACAAATTCTTTTTCCACAACACCGTGTGTATATCTCGAATAAATATTAATGTTTTCTAAGAAACATGCATATGAAATCACGAAATAAGCGATTCATTGAAACCTTTAATATACAGAGGGTGCCAAAACAAATGAATATACACTTTCACAGTAGATATCTATTTAACATATTTCAAATTTGGACCGAAAAACAACAGTAATGTGTAGTATGGTGTTCTGTAAACAGACGCGACTCACATTAAGTTATGCAAGCGTTGCTACAACAAAATGGATCCAAGATTATCCTTTCAACAGCGGAAAGCAACTTTGAAGTGTTATTGGAAACACCGAGAATGCTGTTGAAGTTCAAAGGCAATGGAGACGTGTGTACAGAACAGAATCGCCAACGCAAGTAACAATTGCAGGCATGGGAGACAAATTTGAGACTTAGGGTACCGTATGCGATGTTGATAAGTGCAAATTTGGGAGACGTCGCATAGCAACAAGCCCCGCGTCCTCGGCTATGGTTTTGGAACGTTTTGAGCACTCACCGCTGAAATCTACGAAGCAATGTGCACATGAGACTAAGATTAGCAGAACTAGCATTAAGTCGTATTATTAAAACAGCAAAGTTGAAAGGTTTCATCCCAAGACTTTTGTATAAGTAACTGTAAAATTCTAAGATGATTAGTGCTCATCATTCTCAGTTTGTGTGAATTCAGTTTTGTTATGTTAACACAGTTTTTTCTTTGCTTGAAGTGTGTATACATTTTTGTCCCCCTCTGTATAAATGAGTTTTCCCTGACTCGCTCATTTCAGCTGATTGCCTTTTGAATTCAGTTAGAAAACCTTTCTGACAAAATCTTATCTAGAAGAAGTTCATTTTCATTTACATGCCCTACTTTAAAATTGAATAATTGTTTCTTTATACATTAACTAATCTGATACAACAGTCATGATGAAAAAATTACATCTACTGGTATATTTATTTTTTCAGCTCTTTAAAATCATAACATACCTAGTAATTATACCTAGAAATACAGTGTGTTCGATTAGTTCCTCCGCAGAGGGTCTCGATCCACGCGGTCTCTACTACCATATTTCGAATCGCATAAGATAGAGCAGTTCTAGTTTTACATAATGCAAAACTGATTGTTAGATAGGTCCTCAGAAGGTATTCTAATTGCTGCTCTGGCATTGATCTGAAGTGTGCTGCCAAATATAGCATTAAACTATAACTTTAGAGAGAAATTCTGAATTTTTTTTAAGTTTTTATTTTATTTAATAATAAGTTTACGTATGTTTTTGAAAAGTGGCAGATTTAAAGAAATCTGTACTTAGGCTAATATATATAAAATAAAATTATTATTTTGCATTTTTCTCTATGGAATTACACACTAATTGTATTAATCTTTCCAAATACTAAAACTAAAATATTTTATTTGTTTATTTTTCAAAATGCATGCACATATAAGAGTAAATATTGAACATTAAGGAATGATATTTGCAATACTCTTGAAATGCTAATAATAATTTCAATTAACGCCTTAAATGTCTAGTATATTACAAATTAATCGAAAACTAAACTTTTCATATTAAAGAGGTCGGTCGTGGTGGTGTAGTGGTTACCATACTTGCCTCCTACGCCCAAAAAACGCGGGTTCGAACCCGGCCAGGATCGATGGATTTTTTCGGGCGTAAAAATCCTAAGTATGGTTTCCTTCGGAAAGGCAGTAAAACCGTGGGTCCCGTGTCGTACATTTACGGCACGAAAAAGAACCTCAAGCCTGAAAGAGAGGCCTCTGAGCAAAATTTGTCGGCCGTTACACGCCCTGAGTTGAATGGGACGCTGATGACCTGAGATGTTAAAGAGCGTCCATAAATAAATCAATAAACAAAAAAATATTAAAGAGGTGTGCTTCTTAGATCAATACATTGTGGTTTTGCTCTGAAAAATCGGTCGTTGCTACCCTATACTCTATCTAAAGATGTAACTGCCAATAAACGTTAGATACTTATGCTGGTGCGGACCAGAGGTGATAAGGCAATATTAATGGAAATGGACAGAGATGGAGAAAGTAAGCAAATGACCACAGAGTTAGCAATTTCATAGCAATTTAAATTACTATTTCGTGAAAGCTTCTCTTATAGTTATTCATTGATAATTTTATTTATTAACAACA
This sequence comes from Metallyticus violacea, assembly GCA_030762175.1. Classification (NCBI taxonomy): domain Eukaryota; kingdom Metazoa; phylum Arthropoda; class Insecta; order Mantodea; family Metallyticidae; genus Metallyticus; species Metallyticus violacea. Next base: position 90,941,218 of record CM060834.1, read on the forward strand.
TGTAGAACTGAGCGAATGTTTTATGAACTATGTATTAACAAAGGTGAAGAAATACGTATTTGAGCTATGGTTAACAAACAAGTATCCTTGTTGCTAGTTTTCGTGATTTTGCATCGCTCTGCTCTGATCATGCTGCTCGATTGATCCTTCAATAAATGAAAGCTTGAATAGATTTTATTGTTGTTGTTATTAAATTTAGAACTATTTTAGCCCAATGACCACCTCCTTGGTATAATAGTTAGCATTGCTGACTGCTGGCCGAGGGTCCGGGTTCCACTCCCGAGATTACTAATTATTCTAAGTTAGGAAGATCTGAAACGGGGTCCACCGAGCCTTGTGAGGACAATTATGAAGCTGGTTGATGGAAAGGTGGCGTTCATCGATCACGAAAGCCGGGGTGCCGGCATGATGTGATCACATGCCCCCCTGCTCTCTATCAATGAAGTTATAAGACGGAGGTAGAAGAAGAGATAGCCGCGACAGGCCAAGTCTAATCCGGGCTGAAGTGCCAAATGAACAGAAGAAAAGAAGACAGCCCAATTTTATAAGATGTTAAGAAATGCTTTAAACATAATTAATTTTTCTTTCATATCCTGTCCTTTTCGTCAATAATATAGCAATACCATCCATATGAGTGTTTTACATTGATGCTTTGAATGCAGCGAAACGATTATCTTGTTACATTCTATTACACCCTTAACAATCATGTTTACTGTTTGAGCTAACTGCAACTCAAATAATGATGCTTCCGGATTATTCCTGAAGGTGAAAAAGATTTGCAATGGATGATAATCGTACTCATACACAAGAGAGATGTGTTTGTATAATTGTGGGCTTATGGTAATGAGATGAATTATTTACGCTTTTGACGTTAAGCCACAACTACACGGAGAAATTGCCATTATAGTCATCATAATAAGCACTTACTCCATACAGAGAGGTTATTACTGCAGCTTCTGTGGATCTTCCCTGCTTTAGTACAGGACTTGAATGTCCTCAAAGTATAAGCGAGGCTATTTTGCTTATTGTAGGAGGTGCATTCAAGTTACAAGGATAGGCTTTTCATATTCTCCTTAACCAATATAGGTATCTCCAAATAGAACATAAGTGGCCAATAGAATTACTGATGTTAAGGGTCAATTTTGCATTCTAAACTACTTTGTTCCCTGTATAGAGTACACTTTTCATGCACTGGGTGCTACCATGCCTAATATATACTACACTAAACTTAAATTTTTTGGAAAATGTTTTAAAATATACAGGTTACAAGCTAAGACTTTAGAATGGCAACGTATTATCTTAGACGCTTCAATGTAAACGTAATCGCATTGATATGGATAAAAGCCATAGCTAAGTTACAAAGACAGCGCCTCAATCTAACCACCATACGTTATTGCTTGTACAAAAGTGGCAAAGTGTTTTACAGTAAGTATATTTTACGAACGAATACTGCACTGGGAGCTCAATTATTAAGTTATTACAACAAGCACTCCATTGAACTAATGCTTTGCACTTGATACAATAAAAATTTGCTTTAAGCTATTGTGTTTTTTGTCCTCTTCACCCATCAACAAAACGAAGCGTTCAAGAGACCATTTGTTCCTTTTCTGAGGTACTTATTTTTCGATTTCCTGTCCGCAGGTATATATTTCTCTCGTACCATAGGTGCTTTCAAGCGTAAAGAAATCAATAGTCTCTGAAATGAAACGGAATCCAACTACAGATTCCTGAAAATTGTGAAACACTCTTTTTATACGCCAGATATGAAATGTACGATTCGCTTAAGGAGAAATTAAATTATTATAATGCATGATATAGACTGGGTCTATTCATCTAAATTATTAATTTAATAGTTTTCAGATTCAGGCAATGACAGCTGTCTTAATTTTATTCACTCAGTCACTTTTTTTGGTCTGATATACAGGATGTTAATGAACTACAACGAAATAATTTCAGAGTGTGTACAGATGTCACATATAAGCAGTTTGTCCACAGTTAAACATAACGCAGTGTTTTGGCATCAGATGCTGATAAGTTGGTTTTAAAGCCAAGCCGGGTGACAAATTGGTTTATATTATCTTTAAAACTGCCTTACGAGCATAGAAATATCCATTTTCCGCCACTGGTTTTCAGCGTTTTCAACATTTGGTGCCATAAAAACCCTCAATTCTCAAAATAATGATTTGACAGTGCGATAATAACTGCCTTGTTGCATTATATAGCCCGCTCTAGAGGGCGCTATTTAACTGCTTGTGCGGCGTAATGCATAACACACACACACACACACACACACATATATATATATATATGTATGTATATATATATATATATATATATATATTTAATATGTGCTGCGACTGTGAATGAAATTTACTTAATGCTTTCAAGTTTTATTCTATGAATGTACTGCCAACATACAATGACTAATAAGCGTACTACTAATATGATGCCTAAAACCTAATTTACCTAACACATATTCAGGACACAATTCTAATTGGTAAGTACAATAACTACAAAGGTTATAATAATAGGCATTGATATATTAAGATTTAAGTCTGTAAATTGAAACATCATCTTAAAACATAAGGCTAAAAGCTGTATTACTAGGCCCTAGTCAGAGAACAAACAAAACAAAACAAAAACAAAAGAATAACAGAAATGTGATGGATGAGACTCGAACTCGAAACAAGTGACTACCTCTTACTCGAAAGCTAATATCATAACCATGGCGCCAGATTGACACGTTCTGAAACCTCCCTTCGTTTTCGTATGTTACGCTTTCCAGCGATATCTTCATTAGCCAGTGGCGTACTGGCGCTTTAGAAACGTATAGCCATAGCTTCCAAATTTGAACAGATAGGCCATACGTTTTCTGTCTCTAAGATACCTCCACACTCCCTGAAGTTATTTTGATGTAGTTCATTAACATTTGCTTATAAATAGGTTAGCAGTATTCTTTCTGTTTTAAGAGTATTGTTAGGTAAAATAATAATTTTCTGGTGAATCCCTTTCCTCATTAAATTTATACTAAATAAAATGGCATAAGTTGCTTGTTCATTCTATACAATAAATTCATTTCATTTGCTTTAAGGGTAAAGCTAACGACCATGTAATTAAAGCGCCATTGAAGTTTGTTTTGAATTCTCAAAATGTTACGATAATGTAGGGATTTTTCTTATTTCCTGTTAAAAGCAGTAGCTTTTTAGTAGCTACTAAACCTTCGTATATAAATGTATCTGTGTTGGTGAACTTAAGCCAATGTCATACAGACATTTCAAAATATTTAAATTTTGAATGCAATATTCATAAGATACAATTTTATAGATAACCATGTGTTACTACATACAGTTATTGAACTAAATTTTACTATTAGTTTTAAAAATATTATTTTTTCATATATTTTAAATAAATTAGAGTATATGAACTGTTCAATATGATAAAATATTAGCTATTTCAACAAACATTTCGCTTAAATCACTCTGTACAAGTCAAGTGACAAACGCTCTCAGAAATACATTTTTTATATTTGGCTTTAATGAAGATATTTAAAAATATTATTCGTCTTATTATAATTTTTTCACAGTTATAATATTAGTTTCAATGGATCAAATCCAGTAATGCATTAAATATCTCTGTATAACCAAAGGTTACACACGCTATATCTTTTGTAGAATTTTTCTTGAAAACTGCAATTTGTCGAGTCTTTTGTGAGCTGAAAAATGAAAAGGTAATTTATAAGTTAATGAGGCCTAAAGAAAATCTTACCAGAGCGGAGATTTAAATTCGCAAGCTGCAATGTAAAGAAATCACATTAAAGCTAAACACAATGTCACATATATAATATTTAATGTTTTATTCCGATTTCAGTATAACTTTGCTTTAACAGCAGTAACAAAATGTCATTTAAAAATATTATGAAAGCGTAAAGTTTTCCTTGCACTGAGCCCCCCCCCCCCGAAATACAATGGCCATAAAAGAGTACTTTTTTTTTTTTTTAAATAGAAAAGCAAGTGCTTTCAGGACATGAAAACAAAATTTAGGACGCACAGAGATATTCATTTAAGGGAAATAAAATGCTAGATAAATACCCACCATTAATGCAGTTACAGTGTTAAATTTTCTCCAGGTTTGAAAATTGATATCCTTGCTAATTTTTTTTAATTGAAAACTGAATTATCTATTGCTTCCTAAGCTTTATATACAGCAAAGTCATGGTTTTTCTCATTGCACAAACCAATTAACTATAGAGGTCAGAAACATTCGGTCTGCATCATAAATTGAACCTTCTTTTTCACACCACTTTTTACTACTGAGGCACCGTAGGCGGTGGACACTAGTGATATATGATAAGAGATGATAATTTCGGAAAGGATTTTTAATAACGTTCTAGACGTAAATTTAGGGTACCTACCCAACATTTGACATTCATAAGGACTGAGGAAAATCTGGGAAAGAAGGAAAAAAAAAAACTTCAGATAGGGAGAATGGTCCTATAAGGAATCGAACCCCAAACCTTCCGCTGACGAACCTTGTAAGTATAAATTAAAATTATTGACTCTTGTGATGTCATCCCCTTTCTCACTATTTTTTGTAATGTTCAGCAGCTACTTCCTTTATTTTACGGATTGTATAAATAATATATAAGAATTACAAATAGGTAAATATTCGCTACTGAACAAAAGACGCACAGATCTCAAGGGGAGTGTAAATAGCGTATCTTATCAATGTTAAATTAGCTAAGTTTGTGTTTCTACTGTGGCAAAACCAACAGGACTACAACATTGACATTTAAACAGCTTATTTCAACACATTTTATCTATATACTGTGGTAGAATTAATAGATATTCAGGACTGGAACAAGAATAAAAATAAAAAATTAATACAAAACTTCCAAATTAAATTTTACTTAATAGTTCTGTACTAGTAACTTATGTATAGAAACATCACTGCAGTAGCTTCTCTCTCTCTCTCTCTCTCTCTCTCTCTCTCTCTCTCTCTCTCTCTCTCTATCTATCTATCTATCTATCTCTCTCTAGAGGTGCATACAAGTAGAAAAATATAATTTTAAGAAAAATTTTGTCAAAAGTCAGCTATACTTCCAAAGCGAAATTTAAACATACCTACGCTATGTCGCAAAACTTTCTCAGTGAATGGTAAAAAGCAAAACCTTCTTTGACTCGAAATAGACAACATTTTGAAATGGATAGTGTCAAAAATCAAGAGTTGTTTCAATCTAATGTTCAGAAATATTTGTAGGCTACTTATAACACAAAGTATATAACATAATTCAGATATATCAAAAACTTATTGTATTGTAATGTCAAATAAATTCAAATCTTTGCCTCCAAACTCCGCTTAATAATAATTTATATGGCATTTTGTATTTTAAGCAGATGCATAAGCTACTATAAACAAGAGAATTATATTTCTTCCGAAAAACAAATCACAATCGTGGCTACAAATTTAATTCCAATTGGCAAAGTGTTAAAATGGGTGCAGGAATTAATTCATATCAAAAACAAAACATGAGAAACACGAAGTTTCCTGATGTTTAAAGAAGACAATCAGAAATAAGCCTGAATAGTGTAACCCATGTAAGGGAATGAGTTATTGATTAGCAATACACCTCCCTACTCTCGTATTTCTTCAAAGCGATTCCCGAAGCAATCAACCATAACCTAAGCTAGAGAAGAAAGAGGCGTTGATTTTCAAGAGCAGCATGAAAAGAAACATTTGCTTCAAGAAATGTGATAATAAGATGAGTAAGCGGGCACGTTCCCACAGAACTCGGGTCGCCCACGGTTATTGACTTAATTGGTACATATGAGGTATTCACACTACCCGGAGTTGTTGCTGTGCCAAAACCTTCTCCAGTTTATCCGCTTTTTTGTTTGAGGCCAATATCCTTTCACATCATCGTCCTCTAGTTTATTCTTAGTTTTAAAATACTTTTTTGTTTTCTCTACAAACGTCATCAGTGATACCAATACATTTTAAACAATATCCTCAAATTGAATTTTGCAAGCGTTTTCTTGTGAAAACTTTTAGAGGTATATTTGGAAATGTGACTCAAGAGAACTGAAGTAAAATTTAAAAATAACAATTTAATTTTAATTTATTAAAAAACATCAATCATGAGCGTGACACACACCAAATTATTTTAAGACGGAACAATAGTAAAGGTAAAGTAACTCTTAGTATAACATGAATTAAAACATACAGCAGGAATAAAGCATTATAAATTCCCAGAGTGATTAATATTCTCAAAACAACTTTTAAACCCGATTCGCATTAAAGATTATAAAAAAGTCCAATTTAACTACCGGACTATACCAAATCTTGGGCGAATAAATGATAAGTATCTAATATATATAAACTTTACAGTTAAATTCACTTAAAATACATTACAAAATGCCCTTGAAGCAACCTGGCAAATAATTACAAAAAGTTGTTTTAAAGGAAAACATTCACGCTTAAAACACTAACTGTACAAAAAAAATAGAGTTAAAATAAAATGTGTTTACCCTTAAATACCTGGGTCACTGGGTTTACACTCTGAAGCAGCTCCATAGAAAAATTCTATTAAAAAGGCCGAAAATTACCTCTAGCCTTAGAACTTCTTGGCTGCGTTCCCAATGAAAAAAGCGTCTGCTCTATTAGACAAGCATCACCTTCAATTATGTTACCAAGTACAGTGTTTCAGTCTGTAAGCAAACGCTTCCAAAATAATACTACGTCTACATAATAACGAAAGGAGACAGGAAGAGGTAAGGATATAAAACTCGAAATATTGATCGAGGTGAATTGATGTGTGCATAAACGGCACACATATTTTGTAGCTAATTTTTTAAACTGATTTTCAAAAATTAGTTATATATTGTTGTGTCCGTACAAAGTTTTATTAAACAGATAATATAGTTCTGTTGAAAGCCAAGTCCCTAAGCGTAGTAAAAGCATATATGATAATTAAATTAAGATGTTTGTAAGACTAATAAATAATTGCTTATTCCGAATCCATAATAGACTGCCACTGTCATGTAAATTCAGGCAAATTTCAGTTCTTGAATTTCATAATTTTGTTTTTGTCTACTAACCTGCATTTGCAAGTGATATACTAAACCAGTATAAAAATATATTTTATGAAATGTATTACATATCGCCAATAATTATACTTTTTCAAGTTTAAACCGTTCTTTTCATAGTTATATGCTACATCAGTTAATTTCCTCATTTTGCGCAATTTTTATGGTTAATTTCTAGTGCAAGAACATAAACAAAAGTACTTTCAAATGTATGCTTTCTAATAATATGGAATGGAAACACAAATGAAATGCAATTGATTCAATACTTAAAGCTCTATTTTTCTATACACAAGCATCAGATTAAAATGGGAAGATTTTCGGCTCAAACAGGAATTTTCGGTTCAATATTTGTATAGAAGCTTACCTCAAATGGTGATGAACACCATAAAAGTAACACTGTTTGACTGATACAATTCTATATAGCTCTACATTGTCATTCTCTATAAAAGTACAGCCTCTGGTTTTCTGTGTCTTTAGGTAATACAAGGCATATGCGAAATGTTGTAAAAAGTCTGGTTGGAAAATTGAGTGCTTCCACTCTCCATGCATAGCCTGTTGTGTGCTGTAGTACATGCTCCAGTATTCCTGACAGTCAGATGTTTATATAAATCGCATGCAAGTTTCCGATTTGATTTTCATCTCTGGAATGTGATACAGAAGGTTTTTCAGATGTTGCTTTGGCATGCTGTGTTTATCACTCTACTCCGTGTTGTTTCGTACATTTTATTAAAGAAAGTATTAAAGAAAAATTGGTGCCAAAAATAATATCTTTGTTTATTGTACCATTTTAATACTTGGAATTTTCTGATTTTTATTTGATTTTCATTAATGATAAGTTTTTTTTTTCCCCAGTTAAAATTCTATATCTCAGGAGCTCTTTGCACTAGAAGGCTATAACTTGTCTTTAATGATAGAAAATTTTGTATTTCGTAAATTGGTAAAATTGGTTTGTTGTTTTACAATGTTGAAGGATTTTAACTGGTGTTTCCCTCAAACTGTTAGTTTTCCTGTAAAAACATTTTTTAAAATGTAACTGTAACTACATTTTTTTAAAAATGTTTCGCATTGTTTAGGATCTGTGTAAGCTATCGATTTGAAACTTTTACCATTTATTCATGATATTATTGGGATGATGCGGGTCTATCATGGTACAGCTAGGACGAAATGGGACAATGTAAAAAATAAAATGCTGAAAAAAATTGTAAAAAAAGTAAACAATTGAAAATAATTTATAATTTACTTCAGAATCATCGTATAATGCTGAAAATATGTCAGTACATATCAATTATGTTCATCTATATGATGTAAAAATTTCATTTCATTAGCTTTAATAGTCCTCGAGAAAATGGTAAATTTAACATTATAAGGATAGGCCTTTCATATTCCGTTAAGTGTGTTTGCTTATATCAGATAGATGCATTTTTGAACCTTATCACCATAGTGATTTAAGTCTTTGCACAGATTTTTAACTGAAAATTATTTTTTATTATAAGGGAATATGCAAAAAACAAATATATCTGTCTGAAAATGAGGAATTAATTATATAATTTAAAAAAGGGACAGGAAACTCTCCTACATTGGAGGTTAAGGAAAGCCTCAAAAATATTTTCAGGAACAGCTTAACCCAAGGGGTGCCCCTTCGCAAGCTCAAAGCACAGAATCCTCCATAGAGTAGCTGATGAAGATGAAAGCACCGCTTTTCTTTCTTCTCTACAGGATTCACTAACTCCATTGTAGACTCTTTCCTCTGAACCTTTTCAACAGTAGAAAAAGATCTATGCTTGAGGAGGCGCATTACGAACATGGAAAGGGACGACCCCTTGTATCCCGTCCCCAATTTGTTGATAGTTCATTGTTCCCAGGATTTCTCGGCCCACAATTTTATGGAAGGTTGCATCAGGGCAAGCAGGTGTACGGATTCTATCTATTGCTGCAAACAACGCTTTGGCAGCATTTCTCTTCGCTGTCGTCTTCGTTATCATTAGGTTTTTGTGTATTCATCAGAAAAAAACGTTCATGCTTAGCTAAATGCTCCAGTAATGTTCTGGAAAGTGCAGATCGATAAATATTCAATAAGCTAAGAGCTTTCGGATTAATAACTGTTGCTTAAAAACCTATTGTTTAAATAATCATTAACAGATTCCTCTATTTCATTATAAAAGGTTAAGGTGTGCGCAATTGCTGAGACTACAGGCATTTCAAAGGAACAGATGGGTTATATTTTACACGAAAAAGTTTTGGACAAGATGAGTGTCGTGCTTGTTGACAGCGGATTCAGAAATGCCTCTTTATGAAAGCGTTTGGAGCGTTTTAACAGCAACATAATTGATGTTTTGTAGTGATTTATGAAACTTTGATACACCATTACATACCAGAGTATAAAGAGCAGTCAAGCTCGTATTTTTTAGCGTAAAGAAGACAAAGTCGTTTCCATGTGAAGGAAGGGCTATAACATTGGTACTTTTACCAAAGGATACAAACATAGCAGGAGAGTGCTATTCCAATCTTTTAAACTAACTAGATGAAAAGTTTCTTGAAAAAAAAAACCCGGTTTGCAGAGGGGAAAAATTCCCCAAAGCACAGCACTTCATTGCTTTATTTTAAGTAATGGGAAAGTTTTTTTTTTTTTCAATGATTTATTTATGGACGCTCATTAACAGCTCAGGTCATCAGCGTCCCATTCAACTCAGGGCGTGAAACGGCCGACAAATTTTGCTCAGAGGCCTCTCTTTCAGGCTTGAGGTTCTTTTTCGTGCCGTAAATGTACGACACGGGACCCACGGCTTTACTTTCCATCCGAAGGAAGCCATACTTAGGATTTTTACGCCCCGAAAAAATCCATCGGTCCTGGCCGGGTTCGAACCCGCGATCTTGGGTTTAGGAGGATCGTATGGTAACCACTACACCACCAGGACCGACAATGGGAAAGTTGGGAGATTTTAAGTAAATTTGGGGAGTATGCTGGATGTTCCAACAATTTTTGAAATTCTGTGAGTGTTAATAGTTTACTTCCATATAGAGTAGACATAGCCTGTTTGCTGGAGTTGTAGACAGTTGCCATCAAAGAAGTCACCAGTGTGAGGGTTTCTCGCTACAAATAAACATGATAAGGAACAGCGCAAAGCCGCACACATTGAGATTTCTGGGTTACTAATAACACAAACATGATAATGAAGCAAACGGGATGGGAGTTAAACGTTGCCATGTGTTTTTACAGTTCGTTTATTGCGAAATCTAAGCATGCGAGGATGTTCGGACCATGGGGTGAGGTTAATTACGAGTTCGGGTATCGAACTGGAAAGTGAGTGGCACCGGTTTAGAACTTGAACAAGATCGTGAACAATGATCAAACGGTATGTTAATGCTAATGTGACAGGTGCTAAATAGAAAATTCAAATATTACTATGCAACACCCATGAATATACCGCGGGTACGAAAAATGTATACACAATTTCACAGTAGGTATTTAGTTAATATATTTCAAAACAACAGTAATGTGTAGGATGATGCCCTGTAAACAGATGTGACTCGCCTTATGCTAGAGTTGCTACAACAAAATGGAGCCAAGATTATCGTTTGAACAGTGGAAAGCAATTTTGAAGTGATATTGGAAAACCGAGAATGTTATTGAAGCTCAAAGGCAATGGAGACGTGTGTACAGAACAGAACCGTCAACGCGAGTAACAAATTTGAGACTCGTGGTACCGTATGCGATGTTCACAAGGGCAAATCTAGGGGACCTCGCACAGCAACAAGCCCCGCGTCCTCGGCTATGGTTTTGGAATGTTTGAGCACTCACCGCAGAAATCTACAAAGCAACGTGCACGTGAGACTGGAATTAGCAGAACCAGGGTTAAGTCATATTATTAAAACAGCAAAGTTGAAAGTTAAAAATGTTGAATACCGTAGAAAACCAGTTACACTGGCAGCACTTCGGGAAGAAATTGAAACAGTATGTGCTGCAATCGCTGAGGTCACTTTCGCAAACGTTGCTCAATCAGTAGTTCAACGTACTCAGAAGTGTATCGAGAGCAACTGTTGTAACTGTAAAAGTCTAACATGATTTGTGCTCATCATTTTCTGTTTGTGTGAATTCAGTTTTGTTATGTTAACACAGTTTTTTCATTGCTTGAAGTGTGTATACATTTTTGGCACCCTCTGTATTTTGAAAAACCAATTAGGTAAAGGAATGATTACAAAGACGGCGAAATTTTTGAAACTAGGCACACGGTTCGAAAAATAGTGCAAAACGGACCCAAAACGCCGAAAAAAGTAGGAAATAAGAAAGAAAAAAAAAAGAATTATTTATGCGATCTGATCTATCGTGAAATGTGTAATTTTTACGACAAGGGCCGTGCACCAACTCTTCAGGAACTGCCAGTTCGTCTCAAAAGTATTAGCAATTTTTTTTTATGAAGAGGCAAATTTATGGGGACTTTGGTAGTATATAGGGTTCTGTTACCATACAATGAACAAAAGAAATGATTATGGAATCTGCAAGATAGTTTCTTGGAGATATGAATTCCTAGAACGATTTGAACAATTGAGCTCTGAAGGATGTTCAGTAATCTATTTGGAAGGAACGTGGCACGACACGCATGAGTCATAAGAAAGGGCTGGGATGACGGTACATGTGCCTGGGTTCTAAAAGCTCCAATGCCCAGAAGGCATCATGGTACTTAATGCTGGTGAAGTGAAGGTTGGATGCTAGTAGTTTATCTGTCTACCAAGAGGCGCTTGAGCCAATCATCATGACGACAAACGTCAAAGTTTTTGAAAATGGTTGGCTAAATACTTGCTCCCAAATCTTCCTAACGATAAACTATGTGTTATTACCCCTCTAGACAAATAATCAAATTTCCTACTTTATGTTCTCCTGTAAACTTTATGTAATATCATAACGTTCCTGTGTCTAATCCCATTGCGCCCAATGTTGAACCTGTTCAAAGCAACTAACTTAATAAAACAGTTGGTACTTGATGATCATGCCAAATCTAAAGTTCACTAATTGCAAAGACCGTCACCATATCACTGCGTGTTTAATCCCATTGAGTATGTTTAACTCACTTGAGCTTACGTGAGAAAAAAATAATGTGACGCAGACACATACTGCAAGTGTGTGTGAGGTACTTAGGGAGAGGGTAGCTAAAACAACTACTGAGTTGTGGTCGTCGCGAACATTGCAACATAAACACCACGCCAAATAGAGATTGTGTTAACATAACAAAACTGAATTCACACAAACAGAAAATGATGAGCACTAATCATCTTAGACTTCTACAGTTACAACACTTGCTCAAAATGACGTCGATACACTTCTGAGTATGTTGAACTACTGATTCAGCAACATTTACGAAAGTTTCCTCAGCGATTGCAGCACATGCCGTGTCAGTTTCTTCCCAAAGTGCTGTCAGTGTAGCTGGTTTTCTACGGTATACAACATCCTTAAGAGTTCTCTATAGGTAAAAGTCCAACGGAATTAGATTACGGAGAACTTGGTGGAAACTCAATCGGACCTCTTAGTCCTATAAAGTGAATTGGTAATTCCAAAATTGCTTTCCGCTGTTCAAACGATAATCTTGGCTCCATTTTGTTGTAACGCCAGCATAAAGTAATGTGAGTCACATCTGTTTACAGAACATCATACTACATCACTGTAGTTTTTCGGTCAAAATTTGAAATATATTAAATAGACATCTACAGTGAAAGTATGTATACATTTTTGGCACCCTCGGTACATTAGCGGATAGGTCCATTTGTTTAATACTAGGTATATTTAGCCACTTTAGCTTGTGCATGAATATTAAACGTGACAACGCAGCACTCGTTTTCATAAAAGCACGGGTTCAGGTAACGGCATCTGTTATCTGAAATTATCTCTACAACAGAGCAAAGCTTGCTATCTGCCATTCCAGCGAACAGGCCAGACCAATATGGTTTCGAGAGGTTAGAATGTTTCCTTGTATACTTGCTTAGTTTCCCATGTTACGTTTGTATGAACAATTGTGGTTTAGTAGTAACCATACTTGCCTCGTAGACCCAAGATCGTGGGTTCAACCCCGGTCATGGTTGATGGATTTTTTCGAGCGTAAAAATTATAAGTTTCGCTTCTTTCAGAAGTGAAGTAAAGCCGGGGGTCCCATATCGTAGATTTACGGCACGTAAGAGAACCTCAGGCCTGAAAGAAGAAGCCACTATGCCCTGAATTGAATGAAACGCTAATGATCTGAGATGTTAAAGAGCGTTCGTAAATAAATCAAGTCAACAACATTTGTTTTGCCTTTACGAGTTTATATTTCAATGCTATTAGAAATGAACAAACAATATCCTATGCATTGAGAAGATTTTGAACGTTATTGGATTGAGAAATGGACCCTTCTCTGCAAAAGCATTTCGTAATTTGAGAAAAAGGATAAAAAGCGATCGGGTAGATATATTTACTGTTTAAAAATGCGTTTTGAATTAAAAGAACAAGATAGATAGATTTGCAACACTTTCGTTTTGCAAATGTTCACAGAAATTGATAATAACTTTGAATGGCTAAACAAAAGCCTGTCTAAATAGGAATGGTAACATTCACAATTGCAGAATATGCATGAAAAACAATCCAAACACAATTGCTCACAAAGAATTACATTAACTTGTTCAAAATTAAAAAATAGCTTAATATCTATGTAAAAATGGAAAATGACAAATGAAAACGTACCAATAAACAGGTAAAATCTTAGTAATACCAGCATTACAGAAAAATGATATCGAAAAAAGTGTGTTTATGCAAGACGGTGCTCCATCTAGCGTACACAATACCATACAGCACTATTAGGCACACATGTGGTGATCGTGCAATCAGTAGGTATTTTCAGAACAGTTACCTCCTTGGTCACCAGATACAAATTCGGCTGACCACTGAACGTAATCGGTAATGTCACTGAAAGCCTTTTTACTAATGCTGTTTGTAGCATAGACGAATGACGATTTTATATTGAACAACAGGTTGGCGGTCATGTTGAACTTTTTCTTCCTTATTTTTTTATAATATTCTTGTTCATTTAAAGCTTATTATGCTGTATTAATAAGAACGAGAAGTTCTACTTATTGGCTCAAGCAGGCTACAATAATATGTATCGATCGTTTTGACTGAGTGACGTTTTCCTTTCTGAGTCTTAAACCCGTTACGTGTTCATTGCTGACTTGAGTTGATCCCTCTAATTTGGGGAGAATATCTGGTTTGAAAATAAGGTTTTCGTCAGAAAGGAGTCGTCATAGCGTGGTTAGGGTTTCAGTAATTCCTCAATTGTGTCTTCTGGCTGATGTTACCTGAAGATTGTTAGGGTCGGGGTGAAGCGATCCGGTATCTCAAACATTGCAGGTATACCAGCTATAATAATTATGATCACAGATATGGATTCCCTTGTTTTATTGCAGTTATCTGGACTGGAATTTCTTTTAAAATTGACTTTCCAAAGGAATTCAGGTTTGAATCTAAAACCAAGCACTGGTTGTTACTCAGTTTTAATTTAATTGTAATTCATTGGGAATATGTGTGTTTGAATTTAAAGCATAGAATATGCTTATTCTCTTTCAATTCCCTTTCAAAGATAAATGCTTAATGTGGCATTAGCGGAGAGTACCAAGTTAAATTGGCAGCAGAGTCAGGTTGTTAAATTGTACCAATTTCAATAAACCTTTCCGTGAATATAAAACTTAATCATTCATTTTGTTTAAAACCTTCCAAAGTCACGGCAAGAAAAAATAATGCAACAATAAGTCAACTGTAAATTTATTCAACAATACTCCTTTACTTCAACATATGTGAGATGCGGTAGAGAGTCTTAAAATTGTTCATTATAACAGAGGGTTCCTAAAAAAAGTATACACACTTCAACTAAAGAAAAAACAGTGTTAATATTACAAAATTAAATTCACACAAACACAAAATGATGAGTACTAATCATCTTAGACTTTTATAGTTACAACAGCTGCTTATCGGCGTCGATACACTTCTGAGTACGTTGAACTACTGATTGAGCAACGTTTGCGAAAGTGTCCTCAGCGATTGCAGCACATGCCGTTTCAATTTCTTCCCGAAGTGCTGTCAGTGTAGCTGGTTTTCTACGGTATACGGTACCACATGTCTCAAATTTGTCTCGAAGACGTGCAATTGTTACTCTCGTTGGCGGTTCTGTTCTGTACACACGTCTCCATTGCCTTTGAATTTCAACAACACTCTCGGTTTTCCAACACCCCTTCAAAATTGCTTTCTGCTGTTCAAACGATAATCTTGACTCCATTTTATTGTAGCAACGCTATCATAATGTAAGTCCCATCTGTTTACAGAACACCATACTACACATTACTGTTGTTTATCGGTCCAACTTTGAAATATATTAAATAGATATATACTGTGAAAGGGTGTATACATTTTTGGCACCCTCGGTATTTAATTAAAAGTTTCATTTAGTGTATATAAAGTTGCTTTGAAATAAAGAATTTATTTGGAAAGGAAATCGACGTATGTGGGTGTTTCAGGTAGCGTACAGGTTGGTACCAGATGAAGACTGGGAGTTGCCTTTGGTTCTGGGACTACCTTAGCAGCTATTGCCACTTAAACTGGGGCCAATTTACCTGTCCGTCTGACATGCTCGTGTGCTAAGTTGATCCCCCTATATTTAGTCTCGGCTATTCTTTCTTCCCTCTTTTTTTTTAAATCCTTGTGATGTTCTGCTTGAAAATTTTAAAAGGCAACAAACAATACTGGCACTGCAAACCAGAGAGGACATCGGGGTCGTGCGTTTATTTATTTTAATGCGTTTTAGTCATTAAAGCAATTAACCCTTAACTGATACCCTCAATGACAAAAAAATTATCAAAGATAATGCGTAAATGGGCATGCATTTTGAAACGAAACAGGAGAGTAAAGAATTGAAAGTAAAAGCCTTTAATAATGTCTTGTGGTGATATTTTCACTAAAATACTGGAAAGTACAAGAAGAACAAAAACAACAACAATAATAATAATAATAATAATAATAATAATACAGATATTTTTTTTTAATAGTGTTTAACCCTGAGACACCACAGGCGGTGACATTGATAATACACGAGATGAAATGTTCAATTGGGAAAGGAAAATTTTATTTAAGGAAGGAAACGTTCCAGGCCTAAGTTCAGGGCACCTCCCCGGCATTTGCCATTAATGAGGACTGAGGAAAATCTGGAAAAAAAACTCAGACAGGGAGGACGGTTCTGGCGGGATTCGAACTCCAGACCTCCCGCTCACGAGTCCGCGCCTTAACGACCTCGGCCACCCGTGGTGGTGCAATACACCGTCCTGGCACCTAGATGCCTATACCAGGACATATATTGTAGTTTCTATAGTTTATTATGTTTGTTATTTTCTCTTACATTTTAACATTATTTGTACAGATTATAACTATAACAAATTAAACAATAGTAATTAACACAAATGAACAAAAAAAAAAATTCAAACATTCAAACAATTCTCTTATTGAAAGTCAGTTAGCAAAGCAAAACTATAACTGGTAGTCAGCTATAATTTGACTACTAAAATTTAAATTCAAAACTAAAAACTGAAGTTAAAACTAAAACTACCTTCTCCCGGAAACCGACGGTTACAGTGCTAGTAACCAGCACCCCTAAGCTAAAATTTTACTTAATCTATATACCCCCTTTATCAATTTTATTGATTTATAGATATTTATATTTTATTGCCATTTTAATACACTTATTATACTCTGGAAGGCATAGTAGAATTCGTGCAATAGAATTTAGATTTAAATTCCGAATAAAACTTCAAAAAAAAAAAAAAATAAAATAAATGAACTCATATTTAATCTTACGGAGCACACAGCTTTCAACTGCCATGAGCATAGAGTTCATGAACATCCGGGTTTTTAAGATAAAAAAAAATGAACATCTCACTCAGACAAGCAGATATTTAACACTAAAACGCCCGAACTTCAAGTTTCCTCTAGAACGCCTTGACCGCCACTATTTTCTTATGCATTTTTAATCATTTTTCTCACTGAAAACTATGGAATGTTCCCTTATCTTATTGAGGAAACTATTTGGCTTCTAAATTGCAAGCCAGGTTCGAATCTAGTTTGCATTTAGCTTCCAGAGTGAGTCTGTATATACCTCATTATCACATATTTAAGCCTGGTTTTAGATATTATTATGTTCATAGTTTTTACTTAGGTATTTCGTTAGTTTAGTGATTTATATCTGCAGGTCCCTCATTTAAATTATTGGTAATTCAATGATGCATTCATTTGTTCATCTTTTATAGGTCATCTCCGGCTAAATGGCTTTAGCATAAAAAATAAGGTTATTTATTTTTTATTTTAAGTATAAGAGCGTGTTTTATCGAAAATAAGAAATACTTTATTATACGCATTGGTTTTGCTACTACTATGCTATATAGTAACAAATTATTTGTACAAAAAAGCCACAAATTATACAAATACGAGTTATATCTATAAAGAAAAGTGTTACATTGCAACATTCCTAGAGATATCGACTTGAATGACACTTTTTTACGAGTTTTTCATTACACAAGATACACATATAATTTTATACATGTCGAACAATTGTATTTGGTTTTGTTTTTGTTACATAACCCTATTTGACATGCCTTGCGTTTAGCGGCCTTAGATGTTCCTTCGTCCCAATAATCAGCTATGGAGTGATGGTGACAGTAGTCGATGAAAGCTACATGAAATTTTAGATACGGATACAAAAGCTGATATACAAACCAGATATGAGTTTAAAACTTGTGTGTTTTGCACCGATGGTTATTGTCGGAGAGTAAGGAAGCGTTCAATTGACTGGCTCCGGGAATCGCGGGTAAATTTGCTATTATTTTTAAAACTTACACCTGATATGCAAAAGAATATTGGTGAGCTAAACGTCATTGAAAGGAATTAAAAGTCACAAAATCTATAGAAAAATACTTCTAGAATGCCTCAGTTCTAGTGCTGCTGTAGATTACGACGAAAAAGACACAAATAACAATTAAAAAAAAAAAAAGAGAAGTGTACTTTAGACGGTTTATTTTACGAACTCTCTTAAGAAACATCAAGACTTTATTTAAATGTATGATCTATAGATCCTTTTTGGAAATCCCTAATACAAGTCCCTTACTTCAGTAAGACAGCGTTCTTTGTCCACCATGTGACTTCAATAAAAGCGAACAAATGTTTCTGTTGCCCGGTCATGTCGTGTTGTTTTCTGTTCTGTACTTTGTTAAGCGTGCAGTATACACCACCATTTTGTTTTCGATTAAACAAAAGCACAACGTGTAAACAGAGATACAAAATGACAACATTTAAATCGTATATCAAATAAAAAAAAAATACATTTTACATTTTGCTTTTAAACTTAACTCCGGGTTTGGCTCGAGAAAAAATAAAATTTATCAGAGAAGCAAATGTGCACATTACCTCAGAGAAAGTTGGTCCTGGTGGTATAGTGGTAATCATTTTTGCCTTCTAAACCCAAGATAGCGTGTTCAAACCCGGCCATGATCGATGGATTTTTTCGGGGCGTAAAAATCCTAAGCACGGCTTCCTTCTAAGGGAAGTACAACCGTGGGTACCGTGTCGTACATTTACGGCACGAAAAAGAACCTCAAGCCTTACAGAAGAGACCTCTGAGCAAAATTTGTCGGTCGTTTCGCGCCCTGATTTGAATGGGACGCTGATGGTCTGATATGTTAAAGAGCGTCCGTAAATAAAACAAATCAACAACCAACCTCAAAGCAATCTTTAAATTCATGTGCTCTGTTATTATGTTGAGGTATTCCATTTAGTTATTTAATATAGAATGTTAAAATATAAACGTACAACGACCCAGAGGTCAAGCTTTAAACTATAACCTAGTTCTAGAAGTTAAAGGAAAGAAGATATTTCAGGAATGGGTTGAATATAGATTAGTTATTTACATACCTGTTCATCATTAACGTCTCAAGCTGTCTGTACCGGTCTTTAGTATGATGGATTAGGATTTATATTTATGCCTAAGGACATTCATTTAAAACTAACTGATACATGATACACGTATGACAGCTATGAGCAAAATATTTGCGATCAATAAAGGTATGGAATATTTGTTTTCAAGCTTAGTTCATAATCACCGTTACAACAAAAAGCAACAGTTATTTGGTGAACAGAAAAGACCGTTCTTCATCAGAGAGTAACGGAGATAGATGAATAGGAAGGGATATCACATGTGCCATGTCCGAACAGCAACTCAGAACGCGTTTCGAGATTTCAAGTTCAAAGAGAAGGAAAATACTGTCAGATCTTAATACTTTGCGTCTTCCAGTCTCCACATGGAAATTAAATTACTGCCGGATGAGAAATTTATATGCATGCCCACGCTGCCGCCGCCACTTTTGAAATAAGCTCCTTGGAAATATAAGTCACCCATAGCCGGGAACAGAACAAACATGAATGCTATTCACCGCATGTCTCCAACGTGCAAGCCTGGGATCGGTCCGGCCAAGAACCATGGTAATTATTCTTGCGAGCGCAATACCACAGCGAACAATATAAGTTTGCATGTGTCTTGTCTCTGCTGTTTTAAACCCTTGTGACAGCCCAATGGTTGAGGTCTCATCTATATACGGAAGAAACGGCTGTTCAGAGTCCCTGCAGCACAGACGATTTGCTTTATCAATTCAAATGAAATAAGACGAGCCAAGAAAGGTCATTCTCAAACTTGGCTGCATAAAACATAGCTCAGAAGCAAATGTGAAATATCTCCGCATAAGTCCTTATCGATATACCCTAACACACAATATATCAACATTAAAAACTTGGCAAGTTTGTAAAAAATTCGTCACGCAGGAACAAGCAAATTCTTCACCTATTATATTAATATTAAAAGAGAATATATAATCCCAATTATGTCCTTATCAATTAATTAATGAAACAAAATAAAGTATGGCACTACTGTGTGATATTAGGCGAGCAAAATTAGAATTCTTGCAACATGTAACCACATTTAGAGAATTATTATTATTGTTATTGAGATTAAACCAAAAAAACTATTAAAATACAATAAATAAACGAAATATATATATTAAACATTTTTAAACGTAGCAATGTTTATGAACTGCGACCTTTATATCTTTACAATCACTAAAATAAAGAGAAATAACTTAAAATTTCGAGTTACGTTGTGTATTTAAGAAGATGATGCTCATATGTTTCAATAAAACAAAAACATGTTACTATTTAAAAACAAGTACATAAGGAAATTATTAAAACCCGAGCCCTTCTTTGTAGCTGTTCTGTCAAAAAAAAAAAAAAAAAAAAAAAAAAAAAAAAAAAAAAAAAAAAAAAAAAGGCCAAATCTTAATTTCCTTTACCTCTTTCTGAAGGTAAGGACCTAGTTCTTGCTTTTTCCTCAGAATCACACTCACCAGTTTGAGAGAAATTATCTTCGAGCTTCTTTCATGTCCTCGGGGCTTTCAAGATCGTAACTGTTGCTGATGCTCATGTCGAAGGAATAACATCCGCTTGCAATGTGCAAATGTAAAAGGTAAAACAATACTCTAGTGACTGCATCAGCGTATGTTACGAGAGTTGACGCGCGGGGTCAGATTCGCCCAGCAACTCCTTGTTGTTGACATTCATTCTTGCAACTCAACAAACAGATCAGGTTATCGCTGCAGCAGAATACTGAGAAAGGTATGCTAAACCAATAATATAGGTGCGTTCATTAGAAAATTATAGGATTATGAATAGGGTTTGATATTAATCCTTTCCTTTTATTCCTCCGCTAACAAACAATTCAAATACTGAGGGTGGCAAAAAATGTAAACACACTTTCACAGCAGATATCTATTTAATATATTTCAAAGTTAGATCGAACAACAACGGTAATGTGTAGTATGATGTTCTGTAAACAGATGTGACTCACATTACTTTATGCTAGCGTTGCTACAACAAAATGGAGCCAAGATTATCCTTTGAACAGCGGAAAGCAACTTTGAAGTGTTATTGGAAAACCGAGAATGTTGTTGAAGTTCAAAGACAATGTAGACGTGTGTACAGAACAGAACCGCCAACGCGACTAACAATTGCACGCATTCGAGACAAATTTAAGACTCATGGTACCGTATACCGTAGAAAATCAGCTACAGTGGCAGCACTTCGGGAAGAAATTGAAACGGCATGTGCTGCAATCGCCGAGGACACTTTTGCAAACGCTCAATCAGTAGTTCAACATAATCAGAAGTGTATCAACGCCGACGGTGGACATTTTGAGCAACTGTTGTAACTGTAAAAGTCTAAGATGATTAGTACTCATCATTTTCTGTGAATTCTGTGAATTTAGTTTTGTTATGTTAACACAGTTTTTTTCTTTGCTTGAAGTGTGTATACTTTTTTTGCGCAACCTCTGCATATTCTCAACAGAATCCTCCTTAAATATTTTTTAATTCAAACCATTTCATCATCTACTCTATTTTTCTTGATTTTAATTAATTTCAATATTCAAGAAATATTTTAATTTAACGTAAATATGAAATAACCTTATTACTACACCAATTCTTATAAAAAATGTAACAACTTCTTTCCAATTAATATCATCTTCAGTAATAGAAGGACTATCTTGGATAAATTGCCTCATTTTACTTTCTCTACAAAATATGCTACTAATCCCTTACACAATTATTAATAATAGATGCGTACAGTCAATTATTTTAGCCTCGGCTATCATTGGATCTGCGGGAGGAATAAACCAAATTTCACTACGAAAAATCCTATCCTACTCATGAATTAATTATATCAGATGAATAATAATAGCAATAATAATAATAATAATAATAATAATAATAATAATAATAATAATAGGATTTAACTTCTGAATGCTTTACTTTATCATTTACAGATTTAAAATCATTACAATTATCTCTATTACTCAAAAACTAAACGCAATCTTCATCTCCCAAATCTTTAATTCGTTTAATTTTTCCAAAATATAAAATTAATACTCTTCATATCTACAATATCCTTAGGAGGATTACCCCCTTTCTTAGGATTTATCCCTAAGTCATCTAAATAAAGTTACGGTTCCCTCTGACCCGTTAGCGACTAACAAAAGGTTAAGCAGCAACTGGATAAAAACTAGTTTGCAAAGTATTTTTGTTCCTCTAAATTTACCTAAACGTTGCATATTTTCGTTTAAACGTTTCTTAACACCTTTTCCTTCCGTTTAATACTTTTATTCCAGAGTCTGTAGCAGTAAATTCACCCATTACTAAACAAATACGCTGGTGTTGGTTTTTACGCGGCAATTAGCACTGCAAGTTAACACTATCAACTTATCTTTTATTGTAGCGGTAAAGCGGGAACACGCCAAGTATAAACGGTTAAAAGAATAGCTTGGAATTTCATTAACCAATGAAAGAACCCCGGGACCACCTAGAAATGAATATCACTGTACCTGCATACCACATTAGCATGTGCGTGAGGTTTTAACAGTTTTAAAAAGTTGAAGCATATGCACACGCCCAGGGCGCTATGTGGTAGACAGTCTCATTCTGAACCTTTCCCATGTGCCTTTCCTTGTCTTAAAACTTGCATAACTTACGCCAGATTTAGAATCTCTTTCTATCTTTTGTTTGCTTAACCTTCTGAACTACTGAATTCATAGAATGCAGAGTTAGGTTAACGAAGGTTTTGGCAAAAGATGGAAATCGCACAGACCCAACTCTGGACTGTATGACAGATGTAATTTGTTGAGATTCACTCAATCAATTGTCGCTAAGGGGGCAATTAAAGTCTAATCTTGTAGTAGAAATATAGTTCCTTTCCCCCTTAGACTCCTAAATCACTGTTTTAAAATGAGGTTCGTCAAAATGTAATGTTCAAAGCTGATTGTTGACCCATGATTCAGAAATATCGCACTTTCTCTGCTACAACGATTTTTACAGCTGAAGCTTGTAATTTCGAGCTACCCTTAAAGCATGAGGAGATACTGCTGGAGCTCCAGTCTCGAGGGACAGCGGAGATCCTCGCGTGACGAGCAGCATACAAAATAAAAAAGGCATCCGTTGTAACAGCGTAAATGTGGCATTTATTATTTTTTTTTCGTTAAATGTAACGTAATCTATGCGTTATACTCCCCAACTTTTTGGTTGTAATATGTTGTTCCATATTACAAAGCCGAATTATTCAAGTATTTTCATCTTCAATTTATTCACACACACACACACACACACACACACACACACACACTAACCTTAACCTAACTTCGGGTAAATCCTAGAAACCGGTGGACCCAGTAGTTTGCTGCGGCGAGCTACGGCCCGACGGCCTACGCTCGTCTACTTTTCATAAATAAAATTGTTAGGGGAATTGTGTGCTAATATGTAGGCTGGTAAATCATTGTAATGGTGGCAAATCTCCTTTAACTCCAAATATATGGAGCAAATACCTCCTTTTAAATTAAACACCAAATGAAGTAATCGTTGGTTTAACGAAGTCAAAGGGGTCACAGGTTTCGCGCCTATCTTTTAAAGTTGAAACATATATTTTCCATTGGCTGGTTTAAGTTCCCATGCCGCCCGCACGTGCCTTTTGCTATTTTTGAAAGTTTAAAAATTTTTTTTTGACATTGGCTAGTTTTAAGGCTAACAGTATAACGCCTGTCGGTGTTAAAGCACCAGCGGATTTAAAAGTCATTGATTTAGTAATCCCGCAACGGCAGTTCTTTTAAACGTGGCATAATAGTCGGATTCTTCTCTTTTTGAATAGTTTTATGGCCCTCTTGGCTTTCTAAGCTACCGTAACACCAGAGACCTTATCTTTTGTCAACACACAATTTACATGTTAGAATTATCCCTTATTATACATATATATGATATCTACATTATTAATTACAATACATGAAAATTAGTTTTGCAACATACATATGGGATGAGCCGTAATCACTGTGTCACAGTGCATATAAAACAAATACGTTATTTTCAATGTCCTACATAACCTCTAATCCATTCTATTATAACTTCTTCGAAACGCTTTGAATTTCTAAAGTGATATTAGGTACGAACTTTCTTTATTGTTTTGCAAGTTTGTGCATTAGTTTGTGCAAGTTACTCCTTAAACTCCAAACATATTATTCATCTTAAAAAAACGGCTAATGTTGAGGGTTATTTGCAATCTGTGATAACAAATTTAAACAGCTCGAACTTATGGAAAACCACATCTCTACATGCGGTGAGGTTCTATGTGGAGGCTTTGAGCATGCAGTTTTAACTGCAACAAGCTGGTGCAAAGTACCGTTGTGTCCATTTTATTTCATTCCATTCCTCTTGACAGGCTTTCCACAGATCGTCACATTTCACGGACTTCTCCTTTCAAGGGTTCTTATCAATAATTTATATGTACGGAATATCCATTAGAAATGTATCAGATGATATATCGCTGTAAGGGTTGAAATGTATTCCCGATCCCCCTAAAAATGGTGGGTTGAAGTACAAGTAAAATCCTAATGCACCCATACCGTTCTTATCTTATTTATTTATTTATCCAAATACCGATTGATAATGCTGTTCACAGTTGTAACTGACATCACCAATTTCAATGAAACGGTAACCTGTGTTGCTCAATTCGGGCTAGAGACAAGGGCCTTAACCTACCGAAATATCTCGGGGTACGGCTGGTAACTGGCGATGGATTTGCCTGTTTCTTGCTCTCAAGAAAGACCTACTCTGGTCTTACTTTTTTGTTAAGCACATTCGAGATGTCTTTCTTAGAGATCCTGAAATGGCGCCGCTTACATTGTTTGATAATTTTGGAATAAGAATGCTAGCAATCCACATATTGCAGTAGCTAAGTATCGACGTTGAATTAGCTTCCGTAGGTTTTACTGTGAAGTTCTAAACATGTTACCATATATCGTAAAACATGTGAAAACTTCAGAAGCCATATTTGCTTATCCGTTATCAATCACTCAAGGCTCTAAGTTCAAGAGGTTTTTTTTATGTTCGGTTGGCTGAGCTGAATTTTGTTACATACAAAACTTCTTTGATATCATGGTTTTCAGTAGCAGCAAAAAGAAACAGGCACTTGTTTCATAAAAAAGCTCTGCTCAACTGTTGTGATTTAAATAAGAAATATATATATTCTAATGCATTTGCAAACGTATTTTTAGCTCACTTGTCACAGTAACTTTTTTTGCAATGCTCCCAATTGCCTCTTATAAAATTTAAAATAAAAAGTTGCTTTGTGCAGATATTTTAGAAATAAATTTATCTGCCCGTATTGTAAATGCGTTTTACTTTTATAATTTAACAGTAGGTCTACAAAATGGCTTTAGCTGCATTTTAGTATATAAAATTGCTAATTTTAAGCCATTTTATTACTTACCAAATGAACAGGCTGTTTCTAAAATAGTTTCTCGAATAATTATTGAATGCTTGTATTTTTAAAACTGCGTACATCTCCATTTTCTAGAAGTATTTTAAAGGTAGCTTAAAAATTTGAAATAATAATGGCATCTGAAAGTGTAAATAGTACAATATCAACAGTCGAAAGAAACAAATATAGAATAAACCCCATTTTAAGGACAAGGTTCTGCAGCATGACAACAGTGAGCTCTATGTTAGTACTTCCACTACAAAGTCATAAAGTACACTAGGTATGTGCCGAGAAACATTCAACATATCTACGTTTGGCGCCGTTTCCATACCGACTGTTTATAACTGCATAAGAATGACAAAGCGACCTTTTATTCGTGGATATGGAGAGATTAATGCATTGACATATAAGGCAGACTGTAGAATCGTCCAGCAAGAGCTTGAAGTACACATTCATTATTCTCAAATGATGTATTTATTAGTAAAATTTGAACATTAATATCATATTCCCATTCTGAAATAACTTTAGATATAAACCTACATATATTAACTTTCAAGATAGTTTAGAGAATAATTTAGTGATTTATTTTCAAAAAAATGAGAAGGGTAGAAGGTTGTAGGAAGGAAACAACTTGTATTAAATCTAATGGAAGCAACAATCACATCTAAAGAACTCCAGCTCCTTTGTGAACTAGTTCCAAAAATCAGCCTTGCGGTAATAATGGGATATTGTACTTGCAAAGCTGCGGTTCATTATTGTTGATAATATCATTAAACATTTAGGGAAGGCTACTAAATGCTGTTCTAATTTTAGCACTATCTTTAAGAAAATATATGAAATAAAATTAAGTTTAGATTTAAACTTCAACGATACAAGTCAGAAACGGCTAAAGTGATACTATCATATGTTCCATTTATAACCGGGCCATAGAACGCGTATATGCGTAGTTCGCTTGCACTGCAGTAACCTCTAAATTATTCCAGCAGCGCACTAGCGGTGAATGACCTGCTCAAGGTTACGTTTATCAGCTGTTTTATTATACTGCGCCAATTGCTGCCTTCTGTTCGAGCTGTAAACACTAGAGTTTGTTGAATGTGTATCTCAAATGTGAAAGTTTATTCAAGACTTCTGTGTTGTGTGTGAATTACATTTGATTATTCTTAATAGTCCGCTGAACACAGTTTGAACGAAGAATTTTTATATACGAATCGTGTTGACAGGTATGTAAACAATTTCAGGAGAAATTTCCCGGTATGCCAGTTCCAGGTAGAGAAACAGTTAGATGTCTGATTAATAAGCTTAGGACAACGGGATCGCTAAAAGCTAAATCTAAGAAGCGAAAAAGAAATGTTCTAACGCAGGATTGTGTGAATGGAAGTTTCATCCTAAATTTCATTTCTGCTGATTGTAATCAAATTTGTTTGAAGTTCATTATAAAATTCGGCTGTTTCATACCACCCTTTCTACATGATGATAAAACAAAACTATAAGGAATGAACAAAATTCTTCCTATATAAACCCGGAGACTAACATAATAGCTTTTTAAAACGATTATATGTTTCATTTCAGTATTGAAGGGGGAAAGTATCAGAAAAAGATATGCCAGGCAGTTTCAAATGTCCATTCCACAAACACGTGCAGCTGACAAACACTGATCTTGGTTATAATGAGTTTCCCACAAAACACCAGCCCGGCAACAGCGAGCCAGATAATGAAGGAATACTGCCCCAGAAAGAAAAGGGAAAGGAAGAAAATTATGCTGTTACCGAAGCGATTTGTGCAGTGAGGAAATATTCACAGCCATGCCTTGCGAATTGTATTCTCTGCAACAAAGAATTGTATTTGTGAAGGCGTACGTGCCTACCGTTTCCATTAATAAAATATGGGAGAACATTGAAACTAAAATTTTCTGCTGTTGATAAGAACAGTACACAGTGTAAAAGCGGAAAAAGAACTCTGTCAGCTCGTGTAGTTGCTGTAGCCAGTAGTATGCAAGCATGGATGCTCAGAAGGCCGGTTTTTTGTGGGCCACCCTATAAGAGATACAAAGTTATAATTAATGCGAGTTACTATTAGAAATGGTTCAATCATTGCTGTATTATACTTTCCAATGTATGTGTGTTGCCTTCCTTCTCAAATTGCAAAAACAAAGCACGAGTTCAAAATATTTTTTCAAGCGTGTTTATGGCACTCTACAAAACTGCGTATATTTTTTTTTGTAAGTTTTTGCACAAGCCCAAAATTTTCCATAATGTTACTAGATTTACTAGACACCGCTTGCTCATTTGTTCATTTGCTGAGAGCGGGACAGAGAGATGGAGCCGCAACTCAGTCAACTAAGAGCTATTTTACTGTTGCAGATAATTTTTATTATTAAAGGTCTATCCCATTGTTATATGAGTCCCAATTAAGTACGGCAGAAGCTCAGTTACGGCTCCAAAATAGTCCCTTTTCCGGATAAAATATTTCAGCATATATTTTTTATGCCTGAGGCATAAAACCTCCAGTGCAGCACCTTTTTGTGTCGGCCTGGAAAGAAAGAGAGTGCAAACAACTGCTCCAGGTGTATAGAGGAAATTGTGGTTTCAGCTAACACAGGGGAAGAAATTTTTCAACGGAAACAGGCCCCAGTGGGTAATGCCATCACGACACAACCATTCATTACATAAGGATAACCTCCTCCTCCGAAGTTTCTTTCTTTTGAGTGCCAGATCTGCCAACGTCTTGAATAGTTTTTGTTTGAACTTTTCATCGATTGATTTCTCTCTATAATATGAAAGGGCAGTCATACATCTGGTCACGGGAGGGGGGGGGGAGGGAAGGTATCTGTGGTGAAGACGGACATGTCTCACGGCGGGTGGTCTAGAACGGCGTGGGATACGTTAGGCCACAGTCCGCAGGTTGTTCACACTTGTTCCTCCATATTACAATTGGTTGGCAAGTGAAATCTTCCCTGTCTTGTTACCAGAACAATATGGTACAGCTGTTAAATTCACGAAATGTTTTGGACAATGGCTCATATGCCTCAGTCTATTTCTGAAGTTCTGTATTACCAAGTTTGGAAAGTCTATACCTCTTTCATAAAAACAAAAGTACCTGTCGCTTTATTTACTTATTCTGTTTCGTACATTAGATATCTCTTGCTTCCTACAATCTGCATAAATTACTTTATTGCAAGTTCTTAAATTCATAACGTTACACTTTAACTCATAAGGTCACCAGTAATGCATTTCTTATAAACCAACACAAGTGCAAAGACGCGTAAAAGGCAAAATTGTGTTCGTATCTCTAATAGAGTCGTTCGTTCTCTCTGACCTGCAATGTTTCCTCCCTCCCCAATTTTTTTTAAATTTATAATTTCATAAGGAAAAGAAAACAAGAAAAATAAAAATAATGAAAGAACGAAAGAAAGGAAAAATTTGCGCTAAATATTATTTAAAAAAATATTTTTATTATGTTTTAATAATGTTGTTTATAGTTTGCCTAGCTATCAAATTGATGCAACGTTCATAGCTGTGATAAAATATTTTATTTCATATGAACAGCATACAGTTAATCAGTGACATTTTCTACTCTCTCTCTCTCAAAAGTTGGTCCTGGTGGTGCAGTGGTAGCCATACTTGCCTTCTAAACCCAAGATCGCGGGTTCGATCCCGGCCAAGATCGATGGATTTTTTTCGGGCGTAAAAATCCTAAGTATGGCTTCCTTCGGAAGGGAAGTAAAGCCGTGGGTTCCCTGTCGTACATTTACGGCACAAAAAGGAACCTCAAGCCTGAAAGAAGAGACCTCTGAGCAAAATTTGTCGGCCTTTTCACGCCCTGAATTGAATGGGACGCTGATGACCTGAGATGTTAAAGAGCGCCCGTAAATAAAACAAATCAATCTCTCCCAAAGCTGATTTTAGATAGGAATAGTCACAGATAGCAAGGAATTGGAGACAGCCACTTGCTGATTTTTGTTATTTTTACTTAAAGCGGGGGTACTCATTCACCGAACTTTTAGCCTTGCCCATAGAATGCAAATGTTGTTGCACGACGGCCGATTAGTCACAAGGTGGATAATCCTGGATTAAAGAGTTCAGAAGGCCTTTATCAAAGCCCGACGGTCTTCCTGAACATGGGGAATCGCTCACGACTCTCTTTGAAACGACAGAATCATTTCCTTGCAGTGCTTTCTCCAGTGGAATTCTCCCTGAAGACGGTACAATGTTTCCAGCTCTCCGCTGCCTTTGCTTCTCTATAAACTCAAGAAGAAGAATATGTCGAAAGTGATGATGTTTTTTTTTTTTTTTTTGTCCCACCTAGTTAACGTTCTGACTTCTTTAGTTCATAAAAAGCGCAAACTTTATCCAAATCTGGCGAATTTACTAGCATAAAGTTCCAAATAACGAACGACAAATGACAAACATATCCTAGCAACGCAGTGTTATGATGAACAAAAACGCTGCGATCTTTACATCAACCAGAACCAAGTGTCAATTCTGTCAAGTATCCCGAAAACCTCCACATATTAAAATACAAGTGGATATATAAAGTTTCGGTTTATCTTCATTAAATAAAATGTAATTTTAAATGTATTGAGTGTAATTTATATGGCATATAGATATGGTGTTTACTTATGGATATATGTCCTTATATTTCATTTCAACTACGCTGTCATTCGGAATACTATAACAAAGTCCTAAAAAAGTATATTTTATTTATTATTTATTTCATATGTTGTTTATACAAAAATAAAAAATAAAATAAAAATACAAAAAATAAAAATGAAAAAAAAAAAAAGATCTGTTTTCTTACGTGTATCCTCAGAACTTATTCTCTTTTTTATTTTGTGCTTTATTCCTTTATTATTATTGATTACAGAATTTGTTGTTGAAGATGTCACTTAATCTAGACTTAAATCTAATATTCCGAATTATCAGGAAAGATTGGCTAATGTGAGAGCTCCATTGCTAGTTTGACGCACATAGAGCAAATAGATGAATTACTCAGACATTTCGGATGGCGTTGTCTTTCAAAAAGAGAGAGTAACCCCTCATTTAACATTAATGTGATGCTTTTTCAACAGATGAATAGGCAGAAGTTAAATAATGGCCGTTCCGTTTAGACATTTTCGCTTAGTGGTTTATCAAGTCACGAGTGTACCAAACCAAAGAAATTTCCAGAAGGATGTGCAGCGACACATTTACAAACGTCTTTTGGGCTGCATTCGAAAACGGAAACGATGCTTTGGAATAGAACACGCTCATAACGAATTAAGATGCATGCTATATAAATTTTATTCAGGACAAACTATTAGTTTACAAAAATGGCTCGAAATGTATAGGGCACAATACTTTCTACCCATTCGGGGATGAAATCAAATGAAAAACAAGGGACGTAAGGTGTGGTTAAAAATATTCTCAAACTTCCAAAATCCGCGATTTATTGAACAATGATTGAGTACCAGAAGAAGAATTTTGACTTTTCGTATGTCAACGGGAATTAAAATGGGATAAGAAGATTTGTCAAATATTCAATGTTTTTGCCTAATACTAAAGCTTCTTTAAACTTCGTTCATGTTGAACACTGTAGACCTGAGTCCATAATCTTCCGTTCAATTTAGATTAATTGGTATGTTTCTTCCCTTTCTAATCCCATACACTCGGAATTCGTCAATGTTTTCTATGATTCTCCACTTTCCACTTTCTTATTATCAGTTGAAGGCCCTAATAAGATCTTGTTTTGTAGCCTATTTTCACCATTCTTCTTGACGTGTCCAACTCATTTTAATTACTTGTTTCTGCAGACTATAAAACTAAAATTTTAATGTCCAGTAGAAAGTCTTATTATCATAATATCTCATGGATTGTAATTAGTAATGTAGATATTATGTATGTATGTATAATATGGTATAAGCAGCACTCAAGTTTCACTTCTAAGTTCCACTCTCGGCAGCTAAATTTATATTCGGCGTAGCTAAGTCTATCGTACGCAAAACACCAGAGGACGCGAAAGATTTTGAACATAGTAAAGTAGCAATATATATTGTCACATCGCGTGCTTATTTACACTGTTGAACTCCTCTTCCATTCCTGTTGAGTACGAATCAAAATAGTAGAATTCACCCTGAGAAAGTGTTGTCATTGAAGCGTGGGCAACAACACCGAAGAGATCAAATTGGCATTACAATGTGAGACACTCGACGTCGACAACAAATCGCTCAAATTGGCACCCAACCTGGGGCACTTAGCCGGAGCCTACAAAACTGCCGCAAGTTTCCATCTTGTCGATCAATTTATTATTCTGTTTTATTAAAACTACTGATTTCTGTACTTTTCAATAATTCCTAAATATTTGTATAATCTTCTGCGTGCTTACAAATTGCTGATGTCCATGATAATAAATCGCCCGCCATTTCTTTGGTTTCGTTTAAAATATTAAGGTAGCTCATTTTAAATGGAGGGAAGTAATCGCCGGTTTTGATAATTTTAATACTTTAACTTCATCGCTGCCCATCACGTTCCTTGCAGTATCATAAACCGAGTACCTTGTGTACAGTTTTATTTTCAGCCGACAACATTCGCCTTCAAAAAATGTTCGTATCTCTTTATTCAGTCGCATATTAGAACCAACCAAAATCTTTGTTTTGCGGTTACTTAAGAGATCATCAGCAAATCTCGTAAAATTTAATGGCATTAAAACATAATTAACTTCCTTCCAATTTCCTACTGATGGAACTGCGTTGGATTTCATCAGAAGCGCATTAACTTTCTTCTTACAAAGAGACCAAGCCTTGGGAATCAACAGTACTGACAGGCTTTTTTATGTACAGCTTTAAATGCCTTACAAACAAGCACGTCTTTGGTGTATTAATAATACGAGGCTCATCAAAATTAAGATCAAGAAATTTCATGATTATACGGTGAAAGAGCAATTTAGAAAGAATGAACTGTAAAATCAGATAAATGTTGTACATGTTTTCTTCATAATATTAAACTCTCAAGAGACTTGCTTGCCGGTACAAGCATCTACAAAATGAAAATCAAAAGCAGGGATAAAAAAAAAAGACTTCCTAAAACAACTGCAATACAATCCTTATAAATCCAACCAAAGCCTAAGTAAAAACTCAAAGACAAGCATATGACTCTTTAAACAAAAATGTTCCATTAAATACTGCACCTGCTATCCAAAAATATTTTCTTTGTTACTCTTTCATACTACAATATTAACATGTTCAGCAAAAAATTAAATTTTTCCCATAAAAAAAAACACCTCGCTGTATTGAACTATGAGGATTGTTCTGAAATTTCTCGACCTAACTCAGAGATGTCGTGAAGACGGCCAAATTACTATGACAGTTTTAAGTATCATCCTTTAGATGGCGCTGTGTAAAATTTCAGACGCGTAAGAGTAGTCACTTGTTTCTGACGATCATGCAAACAAACTAGTGTCAACATTTTATACAAAGTGGATACGAGCTGTGATAAAGTACTTCGTTTTGAAGAGTTTAATATAAAATGAGATAGATCATGATAGAGCTTCCTTTTTGGAGGATAAAATGTAGGCTGCTAAGTTTAAGCGTGGTCGTACATCCATACAAGATGACCGCTGATTGAAGGTATGCGAATTGCCTGACATTGCAAAGACCTCGATAGGCCATGTCCGCTACGTTTTACAAGAAGTTTTTGGCGCCGTGCTTGTTAACAATAGACCAAAAAACATCCGAATGAACATTTCGCAAGAAGGTTTCGTTTATCTAAATGCAATTCCAGTGAGTTTCTCCGACTTTTCACAACAGCAGATGAAAGATGAATTTATCACGACAGAGACGAAGGAGCAGTCTAAACAGTGGGTGGCAACAGGTGAAAATGCACCAAAGATAGCAAATGCAGTTCAATCTGCACGAAAAGTCATGGCTACGGTTTTCTGGAATTCTCATGGTGTGGTTCTTGTAGAATACCTCCAAAAGGACAGAGCTAACACTGGGGAGTATTAGCATCAGTGTCAGCTTCAACGTTATCATTAATCTTCGTCCACGCAGCCATTTCTTCAGGTTTGGGAACAATAATAATCGTTCGGAGTCAAATCCGGCGAATAATCGTAATGAAAAAGATCTTTCTTTCGCAAGGTGTGGACGTTTTCTGCAAAATGTATTAGACATCTGATTTTTCTAACGACTATCTCCTTAATGGTGTTTTAGCGAACAGGGAGAATAATATCAAAATAGCTCTCAGCGATTAAGTAATCAGGCTATGAACTGCGGTAGCAAATAGAAGCATTTCGAGTCTCTCGCGCCGAATTTATATAGAATTATAAATTAACCAAGCGAAAAAATATATTTTCCCATGTAACAGGAAGAAGAATGAAATTATATCCATCACCACAAAAAGGAACTGCAGATGATAATAGACACAAGATCTATGTGTGTTTACAGCATCACCCAAAATGTGACTCTCCTCCATAAGTGCATCTTCTCCATCTAATGCGGTCCTTCAGTATTTCCCATGTGCTGCCACACATCTTCCAGGCATATCTATCCTTTTCCGCCACATTACGGAAGTAAACAGTGCTCCTATATAAATGTCAAATGTCTAGAAAGAATTTATAATGTGGTGGTTGAAACCGAAATTCTATAGGGAATTGAGGCGTGGACACTGAATAGAAGATATTGTAGTGACCTCTTAGGCTTACGAAATGCAACAGGAAAAGAAGTGGCCAAATTGAACTGCGAAGAGTGTCAAGGAAGCGTCTGATTATGGAACGGGCCCTAAAATATTGGCTTAGGATCTTGAATCTAGAAGGAAGTAACTTAATAAAATAATGCTTAAATACCACTAAAAGAGCCGTAGGAGTTTAGGACTATGTAACAGTCTCCGGAATGAGTTGGGAGGGAATGGGTTAGGGGAAATTTGGAGAAGAAGAAAAAACAACAATAAGGGCCTTTGGAAGGGAGCAAAGAGAAGATGTGAGAATGTAGCAATTCAAAAACTTTTTATGAGATAACTGAAAAAAAAAAAGATGAAGAAATGACGAACTAGGCAGGAAAATGATTTTAACACAAATTTTCAGCAAGATAATAGAAACTTAAGATAGTTCTTGAGTATAGTTAAAAAAGTGGAATTGTTCTGTGAGAAAAAAAAAGTATGAATTATAAATTATATATATATATGGAATTATGTATATTGAATATGTGTGGCTAAGAGCCTGGGCTGGTTGCCTAGTCATATTCATAATGTATATTAGCCTAATACATATAAATAATGCAATTCTAGCGCACATATGAAAAGTCACTCAAAGTTTTGAAGCACGGCTAAAAAAACACACAAATGTTTTTGTTCTTTAGAACTGTTAATAACGATAGCACTGCCTGGGGCATATCACTCTACTAATAATACTCAAAATGTACACCTTGCGCTAAATTTAAGACAATCATTAATGTAAATAACCGAGACATACCACGAGCATGTTAAAACTTCGTTCTGCACGCTAGAGAAACACTGGAACGTTCGCGAACGGATGAAATATATCTTGTAACGTAGTCGATAAACAAACAAATGTAAAAACATCATAAATATGTGTCCATACGGCGCTTTAAGGCGTATTATACTATTCACATTACTTCCCATGTAGCTGCATATGTTCTGTGTTAGCTTAAAAAGTAGACGGTGTCGTGAAAAGAGACTTTTAGGGATGCCACTCATGGATTTAACGTTTGAATAGAATAATTAAATAAGTCATTTAATAAGGGCCATATATTTTGATTTTGTTTATTTATGGACGCTCTTTAACATCTCAGGCCATCAGCGTCCCATTCAATTCAGGGCGTGAAACGGCCGACACATTTTACTCAGAGGCCTCTTGTTTCAGCTTGAGGTTCTTTTTCGTGCCGTAAATGTACGACACAGGACCCACGGCTTTACTTCCCTTCCGAAGGAAACCATACTTAAGATTTTTACGCCCGATAAAATCCATCGATTCAGACCGGGCTTGAACCCGCAGCCTTGGGTTTAGGAGGCAAGCGTGGTTACCACTACACCATCAGGACCGACAAGGGCCATACAGCTATGTCAAAGTTGAAAATATCGCAAAAATAATAGGGTTACAGAAGTTGGTTTTGACAAATTAAATTAAAGTTTTAGCAATTTAATCGTTACAATAACGAAATTTAAGACTGGATGATCGTTGCGAAAATGGTACAGACAAAATATTCATGCACTAAGGGGATCAAATTTTTGCTGGCGACTCACAATGAACAGAAGTGCAGAATCCAAAGCGAAAAAAAAAAAAAAATTGTTGATGACACTAACGGGATGTAATTGCGAAACCGCATTTCTGGCTTCAATATGCCCACTGTCACAATGCAACATATTGCCTTGATTTGAATAAATGATTAAAAACTGGTATCATTATAATAGTATTGCCTTTCTTTTTTATGTCAAAATCAGCATGCTTCGTTTGGATGTGATTTGTCAAGATTTCTCATTAGGCATAAGTCTTGCGGATCAAGGGGCTGACAATAACAAGAGCAGTTGCTGATATATTCTGGTATTACAACTTTTTGCCAACTGCCAAAGAACGAGTATTATTTCTGAATCAGAAAGTATTGTTTGCATGGTTAACACTCCCAGATTTGAGAGTAATCAGTAGATTAGTTTCATAAAAATAAATTTCTATTTCTCCAGTGGGAACACGAAAACTTCCCTCTTGAGAAACATCCAACTTTCCTGAGAGGCTAAGAAACTTCGAACATATACCACACATGAAGACATCGTTACATTGCCCTAAGATGAAAATAAACACACTTTACGTTGCAGTAGACCCCAACTTTATGCCCAATTTGGTTCTACAAGATAAAAATGCATTTACAAATTCAAGCAGCTGCAACTTATGCAAAATCATACCTCCCCAGCGGTGATGTTCTATGTGGTGGTCTCGTGTTCAGCTATCATCACTGCTACTGCAGCAAGTAGGTGCGAAGTACAGTGATGCTCATTTTATTCCACTCCTTCCGACAGTCTTTCTAGAGATTGTCCATAATTCCCGGTCTTCTGCTTGAAATAACACTGTTCAAAAACTCAAACGCACAGAAATCAATTGCTAATACTCAACAGGGATGTCCTATTTTCCAAAAATGGGGAGTTAAGGCAGAAGATGGCATGAACCTTTTTGCTGATGCAGCCAGGCTTTTCTTTTAGTTCAAGTCCCGGTTGATAATGATATTCACTGTTGTCCCTATTTTCTGTGTTGCTGGATTCAAGCCAATCACATAGGGATTAACCTAACGAACTGTCTGCAGCTGATGGCTAGTCGTGGATTTGGCTGTTTCTTGCCCTTTGAAATAAATTCTATCCTAACATTACTTTTTTGTTAAGCAGATAGTGATATTGTTCACACGGCTGAAATTAGATTTCTTTTTGTAGGTTTAAATGCAACTATACTTCTAGCTTGTTACCATAGATTGCAAACAACCCTTCATATATATATTAATAAAAGGAATGGAAAACATACTAAAATTCTAATATGTCTCAATTTTTGTGCTAAATATTTTCATATTTACATGACAATAGGGCAGGACAACTGCCCAAATGTCACAGAAGACATGAATATAACATAAAAACTCGAAGAACGTTTAATTAAAAGAAATGAAATCACAAGTGAGACATCAAAGTTTATATGAAAAGCAATTCTGGTTATATTAGTTTGGATAAGAACTGAAAACTGATATGGAGAATAAGAAAAAAACTACCTGCAAAATCTCATTACTTTATTTATTTTATTTTAACAAACATTAATACCATACAGCTCTTGAAGGTGTAGCTATGGCAGGTACCTCCGACCTTCAGCAAGAACTGATTTCTGAAGAGGATGGGAGGACAGTCAGCCCTGTGCTTGGAAATTGGCTCATTTCTCACTGCCTACAATCTTCCCTTTCGCGGTGTTCGAAAATGGAAACGCTGATGGAGAGTAAATGATGGGAGGAGGAATGTCGATTAAGAATCACAGAATAGAAAAGAAAAACAGTGAAGGAAACGTGTGGGATGTATACAAACATATGTACTTGGAAATATTGGTAGTTGATGATCTGGGACCAGGTGTTGTTCTACAATTTCCAATGTGTTTGTCTAGTGCTTTTTTTTTTTTAAATGTATAACCAACATCTCGCTAAAATGACATTTCTATCGTTGAGGTACAGATACTTAAAAGTAGACAGGGATTAATTGATGTCGTTAGGTTAATACGAGCTCTTATTTCAGCTCTTTTGCTAAATTCCGGTTAAGATCCCCCCCCCTCTTCTCTAAGGATGCTATTTTTGAAGCGGCTTTAGCTAAATCGTTGTAAATATGTGAAAAAATGTTCCAGCCTGGTTTACAAAATCCCAATGTTTTTAAACAAACAAAATCCTCTTTTTAATTCATTCCTAAAAGATTTTGATGATACGGAGGGCTTCTTTACTGGCTCTGCTGCCCTTGAAGAACTTAAAGAATCCTTCTGTGGAGGCATTAAATAAAGCAGAATTTAGTTACGCTTTCTTCCTTACAGAGAGCAGATTCACAGGTGATTGCATCCTTCGCCATCCAGCAAGACAACAGACGTATTAAC
Organism: Metallyticus violacea; assembly: GCA_030762175.1. Taxonomy (NCBI): domain Eukaryota; kingdom Metazoa; phylum Arthropoda; class Insecta; order Mantodea; family Metallyticidae; genus Metallyticus; species Metallyticus violacea. The sequence goes on from CM060834.1 coordinate 90,979,273, forward strand.
TTTTGCCAGAAATTTGATCCAGTAGTCTCTTTTTTCAGGTTGAAGATCTTTAACGTAAATCTACGACACGGGACTATCGGCATAAAATCCATCCCGGAGGACAAGCGCTCTCAATTTTATAAGTCCTGAAATTCACTGACCTCAGCCGTGATCAATTTCGAGAACCATGAATATCAGGTGATTAATATATATGTTGTAAGCTTAATCATTATATTTTGTGCATTTAAGATATTATGTATACATATGTGTGTATAATAAGCCGTAACTTTAATATGTTAATTATATGCCATCAAAAGAGAAAGTTCTCTGGTGCAACTGTCTACGGTGGCCGGAAACAATTGCTATGCTATTTCTTTTTATATATATATATATATATATATATATATAAAAACAACTTCCGTTCGCGAGGGTTAATAAAGTTCAGGTTTTTGAATACATTAGGGCATGAATTCGCCAGCCATTTGTACAGTTAATTTTAAACCAACCAATGTAAATGGATGTTTTAAACTTTCAAACAGTAGCGAGTGGCATGCATTGGTAGGTGAATTTGAACCAGCCAAAAGTAGATGTATATTTTGAATTTTTAAAGCAAGGCGCATGCTTGTGTTACCCCCTTTGACTTGGTGGAGCCAATGTTTAGTTGATGTGAATCGAATATAAAAGCAGCTGGGGCATCAGTTTAGAAGTTTAGTTCCAATACATCAGTTCATATCATCAGTTCCGACAAATCAGATAGCAATACGACTAGTCAGATCAGTGCAGAAGTTCTCAATTCGTATCGTGGGTTCAGAGAGAATCAGAGATCAGCACAACAGTTCAGTTAAAGGAAAATAAGCTCTACAATCGACATGGGCACTACAGTGAGTTCTTCGGACGCGATTTTTAGTTCGTTTCCTTGGAAGTCGCGTCAGCTAAATTTATACTTTATGTATTTAAGTTCTGCCGTACGCAGAACACCAGAGGACGCGAAAGATCGAATAATATAATACCTTACATTTTCAGATCATCGCGTGATTATTAACACGTGATATCTTCTCCCAATCTTGTTGAGTACGAGTCACAAAATAGCGGAACAAAACCCCGAGATATTGTTGACATGAAGCGTGGGCAACAACTCCAGAGTCATCAACGATATGGAGATCAGCAACTAAATCGCTTCATAACAGGCGCCCAACCTGCCAACACAGAATAGATCGCTTCAAAATTGGCTCCCAACTTGGGGCTGCTACAACAAACCGCTTCAATGCTTAGCTTGAGTAAAATAATTCAAAAGTATAAATTATTTACTGGCCTCTTTTGGGCTCACACAGGAGCTATGTACAACACATGAGTGAGTAATTTCTTTTCTTAATGCATCTCTTAATTCTAGTTAATTTGCCAATATGACTGGAGGCTTTAATATTTATTCCATTATTTAATTCATCCAATTTTTTTTTCCAATTTCAATATTACATTAGCAATAAAGTTACAATTTTCATAAACAAATTATGGAATTGTGTCTATAATTCGCGAAAATAATATCAATATTTAAAGAACCACATCACTAATCAGTAATGGTACTGTAATCGCTTTAGTATATTTTTCTCGTATTAATGAGAGAGAAAAAGTGTCTCTAGTTATTTTAAGTTAGTACAGAATATGCTGGCGATCACTTGCTGATTATTACGTTCTCTTTGTACCTAACATGAATATTGTATCCTGCATCGTGCAAAAGCCACGAAGACAATCTGTATACAGATCAGACCATACGTCGGTGTGGTTTAGCTAAGAAGGCGCCTATTGATCCAGAGGAATTCACACGACCGCAAGAGCTACTCTGGGCTATACAGAAAAGGAAATGTAATACCCACGTGACTTTTACAAGGACGGCTGGAGGATTGAAAGTACCCAAAAACCAATTTTGCTGCGCACCATACCACCAGTCTGGCGTTATTATCTAATCTGAGGATGAGAAGAGTGGCGGGCTTGCATGGGCCGCTTGCCCCATCTATCACCGTTGTTTCAAATGGCGAGCAGCGCAAACTGCAAATGTGGTTATAATGACAGGCACATGGGCCTGAATGATGGCTGTTAGGCAACACGAAGAAAGATTTGGGTGACCTTAACAACAGACTACGCTCTTGGAAGTTCTTGTAACCTATTGGCTGATGGCACCTTTCGTAAACGCTGGAAATAGAGGCGCACCCTGCAGCAACTTTCAGCCGGTGAATTCAGTGTAAAGCAAATGTTTCTTATAATGCGATACAATTCTTATTCCTTGACGTACAACTCATTAATTAATTTTAAATGTTAAAAAGGCCCTTACCATCCACCAGAATATAATATAATATGTATGCTACAATCCTAATTATTATATTTTGTGCACTGTAATTAGGTAATATAAATATTGTGTATATATGTGTATCATACGGTTTAACTTCAATATGTCAATTGTATGTTGACAAAAGAGAAAGTTCTCTGGTGTAGCTGTTTACGGGATACCGGAACACCAAGGAGGTCACAAACCGCTATTCAAAGGAAGAATAAACCCAAAGAGACCAGCCTTATGTCACTTCTTAAAATATCTACCGTTGGCCAGTGTTAATAAAGCTAATGCGTTTTAAATACGTTAAGGGAAATGAACTTGCCAGCTATAGTACAGTTAACTTTAAACCAACCAATGTGAATAAATGTTTTAAACTTTAAAGCTAGGCGGAGGACTTGCGCATGCTTGTGCGACCTCCGTGGCTTACTGAAGCCAATGATTAGTGAATTTAAATCAGAGCAATTTGCTCTGCTGGGGTATCAGTTGACATAAGTAATTGATTTCTAAATTCGCATAAGTTCGACCAGTAATATCGACGGCGGGCACTGCAATAAGTTCTCAGTTCATTATCTTGGAAGTCGGGGCAGCTAAATGTATACTCAACGTAGTCAGGTACTACCGTACGCAGAACACCAGAGGACGCGAAACATCTTGCGAACAATAAATTACCATACATATTCAGATCCACACATCGCATGATTATCAACACAGTTGTCATTCTCTCCCAGTCCTGCTGAGCATGACTCAACAGTGGGACATAATGTTGCCATGAAGCGTGGGCAACAATACCAAAGCGATCCAAAGTCAATTAACGATATGCCGCTACATAATATGCCTGTTATATACCACCACTTCCATGTTCTAGCTTAAATTAAAAGATGCTTTTCCAGACCTACAGCTGATAGTTATTATCAAACAATAGTTATATAAGTCCACAGTTTAAGAGAAAATGTTTCAGCCACTAATTGTTTTAAGTGTGAAAGGATATCAACAAAAATACTCGTTATATTTGTACTTGCTGGCGTGTACCTGACGATATGTTTTAATTGCATCCTACTTTCGCTTTTGCAGAACATCGTAAATGACATTATTAACAAGAGCTCTCAAGATTCTGGAGTCCTCAGATGTATTTTCAAGTACAAAGTAACAGAATGTTACTTATACACTTTGCACTTGATAGCTATTTTTTCGGTTGGCGATCAAAGAGCTTAACAAACGAGGAATGCTATCCATTGCACCTTCTGAACCAATTACAAAGGAGCATTATCAGTCATCGGTCGTGAAGTAGAAGCTGCTAAGTTGCCGTTTTTTCTTATAGTGTGTGTGTAGCTCATTTCTTTCATATGTTTATAGTTGAGCTACTGTGATTGATTGAAATTGTTAATATGAAGCAGGGCCTGATCTTTTGCATCGAGGTGTTACAGGGATATAAAATGCTCTTAAGAAACCACATATGGTTCCTGCTTAAAACCACGAGCAAATATCTACACAGTAGATATCTAATTTGTTTTTACATTTCTATGCAACAATTTAATTGCGGCTGAAAATACTTCTAGAGCAAGTAATTCATTATTACGTGCACCTAATATAGAGGCGAAATTGTAACCAGCCGTTAAGCAATTGTTACTGTTGCAACGTTGTAATATAGCCAACTGACTCTAACTGTCAAATGGAATGTTTCGCTGGCCCGGGTAATTCAAAAATCTTTTCTCAGGTAATGGCAGAAAGCATATCAAAACACGAATGCGAAGCGTATCTTTCTGAAAAGTTTGCAAAGCGTGTAGCAGGTGGTAAAGGTTGGAAATCGCATTCGAAATGTCCTGGGTTGAAATCCCTTGGCCTGACTTATTTTTTTTTTTAATTTGATCTCCCTTGGTTGCTTAGGCGATTGCTGGATAGACTATTTCTATTCCATTAATTCCCCGTTAGTTTGAGTGCAGGATCGATAGTGTTAAGGCTGGTGCTATGCGCGGCGTTGTAGTGTATTCGCTTTGGGAAGGGTCCTTCTTGGCGTGATCCGCGGGCTTCATCAGTTTTCGGGTACTTTAATGGAAACATTGTCTACATCCGGGCCTTGCCCCCCTAGCTACTGACTCCCGGTGTCTCCATCTTGAAGGTCCTAGTGGGATGACGTAGGCACCAATTGCCGGTGTGACTAAGGTACCGAATTTCCTTCTTTGTCCCTTCAACCCAACTTCAGCATTTGGATAAAGGAGTAATAGCTATACAAAGGCTAAAGATGTATCCCACATGATCCGGATTGCAAATACAAACTCCTTGTACTAGTTAAGTCCTCATCCACTTGCAAAGGAAATGATCTGTTGTCAAATGGAGTTTAATATTCTTGCAAAATTTTAAACGCATTCAACAAAAATTAGAATAATTATCTACCACATAACACATTTCATCTTTTTTTTTTTTCCTCCACCGCCACGAGTGGCCGAAGTCGTTAAGGCGCGGGTTCGTGAGCGAGAGGTCTGGGGTTCGAATCCCGCCAGAGCCGTCCTCCCTGACTGAGGTTTTTCCACGTTTTCTTCAGTCCTCATAACTGGCAAATGCCGGGGAGGTACCCTAAACTTAGGCCTGGAACGTTTCCTTCCTAAAAAAAAAATATTTCCCAATATATCATTTCTTTTCATGTATCATCAGTGTTCACCGCCTGTGGTGCCTCAGTAGTAAAAACGGGCGTTAAACACCATTCAAAAAAAGTATTTTGATTTTATATTCTTCCCAATTTTAAAACAGTACCTATAAAATTTATAAAATTAGTTGTATATGTACAAAGTTTTATCTTATTATTTCGATCCCAAAATATATTAAAAGATTACCTTTTGGTGGAACGTATTTATTTTTCACTAAGTAATGGAAATTCTAAGATCTAATGTTGCAAAATAAATAAATAAAGGCACCTCCCAGAAATTGTAATATATATAAAACAATTAATATACTGACTGTATTAAACATATTTAAAATACTAAAATCTATACATTATTCCAATTGATCCATAATTTTGAAAGCACCAAAAGGGAATGTGCTATCTTTGAAAGATGTTGCAACTGAACTCATCCATTCTTGTAGCTGCATCCTTAATAATGTGAATTCGACCCCAAGTATTCGTGCGGCGTTATTATTGAATACCGTGCGTGGGAATAAATTTATTCAGTGCCTTTTGTTTTTCTGACTAGATAAATACGGTTTCTGCACCACTGCGTGATTATCATCAACCGTTATTTTTGATAGCGGTTATTCTTGCCAAGGTTCACTCTCCTCCGTCACGACTGCAGAAAAATTCCTTTCTAGATCGTCTTCCAGGTAAATATACGACCCGAGCTAACCGAAATGAAAGGGGGTGTTGCAAGACAAGCATAAAGCATATAGTGCAAATATAAAGCTATGATGCTGGCAAAACGAGAGTGGAAATGAAAAATTAACAATCACTGCTGAAAAAATTAAAATGTAGAGCTAATTGCTGAGATATACATGGTCTTTAATTGTAGTAATGATGAACATTAAAAGAGATAATAATAATAATAATAATAATAATAATAATAATAATAATCTGAAATACTCCATCCCGATACCTTGTTTCCTACGCCGGGACGCATTTTGCAAACTCTTACACTTTATTTCTAAATTACCAAATTACATTCATATATTATTTTTTCAGATATTAGAAATTTACTAAATTAATAAAAATAACAAAATTGACAAATAACATTCCCTTTAACTATTTCCTAATTGCTAGAAACTAGCAGTATTCAAGTAATTGGAAACCTGCTGCTGCTGCTGCTGCTGCTGCTGCTGCTACTACTACTACCACCACTCCTACTACTACTACTACTACTACCACTGATACTATTACTACTACTACTACCACTACTACTACTTACTACTACCACTATTATTACTACTATTACTACTATTTACTACTACTACTACCACTACTACTATTTACTACTACCACTACTACTATTACTACTAATACTACTACCACTACTACTACTACTACTATTTACTACTACCACTACTACTACTACTACTACTACTACTACTACTACTACTACTATTACTACTACTATTACTACTACTACTATTACTACTACCACTACCACTACTACTACTACTACTACCACTACCACTACTACTACTACTACTACTACTACTGCTACTGCTGCTACTACTATTACTACTGCTACTACCACTACCACTACTACTACTACTACCACTACTACTACTACCACTACTACTACTACTACTACTACTACTACTACTACTACTACTACTACTACTACTACTACTACTACTACTACTACTACTACTACTACTACTATTACTTCCACTTAATCTTTAACTCTAAATTGATAAAGTACTATTCACCGGTATCCGATAGAAACTGAACTGATGGGCAGTACATTTCTTATATACTTTCACTTTACTACTGTCTATATTGCATAAAATTCTATTATATATCTATAGATTTTGTATATGTTTCTTTATTTTCCATGTTGTATCATGCCATCTATCTATATTATATCATCTTTATAAATATATTCATGTAAATTTCGCATTTATATCTTATATTAATCCATTTCACAACACTAATTATCTTCTCTGTTTGCAAATATAATTAACATTTATCAATGTAGCATTTATCCTACCAGTTCATTACGTTAATATTGTTAACAACAACAACAATAATAATAATAATAATAATAATAATAATAATAATATCACAAATAATATTAGTTACAATTATCATAATCATTATAATAAGTTTATTATATTCTATTTTATTTCCTCTTTATCTTCCTCTTCTTCTTCTTCTTCTTCTTCTTCTTCTTCTTCACTCTTTCACTATACCCCTTTTCCACGATTACTTTACCCTCCTCTCGTTCTTTATACACAATACTGTTTTATGTCCTATTAAATTTTCATTTTATTACTCCACTACACTTTAACTTCTCTGTTGCATTTGTTTATTGTCCTTTATACCCACAGTATTACAAGTTTTAAAACTATTCTTACAATTTTCACCACTAACTTGAGATATAATAAAGAAATATCATAAAGGATGAAGGAAAATTGAAATAAATAGGGAAGTAGAAACTATAAACTTGTGTGTTGAGAAAATGATAAAATAAATGTAATCTCTTGTTGATTTGGTTTATTTTCGGAGACTCTTTAACATCTCAGGTCATCAGCGTCCCATTCAATTCAGAGCGTGAAACGGCCGACAAATTTTGCTCAGAGGCCTCTTTTTTCAGGCTTGAGGTTCATTTTTGTGCCGTAAATGTACGATACGGGACCGACGGCTTTACTTCCCTCGCGAAGGAAACCGTACAAAGCCTGCTATAGTGAAGGCCAGTTCTTATCGTCGCCGGCGTAGTTCCGTATGATTATATAGCAGCAACATATCGGAAGGGGTGGCCTATATCAATAGAGATACTGGGTGAAAAGATCTTGAAAGAGACCTTAATTTCTGGGTAGGTATTTTAATAATAATAATAATAATAATAATAATAATAATAATAATAATAATAATAATAATAAAAATGCGAACAATCATTGAGGTGCATTATGTGTTTGGCTCCAAATGATGAATCCATGTTCCATCCCCGAGGACATTTTTTTTGCAGAATTTTTTCTCATTTGGAAAATCAATTGCTAGATATCTTATGTGCTGACAGATTGCGTATTTGATAAATTTTACATGGGCCATGAAAAAAACGAACCTGTTCCAGTTTCGAAATAGCTGAATGGCTAACAAGTAATGTTTCTTCTTTGGGACAATTATTAAATAGTGGTTGAGGAAAAAAGTCTTTATTCATTCGTTTGGTTTGGTTTGAGTTTACATTTTTGTGCCAGTATGTATTATATATTATTCCAGTAACTTCATTATATCAATTATTTATTTAAACACGTACTTCAACTGTTTCAATTCGGTGCTTTTGCGCTTTAGCCCTTGCCCAGCAAACAAAGTCACAGGGAAGAGTGACTTTTAGTTGATTTGGTTTATTTACGGACGGTCTTTAATGTCTCAGGTCATCAGCGTCCCATTCAATTCAGGGCGTGGAACGTCCGATCAATTTTGCTCAGAGACCTCTTCTTTCAGGCTTGAGGTGCTTTTATGTGCCATAAATCTACGATATTGGACCCACGGCTTTAATTCCCGTCCGAAGGAAACTATGCTTAAGATTTTTACGCCCGGAAAATACCATCGATCCTGCCCGGGATTGAACCCGCGATCTTGGGTCTGCAAGGCAAGTATGGTTACCACCAGGACCGACAGGGAAGAATGAGTATTATTATAACTTCATAAAGATATCAATATCGTTTCTTTTCAGAATGTTCTAAATAATTTGATTCTGATTATGCCTTTCTTTAGCTGTTTATCTTTCTCTGTACACTCCCCCCTCCCCTGGGACTTGCAAGTCAGTGTTGACCTGTTGGAGAGCTAATTACCTCCGGACATACACAGGGACCCCATGAATGGGTGGTTAGTTCAATTTTAAACATCCCAGACAGATATACATAGTTGAAGTATTGATGGATGATGAATGGAACGTGAATCTATGGCAGAGAAATAAGAGCCCCATTTACCTTTCTGAAAATGGACAGAGGGAGAACGGAAAATTCTAATTAGGTAGCCAGCCGCAGGATTTGAACCTGGGATCTGTCAAATCCGAGTTCCAAGGTTACCGCTTGTGCCAACTTGTTAGGCCACATAATACATTTATTTATTTTTGCGTGCATGTTTATCTTTATTGCAGCCTATATGGAAACTTGATAATGTATAAAATGAATACATACATGTTTTACTTTCGCGCCCTTTAATGGGCATAATTTTAGGATATACTGTCTCCCAATATATTTTTCTTCTCCAGTTATAGTTTAAGAGTTCCAGTTTTGAATAAAAATCTAACCTTTAGAATTTCACTAATTATATAATTCAGATTTCGTAAAACAACGTTCATTGCTTAAAGCTCTAGAAGGGATTGTTTCCCATTTAGACATATGTAGGCTGTTTCAGAATTTCTTATTCTAACAACAAAGCTGAGAAATGTAAAAGAACTTTTACTTTATAAGTTATTTGAGTTCATAGGAAGTCAATAGGAACGCGAACATTAAATGACACTTTGGTGTTTTTTCTTTTTTAGTAGTCTTTAACGCCCGTTTTTACTACTGAGGCACCACAGGTGGTGAACACTGATGATACATAAGATGAAATTATAAATTGGGAAAGGATTTTTTATTTTAAGAAATAAAGAAATAAAGTTTAAGGTATCTCCCCGGCATTTGCCAGTTATGAGGACTGAGGAAAACCTGGAAAAAACTCCAGTGAAGGAGGACGGTCCTGGTGGGGTTCGAACCCAGGCTTTCCGCTCACGAGTCCGCCCCCTGAACGACCTCGGCCACCCGTGGCGGTACTTTGGTAGTAGCCGAGCCTTAGGGACGTTTACAGCTTACACTCTGAACCGATTAGTAGCGGTAAACGTTTTACTAGTGCCTAAGGCCAAGGCGACCCATTCTACCTGGTGACGGCAATAAAACAGAAACAATAACAAAACTGGAAAATAGCTTTACGGACTTTCGGTTTGAAGCAGTGTTTAAATAAAAAGAAGGCATTCTACTGTTTGCTAGGAGTTTAGAGCGAGGACAAGAAACAACTCCATTAATTTGCTTGCTCATACGCAAGCACGAGCAGGTATATAAAGAAGAGCCATTTAAAACATAACAATAACAGCCAAATGCCATAGAGTGCACTTTCGACGATTGCAAGGTCTTTGGAAAATGCGCAGCAAATGCAACAGCAACGCAAGTTTACTGTAAGTGCCACTGGAAAAATAATTTTTGCCGATTGGACCGAAGACTCTTAAACCGTTGATGCTAAATAAAATGTAATAAATATGGTAAATTACGACCTACTACTAGTATGCATCCAAAAATAAGTTACTCCACGTACACAGAATAACCTAAAAACGTTGACAATAATAACTATAAACCATAATAATGTTATCTATAAATATTAGAAATTATAAACAATGACATGACAACATATCATCAATAACAAGAAAGCATATAAAATTAACATTAACAATAATACCTTTGGGCTACAATTTAAACAAGGACAGACCGGGGACCAAAGCGGAAGAAGTGATTCCTGTGTGAAGATGCAGGTAGGAGCAGAAGGGATCAAATGATGGACTGGAGGGCCACAGAGGGGAGGAGAAGAGGACGAAGTATGGAAATTATGTTATAAAGGTTTATAGAATGGTGAAAGTTTAATTGTGTGGTTTATGGTGATTAAATAGAGAGCTATTGATTAGTTTTAATAGAAAGTTTAAATTGTTTTCGGTCATAATTTGAACACTTAGGAGCGAAGTGAAGATAAGTGAGGTGTTGTTTTGGATAGAAGGTGAAAATGGAAATCAAGTGAACAAGGTGAAAGTGACATGAATAATGTGTAGCACAATAGTTATAAATTATAAATATTTGTAAACCAATAAAATTGATAAAGAGAATAGATAGATTAAGTAAAAATTTAGCTTAGGGGTGCTGGTTACCAACACCCGACGGACCGTAGTTTTAGCCTCAGTTTTTAGTCTGAATTTAAGATTAGTAGTTAAATTATAGCTGGGTACCAGTTATAATGTTGATTGACTTCCAGTTAGAGAAGTGTTTGAGCGTTTTAAATTGAGGTTGTGTTGTTCATTTGCGTTTTTGTTATTTTTGATAATTACTTTTGTTTAATTAGTTATAGAATTGTACCAATAATATTAAAAAATGTAAGAGAGAATAAAAGATATAATAGACTATAGAAACTGTAATATGTCTCCTGGTATAAGCATCTAGGTGCCAGGACGACGTATTACAATTATTATTATTATTACTATTATTATTATTATTATTATTATTATAGTACACAGAATTATTGGCTGTGAAGGATTTCACGCCAGACACGATGTGTAGTGTCTGCGCACAAGAAGCAAGACTCGTAAATTTCGTTCTCTTAATCGACAAAGAGTTGATATTTTTTACTCCGAAAATAAACATTGTTTATAATGAAACTTGACCATCGTTTTCAGTATCATTGGACTCTGAATATGTGGGCAGAAATTGTCTTCTGGTATCATATCCTTATTTGCTGTTAGATACAAACGATACGATGACACTTGTTTTACTAATCCTTGAAGTCACGCAAGAGTGTGTGGTACCAACAAGACGGTACTCCTGTTCATAATGTTGCTGAATAAGGCTAGCAATAAATTATACAATTCCAGGACGGAGGGGTTGAACGTGATGGAGTCGTGGGATCGCCTGCCAGATCCCCGGGTTTAAATTCACTTGACTTTTTCCTCGAGGTTGTATAAAGAAAGATATTTCGATAACTATTGTAAACTAAGAAGAACTTTCGGTAAGAATAAATTAATCTGTTATATGACATGTTGCAAACTCATGAGAGTAAATCTCTTATGTCGAGCTGAAGTATGCACAACAGCTAGATATAGAACAGTTTGAAATCATATGTAGTTATTATTATTATTATTATTATTATTATTATTATTACATGTTTAAATATTCACAACTTGAATTTATAAAACTTAATTGTAATGATAGTAAAATAAGAAAATATATGTTTTCGGAGCTTAAATATGCTTTATTTTATTTACTTGATCTATCTTTCATTATTTAACTAGTAGCTTCGTAAACTGATCGACCTGGACCCAGTCATGTTCTTATATAAAAGGTTTCCTACGATGTGGTGAGTGGAGAAAGAGATTGTTTTTCAGGCGCACTTTAAGCTACACTATTTCGAACCCAACTGTGATGAACCAGTAGTTAAAACGAGCGTTAAGCACTATTAAGGTAACCAGGAAGTGTAAATCTAGCAAATAATGCAACAGTGTATATTTTGCACTGTATCTCAGAAAGTTATAAAGCTATGAATATGAATTTTTTATGATACAATAAGAATACTTAACTAAAGATGCTCTGTACATTTTAATTCTCTATGCACATAAAAAGTTTTTTAAATGAATTAATCTTATTTCCTAATGACTTAAATTTTTGACATAAATGTGCGTTTTTTTCAGGATTGGTTGGACCAAATTTATTGAAAATGTCCACATACATAAAGTGTGCAAATGTGAAGTGTGGTAACTTAGAAATATTTAAATATCACTATTATTTAACGAAAATGAATACCAATAAAAATTAAAAATATTTGTATTGTTTTTCAAAAATTTAAAATTAATTTCTTTTCAAGGAACTCATGTTGATGTTATTTTAGTTCCCAAAATAGAATGTTCTCTACAGTTTAAGTTAAAAAATGTTAATTCCATTTCTATCAATAGTTTATAAGAAAAAAGCATAATTATGTCACAGTGTTTCCAGTTTTTTAACAAAATTTTATTTTGTTTTAAAAACTTTTTATGTGTATTAGGGAATTAACTTTTACAGAGTATCTTTAGTTAAGTTTTCTTAATATCTCTCAAAAATTTCTTATTAATATCTTTAAAACTTTCTGAGATACAGTGTAAAATGTATACTGTTGCATTATTTGCTGGATTTACATTTCCTGGTTACCTTAGAAAAAGAAAAACTAGTTCGAATACCTCGAGAGTTATTCGATTCATCATATCATCCCGTACTAAAACATGGTAGGTCCTTTTCGGTAGCCGCGAAAGATGGTTGATACTAGGGTAACACAGAATGACAGGCCAACTTGCCTTTGGCACAAAACGTTAACATTCCTATCTCATATTTGTTCTTATAATACGATACTGCTGTATTAGTGCCCGAATTCTGGGACAGCCTGTGTTTGATTTGTAATAGTCGAAGCTTATGAAACCTCTATTATTAGTTCAAAGTTATCTAGACACTTTGCTCCAAAGATGGTATGAAAACCCATTGAAGTAGAAACAATTCATTAATATTCAGAGATAACCCATGAGCTATTTTCAAACTAAGTATGCTGCCTGCGATTAAAATCTCTTGGAGGGAAAATAACGCAGGACATGTTAACACCAGTATAGTATATGGACCAAGGAATGGACTTTCGGAGGCCCGCCCACAACACTATCACGTGATTTAGTTGCTCTACTTTGTCATTATAACGTAACTTGACGGGCATAGCAAACACAAGCAAAAGAACACAATGATTCAATCATATGTAATTCAGTGTCTGGGCATTTTTTTTTAAATGAGCGTTTGCGTTTTTAATTAAAGAATTCAACCATATGGATGAAAAAAAAAAGGTGCGCTACTAAAGTAGTAAATTTACAATAGTGAGACGTTGAAATAGATAAACATATTATGAATGTGTAAACTAGACAGCACATCCCATGAAACAAGTTGTTAAATCAAGAACTTACGGCTCAATTAACTTCGATAATCACAATAACTGCTGGCAAAGAAGTCGAGGTCTCGTCTCTCGCTGAAAGAGGGCTCAGATAAAAACGAAATTAACTGCTCCGGTAACACAACTCACATCTACATCTGAGTTAAACAAGATGAGATTCAAAGGTTCTTTTTTTCTTATTATTTGCTATAGATTCTATTATAAAGGATCCGTTAATCTCTATCAACAGCTTTCTTCAAGCAAAGAACCTGTAAACACTACTAAATGCTACGACAGCAACTTACAGTGTCCCCCCCCCCCACCTGTTTATTTCGCACTAGGATGCCATGTTTGTTTTTTCAGAGAGTGAACTAGAAATATCTTCTCTAACTTCATCATTTTGGTTTATAAAGACATAAATTGTGGATTGTGGTTCTAAATATTAAATTAGAACAGGAATAATGGACATCGTTCTAGCAGTAGCGTTAGCGACTAATAATCCGGAGGTTATGCGTTCGAAACCCCGACTGTGTAATTTTTTTATGCCAGATAGTTTTAAGGCACTAAAAACTCCCGTTCATTTACATCATCATTAATTTATTTCATCTACTGACTTACCCTTACAGAATTCACATCCCATCTACCGACGTCGCGAAAAGACCAATATAGTAAATGTGACAATAAATAAAGCATTAAAAATACCGCTGCACATTTTAAAAGACCGCCGAGGTCGTTAAGGCACGGACTCGTGAGCGGGAGGTCTGGAATTCGAATCCCGCCATGACCGTCCTCCCTGACTGGGTTTTTTTTTTCAGGTTTTCCTCAGTCCTCATAACTGGCAAATGCCGGGTAGGTGCCTTAAACTTAGGCCTGGAACGCTTCCTTCCTTAAAAAAAATATCCTTTCCCGATATATCATTTCATTTCATGTATCATCAGTGTCCACTGCCTGTGGTGCCTCTGTAGTAAAAACGGGCGTTAAACGCTACTCAAAAAACAATTTTTAAAAGAAATCAGCATTCTGTTTATACCGAACAAATACCAAAAACATACTACCTAGATTACAGTTTTTCCTTCGGGATTTCACACGTGCCTCATAGACCCAAGGTCGCACGCTCGTGAACTATTAGGACGTAAAAATCCTAAGTATGGTTTCTTTCCAAAGGGGTAAAATCGCTGGTCTCGTGTCGTAGATTTACGGCACACAAAAGCAACTCAAGCTTGAACGCAGAGGCCTCTGAGCAAAATTAACGAACTCTTTCACACCCTGAATTGAATTGACCAAAGCTATTAAAGAGCGTTCTTAAATAAAACAAACGTAAACCTAACCTAGTAACCGCAGGAAATTGCTGCCTTTATGGAAATTTCTAAACCTACACATTGATTCTTAATTTACTAATCTTACACGGATGCTTATAAAAATATAATTATAAAAAGTGCAGGAATCTCACATATATGCATTATATTTACTATTTCACTCGTGTGAAATTATCTTAAAATCGACCAATGAAACGAAACAAAATTTGGAACTTTGACCAATCACACCCATATTACGGAGTGAAATTATAGAAAAAAAAGTATCAAATCCGCTTTATCACTCGACATGCATTTGTCTTGTAGTCAGTGTAGCCAACTGTATTCTCTACTATAACGCCCATAACTGACCACTTTTGATAAAGGCGGTGGGGAGCTATTGATAGCAATAAAAGCATGGACAATGGATAATCATAACGCAAAATGGAGGGTTATTCAAAGCGTTTTGGTGATGCGTAAATTGATCTTATCATTAGGAATTCCAAACCACAGAATACAAATAAAAATAGACACACTGTATGTTATCCCTCTTCCCCCCCCCCCCCCAGTTTATATTAGAAAATCATAACGGTAGAGATGACAATAGTTGACCTTTGTACATTTCAGTCTCACGGTTTCTAAATAGAATAGATATTCATAAGTGTATTGTTTTATACAAGTGTTAATATACTGTGCGCGAATTTCAAATATTGTATATCACTTTTAATCTTTTTCTATTCACGAAATAGTCCTACACCCATATTTTACTCTTCTCTATTGGCATTACTGATTGCCAAAATTACCTTATTTACGTGTCTACTACTTATACGCCTATAAGTCAAGCCGACGGTGTCTTTATGCACCATAGCAACAATACGATTACAATAATGTAGGCAATGGCGCTAGTCTTTTATATATAACGGGTGATATTCTCATCATTTTATAGTTGCCACAAAATTAACCGAAATATCGTGCACCCCATTTAAGTTGCTCCAGCAAACTGATAAGAGAGAGAGAGCAATATATTGTTCTCTACCAGATAATACCTATACAAATTTATTTTATATCGGCCAAAGAGTTCAGGATTTGCATGCGTGTATGCGTACGAGGGTAGGTCCATAAGTTTCATAATAAATTATAATATTCCATTGAAGAATTCTATCTTAATTACATTTGTACTAATATCAGTCAGTCATACACCGGTATGATCTGACGATCATTGACATGATCTTTAACCACTTATTTCATATTATTGTTAGCTTATAAGTGTAGAATTTAATCTGGCTAATTTCTCGTTGTTTTATTAATATGAGTATGTAATATCTAAACAGATTGAATTCTGAGTTTTCAAATAGTTGTTAAACATTCTTGTAATTTATAATTATATTGCTTTGGACGTGTCAAACATCAAGGGACTGTAAAGCAAGGTAAACATGATAGTGTGTAATGCACGAGAAGCTTGTAAACTGTAAAGTTGTGTAGTTACACTTTTTATTAGAGCAACTAAAATCGCATCGGATGAAAGAATGTAAACGTTCTCTTGGTATTTACCACAAAGAGTCTAAAAGTACATCAGACTTGGAAACTTGTTGCGGCAACTGTTGTGGCAATCTTTTTTTTTTTTCCGCCACATTTCTGATATGTGAACTCTGAATAACAATCACCCAATACACCTGTTTGTTTCATCTTAAGGATGTTTCCACAAATCGTTAAAATTCCTTTCAACAAAAGAAGTTTCTATAATGACGAATTGAATTATAGAAACACATACACATAAATATAGTGTGTGAATAAAATACATTGCATGTATGTATGTCTCCTAGATAATCCTAAACCCTTTAAGAGGCATAAACCAAATATTATGCTCCCTAGAGCCCTTTGACAAATAAGAAATAATACTTTTCAATCTGAATATAATTGCAAGGTTGCTTTAGAACTGTAGTATATTTTAATTGTACAATACCATTAGAAAATCTGGTGGTATCGAAAGGGATATAAAAAGCTCTCTGTGAAAAAATTTATCCACGAGTTTCCTTCCCTTGGTGCATAAAAAATCAAAACCCTGCTTCTAAAACTCAATCAACCTGGTCAATTTACATAATAAGTACTTAGATCCAATGAAAATTACATTTATGGTATGTCCCTGTCTGTGATTTCTCCTCTTAAAAGTAAGAAGTACCAAAAAAGTTGGCATTTTCATGTTTTTCGCAATGAAATTTATTTTTTCATTTATTTTCACAAATGTTGCACAAATACGAAAGATAAAAATGTACTACCCATGCTTAAGATTCATCCTCTAGAGAACGTGAAGAGAAATCTTCTTTTTGCTTTTAAGCCCCACCAATTTAATGCTTCAAAGAGTTGAGAATGTAACATATTTATTGAACGTATTGGAGATTCGGCGAACAGCTTTCGTTTTAACGCTGACATGAAGGAACTTTGGTATTTATACAAATTATTCCAGTTTATTTATTTTATTTCCTAAAGAGCCTAGACAACTCCTGCTTAATATATAAAACATTTACCTTATATTCTGTTGATATTAGCAAAATTTTCTAGTTAATAAAATGAAGAAAGCGTCGAATAAAGACAATACTATGTTGTGTGTAGAATGCCCCGGGAAAACTGATTCCCCGTGTCCTTGGTTGTATGTACGCTTGCCTTGACCGGGCCGGTGTTTCATGGGCCACTTATGTGCACTTATAGAATGAATCGGGCATAATGGTTATAATACAGATTGATCAGACATTTACGAGGCAGAAGGGAATGGTTTAGTCCCGCAGTTTATTCGACGATTGATTGATTTATTTATTTACGGACGCTCTTTAATATTTCAGGTCATCAGCGTCTCATTCAACTCAGGGAGTGAAACGGCCGACAAATTTTGCTCAGAGGCTTCTCTTGCAGGCTTGAGGTTCTTTTTCATGCCGTAAATGTACGACACGGGACCCACGGCTTTACTTCTCTTCCGAAGGAAGCCATACTTAGGATTTTTACGCCCGAAAATATCCATCGATCCTGGCCGGGTTCGATTATTCGACGAGCTCCATTACACATAGATCATGGTTGAGATAAGAGTGGTGGTGGACATTTGTTGGGTTACAGTAGGGAAGCCGGTAAATACCGAGGGTGACCTTTGCAATGAACCTTGGTCCTTTTTGTACAAGGTGAGATGTCTATTAACCCGTCCGTGGCTCCGCA
The DNA here is from genome assembly GCA_030762175.1 of Metallyticus violacea. Taxonomy (NCBI): domain Eukaryota; kingdom Metazoa; phylum Arthropoda; class Insecta; order Mantodea; family Metallyticidae; genus Metallyticus; species Metallyticus violacea. The sequence goes on from CM060834.1 coordinate 90,997,412, forward strand.
GATAAATATTATACACAAAGTACTCCTCCTTAATGGCAAACATCACACAGTGAGCACTTCTCCTTTTCCCCACCGCAATAACAAAGGAAGTTCATAAACATTAAGCTGGAACCATTAGAAAGTTAATTTTTGTCGCTTTAGAGTTTCCTTGCGTTTTACTTTCTTAGTATTAAACTTTTTATACGAAAATTTCAAGTTTTACAGCAAAAGAGCTAGTGAAAATTAAAATAATTTCTCATAATAAAAGATAAATGAATTTGTAGCTTAATTATAATATAATAATAAGAACTAATTTAAGAACACATCGGAATAAAATGTACTTCAATATTAATGAATGAATGAGACTTATGTCCCATCTAGAGCTAGGGCCTTGGGAGGGTTAATCGATTTCTCATATAGTAAGCTAGTTCATATGAGTTATTATTGTCATATGTCATATGAGTTTGTTAAGTCTATAATTTTATTTTACAAATTTAACACAATTTAATTAGAAGGTTTAAGTGCTGAGATTGTTAAGTTTTTGTATTATAAGTTTGGTATTCTTTCACTGGTGGCTTTGGTTGTTCTCTTCTTATGCAACTTTGTTCCTAGGCTCTTCCAGTTCCGTGTTATGCTGGCCCAGGTGCTTTCCTGAAGGAGTCTGCCCCCTCGTTCTCTTGCATCCCATGTGGTAACCATATATCTCGATCTGCTGCTCAGATGTCGGGCCTGGTGGTGTAGTGGTAACCATACTAGACCTCCTAAACCGAAGATCGCGGGTTCAAACCCGGCCAGGATCGATGGATTTTTTCGGGCGTAAAAATCCTAAGCATAGCTTCCTTCGGAAGGGAAGTTAAGTCGTGAGTCCCGTGTCGTACATTTACGGCACGATAAAGAACCTCAAGCGTGAAATATGAGGGCTCTGAACAAAATTTGTCGGCCGTTTCACGCCCTGAATTGAATGGGACGCTGATGACCTGAGATGTTAAAGAGCGTCCGTAAATAAACCAAATCAAACAACTGCTGCTCGGTAACCTTGATATATGGCCGGCCCTTTTCTATTTTGACTGTTTGCACTTTGAGTCATGTCATTTAGTCCTGACTTCTTTCTGAATTCCACAGATGATATTTTATCCATGAGGTATATTCAATATTAATACATTATAAGTGAAAATAATTTATGAGTAAAGGACAGAGTAAAATCTAGTTAGTATTTTCTGAAAAGTACCTGCATAGGCAGAATAAAAGAATAAGAAATATGAACTAAAATAATAATGTCGTAATTTTGGTGCTAAAGAAAATGCATCAGAACCATTAGATGAGAACAACTAGAAGCAATAAATAGAAATATACTATAAATTAATTACTTTGAAAGAATAACAGGCTTATAAAAGATTATGCCTTTGGAAGGGAAGAAAGAGAGAGAGAGAATAAACACACTGGTCTCTCGTTACAGCTGCAGCACCCAGAAACACCAGGAGAGTGTTTCCCTCGCTCAAGCTTTCCATAACTAAGAGCGGATATTCACCCTTTGTCACAAACTCTCAGACTGTTACTTTAGGGTGGACTCCAATTGTATTATAAATGAATACCCACCCTTAATAGCTCAAAGGCATCGAATTAGCATTCCTCTCTTATCCCCGCCCATCATTGTAGACGTAACTGTTAATCCAATAAAGATGGCCGTGGCGGTCTTGACATCTTTGAAAGTTCACCGGCTGTGAGTGGGAGGAGAGGGTGGGGACGGAGATAACGTTCTCCAATGGAGGGACAAACACGACAAAAAATTTATCCTTCAAGTGGGTGCAAAACGATACACTTCTGTTTCCCGAAGAAATGACTAAATCACTTATATTTAATTAATTAATCTTCAATTTCTCATATTTTTGTTCAAATTTGTGGGACCATAATCACTTAAGTTAAAAAATATCCACCAAAGACCAAAAAAATTCAAGACTTTTGGTGATAACAATTTTAAAATAAAATTTCACCCAAACAATTTAGTCTCAAAGACGTAGTATGAAGGTACTATGGCCGACGCTAAGTTTATTCTGTTACAGCGGCCTGTATATTGAATTGATTAATAACATTGGGGCCATCAAGTATGACCTCTCTAGAAATGATTGAAGCAATTAAATTTTGGTAGATTATAACCAAATAAATAAAAATACATTGACGGAAAATTACCAGTTTGAAGAAATATATACCAAAAGTGCCAAAAATGTATACTCACTTTCACAGTAGATATCTATTTAATATATTTGAAAGTTGAACCGAAAAACAACATAATGTGTAGTATGATGTTCTGTAAACAGATGTGACTCACATACATTATGATAGCGTTGCTACATGACAGGTAAATCAACAATGAACAAATGAAGCCAAGATTATCGTATAAATTATCAAACCGCATATCTAGGACTTATACAGTTCCAAAAAAGTTAAATGAGCCATAATATGTAATATTTCTGTTTAATATCGTTGATAAATCCTTTAAAAGAAAGAACGCACTCATTGCATGCGTTTTTGACGCCAGTCTCTCGATGAAGCAAAATCAGTAAAATGACGTCTTTCTTCTATTGTTTCTCATCCAAATCAATTCCAATGGAAAACAATTGACATTCCGGCTTTTAATTTGATCATATGGTATTAAATTACCTTATTGACATTAGATACCCTACAACTAGCTAAATCACACTCACTTCACTTTAATATTATTCAAAAATTATAAGGAACTAAAATTCTAATCAAATTTAAGCTAAGCAACTCTGAGATGAACAGTTCTAAAGTATCTGAGTGTTGTAGAATGAGCTATAGGGAGGGTATCACGATTTTTAGTCTTCTAAGGAACATGAGTGGATAAATTATATGCGCTCCATTTGTAGAGGTTTTAACTTCCATTTAGATAGCGTTCAGGTTCGGTAAAGTGAAGCATCAAGAAAGATGTTTCCTTCTGCATACCAGAGTAAGAAGAACACGCGCTGCAACACGACGCTCAAGACTTATCGCTGAAGAATTCGTTTGTAGAAAGATATTCTTAGCACCCTGAGATGTGAAAAAGGTAGCGCAACACTACAAGAAGAAAAAGTTAAATTAAGATTTCCTTAAAACTTTTACGACAGAAAGAAATAGCACATCTGTTTAGTGTTTTGTTTCAAATAAATTATTCAAACGTCGTGCATTACGATGAAATTAACTGGGAATATGTTTAACTTTTAACTCACAATATAATAATGATTCAAATATGAATCTGTGTTAATAAATAGTCCATATTAAAGCAGACATAAAAAGAATATGAGAGCAAATACTTTATACAAAAACCCTTAAGGAACGCACAATGAGGTTATTTGAGTTACGGGCCGGCTTAGCACAACTGTATACTGGAAGGAGCCAATCAAGTCCGTACAGAGCATGTTCAGACAGCAGCTTGTAGTTAGTTTGATAGAGGCCTTATTAGCTAGTAGATGTACTTTCATGTTACTCTGTGTTTACAATCGTATATATTATGTACTAATTGTTATTATCTAGTTAAAAAGATTCGCATGAAAATATTCTGGCACTTGTGTTCCAAGTAGAGTGATTGTTTGTCAATTTGTTAAAAAGTTGCAAGGGACAGGAACACTCGATAATAAGAAGCGTGTTTCGAACCGCCTTGTTCTTACGATAAGAAAAATTAGAATAGAAATCTCCTACGCATATTCTGGCAATGTATTGCCACTGAGTGGCATCGTTTTCAAATATTTTACAACACAAGTTAGTGTTTTTTATTATTATCGTCAGTTTTAAATGCAGTATTATTTTATGCTTTCAGTACAAATATAAATACTCAAACTAAAATATTAGTTTACGCTAATATTTTACGTAGGTCCATCTGCTCTTTCCCCGTTCCGGCGGCTTCCCTTCCCAAGTAAGCTGCAGCATTTAGCTGGCCCATTACTCAAACAATCTCACTGTATAAGGAGGAAAAGAGCATTATGACGCGAATACAACAGTATACAAAATACGTAGCCACTAAATATGAAAAAACCGACAAAGTTCAGTAGCTTTTCTCTGCTTATAAAAAGCGTCATGTCTCAGATTGTTTCACAGCAAAGTTTTGTTGGTGTAATTCATTATTTTATTTCGTTATGCCAAATCTTCACACATGTTTTCTTTTACGCTTGCAGGCAAAGGTTGTGTGGCATCAAAGAATATTTATTTTTTATTCTTTTCTATTTGCTATGTTCTGGTTTAGTCGAGATATTTGTATAATGTCATTAAATTTTCACTTTTAGGACTCATGCTTAGATGTTAAATGATGGAACATTTTGGAAATCTTCAGGTTCGAGCACTGATAGTTCTATAATTTTCCCGAAAAGTCATCTATTTTCTCACTGTCGTTTGTTTCATTAGGAAGTTTAACTCTTGCAACTATACTTGAGCACTGACTTTTGCTTCCATATAAGTAAATGCTTCGACTGCAGACAAACGCTTGTTTACTCAGATATGAAATAAAATACAAAGAATCGGCTCATGGTCCTAATTAAGTATAAGTACTACATTATTATAGAGTTTCTTTCCTCTTTCCTATGTTTGTTATTTAAATTTCAATTGAAAAACCTTATTAATGTCTATAGCAAACAATTTACATACCCACACAAGAAAGACATAATTACAAAATAACATTCAATGCATGCATGATTCACTTGCATTATTATTCTTTCACAAAGACATTTTAACCTGCCTAGTTAAAAAGGTAACGATTCGCATACAGTAGTTAGGTAAACCACACTCGTGGTGGCGTCGATCCTGGTGGTGTAGTGGTTATCATACTTGCCTCCTACACCCAAGAACGCGGGTTCGAACCCGGTCATGACCGATGGATTTTTTCGGGCGTAAAAATCCTAAGTATGGCTTCCTTCGGAAGGGAAGTAAAGCCGTGGGTCCCGTGTCGTACATTTACGGCACGAAAAAGAACCTCAAGCCTGAAAGAGAGGCGTGACCTGAGATGTTAAATAGCTTCCATAAATAAATAAATTAAAAAAAAAAAAACACTCGTGGCATATATCAGTAACGGTACAATTTCAAATAAATAAATAAATAAATTCTATGCCTTCACAAATATTACTGCCACATTAAAAAAAAACACTCGTGGCATATATCAGTAACGGTACAATTTCAAATAAATAAATAAATACATAAATTCTATGCCTTCACAGATATTACTGCCACAAACTTTCTTATTATATTTGTACATGAACTGTATTACTAAAATATTTCTTCTACTTTTAAATTTAAAATTTTGAAAATGCTAAAACTCCAGGGCAAGTGCAAAAACAAAACCACTGTATAAGTTTTATTGTGCATTCCTTGTGCGTCTATCATAAGCTAATATTATATATTTACTTCTCATGTAAGTTATATTGTGGTGTGACTTGCAATAATCATCGTAATATTATTGATAAAACAAACCCTCAGCGGAAAGCGGAATGAATACAAAACGGTAAAAGCAAACTCAAAAGTTTATTTCAAGGCGTATTTTAGTGTATATTAATTTAATTATGAAGTACATTTTTGTTAACCATTCCAAAATGTAAATAGAGTGTTGCAAATGGCAGGAATATAAATGTTTATGATACTTTTGACATTAAAATATGGGGAAAAAAAAATGCCTTTGGTAATATTGCACAAAATTCATACGACGATCTAAAGTTTTTATACCTCCCTCAACAAATTCCTACCCTTCTTTCCCTGTACCCTTCAATTGTCATCAACAAAATATGATAAACCAAAAATAGCAAGATTAATATCCTACTGTTAGGATTTACATGGTATGCAAGTGGATAAAGAAATGAATAAAAATAAAAAAAAAATTATCTCTTTTTCAAAAAGTTCAGTCTATGGAGGAGATGAACCAAGTTTTTGAACTCCTTAATTATGGCAAAGAAATTATTTATATCTACAGTAAATTTACGAAGCAGTATGCTATAGTATCTAAAGAACTGCATGATATAATATTTACTGAAAGATTTTCAGCATACATCAAACCTAAACAATTGTTAACTAAGTTATTTTACTTGTATGTAAATACAATAAGGTTTGTCTTTACAACATTTGCTTTATCAGCTATTGATCAAGAAACAAAGAAATGAGACCTTTTTTCTTTAAGTTGTAAATATTGAATTCACACTAGAAACATGAAAATACCAAATTCAATTAAAATTAGCGTTAAATCTTTGAAATATTTATTTTATTCTTTACCTTTCACCTACCTCATCATTCACAACAATGTTCATTGTTACAGGGCTTAAAAGAACGATAAAATAAAGTATTAGTGAATGCAGCATTTTAAAATTCAGGGAAAATCCCGAAGAAATCTCACACAGGAAAATTGTCCTACTGACAACCGAGCCCCGGTTGTCAATGCCTAGTCATGACATTGTACGGGCCGGCAATATGAAGGCTATGTTTCATCAAAAGGTCAAGGTCGGTAACAAAGCATTGCTGTATTACCTACGGTACAACCGGCTCAAGCGCAATAACCACTTAAAATAGTGCAGTACTGCCTGTGATAAGTTCTTTCTTCCCACTAACTCTGCGAGAGGAATGCCGCCACGATAATAATTTATTTTAAATTCTGCTCCTTAAATAAAGCTATTAAACCCAAATCAACGCAACTTTGTAATTGTATCAACATAACAATTAAAATACATATTACAATAATAATACCTAATTAGCCTATGAATTTGGTTAAGAAAATTTGATGTGTTCATTAATTCATCATAAAGCTGTGAAAAGTACTCCCTTCTTAAGAATAACTATTGTAGGCATTAAGTTCAACAAGGCCAAAATTTAATCAACACACTACTTGTTATATTTTAAGCTTGGGAATAAATAATTAACACAGTGAAGTTGGCTAAAGGCATTTTACCTCTGTTTAGAAGAGAAGAGGAAATTTGTAAACAAGAAATTTAATGCACTGTGTTTAAAACTAATACAAACCAACTATAAGCTTAAGCATAAAGCTTTTATATACGATTATTAAAATACAGCACCCAGGGCGATCAATAAAACCTGTTTACTCTCATGTTACTTCTAGTATTTTTGATAGTTAGACTTGAAATCAAAGTAATATTAATATTTAATTAAAAATGTACATTTGTCAGGCGTCAAACGATAGTTCAATGCTATCGATGTCAATAATCTTGATAGTTAAGCAGATTAGAAGTCAATTCAACCCACTACGATATTTGCTTTCTCTGATTCCTTTCGACATTGTAAGGAACTCCTGTCTGGTGATTTGGATTCTCAGTTCTTCCCTGTGCAATTTTCACCCTATTGTGTCACAAAGACCTTCAATTGGGTTAAGATCAAGACTCCGGCATTGTAGAGCTTCCAAAGCATTTTGGTTAATCCATTTGACACAGCGCATGAGCCAATGTGATGACAAACTTTCTCCAAGAGATACAAATTAGCAGTGCTACTTACAGATTCAACAATAAAAATGCTTCCTCCTGGACCCTCTGTAAGGATGCATTCCCATATCATTACAGCATCACCTTCATGTTCCAGCCAGGAACAAAGAAAGGAGAGGAAGTTTTCAGTTTTTATGTGATAAACTTGGATTTTACATTTGAACGACTCTCATCACTAAAGCCATCCATGCCTAAATTGGGATCATTTAAAACGTTACTTTCTATGAGCGTTTCACAGAGAAGAGTTTTTTCAAAGAGCGACGTTTTGTCATCCCAGTTTCTTCAGCCGTTTTAAAACAGTCAAACTGATGTCTGTTGTACGGTTAGGTTGCTTAAATTCGCTAGCGAGGTCATGCTTGCTTGCTCGACGGATTTATCCTTAGATCTACAGTTTGTGTCGTCATTTACGGATTTTAAAACCGAATCTACGGTTTCTTTTAGGTCAGACAGTATTATTTTATATACGGGTGAGCAATCCTTTACGCAACCGGCGATGCGGGTGACAAGAAGTCCGCAGTAAATACAGTACGGTTTGTAGCGTAAGTTATTTAAAAATACTAAACACGAACACTTAAAAAGAAAAGTAAATTACTCACGTATATTATACAAGCAGATGCTGGAACGGCCTACTTTCATTTTTCAAGCATTTCTGACACTTGCTTAGGAAATTTCTCATTACACTCTGCAGTTCCCTATGAAAAATGGCAGGATTTTCTTGATGAATGCTAGTTTTAAATTCATCTAAAGTATGTGGACTTTTTGTATGCCCCCTAGAGATAAAAATCGCGGGAGTAAACTAGGGGGAATCAGGAAATTGCTCTTGAAATAATTTCCTTACAACACGCGCTGATTCTGTACGCACGTATGAATCATACATGAATACTCTTACGGGAATAGAATATGTTCATTGCCTCGTTTCACTTGATACACTTTCACATAAAACACTGAATTGCGTCGCCATACAAACACGGCCAAATGAAAACAACGATGTTTATACTCACTCACACCATGCCCACTGCATGCTTCAAAATTATAACATTAGTTCTTCGTCCAGGACATATATATATATATTAACATTAAAAATAAAAGTAAAGATAAAACACAGAGAAAGAGTCACACTTGAAAATGCTATATTTCGAACTACTGCGAGTTCTTCAATGGCAAGAATGGTCTAGCTTCTTGCCATTGAAGAACTCGCAATATTACTTTGTTTAGTGTTCTATCGTATTTCTTCAACGTATTCCGCTTATAGACATAATGCACATTATAGGAACACACTATTTTATATCGTTTCCTAACAGTTGTAAGGCAGTTGTTTTATCAGGTATTAGGCTTCTTTTTTTATGTCTGTAAAAGTAAAATCTGGAATATTGTGGCAATCATAAAAAGGTACTAATAATAAGGCGTTGACAATGCACTGCTATTATCAACAGAGTGTAGGACAGTTTATTTAAAAGGCTAACCAAGTCCGTTAAAGTAAGAGTAGAAGGGGAGGTTGCGATTGGTCGACGCATTATGCGTAACAGTTGCCTTGATTTTTGTAACGACAGTCAAGAGCAGACCTTCATTGCAGCAAGACGCCAGATTCGTCCCCAAGTCGCCTAGGAACAATAACCATATTTGTAAGTAACTAGTACCTTTTAATGTGTTAGCTTCAAGTATAATAAATTGTGATACAGTATATTCAACACCAATAGCGTTTATTGCGTAATGTATACCGAAGAATCCATTTTCCTAACGAGATGATTAAGATATATTTAGATTAGTTGATTCTGGGATCATCTCGCAGTATGTTCCCCCTACCCCCAGGCTAGTACATTTTGCCGTTGAGGAGACCTAGGTCGCGATAATATAATTAAAATAACATAAAGTCCATTTCTGTACTGTTTTCAAGAACCTGGTGAAATTCGATAAATTATAAAATAAAAGTGTTTAAAATCAGATTAGAAAAATTAGGGTCACAAACCACAAATCTTCAGTTTTCCTTGCTAATGCTCTAACCAACTGGGCAACCGTGTCCTCCAGTACGCAACCAATAATCTCTTTCATCTGATTCTATATAACCTGGAGACATCCCCAAGATTTCTCTACTAAAATTCCTTAAGAGGCGAACTTAGCACTTCTAGTTTAACCAGCAACTATAAAGTGATGCATTTATATATAGAAATTATTTTTTTCACCCTAAATGTGTATAGAACTGAAGTTGGAAATGAAGAACCAGACTTGAAAAATTCTGGTCTCAGTTGTGATTCGATACCAATAGCAGCAGAGTATTTTTATTATTATAAAATTCTATATATACATTACAAATATATTTTATGCATGAATCATAGACGGTGGATGCTTAAATATATTACACAATTGGAAATAGGAACTAATAATAACAATATAAAACAATATTAATAATAACAAATAAATAAACATTAAAATGAGAAGAACGATATTTACAGACATAAAAATGAAAATATATTACATTATTTGTAATTAACTAATTATTGCGTTCTAACCAGAAAATATATTATTTCTAGCTTCGCACAGTTTGGCTGGGAAATACCCATATTCAACCAGTTAGTGTGGTTCGTAAACAGGTCCCAGCTTGCCAATCGTTCTCTAGTTGCCTTTAAAAACTTTTCGAGAAACAATGCTTTTCTCAGGTGTTCCCAGTGGGTACATTCTCCCCGAATGTGTACCCATTCCTCATCCCCTCCACAAAATGGGCAAATTCTCCTACCAGAACTAGCTGTTATTTTTTGAGTCACCCAACTCCCTAGTCTAAACCAGGCCATTCCCGATCTCGCCTTTATCCCTAGAACGAGCATATATATCTCCCAGGTTAATTTCATTTCATTCGATAGGCTCAAGGAGACATTCGTGTTATATTCTGCCTCGATTTTCTACCTGCTGATTACCTCTAGCCTTGTTCTAACCTTTCATATGTTTTTATTATTTTCATTGCCTTGTTACCATATTGAATTTCTCTTTATGCTCCAGAGACGTTCCTAAGTGACTTCCAAATATAATAAACAGTTAGGAATGAACCCATTGTTTAGTTTTCTAAGGAGGCCGAAACAAAGGTTACTTTAGATACTAGTAATGGAAAAAGACATTAGTTCATCATTTCTTGTCGTCTAGGCAGATGGAGGCATTGGTCCAAATATACACTCTTTAAGTTGTGTGATCACCATAGTGCCCCTCCCGCACTTCCCCTTCTTTCTTGCATCTGTCTCTCTCAGTTCATTACAAGACCTGCATGCTCTTCATATCTATTAATCGGTTCTCAATTTTTGAAAACCTGTTTTTATCGATACGCATGTTCCTTAAGAAAGTGATGAGGCGGATTTGTTATAACAGCAGGCAAGATTATAATCCTAAACAGGCAACGAAAACGATATAAAATGGCTCTGAATTAATGAAACATGTCCTGGACGAAGAACTAATGTTATAATTTTGAAGCATGCAGTGGGCATGGTGTGAGTGAGTATAAACATCGCTGTTCTCATTTAGCATACAACAATGCAGAGGTGAGCATTCCCTACCACTTGAGTCTTTGGCTTCCTTTGTTCAAGACGAAATTTGTGTTTATTTAAAATAATATACACATTACATTCATAAAAGTAAGCTATTACATTTGCAAATATCACAACGAGATACAACAAAATACAACAACACAAGCTAAACTAGAAGTAAAAATGTAATATCACAAAACTGAATACAAGACAATGTTTTTCATTAGATCATATTGTTGCTCCTAGTGGTAACCAAACTCCAAGTCTGAAAGAAGAGGTCTCTGAGCAAAATTTATCGACCGTTTCATCCGCTGAATTGAATGCGAAGCTGATGACTTGGGATGTTAAAGAACGTCCATATATAAATCAAATCAACAGATTAGAGGATGCCAAAAATGTACGCACTTTCACAGTAGATATCTATTTAATATTTTTCAAAGTAGGACCGAAAAACAACAGTTGTGTGTAGTATGATGTTCTGTAAACAGGTGTGACTCACATACATTATGATAGCGTTGCTACAACAAAATGGAGCCAAGATTTTTGTTTGGTATTGGAAAACCGAGAATGTTGTTGAAGTTCAAAGGCAATGGAGACGTGTGTACAAAACAAAACCGCCAACGCGAGAAACAATTGCACGCATTCGAGACAAATTTGAGACTCGTGGTAGCGTATGCGATGTTAACAAGGGCTGAACTGGAAGACCTAACACAGCAACAAACCCAGCGACCTTGGCTATGATTTGGAACCTTTTGGGCACTCGCCGCAGAAATCTACAAATCTAGTACGAAGAGGTCCGATTGATTTTCCACCGTGTTCTCCTGATTTAACTCCGTTAGAATTCTGCCTATGGGAAACTCTTAAGGGTGTTGTATACCGTAGAAAGCCAGCTACACTAGCAGCACTTCGGGAAGAAATTGAAACGGCATGTGCTGCAATCGCTCCTGAGGACACAAAAATCCTAAGTATTGCTTCCTTTGGAAGGGAAATAAAGCCAAGAGTACATTTACCACACGAAAAAGAACCTCAAGCCTGAAAGAAGAGGCCTCTCAGCAAAATTTGTCGGCCGTTTCAGGACCTAAATCGAATGGGACGCTGATGACCTGAGATGTTAGAGAGCGTCCATAAATAAAACAAATCAATGACCACTCAATGCTCCACGTAACTTTGCACAACTCTGTCTTATGGCCCTTTACTCATTCCCATTTTTAACGACATCATTAACACACTACTGGAATTCTATAGGATACAATGGGTCTTGTATTCAGCACACGTGGTCTAGCGAATCGATACAAATGGGGGGGCACTTGTACAAAGAATTTACAAACAGAAGGGAGGGATCTAAAAACAAGTATTAGCATGAACAGAAAGAAAGTATCGTTGAGGAAATGCAGGCGTTAACTCAAACACCGAAAAAAACAAAATAAATAAATAAACTGACTAAAAACACCAGTTTACCTTCAGCAAATAATTTATTCTGTCAAATACTTGTCGTAATATTAATTAGTTGAAGCTCAAGTGTAAATGTGTGAAGATTTTATAAACTTATCTACTGTGGTTTTTAAAAGGGAGAGGCTAAGCACCATCTCTCGGCTTTCATCTACATACGTAACATCGCAATGTAGCTATGAGGTTGATTCATATCTACTTCTCTTTAGTGTCAAGCTATCTTTTTACTCCTACAATTTTTGTGCATCTTTTTCCGCGTCTGTATCAATCCCGTTTTGAAAGAAATAAAATATTTGCCATAATTTAAAGAATGACCCTCGCATATATTTGTCCTTCTCAAACAGATTACAAAAGAACTTGTGCTTTTCGGAATATAGCTTTTATGTGCACCATTTTAGACTGTTTCTTTGTTACCATTTTAATATTTTATTTTTGTTGACAGCTGTATAATATTGCACAAAGTAGATACATACTGATCCAATGAGTAAATATACAAAACAAAGGAGAACTAAAATTATTATTGACAACTTCAGATAACCAAAAACAACTTTACAGAGAGTAAAAAAACGTTGTATCATATTACAAAAGAATATTCATGTAAAACAAAAACATTTCAAAAACGAAGGCAGAGAAAGTGCAATTAAGAATACTCTAAGACTCTTATAATCATAATTAATTATCACATAATTATACAATATTATTATTTGGCTATTTATGAGACGCACTATAAGGAAAAAGTTTAGACGGTACAAACGTTAATCTAAATAAATAACGTAACACTATAACAAAGTAAGATTTTAAATTCCTAGGATAAAAATTTACCATTATTATAAACATGAAGTAAAGAATATAGTTTCAGAAACTGACGATTAAGTTAACCATGTGTAGAATGCAAATACTTGGATTTGCAAAAGCAGCACTTTTGTACCAGCCACATGGTGGTGTAGTGGTAACCATACTGCCTCGTAGACCCAAGTTCGCGTGTTCAATTCCGGCCAGGGTCGATGCATTTTTTCGGGAGTAAAAATCCTAAGTATAGCTTCCTTCAGAAGAGAAGTAAAGAAGCGGGTCCCGTGTCGTGGATTTACGGCATGTAAAAGAACCTCAAGCCTGAAAGAATAGACCTCTGAGCAAAATTGATCGGCCAATTCACACCCTGGGTTGAATGGGACGCTCATGGCCTGAGATGTTAAAGAGCGTTCGTTAATAAACAAATCAAAACCACATGGAGGAAGAACCAAAGAGGACCATTTAAAAATAATTAAACATTGCATTGTTCCTTTGTAACCCTCTGATCAACGAGAGCGTGTGAAAAGCTCCAAAGGAAAGAGAAAGAGCCTCCCGAAGAAGACTGGCCTATTACTTCAATTTAATAAACGGAAAGAGTGAACGGAAGGTCTGAACGCCCCCTAGTAGCGAACATGACAACCCGGACTATATCACAACATTCTTATGTCTGTAAAACTCATGCCAAATGAAGCTTGGCCTGCCTCCCTTTGACCCTCTTTTATGACAGAACAAGTTTTCTGCTCATTATTCCTCCTAGTTTATGCCCTGTTGATATCATTTCAAACAAAGAATGCGACAAGAACAGAAACGATGGCTAGTTTTGTTATTACGTTCTGTAGAGCAGTTCCTTCTACCTATCTTTAATGTTCTAATAACATTTTGTGTTATATTGTAGATAAAATTTGTCGGAATGTCTGTAAAAAGTAGCATGAATTGCAGCATTGGAAATATAAGACTGTGTTGTTTGGCAATAAATGCAATTCAGTTGCACCTCACCAAGAGGTTGTAACCAGTAACCAGTCAGTTCATATGCTGCTAACAAAAGAGCGTATTTTCAGCCCATAGCTCTATGTGATTATGTGCGCATGCTTATCAACAAGGTGGCGAAGACGTTTCTCGCCTGAGCGAGGTGTTTCCAACAGTTTCGAAGGTAAAATAAACAACCTCAATTTATGAATAATGTGGTTTTAATTTCATCTGGTTACTTAGCGTTGTAGACCAAAAATCGCGGGTTCAAATCCCGGCAGGGTTGTTTTTTTTTCGGGCGTAAAAATCATAAGGAAGGAAAATAAAGCCGTCGATCCCTGTCGTAGATTTACGGCAAGTAAAAGAACTTCAAGCTTGAAGTAGAGGTCTCTGAGCAAAATTTAACAGTCGTTTCACGCCCTGATTTGAATGGGACAATGATGACCCGAGATGCTGGGATGGACATTTACATTTCATGAATTTTTCTGCTTCCCTATATCCTTTCAGTTACGTTCATAGCAACAGTTAAAGGGTCGGAAACGTCAGGCGAGGCGGCATGATGTTTTGTCGTGTGGCGGGGGCTTGCATTTAAGAAAAGTTTCTGTCCTAGCGATTGGTGGCGTTCCGTCTGGGAGTCCCCTCGGGGAACTTAGAGATCCCTGGTAAAATCGGTAAAATCGGGGTGGTTCTCGCAGCCGCCAGCATCTGGGGTTATTATACCCCAGAAATTTTAGGCACCTCCTGGAATTCCTGGTCACTCTGGGAATCCTTCACCCCATCCCTTCCTCTCGGAGGTATCCCCTTGGTACATAAGAGGATAGATCCATAAGTTTCCGGCCTAACCATTTTATATACATATAAAGACAAAAACTATATTTCACTTCTTACTATAGTTACCCTTAATTACAATACACTTCTCACATTTTTGAATTAACATTTCAATCCCCCACTAAATAGTCAGAAGTCTTATCTGCAAAATGGACATAAACAGCATCCAGCACTTCGTCACACTTAAATTTCCTTCCTCGAAGGTCCTTATCGAGTTTTGAGAAGAGGAAATAGTCACTTGGAGCTAGATCTGGGCTTTAGGGTCGATCCCCTTGAAGCCACATTTCTTCACATTGCTTCCTTTGCAACAAGAGCTGTGTGCACAGGCGCGTTGTCGTGAAGAAGGCGCACACCACCACTCAGCTTTCCTCGCCTTTTCTCTTTGATGAAAGCACGTAGTATGTGTAGTAAGCCAGCATAGTACTCCACATTTACCGTGGTGTTCCTTTCCTTGAAGTCAATGAAGAGTATTCCTTCACAGTCCAAAAAGATTGTGGCCATTATCTCTTTGGTTGATTGAGTGATCTTGGCCTTTAGAGCGGTGCTCCGTCGGGTTTACGCCGCTCCATTGATTCTCTCTTGGTCAAAGGATCATAGTAGAGGACCATAATTTCACCTCCTGTATTAATAGTAGCAGAACTTCTCTCTCTCTCTCGTTGCCGCGGCAGAGCACCAAAAATGCTTGACAACAGATGACTCGTTGCTACCTTTGGACTGAGGAAAGAAGTCTAGGCACTAACCTTATTCATGTTTAAATGTTCATGAATAATTTGAATGACTGTAGTTGTAGAAAGGCCCAACTTTGCTGCTATTTCTGTAACTTTAAGCCGCCGGTCTTTCATAATTTCTCCATCCCTAGAGCGAAGTTTTCAGGAGTGAGCACCTCCAAGGGCCGACTTGCACGCTCTTCGTCTGCAATGCTTTCTGGACCCATTCGAAAAAGTTTCGTCCATTCTTTTACGGTAGAATATGATGGGGGTGTTTCTCCATATACACCGTTCAATCGCTGTTTAATTTCATTTGGAGTACGTTCTTCTTTTATGAAGAACTTAATAACAGCTGGAAACCTCATTTGAACATGTCACAATCCTACACATAGCCTTCTTTATGCAACTATATCTGAACAACTGAACACAGCGGAGCGGAAGTTACAGATGAAATTATTTACTTAACACTTAAGGTGTGACACCAGATAAGGATTTTGTGAAGGCGATAACCCTTATCGGCGAGGCCGGAAACTTATGGACCTACCCTCGTATGTACAATAGCTCCCTCCTGCGTAGGGCAGAAGAAACAAGTGATTCCAGATATGCCCTACAAATATCAATATTGTTCAAAATGAGCTGATGGTTTACAGGTGGAAGTAAAACCTAATGTTGGTTACCGAGAAATACACAATCAAATGCTTCACACTAACGGAAAACAAATTTCCTTTGATAGTTTTGAAAGTTTGTAGCAATTCGCAAATGTCACCACATCTTCATGTATGAATGAATTCTGGCGTTAGAATCAAGTGAAAGGACGTTCGAGGGTACAAATAAACAATTGGAATGGTTTGTTGGGACGATTTTCATTTCATATGCAGAAGAAATACAGATGTAAAAAGAAACGAACAATTCAAATTAGCAATAGCTAAGGGAACGCCTATTCCGCCTTCTTGCTAAGGGTAAGAACAAAACAATAACACAAGCAATTTTTAATGAAAACTTTCGTGTCAGCTGTACTGAAAACAATTAGCATTACGATTATCTTTTGTTTATATCTCATTTACCATATTGCGTGTGCATTAGACATTGTTTTCAGCTAAAGTTGGTGTTAAACACCCACTATTTGAAGTTTCTACTGACTTTAGAGAGGCGATACTTTAGCAGAAGCTGCTGAAATCACGTCTTTTTCGAAATGACCTCCATCATTGCCCAAAGTATCTGCCAGACTTACTAGAACTCTTTGTCTTTAGAACTGACTCCATTTTAACCAGAACAGCTGTTGATAAACTGCTTTTATTACAGACAGAGGAACAAAAAAAGTTATATGGAGCAAAGTTCGGACTGTGTGGAGGTTGCGGCAAGCATTCTATGTTTTATGGGACCAAATATTGGGCGACCACGATGGAAACGTGAGACTTTGCATTATAGTAGCGCAGGTTCCAACCAGATGTGCAAGCTATCATTGACTGTAGCGAAAATCCTGACACGTGAATGTTTAACATATCCGCTAATCTATCTATAATTATTTCGCGATTTTCCTAAACAATGATGACAACTATGTTAATCATGGTCTCATTCACTGCAGTATTTGGGGTACCAGGGCCATCCTGCTAGTGATAGAACCATTGCCTTTCTTAATCTATCTGAACCCCAAACAGTAAAAGAGTTACTACTTAGGTAGGATACAACACCTATTATTTTCAGCATAAGATTGTGCTTAATTTTGAAGAGTGTCACAGAGGGCTGCAACTCTGCCTCTCTGGCTCCAACTAATAATATAGAGACAAATTTGCAGTGCTTTGAAAATCAATATTCTGGTAATCTTATAACTGATCTAAAGAGATTGTGTCTTATCAATGAATCTAAGTGCCCACTCTAAAATGCAATGCTATTTCCCAATAAAACTGCAAATTCTAAAAGCACCGTTCTCCCCTATTTTTAATAATAATAATAATAATAATAATAATAATAATAATAATAATAATAATAAATCTTGGTTTGAGAAGTGTAAAATGGTTAAGAAGTTTTCATGCCATCAAAAGCCTCTAAGAAATTGCAAGATGTTCTGCTATATTCCACCACGATATTCCAAAATTTCTCAATGAGATTGCAATTTATTCGAAATTAATACTATCAAAATATTTACGTTGTTTCTTTTATCCCCTTAAGCTCTTCAATCATATATAAATGTTTATTTCCAATCCAGTTGCTGCTTTTATTTGAAATGCTTTTTTCATAGTTGATAAAATATTGTTTTCCATTAAAAATAAGCTGTTTGAAGCAAGGATACATTTATTCGGTTGATTTGAACAGAAATGGCAATTTGGAAGTTCTTAGAAAACAGCTAAAGTTATTACTAACATTACAATATTAAAATTATATTAATTGTTATTCTTAATACTTTCACAAACTATATAAGTTCGTGATATTTATAAGAGGGACACAAAGCTCAGATATCAGCACATAAATATGCTTATTATGTCAAAAATGCGATTTTGGAGGTAAAAGATATCAATTTTAAGGAATAGCATTATGCTTGCTTTAATAAAAAGACCTATCTAGGCTTTAATAATTACTTAACAAACTCTAGGCATTCGGTGTATAAGTCCTTGGAGATATTCTAATACTTATATCTTTCCATACTTGTTGGATAATTCTCAGAAATTGTTTTTCAAAAGTTGACATGTTTATGTCCGATTTACAACTGCAAAGAAATTGAAGCTTTAAAGAGATATACCAATATCTATGCTGATTTATCTGATCGTTTGTGTTCCATTTAGAAATATCCCGAACTTATATAGTTTGTGAAAGTATTAAGAACAATTGTTATCGTTTTAATATAGCAATGTTCTTTAGCTGTTTTTGAAGAACTTCCAAATTGTCTTTTTTTGTTAGAATCAGCCAAATAAATGTATCCAAGATTCCAAAATGCACTTTCTGAATACTTCAGTCTTCTTTGTGTTATAACAATTCTATGGAATGACTGTTCGGACTTTGGGACACCCAAATCCATTCTTTCAGCACCCTTTGCATTTGTTTACATGCAATTTGCCTTACGCAGTATCCAAATTGACGTTTTAGGTCCTTAGTTTGTTGCAAGGTGAAACCTTTTTCCACTAGCCACTTCCGTGCTTATGTTGGGGCTGACCAGGGGTGATAAGGTACTCTGACTGGACATGGGCAGAGGTGGAAAGAGTAAGGCGAGTACATTGAAGCAAACATCTCTCTATTAGCCCCACAATGTCCGTAATGTCTTATACATCAGTTTCACACACAGTTAAAAGGATTATTGATTGAAAAGCTTTCTTGCTTTTACTTATTGGTAATATTATTTATAAATGGCAGGCTGATTGCGCGTACATTTTGTGAACTATCTAAAGTTAAAAGGCTTTAGCAATGGTTTCCTGACTACCAAACGCCCTTTCATATCAGCTTCATATCTACTATTTTGCACATATTTGTAGTGTAGTTTTAAAATTATTACTATTCTTAGTAGTTCTGCTGACTTAATCATCACCTTTGCAATGCTATTCTTTTAGTATAAATTTTGGCTATACACGTCTCTTTTAGTCACAGTTTTTAGCAATATGATGAATCTGCAGAATTACCTTATGAATCTGCAGAACTACCTTCCCCAATGCTAGAATCGCTGCATATTTTTCAAGTGTTATTTGCATTCTTGGAGCCATAGCAACCACTTTTATCGCCAATAAATCGAACAGCTTTATTTAGCTACAGAACTTGGTGCACGCTGTGCGGTTGATAATAGTGCAGGGAACAACACGGATGACTAATTTACATAGACTATAGTGTACATTTAAACCAACCATTGGAACATATATTTCCAGGTTTATATGTTTTATGTTTCTTTAATCCAAAAACAAACGCTTTTATAAAAACATCAAAGTGGAGAGTGATATTTTTAAATTATATGCCGTTTATTTAGTAATCTCCTGCATAATAATGATTTTAAATTGATTTAAATTCCCAATTCATTAACTTGAAAACTTTTCAACAATTTAAGTAAAACAATTCCATAAAATTTACTTGTAATTTGGAATCAATCTATATGAAAATGTCTGTGTAAAATTTCTCTTAGAGGATAAAGTGCACTAAGCGTGAAGTTGATTCCTATTCTGCAGTAAGCGCTGAAGGAGAACAAAACAATATGCTAGTCTTGACTACCACAGTTCTAGGTATAGTTTAGATCCGGTTTTACTTTTTTTTTTTTTTTTTTTTTTTTTTCCCGAGCAGTGACTGTACATCTATGGAATTTACACTGCGTAGGTCTTCTAACTAAGTCAGCAGAAGTACTACAGATGAGGCGCGCAGACCATCGCCCTAGACCGATACGTTTAATTAACCCCAAAGATCCTCACGTTCTTCTTTTTGTCCTGTGTTCTCTTTTCCTCCAACCCACTCCTCTTCTCCTTCTAGTCCTCCTATCGTTTGCGTCCACATATGTTGTATGAATTTATTATTAATAACAATAGAGATATGGTCTGAGATGGCCTTCGGTTACCCATGACCGCCATCCTTGGCTCACGAAACACGCAAATGTATCAACGAATACAACAATTCAAATTGCTCAACGTGCATTTGGTAATATTAACGTAATTAGCTGCCACAGATAACGGATAATACAAAAACAAAGGTAGCAATAACAAAACAAAAAAGCTGACGGGGGCTAGAACGAAGAAGAAAGGGTTAAAAAAAATGAAAAACATTCGGCCCTCTCCCATCTTAGCCTCCTCCTTGGCTTAGAAACTGTCTCTATCTCGCTCGCCGTGCCTTCTCTTCAATATACTAATTACTTTTACTCGTCCCATACAAAGCAGCTATCCCAGCCCGGCCTCTAAAGAAATTAACCACCGCATTATTATTTTTGTGGTCGCGCGTGAAACAAGTTGTCCTGCATATAAATTCGAAAATTTTTATCAAGAAAGTGTAATAAAAAGAGCTACTGCAATCCGGGAATCACAACAACCGGAATGGTGGGGTGGCCGAGATAGAAAACTGGACAACAGACTGTCAACTAAATGGGCATGGAGTTTGGCAATAGCCACGCCTTTGCTGAAGGAAAGCAAAACAAAACAATAGCGCCTGTGCGTGTGTCTCTACATGTCGGAACTGTTCTATTAAAATACTTGAGTTTGCGTGACTTTTAATTCCTTCGAAATCGCCAACCAATGCATGTAGGATGATAGAACCAGACTCCGATCGATAGCCCTTGAGGAAAAGAACATTCCGGGATAAATGATTTCCTCAAATAACACCATCAGTAGCTTTGGTCTGGATCTTTGATCAAAGAAGCGTTAACTAGAGCTATGAAGGGTTTGAAAAGCGGATAATATGTGCATTTTTATCCCTAACTCTTATGAGCACATGCTATAAAAACATATATACAAAGAGACTAACATAACGAACAAAGCGTTAAATATCAATATAGGAGAAATAGCAAATAAATTTACTATGAAGAATTTTATGCTTTATTGACAATAACAAAGCTCCATAAAACTTGGTTTTAATTTTTTTCACAAAAATTGGAAAATAAAAATTTCAACAATTCGGCTTAAACACATAAAATATGACTCACTTCAATGAAGGAACGATTTTTACTTTATTTTTATTGATTAAAGATCATGACAAATAGAAATGTAACACCTATTATAATGAACTCAACAATACTAACAGAGATGCCGTCATATGGGCAAAGAATCAACAAAGGAATACCCTCAGCTTGGAGAGCATTCTGATCAATGAAATTCATACTGATGGATAATACTCTTGGAGTCAAACAGAAGTGAAAAAGAATAATATCAGCATATGCCAAGGTAAAATGGAGCGGAAAGTACTAGGGATATTCCTCATGGATAAAATATCATCTGTGTAATTAAGAAAGATGTTGGACTAAACGTGCAAATAGCCTGAAGTGTAAATGAGGCGGACATGTATACGGCTACTAAGCAACAGAGATCTATCGGTAGGAGAGAAAAAGGGTGACCGAAAACGACGTGGGCAAACTCCTTCAGAAAATCAGCCGGGACACACTGGACCAGCGTAGCACGGACCGCAGTACCTGGAAGAGTCTAGGAACAGAAAGAGGAGAGAGACTCAGCACTTGAACCTTCTAGTTACATTATAGACTGAACAAATTCATAGACAATAGCTCATATAGGCTCGCCATATGAAAAATTAATGAGCCATCCCCCACTTGTGGAGGTCCTAGCTGTGGATGGGACATAAGTGGCTCAATTCATCCATCCATAATAAAGGAATTACGTTTCTTCTAGCGACGAACCAGTGCATTATCCTATCTCTGAAGTGGTTTTGCGGAAGATCTGCAAAGTACTTTTTTACAATAGTGATCACTTATAGATTTGAAGTAAAACGCTGACCGTCAAGGAAGAGTTTGAGTTCAGGAGACAGATGAAAGTCAGAGGGACTAAATCTGGGGAATAGGGTGGATGCTCGACAATTCATGGTCTAAATCTGTAAATTTCTCCATCACTAAAACACTTTTTGATACAGTTGCGTTAACTTGATGAAAAAATAATTTTTCCTACCTAAACTGATTTTTCTCATTAATTTTTTCATCAGTTGGTTTAAAAGCGTGCAATACTTATCTCCGTGTATGGTTTATCTCTCTAAAATAATCAATTAGTAGTAGTCCTTTAATTACTAAAGACAGATGACGTTATTTCTTTGGAACAAGTGCCTTCTGTTGACTGTTTTGTTTTTCGATTCTGTTGTGTGATGTCCAGGTCTCAATGTAAAACGTTCCAAATATTGCGTCGACTTCTTCTATTAGCAAGAGTGGCACCCATCTTGTTCAAAACTTTTTCATGTGCAATTTTTCATGTAAAATATAGCGTACACATTGTTTATAGCCTCAGGAATTTTACACACTTGAACCCGTTGGTCATCTAATATCATTTCTGTATACGTCCTTCGGGTAAACAGTTTGAATATTCCTCTATAAATTTGGTTTGAATTTTCTTTGTTGTTTAACCATCTTTTATAAATATCTTTATAACTGATGGTTAATGTATTTTATTCATCACTATTTCAAATAATGTACCAACTTGAACAACAATTATCCTGCCAACTACATGGCCACCTATAGTCGAAGCCGAGGATTTTCCAGGTCACCCTCTTATATAAATAAATCGCTTAACATCACCTCGAGTTAACAAGTGTTGGATTTACTCTATTCTAATTGGTGTACGCTCTTAGGAACAATTAATGATAACATGGATCAAAAGTTTATGCCTTAATCACACGTTTGTACTCCTAAAACAGTTAAGTATGCTACAAAGCACGTTAAAATACTCTTGCAGTTATTTAACAACAAAATGTTTACGTTAGTTCTTGACGGGTGTTATCCTTTACTTTGCATAAAGTGTGCGGCTTCTACAAATGTGTTATCGCAATGCGACTTGGAACGCAATTACATTTCTTCAAATTATTATCCTCTTGGTAGCATGGAGTGGCCTCGGTACTAACACAAACAAGAAATAAGCACTGGTTGTGGGAAAGATTAATTAAACTTAGTATATGTAATTTAGTATTCTTAGCAGACCTTACTCTACAATTAGACGTGTGTTTTTCTTTCACCCTTCAAATGAGTAGCATGAAACTCAAGGCCAACATAGCAGTTCGGTAAACCCCACCATCGTGTCCGCCCTGAGTCGTGTAGCAGGGCTTACCATCCAATGCAGTCCCTCGCCGCTACTTCTATCAGATAGTTGAAAAACAGAACTCCTTAAATATTATGTACTATTTTTTGTTTGTGACCTGGGGGGTGGACGGCCCGTCTTTACGAACCACTCCAACAAATATGTTTACAATAAATGACCTTCAGAACATGTCGTTTCAACAGTAGTTACCCACAAAAACTATTAGGTTAATGAATCTCGAATATGTTTCATTAATTTATCCTCTTCACAAAATCCTTATCTGGTGACATGCCTTATCTGTTAAGTAAATAACTCCAGCTGTAACTTCCGCTCTGCTGTGTTCAATTGTTCAGATATAGTTGCATAAAGAAGGCTATGTATAGAAGATTGTGACAAGTTCAAAATGGATTATCGAGTTGATATTAATTTCTTCACAAGAGAAGAACTTACTCCAAATGAAATTAAACAGCGATTGGACGGTGTATATGGGGAAGCACCCCCTCATATTCTACAGTAAAAGAATGCGCCAAACTTTTTCGAATGGGTCGAGAAAGCATTGAAGACGAAGAGCGTGCAGATCGACCCTTCGAGGTGCTCACTCCTGAAAACATCGCTCTTGTAGAAGGAGAAATTATGGAAGACCGGCGCCTCAAAATTACAGAAATAGCAGCAAGGTTGGGCCTTTCTAAAACAACAGTTCTTCGAATTATTCATGAATATTTAAACATGAATAAGGTTAGTGCAAGATGGGTGCCTAGACTTTTTCCCTCAGTCCAAAGGTAGCAGAGTCATCTGTTGTTAGGCATTTTTGGAGCTCTGCCGTGGCAACGGGAGAGAGTGAAGTTCTGCAAACCATTGTTACAGGAGATGAAACTATAGTCTTCTACTATGATCCCATGGCCAAGAGAGAGAATCAATGGAGTAGCGTAAACCTGGCGAAGCACCGCTTCTAAAGGCCAAGGTCACCCAGTCAACCAAGAAGAGCATGGCCGCAATCTTTTGGGACTGTGAAGGAATACTCTTCATTGATTTCAAGGAGAGGAATCCCACAGTAAATGGGGAGTACTATGCTGGCCTACTGCACAGATTACGTGCTTCCATCAAAGAAAAAAGGTGAGGAAAGGTGAATGGTGGTGTGCGCCTTCTTCACCACAACGCGCCTGTGCACACAGCTATTGTTGCAAAGGAAGCTGTGAAGAAATGTGACTTCAAATAGGTTGACCATCTACATTACAGCCCAGATCTAGCTTCCAGTGACTATTTTCTCTCCTCAAAACTGAAGAAAGACCTTCGAGGAAGGAAATTTAAGTGTGACGAAGAAGTGGTGGATGCTGTTTATGCTCATTTTGCATACAAGATTCTGACACTTGGGGGGGGGGGGATTGAAATGTTAATTCAAAGATATGAAAAGTGTATTGCAATAATGGGTAACTGCATTGAAAAGTGCAAAATAGTTTTTTTTTCTTTGTCACACCTAGAAAATGGTTAGGTCGGAAACTTATGGACCTACCCTCGTACATGTTTTTGCGCGCCTCATATTAATGTGCACAAAAATGCAAAGGTTAAAATTATTTAACCTTTATAAAACTATAATTTATAAATTGCAAATATCACACTAGCTGAATAGGCAAAAATAATACTGCTCTTTTTGTGCTGCAAAATTACTGATTCAAGCATATAATTCACCATTTGCTACAATGAGATAAGATGGATGAACTTTCAGTTTCTAATGATTTTAGTCAATAAATTCAGGGTCCATTCGTACTAAAGAAAAACCAGACATGATTTTTTTTCATTTACAAAGGATTAAAACATCTATCAAGGGAATGTACAGGCTCTAATTAATCAAGAATCGAACTTAACTGGAATATTGAAATGTCTACTGCGCGCCTGGATCGTAAACATCTTTCAGTCCTCTAACGCAGCTGATTTTTTATCCAGTTTACTTTTTAAAAACCTCAAAAGTAGAGCGATATTATTGTGCAAGTAACTTTCTAATATTCAGCAAACATCTATTATGTTTCGTATATTTTTAGAAGGCTATTTAAATTTTGAACATTTATCTTAAACTATCAAAAATAAGTAATTGTGTCCTTACCACAAATTTATCTACGTACGTATACACGTGTACAGAGGCAGTGAAGACCTCCATATCCTTGGCGGAACTTACCTGGAACAAAAGCAAAAAAACTTGTTATTTAATCATATTATATAGTATTAATGCTAGGAGAATTATCATCATTTAAATTTAGTAACTGTGAAGAAAACCCTGTGTTACTGTTTACACTTTCTGAGCAAACGTCTAGTATTTTTAATTTTTATACTAGTAAATTGTCTAGATACGTACAGGATGTCCCATAAATCACGCACCACAGAGCAATCAAATATTATTACTTTCCTCCCCTTTGTTTTTATTGCAGAGTTACAATTGAAATCAATGAAAAGGTTTACTATTACGGACATTTATACAATTATTGTTTATTAATATGGTTAGTTTCTTTTATACTTGTGATAGCAGTGCACCAGATTTCATTTTACATAAAACAGATTGATTGATGTTTACCGATGATGCTATTTTTATAAATGTTTGTAAAGAAAATTTAATAAAAATGTTATGGATGAGGTGCACACTGTAACAACCTGGTTCGATTATAATGTCTTTTATCAATGATGATAAAACGAATAATATAATTTTGAAATTAGGTAGCTCGATTATTATAAATACCAAATTTCTTGGTATTATTATAGAGGTGGTATATTGCGTCAACTAACATATATGGTGTTTCAAAGTACTCAGTATTTCAATGTCATTTAATTTATAAAAATAATCCCTAATGGAATTGTGCGAGAAAAAACTGAAATTCAGTACAGAAGAAGGCAATTAAAATTACTGGTTGTAAGTAAACAAAAAAAAATGCACACTCCTTTTAAAACAACTTTTCATTTATTTATAACCAACAAAACATTCTCGTATTAACTAAAATATTGAAAATTATTCATTGAAAGAGCAATTTCATTAGTAAATTACAAGGAAATTAAAGACTAAGAGAATGGATAAAATAAAAAGAAGTTTTTTTTTCAAATTTTTAATTTTTTTCAATATTTTAATATCTTAATATCTAATTTTAAAGCAACCTATTTTTATAATACTGATCAATTTCGTGGTAAATATAGTTAAATGTAAATATATGTAATTTTTTACTGTATCAACTGTCATGTGTCACAATTGGAGAAATAGCCTGAATTAAACTGAAAACATTTCCACTTTACGCGTTCAGTTTTGCATGGTCCCTAAATCAGTTTTGATATAATCTCTAAATGTAAAAATTTGAATAAGTATTTCGGGTAACAATTGCTAGATAGAGGATACACATTTTCTTCCCTTCAACGTATGTCCTTGTTCTAACACACAAGGTTACTGAATATATTTGAAAAAGTTATCAACTTTCAGACCCACTCTTATATCGAGGGTGCCAAAAAGTGTATACACACTTTTACAGTAGATATCTATTCAACATATTTCAAAGTTGGACCGAAAACAACAGTAATGCGTAGTATGATGTTCTGTAAACAGATGTGACTCACATTACGTTGCTAGCGCTGCTACAACAAAATGAAGCCAAGATTATCGTTTGAACAGCGAAAAGTAAATTTGAAGTAGCCAAGGCAATGGATAGGACGAAGAGGTCCGACTGAGTTTCCACCGCGTTCTCCAGATCTAACTCCGTTGGACTTCTACCTATGGGGAACTTTTAAGGGTATTGTATACCGTAGAAAACCAGCTACACTAGCAGCACTTCGGGAAGAAATTGAAACGTCATGTGCTGCAATCGCTGAGGATACTTTCGCAAACGTTACTCAATCAGTAATTCAACGTTCTCAGAAGTGTATCGACGCCAATGGTGGGCATTTTGAGTATCTGTTGTAACTGTAAAATTCTAAGATGATTAGTGTTCATCATTTTTTGTTTATGTGAATTCAGTTGTGTTATGTTAACACAGTTTTTCTCCTTGAAGTGTGTGTACATTTTTGGCACCCTCTGTATATACACAGCTGCAATTTCCCAATTTACGAATTGTCTCCATTTTTTAAACATTCTCAAATGTTTCATATTAAATATCTTTCAAAACTCTAACATTTGACTACTGTTTATTTTTATAGCTTTTGGCTGTATCAGCCAATTACACAACACTGACTGTTTAAATAATTAACACATTTCTTTCTTAATGAGAGTAGTTAAGGGTAATTATAAATAAGCATTCATAAAACCTTACCTTCTCTTAAATACATGTCATGGCACGTTTGCCTGGATGCAGAATGGACTATCAGGGTCTATGTTCAAGTATGGGGAGAGAGCCTCACAACATAGCTTAAGTGGATAAAATTTGTAACATGGTACACAATATTTGTGTGTACCTATATCAACAAATTATTACTTGCAAAACATGACTGTCAATGTTTTCGATTTATACTACAGCAACTAGAGAGTCCACGAAAATGGTCAGATTCATATTTTCTACATCCATAGTTGAAAATATTCTCAAAATAAAAATATTTTGTTACACAAATCATTTGCGATATTATTGTCATTATAACGATATATTTCTCAATCTAGATTACCATAATCTCTGGGATAATAAAAGTATTGTCCATTATACTTGTAATATTACACATATAGTTTTATGAATGGCATACTGGTAAATCTTAGCAAAAATGTTGTTGAAGTTATGCTACTGAATTTCTTTACAAATTGTAAATCATTAAATTTTTAATCTACATATAAGACTTTGACTTCCTTACCACTGGAAGATGCTCACTGATTTTAGTATGGCTTACTGCAGCAATCTTCTTCGATGCATCATTAATTCTTTTCTAAATTTACTATTTTTTCTTCACAGCCCATTATGACACACGTAATAATTGCATTCACTTCAGCATTGCAAAAGACAAAGTATATGAAAACAGATTAGCGCGTAATTCAACAATTAATTTATAATTTTCTCGCGCTATGTTTGTTGATATCAAGAACTGTAAATTACACTTGTTTTCAAAGCAGGGTATTGTTTGTATTACTTCTATTAACCTTTGGTATCTTTTACTCGCTTTCTCTCCAGCACCTTCAATTCAATTTGTCTATCAGTGCTATATAAAGTTATATAATGTTCCAACAACTCCTTCTGAGATCTTAAGAGTTAAAAAAGCTCTAGCTGGATACATGTGGGAGACAGTCATCGGCCTGCCAAGCTTCCTCGAGTGATAAAGATGGGCAGCCTGACATGAGGAAGACAGCGCGATGGAAAACAACAAAGGAGAACGAACAAAAGGAATTGAGAAAGAAACCCAAAATAATTGACGATAAACGGAATGGGACAAACAGAATCTTACAGTGCGATTGCATGACCAATGTGGTTGTCAAAAAAGAGAGAGACGAGCGAAGGAATGGAGGGGGGCATGGCAGCAGTGGCGTGACGAAAGATAACTCAGAAGTAATGAAGGAAGCTGACAGGCAATTGGAACGGTGAGTGTATCAAGCGTTTTTTTTTTTTCGTTTAACTTTGAAAAATGAATGAATAAATTAAGAGTAGCAGGGAATATGTGTAATTGTAATAATTTAAACTAATACACAAGTACTTCCGCCATAACCTACATGCAATGAACTATTGCTTAAACAAATATTATACAATATAAATGTAACAATTCATCCAGGGATAGTATATACAAAATAGGAACTTCAGTTGAGCATTATGTGACCTTAGAATAAAAGGGTTCTATCTGCAAAGCTAATTTTACAGGAAAACGATCTGAAGTTTGCACTGGATTATGATTAAATGCTACAATCAAACTTTTTTGTGTCCACCAGAGGAAGTAATGGGTTAAAGTTCCCTGAAATTAAATTTAACAAGGAAACGTTTCAATAAAACAGGCCTAAAGCTAAATTTATTAATAGAGCTTTACACATTACATACTTCAAACAAAATAATGTGGTGGCTATTTCACTTATGTGACATCTTAAAAACGAACAATGAAACGAAACAACAATTTTTAATTTTGACCAACCACAGCTGGATATCGCAGTGAAAATGTCAAAAAAAAAAAAAAAAAAAAAAAAAAAAAATTCAAATCCGTTTTGTCAACCGACGTGCATCTGTCTTATGGTCAGTGTAGCCAACTCTATACCTCCACTATGTAATTCCTGAGCATGCATCACTGACCGCTTTTCTACGTTTTCAGCGACTGTAAATTTAAACTAACTTAATGTGTATTTGCTCAAGTATTGTTTTTGCGTATTCAGCCAAACAGTCTGAAATCATTTTGTTAACGATGTAACAATATCTCCCATGCAATCATAAATCTTAATAAACACGTTGTTAAAAATGGTAAAATCGTTTCTGTTTTATTTTCGCAGTTGGTATTAATAAATGGAACGATAGCGATTGTAACAATAGTCGACTTTGTCTATTCCATTCTAAGGGTTTCTGCATAGATAGACATTTGTAAGTTAAATATTTTATACAGTTGTTATTAATCCGCTCGGGAACTTCAAATATGTATTAATTTATTCTTGTTCCATTCATAAAATAATCCCAATTTCTTATTTGGCTCTTCTCTATTGGCATTACTGATAATCAATCCGACATTCGTTTGTTGCTAGATAGTTTGAAAAGGTTAAGTATTCATAAAAAAAATATACAATTATTACTATATTGTAAACCAAATTTAAGAAAATTATATTTAAATTCTTATTTTATTCGTGAAATACTCCTAATAAACGTCACTCGAGGGTCTGAGATTTCCTGATAAATTCACTCTACGTATGTGAATTTATTCTTTCTTTTGTTTTCTAGCCACGATCGTCAGACATGGTATATCAGTCGTACAAAAATAGATTTCGTTGGTGCCTATGATAAAGTTATGCCTAAAACTATTATTTCTTCTGTAATTGGCACCTTTAGCAATGGTTTCTAATAATTTTGCACAATAATTCTTATTCTGAGAATGTGGGGTACTGATTGAAAATGATTTTATATTTATAATATATATATATATATATATATATATATATATATATATATAATATTTGACTTGATCTTTGTGGATTATTTTAGGGAAAGTTGTACTAACAATTATTTACACAATTCTCAATTCTTTTTGTTTTAGTTTTCTTCGCTTTGTGCATATGTTCCAAACCAGCTATACAATTCATTACTACTTTCACAATCCATTGAGATATACTTTGATATAGAGTGTTCTAAAATCTTCTTATAAATAAAGCTTTACGTTACTATCATTAAATTATTCTAATATTGCCTGTCTTAGTTTACAGTCAAATCTTCCAAGTATCTTAAGCAAACCTAATCGGCTGGTTCTCATTTTTATTTCTAATGTAAAGCAACATTGCAGATAGAACTATTTTAACTTCGGAACAAATTAAGATTGGCTTGCTTTAAAACATCTAAGACTTGGCTGCGCCTACACCAACAATAAGCAAATTGATAGTGATTTTTAAAAGCATTTCATTCACTATTAATTCTAAAAAACGAGAATATCTCAATAATAGTACTTTTACAGTTAATTCGAACATGGCAATAAGCTATTGTTTAGTAAACTTGAATTTTTATTGCAGATTTTGTTTTCCCGCATTTTTAGAGAAGCAAACATTTCTTGCATACGTGAAATTCGTTAATAATGGCCAGAGTATTGTAATTTTGTTTATAAAAAGTACAAAGGAGATAGTAGAAATGGTAAACATTTTGCAATAATCCTCCTTCTCAAATGCTTTTGTTGAAGGCAATTGTATCTGTCAACCCTGTTTTATATTTTATCAAATTTTCAAGGACCTACGACTTGATTTAGTGACGTCATATTTAAATTTTTACTCTCTTTAAATGCAAGCAATTTCATTAGAGTTAATTTAAACGAGTTTCAGAAAACTTGCCTTCTTTATATTAGAAGTGTGAAGGTTTTAATACATGTTTTGCACAAGCTTTGATTAATTTGACTAGGCAGATTTTGAAATATTAAAAATGCATTAATCAATGGTGATTGTACTTCTCAAGTGTAGATTTAGACGTATTTTGAAAAAGCATATTTTTCAACAAAAAATTAATAATTATAAACTGTTTATCAAGTGTAATGACAGTTTCGACATACATATTTTAAAAAAGTGTGCGAAATATAAACTTCCCAACTCAAAAAGTATTATAAGTATCTGTGCTGACTAGGCAAGACAAACTACAATGTTATTATCTGAATAAAAGATCAAACAATGCATATTTTCCCCTATTGTAGTTATTTTTATATAGGGAAATATGTTTAATCACAAATGTAAGTAGCAAACTATAATACATCAGACATTTTATGCAACATAACATATGAAGCAACAAATGTTTGTTATTTCAGTGCATTCTGAGCAGAAAAATAAAAAAAAAATATTTACATTTTTGTTGAAATAATTAAATTTATTTCTCTTTAAATCAACACACAATTTTAAATATTGCAATAAGATCTATATCTTCGTCAATTCCATAATACTAACTGAGAATATGAAATTAATACATATCAATATAAATCTATTAAAATGTTTAATTCTAAACACTACATCCAACTATTATCTTATACTGGTGAGTTACTTATTTCCTTAGGACTATTTACACATTAATAACCAGGTTATTGGTTGTTAAATAATCCTGTGTCTAATACTAATTTATCCCCATTCCCTCCCCTATTCATTTTATCAACCATTAACTCTATGATCATCCTTTATCATAAACACACTGTAAATTCATAAATTATTACACTTCTAAGGTAACACTTTTTTCTAAATTTCCTTTCATCATCATCTTCGTCATTCTTGTCTATTTTTCTCTAACTTACCTGAATAGTTCCCTATAATTTATATATCTTTCTCTCGTTTTACAGTTAAAATCTTCCAAATTAAAAGTTCCCCTTCTAAAATTTCCCATTTTTTATTCCAAACTTTTCTCTCCAAAACTTTTTTGATTACAATATAACAAACAATGAAAATCTCTATTGGTTTATCCACACATTAAACAATTTCCTATTCTTTTATCACATCCTGATCCTTTTAAATTCACAACTGCAGTTCTAGCCATAGCAAGCCCTTCTCTACCTGCCTTGTCACATTGTTCTATATATTTTTCCCTACCCCATACATTTTTTTATTCCCTTACAAAGTCTCAATGAGCTCTAATTATTTCTTGTTGCTCAATATCTTCCAATCTTAGATTTATTTCTTTCCAAAATCCCCTGTTTTGGTATTTCCTATTTATCTATACTTTTCCCAAACCTATCAGTTGCAAAATTTCCTACATTTTCGTTATAAAAAAGAAAATTGAAATGTGTATGCTTCTTAAAGAAGTAAGTACGCACGCCACTGATTGGTCTAACAATCGACTCTGCAGTTAGATACTGTACGCATATAAACATTACATATCAAGAATCAAGCATTTCGTGGCCAATGACATAAAGCTGTATTCCCGTAGGTATTAGAGAGGGGGGGAAGCATGTACGCCACTGAGGAAGGGAGTGATGGAAAACTGAAACACATTCTCCTTCTCTCTCTTTCAAGTCCACTGTGTATGTTGAGATGGCTGTCTGTCTTTGTCTGTCTCGCACGAAAGCTGGCAAGTCTGACCCGCCCGTTTTCCTTGGGATTCCTAGTCACCTTTCAAGGGCTCCTCGCCACGCTAGTTCGCTCACCGCACGCACGAACAGCGCCCAAAACTACTACCACAACCCTTGATTCCATTCGGACTTATCGTATCCGAACTGACATTGGGTTATAACCATTTTATAGTTTGAGCAGAAAATAGCTCTCCCATGTTCTTTCCTTTCTTTCTTTAGGGAGGCATTCAATGCAGGAATGTTAAAGAAAAGCAAGATTATCTTATCTTAGACATTCGTTGTGTCACAGAGCAAATAGAGCACATTAGCAACTTAGCAATGACGTTTTCATTTAGCTTAGACACCGATATATCAAAGCGCTCCTCGCCACTCTGGTGCCTGGTTTATTGTAGTTACCAAGCAACGTTGTGTTCTACAAATATTTGCACAGAGAAGCAAATTTATGTTGCAAATACATTCTTTAAAACAAATAAAGTTGTGGAGCAGAAAATATTCAGTAAAACTAAAGCAAATGTTTCGCAGAAAATGTGTGACAAGTTAATATTACAGGAAAAGAATAGAAAAAAGTATCAAAATATCTTAAAATAATTTATATTTTAAGAAAATATCTATGGTATATTTTTAATTGTGAATTTTGGAGATTAATGTTATTTCCTACAAAAAACATTTAATGAAATAGTGAAACATTACTTTAAAAATGAGTTTTAGGTTAGTACTATGAATTACTGTGAACAATATGGAAAACACTGGTTGATGCCTATCAAATAGAAAACTCTTTCAGTGCCTTAAAGGCCTTTAATACACATATACCGGGCGTTCCTAATTCAATACTAATACTCCTAGTGATAATAGAAAAAATAAATAAATAATGTTTTCAGTTAAATAGCCGTACATCTGAAACTAATATCAAATAAGGAGTCAACGCTTGAAGAAAAAGTAAGAAATTAGATGAGAATATAAATTTTCGTTAATTTGTTGCACTAAACCTTGTTCAATGTGCATAATATGTTAAACACGCCATGATGCCTTAACGTTTACTTGTAATTCCTGAAAGATACACTTCCTGTGATGCTCTAGGATGTTCCCTTTACGCAAGGTTCGCACCTAATATCTTCTCCATTGTATTTCGACAGCGTCTGAACAGCATATTCAGTGAGTAATGAACTGGTTGCCGCGAACCCATTGCTTGGCCTTCCCAGGCCTTATCCATGAGACGCCAGTTAAATCAAAACAGGATCCCGTCACTCGAGTACAAAATACTTGCAGTCTTTGAGGATGTAAGACAAATCGGCGAGTTACTGAGTGTATATTGGAGCAAGAGACCGTACTTTTGAAGAATTGAGGGTAAACGTTTTTATTCTCACAACTAAAACGTGTTCCATTATAGAACAAAAACTTTAATTTTGCTCTCTTCTATCTTTCCTAGTAGTTTAAGAGTTTAGGAATACCCGGTATTAGAATACCAAAAGAGCAATCACTAATTGAAAACGTACAGATGAAGAATTTCCAATGGCATCATTAAATGCATTGACACCGGTATGTAATATGTTCACACAAAAATGTCAGACAAAAATATCTAATTTGTGCACTCCTTCAATATTAATTTTGTACTTTCAGATCTGCAGTTTTAGTAGTTCTAGAATCTTTCCTGCTAGCTTAGGTTCCTAAAAAACTGAATCTAATGGAGATGTTCCTTACCTTTCCATAGCTTTACACTCCAGAAAGAAAGATGTGTTTTGCCGTCTCGTCAGAATGTTCACATAGACAGCATGTGGGATTTTCATTATAGATTCCCATCGTCTGTAGGTGTTTCCGGAATGGCCAATATCCAGTAGTTTTCCTGGTTTACTTCCTATCCATAGGTCTTTAGCTGGGTATTTTAATAAATACTGCACTCAGTTCTTGATCGGGGAAATTCTCCTTTCTAATATGGTGTTCTTTCTTGGTTCATTAATGTACTGCAGTTCTAGGGGTTTTATTACCTTCTATGTCCTGATGTCCAGGCGCATAACAATTCCTACTGACTCTTTGTGTCAAGATTAGTGATAGAATGAAGGGAGATTTGGTAGCATTAAGTTTAACTTGAATGTCTCTAAATATGACTTTGCGCAATAATTAAGTCTAACTCTTCGGCGCACTATCGAATCAAAATAAATCTTAATTAAATAAATCCGAAGGTTTACAGTTGCTATTTCTAGAACCGCCACTAACCAGAAAAATAATAAGAGATTAAAAATATTACATCAGATGAAACAGAGTGTATGCCTTTTTTAAAATCAAATCCCACTATAAATGTATAAAATAGAAGAATGCGACAAAATGGATAGAGTATCGATGTCCAACACGATGGAAATCGAAGAATTACCTACCCCGGATGAGTTCTGAATTTTAATAATAATGTCCAGATTAAAAAAAGTTTACTTGTGGTACAAAATGTTATTAGAAATAAAATCAAAATTTAAAATTAAAGTTGGAATCAATCTACCTTAAAAATTAATGAAATTCCATTTAAACTACAAAAAAGTTAAATTTAATATAAGTAATAATAATAATAATATAAACTAATCTTATTGACAATTTTGGAACCACAAAATCTCAAAAGTTGCATAAGACAATATACACCTCATTCTAAACATACTTGATAATTGTTATGCAATGTCATATTTAGATTTTTGAAATTAATAAGCTTTTAGCTGCTTTTATCGCGTTATTGAATTAATGTTTACTTTTATACTTCTGCAGTTAGGATATTTTTATCAGGGAACAAACCGTCTTTCTAAACTTACTAACTTTTAATTATACTTCCCCACTGGTAGTTTTAGCTCAGGAAATATGCAGATAGGTAAATATATAGCACTAAAAAATATAATCCAAATTAATTGCTCTTGCATACTAATGATGTAATAAAATGTGTCAAGATGAATGTAGGAAATGCAAAGTAGCAACAGCTTCGAAAAATGTAACAAACACTATTTCAATATTTCATTGGAGCAGAAGAAGTTGAGAGGGCTACTGAAGGCTAGAGATTTGTTGTAACAAGATCTTGAAAAGCTTTATAAAATTCTAGGTTTTGTAAAAAATATTACATCTTTTGCTTTTAGGCTAGAACGTGCCTCCTTTGATTGCACTTGGAATGGGATACCATATTCAATCACCTTAAAATTATTATTGAAAACGTTAAGGCATTGCAAACATTTGTTCTACTGGATTTCCATAATAAACCGTTCGACCGTTTATTATTTTCCATAATAAACTCGTTAAGATATGTGTAAGAATTTTAATTTGTTAAATATTAAGACCAGGTGTGAGTAAACATTATGTTTTCCCT
Organism: Metallyticus violacea; assembly: GCA_030762175.1. Classification (NCBI taxonomy): domain Eukaryota; kingdom Metazoa; phylum Arthropoda; class Insecta; order Mantodea; family Metallyticidae; genus Metallyticus; species Metallyticus violacea. Next base: position 91,033,742 of record CM060834.1, read on the forward strand.
TTAATTATACATTTAAGCTCATTTACTCGCCTGACAAACATTAATTTATACATTTATATAAACATATTCATTTATAAAATAACATATTTATATAGTATATATTCAAGGAATATTGTAAACGTTATTAGCGTTATGTAATGGAATTTATACAGAATGTTCTCTCGCCAAAAGCCCGAAAACTATGGTCCACAAATTTTACTGCTATTTAGAAAATGGCTTGAAAATACACACACCTTCAATGATGCAAGGTAGCAAGGAAACCTCCTATATATCATGGAATACTCTAGTATCCTTCAATTGTCTATGTTCCGCGTCACTACATCTCGGCAGCTGTGTCTCGTTTATCACGTGATTAACAATGTACATAATAGCACAGCGCGTGTTCCTCATTGGTAAATACTGGCAAACACGCACATTTACAGCATGCCAGACTAAATATCGAACACATTTTGGTGAAAAATGCATGCAATCAAAGTGTTTTGCGTCAAGAAATTGCTTAAAAATTTAGAGACAACAGGAAATGATTTTACTCAGCATTCAGGTGACCGCAAATTCCCTGAAGAGCAAATGAACGGTGTAAAGGAGCAAATACTGGGATGACCATTAAAATCGTTACAAAGATTTTCCCAAGAGACCAATCTCGTGTGGCAAAGGATATTAAAAAAGTCGACTCTGTCATGTGTTTAAGAACTGAACATGAGGGACCACGAAAAGCGTGTGCGGTTTGGTTTATGGCGAGAGATTTTCTTACTCAGAATTCTGAAATGTTAGATGCTGCTAGATTTACAGGCGAAGCTTGGTTTCATTTCAGCGGTTACGCACACACTAAAAACATGCACACATGCAAGAGACAATTTTCAGCATCCTGTTTTGCATTATTGAAGGTATGCGTATATATATTTGTAAGCCATTATCTAAATATCATAAATTTTTATAAACAATACTTTGGGGCCTCTAACGAAACAATCATTCTGTATGTTCCGTAATGAACAAATTAAAAGAGTTCATTAAGGGTAAACAGCATCCATGCTGCTTAAAGGAAAAGCAGATCTACCCTATGGGATGGTAATAAAAAAACAAAAGAATAGGTAACCAAAATACTTGAAATGTTGCAACTGTTGTAATACATTCATTTTTATTGCGCTGTGTACTTCTATAAAATTCTATGCTCACGTTGATTTTGGACACATATCTTCTATTTCTGTGTCTATGTAATTTTAGAACGTCGTCTAAATCTCTGATTGCTTTATTTGTGTTTTTACTACAACCAATTATTTAAAAAAATTAATTAAATTAAGTTAAAACTAAACTGTGTTTTATTGCACTTTATTAAATGTTAAACACAGTAATATTATTACTTCTTTTCCTATAAGTGAAATACCATTTGAAAGACATATGAGATGCGCTTTGTAAGAAGGAAAAATTAACTTTTATTTCTGAGAACAAATAGGTTTCTCGTTTCTTCAAAGTGTCTATGCATAAGCTATGGAGGGATTTTGCGGATCTGGTTTATTTAAGGACGCCCTTTAACATCTCAGCTCATCAGCGTCCCATTCAATTCAGGGCGTGAAACGAGAGAGGCCTCTTTTTTCAGGTTTGAGGTACTTTACTTCCCTTCAGAAAGAAGCATCAAGTATGGTAACCACTAGACCACCAGGACTAGGGACAATTGCTACAAAACTATACAGGTATTTTTTTAAAAAAAAAAAAAAGTTTAAAATATTTTTTTAATTTTTTAAAAAAAATTTTTTACAAATAAAAATGAAATATTATACTTGATGCTACTGCGCATTTTAAAACTGAGTTGCGAGGAAAAAGTGAACATGCTAGAGGGAACACAACGGTTCGACCAGGTCAGAGGAAGAATCGTTCCGTGATAATTGACTATGGAGCCGCCGCCAGGCAGGTAGAACGGAAGACCCCTGCGCACTATCCTGTGTACTTGATACCGTTTTAGTAAGACGTTAGGAGTCCTACACCAAGCTTTACACATATATTTATGCTTAATACACCCTCTATACTGCTTTGCTATAATGTTAGTAAAACTAGTAAACAACAAAAGAAGCATTAACTTGAAAGATTTCTCCTGACGAACAGATTAGTCCAACTAAATGTCGTGTTAGGTATTAGTAATTTCTAAAATGTACGTGTAAAGTGTTTGCAATATTATGCTCTTGACTGTAAAATTAAATATCATTATTAAACGCTGCTTTCCTTTAAAGGATCAACTAATTTGCCAAAAAAATGGAACTTTGGTATTTGGCAGCGCTGTAGTAGTCTCATGAATATTACATTTTAGGGAAAGAAGCACATCCTTATACAGAGATAGCTAATTATATCTCCAGGAACTCTTATTTAAACTTTATCGCTGAATTCTTAGCTGAAAATTTGAGAATACAAAGAAAGAATTCTACACTATTTATATGAGGGTAGGTTCATAAGTTTCCGGCCTTGCCGATAAGGAGTATCGCCTTCACAAAAACCTTATCTGGTGACTTACCTTATACGTTAAGTAGATAATTGCATCTATAACGCCTGCTCCGCTGATATAGTTGCATAAAGAAGGCTATGTGTAGAATATTGTGATATATTAAAAATGGAGTATCGAGCTGGCATTAAGTTTTTCACAAAAGAAGGACTTACTCCAAATGAAATTAAACAACGATTAGAGACGGTGTATATAGGGAAGCATCCCCCTTATATTCTACCATAAAACATTGGGCCAAACATTTTTCGATTGGGTCGAGAAAGCATTGAAGCAGAAGAGCATGCAGGTCGGTCCTTGACGGTGCTTACTCCTGAAAACTTCGCTCTTGTGGAAGGAGAAATTATGGAAGATCGGCGGCTCAAAGTTACAGAAATAGCAGCAATGTTGGGCCTTTCTAAAACAAAAGACCTTCGAATTGTTCATGAATATTTAGACATGAATAGTGTCTAGTGCAAGATGGGTGCCTAGACTTCATTCCTCAGTCCAAAAGCAGCAATGAGTCATCTGTTGTCAGGCATTTTTGGAGCTCTGCCGTGGCAACGAAAAATTCTCCAAACCATTGTTACAGGAGATGAAACTATGATCCTCTACTATGATCCCTTGTCCAAAGGAGAATCGATGGAATGGCGTGAACCTGGCGAAGCACCGCTTCTAAAGGCCAAGGTCACTCAGTCACCCAAGAAGATCATGGCTACAATCTTTTGGGCCTTTGAAGGAATACTCTTCATCGACTTCAAGGAGAGGAACGCCACAGTAAATGGGAAGTATTTTGCTGGCCTACTGCACAGACTACGTACTTCCATCAAAGAGAAAAGGCGAAGAAATCTGAGTGTTGGTGTGCGCCTTCTTCACGACAACGCGCCTGTGCACACAGCTCTTGTTGCAAAGGAAGCTGTGAAGAAATATGGTTTCAAGGAGATCGACCTTGCACCCTACAGCCCACAATGACTATTTCCTCTTCTCAAAACACAAGACGGACCTTCGAGGAAGGAAATTTAAGTGTGGCAAAGAATTGATGGATGTTGTTTATGCCCATTTTGCTGACAAGACTTCTGACTATTTTGTTTGGGAGGTTGGGATTGAAATTGCAATAAAGGGTAACTATTTTGAAAAGTGAAACGTAGTTTTTGTCTTTATCATACCTAGGAAATGGTTAGGCCGGAAATTACTGGACCTACCCTCGTACATAGAATGTAAAAGAGGTTCGAAATCGGTAATAGCTATCCACTTTTACTTAATGGATAACATACAACTAAGCCAAAGGCACTTGCTTTACAATTTCCGTCCTTTATTACGTGATATTATTTTGAATGAAATCTTCATTAGTTAGTGACGTACTGGTCTTTTATGAACTCAATGCCATAACTTTCAATTTTTGGACGGGCAGACCATAGACTTTGGAACTCAAGTTATTTTGTTCTAAACTCTCTCTGAAATGACTGTTATGTAGTTCATCAACGCCCAGTTATGAAGCTGTTGGGATGGTTACCTAGACCTATGCATAGATGCTTCCCATGCGATTTTTGGAGCATGAGAAGAAGGGGATGAAAAGGTAAAAGGGGGAAAACTGGCCGCAGGGTGAAGGAAATGGAAACTACGAAAAAGAAAATTAGATTCCAAGAAACTTGCCGGTACAACAATGACACACCCTGACCGGTCATTAAATGCGAAACCTCAGCACACACGCACCCATCCTAATGATTATTTGGATTGTAGACCAGAAGAAACTTGGTAAGGAAAAAGGGTCAGCAAGAGAGAGAAAAAAAAAAAGTTGTTTTTTTCTTCCTCCGCGTCTGTGATACGGCAGCAAGCCTCACCTCTAATCTACCGGCCTTGCCTTCCACAGGTAACTTCCTTCTCCAAGATGGTACTAATAAGTGGCTTCGTGCACCAAGCACTTTCACAGGAATGCTGCTAACGGAATCTTAAAAAAGCACTTTTTAAGCAGCTCTAATATTAAAGTTCTTGGAACTTTCCACGTGATGCACAAAAGCAAACTGTTACAATGTCACTTTGAAAGGCTAAAAATGACGTTGCTGTAAGAATATATAACTAACTCCATGGAGTAATCACTACACGATTTATCTGATTACGCCTTGTTATAAAATCAACAAGCTAACCGGGTTTAGTGATATTGAATCTAATTCTAGCAAGAAATTAACAAAAATAACTCATATATTCTCTTTCAGATATGTTTACACCAGAAGTAAGCACTGGGCCTGGCGCAGTTTACCAGTTGTCAATCACATAATATTTATTTGGTTATCTCAGTACTAAACCTACCGCCATGGAGGGCCGAGGTCGTTATGGCGTGGGTTCAAGAGCGGGAGGTCTGGGGTTCGAATCCCGCCAGGGCCGTTTTTTTACCAGATTTTCCTCAGCCCTCATAAATGGCAATAGGGAGGTGCCCTAAACTTAGGCCTGGAAAGATTCCTTACTTAAAAAATATATCATTTCATCTCAAGTATCATCAATACCCACCACCTGTGGTGCCTCAGTAGTAAAAAAGGACGTTAAACACAATTAAAAAAGTGCTAAATCTACCTAAAATGAACAATAGACGGATGGACGAACTTTGATAAAAACACATGAAATAATATAGAATTAAGATGTGAATGTTAGATAAGTGTTATAAATTAATCAAACACTATCAAAATAACGCTGTTATAGTTTTCCTTTGCAAAAGTGTTCTATCATAGACCCAGGCCTTCTGAACCGAGGTACTTATATTTGTAAAATATGGAATTTATTCCGTTAAAATTTGTTAATGTGGGCATTGTTAATTTGCTTTGTATTAAAATATTAAAACGTTTCCAGATTAAATTTATTACTTCATATTTCTTAATTTATTTTGAAAAGAGAAGAATTGAATCCAGAAAAATTCTTGTGTCGTTTTTGTCTTGACCAAAACACACGGTTTATTAATAAAATTTACATTGGACAGAAGTGCTATTGGTTTCTTCCTCAGACACTTCCTTCCTTCACTTTTTCGGTTATGACGCAGGTAGGATGCTTCCGGGATTTGGTATCTTTCAAATTTTAAATTTTGCTAGTAGCTTCTTCATTGTGTGTATCCAGTGACTCAGGTATTTAGAAGCTTTAATTGTAAAAAAAAATTGTATTTAATATATTTTATAATACAATGTGCAGACATTTGTCCTGTTAGGACAATTGTAAATTTGTGATATTTTGGCCAGTATTGGAACTATTATTTTTTTTTTTAAACAGAAAGGTTTTTTTCTATTCTAGTGTTTTTAAAAATAATTTGTTTGTCCAAAAAGTGATGTACTTGCTAGTTGAATGGGACAACTATTTATGATTTGGTGAGTCATTGTTTTTTAAGGATTGTTTTTGAAAAGTTATTCATATAGTAAATTCTCATTGCACTAATACCTAGTACACGTTTATAATTTATGAAAATAAACAATGCATATTAATTAATCGCTATTTGCTTTAGGCCTAAAGCATATCCGTCGTGGAGGTTCAGTGCTAACCATACTTCTCTCGTAAATCCAAGAGTGCGGGTTTTATCTCGGCCAGAGTGGATGAATTTTTTTTCGGGCATAAAAATCGTAAGAATGGCTTCCTTCAGAAGGGAAGCAAAGCTGTGGGTCCCCGTCGTAGATTTACGGCACGGAAATAAACCTCTAGCCAGATAGAAGAGGCCTCTGAGGAAAATGTGAGTGCCGTTTCACGCCCTGAATTGAATGGGACGCTGATAACCTGAGATATTAAAGAGTGTCCATAAATAAACAAATTAACAAATAGCCTAAAGCATTGGGAAATTTTGGTTTGTTTCGTCTCTATCATGCTAATCTCAAAAATGCATATAAGACACACTTGCATGCTACACATTCTCTTTATACTGGTGTTCATAAACTACGCAAGAAAATTTAATTAGGGAATCCAAAGTGCACGAAGAACAATTTGAGAGTTATGGATTCATAAGTTAAAATTAGATGCTAATTAGTATATGTTAAAGCAATTTGAGGTAAAAATGTTCCTTATCTGCTTTATGAGCGAGGAAATCCCTATTTTCAGTAGCTCATCGTAGGCGTTAAAATCTCCAGTAAGATACTGAATTACAGTTCACCGATTTATCGTGTTATGTGGCTTAGTACAGGCGGAACAATCCACCTGTGTGGGTAAGGGGATAGGCTGTGGGTTTGAGAACCGTAGATTCGAATTCAGCAAAGAAGGTGTATTTATTTATTTATTTGTTTTATGATGAACTATACTCATACTCAACTGGTTGACTGAGGCAGTATGCTTGGAACTCGATATTTCCCGGGTTAAAATCTCTTTGGACCGGTCCTCCATACATTATTATTATTATTATTATTTATGGTTTACCCTTGTTTCTTAGGTGAATCCTGGGACCTATCTTTGCTTTTCCGAATTTTCTGAAGTAAGGTGAAATTGTCAGGTGAAGTAGGCTGGTGATGTGTGGAGTGTGGCAGTGGCTTGCGTTTTTGAAAGGCATTATCCTCCGGAATATGTATATTGATTTACCATATTTGAACTCATATAAAATTACCACAGATTTTTAAGGGGAAACGATTGCCCTAGCTAAAACTCGAAATGAAAAATAGTTATGGCTACAATAACATTTCATTTAATTTAGTAGAATATTATCTACAGAATATTAGTAATTTGTTTTCTGCATTTTATAGTACATATTAGTTTATAAAGTGCTTATAAGTGTACCATTAACTAAACTGTTACTTTAGCTTTCAATGAATGATTACTAACAACCCTACAAGCAGAGAAAATGTTGGAAATACAATGATAGGGGAAATGGGCTTCAAAACTGAAACATCAAAAACGATTGCAACTATAAGCTGGTGTATAGCATGCTATCTTCATAAAAATATTATATGAAGCTCTTTTCAATAATTATTTTAAAATACATTTGTTTAAATAAAATGTTTTGAAATTTCAAGTAATATTAAAATGTCAAAATTTTAACTCTAATTTACTCTTTTTACTCCTTTTAATATCTCCTAATTTCTTCTTAAAATCTTGTTCTAAAACAAATCATATGTATATCTAAGCATATGCGCCCTTTTCTTCAACTAATATTGACTTTATGTCACGTTACGTAACTCATTTTTCTCCATTTTCGCTTTCTTCCTCCATAATATGATGACATTCCCCCCCCCCCATTATTTCCAAAACAGCAATTAACTATCATTGGTTAAAATATGGAGCAGTATTCGTTATTACTTGGTAATATTTCCTTTCTATTATGAGACGTTAGGGCGTTGCTCTCGGCTGCCTAACTGGTATAATCCAGCGTCTTGAATTGCTGCATGTGGACGGCGTCCCCTTGGTATTCTTGTCTCTAAATTTATTTTCTTTTGCGGAGTCAACTTCTACATTTACCTCCAGTGATCCAGGTATTGGTTTGTCTAAGGAAATCATAGATTTACGTTGTTTAGACGTATTTACACTTTTAATCCGAGGCATTTTAAGAAAATAATTAAAAATAATCTCTTATAGGTAGAATTTCTTCTAGTATATTACTATGAATATTTTACTATTTTGAATGGTTTTGAAGAGAGCTAAAAAGAATCTTGGTGATTATGATTGATAGCATGAAATTTTTCTTTAGCTCACTCCTTAAATGTGAGGTAATAATTTGGTTAAAGCAGATTAAAAAAAAAACTCCTCTTTTCAGCTTTTGGGTGAATATCCAGGGTAATTTACTTTGACTATTTCACTCGTGACGTCATCTTAAAATCGACGAATAAAACAAAACAAAAGTTTGAATGTTCACCAACCACAGCCGGATTAGGGAGTGAAATTAAAATTTAAAAAAATCAAATCCGTTTTATCACGAGACATGTATTTGTCTTGTGATCAGTGTAGCCAACTCTATACCTCCGCTATATAATTCCTGAACACGCATCACTGACCACTTTTGCTAGAGGCAGTGAGGAGCTATTGATAGCAACAAAAGCATGGACAATCGACAATCATAACGCAAAAGATACTGTATGTTTCTTTCCTAATTTTTTTCCTCAGTTGGTTTTAGAAAATCGACCCGTGGCGATTGTAATAGTCGACTTTTGCCCATTTCAGTCTCACGGTTTCTGAAAGTGTTAATATTCTGTGCGCGAATTTCAAATATATATACAATTATTACAATTTTATAAGCCAAGTTTAGAGGAATTGTATTTAAGTTCTCATTTTATTCGTGAAATAGTCCTAATACATTCGTCGAGGGTCTGAGATTACTTGTGGTAATATTGTTAATTTGAGATATAACAATTATAATACTATATCAATTGATGGATGTATTGTACAATTGTATTTTCTCACCTAAATGTCTTGTCCTGTTCTTTCGTATATCTGATGCTATGTTTAATTTTCTTTAATTTTTGTTGTGTAATGGGAAATATTTCAACGTTTTTGTTCACTGCGATATGTTTTTAATGAGCACCTCCCGGTATTTATACTTGAATTTATGAAATTGTTATTTTAGAAACTTGTTAAAAATTTAATAGCTCATACATCACTCTTTCTACCACATTATTTCAGCACATTACCTACAAGTTGAAGGTATTAATGCTGCATGACACTAGCGGGAGAGTACCGCAGATGCAACAAAGTTGAAGGTTTGGTGTTTTAAAATCATCTATGTGCACTTAATTAAGCTTGACTTCTAATTATTAAATACTTAATATGGTTATGCACAAATGCTATATTTCTCTTCAAGGTCTACGAAAGAATGTCTTAGTTTAGTTGGGTTCATCGTTCTAATGTTCTAATAAAAGTGTTTAAGGGCCCATGCATCACAAAATACTCGAGTTTCAGGAAAGCAGTTTGATCACAATTTCAAAGAGTTGCACGTTGTACAAAAAGAGTTACTTACAGAGTATGCGATGAAGAAAATTAACTGCATACCTCATGATTACAATCGCCATTTCATAATGAGAACTTGTTTCAGAAAGTCAAGTCAAGCTAGGGGCAGGAGCGAGGGAATAAAAAAACTCTCTCTCACACATACACACACCAAAGAGAAGAAAAATATTCGTGTCGCCGGGCTATTACTGGAAGCACGTACTTCACCAAATATTTTCCCTCCCTACCAATAAGATACGGCTGTATACAACACGCACGCCATTACAGCTACAAGTTAATACAACATATGAGACCCCTCCCTCTGCACCGAAGGAAGAACTGGAAAGGGGGTAAATAAAGTACGTTATATCTTTTTGTAATTAAAAAAAGCTCAAATTAAAAGAGACAAGCTTCGATCTTTTCATTATGATTTTGTTTTTGTTGGGTACTGGGAGAGCATGGGTTCGTGTGATATAATTGTCCCACCCATCCGTCTAAGCAACAGCGGTTGGGAGATTGGGAATCACGATAAGCACGGCTGGAGAGACAGCCCCCGCTACTAGGAAGAAAACCAATCAAAACTCGATCAGCAATTTCCTTGCGGGAGGATCAAAACAAAACGATCCATTAATTACAAACTTCATCCTGTCTCGCTCTCACTCAGTCTCTCTTTGTCTCTCTGTCTCCCCTCCCTCTCCCAATTTTTCCTCTCCTTCAGAAGCTGCTGAACGCAAGCAAAATATATTTGACAAGCATGTAACAAAATAAGAGGAACATGCACAATACTATGGCTTTGGCCTTATTTCCTTTTTTATGTAGTTACAAGGCAGTCAAACTAGAAACCCTTAACACTATAAATATTCCATTTAATACGGAGATGATGGTGTTCAATTTATTCAAGCAATTACATATATGATTATTACATTTTTGAAATTGTTACATCTTTACGGCGTTTTCAAAATTAGGTCATAGTCTAATTTGTGATTGCATTCGGGGGCAGTAGATATCTGTTTAATATATTTCAAAGTTAGATCGAAAAACAACAGTAATGTGTAGTATGATGTTCTGTAAATAGATGTGACTCACAAACATTATGATAGCGTTGCTACATGACAGATTAACAATAAACTAATGAAGCCAAGATTGTCGTATGATGTTTAGTAAACAGACGTGACTCATATTACATTACGTTATGCTAGAGTTGCTACCCAAACTGGAGCCAAGATTATCGTTTGAACAATGGAAAGCAATTTTTAAGTGGTATTGGAAAACCGAGAATGTTGTTGAAGTTCAAAGGCAATGGAGACGTGTGTACAACCAACGCGAGTAACAATTGCACGCATTCGAGACAAATTTGAGACTTCTGGTACCGTATGCGATGTTCACAAGGGCAGATCTGGGAGACCTCGCACAGCAACAAGCCCCGCGTCCTCGGCAATGGTTTGGGAACGTTTTGAGCACTCACCGCAGAAATCTACAAAACAATGTGCACGTGAGACTGGGATTAGTAGAACAAGCAAAGTGGAAAGTTTTCATCGCAAGGCTTTTGCATAAGTAACTGTAAAAGTCTAAGATGATTAGCGCTTATCATTTTCTGTTTGTGTGAATTCGGTTTTGTTACGTTAACACAGTTTTTCTCTTTGCTTGAAGTGTGTATACAATTTTGGCACCTTCCGCATATCTTAACACGGAAAAGACGCCAGCATCGTTCTTCCTCCCTCAATGAGGGTATTTCAAGGTTTTCGTCAGTCCTCATAAATGGCAAATGCCGGGAAGTACCCTAAACTTAGGCTTGGGGCGCTTCCTTTCTTTTAAAAAAATCCTTTCCCAATATATTATTTCATCTCATACATCATTTTATCAATGTCCACCGCCTGTAATCCATCAGCAGTAAAAATGGGCATTAAACAGCATTAAAAAGTGTATACTAAAGCTGAAAGCATGAATACCAAATCGCATTTCTCCGAATTATATAATAATTATTGCACTCTTTTCACCAATGCATATATAGGTCGCTATTGGAAAAGCAATAACTAAATGCCCAGTTATTGTTTATCTTTTATCTCCAGTGGTCCATGGTCCACTTGCCTCGTAGACCCAAGATCGTGGGTTCAACTCTGGCCACATTCGATGGAATTTGTCGGTATGGCTTTCTTCGGAAAAGAAGTACAGCCATGGATCCTATTTTGTAGATTTACGGCATGTAACCTGAAGCCTGCAAGAGGATGCCTCTCAGCATAATTTATTGACCGTTTCACACCCTGAATTAAATGGAAAGCTGATGACCTGAGATATTAAAAAGCGTCCTTAAATAAACCACGATGCCCGGTATAGTATCGGATGAAGCGACCAGTCACTAAAAATATAATTTGACCATTACACGACGGCCAGGCCAGGAAAGCGTGTTTAGATTCTGTTTATGTTCGAACAACAGTCAAATCTTTGGGGAAAAAAAAAAAAAAGTAATTATATAGCTTTAGCATTGGTAACAAACATCCCCAAATATATTAATTTATTTAAATTCTTTTCTAACCGAGCTTATTTTCGAAACTCCTGTCTCAAGTCTAAAAATAAAGGCACAACATGATCACTTTAATCTGAAAATGGAACGAATACGGAGCAACCCTGGTCACTGCTGTAAAGTAATCTTACAGTTTAGTGCCTTCATTTTTAGAACTAATTTTCATTAGATTTGTTTATTTGCAGGTTTTGTATACAATTCTGAAGCGCTTGTAATGCTCAGAGAAATGAGTTTTACAATAAAAAATATTTTTGAGTCCATATTCAATACAAGTGACAATTTCTGCACACGGCCAGTATACTTGTTTCTGTGTAGGTATGTATTAGGAACATTTTCCAACACTAGAGATGAATTTTTCTCAGAGAAACGGTCTGTAACTAGATTTACCCAGTGAGAACAATTGAGAAGTTACTCTACCCAAGACAAGGCTGTATATTTGCATAATAACTAGGGGTACGCGGACGACAGGTTGCGATTCCACTACCTCAACACTACTGCTACCGATACTACGACTAATAATAATAATAATAATAATAATAATAATAATAAAGTTTATATACAATTAATATTTCTAATTAAAAAGTCGCTCTACATTATTTTTTTAAAGAACAGAGACCCTAACTACACGATAAACTTACGGGGTTTCCTTTGTTTTCTATAAAGCAATACTGGACCGCCCATTCACTGTTAAAGTTATAGTTCCGTTTGTCATTTTCAGAAGAGTTATGTTTAAAATATAATCGGAATAATTTAAAGTTTAAAAAACAATAAACCCACCAACACTTATTGATTCTACAATTTATCGCAACACAAGACACTAAAACATTTTTTCACAAGCTCGTAAATAATACTAAATGTTCGCCTGAAAGCAAGGAACTTGGAACATTCACTGTTTGTGGCACAGCTTTGTTGGGATTCATTTTTTTTTTTTTTTTTGAGGGCAATTGTCATCTTGATAAAATTCTGTCATGGCAGATAGCTTCTGGTACTGCAATAAAGTGAATCATAAGTAAGCGGCCTGTTTTGCACAATAAAAATGCTGCTATAACAAATTACCTAAGCTTGAGGACGGTGCTTTTAAAACAAAAAGTAAAAATCTTTATTTAAATGAAAAAAAAGTCTCCGAATATTAATTAAAATTTAATTTAGAAATTAGTTGCGAAGGGCATCATGGGCGCCGCGTTGGACAGGATAGATCCAAGAAGTATCGCTGCAGTCTGGTAAGCCGAGATTAAGATTGAAGTTCATAATACAGACTACACAGTCTTTAATGAAGCTTTCTGTAGCGACAGGTTCTATGGATCTGTTGCGTCTCATTATTACTTAGTAACTTTGATGGGAAAATAATATCACCATCCCACTTAGGCTTCTTTTTATATTTTTATATAATATGTTTCTTTTAAACCGTTTCGACAACTTTTACTTGGAAAATTCCTTACATTCACAGAAAAAGTGAATAAATGTGATAGATATTAGTCAACAGTCAGAACATACCTAAAATATGACGAAACCTCCATCTATCCCTCTCCTATACTCGATATCTACTTTTGCCGTTGTATCCGTGAATAATCGACTTATTTTTGGGCGAATTTCTTTTTAGGAAAGAATTCCGTAGGAATGTAAGCTATTGCGGTTGCACCCATGGACAAAAAAAAAATTAATAATTCATCTAAGTTTGCATCGTTTGTGCCTACTAGGCACCTACAATTAAAAAAAAAGTATCTAAAATGCATGCATATAAATAAAATTATATATACGTATATGTCCGTTAACGCTCTAGTGGCCGCAATTTTTGTTTTTTCTCAAACAAACTCGGCATATAATCACATAAAAAGATGTGTCCAGCTCGTTAATCACCAAAACTGAACCTTTGGAGGCGGGGGTTAACCCAAGCGATTTTTTTTAAAAAATTGAAAAATGTGGAACACAGCCTAAACAAATACAGTGCTTTTAAATGGATGTGCGCCTGGTTAGAGCGTGGACAGTGACAGCGAAGAAGCCTTAGGTGTCCCTGCCGAAAGCAGTCGAAGCGTTGTCTTCGTGCCGTTTGGATGTTCTTAAGGATATAAGCCGTGAAACAGAGTTTTCCCCGCTTTATTTCTGTGTTAGTGCTATTTTATGCCAAAAAGACACTACACATTTCACCACAAAAGTTCATGCATGATTCGTATTTGGTAAAAAGGGGAGGGGGGCTTTTTGCAGAAAAGTGAAACGGCGATATGTAAGAAAATTCTCCGATGTTTGGGATTTTGTTCGTAGTTATGTGAATAAATTAAGGGAAACGGATTTTGTTTTCGATAAGAAATCGAAGGTAAATAACCCTGTGTTCACCGAGAAGGAAGTTGACGAAAATGGGAAAAGGAAAAACGAAATGCAAAGAAATTTTTGTGAAAGTTTGGAAAAAAAAAAAAATAGGAATGATGTTGACCAACAAATCCATTTGTTCACGGCCGAAGCATGGTATAATTTAAATGGCACAAAACAACAAGAACTGGAGTGCAGAAAAGCCCATTCTTGTACACAAAATGCCATTGAATGACCAAAGATTCTGTATGATGCATAGTGAATGCATACAGAGTTATAGTGACTATGTTTTACTATCGAACATTGAATATAAGCATGCATTTTTTTTTTCAAAAAGAATTCACTGCAGCGCAAAAGCTGATCTCTTATTAGTTTCAATTGAGGAAAACTTGAGGATAGGGTCATTAGCAAGGAATGGCGGCCTGAGTGATTACTAGTTTTTAACAATATATTGTATTTAAGGGGGTTTAGCAATAATCGACACACATTGGTAATAGTGAAAGACAATATAAGAAGAGAAATTGCTGGCATTTCAAAAGAACCAATTTCTGTGATTGCAAATTTTCTTACAGTGTTAAAGAATAGCATAAGGACAAACCTTTTAACATATTCTATGATAAAGTTAGATTAGCTATGTACTTGTAATTTGCACTAGAGTTCTATGCTCTTCAAAAACTGGTAATCTTCAGTTGGCGGATAGCGCGTGGGCAGTACTCTCGCGGGCGAACGTCAATTTGAAAGCACTGTAGATCGCAACATAGGTACAATGCGTTCCACAATTCGTGTGAAGATTGTATACATTATGCTAGAAAAAGCATACAAATAGAAGGATATTCCTTATTTTGAGCTTGTACATGGTCGCTATTTGTATGCTATTTTGTGTTTTAAATAATTGAGCAATGGCCTCTCAGGCCGGACACTAAGTATACAGAAATGAAAGCAAATGCACTTTACGATGCCGCTGTACATGCTACTAGAAACAAGAGCCGGCCGATACGCTGTAAAAACTACGATCTGTCATCTTGTCACTGTGTGTGTGTGTGTGTGCAGAAGACCGTATCGATCACCGTCGATCTTCTTGTGAATGTGCTTTTCTATAGTAGCGCACAGTCTACAGCATCCAAATGAGTCGTTTCACTCTCTTCTGTGTTATCCGAACGGCAGATGAAACAGGAGAAATGTTGTCAAAGGAGTTGTTTCTCAAAGGAGTAAAAGTTTATGAAGTAGTCCAAATAATATTTATTCCTATGCTTCTATGTTAATTAATAAACATTTACGTTTTCACTAGCATTCTTTATTAAGGATATTGCATTAAAATGTAGAGAATTTGTTCACAAAATGTCGGCTTTGAGGAGGTAAAAAAAAAAAAAAAACCGTTGTTAAGAGATTTGTAGCCCATGGACCTATCGGAGGGCGTCCGATAGGTCCGTGCAAACTCAAAAGGTGGTGGCACTAGATTGTTTTCGACGTTTCCATGGCAACACGGTGACTGTTAAGGGTATGTTGTACATGATTATAAACAGTTACAAAGCTTAGCCTGTTTTTGAAAACCTTAATCCTACTTAAACATATTCAATAAAACTTCAGAAAGGACAAAGCCCGCAGAAATTAAGACAAAGTTAGAGGTAAATCTGCACCTTCGCCTAGAATAGCACATAAACGGTTTAGCCAGTTTAGAACGAGTACAAACGACATGGAGATCTGTCGAATTGATTGAAAAAATGCCCGACATGTTGCTGAGTAACCAGAGATGAAGGTGCGGAAGATCGCTCAAGGTGTGTGGGCTTTTCTAGAGATTGTGTGCATGGTGTTTTGCACTCTCCTTTGCAAATGAAAAAGCTATCGCTGAGATGAGTGCTGCTCGTGCTAAAGATTGACCAGAAAAGGGACATTGTTACTTGCAGTCGAAACTTATGGATCTACCTTTATTTATAGCTTTATATTTCACTTCTCGATATAGTTACGCCTTATTGCAATACACTTCTCACATCTTTGAATTAACATTTCAACCCCCAGAAGTCTTGTCTGCAAAATGGGCATAAATAGCATCCTTCACTTCTTTGTCACACTTAAATTTCTTTCCTTGAAGGTCCTTCTTGAGTTTTGAAAAGAGGAAATAGTCCCTGGGAGGTAGATCTTGGTTGTAGTAGATAATCGATCTCCTTGAAGCCAAATTTCTTCACAGCTTCCTTTGCAACAAGAGCTGTGTGCACAGGCGCGTTGTCGTGAAGAAGGCGCACACCACTACACAGCTTTCCTCGCCTGTTCTCTTTGATGGAAGCACGTAGTCTGTGCAGTTGGGCAGCATAGTACTCCCCATTTACTGTGGTGTTCAACTCCTTGAAGTCAACGAAGAGTATTCCTTCACAGTACCAAAAGATTGTGGCCATGATCTTCTTGGTTGACTGAGTGACCTTGGCCTTTAGAGGCGGTACTTCGCCAGGTTTACACCATTCCATTGATTCTCTTTAGGACAAGTGATCATAGTAGAGGACCATAGTTTCATCTCCTGTAACATGACTTGCAGAACTTCTCTCTCGTTGCCACGGTAGAGCTCCAAAAATGCCTGACAACAGATGATTCGTTTGTGCTCGATACTCCATTTTGAACATGTCACAATCTTCTACACGTAGCCTTCTTTATGCAACTATATGTGAACAACTGAACACAACGGAGCGGAAGTTACAGCTTCAATCATTTACTTAACAGACACGGTATCGGCAAGGCCGGAAACTTATGGACGTACCCGCATATAGTGATCCAAAGTATGAATCGTGAATCCTTGGGGTGGGGGGTATTTTTTATGGTTTTACATATGCATTCAGTAGTTACGAATTGCATAGTCACAAGGTTTATTTATGAATTCAAACAAAAACAGACCGGTTTTGTATGTGCAAACATAACCACGTTATTTAATAACTAAACTTAGAACTAGCGCGATGGATTCAAGAACAGGCTGACCAGAAGCAGCTATTGCACAATGCAAATCGGTTGATATCATTTTACTTGTCTTCGTTTGACGAAAAGTTTAGAAAATCCAGGACAGTAACAATTAAATCTATAGATACATGTCGAACAAACGACACAAAGACCGCTAATCTGATCAGGTATGAAAAATAACAAACAATTTGTATACAGTAATTTAAGAAGGGTAAAGTAGGTAATAATATCTTGCATTTCGAGAACATGACGAGGAAATATTTATCAAAACACTAATGGCAATGTAAAGAATAACATAGAAATTAAACCTCTACTTTTCAGAGGTTCTGGTGTATCACATCGTTAAGGGACCACTTGACACATTCACCAAAACAAAAATTCCAGAACGGTAGACAAACACGCTAATCATTAGACCTCCAAGGTCCATCTATGGCTCGTTTATGTATGTGTTTGTTTATATACACAGTAGCTTTACTTTGATCGCGAACTTACACAAAAATGACAATCGATATTTGTGTACTTTTGTTGCTACAGGTTTCTGAAACTTCAATCCTCTGGTAAACGGACCCAGGCGAGACAGGATCATTCTGGGCCTCATTTAAGATGGAGGAAGAAGTGGGTAGAAGGAGAAGAGGAAAAGGAGAATGAAGAGTAAGCCACCAGTATAACAAAGGATGGTTATTTGAAAAATCTAAGCTATAATTAACATCGTTGACATGGTCTGCTAAATAAAATATAGCGCCGTTTTCCTCTAAAACAAAGAGATGTGCTTATATCTACATACCGGGGAATATCCTTCCTTCTTTTCCTCTGCGTGTTGTTCCCTTTGCCTTGTTTTATAAGTGCGGTAGCTGTTCTTACTTCAAGTCTTTAATTACGAGAGGCAACATGAGCCAGCATGTGAGAAAGAGGGAAAGATAGAAGAAGCTTATTTATGCGTAAATCTCTGCCTCAAGTACTGATGTAGGTATGCCCACGACAACATTTGCAAGAATACCTCTGTCTGTCTCTTCGTGGTTGCAGCCTTGCTGAATTTATTTTAAAGATGAACAGAGTTAAAGGTTAAATGATTTATGACAACTGTCGTGTAATTTAGTCAATGTAGTAATTTAGAATAGATTGAGGAAGGCGAGTTTATGAAATGTGAGAGAAAAAGAGGATTTTTCGTTGCATGTTTTTCTAAATTTGCCAGAACTAATTAAAATCGTAAAAAATATATGTGTAAACTGTTTTATGAACTTTAGAAGCAGCAAACGGTTTGAAAATGACGAGGGTGCAAAATGAGTGAACCAGAGAAATGGGTGCAGTAATAGAATTCTAGGAAATTATTCGTCGAGTTAAAATTAGATCATTGGGGGTGGGGATAACCTAAAGATAAAATTAAAAAAAAAAAATCAAAAATCGCTCTAGCAGCTGCAATTTTTGTTTTTTTCTCAACAAAACTCGGTATATTTCTTTAAAATAATTCGATAAAAATATTTTCTAGGGCAATCGGAATATTAAAAGTGGGGGTATACAATAGCAATTTTAAATTTTTAAAGGAAACACACGTTATATGCCGTAGAAATTAATAAGGATAAATAGTTTTCGTAGGAGGGGAGTTTACATGAAATCCAAAACTTAAAAATTGCTCTAGAGGCATTATATATTTTTCTCCTCAAAGAAAACTCCGCATGTATTATTTAAATAAAATATAAAATAGTATAGTTCCTGAAAATGAGGGAAATCGGACCATTAGGAGAGGGGTTTATATGAAAGTTAAATTTCTAAAAATCTCTCTAGCGGCATCAATATATATTTTTTCACAACAAAATTCGCTATGTAATATTTAAATAAAATTAAAAAAAATAGTTAACGAAAATTATGAAAATTGAAATTGCAGTAGGGGTATACTTGAAAACCGAAATTTAAAAAGCGCTCTTGCGTTTAATTTTCTCTACTGACGTGCAACTCTGCCGAAGATGAGTTCCCAAAGGTGCCAGTTTTTATAATTTAAGTATTGGAAAAATTATTTTGCGCTATGACAAATGCTTGAGAATTTTGGTTTGTTCCTATGCCCCAATGAGAGCACGCCGGGAGAAAGGGAAAGGTGTTGGCAGATACCGAGCGGCCAGGTACAGGGGCGGAATCGTTAACAATGTTTCCAGATAGAACTCCCCGACGCCGCTTGAGCTCCACCTCCTAGAAGTTCGTAACCCCTTCAGAAGGACCGCCAGACGTGGGGACTGAAACCTTTTCAAAAACGCAGATTACAATCACACCGTCCACCTTGCCCGGAACTTTCAACCCTGCGACAAAACCATGGAAAGGGATGAAATGGGAGAGCGGTAAATTCACGGATAAAAAAAATCCCAGTATTCGCCTAAATGAATACGGAAAAACTTAAAAAAAAAAAAAAAACCGCGGGGCAAGCGGCCGCGACTTCCCGAATTGTTAATCTCAAGTGTTACCTCTTGAGCTAGCCCATTACATTTGAATAATCTGGAAAAACAAAAGAGCGATGTTGAAATTAAACAACATTCTTTATGCTGGTTTACCTTTATCCGTTTACCTACGAGAGAGAGAGAGAGAGAGAGAGAGAGAGAGAGAGAAGTTATTTTATTACTTAGCCTGAAATGTTTACCAAATTAGAATTAGTGTCTACTTGAATGCAATCTGAAAAATTCTAACCACGAAAATAGGCAAATATGACAACAGTGTAAACTGATCATAAATTATCACAAATAATATCACAAGAGGGTCTGAGATTGCCGGTAAATACATGAACGCAGTTAGTGATATTTATTAAAATTATTTCACGAATAAAATAATTTAAATAGAATTCCCGTAAACTTGGCTTACAATTTGTAATAATTTACATTTGTATTATGAATACTTAAACTTTTCAAGCCACCTAGCAACAAATGAAGTAATATCAATAGAGAAGAACCAAATACAAGTTTGGATTATTTCATTAATAGAATAATAAAAGTAATATATATTTGAAATTGACGCACAGAATATTAACAATTGTGTAAAAGGTTATTACTTATGAATACCTACCAATTCAAAAACCATGAGAAAGAAATAGACGAAAACAAGACTAATACAATCGCTACAGTTCGATTTAGTAATACCAACTGAGAAAAACAAAACAGAAATCATTTTACCATTTGAACAAAGTGTTTATTAAGATTTATGTTGTGCTTAGGCAGATATTGTTACATAATTTATAAATTGATTTCAGACTGTTGGGCTGAATATGCAAAAACAATTACTTCAGTGAATATACGATACATAATACATTACATTACATTAATGCATAATAATACATTAAATTAGTTAAATTTACGATTACTGGGGGAAAAAAAGTGGTCGGTGATGTATGCTCAGGAATTATATAGTGCATGTATAGAGTTGGCTACACTGGCCGCAGACAAATGCACGTCGCGTGATAAAAATATTCAACAATTTCACTGTGATATCCGGCTATGGTTAGTCAAAATTCAAAATTTTGTTGGCCGATTTTAAGATGACATCACATAAATGAAATAGTGAAATATATCATTTCAATAACAATAGTTTTCGAAACAAAATTAGAAACACTCAGCAAAGATTATACATGAGAACAATACTTGAAAACACGTACATCTAAATTTATTTTCCTTGCGAAAATAAAAAAGGTTTCTAAACAGCATTGTGTTAATTTCCAACACACCATAGTGGGTGAGAATTCATTATAAATTCCTAGAGAAACCAATTTTTTTTGTATATATATTAGAATAATGAAACAATTTTAAAATAATATTAATGACTTAAAATGATCAAGGTCATTATTTAAATGAATTTAAAGTACAAAAAAGTAAAACGTGTGTAAATTTACACTGCTTCTCCCTGTCAGCAGGATTGTTGTAGGTTTGATTTGTTCAAGCGCTTGGCAAATGGAGGCAAAGGAAAAAACAAAAGCAATAAGAAGACATAACGCAAATATGCTTCAGTTAAAATGAGTCTGTGGGCTAATGGAGGTTTATGCTTACATGCTATTATAGCTACTATTAATTATACTTGATCCTGCATGCAACAAAGAAAAGCAATTTACTAACAAGATCACCACAGCAGGCCTGTGGGGAATAACTTGCTTTAGGAGCTACATTTATAAAAGAATTATGATTTAAGACACATAAATATGGTGATGTATGCCATTGTTTACGTCAGTTTGACTCAGGAATGCATATCACATGCGGAGTGCCAATTTCTTTTGTTTTAGAAAACAATCTCCGATATACATTTGGAGAAATGTCTCCAAATGTACATTTAAAAATAATATTTAATAAAAACTATATATAATATAAATATCAATAAAATCTTATATGTTAAAAATAAATTCAAGAATACGTCAGAATGAGGACATACTTTAAGAAGTGAACTCAAAAGTGAATTGAGTTCAGTCTTTCTCCTCTCCTAGAATTAAATAAGTATTAAAAAAAATAGTGTAATTAAAATGCAACGATTCCGGCATTTTCAAGGTCTGTTTATCTCAAAACCACTTCTTTGCTGGCCTAGCTGTGTGATATTTTTTTTGATTGATTTATTTATGGACGCTCTTTAACAGCTCAGGTCATCAGCGTCCCATTCAACTCAGGGCGTGAAACGGCCGACAAATTTTGCTCAGAGGCCTCTCTTTCAGGCTTGAGGTTCTTTTTAGTGCCATAAATGTACGACACGGGACCCAGGGCTTTACTTCCCTTTCGAAGGAAGCCATACTTAGGATTAGGAAAAAATCCATCGGTCCTGGCCGGGTTCGAACCCGCGATCTTAGGTTTAGGAGGCAAGTATGGTAACCACTACACCACTAGGACCGACCTGTGTGATATGTTTTCGTTTATAGTCTCTTGTATGGATTAGTTTAGATATTATTAGAGATTTTAAATTTATGATGCATAATTTCTCTAAGGTGAAATAACTCTGCAACTGTGAGCAAGTTGTGTCTTCAAGCAACTTTTCAGCTCAGTTGCACATTATGTGTTAAATTCCTCATTAACCATAAATTACTGGTGAATCTTTACATATGCTTCAAAATATTTAACTTCACTGCAAAGTTTTTTGAAAAATATTGAAGAAAAAATTTTATGTATTATGCATCTCCATTATTAGTGTTTAAAACTATGTATTTGGAAATTTTAACTTTAATATGTAGATAAAAAGCATCACTTTGAATTGTTAATGAAGAACAAGGCTGATAAAATGAAAAAAAGGATTAAAATGCTTGCAATTTCTATTTACACTTATACAGTGATATGTTCAGAATATTTCTTGGGAAAGATCTGATTCAGTCCCTTTCCCCAGTATAAATGCATTTAAAGTTTTTTACACAAATAATTTTACTAACAAGATAATTTGGGTACAAGCATTTTTATTTGACAGTTTCCAGTTAGTGTGAGGAGAAGAGAATATAAACCGTGGATTAAAATTATAGTTATAACAACGAGGCTGGCTTCTGTTACTACCATATTTTTATTTTCCATTATTTTATATTTTAAAGCACGTTTAAATACATTTCTAATAATCCTAATGAAAGCTAAAACGTTTTAATGGTAATATAAATGCTAATGTATAGTAGCCGTTTTAAAGTTTCAGAGCATATTAAAAAAGTCTAATGCATCTTGCAGCATTTTATGAAACCCAAGGTGAGTATTGTTGAAACTTAGGGTCTAATTTTTATTTTGCTCAATAACTGTATAGATTTGTCTCTGGAAGGAGGACCTTAAAGTGGCAGGTTGAAGTTACATTTGGCTTTGTTCAGGAAAACAATAGAAAAGTAAATCAGGAAGGGATATCTACCGCTGAAAATGTTGTATACTTTTTACCCCCCCCTTTACCTTAAACCAAGGAAATACTGCCCCCCCTCTTCACTTAACATGACAATTAACTGCTACGTGAATGACAGGTTAGGAAGCAGTGTTTGAAATACTTTAGTATCGATTAAACCTCTAGTGAAGTTTAGGATTAAAATTAGATATTAATAATTTCACTAAAACAACGCCTATTTTGATTAGTGTTTGCCTTGTTTTGCTGTGTAATATAATTAATTTTTAATTTTCTTTTGCGCCAGGACAGCTTTCATTTAAAAGATTGAAGCTAATTAACTGTTATTTGTAAATTTTATTTTTAAGCGACATTTAAAATAATTAACGCTAATAAACGAGAAACTTCGCGGTTTTAAATTTAACCTTAAAATAAATTTTAGAACAAGTGCCATTTTCGCAAAAGATTAATTGCATTATAAGAAACCTATCCTTGCTCAAATCACTCCAAGTAAATTAGTTACTGTCGGTCCTGGTAGTGTAGTGGTTACCATACTTGGCTCTTAAACCCAAGATCGCGGGTTCGAACCCGGCCAGGACCGATGGATTTTTCCGGGAGTAAAAACCCTAAGTATGGCTTCCTTCGGAAGGGAAGTAAAGCCGTGGGTCCCGTGTCGTACATTTACGGCACGAAAAAGAACCTCAAGCCAGGAAGAGAGGCCTCTGAGCAAAATTTGTCGGCCGTTTCACGCCCTGAGTTGAATGGGACACTGATGACCTGTGACGTTAAAGAGCGTCCGTAAATAAATCAATAAAAAAATTAGTTACTGCACTTTACATATGCATATGCGCTACCGCCTTCTGCTCAGAAGCAGTCACTTTCAATCAGCTGTTAGTTGATCTTCGGTTGTTCTTATTTTTGATTGGCTAACACGAACGTTTGCGTCTTTCATTGTGAATGTCTACACAATACTAAGTGTGTTGCGTCTTATTTTATTATGTTACGTTTAATTATCATTGTGCAAGCACAAACTCGCTTGAAATGGCAGCGTTCTGAAATCCGTCATATTCCATTGAATTACTTGTGATTAAAAAAAAAAGTTCTTGTTAATAAATTGCATTGTGCTACCTGTTCTTTAAAGAAATGTTTTTATTTAATTCTATACGAGCACCCTACAAGAGGGTTCTGAAAACCGCCATTTTCCAATGAATTCTCTGTATTTTGATTTATTTATTTATGGACGGTCTTTAACATCTCAGGTCATCAGCGTCCCATTCAACTCAGGGCGTGAAACGGCCGACAAATTTTGCTCAGAGGCCTCTCTTTCAGGCTTGAGGTTCTTTTTCGTGCCGCAAATGTATGACACGGGACCCACGGCTTTACTTCCCTTCCGAAGGAAGCCATACTTAGGATTTTTACGCCCGAAAAAATCCATCGGTCCTGGCCGGGTTCGAACCCGCGTTTTGGGTTTAGGAGGCAAGTATGGTAACCAGGACCTACCGCAACAGGTTCACAATACTTTTATATATATTTTATTACATTTATCTCTAATAATAAATGCAATATATTTATTTTACCTAGCAAAGACCATAAAAGCATCCCTTTCACTTCCCCAGATACAATTACGTCTACAATATACAAACACGTAACACAATACAATCAACTTTATATGAAATGAAATATTGTAGATAATTTACTATCACAAATAAAGAGGATTTGCACATTCTGTGTTAATTTTTTGCATTTTCTTATAATAATTATGTTTTAATGTCAGAAATGAGATAAATTTCATTTATTAAATTAATTAACAAATCAATTATCAATCTACTAGAGAGGTGTAGGTGGATTGGTTTGTTCTGCGTTTATTTCCTTCTTGCTTTAATGAGCTCGAGTGTACAGCGCATTTGGTCCCATCCAAGAGATGCCCGTTCTGCCGTTCTGGTGTCCAGCATGGAAGTCGTTCCCCAAGAACATGTCGGCCCTTATAGGGAAATGAGGTTTGACTATTACTAACTCTCTTGTTTGTTTGCTTGATGCTTTCTGCTGCTGGTTTTTCTTCTTCATCCTCTTAACTTTTGCTTCTCTCACTTTGCAGTTTCTGTCTTTTCTTTGTAGCCGTTTTGCTTATATATACGACTTAGCTATCTAGGTCTTTGCTGAGCAACACAATGAGATTTCATTGAACTTGTTAAGTGGTATTGTGTGTCATTCAAATGACTAAGGCATGGCAGCGCATACTGACTATAATAATACATATTCCTATCCGGGAATGAATTTTTGGGTTGAATGGCAGCGAACTTGAAATCTTTTAATGCAAATCAGGTATATTATGTACCTACAATGATTTATTCTCTTAACCAGCCGCTCCTTTGGTACAGCCTGAAGGCTATGATATATGTTAATTCCACTTACACATATTTCGGAGAGGTACACTCGCGTTCTAACAACTCAGCAGTTTGTCCCTCTTCGGGTTTACTAAAGCAAAGAAGACCCGCAGCTTCAATGCGGTACAAAATGTGCACTATTTCTGTAATATGCATATTAATCAGAACAAAATAACTTGTTAGATTATGTCAGATTTTGTTGAAGGAGTTTTCTCATACTTTCCTTTCTTTTTATCTTCGACCTATCGTCATTCTGTTTGCCAGATTCACAATGTAGCAGTATTAATTTGCATGCGAATGCCTCCAGTGGGAAATCATCAAGCGACAAAATTAATGGAGCTGAATAAATAGCTGGAAACGAAATCTACTTTACTTTAAATCACAAATAGACACTTCGTTATCAAGAGAGTGTTCAAAAGGAGATTGCGTGGAATCCGAGGTACAAAGAAAATGTTTGTTGGTTTCTAAAAACTGTAGAAACAACACATTAAACTTAAAACCTGGTGCAAACAAAAAGAGCAAGTAATTAGTTTGACCTGAAAGTACAAACTGCTTAATGAAAAGGAAAGAAAATAGAAGATAAATACAATTTTATGTTGATTTCCCACCATAGGATGACATATGCAAGGAAAGTTCCTAAAATTACATTGAGAACAGTTTAAATGTCACGATGCATAGCTCAGCCGGTTTGCGGTTACACCCTGCGTTCCTGCCCATACTTTTTACCGTCGACTCGCGGCGCTTAAGTACCTCACTCCCTGACACACAAGCCACAACTTCTTAGGAAAGTATCACTTATACCAATTCCCCATCACTGTGTGAACGAACGAATTGAGCCACTTATGTCCCAACCAGGGACATGGGGCCTCCGCAAGTGGAACGGCTTAACGATTTCTCATATGGTGAGCTAGTCCATATGAGCTGAATATCCCCATGAGTTTGTTACGTCTATAATGTTTATTATTTTACAAGTTTAACACAATTTAACTGTGAGGTTCAAGTGCTGAGTCTGCTAAGTTTTTGTATTATAAGTTTGGTATCACTTCCACCATTGGTTTCGGTTGTTCTCTTCTTTTTGCAGCTCTGTTCCTAAGCTCTTCCAGGTACTGCGATTCCGTGTGGTCCCGGTTGCTTTCTTGAAGGAGTCTGCCCATCTAGTTCTCGGTCTCCCTCGTATTCTCCTACCATTGCTTGAATCTCAGTGGTAGCTGTATGTCCCCATCTGTCCGCCCCATTTCCACTTCAGGCTGTTTGCACGTTTAGACCCAACATTTTTCTTAGTTCCACAGATGATATGCTATCCATAAGAGATGTCCCTATATTTTCTGCTCCATTTTACGTTGGCAGTTACTAATATTACTCTTTTTTCTTCTGTTAGGCTTCAAGTTTGGCATTCATGTAATAATGTTGGGATCATGCATGAGCCCAGCATGTTTAACCTTAGTTTACGGTTCAGAGTATTGTCCATCAGTATGAGTTTCATTGATCAAAATGGATCTCCATGCCGAGGAAATTTTTGTTGATTTCTTTGCCCATGTGTTACTGGAATGAAACTATTTGTACCGGTAGACTTACTTTGTTACGTATTTTAGTACTGTTGAATTGGTTCTATGGGTGTTTGTCATATTCTGTATTATCTCCATGTTCACAGATAGACAGGCAGTTTAACTGTTTTTGGGGGGGAGATCTTGTAGCATATCACTAACGGATCTAAATTAGCTTCGAGTGGTTAAGTTCCTCTGGTGTGTGAGAATTAGTTGAATATACTCTATTTTTCAATGTTCCTCAAAGTTAAAAACCCAAAGATCTGGAGAACAAGGAGGACATAAACCAGGGCCAATAATACGGGAACAAAATATACGGCACAATTCCGTCATGAGCAATATTAAATTTATTTTCGGTCAGCAACAGAACGTTTGTACTAACTTTGATATTTTTTTTTCCATGTTGGAACCGGGCTGCCAAAAAATGCCTAGTTCGTTCTGCCACACTGTACCTGATTTATGTCTGAAAATGAATGCACGACAGTACAGTGAAGTCATCATTATAAATAATCAACGCAGAAAAAGCATTAAATCTTATAACTGTGAATGTTGTACACTGCAATGAAATCTCACTCTCGACTCTCCGACTCTATCGCACTCCCGCTCGCAACTGACTGTAAAATCGCGTTTATTCGCCTTATACTTACACACTCTATCCATTCATAACAAAAGTCAACTGTTGCTTCTATGTGCAGATGTGATCTTTACGCTTCAAAGTGACACTTGTCTCCAAAGATTCTACTGCGGCGTTTTACAGAAAAGCAAATTTCGGCATTGGATTCAGATTCGAACCCGAGAACGTTCCTTGTTAGAAGGAAAGCGTTGTTTGACCTGTATCTAACATAAATTATTATAATTATGAATACGCACTTGCAGATATTACGCGGCACTTAACGTACAGCATAAAAAAGAGAAATTTGTACTTTTTTCTGGGTTTGCCTATTGATTGAGAACTTTTTCTTGAAATGGTCCACTTTTAGGACGGGCTATTTTCCTTTACTCCCTGCAGAACTGCCAACAGCAGAAATGAGCCTTGAAGTATATTCTTAACTTGATCAAACGTCTTACTGATCTTAAATAATACGTATATTATTATTATTATTATTATTATTATTATTATTATTATTATTATTATTGACATTTTTCATGGAGTTTTCAGGCTTTTCGTACATTTTTTAAATAGTATTTAACGCTCGTTAATTACTGAGGCATCACAGGCAATGTACACTGATGATACATGAGATGAAATGATAAATTGGGAAACGATTTTTATTACAGAAAAGTAGCGCTTCAGACCGAGGTTTTAGGGCAACTCCCCGGCATTTGCCATTTATGAGGTCTGAGAAAAACCTGGAAAAAGCTCAGTCAGTGAGAATGGTCATGGTGGGAATCGAACATCAGACCTCCCGCTGACGAGTCCGCGCCTTATTGTCCTCGCCCACACGTGGCAATGGAAGTTCCCGTTGATGGGCCTGGAAGTTGTTCTTTATTCATTTTGATTTAAACATTAGATAACTATTAAAGCGACAGCCAAGCTAAATTTACTTTCCACCTAAATTCATCAAGTGTCATCAGAGTTAAACCTGTTGCGCTCTCCGTTGACTTTCCTGAGCGAGAGGGTGCTTATATGCATAGTTGTAGAGGGTGAGCAATGCTTGACGCAACCCCGGGACCGGCCCAGCGCTATGTCGGCGGAGGCAGGGGGTATATTTCCCCTCCGCTGCGCGAGACTTCAGTGTGAGTTGAAATCTTGCGTAAGTAGCACACCGCCGACACAGCAGCCAGCCTCGCCGGCCGGCCGCAAGCCGCAAAACCAGTTGCGTGAAAGATTGCTCACTTAAAACTGAAATAGTTCACACACCAGATGAAGAATATATACAAAAGAGAAAAAAAGTAAGAAAAGTTAATTTACCATGAGTAACACTCCGATTAATTCCAAGATTATTTTCTGAAATGCTAAGAAACGCCACAAAATGTAACTTAAGTTAGAGATTTTCTCGTAGCAATATTTAAGTTTACATATTTAACACAAAAGATACAAATAAACTATCCTTCTTAGCTTTCCACAGTATTGAGGCAAGGCTAAAACTTAACATTTAACATTTGCAACATGTTACGTTATACCTATCACTTATGACATTTAAGTTTCATTATAACAGAAGTTGATTGCAAAACTCTTGGGCTTTGGCGTGTGAATTTGAATTTATACGTGGGTAAACATTATTTTTAGACTTTTAGAATCTTTGGGGAATAAAACAGTTAAAATAATTCTAGCTAAGTATGGTGATTATTTATTAGGTATTGAGAGCATACTTTTCATTAAAAATATTTAATATTTGAGTTATTCATAATAAATAGTACACATTCAATGTTCTAAAATTATTGGAAATAATAATGAAACCTAACATGTAGGTTTAGACTTGGTATAACCCCCCCCCCCAATAAAGTCGGAAATACGTAATTCTTAAGCCTTTATGTAACAATGAATGATTTACAGTACAAATGTACTACTATAAAACTAAGAAGACCACACATAGGTAGGATAAATCACTGTCGCCAACCCAAAAGATCTAAAAAAAAAAAATCACAGTTTAGTTTCTAATGATCACCACCATTGACCAAAGCTTGTACTCGTTTTGTAAGGGAGGAAGAAGAGAAAGCAAACAAAGTGAATAAAGGAAAAGAGAAAATAAGAGAACTAAGCCGCGTGTAAAAGTAAACGTAGCCTTTATGGTCAGTGTCACAAGCACAGAGTTGTACCCGCATTAGTTGCTTGTGTGTGTGCAATCACAAGTAGAGAGGCGATCTAAAGTTATGCAGGTATGTATGGAGTATGTATTGTTTTACACATAGCCTTTGCGATAAGAGCGGATTAAGTCTCCTCCTAGAAACTGTAGTTAAACTATTTCAATATTGAAAGGGTACGTGACCAAAATGTGTCATATTAAAACAAATAATTTGCAGATTTAATATGTTACTTTACCTGTTTCAGTTAAAGTAGATGATAATAATTGAAGTAATATTTTGTTGAAATAAAACTGGCCTATATACAAGTTGACCAAATGGAATATGACGGTTTTCAGAACCTTTTTGTGGGACACTCATATAGCATTATAAAAATATTTTTTCAAAGAAACGTAGCAGAATGCAATTTATTAATTTGAATTTAGTTTTTAAAAATCGCATTTTTAAGTGTGCTCCATGACATTCGTGTAATCGGCTCGGGAAGTTTACCATAATTCGCTGCAATAAAACGTCATCAATGCTCTAATTTCACGAGTTATATCTTTTTTTAACTGCATGATGGTCCGTGGTCTGTCGAGTACACTTTACTTTTCAAGTATCCCCATAAAAAACAGTCTGAAGCCGTCAGATCGGACTGGCCAGGCAACATCAGTAAATCGAGAAATTATGCGTACAGGAAACAGGATCCGAGGAGTGTTCATTGTTTCACGAGCGGTGTGAGCTATGGCACCATCCTGCTGGAACTGGTTTTCATTAATATGATTCATCTGAAAGCCCAGTGTTGCCAACATTTCTGGCACATTAAATTCTACCCTAAGTCTTCTCTGTACTTAAGAGATTGACTTAGATTCAATAAATCGTGTGACAACAACGAATACACGTTTTTTAACCGTCCAATTAACAATACTCTTGATTACAAAATGGACAAAATAAATTGCATAGTTACATAGTAACCAATATCATAACTGTAATGCAAAGTCGCTAGAAACGGCAGCGTTCTGAAAACCGTCATATTTATGATTTTGAAAAAATAATTAATAATAATTAATTATTAATTAAGTGCGTTGTGCTACTTGTTCCTTGAAAAAAGTATTTTTATTTAATGCTATGCGAATGTCCCATGGGTTACCCTATTTTTGTTTTTCCCTCTATTCGTTTCGGAAACGTTTATTTGCTTGTTCCGTTCAACTCCTTTCAGATAAAAAGCTACCGTTATAAAGCACCAGAGTTCCAGTTACGACAATCAACTGTCTCTAGGTAACACGATGTGTCCTTTCCATTGACACAAAAAGTTGAGCTTGCTCAGTCGTGTTTATCACGCCAAATGCTTCAGTTTCTTTTCTATAGGAAAGTGAGATAAACGCTGCAACAAAAAAGATTTATTTGTAATTAGTATATCAAAAGAAATGCAAGTGCGTACGAAAGAATTTCAGCTGAATTTTTAAAAGTAACTTCTCCATTAGGAAGTGCAATTTTCAGATTGGTGATAAAAGTTCGAAAACTATTCGTTTTCATTAACAAGAAACTGAGACAAAAAAAAAAGTTATTGGTAAAAATCTTCCCGAAAGTCTTTTAACACGATTTGCCCCGCAAGTTGGTGTATCTCTCGGCAGTGCGTATAAAGCATTCAGCTGCAGTACTTTCATCCTTATAAAATTACTATGCTGGAAAAGTCGAATCAAAATATACACTAAGATGACAATCGAGGGGTGTTTAAAACATTTTCAAAAGGATTTCGCGTAGAGAACAGGCACGATTTCCCGCGGAGAGGTCGGTACAACATTCGCAAAATCAATTCAGTTGCGTAGTGCAGTGGTTTAAAGCTCTTTAAATTAGTTTTTCTCAATAAACAGATAGATAATTTTAAATATTTTAACAGAAATATAAAAATTTCCTAATATGATGTTTCACTTATATTTGCCAAATTTTCAGCATTTGTAACTGCTTAATAAGATTAAGCGCAAGTGACGGAAACAAGAAAATAAAATGGGTTAGCACGTGCCACCCAAAATTTCCGAATAAGCAAATCCTAAAGTGACTCTTTTGGATTATTTTTAAAGTATATCCATCAGTGTCTTCTAGCGATTTTCTTAGTCTTCAGTTATTTTTTGTTCAACAACTATTAAAAGAATAAAACGTCTTAATAATAATAAAATCAAGAATTAAAATAACAAACTAGAAATTGGTTTTCTGTTCTTTTAATTCCTTGTTTTATAAGCACTGGTTTTATTTTATAAAATCTAATGGTAAAGAAGTAGTTAGAGATAAGAGGTTTCTGAAACTTTAAATTGAAAGACATTATAAGCATGAGATGCTAATTTCACTGTATTTGAGTTCTAGTGACTAATAAGTGTCCTATTGTCGAAAAAATCTATTTGATCCAATAAAAAATTAAAAAAAAGAAACACCCAATGATTACCAAGTACATGATGTTCAAACAGAAGAAGAAAACAGTGAATTATATTTTCTAATAGTTAACTGTTCTTTTCAGAAATATCCTCTGTATTAAATTAGTACATGGCGTGCTATAAAATACTAAGACTGCAAAATATTTATTTTCAAACTTGAACTATTCTAGTTAAATATCTTTCATACTATTAATATAAGACAGGCTTTATAGCGCTATATCTGAGAGGACTAACAATATACGCGGGGTTAGAGCTAACAGCTCGATTTGGGCAAGACCCTACACTAATTATTTAGCTTTCATCATGTAAAAATAAAAAACCAAAAATAAGCCTTCTTAACAGCGTCAAGAGTTTTTCATATCATCCCATTTCCCTGCTTAACGCAATCAAAATAATAATTAAAACTTTCAGGAATAATAAAATAAAAATCAATTTGTTACTGTTAAAACCTCTTTGTGCAGTAAGTCATTTTATGAATATGGAATCTATGAGTGGCACATAAGTATATCATTGTGGTTTAAACTTACCAATTAGTGACAAAAATAAGACCCAAATACATTACAAATCTCTCTACAAATAAGAAAATCCGTCCCGACAAGAGCGAGTTAGCCTCAAGCCAACGCCACGGCAAGCCAGATAATGAAGGAGTACTGGTGGAGAAGGGGAAAAGAAAAGGAGCCATAGGTGGTGGATATTTGAATGCCTGTGGTAATACGAGGAAGCGTTCACAGCTGTGTATTCTCTGCAACAAAGAACTGCAACGATGGAAGCATATGTGCGTACCGGTTTTATTAAGAAAACACGGGAGATTTTACAGCAAAATTTGCTGGTGTCGGTGTTCCTGTAAACAGTATATCAGATTTGATGGAAAAAAGGCATCTGTTCTTACACCTGCTGTGTATCAAGCACGGGTATTCAGAAACCCTGTCTACACACAATGCAACAGATTCAATACCAGCTTTAGTGGGAGACCGGTTTCGCTTTTTAAAACAACAAATTAACTTATAGTTCGTGAACGGCAGAGGTTTGAGTAACCAGCAACAGGCAGATTTGAAATAGATATACAAATTGTATTGCAATATGTTTCTTCCTATAAGAGAATAATTATTAATGGCATCAGTATTAAACATGCTAGTCCTTACAAAATATAAGGATATTTGACACATTTTTTTAAACAACCACTCAAAATTTTTCAATAAATTATGAGCACATTTGAGTCATTTCAGTTTGTTCAGTATTTACCAATTTTCCACATTTCTTAACAAAATGTGACGTTTCAATATACTGTTATGCATTTAAACGCCAAGCTTCAGAGTGAATTCTTTTAAACATAAGAGGAAAAGGACTTATCAGACTGTTTTCTCTCATTCTAGTTATATAGAGGATAAGTTGCATCATGCGATATTGTTGGAGCAATGTGACTTATGGTATTAAAATAAGTCACTAGCAATAGTACCATAAATATAAATATTTTTCAATGTTATCGTTTGCCAATAAAAATCATATTCCAATTATGTAATGCTTTGTTTCTAAACAAAAAATAATCATTTTTAAAACATTATTATGTATCGTTATCTAAAAATGTTTTATTTTCACAATTTTTATTATATATGTCGCATAGTCCAATAGGCTGCTCCCAGGCTGTATTCTCTGGTTCTTGAAAGTCGATCTTTGAAAGTTTAAAATACAAAAATATATATTTATAATGGACCTACTTATTAAGTTGAAGAAGGGGGCGAGAAAGAGAAAGGTTGAGCTAAGTTAACACCCTCCCTTCGTACCTTCTCTCTGCTATGTTTCCTATTCTAAAATAATGACGGACCTTGTATTCCATTAACAACAAAACAATACTAGTGCAAAGTCGCTTAAG
Source organism: Metallyticus violacea (assembly GCA_030762175.1). Classification (NCBI taxonomy): domain Eukaryota; kingdom Metazoa; phylum Arthropoda; class Insecta; order Mantodea; family Metallyticidae; genus Metallyticus; species Metallyticus violacea. The sequence goes on from CM060834.1 coordinate 91,067,576, forward strand.
CAGCAAAGTAAATTTCCGCAGAAGGGGAAAGCTTGAACTAGAGATTACAGCTATATCTTGGTTCTTTAGTTCATGTCACTTAGAACAGCATGTGTGAACATTAACGTGTTATAGTTGGCTTGGCCTGCAATAATCATGAATTCAGTACTTTGAATATACATACAATAAATAAAGAAATATAGAAAACACCCTTAAGAGTAGCTATATATAAGGTTCGTTGAAAGACTATGAAGTGCATACAAATTGTTATGATTTTACGTGTACTTCACAATTTTTAACGAACTTGTGATTCTATTTTGAAGACTGCAACAATCGTTTTAAAAAAAATTAATAATAAAAATTAAAACTTAAAGGTGGCCCTCGATATATCTTGGGGGAAAAAATCTGGCACGTGAAGGATAAACCGTTAGGTCAAACTGATATAATGATATCACCAGTGTTTTCCATTTGTATTATTTTAAAAAAGCAGGCTGGAAGACTTCTAGCTACATAATTATTCCCGAAAGTTCTGTCTATTTAATAAAAAGGAATTACTTCACTTTCCCATAATGTTGAACAGAATTCAAGGAGGGAAAAGGGGCGGGGGGTCCTCTCTTGCGCAAATGCTAAGGCACCAGCAAAATCTCAGCAGTAGCGTCAGAAGAATGATGGGACACTTTTAGACTTGAGCCGCTAGTGCATGGAAAGACGGAGGCGACAACGAGGTACACGATACTGCATCCCCAACTAAATGATGGCCGAGCAATAGTAAGTAATGAGGGGGGTGGTTTGGAAGGACGCTTTCCACCACCAGAGATATGTGTCACTGGTCGTAGAGCTACTCACCCACACATACAGCTTTGTGATAATGAGCCCTAGCAACACAGAGCAGGTCGCTGGGATCACCCTCATGTATATGCATTGTGTCTACAGCGCGTTAGCTTCGTGGAAAGTATTCGCTTATCGCATTTGACTGTTAATTGACGGAATCTGTTGCACATTCTCTAATGCTCATGAACCTTCTGTCGCATTTGATATCTATGACAGTCATTTTTTTTTTTTTGTTTGTTTGCATAAGTAGAAGCAGCGTTCAGTTGTCATTACGGTTTAATAATAATCATAATATCCTATAACGAATATTGTGGGATGTCAGAGGTTAAACTTTAGTACATAGTTCTTAATCTCCGATACTTTACTTTCAGTACTTGAGCTGTGCTCCTGGCTCTTTGTGCCTACACCCCCAAAGGCGTTGGCTAGAAGTCACCGGAAGATCAGAATCTACGGGGTTCCTAATATGTTTCCAGATGCAAAGGGGCCGGTGAATGTCCCCTTTTCCATTACACCTCGCCCTGACTTTTTTGACCTACAGGGATGAAATGACATGAATTGGGAGAACAGAAACCCTGGGGAAAGTAAAGATGCTTTCCAGCATCCGCCTAAGCGACTAGGAGTAACCAAGGGACCAGTCCCAAAGGATCTGCACTCTCCGAATGACGAACATGTGCCAGTCATTTCGAAATATATTCCATCATCAAGCCTTATGTCATCAGCAGGGCATAAATAGTAATATGGATATAGTTTATGAACCGAACCTTGTTTGTTTCCAGCTTGATCAAACGGTTTTTTAAAGTCAAGAATTCCGAAAACGAAAATATCTTCATGCATGTGTAATGAAACCCGATAAAACAAAACAATAAAGCACTGAATCAAATTATAATTTATCACGTTTTGTTCAAGTGAGTGCCTACTAGTCTTTCAATGACTAATTTAGAAAAAAAGTAAAATAAAACTTGCAGTTTCTGTGAATTTGTTCTTTTGGTACATTTGTTCTCCTAGAACGTTTATCAGCTACTAACCAATTCACAACCTGGAACAGCGTATGTCGTTTTTTGGTGCATTTCCTTGTTACCCAATTCCTTTCCCTCTCCCATTTCCTATTCTATTCACCTGATGGTTCGAGATCTATTGAGCGATTCCTCGCCTATCAAAAACTCCACAACGCTATGACGTAGCTGTTCTGACAGGTAGGAAAGCTCTCAACTTCCGTCCGCACAGAGTCTTCTCTGGGACAGCTTGGATTATACTTCTTTAGGTATTTTATTCGAAAGTGTTAGGCCCGGAGGCTTCTTCGAAGGATAAGCCTTGTGACACAAGTAACATACATATTAAGTTTTATTGTAATACAGTAAAGTATAGATATCTATATTGGGGTAGTATTGTTGCATTCTGTAAACACACGCACATAGGGTGGAGCGGAAATCTGTCATAAATAAAGCTGGTAATGGAGTTTAATAAAGGGAACAAAAAACAGTCTGATGTTTCTCTATTTGTTAGTTTTTTCTAGAAAATAAATATTTTATCTCAAATCATTAGACAATGTCCCTTAGTGTTCTGCATGGTTAACTTATAAAATTTGCAACGCGCTAACAGATATTCAGTGTGTATTTATTTGCATACCCTTAATTCATAATTAGCGTTTATCACTTTTTTAAATCTTCGCTAACATCAGCACCGATAAACGTAGTGGTGAATGATGCCAAATCTAATTTAGTGAATTCAAATGATTCATATAGTGATCAGGTGAATTTGCATACTTCGGGTTATTAAAAATAACAAAGGACATTATTTGTTCTATTTGTTTATTCAGGTTATAAATGAAACTTGCGAATTCCGACGCATTAGTATATTAGAGCGATTAAAGACAACGCGTAATTCATTTTCCAGCCAAACACATTAAAGATCAAAATATTAGAAAAAATTATTTAGTTATATATGCATACGTGTGTGCGTACGTGCGTTTGTATGTGGCTCAAGGGAACTTCAATTTTTACGAGAAAGAGAGGTAATCACGGGTTCAATCCGATGAAATTTTCGGGGTAAAAATGCTAAAAATGACTTTCTTTTGTAGGAAAGTAAAGCCATAGGTTCCGTGCCGTACATTTACGGCAGGTAAAGCCCTGAAAGTAGGTGTTTCTGAGCAGGCTGATGACCTGAGACATTAAAGAGCGTCTGTAAATAAACTAAATTAACAACCATTGTTTTATCGATCTAATAGACATACCATCGCGTCGGTCATCAGATAATTGGATAATATATTCCAATAAATGTTTTCCAATTTGCATGCTGATCAGATTAAGTTGTAAAGAAGAATTAGCTTCTTATAAGAACGATACAGTTCATAAACACTGAGGGGGTAACAGCTTCAATCAGTTGTATTCATTTCGAATGTTTAATTTATCCAACAAAGTTCTCATTATCATTGCCGTTAAATGGGGACACGTCTGTACTTCATTCAGTTTCTCATTCTAACTTACGGTCGTTGAAAAAGAGAATTTGGGGCGGGCATCATTACAGTTTCGGCTATATTGTTAGTTGTATGATTTGTGTTTACAGCACGCATATAGCACGGGGTATCATGTCTCTATAATGGTAGCTACTAGTTGCCGTAAAATAATATGAGCCCCTTAGGCGGGTTTCCGACTGGTCTGTTCAACTCTTTCCTTTACAATTATGCAGACAGGCAGGCCGAGCGAGAGAGCTTTGTCTACCTTCCCCTTTCCAAACCTGCTGTCTTTCATTCCACCTTCCCTCTCTTCCATCTTTATACTATGTGGCGCATCCCAACTTTCTGCATTCACTTCCAAAACACTTCTCATCTTGGTCATATAATAAGAATGAGTAACAATATCAGAATAAGTATTTGGAATGTTTTAACATTGGTATTGAAAACTGACACAGTATTTAAATATAAATACGGAGGGTGCCAAAATGTATACACACTTCAAGCAAGAAAAACTGTGTTAATATACAAAACTGGATTTGCACAAACAGAAAATGATGAGCACTAATCATCTTAGACTTTTACAGTTACAACAGTTACTCGAAATGTCCACCATCGGCGTCGATACACTTCTGAGTATATTGAACTACTGATTGAGCAACGTTTGCGAAAGTGTCCTCAGCGATTGCAGCACGTGCGGTTTCAATTTCTTCCCGAAGTGTTGCCAGTGTAGCTGGTTTTGTACGTTATGCAACATCCTTAACAGTTCCCCATAGGTAGAAGTCCAACGGAGCTAGATCCGTAGAACGCGGTAGGAACTCAATCGGATCTTTTCGTCCTATCCAGTGCCTGAGAAATTGTAATCAAAGTACGCACATACATCTCGGTGGTAATGTGGTGGTGCACCCTACTGTTACAAACGGTACCATTATTCTCAAATTTGTCTGGAATGCGTGCAATTGTTACTCGCGTTGGCGGCTCTGTTCTGTAAAAACGTCTCCATTGCCTTTGAACTTCAACAGCATTCTCGGTTTTCCAATATCACTTCAAAATTGCTTTCCACTGTTTAAACGATAATTTGGCTGCATTTTGTTGTAGCAACGCTAGCATAACGTAATGTGAGTCACAACTGTTTACAGAGCATCATACGTCTATCTTGGCTTCATTTGTTAATTGTTGATTTACATTACTTAGCAACGCTAGCATAATGTATATGAGTCACATGTGCTTACAGAACATCATACTACACATTACTGTTGTTTTTCGATCCAACTTTGAAATATATTAAACAGATATCTACTGTGAAAGTGTGTATACATTTTTGGCACTCTTGTTATATAGTATTCACAACAGCAATAATTATAATTGTAACTAGTGTTGAATTTTCGTGCTTACTACTTATAATTATTTGGGACAAAATTTATTTTAAAAAAAGACAATTAAACAAACGACCGCACAGTGTTGCTTACATATGAAAAAAATCCTAAAAAAAAAAAATAGAAATAAAATAATAATAGAATAAAAGGAATGTCTTTTCATAAGATGTTTGAAGACATGTAAAGTATTTCTGTTACATTGAATCGCTTGTTTACCTTGCATTCATTGTTTTCGCTCCCCCCTTCCCCCTCCACAGTTAGGTTAGTTTCACTACAGTACGTTATGCGATAAAATAAAAACTAGTTTAGTAACATTCTAATGGTCCTATTTCTCATTTATCGTAAAAAGCCTCAGGTATTTAACTTTAAATCTATCATTTAAACACGAACAAATATTTCGTTAACACGTTCACTTCATTTTCGATCAATTTTCTCCGGAAGACTAAACCACAACATCGATACAGAGCACAAGTAACAACCTCAATATAAACCATTCATCAAAGAGTTACCAAAAATAAGAACAAAAAACATGCAATAAACATTACATGAGTACTAAGAAATTTGGCCAAAGGCTAGAAAGGACACTAGAGCAGCTCTGTTTCCTTTTTGGTGGGAAATAGCTGACCCATGTCGATTTAATGTTATTCTTTGTATTGCTCATTGCTAATAAGGGACAAATGTGCAACATCTAAGGATAAATCAAAAGTAGAAAAGTAATAGCTGTTAAGCTCATCATTGATTGGATATTGACACATTGAAGGGGATGTGTATCTATAATTCATGAAGCGCACAATGCAGTGTATCTCATTCCCCCACAGAGTCCAGAAAGATCTCTCGTTTTATTACTGAATAAGATAAATACGGGATATCAGTTCAAATTGTGAAGGCTTGGTGAAGATGGCGAGAAAATGGCTGAAGACACAATGTGGTCAATTACAAAGTGTTTATTCCGTTTAGATCCATTTTATTGAGAAAAAAAAATTGAAACAATCCGATTTCTGAGTTCCTAAAGATATCTTTAGTTGTGTATACTTTGGATTTAATTAGATAGATAGTAGCCGTTGTTACATCACGAAGCATGCGCGCCTCTCATCTAGGAGGTTTTGATTATCTAGTTATATAGGGCAGAGAGAGATATAAGCATGGACTCCAATAATTTTGTCCAGGAATCTCTAATCTTAGGTCTGGTGAACGCGGATTATATATTCGTTATGAGCAACTACTTGTTTTAGGTAATCCAGAACTCATAAAATGTGCACTTGCTGCATTTAGTTGACACCCGACAGTTTTAGTTATACCATCTTGCACTAAATGAGAATGAAGAAATTGCTGCAACTTATGAAGGAAATTCTGCCAGCACGTTCTGCAAACATGGATATGGACATATCCATGGACATATTATCCGGTCATGTCTGTCGGTCCTGGTGGTGCAGTGGTTCAATCCCGGCCAGGATCGATGGATATTTTTGGGTGTAAAAATTCTATTCGGAAAGGAAGTAAAGCCGTAGGTCCCGTGTCGTCATTTACGGCACGATAAAGAACCTCAAGCCTGAAAGAAGAGGCCTCTGAGTAAAATTTGTTGGCCGTTTCAAGCCCTGAATTGAACGCTGATGACCTGAGATGTTAAAGAGCGTCCGTAAATGAACCAAATCAACAAAAATGTCTACCCACACATTACCTCAGGGGTATCTGGTTACAATCTTACATTTTCATTTGGCTATATTTGCATATAAGACAATGTTTGTTTACCGTGCCAACAGTGTGAATGCTTCGACGCTGGAGCCTCCAGCTTATGAAGGGCTTGCAAATGGTAGACACGTTCTTTCAATGTAAAACGTAATACTTTCCACACTGTGATAAGAGGTATGTTCAACTCACTGACACCACTAGTGGATGCTTGAGGATGACGTTCAACTGGTTCTTGAAATTGTGGCATGGTCTCCTTTGATGTGGATGGTCTTCCTGGAGGTTCATCACCTCTGACACTTTCTGCTTGCTTAAAGACATTCACTAATATCCGAATGTTCGCTCTATGAATCCAGTTATCGAAATTGACAAATAAAACTTCTGTAACTAACTAATAGGTCACTTATCAATTTGGTTGCTAGCAATGGCTACGCGTTCTATTTTGTAATTTTTTTTTATGGTGTTTAACGCCCGTTTTTACTACTAGGGCACCACAGACTGGGAAAGGATATTTTTTAAGGAAGGAAATGTTCCAGGGCTATGTTTAGGGTACCTTCCCGGCATTTGCCATTTATGAGCACTGAAGAAAATCTGGAAAAAAAAAACCCCTCAGTCAGGGCGAACGATCCTGGTGGGATTCGAACCCCAGAACTCCCGCTCACGAGTCCGCGCCTTAACCACTTCGGCCACCCGTTCTATTTTGATAGTGCTTTACGAGAAAGTATAAACCGCTGAAAGTACCAGTTTGAAAAGCGGGGTTCAGATCGAAAGCTTTATTTTAACTCTCAATGTAATGAATTTTGCGGCAAAGGAGAAAAAGGTTCAGAGCTCATAGGCTAATTCCACCATTTAAATTTTAATGCTAATTCTATTTTAATTACTTATTCTTCTCGTTGTAAACGTGTTGTGTGCAAAATAAGCTGTTTCCGCTGCAAATTTTCTTCTTTTAATCTTCTTACATGAAATTAGCAGGGTTAGCAATTTAAGAAGTTCTGTTCTCCTCCTCCTCCTTCCCGAGTCGAAAGATCTTCGGATTACCTAGGAAACGTTAGCAAGAGATCATAACCTATTCATTAGAGTATGTATAAAACAGGGTAATTTGCACTTTATATATATATATATATATATATATATATATATTTCTCCTGAGAGGACAATAATATTCTCGGGTTCATAAAAATTTTAGACCATAAATATAATATTCATATTTATATTCATATTCATATTCATATATATTCATATTTATTTTAAAATATCCAATCATTAGACCTGTAGTGATTACCTTTCTTTTACTTTTTTTAATTTAATAAAAGATTTTCATAGAGGAAACAGATTGCAGTGTAAAGATTACTGAGTATGGCAGTATTAACTGCAAGAAAACGTAAGCCATATAAAGCTATTTGGTGTCTGGCATGGTCAGGGAACTTTTTTCACAAGTTGAAATCTGCGGTAACGCGGCTCCGACGTTTTTCTTATCCCAGTCTGGATGACTGTGGTTTGCCCTGAAGGTTAACATTTTTGTCTGCTGCAGTTTAGTCTATTTAATCGTTTCCCATTATTTGAGTTAGAACATTATTTCATATTCTAACGCTTAAAATACTTATGATGTATAAATAATGCCTTTTGAAGGGCATATTTTTTGACTTGCTTTTCTCTTTAACAGCGCTATGCCTAAGATACAGAAAATTTTTGCCAATAACAGTTAGCCTTTTTGTTCAAATAATTTAAGCTAATTCTCTGTCCAACTATCATGGTATAATGAGTGTTATAATCCACGAAAAGCATAAATTTTGACGAAATAAAAATTCCTGAAAATTCTTAAATACTGTTATTACAATTAATTACAATTAAATGTTATTAAACGGTTCAGAGATAATTTTATTTTTGCCACATGTTTTGTTTTACACTAAGTTTAAAGATTTTTTGACTGAGTGCTTAAATCTAATGCCCCAATCTCTACACATTTTCGTAATTTAAAGTCACTACAATGCACAAATGGACATTTCCCCCTCATTCACACATTTTCCGAACACCCTATATAAAAGAGAATTGTAAAGTTCAACAGCATTCTCTGGCTGAATATACTTATATTTTAAATAACGTTTCAAAGAACTTTTAACAAAAGTTACCTTTATGTAATAATTTTCGTTGGATCTCCAATTTTACATGTAGTAATTCCGTCACACGACGTTTATCATGTAGGACATCTGGAGTATAGGAAATGTGTGGTTCTGCTTTGTGTTTTATAAAAATACATTGTACCAAATTGTTTCTAAAGCTCCATAGGAGATTTGATTTGTAAAAACTGCAATTATCACAAAATAATAACATTAATAATATTTAAAACTGATTTACAATAGCAAAATTCATAAACACGACGATAATAATACACTGAAATACATAGAACAGTAAAGAGAGAGAGAGAGAGAGAGAGAGAGAGAGAGAGAGAGAGGAACTAGAAAGTAAAAATCTTAACAGATTTACGAAAATGAAACATTTTAATACCAAAATAATGACATAGTCTCTTAAATAATAACTGATTAACAAATTATGGTATGGTTTTAAAAACACACATTTCTAAATCTTAGAAAAATGTGTGCAGTTATAATTATTTCCTTGAGTGTGTGTGTGTATGTGTATGTGTGTTTTGGTTCATTGCAAAAAATTATTCGAAAACGGACATATTTCTATAACTGAAGGCTTTACTTTCAGATTTACAAATGTAAAAAAAAAAAAGTGAAGTACGTCAAGTCCAAACTTTGTGTGCTGGAAATGCTGGTTGGATCTGTGCCAAAACTACATACGTGTAAAATCTGGTCCTTTAATCAGCGCAACAACATACTAAGTTACACATCACGAAGAAGTGAAAGAAGTTACGAACTAGTTAGACACTAGGAAATCAATAACAGAACGGAGACGCGAAAAGAGAAGCAAAAAAAAAAAAAAAGTAAATGAACGTTATCACAAAGGAATATCAAGTGAAACTGGAGAACGAAACATTTATAAAGTGACAAACTGTTTCACGTTAAGTCCTGATGATTATTTCGAAGATTCATAAATCAATGGATACTTTCAGTTGCTCAGCTATACCCGCATAAAGAAGGCTATGTAGAAGATTGTGACATGTACAAAATGAAGTATCGAGCTGTTATTAAGTTCTTCACAAAAGGACTTACTCCAAATGAAATTAAACAGCGATTGGACTGTGTATGGGGAAGCATCCCCCTCATATTCTACCGTAAAAAATTGGCCAAACTTTTTTTGAATGGGTGGAGAAAGCATTGAAGACGTACAGGTCGCCTTGGAGGTCTTCACTTCTGAAAGCATCGCTAGAATGGAAGGAGAAATTAAGCAAGACCGGCGGCTCAAAGTTAACAAATAGCAGCAAGGTTGGGCCTTTCTAAAACAACAGTCCTTCGAATTATTTATGGACATTTAAACATGAATAAGGTTAGTGCAAGATGGGTGCCTAGACTTCTTTCCTCAATCCAAAAGCAACAACGAGTCATCTGTTGTCAGACATATTTGGAGCTCTGCCGTGGCAACAAGAGAGAAGTTACGCAAACCATTGTTACACGAGATGAAACTACGGTCCTCTACTATGATACCCTGTCCAAAAGAGAATCAATGGAGTGGCGTAAACCTGGCGAAGCACCGCCTCTAATGGCCAAGGTCACTCAGTCAACCAATAAGATCATAGCCACAATCTTTTGGGACTGTGAAGGAATACTCTTCATTGACTTCAAGGAGAGAAACACCAGAGTAAATGGGGATTACTATGCTGACCTACTGCACAGACTACGTGCTTCCATCAAAGAGAAAAGGCGAGGAAAGCTCAGTGGTGGTTTGCGCCTTCTTCACGACAATGCTCCTGTGCACACAGATCTTGTTGCAAAGGAAGCTGTGCATAAATGTGGCTTCAAGGAGATCGACCACCCACTTTACATACTAAATCTATCTCACAGTGACTATTTCCTCATCCCAAGACTCAAGAAGGACCTTCAAGGAAGGGAATTTAAGTGTGACGAAGAAGTGATGAATGCTGTTCATCCCATTTTGCACAAAGTCACTTTGGGTGAAATTTGAAATTTTGGTGCCAATGAATTGTAGGTACGTAGTTCTTCTACATTACAACACACACATATAGGGGAAAAAACCACATGCAGTCCATAAAAATTAGCACAGAAAAAATAGTGTCTCAGAGAAACACAATCAGAGTTCATCTACAATGAGAATATAGTAAAAAATTGAGCTGATAAAGTTGCATCATTGTTGTTTGACTTTTGTTTCCACCACTTGTACCCATACGTTCGAAATTAGCAATTTTTTTTTTTTTGATACGTGCCTCGTCCACAAAATAATACCATTATTCGCCTCATTCATGTTATAGTTCATAAAAACAACATATTTCAGTCAGTAAAACTGACTTTTCCCATCAGAGGTCATAGTTAAATGAAATGTGACAAAAATATCTATTTGATAAATAAAAAGATGCTGGAATTCGCGATTAGAAAGAGCACATTAGAAGATGCCGCATGAAACCATCTCCCTTCGATATCAAGATGTTCCCAAGATGTGTTTAAATCATGGTCTTCATTTCTTAATAAAGAATACAGAAAGTCATGTCCAATAAGAGAAATACGAGAAATTGTAGCTGACAAAACCTCTTCTAGAACTATAACCAGTCAATAACCTACAATGGCTCTTGGGAGTCCCACGTTGTTGTTGACAAAATGTGCCGTACACAGACTGCCCCTTCCTATTCAAGTTTAATTTCACTTTCCAAGGCAAAATATGATGACCTACAATGCGTGAAGAGATTCTGTTCCGAAAATGCTCAGCTCTATTTGTTAAGGTTACTTGTAGTAGACAATGAATAATGTTTATAATTTCCTCAGCAATTATGTACGTAATTTGTTACATTCCATGATATAGTGGACTTTAATTGTTTTTATTGCGGATACTTTGACTTTTATTGTTAATTAACATCAACAAATAACACTTGGCACTAATTTCAAAAGAGGGATCTGTTAAAAACTACCTTAAAATTATTTTAGAAAAAAAATAGTTCTATATTTCTAATGTACTTGTTTTTGTAGCATTTTTAAACTTCCAATTCTCAATACTCGTGTAATAAGTAAAACGTGAACCTTGATTGTTTTTTTCTTTGTGCCCTTCAAATATATCCGCGATGAAAAGCATCTATATCTGTAAGAGCGTTTGTTACTCTCTCTGTGGCTTGTAGTTTTCGAAACAAGTTTCCAGTGTCTCATTCCCATTTTTTCCCCCGAAACTCAACCACGTGAAATATTTTCTGCCAGTAATTAGGAATTCTATTAGCACAAATCTTAAGCATGTGTTTCTACCACACATCCGAAGCAGATTCACGAAAAGTGTTTCATAGTTGGTAGCAATAAATGCGACATTCGTTTCCTTCCAGTGTTCTTAACAAACGAAAGTTCTGCTGCTACAGAATTCACTTTATGCTAAAAGGTGGGCTCGTCACAAAAAGCACGAAAGGGTCTTAGGAACCAGTTACGGGCTACACCTAGAAGTTGGAAAAACAGAGGCGCGGGGTTGTGGTAAACTAAGATTAATTAGTCAATTCCTTCATATTATAAATCAGGATCTCGCCTTGCTATATGTCTACACTACACTCCTACCCACCCCTTTCTTCCTCCCCTCTCAGGCCATCCGGTTCTATTATAGACAATCTCTCTGCTTGTTCTCACCTTTTATCCTGCCTTAGCTGGAAGTGTTTCCCCCAGTCCAGCAATTTCCTATTTGTATAACAATATCATTTACTTGCATCATTTTCTGCATATAAAGACCTTCACTTTAAAAAATCGTTTATCTTCCTATATGATTAACAAATGCAATTAATAATTATACATCCCTCTCCTCAAAGCACATGGCATCGCCTTACACTAGCAATTACACCTAAACATCTCCCTTGACATGCAAAAAGTCAGTGTACAATTAGCAGAAAACTAATTGCAGCTTTTCTTGCAAAGAAATGGTGTCTCAGATTATGTTATATAGATGAACCTTGCAAAGAAACCGTTTCAGATGGATTAAACCGATTTCAATTAAACGCTATAGCAAGATTCTAAATTAATGGCAATAATAAATTACCTAAAATGCATGATAATTGTATAAACAATTGATAAAAAAATAACTATGTTGCTCGAGGCGAGAGAGCATCTTGTTTGTGCTAGAATCAGAAACTCCATCCCACGAGATCAAAATGATAGCACCACTGTATCAGGTAACTCCTCAATTGTTCTCAGCGGGCTGGCTTGATCCCGTCCCGGAGTTTCGATACACCGGTTCATATCTTCAAATCAGTTCAGATAGATCAACACAGAATTGGGAGTCGCGGCAGTTAAGTCCTACCGTACACAGAACACCAGAGGACGCGAAAGATCTTGCGAATAATAAATTATCATACATAATCAGATCTAATCATCGCGTGATTATTAACACAGCTGATATCCCCTCCCAGTCCTGTTGAGCACGAGTCACAAAATGGCGGAACTAAACCCAGAGATATTGTTGTCATGAAGCGTGGGCAACGACACCAAAGCGATCAATAGTCAATTAACGATACGTCGCTATAAAATATGGCGATCAGCAACTAACCTGCTTCATAATTGTCGACCAACCTGTCACCACCGACCAAAACGCTTCAAAAATTGGCGCCTAACGTGGGACTGCCATAGACAAAACAGCTTCAATGATTTAGTAACGTAAAAATCACTAAGGACAGTTAACACGTTTGTATTGTATTAATAGGAGTGAGCGTTTCATTTTATTTCTGGTTATGGGATAAGATCAGGAGATCAGATCAAAAGCAGCCTGGTTTGTACAAAGAGAGAATACGTACATTTTAACAATCCAAAACGATCTACTGCTCTGAAGATATTGTCACATTAGCAAACACTCTTTATGAATGTAGCTGTGTGTTACGGTAAGACAAATTTTGTATAAATAAAATACAAAAATAATATGAACCGCCAATCATCATTTTCAGCATAGAATATGTTTTGTTGTATTAGAAAAATACAAATGATCACCTTTTACTTCTATATATAATATAATTCTTTTTATTTTACTTTCAATTATTTCCCCCTGTTTAATATTGTAATAAATAGTATACTTCCTATAAGCTTTTTGTGTGTATTGCCTTGACTTGGCCCCGAGATGGAGGTGTTTCTATGAATATTACCATCTCTTTCTATCTTCTGCTCAGCAAATAGAGGCTTGGACTGAATCATTGTTATTATGTAATACTAAATGCAAATATTTTAATATATATTAGAAAAACGGGATGGTTCAGAAAGTAACGCTTGAGATTCGTATTTGGAAGGTACGGGTTCAACTCCCTTTGTGCCGGCCACTCTAACCTTCTTGGTATCCCCTGATCACTTAAGCGAATGCTGAGATTTCATTCCGCAAAATTTCCGCTCGTCCATTTCATATTTCATTCCACTGGTTCTGTTACAAAGACGAAAGTGCCAGGGAGAGTGGGCTGGCGTTATATTATGGCGTTTCCCACTTAAGCACCGTTTGTGCTTGGGCGTCTGGAATGAAAGCGAACCTTCTGAGGGGGTCGAATGTTCGGGCTATTAGTTCTTTCAGCCCCGGAAAATTCTATCTGGAAACATGTTAAGGGCGCCATATGCGTCCGCGCAGTCACTGACCATAGATTCTAGTCACCCAGCATCGCCTTCACATCATCTCACGGAGGTGTCCCCATCGGGGGCATAGCCACAAAGGGCAAACCTTGAGTAAGGCTAAGTACCGAAAATATCCAAGTTAACCCCTAAAAACCTTCGCAAAATATGAAAGAAAAGAAATATAAAGAAAGTACAGTAAAACGTGTATTTGGACATCCCTGTACGTTACATCTTTTCTTAAACCGGACAAATTTCTATGCTTTAACATGACCAGTACATCCTCTATGTTGGACATCCCTGAAAACTGGAAATTGTACACCCTTATGGTCACAACTAGGGCAATTTTTCTTTTTTATCTCTAAATATTTAAATGGGTCATTAGCAAATACACAGTACGTAACATCAAAAGAATGTGTTTTTCCTAACTGGCTTTCTACTACCTGTTCGAGCTTGATTGACATCTGTCTCTTTTGCAATGGATCATTAAGCCCAATGGTGCAGATTGACTTTTATTCCCTGCTGAGCTTCCTCATTTCTTCACAAATATAAAATTGCTACGTATTTACCAAAATAGGTACATAACTGTACGTAACTGTAAATTTACTGAAGCAATAAATAAAAATAAGCAGAGTGGTCCTTAGTTACTGTTGAGGTGATAAATGCAACAGTTTACTTTTATTCAGTGTGCTGTTTTAATATGAGTAGGCGAGTAGCTTTTATTTTACTTCTATCGAACTTAATATGCAATGCCTATGTCATTTCTTTTAAATGATGTAGAAATATACAATGAAAACCTACATACCTTTGTCATGAACACCTCGTTAAATTGGACAATTTTTTGTTGAACCATACGTGTCCGGGTTAGAGAGGTTTCACTGTATATTATATAACTGAGAATTACATTGGTTACTATACTTGCCTCCTAAACCCAAGATCGCGGGTTCGAACCCGGCCAGCACCGATGGATTTTTTCGGGCGTAAAAATCCTAAGTATGGCTTCCTTCGGAAGGGAAGTAAAGCCGTGGGTTCCGTATTGCATATTTACGGCACGAAAAAGAACCTCAAGCCTGAAAGAGAGGCCTCTGAGCAAAATTTGTCGGCCGTTTCACGCCCTGAGTTGAGTGGGACGCTGATGACCTGAGTTGTTAAAGAGCGTCCATAAATAAATCAATCAAAAAAAAAAAATCTTATAGTATGAAGGACATCTGCTTGAAATATTTCATTTGAAGCACTAAGAATAATATATGAATCTTTGCTTGTAGCCAACGAAAAATAATGCAAATAGATATAAAGAGAAGATTTTTAAACGAATGTCATCCACATTTAATGAAGTTACAGCTTTCCCAACACATTTCAGTACACTAAGTTTGGAACATTTCTGATTGGTTAAAGCAAATGTACGTACTACATATAATGTTTAGCTAAATGTTTGCATTTATTTAGTAGTTTCATTAACCTGAAAGAAAATTTAGTAATAAAAGCAAATTGTTTCTCCTTGATCATATTAATTTTAAAGAAACATATAGGTAGATATTACAAAGAAAGACAGAAACAAAGGAATGCAATTACAGTAGCCACAAGGATTGTTAAGGCACTAAGGGGCTTAGGCCCATATCTAGGATTGATGCTGCAATCCTAGACATGGCTTACGCTCCCAAGTGTTTCCACATCCGCCATATTTGCCGGATTTAGCTCCCAGCGATTACTTTTTGTTCATTTTACAGAAGGAATGAAAAGCTTTGAAATAATTACTGTATAAAATGCCTTTATTTTCTTTGAAGAAAAAAAATATTTAAAAAAATAAATAATTTATATAACAAATGGGGGGCACTTTCTGCACAAGAGAGAATAAATAAATTGACAAAAAATAGATTAGGTTTTATTTGGCTACTTTTAAATATTATTTTTGGGTTGTAAGTTATTACTAATAAATCAATAATTTGTAATATTTCTTAGGCTTTCATGGTCAGTGTTATAATAAAATAGTTAAAATCTTACGGGCTGTTTTGCCGTGATCCACTACCATAGCTTTCACCAACTTCTGCGGTTGGCATCAACAGTGCATGATGACCAGGCAAGCAGGTAGGCAGATACACAGAGAAGGATCAATACTGTCGTCTTCATCGTCCACTGATGATGCCATTCGAAGTAGTTGGTTAAAGCTATGGTAGCAATTTAAACCATGGGCCATGGCAAAACAGTACGGAAGATTTTAACTGTTTTAATTAACTGAATAATTTGTTTTTATAGTTTATAGGTGTAAATTTATGAGACGAACTAGTTAAAATGCAAACATTATGATTTTTAAAATTGTAAACATGTTTTCATAATTTAAGAACTAAGAGTTAAATCTGTGCTGAAGCAAATAGTTTCATTGTTGTAATTTAGAGCAGACCAGAATGCGAGCAAGAACAACTCTGAACAAAGCCATCTCTTTCCTTTGCTCTCCTCCCTAGCGCTTAGGTGAGCACGTGTAATGAATCAGTACTTAATGAATCGAAAATTGATTTGGTGTTTCATGAAATCTCCTAGTACCACATGATTGTAAACAATGTTCAATTTTTTTTCAGGCAAGGCTTTTTAAATAAAACACGTGGGATTAGATAATGCAAATTAACGACGACGGGTACCAGTGTGTTTGTATTTCAGCTGCTGCATATATAATTTGCTCCGTTGCTTTATATGTCTTCTTTCCTGCATGCAACTTTTAAGCTATCGAGAATGCAATGGGAGGCCATTTTGCACGCTATCTTTTTCCTCCGCTCGCTGAGTTATTTATCTTAATAGATGGTAGAAGATAACGTTGCTTGCAGTGGCCATGGCAGCTGACACGAGAGACTTCTTGACATTTTTACAGGATTACGACGTAGTGACAAAGACATTTGCATCCTGGCGTACCATTAGCGATCGTCAATAAGCGGTCTGTTTAACTCTCAACTCTGTCCGAAGACTAGCTTTGCGTCTGTATCTTCGCAAGCAAGTGCCCATATCTTTCTATTTATTTTAACAAACATTGGGAAGATAGTTAAAAAGTTTTCTATAGAAGAATTTAGCTTTCATGAATTGACTCACGCCATCTTAAGAGACATGGTGCAGTTTAGAACGATATCTTTAGAAGCATCATTGTTAGCAAGAATGCACTAATAATTAATTAACGTAAGATGCCACACCACTGATTATATCACAAAGGTAGAGAGGAATGCTCTCTTATTTGCATTCTTCTGACAATATGCTGATGGAGACGAGCAACAAAACCGAGTCGATACCTCGCAAATTTCAATAAGAGCATTCCTTCATAAGAATTTTACACATTCAGATAGTATTATTTATTCAAGTGCTTGGTTTCAGCCCCTGGCTCTAACCCAGGCATGAAAATCTGACATGATATTTATTTATTTTGTGAACATTACACATTTCCCAACTAAAATCTTCACTTAATCAGATACATTTCTTACAATTATAAGACAAGGAAAAAATAAAACGAAATAAAAACAGAACACATTGTAGTAAATATGACAACAAAGTTACAAAAAACAATAGAACAAAAACAAAAACAAATAATTGGTAACGTTGGCACATGATAAGTTAATCGATGTATATTTTGTAATAAATGGTCTCAGGATAAAGCGAAAGTATACATTCATATTGAATATATTAATAGTTAAATGACGTAATTTGTGATATAACTTTTGCATTCTAAGCACATGAGAATATTTACACGCATGAGTATTAACCCTTGTAATAAAAAAGATATTAATAAATTTGTTTGGTGTGACATTTGCAACATAAAAGAATATTGATTGTCTTCGGTTTGAATCATCTACCTGTTGTGTAATAGTTTGTAAAGGAAAAGTAACAAGTGACATTAAACTTTGGTACAGAAATAATTGAAGTAAAATATCATAATAAATTAAATTAGGAAAAAACAAACTCTTTTGAAAATGCATACTTTAGAAATTTGCGTTGAATACCATTAACACCTTAAAATAGTACATCTACCATACAATACTATACCCCTTATTATTACTCAATTCAAACAACTTCATGCCATAAAACTAAATTGCTAAAACCGCCCCCCCAAAAAAAAATTAATAGTGTTTAACGCTCGTTTTAACTACTGCGGCACCACAGGCAGTGAACACGGATGAAATAATTAATTGGAAAAGGATTTTTTTAAGGAAGAGTTCCAGGACTGAGGAAAACCTGCAAAAAACCTCAATCAGGGAAGACGGTCCTGGTGGGAGACGAACTCCAGGCCTTCCGCATGAGGTCTGGACCTTAACAACCTCGGCCACCCGTGACAGTACAACCAAAGATTATTTACTTATTAATCACCCATATGCATTTATTTTAAACTCTATACAAATATTCTCCTAAATTCCCCCAAAATTTTCCTTATTACATCTCAGATCATATACGAAATCAATTTACTTTGATCAACCGACTCCTCCACTCTCTTGTTTCAGGATATTCAAACAAGATGTGATCGATACATCGTTATCGTTAATCCTATACATTGGACATATATTCTGTTCCAAATTTCTTTCAACCTCCTTAAGTCTCCATATTCTAATTGAACCATGCTATCCACTACCCCTCTTCCTTATAACATTTATCAATATATTATTCATACAATTCTCTTTTAATTCTCGAAATAGCAGCAAGGAAAATTTTGTCTCTCATATCCGCATACAAAATTTGTCTGTCTATGTACTCGAATCAGGCCCTAATTATCTTCCAAGATCCACCTGGCAAACTATCCCTTTCTAACCAACCCTCCTCCATCCTATTCCGTGTCAATTCATTCCCTTCTTTCCCTATCCACCTAGCTTCCCTTAAATAAGATTCCCTGAATTTAAAAAAAAAATCTTTCAAAATTTGACCATATGGCACTGTTGTACTTTAAACCAATATTTTAATACTCTCTCCATCATCCATCACCTTTCCCATTTCTAACAGGTCAGCAGTTTTGGTTGTATTTACTGAAATACAAATTCAGTTGATAAAATGTAATAAACCCTCATTTGTAGAAAAATGAGTTAGTCATAACACTATGAACAGAAAACATTACCGAGGTACGGTAAAATTTGTTGGTTACCTTTAGAACATCTCCAAGAGCTAAGTAGAATCTGTAACAGTAAACATGAATGGGTTGTATTAGAAGTTTTCAAATTCCCAAAGAAGGTTGCAAAACAAAAGAGAAAACATCTGAGCTCCAGTGACAGTCCCTGCTTTTCAGATACCTAAAGTTTGTTTTACATGTAATTACGGTGTTTACTGATAAAACCATTTCTAATTCCTTAAGGTTGAGTTTGAAACTAGAGGAATAAGCATTTTAATGATACGAATGTGAACTAGGACTTTTCTGATGGTCTCCAAAATGTTCATATTTATGTATGCGAAGAAAACAAGACATTTCATAGTCAATAGAGAATGTGTTCTATCTCAGAGAAAATTTCTATTCAAATAATGCATATGATATTCTATGTCAGAGGTTTTAACCCGAGGGCATTAGAAGTACTTACTAATCAGATCCTAAACTAATTAACCATTTTCTTGAAATATTAGTAACGTACCTAAAGAAATGCCACAAACGAAAACGATGGACAGAATTCACAAGGACCGGGCTGTATACACCAATTCCTTTTGTTGCATGATGGAAAATATTCAGAAGAGCAATCTGTGAGGCAGCTTCTGTACCAATTCTTAACGAATGTAATGGTAGAGAGTTTCACATTATGAACTTTCAACAATTAATATTTGTGTATTTTAAAGTACCTAATAGCTAAAGTATTTATTTATACAGTGGACTGTTTGTGGGATACTTAAAAAAGCATTTCAAGCATTTTAAAATAACATAAGCCTTAAAGAATTAAAAAATGTGTACCAGTAATAAGAAATTGAGATTTTTTTTTAAATATTCTTGTACACTTAAGTCCATTAGATTTTTAGACTACTTTTTATATATAAACACAGAGTTGAATAAATTTGCTTTTATGTACGATTTTTAAAGACAAGGATAATATTCATTTTTAAAACAAAAATCGTTTAAGCACTATACATATCTATTATATAAAGGATGGCTCACATAAAACCGGTCTCCCGCTGTCTTGGTTTGATGCACGTTTGAGGTTTGCATGGATGTCCCGGATTTTGCGGGACATCCAATATTAAACTGAAATGGCATCTTACAGTTTTATCTCTTTCAATTAAGGCAATAATTGTGAAGTAACTGCAAAAGTAAATAATTCTTACCATATCCCCTTAATGTGGTATTATTTATTTCTTGCTTTAACAATAAAACTGCTTAGTTTAAAAGGTTACATAACTACGGAACCAATAGTACTTTGTAGTGTGTGAAAATGAAAGTATCACAAGACACTTCGATAGCTGAAACAGTGATTCGTGAAAAGGCGGGTGAACAATACATAGAGATGTAAAAATAAAAATAAAAAAACTTAACATGAAATAGGACATAAGCTTTCAAAGTAGAGCTACCCGAGATTCATAACAAAATGCAGCCAACATCTGATCAAGCCACAGTTACCTTCCGAAGAGAATACGAACTGAACGTCAAGGTAAAGTCTGCTGCATTCTGAAATCCAGCTGCAATCTTAAGTATTACTGGTATTAGTAACGCTCATTTTCCACTGCATTAAAAGAAAAGACAGCGTTCAGCAACGGACAGCTCTCTGACTCATGGTAAAGGGTTGAAGGTCTAAAGGTCTCATTAAAGATGACCAGGCCTTGACCAGCTTGGGAGCTCAGGAAGACTGTCTTGGAATCTCGTTATCTTGCTGAAAACAGAATGGCAGCCTTCCACTACATTCCTCTACCTTAACAAGTGGGTTGCTATACAAAGCATCCTGTTACAATTTCTGACCGAAACGCATGGCACGTTGTTCAGAAAACTAAACAATTTTAGCTTTCTGAACATTTTTTTTCTACTTTGTATGATGCACAAAAAGACCCTCAAGTCTAAAACGAATTTCGAGAGAATGTTTTAGAAAGAAAACGGTGCATTTTTCTCTTAGGATGTTCATTTATTTATAAGAGCACACTTATATGTCAAAATTAGTAGTTTATCTACAGTGAAAATATGAGCATACTTTATGCCCTTTCATAATCTAAATGGACAAACTTAAAATAATAAGTTCAATGTTGTTAATTTACATCTGTAATCACATTTATTGCTTACTTTGGTCATTTGCTTAGTTTCTTTGGTCATAAAGAGTGTTTCCTAACGTAACAATGTCTGCAAGGTCGTCTGAAAAAACGAATACACTGATGGGGAATTAAAATGGCTTGAGTGCCCTAGTGTATCATTGTAAAGTGTGCTGAATTCTAAAAGGTTTACTTCTAAAGTAGTTTAAAAAATATTTGTGGTATTTACGAAAGACTTCGGTGATTCATTTAAGCCTTTAGATAACCAAAGAAACCAGTTAGTTTATATGTTCTTTCAATTAACTCATGTAGCAATGCATATATATATATATATATATATATATATATTATAGTACCCTCGTTCCGCCACGCAATCCCAGTTTGTATATGTTAGTAGAAACGAGCTTACTTTCAGTGCACGCGATTCCCGCTAAGACTGCAGTTGAAATTGCCACTGATGCGAAATTGAGCTTGCTCAGTCGTGTTTATCAGTTGCTTTTAGGAAATACGTGTTAGACTTTCGACTGTGTATTGTGGGGCATGCTGAGAGTGAGATTACGCAGAACAAAACACGTTTATTTATGACTGTTATGTGCAAAAGTAATAGCACAAGAAGAGAATTTCGTGTTTCATTTCCAGAAGTAAAATAACCATTAGGTAATATAATTTGAGGAATCCACAGATTTGACCAAAAAAGAAACTTTATGAAATAGGCTATACATTGGAAATCTCACCTCCAAAGTCTTTAACACGATTAGCAAATTGGTATATCTGTCGACAGTGCGTATAAAGCCACTCAGCTACTTCATCTTCATTTATATAAAAGTGCCGCTGCATTTGAAGAAAAAAAAAACGTGTAGCTCTGATATGAAATATCCAGGAGGCTGTTTACAACATTCGGAGTATAAAATGCGCCGAGTGTCTCAATATATTTTAAAAATAAATCAGATGTGTCTCGCGGAGGAGGTCAGGCACTTCGAGCATCTATTATGACGGTGGGAACATATTGTTTACTATTAATAAAAAAAGGTTTCGAGTTCCGAGAGCGCGACATGATTTCCCTCGGCAGTTGGCGAGGTCATTACGGTGTAGCTTTCTACCAGCAATATTCAATGTCCAATTGCGCAGGGAAATGAGGACATGGGAAGGGAAAGGAAACAATCTCCCAAGAACAGTAGCCTACCCACATCCTTGTTTGTGTGTTAAATGCCACAGTCACTATTCTTTGTTACAGAAGGTTTTAAGACATTAAACAACACAAAAATGCTCCTATACCTCGATGTAAAAATTAGTTTAGGGCTATATTAGTTTGGACTATATTATTATTTTGCACATTCTAGGTGGTAAGACTATTTAATAGTCTACTGCGCATATTTGAGTAGCTTTGTTTCGATTGGGGATTTCTTTCATTCCATTTTAGAATTACTACTGAATGTATCTCACCTTTAGGTTGGTTAACAACGTTTAAGTATATTTTCTTCTAGCTTTATATTCATAGTATAACACTTGCTCTCATGCATGTTGTAGAACTTTTATAAGGAAATATATATGCTAATTTATTTATATAGTTTTTCGATAGAATGGAGAAATGTTGGCAGCAGTGCTTACATTTCATAGAAAACTTACATCTGGAAACATCTAGAACATGTTCTTTAAAGATGTAGGAAGCTCAGATATGACGTACAAATATAAGGTTGTCATTATGCCCAGTTCTGAATGGACTGTTAACGGAAACGGAGAGGTCTGCAGATATTTGTATTTATTTATCTATGAAAGTAAGAAGTTGGTGTCGCAGCACTTTACGAGCTAATAAGTTTAAATTAATACTTCATCAAACAAGTTCTGAGTACATGTATTCAAGGCTTGCCAAGTGGCACTATCATGTTCCTCCAACTACTTTGGTTTCCATATCATTCTTCTGGTTATATTTACTGAGCAAGTTACAAGCATATGAAACACCGCCTTTCTACTATCGTATAATTTAAAGATACAGCAAAAGATTAAGGGGGGATCATTTAAGTCGTTCTTAACCTCAAAGGAATAAGAAAATTACTGAAAAAAATTACTTTAAAACTTCAAAATGCAACTATTTATGTCCGCATGTATTTAAATCGTGCATACAGCTATTTAAATACAAAAGTATTAAATGTTTTTTGTGAAGACAACCCGTTAATGTTTTACAATTGCCAAAATTTCGTGGCTAAACATGCTAGAGTGCATCGCTATAAAATGTCTAAGAAACAAGACAAGGAAACTAAAAGATATAAAATTAAAAAAAAATGCTTAGTATATTATTTTAAATCTTTCTTTTCAGCCCCTCTCCCTTCTCAATATTAACGTTTCGCAATTGTCTTAGGACAACACCACCATTCATCATCGTATTTGTAATCATTTTCACGTATTGGGTTCTATAGCCCATTGCGTTTCCAAAAACCATCTCTGCCTGAGCCCACACACATTCTACATTCCAGTTGGTTTATATTAAAATGTACTTTGGAATAGTATTATCCATTAGCTCTAAATCAGCTAGCCTCTCACTTTTAAAATTTACCATTATATTATTTATATTTTTAAAATTAAAAAAAAATAATTTCTATTGTTTGGACTGTTTCTTCATCTTCCACTTTAAAGAGTTCAAATCTCTGTTCCACATAAACAAGTAGAAATCTCGATTGTTTTACATAATTTTATTATTTTTTTGTTTCTTTTCTAGCTTGATTTTTTCAATTTATATTAATAGTGTCATTAATTTATTTCATTTTATGAATAATTTATTTATTATGTGTCTTAAGTTAGCGAAATAATACATTAGATGAATTACCGCAAGCATAAATTAGCCCGGAATCCGTCAGGGCCAACATTTCCATGTCAGCTCAAAACTGCGCAAGAAACTCTTTAAGCAATTTCCTTTATCGAAAAATCAGCCCTTGGTAGCAAAGCATGGTGGTTAACAATGTGATGTCTGGTTTGGTGATGGCTATGATATCATACATGTATAATGTAAATGCATAAAATAAATCATTTTGGATTTTCCAAACGATGGTGACTTTTTCTGCTGGGCAGTAGCTGAGAAGGTTTCTAAAATGAAAACAGAAGCTACAGAAACAAAGAAACTGCATCATTTTGAAAAGAATAAAACACATTTCCCAATAAGCAACGTAGTCTGCTTTGCGTGATCTGAGAAAATAACAAAACTTAAGAAAGAAGTTCTGTACGGTTTCGGAAATATTTGCTGCTATGAGCGCTTACATAAAGAGTGATGAAGAAAGAATGGAATTTTTGCATTTTTTATTGATTTATTTATGGACGCTCTTTAACATCTCAGGTCATCAGCGTCCCATTCAAACCAGGGCGTGAAACGGCCGACAAATTTTGCTCAGAGGCCTCTCTTTCAGGCTTGAGGTTCTTTTTCGTGCCGTAAATGTACGACACGGGACTCACGGCTTTACTTCCCTTCCGAAGGAAGCCATACTTAGAATTTTTACGCCCAAAAAATCCATCGGTCATGGCCGGGTTCGAACCCGCGATCTTGGGTTTAGGAGGCAAGTATGATAACCACTACACCACTAGGATCGACGAATGTTTGCATAATTGGTGTCGACAAGCTATAACGGTGATGATCCCATTAAAATGCTGTTTTTTTCAGATGTGTAGTAATGCCTTCATTGTTCATCATTGATCACAAATAGACGCATAAAATTGGTGGGATCTCTCTGAAAATGGACCAAACTTTTCTGAGAGAAAGTTACATTTTTATTAACATATGCTCAAGAGCCAATAATCACAGCACTACAATGAAAATAAAATTATCATGCACAATTCCTTGAAGAAAATGTGCCGCATTCACCCGAAAATCACTAAAGATGCAGAAAGTTTAGTCATATTTAATCTGCAATTCTCCAGTATCGCACTTTTATTTTTCAATAATTTTGACACATTTTTCGCCATGCACAGTGATGTTCACTTTCCGCATTCTTTAATTTTGTTGTCCAATTCGAAATTTTTTAAAATAAAGGAGCATATTCCTATGAAAATTTATTGCTTTCAAGGTTTAATTACTGTACGAGTTTCGTTGTTTTTCAATTTCGAAAACACCAATCAAGTATTCGTTTCCATTGCTCACCTCTTCGCCAAATGGAATGTTACTAAACAAAACCGTGCTGGGACTACCGTTGTGGATAACACCAAGAACTGTTCAGTTCAGAAAGGTGTACAGGACCTACGAGAGATGTTCATTTCTGCATTTGGTGTCGCCAAATACGAGAGGGACCAGAAACTAAGGTTACAAGGCCGATATTCCTGGAGTTTCGTCCGTTACAGGGAAAGTTAGTAGTGTGTGGTAGTTCTAATACTGCGGTTGGCAACTGAGTTTCAGCCACCCGTCACCTACAGCGCTAGTTGTAGGTAAACACAAATGACGACGTTTGGAAAACTGGTCTCGAGAAAAAATCCGCTCCGTTATTCGATATCTGTGGGCGAAATATGTAACCGGGGCTGAAATTCACCGGCAGCTGGTAGAGGTCTACGGAGAGACTGTAGTGTCTCGTCAGCATGTCGCAGAATGTGTCGAAAGTTTGCAGTGGGCGGAGAAAACGTCACCGACGAGGATCGCAGTGACCGACCTAGCACGGCATCAACAGATTTGAACACAGTTCGCGTGGGGGAGCTGATTCAGGACAACAGGAGAATCACGTTACGGCATATGACGGTAGAAACGGGAATGTCGTTCGGGAGCGTTCGTCACATTGTTCACGATATTCTGTAATACCGGAAAGATTGTTCCCGAATAGTTCCCACGAAATCTGTCCAACCAACACAAGGAGACGTTTGTTGAAGCAGTTTCGCTGGGACATCATCGACCATCCTCCCTACAGCCCGGGCCTCACTCCAAGCGACTTTCATCTTTTTCCTCACTTGAAAGAGCACCTAGGAGGCCAACGATTCGCTTCAGACGAGGAGGTGAAACTCCCGACAACGGGGCTGAACACGCAAGGACAGGATTTTATCAGGAGAGAATATTCAAACTCATCCCACGAAGCGACAAGTGCCTAAACAGATACGGAAACTATGTCGAAAAATAATCTAATATATGTACTGTCAGTTAGCTGTATTTACACGTTTCACTGCAGGTTTTGTAACCTTAGTTTCTGATCACCCTTCGTAAGTACAAATATTTCAAGTAATAGAATATTAAGGACTAATTTACCTTCCAGAATTCACAAACATGAAACAAACATCTAGAGGTGCTACCATTTTCTTAGCAGGACATCAGAAGCATTTAAAGAATCAAAACTAAAACGAAAACTATGGTATATGTCTAATTTTTGGTTTCAGAAACACTTTTCCTACAACGAATAGACAGAAATGAAGGCGTTAGAAGTGTTGAAAAGACATGTTTAGAGACCGAAAAGCAGCAATGCTTTGAATGAGTAGATAGCGTCCTGTGTACTGACGTAATACCACCCCTATTTTCTACGCTAGGCAATGCACATGCCTCTTTAAACACAGCGTTTCTCTGAACCCTTTCAATTATAAACATTCATTTTGAAAATGGCGCACGAATTGAAAAGTGATGTGAATCATTCTGAAAGCTACGCCATGAACATAATATATCCAATTTATATAACTTTCATGTGACCTCCATGAGTGGAAAGAGTCAGTCCATCCACCCTCTTCTTTCTTCTCTTTCGGCTCGCAGCTTCAACCTTTTTCACCTGCTGTAGTTCGCGAAACAATCAGAAGTTCGCTTTGCGCAGCCTGTAAATCAAGAGACGCCTCCCTTCTCCCCCCCCCCCCAACAACCCGGGTCAACGTTCTCAAAGATCAAGGCTCCAGGCTTAAGATATCTAGCCCGACTGGGTCTTCGTCGTCGAAAAGTAGACCTTTGACAATATTATTCCGGTCCAGGGAAGAGAATTGTTGAAGTAACTAAAAGAATTCAGAAGAAAAAAAAAAACAGGGTTGAAAAACAGCCTGGCTACAATTGTAATAAAATTTAATGATAGTCGTTTCCCTTTATTGCTATATATAATGTAACAACCCATGTATGACGCTTCTCAATAACTTTATTCTGCATGTATATACTTTAAACAGATGCCATGGTATGTTCAGCGAAATTGTATCGGGTCTTAATATTAGTTGAGACAATTATTGTCTAGCATTGATCCTAGGCCCACTCAGAAATAATATTTATACATAATATAATCACCAAAAGGGTCATAGACACATGGTTTACATGTGTTGTTACAAGAATAAGAAAAAAGGTTGAAAATAACGAGCATTGTAACCTTTTTGGCTAAGAGGGTCTCTTTGTAATGTTACTTCAGGTCAACTAGAACTTGGAAAACGACCGGATATCGAACAAAACGCGATCTCAGGAATTTGGAAAGGACGAGTGATTCTTTTGTTAACATTGCAGGGAAAGCTCAGGCAATAAATATCCAGATGGAATCATAAAACCTCTGTTACAGCCCTCTTTTAAAAAAATTAATGTCAAGAGTCCAAGACTTAAAATTAAGCTTTGGGTGGACCCGAAGAGCAATTTACGTGACATTCAAAAAGCCATGCTGAATATATTTATAGCGCCTAGACCGACGTACAGGCGAATTAATAAAAGTAGTTGCAATGGAATATAGAACACTTAACACTTGCTACTTGTTTGTTATTTGTTTGTCACTTGTTTGTAGGTGCCGAAATGGGTGGGAGAAGTGTAATAAAAAGCGAAAGTGTTAATAAGTGGTGAAAACTGGAACTACAAGTGTTATATTTTGTTTATCATCTCCTTTCCCTGTGATAGTGCATCACAAAACCGTTCAGCTAATAAATTGAACTTGTAGCTGAGGAAGAAACATTATTATATTGCGGTACTGAATGGAGGTTCGACCAATCACCCCTGAGATACTAATCCATTTATAAAATTTTATCACCCCCTTATCCAAACTCAACCCAGCAAACAAAAATAAACGATGCACGAAATACCGCGGCATAGTCCCAAATATTCTTTTGTTTGCTTTTCTAGATTTTCATAAAATGTGACATCTTGGAACCTTCAGTTGTTATTTATTTCTTAAACACTAAGGATGTCCATTTTGGATTTTAACAGAGTCGTTAGATTTCACATTTTCTGTATTGCGATTGTGTGGTAAGCCGCATTAAAGTATGCACAAGCCCAAATCTAAGGCGAAGTACAGTAAGGTAACACAGCACAAGTAACTTGTCCCAATAACAATCTTAATCCCAGGATTTTTCTGTGATTGCAAAGCAAATATGGTCACCGTATGCTGTTACTCGACGATGTAATTATAATAATATATTATTTACTTAGATAATGACAAAGGAAAATATTCTTGGAATCAAAAATGTTAAAATTACTTATACTTGATTTTTTTAATGGTGTTAAACGCCCGTTTTTACTACTGAGGCACCACAGGCGGTGGACACTGATGATACATGAGATGAAATGATAAATTGGAAAGGAAGGAAACGTTCCAGGCCTAAGTTTGGGGTACTTTCCCGGCATTTGTCATTTATGAGGACTGCGGAAAACCTGAAAAAAAAAACTGTTAGGAAGAACGGTCCTGGTGGGATTCGAACCCCAGACCTCCCACTCACGAGTTCGCGCCTTAACGACCTCGGCTACCCGTGGCGGTTTACTTGATTTCGAGCTAAAGAAACCTATCGTTAAAACCTTATACATGTACACAGAGTCATGCAGAGTTTGGACCTATGCCCTCTACTGATATTCTAGCTTTGTAATTAATGCTGGAGTATTCTGGTTAATCTATTCCTGAAAAAGGGAAAGTTATCTCAATGTTTATCATGTGGCGTATTTCCCTCCTTTTACATTTGCTTAGTATACAAGCTACATATTTAACTTCAGGTTAAATAGTCTAAATATCCGGGCAAGATTTATACAACTAGAACTAAAACTGAATTCAAAGTAGGACGAATTTGTTTTCGCTGCCTACGTCACTCACACACGCTAGTACCCTTGGAGCTTATCTGTCATACTACAGTCGACTAGCCCAGTGGTTAATTTGCAGTGAATAAAGCACTGTGCCAAAGTAAACTTCAACATATTTGGGAGACAGCCCTTTTACTTTACTTAATGTGCACATATTTTCTTAATCCGTGCAATTGTGAAGCTACAGAACGTTTCATAAATGTTTTAACTCTTCTGAATCAAAATAATTATATTCAGATTGAGGAAAAATTGTTTATTTTAAAATTTGTGGTTAAAACTGCAAAGGAAAATGAAAAATGCTGATAATCTACACATTATTATTTAAAAATATTTTAGTTAATGTCTTATATGCATTGAAATGCATTAGTTTTTAAACCGGTCATTTATTACATGAGAGGTTTGACTGCATATTTTGGTTATTAGTTATGCAAAACTCACTAGTAACTAATTCATTTTTATTCCTTAGAGTTCCTAATTACGCATTTGCCTCTTAGTACTATATGTTTTTGTTTTATTATCTTTTAACATAAAGGTTCACTAGGGCTCATCGGTTAGGGATTATTTAATTTGACTGAAAAAGATATCAAAGGGCAAAAAAAAAAAAAAAAATAGTCGATACCTGAACCTTCCAAATTTGAATATTTTCTCTCTTTATCTCTTTTATTTGTTTTATTTACGGACGCTCTTTAACATCACAAATCATCAGCGTCCCATTCAATTCAGGGCGTGAAACGGCCGACTAATTTTGCTCAGAGGCCTCTTCTTTCAGGCTTGAGGTTCTTTTTCGTGCCGTAAATGTACGACACGGGACCCACGGCTTTACTTTCCTTCCGAAGGAAGTCATACTTAGGATCTTTACGCCCGAAAAAATCCATCGATCCTGGCCGGAATCGAACCAGCGATCTTGGGTTTAGGAGGCAAGTATGGTTACCACTACACCACCAGAATTGACATCTTTGATCTTGAAGCTACCATTTGAATTTTATTTTTCAAGATTATGAACACACTTTTCAAAAATCTATTTATGTTTAAAATGCATGTTGTAAAAAATGTATCTTTAGAATAGGAAGAAATTTTACGGAAAATATTTCTCATGCTATTGATTGACATACAATAATCTTCTGTTATAAATATAGAGTGATCCATTTGGGTATGGATAATATTATACATTACGGTAAATACTAATAGTATAATAGGAGACATTTCTGGCTGGTAATATTTTGCTTAAAAGATGGGAGTTTCCATACATGGCAAGAATGAAAATCAACAATGCATAAAGACAAACGAAAATCGTGGATGAAATGGCGCTACAAATCAACAGCGAGCTCATTGCGTTCTTTTATATGCTAAATTTGAGACTGTTAAACATTTCGACGCGATAATGGTGCGTATCATGTTGTAGCATCGAACATTTTTAGAAGTGCTTTTGTCTTATAAAACATGCAGGAGGTTGCAGGTGAAACCCAGCACAGAAGCAGCTATATTTGAAGCCATGATAAGAAGCCATACGAAAAGTTAAAGACGACTATCAGCAGAGATGAATGTACCATATACGTTCTGTCAGCGTGTTGTTCGAAAGTACCTGAAACTATACATATCACTTGCAACGTCTACAAACCTTACGCAATGAGGATCATTTAACTCATTTCTGCCAACGGATTGAAAATGATGACGGCTTCTTAAACAAACGTCTATTTACAAACATGTCAGCGGGAGAGTAAACACTCACAACTGCATTGTTTGGACAAGGGAAAATCCACATGTCTCGTACGAACTTGAAAGATCAAGTCCAAAAGTTAAGGCGTGGAGTGACCCAATAAAGTGTATGGAACATGATTTACATTGCCCGAATTGCATTACTGTTATGAATTTTGTAGAGTGAACAGCATTTTGAGACATCTGCAATCTTTGAATATTGTATACACAAAGTTTGAAAATATAAAATTCAGTAGTAAATATTTCACAGTGTTTCCTTTTTACCCATATCCAAACGGAGCACCCTGTATCTAGAATGACACTAAACTAAGAATGCGATATGGTTTAGAATACGACTTCACGCTTAGTATTTATTAAAAGATTGAAAAGTGATGATAATATCCAGTCATAAGGTCTAGATCTCGTCAGAAAACCTATTAGTTATTACCTGCAAAGTAAGACCTCCAGAATTGGTAAACAATTTGCATTTGCTGTAAAATATAACTTAATTTAGAGTAACATATTATTGTTAGAGAATAAAAAATCATGTTACCAGATTATTATTGTCTTCTTACTGTAAAGTATGCAGGAACAGATGTACTTTGTAACCATATCAAGAAATCTTTGAATAAAGTTCTTCCTTACCATTATAAAATTTAGATGAACTTCTACAAGCATGCTACTAACGCACCCGTAATAACGGAATGAAATGAATTACTTACAAGATTCCCAAACGTGTTCCTAAGCTGAAAGGAAAGGGTGATGCAATTGTATCGCAAGATGGCGAATGATAATCCCGCACAAGGTAAGGATTATTGTAATGATAGATAACTCAGAATAACTTACTCGGACTGGATGCTTAGCCCAGCTCTCTATAAGTTACGCGTGTCACTGGCTCAGAGGGAGAGTAAGTTATTCTTCTTTGTACAATGTGTTTGCCGCAAGTAGACTTTGAGTAAACCACACCCTTGTTCGACTTGCGTTTAGTTTGTGAATCTTCCTTGACGTAGGCTCTTGCATATGCGAAATAAATTAAGAGTTTGCACATGATCAGAGACCATCATTTTGTACAAAATGTGAATTCTTCCACTGATATTCAGGAAATCATTTTTGATTTGTTTATTTAAGGACGCTCTTTAACATCTCAGGTCATCAGCGTCCCATTCTATTTAGGGCGTGAAACGGCCGACAAATTTTGCTCAGAGGCCTCTCTTTCAGGCTTGAGGTTCTTTTTCGTGCCGTAAATGTACGACACGGGACCCACGGCTTTACTTCCCTTCAGAAGGAAGCCATACTTAGGATTTTTACGCCCGAAAAAATCCATCGATCCTGGCCGGGTTCGAACCGCGATCTTGGGTTTAGTAGGCAAAAATGGTAACCACTACACCATCAGGATCGACTCAGGAAATCAGTATAGC
This sequence comes from Metallyticus violacea, assembly GCA_030762175.1. Taxonomy (NCBI): domain Eukaryota; kingdom Metazoa; phylum Arthropoda; class Insecta; order Mantodea; family Metallyticidae; genus Metallyticus; species Metallyticus violacea. The sequence continues at coordinate 91,099,816 of CM060834.1, forward strand.
GAAAACGTAGTAGAAGTAATAGAACATGGAAATAATATGTTCTGATGTTAATGTCCACTTTCAACACACTCTGTGACATGAACTAGTTAAATTTGTGTCTGTTATTAGGCCCTGCTAGAACTTACGCGTTTTATTTAAATTTAAAATTGATTATGTATATATGTATATAAGGTGCACGTAAAAAGAATCATTTCATTTCTACTTTTAAAAGTAGAAATGATTCTTGACACTTAGTAGTTTTAAAGTGGAAATGAATACGTTCAGACGCTTCATACTTGGAGCTATGGATCAATAGCAGATCTACGTGATGATATGACGTATGTTAATGTAAGCCAAATATTGGCAGAAATTTCATTTTGAGCATGCTGAACCACCACACGAACTATACCCTGGTGTACATACCTTAGTGAGAGTGGTAAAGCGTTCTGAGAAATACAGACGATATACTTAACACATTCCACGAAACAAACAAAAAAGCGGAATGAAGAGATCTCATAATAGATAATAATGCTGCATAATTTTGTCTTGGAGAAATTAACATGAGATAATACTAAAATATAATACAACTTTTCTCAAAAATAGTGTCTAACTTACATTATTAGTTGAAATCTCAAGAGGTAGTATAAACTGAAAAAATAAAGGAGACATTTGTGTTCGTGAAAAATATCCAGATATTAAATTCAATTCAATTCAAATAGAACGTGTGATTTCCTATCCCATCGATACCTCTCCACACCCTTAAAACACTAATTCTGAGGAAATGGGGTATTTATCAGGGAAGAGGGTAACATGTTTAAACTTTAAACTGTAGGAAAAAATAATAATGTCATGTCCTGAGGTTTAAAAAGCATCTAAAACAGGATATCCATTTTGATGACTTCCTACGTGTCATGCAGCTAAAATATCAGTATAGTTCTAATATATAGTTCTTCAATTTAGTTCGTATAATTACTGATAATCACAAGTTATATCGTTTTTAAACTGTGTACAATAACAGTCTTTCTGTTGCTTCTCTAAAGTGTACAATTCCTAATAAATAAGTTTATATACTCAGGGACTTAAGGGAGAAACATCCTGAGATATACAATAATAAATTGTTAAAATCTTGGTCTGTACAGAATGTAACAAAATTACTGACACAAATTTTGAGCCCAGTTTCACATACTAAAACAAGAAAAAACGTTACATAAAATTATGTACGGAAATGTTTGGGTTGTAAGTTATTATTGAAAGACGACTTTCAAAGCATTTGAAGTACAAACTTGAGTTTGTTACAAATAATACCTAACATTTTCAGACAGTGGAGTGGTGTTATTGCTTCAAGTCATTCTGCTGACATATTCCTAGATGGCGTTGTGTTGTCAAGGATACTGCTTTACATTATTCTTTTCTTATCAGTGGGGATACCTAAAAGCTCTAGTTTACACAACACATAACTGTCCAAAATGTTTCAACATACCACGAATACGTCACACCCTTTAAAGACTCCATTTGAAAGATCTCTTCATTTGAAAGGTCCGTTGCGTTTTAGGTGTTCTTAAAGATAAGAGAGGACAAATGTAAAAGGTCTATCGCCATATTGGGTACGTAAGCGGAGTAACTTGTGTAATTAGACGTAACAAATTTAGGTTGTTGAATTATATCTGGAAATGCACTGAAAGAATTTTTCTGGCATTTACGGACTATTATTGCTATACAATTTTTCGTTTTCTTTTTTATTTTTATGTAAAAAAATCTCCCCCTGGATGTTTGTCCGTTACACTATGTATATTAGTATTATATTTCAGGATCAGTGTGTCGGTCCTGGTGGTGTAGTGGTAACCATACTTGCCTTCTAAACCCAAGGTCGCGGGTTCAAACCCGGTCAGGATCGATGAACTTTTTCGGGCATAAAACTCCTAAGTATGACTTCCTTCGGCAGGGAAGTAAAGCCGTGGGTCCCGTGTCGTACATTTACGGCACGAAAAAGAACCTCAAACCTGAAAGAGAGGCCTCTGAGAAAAATTTGTCGGCCGTTTCACGCCCTGACTTGAATGGGACGCTGATGACCTGAGATGTTAAAGAGCGTCCGTAAATAAACCTAATCAATATATATAATGTTGTTTAACGGCCGTTTTTACTACCAGTAAAAAAACATTCTTTGTTAGTTTCTCTTTATGCGTAACAAAGAATTTCTTTGGATATTGATTCTACCACAAACATGGAAAGTCGAGAAATAGAAACTAATCTCGTGGTGTTGTTTTGTTGCATTATGACGAAAATTTCACAAGAGCACACAACGGCGAATAAACTGCAACTTTCTTATCGGAGGTTATTTTGTAATTTTCTGCATAGATTGCATCTCTTAATCGCAAATTATCACATCTCTTAGTTACTGAAAAAAGATTTACAAAGCATTGTTTTAATTCCCACCGATATTTCTTTATTGTTTCTTTTAAGATAAACTATCTAAGTGATTTTTTAATAGTGTGTAACGCTCGTTTTTACTACTGAGGCACCACCGGTTTTGGACACTGGTGATACATGAAATGAAATGGTAAATCGGGAAAGGATTTAGTTTAGGGTACCTCCCCGGCATTTGTCATTTATGAGGACTGAGGAAAACCTGGAAAAAACCTCAATCAGGGAGGACGGACCTGGTGAGAATTAAAATCCAGACCTCCCGCTCACAAATATTCGCCTTCACCCGTGGCGGGGTCTCTAAGTGGAGTATGTGTTTCATAAGTGATTGGGAGATCCATAATAAAACATAACAGTTTGAATAAACTAGTTTATCTTTAATTTCAAAAAGTCATACAAACATTAAGATTAATATATCTACAGACTGATGACCTATTTCGATATTGATGAATAATGAAAGTCACTAAATAACGTATTTTCTTTATACTTAAAGCTTTATTAATCATACTAATCTTTCTAAATTTCCTCCAAATGCAGTACTAGTTTTGTTGAATATTCTTTAATCTTTTTGAGAGCGTGATAAGGACGAAAAATTATCGCAAAGTTGCCTTAGCATCAACCATACAGTGTAGCTGTCACTGAACTTTGCCTAACGTTCCGATGTACACAACAGCAGTTCAGGTTATACTGATATATTGTTTTAAAGGAACGATGCATATTAACAGCTTAACTCTAAAGATTTGGGCACTTTCCATTCATTCTTCTGAAAAGCGAATATTTCAATATGAACAGATTGTAAAGTACTATGTCCTCCTGAGCAAATCAGTATCATTTTGGAGAAATTTTGTAGAATATTTCATTTGAAGATCGGGTAATGTCTGAAAGAGACAATATTTTTGTTAAAACACTAACGTTCACGATTAAAACAAAAAATTCAAATGTATTGTGCGTGGAAGTTAAGGCTAGAGTATTGTTTCTGAGATGGAAAACAAATTGAAATATATATACACTTACTTAAGAGCCAATATCATATACTAACCCAAACAACTCAGCCTAAGATTACCCATTTCAGCTCACTTTACCACACGAATCTCAGTATTAACTAATTGCTTAGGTCATATTCTATACAGTCGCTTCGAAAACATCAATTCATTGGAACAAATATGTAGTCTGTCTGTCTCGTTGGGTGCGTTAAACAATCGAAAAAAAGACATATAATTTCTAACGCATAATTGTTATTAGTAATTAGTAATTAGTAAATTATTGTTAATAAAAGTAATGTACATTCGCCAACAGAGATACAGGATCTGCTCTTTGCGAACAATCTCCTGACACGTTCTTTAACAAGTGTAGGATTAAAACGATCTCTTGAAGCTACACGCACATTTTGTAGAGATTGGGGTACAAACATAAGCAAAACTAAATCTAAGATTATAGTGATGAAAAAAGTTTTCAAATTGGAAAAATAGAAGAAATGGTGGAGGGAGGGCACAGAAATTGAAATTGTCAAGATAATTTAATATTTAGGCGTTAGAATGGGAAATGAAGCGATCAAAAAAGAAAAGCATTAGCACATGGAATGGTGGCCATGAGTGTAATCAGATCTTGTGTAAATAAAATACCAAATATGCAAGTAAAATGAATGGAAAGTGGAGAGGAGAATATGTGTGGAATAGAAATTTGGAGGACCAGATGGGAGATGGAAAGCGATTGACTTGTAGACTTGCCCTAGGTTTACCTAGAGCTTCACCTAACTAGGTTGCCCTAATGGAGCTAGGAAGATTGGGCTATAAAAGCAAAGTAATAGAAAGAGTGTTGAAATATTGGTATAGAATAGGCAGACTAGAGGAGGAGAATATCATCAATCAGTGTTTGCTAGCACTAGGAAAAATTAAGGGGAGAGAAACTTGGATATCTAAAATCCAAAATATTCTACAAGAAGTGGGCATGGGATTAATAAGGCATGAGGGGGGAAATAATGGGAAAAGTATTTTGGAAAGAGATGAAAACAAGAATTGAGGATATTGAAAAACAGGAAACAAGGACTAATTTAATGTAAAAAAAAACTGAAATTATATAGCACACTAAATATTTGTGGGGAAGAGAAAGATATATTAAAAGCTGCGATAAGGTGGGAAGAGAAGGATTGGCATAGTTTAGAACAGAAGTTATATATTTAAGTGGGATAAGATATGTTAAGGGGACATGTCCTACCAGATAGTACTTGACATTGTATACTAGAATGTAAGAAAACCAAGTTTTGGGGGAACAGTTTCTATTACGAAAGCGGGAAAACTTACCAGATGAAATAAGAGGCAGAAGAAATTTAAATCTAAAATAAGGCGAAATTTTTAAGAAGCTTGAAAATAATACGCAATGCGAGACAAAAATGTTTATGAAAGTTGGGCAATTCAAAGGGGAACTACAATGTTGACAATACACTATTTAGGAGTGAATAAATATCCCCATTACATACTCAACTTGGTGTTAAGGGATACGGAAGGAATATAACTCCATAAAATTAGGGTAATTAATTGGGAAATTTAAATGTTTTAATAATAAGTTTGCTGTATTGAGAACATATAAATAATGCATAATTGAGTGTGGTATATTGTGTAATTTTTTGAGATATATTTGTAACAAACTTCAATTTCAATAGAATAAATGAACCCAAGTCTTCTGGATAATCCAGTTGGAAAATACTGATGAGCCGAAGACAGGCTCAGTAATCATTTAAATAAGCAAAGCTAAATGATAATTTACTAAAAATGTGTAATTTTAACTTATATAAACTATAAAGTTATGAAACAAATTATAAAGATGGGGAAAAATGTAAATTTAATTGTAATGTATTTGCTGAAATAAAATTCATTTATTGTTCGTACTATACATAACTATTATGCTTTCCCTAATCATGCGACATCATACCATTTTGTTTGCAGGAAAATTTGCTATTCTGTAAAAAAAAAAAGTCCAGCTAGCGTGAACATCTAACACATTTTCATTCCTCAGAAATCAACCATATTAATACAAAATTTTTCACGAAACCGCAGGGTGATACAATTTCTGTTGTTCTGCCTTCTTATACATACGTGTTATCAGTGTTTTCCTCAGGGGCCCGGAGTTTTTCCCATGAGCGAGTCCCCACTCGTGGCAGCAAGCCTGCTTGCTTACTTTTTGACCTTGCTGCCTGTCGCAGTAGTAGGAGAGCTGCTCCCGGGTGTGTCTTGTGTTGTTCGTTTCTAAATTAGACAGTACACATAAAGTGTATTATGCCCCGTGTGTTTACAATAACACAGCGTGTCTTTACGTACGATTCATATGCATTAACTCAGCTGAGAAAGAATTATAGGACCATTTTTTTATTACTGTAGATTCTGTTACTCCAGTGAATACCATACTAACCCCTTTTTTCAGAGAATTACCCGAGAGGGAGCGTGATCTTTTTTTTTTTTTTTTTTTTTTCAACAGGACTCTACAACTGCTCACATTGCAAATAATTCCATAAAAGCAATTAACAATGTGTTTCCACAAGACAGAGTTAATTTTAGGGATTCATAGCCCCACTGGTCCCCCGATTTTTAACAGTCTGCCATTATTATCAATGTGGTAAATTTAAAAATGGCGAGTACAAACTGAGCCCGCTCACCATACAACAAATCAAACAGGAAAACGTGTGGATTTCTCAAAATAACTATAGTAATTGATGAAAAATTTCCTAAAGAGATGCCATGAATGTGTGGAGAATGAAGGCGGGCAGTTTCAACACCTCATTTGATAATTTGATAGGTAATGAGTCTCTTAAATTGGTCTGTGTTATTGTTTTATCTTCCTGCTAATCATGGAGATCCGGCTAGCCGGCTAACGAGCGGCGTGCTTTCCCGTAGGAAAAACGCTCCGGGAGGAAAACAAAACTGATTGCACTGTAAAATGTTTCATTTTTAGTCTTTGAGCAATTTTATGTTAAAAATGAATTTATTATTACTCTTTTAGGATCAGGTGAAAGCAGGAAAGTAAAAGAAGTGCATAACTATTAAAAACGCTGTTAAACCTCCCTACATGATAATGAGCCTGGCACATTAATATTGTTAACCCAAATAAATTACGATGACATTTCATTTCAAAGACTTGAGATATACCAGGATTAACAGGTTGAGATTTGAGAAATTGCCTAATGAGCACTAGCAAGAATTCTATGGGGGCATCTCGTTCATTCGTTCTTTGTAAAAGGGATCTCATTTTTTACACCTTGAATGTAAAGATTGGGGTTCCTGATAAGTGCATTATTTTCTAGCTACTTTAAGGCATTCTGTAGACAACAGATAGACAGAAAGAGCTTCTAACATGGCTGACCGGCACCAACTGTGCTCAAAGAGATACACAAAGGAAGAGGGCAATAGATTCCCCGTCTCTTTTCTGTAATCAATCACTGTTGTGCACCTAATTAAGGCTTTTTAAGGTCAACCACGGATCTCAACGCAATTTAAATAACAGGTCACGAGGGAGGGGTGGTGGACGTGAACTAAGAGGGGAGTGATAGAAAAATCACGACTGCGCCCTTCATTAACAACGGAGGTGTGGGGTCAAATGTCACACAACGGTCCACAGACTGCAAAATTCGTTAATAAGAAGAAAAACAATCATAAAGTGATACCGAGGGAAAGAACGGTAATAGGACACGAGGCAACAATCTTGCAATTAAAAAAAATAGAGAACTTAAGTGTTTTTATTCTTTTCCCGTAAGAAAATCTGTATTCATATGTTTCGTTGCAAAATATATCCGATGCTCTCCACCTTCCCGTTATTCCGGACCGGATGAAAAGTGCACATTCATTTAATGGGAACGTAAAACTCGAGGTAAGAGAGATGCTTCCTTCAAGTAACAACATTCTATGCTAGGTCATAATGTCTCTACAATATACTCCATAAGATGAATATTTAAAAACATAAATTCAATCCAAGGACTATAAATAATGCCTAAAAGCCCATTAAGAAGCCAACCTAGTACTAGCCTTTGGATTGAGAGACACCAAACTAAGGTATTACTGTTACGGTATGCGCGTTAACCCATACCCTCGTTATTAACAAGGCCCGTGCCCCTAGCACAAGTGACGTGCTTCCGTTTTATCGATTCAAGCTTTTCCGCGTGTTGCGAGATATACGAGTCAAAAGTTTCACATTTTTGTATGGACTTTTCTGAAATTTTAATGTGATTGTATTGCTATTAAGTTAATTTGTATACCAAGTTTAATTCAAATTGAATAATTTTTTTTTGCTAGCTATAAATGTTATTACGCAAATATGGCATATAATCAAAATGTCCCAAGCGGCTCACGAGTTGAGAAAATTAGTTAGCATTTTTGCAACTGGAGCTTTAAATCCCCTATAAAATTGTATAGAAAGATATTTTAAATAAATTTAATGAATCAACTGTGATCATTTTTTAAATCTATAAGAAAACTTAATCTTTAAAATTAATCACATTTTATAGACTTTTTATGTGTTTTGCTCGCAATGGCTACCGCTGTAACATTCTGATAAATTTTAACTGAATTTATAACAAAATATGTACCGCGTGGGACATTTTCAATGTGTGAAAATGAAGTTTTGAGAAAAAATATGTTTTATTAAAATGTATGCTGAGAAAAAGTGTGTAATAAAGGGACACGCTGAGCTCTTTATATGGATGCAGAGCCCGAAGGGAGGAGAGATATATAAAAGTTGACGCTCTGTGGACGCCTGGAGATTCAATGAACCATTTGCAGCAACATAAAAATGAATAAATAAATATACCCACAATTACGAAAAGTAATATCAAAATGACTAAATAAATTATGCTGATAATAACATCAAAATCAGAAATAAATGTTTGAGGAAAGTAAAACTGAAAAATAAAATATAATTTTATTATTTATTAATGTTAAAACAGTTACCACAAAACGTACCTCTACTCTCTTCATGAAGTGGATTTTATGATGAGGCATTTAGCTCTTAAATCTTGACACAAAATTATTTTGTAAGAAATTTCTCTCATCCTGCTTGAGTTGTAGGCCGCTTTTAGACTTCGTAATTTTCTGAGTTAGAACAGAATCCCTACTTATTGTAGTAATTGTGAAAAGTGATGTTTTTATTAATAACATACATGACAAGCTATATTTACAAATGTCTACAGAATCTGCGCCTTCAATATTTAATAAAGTTGAGTTCTCCAGCAAAAATCTTTGAGTTGATTCATTTCATAAACACACCATTAAATTCATCATTAATAATTGTTTCAAATATTTCGTGTACTGTCACAATTATCTCAACTAGGAAGTAATTCGGTCATTTCAATCCTTCCCTATCCCCCTCATTTACAATATATATGCTTCCGTTTCTCTGTCATACTTGAGAGATTCATGACAAGGTTTAGATGCACTGTTTTTTTACTATATTTATAATATAATTTTCTATATACGGGGGTAGATCCATAAGTTTCCGACCTAAGCATTTTCTACATATGATAAAGACAGAAACTATATTTCACTTTTTAATATCCTTTATCCTTTATTGCAATACACTTCTCATATCTTTGAATTAAAATCAGCAGTCTTATCTATAAAATGGGCATAAGCAGCATCCATCTCTTCTTACTCACGCTTAAATTTACCGCCATGGGTGGCCGAGCTCGTTAAAGCGCGGACTCTTGAGCGGGAAGTCTGGGGTTCGAATCCCACCAGGACCGTCCTTCCTGACTGAGGTTTTTTCCAGGTTTTTCTCAGTCCTCATAATTGGCAAATACCGAGGAGGTACCCTAAACTTAGGTCTGGAATGTTTCCTTCCTTAAAAAAAAATCCTTTCTTAATTTATCATTTCATTTCATGATGCATCGTCAGTGTCCACTGCTTGTGGTGCCTCTGTAGTAAAAACGGGCGTTAAACACTACTAAAAAAAATACTTGAATTTCCTTCCTCAAAGGTCCTTCTTGAGTTTTGAGAAGAGGAAATATTCGCTGGGAGCTAGATTTGGGCTGTATGATGGAGGCCGTTCTCCTTGAAAGCCATATTTCTTCACAGCTTCATTTACAATAATAGCTGTGTGCACAGGCGCATTGTCGTGAAGAACGCGCACACCACCACTCAGCTTTCCTCGTCTTTTCTCTTTGATGGAAGCACGTAGTCTGTGCAGTAGGTCAGCATAGTACTCCCCATTTACTGTGGTGTTCCTCTCCTAGAAGTCAATGAAGAGTATTCTTTCATAGTCCCAAAAGATTATGACCTGATCTTCTTGGTTGACTGAGTGACTCTGGCCTTTAGAGGCGGTGCTTCGCACAGGTTTACGTCACTCCATTGATTTTCTTTTGGACAAGGGATCATGCATAGTAGAGGATGATAATTTCATCTCCTGTAACAACGGTTTACAGACCTTCTCACTCGTTGCCACGGTAGAGCTCCAAAAATGCCTGACAACAGATGACTCGTTGCTGCTTTTGGACTTAGGAAATAAGTCTAAGCACTAACCTTATTCATGTTTAAATATTCATAAATAATTCGAAGGACTGTTGTTTTAGAAAGGCCCAACTTTGCTGCTATTTCTGTAACTTTGAGCCGCCGGTCTTGCATAATTTCTCCTTCCACAAGAGCGAAGTTTTCAGAAGTGAGCACTTCCAAGGGCCGACCTGCACGCTCTTCGTCTTCAATGCTTTCTCGACCCATTTGAAAAAGTTTGGCCTATTCTTTTACGGTAGAATATCAGGGGGATGCTTCGCCATATACACCGTCTAATCACTGTTTAATTTCATTTGGAGTAAGTCCTTCTTTTGTGTACTTAATAACAGTTCGATACTCCAATTTGAACATGTCATAATCTACTACACGTAGCCTTCTTTATGTAACTATATCTGAACTGAACACAGCGGAGCGGAAGTTACAGATGCAATTATATACTTAGATAAGACACCAAATAAGGATATTGTGAAGGGGGTAATCCTTATCGGCGAAGCCGGAAACTTATGGTCCTACCCTCATGTGTGTGTGTGTGTGTGTGTGTGTGTGTGTGTGTGTGTGTGTATAAATTAACAGTAATTATTATAGTAGAAAAGGATAAAACACTAAGAAAAAATCACACTTGAGATCGCTATATTTCGAACTCCTATGGCAAGAAGACAAGTCATAGCATTTAAATTTAGTTTACAAATCAATACATTTTGAGAAATCACATTATACAGTTGGAGTGAATACAATTTTAGTAGTATATTTTAGAAACAACAAATAAAAATTTCACTAGACCAACATACACACTCAAACCGCTACGTGTTCGACGATTTTGCATGCACTGCTTGTGTGACATCATAATGAAAGAACGTAGGCTGAATCAGACCTTATCAAATATCATAACGATGGCCACGGATAACCACCAGCAAGCAAAGAAGGCCCCCTAACTTATAACAATGAAAAACTTTTTCGCAGCTGTACGTAAGCTGCTATTCGAAATCACTACACATGAAGTTATCTACTGTTAAATCTTTGACTAGTAACTAAAATAGTATTTGTGATCGAGCCTCTATCGCAAAACAAAGGCTCTCCACCTTGTTAAGTTCACAGACATTAGTAAAATTAAACTAGTATCTAGAAATGCAAACAAATATTGACGAAAACCAGTAGAACCATGCACCAATAAGGCAGAAACATGGGGTCAGTTAAGTCATTATACCCAATGCTTTGTAAAACTTGCGCTCCTTTAGGATAAAGGAAACACGAATGACTATTCAAAATTCTGCCACCGTACGTGGGAGAAAGAGAAACAAACAAGGACTACGCGTACGCAAGATGCATATGTTTGGTCACAAGAATCCTACCGCACGGAGAACTTTCGTAGCTGTCTAAAGCATGTTCCAAAATGCATAACACAATCGTCTTCCTGCCTTACTTTCGTCAAGTTCAGGCTTTTCTTCGTAATTAAGCAAATGTATGAACTATCTATCATACGTGGTGTAACAGTAGCTCCTTTTGAAAAATAAATAATAGCACTAATAACTAAAATATTTGAAAATATAAATATCATTATATTTTATTTCACAAACAAAAAATTGCCACTACTGAGACGCAACTATACCGCTACAACTCCAGTTACATGTAGCATCTTGCTACATAAAACTGCATAAGGAATAAAGACAAAACCTTAAAGCCTTAATGATATAAGGGTGACGTCAAATCTAGAAATTCTACACACAAAGCTTACAAAATATATTCATCTCTTTTATTTTGTATTACAGGAAATAATGTTAAAATCTTATCTGGTGGTCTCATTATGAATACGATATTTATTTATGTATATTAAGAACCTCGATTTAGCTTTTCTTACCATTATTTATTCTATCTTATTTATAGTACGGATGTTACAGACAGAACTTAATATTAATTTAAATGTATTATATCATACATTTCATATTATATCGGGTCTTCCAAATATCTGATGACCAATGCTGCGGCGGGTGTATGCTCAAGGCCAGCCGGAGCAGGAGCGGGCGGGATTTACTGAATTGCTACATTGGCCTTGAGTCTCACGCCACTCGGTATCATTTGAACAGTGAAAGAAACTTGTGTTTATGATTCGTATGAACTTAGGAGATTATTTATAAATTAATAGCATCCACACACTTTAGGCGAACAGAAGAGTTCAATTTAATTTCTCAGAGTAGTAAGGAAAAATAAAAATAAATTTTATAAGCAAGTGCCAGAAATACGTGGAAAATGAGGACAGGCATTTCTAGCATTTCCTTGCACGACATAAGTGAGCACATAAGATTTTAAGTGCATTAATATAGGCGTCTGTTCATTAAAGAATGATGTTAATTTTTTTTTTGGCAACATATCTTTACTCCAAATAGTCACCGTTACATGCAATGAATCTATTCCAGCGTTTCTGTCAGTCTTCGAAGACACAGTGAAAATCATCATATTATGATAGGACCTTCAGAAACCCCACACACCTGCTTCCAATTATGGAAAATCTTCCCCCAAAAATGTTTCTTAAATTTGGGAAAAATAAAATGTCAGGTACTAAATCTGGATTATGAGGGAAACACTTCATGTTGATTTGTGTAAGGCAATCAGCAACATTTGCGTGTGGAGTCATGCATTATCGTGGTGCAGCATTTGGAATTGTGCATGGGAAATGTTTTCAGTACATATCTGTAGCATTGCCCAGATACAATTGTGTGCAGATATGATATAGTAGTAAATAAACTTAAATAACAAAACATGAAATGACCATAAGAAGCAACCACTTTGGTGTTGATGATCATACAGAGCTTTGTTGTTTGCTCTCAAGATCGAAATGATGTAGCCAAATTTCATAACAAACTTCACATCTTCCTGTAACATCATCTACAACATGCATAACCTGCTTGCGAACTTTCTGGAACCCGCTTGCACAAACACGCCTATCTTTCCAGTTGCCAAAGCGAGGGTGGCACCCATTGAAATGTTTTAAATTTCTGAAAATGTTCTTAATACTATTCGGCGAACCTCTCTCACAATGACAGCACCGGTATCAACGTTTCCTTCCCTTGAAACACAAACTGAAACCTGGGTCCACCTCCCTCTGAAATTGATTACCCTCTTCCCTTCTTAAACCTTTTAAACTATTTTCGAACTGTCTATAGTCAAGAACAACCTCTCGATAGGCCTCCTGCATCATTGCATAGGCCTCAGCTGAGGATTTGTTGAAAAGAAAGCAAAATTTCAAAGCAGATTACCCTCAACCTTCGTTTTTTGTAAGATAAACTGAATATGTCTGAACTTGCGCATCTTTTACAGGCGGGAACCGGAAGTGACAAAAACAAAACTTGTAAATTTAAATTTTAAGGCGAGAAATTGCCGTACACAAATAATGGTCATTTTTTTATTGAACAGCTCTCGTAGCTATTAAACTATTTCTACCATCAGTGTTGCCCGGCTGGCCAAGAGCAATAGCTTATTGGCCGATATAGTCCCCACCGCAGCACCGGTCATCAAATAATTAAATGACCCGGTATTTTACATATTTCACAATGTAATAAAACTAATATTTCTATAAATAAACAGTATGATTAAATAAATAAACAAATATGTATAAATTTTAATGTGTTAAATATTATTTATTCTCTCTCTCTCTATTAACCGCCATGGGTAGCCGAGGCCGTTAAGGCGCGGACTCGTGAGCGGGAGGTCTGGGGTTCGAATCCCGCCAGGACCGTCATTCCTGATTGAGGTTTTTTCCCCGGTTTTCCTCAGTCTTCATACATGGCAAATGCCGGAAAGGTACCCTAAACTTAAACTTGGAACGATTCCTTCCTTAAAAATAAATCCTTTCCCAATATATCATTTCATCTCATGTATCATCAGTGTCCACGGGCGTTAAACACCATTCATTCATTTTTCATTCTCACGCTCTATAACTCCATCTTTAAATAAGAACTGGCTTATAAAATTCTGTAATCTGTTAGCTGTTTGTTCATAATGTACTTTATTGCTTTTGTATAAATTTTGGATGGCAAAATTGTGTTCAGGAGCTCAGAGACCAAAGGAATTGCAGTTATCCAATGGGTGGGGGGCTCAGTATTTATACAGCACTCAAACATGCACGGTTTTCATCTGTTACTAGTTTAAGACCACAATACCACAGAGATGGCCTAATGTTTATTAGCCTCCAGATGTTTTAAAATTGTGTAGCTTATAATATATTTCGCTTCGCGTTTTACACCTGTTGCAAGAAAATTAAATTTTTGTAAAAATAAACAGCGAGGAAACAATGATAAAACATACAGTTGCATACTGAAATTGAAATATCTGAAAATGACATTTTTTTAGTTTACCTATAGATATATTACTTAACTTTTTTATTACTTGAAACAGAGATAGGATGTAAAGCATTGCTCACAGTACAGAGGTATCCCATTTTCTTTCCCCCCTCTAACTTAAGGCACCAAGCATGCACAGAAACTCCTAATAGTCTCCTTTAATGTCAATTGCATGAGGTAAAGGGAAATTTCTGTTAACGACAGTGCTGATGGCATCTTTTCCGAGTTCATAAAACGCAAACATATACCAGCCAAGCAGATGTCTCGAGGGTATACTAGATGCCGCAGAAGACAGTTAATGAGAATTGCCTCCGGCCATGACGGATTTACATATGTTAGATTTAATAGCAAACCTTGAAGTTTGGAATTACAACTAAAGAGGTCTTTGAGATATTTGCTTTAAGATTAGCTGTTTGTGCAGAAGAAAACAAAATATTAAAACGGAGCATTTCACAGACACTGCATGGAACGCACCAAATTAACAAGAAAATGTGTCACATTCAACATCAAAGTCCTAGACAATCAATATCTTCTTTCATAGCATAAATTAAGTAAATTAACTTAGTGTTAAAATTTGTGGAGTCAATAACTTCATGGATGCGTCGAAACTCAAGAGGTATCGATAACAAAAGACGTATGCTCGATACTTCTCGATACTTATGCAACACATTGTCACGTTCATAGGCTTCTAAATAGAGCGCAGCAGCTATCAAGAAACTTGGTGTGTTACTAAGTCTGGATGCTGAACCACTAATAAAAAACAATTTCTAGCGTGTTTTCACGTTTTGCGGATATGGAAAAACCGCTTTCTGCCTACAAAATAACTTCAGTTCTGAATCTGACCAATAATAAAAGAGATGTTTGGTAAATGTCTCCTGGATCTATTAACAAATCTGATCACAAGTAATTTATTTTAACAATATCTACTTCAAATTCTTTAGCTGGTTTTATTTTACCACCTAGTTGTTATTTTCTAGTCAATAGTTATTCTGATGTTTTTGATCTACTTTTCGGAGATTTAGGACTATTTTAAATTGGATCCTTTTGAATGATCTACGTGCCATTTGCGTTTTTAAAAATAGTATTTCGTAGAGAGAAAACTCTCACAACAATACAACTTAAAGAAATACGACATCGTAGTTAGTAAAAATGTTTTATCGGCAATCACAACATATATGAATACTCTTAAAATAATAAAAAAATAGAAAATGGTTATTTTATTTGACATGGACCGATCTCTAATAATTACGCATTAAAACCAGTATCTCATTTTAGATATATAGTGTGCGAAATATTTACAAATGCAGTTTTAGATATATCAGTAATGGAATATATTGAGGGTGCCAAAAATGTATACACACTTTCACAGTACATATCTATTTAATATATTTCAAAGTTGGACCGAAAAACTACGTTAATGTATGGTATGATGTTCTGTAAACGGAAGTGACTCACATACATTATGATAGCGTTGCTACGTGACAGGTAAATCAACAATGAACAATTGAAGCCAAGATTATCGTATGATGTTCTGTAAACAGATGTGACTCACTTTACGCTATGGTAGCGTTGCTACAACAAAAAGGGGCCAAGATTATCATTTGAAAAGCGGAATTTTAATTGGTATTGGAAAACCGAGAATGTTGTTGAAGTTCAAAGGCAATGGAGACGTGTGTACAGAACAGAACCGCCAACGCGAGTAACAATTGCACGCGTTCGAGACAAATTTGAGACTCGTGGTACCGTATGCGATGTTCACAAGGGCAGATGTAGCAAATCACCACATTATCACCGAGATGTACGTGCGTACCTTGATGACAATCTTCCAAGGCCCTGGATAGGACGAAGAGGTCCGATTGAGTTTCCACCGCGTTCTCCGGATCTAACTGCGTTGGACTTCTACTTATGGGGAACTCTTAAGGATGTTGTATGCCGTAGAAAATCAGCTACACTGGCAGCACTTCGGGAAGAAATTAAAACGGCATGTGCTGCAATCGCTGAGGACACTTTCGCAAACTTTGCTCAATCAGCAGTTCAACGTACTCAGAAGTGTATCGACGCCGATGGTGGGCATTTTGAGCAACTGTTGTAACTGTAAAAGTCTAAGATGATTAGTGCTCATCATTTTCTGTTTGTGTGCATTCAGTTTTGTTACTTTAACACAGTTTTTTCTTTGCTTGAAGTGTGTCTTACATTTTTGGCACCCTATGTATTTCAACATACATTTTGTACAATCCATAGCAAATTAAAATAAAGGAAAACAAAATGGAAAAAAAAAAAATTCTATAAAACTTGCCAATTTCCGTCTTTAATCCATGGATATGGAGCTTGGGTTTCTATGAAAGAATAACAAAGCAGGAGGCAGAGAGTAGAAATGAAATTAATTCTCAGCAAATTTTCGTCAAAAAAGAAATTTAGTAACGGGAGTGAAATAAAATGAAAAATCTATCAGTGACGAGCTCGAAACATATAAAAAATTATATTAACACGCTGGATAGCTACAGGCTGTCAAAACCAGCATTCAATTATAGAACAGTTAACAGAAAAGATGAACTGATTTATTGAGAAGATGCGAAGAGGCAATTGTTTGAATTTGCGAATGCGAAAATGAAGACAATTATTTCAGGGTTCTCTAGACTGTGACGGATGTGAAAGATGCAGTGGATGGTGAAAACAACCAGGTCTGTAGACTGCACTTATAGAACATTCTAGGCAATCCCTGCAAATAATAATTACCGTCCTAACTGTATGGTAGTCACAAAGCAATGACTTAGTTCCTTTGTATCGTATTTATATAATGAAAACCACACCACTGTTATCCATATCCGTTAGGAAATCATTTCCTGCCCACAGATAAAATTTCTAAATTTCCTAATTATCAAGCTCATTTCTTTAAAATGCTACAAGAGAATGTTTTACTAGTATAATAGACAATGTGAAACTTCCATGTTGTTATATATTGAAAAAAACAATTGCAATATAATTTTATTTCTAGCCGACTCAGAAAATAATTCTAAATGATATAATATTACATTAATTATTATTACTTATGGCATTTCAGTAAGCAACATAAAATGTTCTAAAAATCATGTGAGAATTTGTATTCGTCTTTTCTATTGGATGTTTATCTGAAGAAAACTGTAAAAATTCATCATGTAGAAAATTTAATTTAAAAAATGTAAAAAGAATTAAATTCGGAAAACATGCATGTTAAATGTAACTAGATTTTTTAAACATCAGTCCTTTCTACAAAGGGGATTTTAAACCCTCTCGTGTGAAAAAGCGACAAATACCATTATGAATTTTCAGCTTTTTTGAGTTTTAAACAAAAAAGAAATAATAATTTTTCGAAGAATTTAATCAAGGTTCAACCTATGGGTATCCTGAAATATCATTCTGATTTATATGAACGGAATATTTTTCACTACAAGTTCGCTGACAGGCAACATAAATATATCCGTTAATTAAATATTGAACGTTACTGTAGTAATCCTTACTCTTTAGGCAACAAGCTAAGCAATTGGATATCCGCAAAAGCTGATGGAGGGAAACTTACCCCTTATTGTTGCGCTGTACATAATAACGCTAGCCCTTATGTGGAACATATAATGGTGAATGTCCTGCAATGTTTCATCTGGAATTTTCTTGATCTTCTTCTGTAAGACTATACTTGTGTGGTTGTGGGTGTGTGGGTGTGGGTGTGTGGGTGTGGGTGTGTGTGTGTGTGTGTGTGTGTTGGCTACTGAAAAAGGCGGTAAACTTTAATTTTGAATGCAGTTTAACGCTTATTTTTACTACTGAGACACCGCAGGCGGTGGACACTGATGATACACGAGATAAAATGATATATTGTTGAAGGATTTTTTTTAAAGGAAGGAAACGTTCCAGGCCCAAGTTTAGGGCACCTCCACGGCATTCGCCATTTATGACGACTGAGTAAAACCTGGAAAAACCTTCGTCTCGGAGAAGGATGCTGGCGGGATTAGAACCACGGACCTCTCGTTCACGAGTCCTGGCCTTAAAGGCCTTTACCACCCGTGGCGGTGGGCTGTAAACTGGTGGCCGCTGGGGCCGTTAAGGTGATTATATTTATATTGAGTGATTAAGTAAAAAAGGAATAACTTTATAACTGTAATGGTGAATAAATAATAAAATATGTTTCATTTATATTAGTCATTCTGTTTTTCATTTGAAAATGCAAACATCCGACCTTATAAATTAGAAATGTCTAAGGAGATTCCTTGAGCGGGTGTGGTGAATTCAACAACAGTTATACTTATGCATTTCAGAAAATAATAAACTGCAATAAATATATACACGGTGTTCCAGAAGCGCCGTGTAATTTTCCGAAATAGGCAACCTGCATTACGCTGTAAGGGTGGAGTGTAGAAGCAGATAATTTAATAACCAACAATGTCTGAATGTAGAGAATATGCTATAGCCACTTTGCATATTTATTTCTTTGAAAACAGTTCTCATTTTTTTTAACTTATTGTCATTGCTTAAATACTTCAGCAATTCAAAGTAAGTACTCGCATCTAAAATAAATTATACAGAGGATGCCAAAAATGTATACACACTTCAAGCAAAGAAAAAACTGTGTTAACATAACAAAACTGAATGCACACAAACAGAAAATGATGAGCACTAATCATCTTAGACTTTTACAGTTACAACAGTTGCTCAAAATGCCCAACATCGGCGTCGATACACTTCTGAGTACGTTGAACTGCTGATTGAGCAACGTTTGCGAAAGTGTCCTCAGCGATTGCAGCACATGCCGTTTCAATTTCCTCCCGAAGTGCTGTCAGTGTAGCCGGTATACAACATCCTTTAAGTGTTTCCCGGGTTTAGATCCGGAGAATGCGGTGGAAACTCAAGGGCACATTGCTTTGTAGATTTCTGCGGTGAGTGCTCAAGACGTTCCAAAACCATAGCCGAGGACGGTACGATTGTTTCAAATTTGTCTCGAATGCGTGCAATTGTTACTCACGTTGATGGTTCTGTTCTGTACACACGTCTCCATTGCCTTTGAACTTCAACAACATTCTCGGTTTTCCAATACCATTTCAAAACTGCTTTCCACTGTTCAAACAATAATCTTTGCTCCATTTTGTTGTAGCAACACTCGCATAATGTATGTGAGTCACGTCTGATTACAGAACATCATATTGCACATTGCTGTTGTTTTCAATCCAACTTTGAAATATATTAAATAGATATCTAGTGTGAAAGTGTTTGTACATTTTTGGCACCCTTGGTATTTAATACACGTACATATGTAGAGAAGTAGTGAACATGTATTAATAACTATGCATTGATTTAATGTCATTTAATGTTATGTGACTTATTCCTCAATAGAAATACTACAGAAAAAGAAAAGAAACATGCTTACATAACATTCTAATCGTGTTCGCCCCTAAATTCCCTGCAAGATGCAACCAATATGCCATGTCTGGTTTAAAATTACAAAATACACGGCGATTCTTTGACACCATGTATAAGTAAAGTTAACCAAGTGCACAATTTCATTACCAATCTTAGATTGGCAAAAGCATAAAGATGCAAAGATTTTCGTTAATGAACGAAGATAAAAGAGGGAACATATAATGACATATGCAAGGTGAATGTTATTTTTGTAACGATTGATTCCTGTTTTAATAACGGCAATGTCTTCCACCAAAATGATCCAGATTTGATTCCATTCGCCGGAAGTGAAATCGTTAGGAACAAAATGGATTTGCACAACTTCCACAGGGTATTCCCGTTTAACTCATTAATATCAGTCTGCTGCAAGGTACAGGATTACAAAATTGATTACACGATCACCCTCTGTCCCGATATATTAGACAACTTGAAAATATTTTTCATCATCGCTACAATCATTTTAATAAAGTATAAAGTTGTGATATTTGTTGATAACTACAAGAAATCTGAGAGGGCCGCGGTTTTCAAGGCACCTTTTGTCGGTAACGGCAAATTTAGAATGCGGGTTGTGTCTCTCTAGATGGATGCTAACAGAGTTATGTTGGTATGTACTTTATTGTTAGCGGTGTCCTTCAAACCTGTACCATGGGGTGCGTACGCGGTGTAGAAGATTTGCTGATAAACAAGGTGCATTTCCAGAGCTTTTATGTCCTACAATATATACATATATAATGAAAAATAATAACACTATTATGTAACTAAATTAACAATAATTAGAAAAGCAGAAAAGGATAAAACACTAAGAAAAAGTAACAGATATACAATCGCTACATTTCGAAATACTAGCGTTTTTCTATGGATACCTTGGATAGATGTCATAGTATAAGAAGTAATAAATAACAAAAGCTTAATAATAGTAATGAATAATAGATAAATGGTAAAGAAGTCAAAAGCAAATTTAAATTAATAAGTCAAGTTAAAAAGCAACACCAGAAGTGCAAACAATATAAACGAAAAATAATGTAACACTATTAACTATGTAACTAAATCAACAATAATTATAAAAGCACAAAAGTATAAAACACTAAGAGAAAGTCACAGATTTGCAATCGCTATATTTCGAACTTAAGTTCTCCTATACATATTAGAAGAACTTGTAACAATTATTTATTTATCTAAGATTTTCCGACTTGCTGTTAAAACAAAGAAATGTTTAGTTATATAGATTTTTAGGGAACGGAACATTAACTTCATTTTCCCAAATTGCAAATGCGAATACGTGTATAATGTATCTAATTAGGTCTAGAATGAAAAATATTGTATGAGTTTATAGGTGTAGGATATATTATTTGGTATATCGTTTATTTATTTCAACAAATGTTGCTTCAACGCTAAGATTAAAAATAAGAAAGGGTTCCTATCTCTGGCGAAACTCTGTCATGGTGGGTAGTTTATGACATTGCAATAAAGTGAATCATAAGGAAACGGCCTGTTTTGCAGAATAAAATGTCACTATAACAAATCTCCTAAGTTTGAGGACGATACTTTTAAAACGAAAAGGAATAATCTTTATTTAAATGCAAAAAATAAATAAATAAAATAAAATTAATTTGGAAATAAGTTGCGAAGGGACCATAAAAGGACATCGTGGGTGACATGGCGCCGCGTTAGACAGGGCTGGTGTAGAGAGATATTTCTCTTTTAGGCTCCTTGTTAATCCCTGTCACAAACTTCTGACCATAACGTCTTTTCCTGAAACCCTGTTTTTCGGTAAGCATCTACTACCTTATTCTCTTAAATGCCAAAATGCTTTGACACTTCAGAACGACACTCAGTGAGGCTAGTCTAGGTATCTCGGTTTTTGGAATGGCTGAGATTTTACACTGCTGGCCATTAAAATTGCAACGTCCATAAGATACGCGTTAAACAGATACCACAGTTGCTCAGAAGGGGCGAGTATGACTTGCCGAAAATACGACAGCAATATCAGCAGTGTCTGAATTTGATTAAGGGAAAACTGTAACATACTGAGAGTGGGATGTCATTGCGACCATAGCGAAACGAATATGAAATTAGTGCATTGAGGTAGGACGAACACACTGACGTGAAGGATGCCAACGAGAAAACAGAAATAATTTCCGCTCGGCTATAATGAACATGCACAATGCATTGCAATTTTATTTACCAGTAGTGTATTTTAATGACACAAACGTATGACGCCTATTCCTCTCTTTTTGGAAATGTGTACAAACGTTCACATAATTTGGACACGTGCAAAGCTAAAGCCCAGATTCATTATTCATGATTAAAATAGTACTTAAGTGAGTGAATTAAACACTCGGTTATCGGAGCTTTGCTATTGATAAACCTCTCATTCTCGTTCGTTTCAATTAGGCCTGTTGTGTCCAACGAAATTCCAATTACTCCTATAAGGGCAACTCCGATGACCCCAAAGCGGACTAATTGTGGGCTTAGACTTAGAACTGAAGAACTTTAAAAATAACAATAACTTACTTGAGTTATAGAGCTAATAGACTTGCCTTCTACACCGAAGACCGTGGTTCGAACCCGGCCAGAACCGATGGATTTTTTCGGGGCGTAAAAATCCTAAGTATGGCTTCCTTCGGAAGGGAAGTAAAGCCGTGGGTCCCGTGTCGTACATTTACGGCACGAAAAAGAACCTCAAGCCTGAAAGAGAGGCCTCTGAGCAAAATTTGTCGGCCGTTTCACGCCCTGAGTTGAATGGGACGCTGATGACCTGAGATGTTAAAGAGCGTCCATAAATAAAACAAATAAAAAAAAAAAAGAGCTAATAGACCAGGTTAGGTTATGGATCCCATCTTATGCAACTACATAATGCATTTCTAACCTGCTATATCTTCCAACTACTCTCAGATAAATCTTAAAAGAGTTTTGATGAGTTTGTTTACCGAAGAAAAGAGATGAAATTAAACAAACCATCCAGATACTCTATAAAAACAAACATGATCTGTATCACTGAAGTGTAACTTTAATACACGGAAGTTAGTAACATGTTTGAACACAAACTCTTTGAACAATAGACGCAGTTATCAAAATATTACCCATCATTCACCATAATAAGACTAAACAGCTTCCATTCTGAGTCATTTTCCAGAGGCGACTATTCTCAAAGAAGTGTTATTCAAAGATATGAACACCCAGGTGGCTTTGATCTGTTGAATTAGAAAAACAGTCACTTTAATATCTTGCTAAATGTGCTAAGTTAACGGGTAAGGAGGTGTTGATTTACACGGTTTAATTACACCAGCCTAAAAACGACATTAGAAGTTTATTTCCAAATTTTATTAGCATTGTAGTTCAGATGTAATGAAATGCAAATAAGTAGCCCAACAGGCAAATACTTTGATTATCAGGAATTCACATTCTCTACGTTTCAATTTTAAGTTCGTTGTTTCTTTAAATATAAAATTCATAGAATTATTTACTTTCATTCTATAACAGGCTGAGAAAGATCCCAGCTGTTTTATTTATTTATTTATTTGACTGCAGTTAAGGAATTTTAACACACTGCAAGTCTTTATTTCAATTACTATAGATGTTTATTTCGGAAATTCGCCTTGCAAGTTCCTTGTTGCACTATTATTACCTACCGCCACGGGTGGTCGAGGTCATTAAGGCGCGGACTGGTGAGCGGGAGGTCTGGGGTTCGAATCCCGACAGGACCGTCCTCCCTGACTGAAGTTTTGTCCACGTTTTCCTCATAAATGGCAAATGCCGGGGAGGTACCATAAAATTACGCCTGTAATGCTTCTTTCCTTAAAAAATCCTTTCCCAATATATCATATCATTTCATGTATCACCAGTGTTTACCGTCTGTGGTGCTTCAGTAGTAAAAACGGGCGTTACACACCATTAAAAAATAATAAAAATAAAAATAAAATCATTACCTGATCAATGCCGTTACTTAGTTTGACATCTCTCTTTCTTACTTGCTCTAATATGTGGGATAGAACATGCAGCTTTCATTTCTGCGATCTGTTTCTCGGGACTCTAGTGAGTGCATTACTCACTGATAAGACGGTATGGCGCGCCCGTCACATGAGCTGTCATATGACTTAGTAAAAACAAAGTGGGTTCACTGGGATTGGAGAAGTTCTGGGTTGTTATCCCGCGGGGCCGGCTATCCTGACCTTAGGATTTTTCGTGGTTTCCCCTGATCGGTTAGGGAAAGATGGTTGGACATTTCCTCTGTTTTGTTTCAACTCATTTAACTCCAATGGTTCTGTTGCACGGTCAAAAGTGTAAAGTGAGACATCCTGGTGCAATGTGCGGCGTGGCAGTCGCTTTTGCTTTAGAAAGACTTCTGTCCCGACATTTAGTGTGGAAGCAGCCATAATGACACGAGATACCTGGTAATTCTCCAGTGTTGCCACTGCTACTTTCGTAGAGCAAAGGGCACAATTATGGAATCGGCGTGGTAATTCGGAATAGCAAGATTTTTGTTCCATAGATGCTGCAATCAAATGAGATGGTAATCAGTTTGAATTCCCCGCAATACAGCTCGCTCTTTTTGTATTGGAAGACATACTTCAAAACCGGAAGTGTATTATTAGATACCTAAACTGTCTGTCCGCATGTTTTGAGGTTAGAATTTCGAAGATTGCATTGTCACTAATATGGAATACTAGTAATCCCCTTCCAGGGATTACACCCGATGCAGGAAGCAATAAACAAGTAAGAGAAATAAAGGTGGACTTCCTTAAAGCATCAAAAATATTTAAAGTAATAAAAAACACTGTTTAGGTTAGTGAATTAAAAAAGGTCAGCATGTAAGACTACTGGATAAAAAAATTGGTCCATAAAAGAGTATATTTCTTAAATGGAAGAACAGTTGCTTCAATATGCTGTTCCAATGGAGAACAAAAGTAGAAGGACTGTGGTATTTCAGCTAAAAAAAATAAAGAAATAAATAAAACCACAATCTCATACCATTATAAAATGAGCCACTTCTTTCCGATTTACGAAGGAAAGAGTTGTCAAGCTCATGTGTTAAATGTATAAGTTGTGTATACATGCTGATTGTGATACTGGAAATGAAGAAAGACTGTAGTAGATTTATGTATATTTATTTATTTTTTTCTAGTTAGATTTTCAGGGGAAATTTTTCACTACAGCTTTTTAATAAACATTTTTAACTCATTAAAGCTTCAACAGTATTTTAAAATATAGTTTCTCTAAAAAAAATACGTATTTTCATAATGATACGCAATTTATGTCCCATAGATTCTTTAAAAGCTTGACATGGCTATACGTTGTGTAGTATTTCTTAAGCTTTCCCCTAGTTAACGTTGATGGTAGCAACCGAAAACAAAATAGTAATTTATACTTCTTCCTCTATATATAAAAAATTGAGCAAAAAATATGAATATTTCCTGTGTATCATATTACTTAGAGTATTTTAGGGTGCATTAATGAATAAATAAAGAATAAATTAATCAATTATTTACCTTTATTTCCACACTCGATTTCGGTTACTATTAAACGTGTACTGAAAGACAGAGAGTATAAAGCAGTGGCGGAGGCAAGGATGAGGGGTGGAGGAAAGTGGATGTGGTACACAGAATGCTTTGTAGAGAAGTTGGGATTACCCAAGTGTTCTCCTTAGGGGGTTGGTTTGTTTGAATTAGGAAGGATGGGAAGCAAAGAATTGATTATAGAGAGAGCAATGAAGTATTGGTATCGTATCCTCAAGTTAGACACCTCAAATATATTAAAGGAATGTTTGAAATATGAAAAAGAGGTTTTGGGAAGGGAGAGTTCGTAAGGGTGGGGAAGGTAGTAGAAGAAATAGATTGGGGAATATGGAGATCAGATGAAAGTAATTTTATAGTGAGACAGAGGATAGAAGATATTGAAAAGCAAGAGATTTAGGCTGGTTTAGATGATAAAAGTTCCTTGGTCACATATAAAAGAATCAAACAGAATTGGAGACGAGCAAAAAACATTGAAATTTGTGATCAAATGGGTAGAATGGGTTAGACGTGGATGCGATGCTAGATGTAGTCAGTGTGTCCCATTACCTCCACGTGTGCCCGAGGTCGTTAAGGCGCGGACTCGTGAGCGGGAGGTCTAGGGTTCGAATCCCGCCAGGACCGTCCTCCCTGATTGGGTTTTTCCACTTTTTCCTCAGTCCTCATACATGACAAACGCCGGAGATGTACCTTAAATTTAAGCCTGGAACGTTTCCTTCCTTAAAAAAAATCCCTTCATCGCATGTTATCACCAGAAAAACGGGCGTTAAACTCTATTCAAAAAAAGTGTGTCCCATTATTTATTGGAATGCGAGGAAGTAAAATGGTGGCGGGAAAAGGGACAATTTACAGAAAGACTAAGTATTAAATAAAATGTTAAGTAACAAGAGTGTAAAAAATCATCAGAAAATAGGAGAGATTTTAGGTAAAGTCAATGTGAATTGGGAACGAAATAGGTAGAAAATAAAAGGAGGTTTCTTACAGTCAGACAACCACGTGGTTAACGAGGTAGGAAACTGTATTTTGGAGGATGCTGCTAGGATCCACAGTAAAAAGTAAGTTAATAATCTATGTAAATATATATTTGATATTGTAAATTGGGGATATATTGTTGTAACAAATTGTAAAGTTAATTGTGGAATAAATTCATTCATATTGAAAGGGATTGCAGAGACGTGACAATGTTATTATCTTGAGTGAATTTTCTTGATGCACATCATTCCTCAAGTATATCCTATCAAATAAGGAGTTGGATGACAAGTCCATGGAGGCTTGCTCTGAACTACATGTTATAAGGTAACATTATGGCTTCCGTTTAGAAATTTTAAATAAATTGATACTATTTTCGAACTTGTTAGCCGTGGCTTAGTATATTGTATGAATCTGTTAGGCCAGAATCTGGTCTGATAATTTCCAAGGGCGTTTCAACAATTCTTCCCCGACGCGGGTCAGCAGAAAAGTGTACCAATTTATTCACACGACTACAGCTGTGAAAGTCTTAATGTTTATATGAAATTTTACACACTGCTCATTAAACATTTAATGCATGTTGTTTTAACTATATATTTTCACTGCTTCAATTGTAATGCAGTAGTAATTCTTTCAAGTCAGTTTAACAATGCAAAAATGTTTTGAAAAAACACATATATTCTGTTTTTAGCATCTTAATTTTTTTTATCTACATTAAGTAATAAAAGGTTAATTTTCTGAAAACAATAAATGTTGTAATTTATATATGTGCATATTATTTTACTGCGTTGTTGGAGTCTCATTAAACTGCAGAGAAGTAATTCTAGTTGGGTGTGAACTGTAAAGTACATTCCATAAAATATTTTACTGCCCTTATATATCTGCAAACCTAAAAAAATTCCATCAACCTACGTATCAATGAATCGTTCAAATTTTATGGGCTATAAAAGGTTAGTAAAATGAACGGAATTATAGTACAGTCTTCGTAGAAAGTAGATTATACAGTGTGTCCCAGAATCGCTGTCCATTTTGTTCTATTAGGTTATTAAATACATAAAGCGATTGATAATTCTGTTCAAAATCTCAAAAAAATCTCTTCAAAATGTATCCCAAAGAATTAGTAACTAGTACAAAAAGATGTCATTCCGAGACATGTAAGGGAAGCATTATAATAGCATCCACATTACTTTATGTCAGGACCAAAGAAGGGTCTAATGGGATATGTTGGGCAGTGCATTTTGAACAGTTAAAAAAAACAAAACATGTCTTATCCTATAGTAAAGTTTACTTAGAATGCTAAATTGCAAATACCATAAATACTATTTCAAGATAAACGCTTAAAAGAAAGGTAATGGAGTGTCAAGTGATAATGCGATTCATAAATTAGTTTATAAGTTAGTTTCGAAATGTTCAAGATAAAAATAAGGCGATGTGATTTCGTAAGTAGATGCCAGAAATGTATGGAAATTCAAGACAGACTACTGCTTGTGTAACACGAGTTAGTATATTATTTTTAGTTAAATTAGAATTTATTAGTCTATCACTCCATTATTTCTACTACCTATCCCCATGAGGAATTGCTTATCAGAAATCCGATAAGTGGCTGATTATTCGTTAATGAAATGGCAAAAATAAAATAATACGGAGGGTACTAAAAATATATACACACTTTCACAGTAGATATCTATTCAATATATTTCAAAGTTGAACCGAAAAACAACAGAAATGTATAGTATGATGTTCTGTAAACAGATGTGACTCACATGCATTTTGATAACGTTGCTACGTGACAGGTAAATCAGAATGAACTAATGAACCCAAGATTATCGTATGATGTTCTGTAAACAGATGTGACTCACATTACATTATGGTAGCGTTGTTACAACAAAATGGAGCCAAGATTATCTTTTGAACAGCGGAAAGCAATTTTGAAGTGGTATTGGAAAACCGATAATGTTGTTGAAGTTCAAAGACAATGGAGACGTGTGTACAGAACAGAACCGCCAATGAGAGTAACAATTGCACGCATTCGAGACAAATTTCAGATTAATGGTACCGTATACCGTAGAAAACCAGCTACACTGGCAGCACTTCGGGAAGAAATTGAAACGGCATGTGGTGCAATCGCTGAGGACACTTTCGCAAACGTTGCTCAATCAGTAGTTCAACGTACTCAGAAGTGTATCGACGCCGATGTTGGGCATTTTGAGCAACTGTTGCAACTGTAAAAGTCTAAGATGATTAGTGCTCAGCATTTTCTGTTTGTGTGAATTCAGTTTTGTTATGTTAACACAGTTTTTTCTTTGCTTGAAGTGTGTATACATTTTTGGCACCCTCTGTATATTCATTAAATGCGATTACAGTTATGAATGTCAGTCGAATATTTTAATTCCCGCTAACAATGGAACAGATTAAGGTCGAAAAGAGAAGAAGGGAAATTAATACTATTTACGGGATGTACTATTATTTGTTTTATGTTCCCCCCCCCCCCATTTAAGCTCTAGTAACCATTTTTTTTTCCTTGGACTTTTAAATTAAGCCTCTGACGTATATCCAAAATGTTTTAATTTGCTCCCCATGTTCATTTTTTATTTCTAATGCATGGTGATGTTTAGGCAAAAAAAGCTATAAGATATTTCAGTACGCTGCTCTGATCAATTTGCATAAAAAAAAACGGAAACAATAAAATTGTGGAGTCAGGCAGCTGTGATTAGTTGCGATTCCTAATATTCTTATACCACATTCCTCACTGATACATTAGCTAAATAATTGAAATATTCCCTCTATGGCTGGGCTTTTCTTTGTTTTTATATCCTTAAAAGTTTAATTATGAAAGGAATTATAGTAATTATTTTTATGCTTTTCAAGGAATAATCTCCTGTTAGGTAACAAATAAATATATAAGTAAAATGCCATGTTATATCTGGTTGTTCTTCGATTTAATAATCGGTTCAGTGTTCTCGAGTAATATCAAGCGCACGCACAACAAAAGAAACAGGTCGGAGAGGTGAGCGCTCGTTAGAATGCAGCTTAAAATGGAAGATAGAGTGTCAGAAGAGGAATGCAGGACTGGCCGCTGAAGCCAAATACACGGGACCTCGGGCACTGGAAGACAAGTAGCGCGAGATTAGAGATTAGAAGCATGATGACATTACAGCCATCCCCACCATTCGAGTGCGAACCCCCCCCCCTCCCACACAGGCACGAAGATGAGAAAATGAACAGCGCCTTTGAAAACCGAAGCGCTATGGAGCGCTACGTAGATTTATTTGTTGAAAACATAAATCGGATTATTGGTAGGAAACATATTTCATTATCAACTCACTAACTTGTTCTTGAGAATGCCAGTCCCGGCCAAATAAAAGTATACGAGAACTGTGCTGAAAGCAGTTGACACAAAGGGAAACAAAACGCATTCTTCCAGAATACTTGAGCGAATAAAACGTTTCGGCAGCAAGGGCTTGGTTACAGATTCTAAAAAAGAAGTGTGTTTTCCATAAGCTACCAGCCTCGCCGATAAGGAATATCACAAAACCCTTATCTGGAGTCATGCCATATCAGCTAAGTAAATACTTGCAGCTGTAACTTCCTCTCTGCTGTGTTCACTTGTTCAGATATAGTCACATAAAAAAGAATATGTATAGAAGAGTGTGACATGTCCAAAATCGAGTATCGACCTGCTATTAAGTTCTTCGCAAAAGAGGGACTTATTCCAAATTAAATTGAACAGGGATTGACGGTGTATATGGGGAAGCATCCCCCTCATATTCTACAGTTTTTTTTTTTATTTATTTATGGACGCTCTTTAACAGCTCAGGTCATCAGCGTCCCATTCAACTCAAGGTGTGAAACAGCCGACAAATTTTGCTCAGAGGCCTCTCTTTCAGGATTGAGGTTCTTTATCGTGCCGTAAATGTACGACACGGGACCCACGGCTTTACTTCCCTTCCGAAGGAAGCCATACTTAGGATTTTTACGCCCGAAAAAATCCATCGGTCCTGGCCGGGTTCGAACCCGCGATCTTGGGTTAGGAGGCAAGTATGGTAACCACTACACCACCAGGACGGACAAAATTCTACAGTAAGAGAATGGACCAAACTGTTTGGAATGGGTCGAGAAAGCATTGAAGACGAAGAGCGTTCAGATCGACTCTTGGAGGTGCTCATTCCTGAAAACATCGATCTTGTGCAAGGAGAAAGTATGGAAGACCGGCGGCTCAAAGTTACAGAAATAGCAGCAAGGTTGGGCCGTTCTAAAACAACAGTCCTAGAGCTATTCATGAATATTTAAACATGAATAATGTTAGTGCAAGATGAGTGCCTAGACTTTTTTCCTCAGTCCAAAAGCAGCAACGAGTCATCTGTTGTCAGGCATTTTTGGAGTTCTGCCGAGGCAACGAGAAAGAGAAGCTCTGTAAACTATTGTTACAGGAGATGAAACTACAGTCCTCTACTATAATTCCTTGTCCAAAAGAGAATCAATGGAGTGGCGTAAACCTGGCAAAGCACCGCCTCTAAAAGCCAAGGTCACTCAGACAATCAAGAAGATCTTGGCCACAATCTTTTGGGACTATGAAAGAATACTTTTCATTGACTTCAAGGAGAGGAACACCACAGTAAGTGGAGAGTACTATGCTGGCCTACTGCACATACTGCGCTCTTCTATCAAAGAGAAAAGGCCAAGAAAGCTGAGTGGTTGTGTGCGCCTTCTTCACGACAACGGCTTGTTGCAAAGGAAGCTGTGAAGAAATTTGGCTTCAACGAGATAGACCACCCACCCTACATCCCAGATCTAGCTTCCAGTGACTATTTCCTCTTCTCAAGAAGCCCTTCGAAGAACGACATTTAAGTGTGATGAAGAAGTGATGAATGCTGTTTATGCCCATTTTTGCAGACAAGACTTCTAACAACTTTGGGGGGGGGGTGTTGAAATTTTAATTTGAAAATTTGAGAAGAATATTGCAATAAAGGGTAAATATATTGAAAAATGAAATATAATTTTTGTGTTTATCATACATAGAAAAGGGTTTGGCCGGAAACTTATGAACCTACCCTCGTACGTGTATTTGTTTGTTATGTTGTTCAGATGGGATATGATACACAACGCTGGCCAGGAAACCCCACTTTTATAATCCAATTCATTGAGAGTATACAGATACTTGCGGAGTTAGGAAGACCATGTATTAAAGATGACATAGAAGGATTTACATGAGCCAGAACGGGAGCAGTTTAGTTGAAAGGAATATAAAGAAGGATCAATACACACAGGATAGTTTGCGATCTATGGTAACTAATTCAAACAGGGTTAACTTATAAAAACTCATGTCTTCACCAGCGCTTATGCTCCATATGGTGACAACCATAAATTAAACCTAAAGCTAAAGTTACGTTAGAGTTTTTCCTACAGCCAGTTGGTGCGAAGTACAGAGTAACCCAAATGCCAATAAATAAATAAATAAATAAATGCATAAAAAGGACTCATTGGCAATGGATCCTGTAAAAATTAGAACATATTTACATTTCTCTCTCCAGGTCATCAAAAAATGGAGGAATAAAGCAAATGTAATACTTGAAATCTAATCCTAATAAATGCAATTGCTTTTTATGTTGCTAATTTCATGCCATATACGGACATCTTAACCTTCCAAACTGTCTCGAGGATAGTACTGGCAGTGAATTTGCCTGTTTCTTGCCTTTCTTGGAGACGGTGAAATATACCTGGAATGAGAGTATTTGCATTGGAAATGAATGAATAGTGTTTAACGCCCATTTTTGCTACAGAGGCACCACAGGCGATGGACACTGATGATACATGAGATGAAATGATAAATTGGGAAGAGATTTTATGGAAGGAATCGTTCCAGGCCTAAGTTTAGGGTACCTCCCCGGCATTTGCCATTTATGAGGACTGAGGAAAACCTGCAAAAACCTCGGTCAGGAAGGACGGTCCTGGCGGTATTCGAACCCAGACCTCCCGCTCACGAGTCCGAGACTTAACGACCTCGGTGGCGGTGCATTGGAAAGAGCCGTATGTACTCTTCCCAGGATTATTCTGTTTTAAGTGGTAGGCATGTAAGCTCACTGTAGTATTATACTAGCTATGTATCACTCACACTGCCGAAATTAAATTTGCTTCTGTGGGTTTAACTGCCGTGCTACTGTGAACTATTGCCATGCATCCGTAGAGAGAAGCCTAACGTGTAGAGGGAAGGATAATATATGGCAGCATTTATTAGATTATAAAAAAACTAGATAATTGAGAGAATAATTGCCTTTTGGAATAACTTCCCAATGGTAGTAGTTGAAAATTAAAGTTCAAAGGAAATAATTAGGAAATTATTTGGAAAAAGTTGTAAGGGACCAGTAAATAAGATTAAGTAAAACATGCAGAAAAGTATTAGAAATGAAGTTATGATTGTGTGGGTAAATCTTGATAACCACAGGGTTGTATATACTGTATCAATAAGAAAATCAGTATATATTGAAATGAAATATCAATACAAACATTTGTTGCTAATAAAACAAAAATTTATAGGGTGATAGATTGAATATGCGGATTGCCGGTAACTACTTAGGAACTTTTCTAAATTAAAAAGACCTGGAACGGGGTCCACTTAGGCTCGTGAGGACAATTGGGAAGCTGCCTGATGGAGAGGTGGCGTTCTTTGATCACGAAAGCCGCGTGGTAGGCTATCACACGCCCCCTTGTAATACAGTCGTGAGATGGAAGTAAAGGATGCAGAGAAGAGAAGAATTTTGGGTGATTCAAAATGATGGACAGAATTTCATTTGGCTGTACTTTCTGAACTGTTTTATATTTTAATTCCGTAAATTACATTTGATTACACATACATGGAGGTTTACAAATGTTCAATATGCCCCCCCCCCCTCTGGCTGCACGGATAATATCTGACGGTAACTGAATTCATCCCACACTCGATGAAGAATGTCTTGCGTGATTGAGATCACCTCAGCTGTGATACGGTTTCTTATGTCATTCAAATTCGTGGGAAGAGATAGTACGTAAACTGCATCTTTCACGAACCCACACAAATAGAAATAGCAGGGTGTGAGATCAGGGAAACTCGGTTGCCAGAACAGAAAAGTGTGAAGTCTTCCTTCCCCATGCTGCCTATCCATCGTTGAGGTAGACATTCGTTCAAGAAACGTCGAACATTTCATTGCCAATAGGGTGGAGCTCCGTCCTGCTGGAAAATGTAATCACGTGAATCTTCATTTATTTGAGGAACAAGTCAGTTTTCCTCCAATCGTCAAAAAAGAAAGGTCCACAAACATCTGTCAACGATACGGCTCAAAACACATTAACTTTGGGTCTGTCCCGTACGTGTTCCAGTTTTACATGGAGATTTTGTAGCCCTCATATCCGAACGTTGTGCTGTTGACTGTCCCACTTAGGAAACGTAGCTTCATCACTAAAAATTACACGAGGCAGAAACAATTCATCTTCTATGTTTCGGAGCATACGGCCACAAACTTCTACACGCTTTACCCTATCTTTTGCGCGAAGAGCCTGTACCAGTTGTAGATGGTATGGTTTGTACACTAACCGGTGCCTCAATACAGTTTGCGGTAGTGTAAGTTCCTTACACGCTTTACCAGTTGATTTCATTGAATAAGTGCAAAGCTCGCTTGAATGCGCTCTCACGTTCTCCACCCATAGAGCGCTGGGCTTTACCTTCACACAGAGAGCCTGTTTAGGAAAATTGTTTATTCCAACGATAAATGCTCTTCTTCGTTGGAGATTCAAAGTTAAACTTACACCCAATTGCACCTGCACCGCAGTCGCTCACTCGCTTTTACTGAACTCACGAGTGCAGAAAATGTTGTATTGCATAGTAGCCATTTCCTTACAACTAACTCGGTACGTATGCGGAACAGCTGACGCTACAGTGCGGTGCTGGAGCGCTCTATTAGTAACATTAGAACTTTATAACATCCGTTTTCAAAAATACTTGATAGTATTCAAATACAATGTATAGTGTAGGAAATATAGCAGATTGAAAGTGTGTCCATCATTTTGAATCACCCTGTATAACGTAATTTTACTTTATATTTGTTATATGAAGTATGAAAGTAATTTTCCTGTTCTCCACAGACACCGCCAAGAGTGGCTGAGGTCGTTAAGGCGCGCGGGGTCGTGAGCGGGAGGTCTGGGGTTCGAATCTCGCCAGGACCGTCCTCCCCGACTGAAGTTTTTTCCAGGTTTTCCTCAGTCCTCATAAATGGAAAATGCCGGGAAGGCACCCTAAACTTAGGCCTGGAACGTTTTCTTCCTTTAAAACAAATCCCTTCCCAATTTATCATTTCATTTCGTGTATCATCAATGTCACCGCCTATGGTGCCCCTGCAGCAAAAACGGACGCTAATCAATCAATATTATCCACAGGGAGATGATGATTTTCTTCATACAAATGTGTCAATAGCCTAGAATTTGGATAAAAAGGCATACAGTGTTGATCCTATTAATCAAATGTGTCTAAATTGTCCTATTCACGTATTTGCATGAATAAGGTGGCGAGATCCCTCAACGGATAGGCTGCTCGTCAAAATAAAGTTGGCAGTGAGGACTAATTAAAGCGAAATTTTAATTTTTAGAACTGAACAATGAAACTAGAATTATAACAAAACTTATGAAGTTCTGCTTTTCTCGTTTACGTTAATACATCTTTGCTGTAACTTTGCCTTAGGTCTTCTCAATTAAATGAACCAACTATTGGGTTAAATATTTACAAATGCTTCTTTCGAAATCTCCAGGGAAATCTTCGCTGAGATCCAGTGCAACCCGCTTGTTCCGGGTGGGAAGAAGGCACTCTTGATGCCTGAACCAGAGGGGTGAGTGTGAGAGAACGATGGGTACGAGAGAGTGATGGACAATATAATGGAAGCTTCCTGGGTGAGTGACCGATGGCAGAAGGTCCAGATCTACTGCAGCTATGAACACAAATTAAATACACCCATGCCGGAGGTCAAATTAGATCAATATCATGCCCTTCTTTAGAACAACACGTTTTAAATGCACCGGCATTCTTGTGCTTTGTCATCTACCAGAAGAAAGCGAACGGATTCTTTGGTGCACTGCAGCAATTAACACTGTGCAATAATATACCTTACCTGTTTCACAAATATACGCTTTGTTAAAACGTTCCTGACCGCATCAATGGAAGCAGAAGACAGAAATTTATAAAGTATCAACTGCTTCTGAACTAAATCCTGTTGAGACAGTGCCGAAATTAACGTATAGCCCGACAAGGGTGCACAATGTATTGTACTAATAGTTTACTCTGATGCTAAGAAACCTAAGAAAATAGTTACACTTTGGGGTTTCCCAATTTGGTTGCCAACCATTCCCTCACGTCAATCTCAATGAAAGATTTTCAGTCATTTCCATGAAAACAAACAATAATTTTACCGATCACAAACAAAGAAGTCTGCCATCAAAATCCACAGCTCTCCAAAGTCCACTTCATTTTAATATTCATTTCTCTCGCATTGGCCCTTATCTTTTTTTTCCAGTCATATTTGCTTTTTAAAATAAAGTACAGAATTTTTATACATTCTACTTTAAGCTGCAGTGAAGCCTGACATTTTGTTTAGAGTAGGCCGAGATATAGAAATTAATAATAAATATAATTAATTGGGAAATATACTTTATATGTTCTCATATTTTTTCCTATTTAAATTATAGCATTATGACTATCAATAATACAAATGATTGTTAAATTAAATTACATGCAATATTAAATCAATAAAATGTCGTTTTCTCTTACCATTATATCAAGCAATCACTGAATTTCTTACGGTTCCTTTCTCTATAAGCCTTGCAAGTTACCGCACCGTTCTGTTACAGTTAACTATTAGGTAGAAATGGTGAGGAAGAGAGCTATAGACGAAAATTTACCAATCCATAGTTTTATTTATTTATTAGGTTTATTTACGAACCCTCTTTAAACTCTCAGGTCATCAGCGTTCCATTCAACTCAGGGCGTGAAACGGCCGATAAATTTTGCTCAAAGGCCTCTTCTTTCAGTCGTGGGGTTCTTTAACGTGCCGTAAATCTACTACATGGAAAGAATTGTTTTTCTTGCCTTCCGAAAGCAGCCATACCTACGATTTTCATGCCCGAAAAAATTCATTCACCATGGTCCAGAATGAACTTGCGATCTTGGGTCTACGAGGCAAATATGGTTATCACTAGACCGACTCAACATAAACCGCAGTCCTGTGTTAAATAAAATACGATTTAGCAATTTAAGAATAAGTTTTAAAAAGTATTAGTCACTGCAAATTATTTTTACTGATAAAATAAAATAATTATAGCCAAATACTACATATATATTAAATTAATATTGAGTCTGTGTACAGCGTTCAGATTCTACAAAATTTCAGAAAATGGCACGTTTTTCACATGGGCTGCGCCCTAACCTAGCCCATACAGTAATGAAAACTTTCTACCCCTTACAGAAAATGTCTACTTCGCCCGCTCAAGGCTATCTACATCATAGGCAGCGCACTATTCAAATTAGGAAGCATTTCAATTCGTCAATAAAAATTAACATACACTAAGTCAGCATTCTAATTTTGGGTGCACTCAGCGTTACAGCGTTACAGCTATAATGAAATTTCCTAACATAAAATCTTAGCCCTTATATCCTTGAAATGTTTAATTGAGTTTCTTGGCTCATAAACGAATTGCTTCTTTTAGAACATGTTCAGTTACTCAAAAAGTGTCATTATAGATTTGTAGGTAATGAAAGGACTGGCTTTGGGCAAAATCATCATACATACAAAAATAATTCTTGCAAATGCAAATAGAAAAGGAATAGTCAAAAAGCACTTTTGCTTATATTACAATGAAGAAAGCCATTAGACTGCAATACACTGTAAGCTATAGAACAGGCCTCGTAAGAGCGATAAAGACAATTATTTTAAGATAATTTATTTAATTTTCTAATGTCAATGACAGTTTCTGAAATAAGTGTTGATGAAACTTGCATTCAATCATCATTCCAAGTTTAACATAAAGTCTAACGCTTTTACTGTAAAATGTTTGATATAAGAGTTAACATTTTCTGGTTGATTAATCACACTGACTTCTCGGGTTGCAGCCGAGTGTTGGTAACGTCAAAACCGTGGCCTTCTTCAGGGAACTCCATTCAGTATCCTGAAGAAGGCTGAGCAAACATGGCCGAAAGCGTGCGTATTAATGTAAACATCACTCGGCTGCAATCCCATCAAATCCTCGTGTAAACTGTCTGAAAAGTTCTTGAGGGTCTGAAAAGTTCTAGATCTAACAAACTATTTCGCTCACGTGACGTCATCTTAAAATCGGCCAATGAACTAAATTTTGAATTGTAACCATACGGAGCGAAATTAAAAAAAAAAAAAATATATATTTATATATCACATCCGTTTTATCACGCGAAGTATATTTGTCTTGTGGTCAGTGTAGCCAACTCTATAGCTCCACAGTATAATTCCTGAGCACGCAACACTGGCCGCTTTACTAGAGGCGGTGGGGATCTATTGATAGCAACAAAAACATGGACAATGGACAATCATAACGCAAAATGGAGGGTTCTTCAAAGCGTTCTCCTGATGTGCCAAATGTGCAAATTGATCTTATTACAAATTCCAAAGCACAGAATACAAAGAAAAATAGAGACACTGTATGTTATATATATATATATTTCTCAGTTGGTATTAGAAATTCAAACGATAGCGGTTGTAATAGTCGAATTTGGTTAATTTCAGTCTCACAGTTTCTGAATAGAATAGATATTCATAAATATAATATTTTATACAACGGTTAATATTCTGTGCGTGACTTTCAAACATATATCACTTTTATTCTTATTCTATTCACGAAATAGTCATAAACCCGTATTTGGCTCTTCTCTGTTGGCATTACTTACAATCTGCATTCTTCTGTCGCAAGATTTGAAAAAAGTTAAGTACAAATATACAATTATTACAATTTTGTAAGCTAAGTTTAGAGGAATTCTATTTTATTTCTTATTTTATTTGTAAAATAGTCCTAATAAATATTTGTGAATTTATCGGTAATCCTAGACCCTCTCGTGCTATTACTTATGATTTTGTTTACATTTTTTATTTTTACAATCTCTCTTATGATCAATATATTTATTTCAGCGATGTTCTCATACGAGATATCTCTTCTTTGATGAACTTTTCCGGAAGGTCTACAAAATGTTCAAAATGCTAACCAGCGAGGAAAAGTCTGAGGGTCTTTCCTTACACATGTTTATCTAGTTGGTTCAAAGGACTAAAATAGTGCTCTCAAGTAATGCGTTTACTTTTCTGAAGATAACCGATTTGTAAAACTCTTTTAACATCCCAAAAGACTGGTGCCCTAATCTTTCCTGCAGATGGAATCCACTTTTTCTACTTTGGTGCTAAACAATCGTCTTCTATCCATTGTTTTAACTGTTGTTTCGATTCAGAACTCATCCACATTATAAGTGGATGCACAAAATCAGTAATTTGTGAAAATTCTCCACGCACTGTAGCGATAATTTTATTATGACTTTCCTTTCAATTTTTACTCATTTTATGGAATACCCACAGCACGTTTGCTCTTTAAAAATCTCTATGAACTACACCGAAACAATTTCAGAGAGTGTGAAAGTGTCTTAGACATTTAATTTGAGATAGAAAACGTCTGGCTTATCTGTTCAAATTTCGAAGCTATGGTTCTAAGTTTCTAAAGCGCCAGTACGCCAATGGCTAATAAAGACGTTCCTTGAAAGCATAGCACACGATAATGAAGGGGTAATGGTTATGACAGCTTCAAATAAGAGATAAGTCATTTGTTTCGAGTTCGAGTCTGTTTCACCAGTTTTAGTTTGATTTCTGAACTAGATCGTAATAATGCAGCATTTAGCCTATGTTTTAAGTATTTCAATTTGTGCACTTAAATCTTAATATATAAATTCATATAATTACAACTCTTGTAGTTGTTATAGTACTTACCAATCAGAGTCTGTCATGAGTATGTGTTAGGTAAAATAGATTTTAAACATCATGTAATAGTAAGCTCATTAGCCATTGTATGTTAGTAATGCATTCATTGATGAAAAAGAATTAATTTCACTCTCTCATGTAGCTTGCGTTTCACAACAATTCATATTAGGGAAAAAAAAAAAAAAAAAAAAAAAAAAAAACTAACAGCATGACACGATTGAAGATTTTCTTTCATAGTAAGCTACATTTACATTTATTTAGTCGGTCCTGGGTACATAATTCAAAAAGTCAAAAAGGCTCTTGTTACGAGGTCAGTATCGCACTGTAAGATGATTAGTTCGAGCTTTGAGGGATTTTATAGCACTAAATCTTGAAAACGCTGATAACGAGCTATGAAAAATCGATATTTCTCTGCTCGCATGGCAGTTTTAAAGACTTCTGAACCAACTTTTCACACAGCTTGGCTTTAGCACCGTATCAGCATCTAATATCAAAATATTTAACACGATAAAACTACGTTATGTTTAGTTTTGGACAACACATTGTCCATCCCACATTGCTTATATAAGAAAATCTCAAACACTCTCTGAAATTATTTCGGTGTAGTTTACTAACACCCTGTATATTAAATAAACTGTTTGAAACAGGGGCTGGATATTTCAAGTGCAGACTTAAAACTGATGTATCAACGTAGAAACAACTATTTTGCTAGCTGCATGTCCACCTATGGTAGAGCTAAATAACTTTTTACACCCCCCACATAATTTGTATTAATGACTTTTATGATTTTCAACAGTCTGACTGGTTGTTTGGTAGTCGCAAAAGGCCAAAAGTCGCAATTTCAAGCAAATGTCGGTACAGAGAATAAATGATGGCCAGTTTTACAACCCTAGGAGGCATAGTGTCAATGGTCTCTTTCAAGAGAAAGACATGTAATTGAAAATATTTATCCAACCAGTGATGTATTTGTTAGAACTTACTGAAGAGAAACCCTTTTCCCTTTTCTTACGCTTTTTAAAATCGAAACATGCCAAAATATGGAATACCATCTTCATTAAAAGCAAAATTTTAATGATCCAAACGCTTTTTCTCGAGTTTGCTTAAATGAATTCAATACGTTGTGTCATATCTTCTCAAGTTTGTTCTACATTAAACTGAAAAATAAAAAGATAACAGTTCAAAATTCGGTATTCCATTCGTCTAACAACCGTAGTTACATTTGACAAAAATCTAAATACCTTCAAATGCAATCGACAAATTAAGGAACACAATATATCGTCAAGTTTAAAATATAACATCTTTTGAACTGTAACAGGTAAATTCATTAAAAGAATAAAAAGATCAAGTTATTAACCATCCCTACATTTTCTTCCTATAAACACAAATATTTATAACCTAGCGTGTATTTTATTATAAAATCCCTGCGTAAAGACGTGTTTCTTTGGTAAAGGGCGCCGATAATTGCCTAATTGAATGTTTGATTTTAAATCATATCGGTTAAAATGAGTATGTACATTGATGTTTATATAATAAATAACTAACAGACACGAAGTGTTTTAATTGCATATAAAAAGTGTGAAACAAACTTTAATGACTTCGTCTCATTTCACCATTTTCCGAGTATCTAGTGTTAATGCTTTCTTCTAAGTAATAGCACGTTGACACTTGAAACTGAATATTTCCTTGTAAAGAATATCTGAGGGTGTCTTAATTAATAAATAAAGAATAAATTACTCTGTTAGCAATAAACATGTACTGAAAAGATATTGCAGAAACGTGACAACGTTGTTTTCCTAAGAGGGTTCTAATGCGCTGCATTCCTCGCGTGTATTATTATCTAAATAAGTTTTAATTCTAGGGGAAAAAACGGTCATCTAGGTTTGTCCTGTAATTTATAATGGGGTACAACACCCATCAAGTATTTTGTTCAGCTTATTTCTTACTACTCAGTTTTTAGATATTAGCACCCTTAATATTTGCACGGATAACCAACAAATTCATTCATGAACTTTGTAAAAGTATAAAATAAAATTTTCATAACCCTCTACATTATTATCATATTCAAAGTGTGAAATTAATTTAATACATCACTTAAGCTAAAATGATAATTTAAATGTATCTGCAATTAATAAAAACCAGCTCACTAAAATCAGGGTTTGGCCTATTAAAAAGTATCAGAAATTAATATATTCGGACAGTCAAGTTCTTATTTCCAACTGCATCAACAGAATGTAAGACTGGAAAATCTGGTAGATTAAATATAACATGATTAATCATTATAATAAATGAAAAAGGATCACAAAGTAATGAAACAAATGAAAAGTGCTCCTAAAGTACAGAAAAATATTGACGATACAAAACAGCACCCCAATTTGCGTTTCAGCTTTCTAATATTTCTGCTTTCGAAAATATTCTGATTTTATTACATAGAAGTTTAATATTTCGTTAAGTTGTGGTTTAAATTTCTTCCATTCTTCTGTAATTCGCCCTTTACACACGGAAGTTTCTAAGAGAAGCATTTCAACTCTAATTTGACTCTCAGTGGGCGCCCACT
Source organism: Metallyticus violacea (assembly GCA_030762175.1). Taxonomy (NCBI): domain Eukaryota; kingdom Metazoa; phylum Arthropoda; class Insecta; order Mantodea; family Metallyticidae; genus Metallyticus; species Metallyticus violacea. The sequence goes on from CM060834.1 coordinate 91,141,501, forward strand.
AATTGGAAAGCAGAGATTGATTAGAAGTCAACAGGATTGATAAAACATGTGACCTTTCTCAAAAACTACACATAAGGCATCTCTAGACGCAATTATATCCTTGAAGGTGACGATTTTCACCAAAAAAGTTCGGTTAATACTTCGACAGTAACTAAACGTTGCATTTCTTTTTATCGCAAATATTTAAGTAGGGAGAGGAACAAGGAAGAAAAGAAATTAATGCTGGCACTTGAAGAAACAACCACAGTGATTCTCTACCATCAATCTTAACCAATTTAAATTATGTATGTGTTACTTCAGAACTGGCATGGAGGCTCCCTCCCTTGCCCTGAAGTGGGCGTAAACGTTTGACATTCCTTCTCTGCAAATAAACCACACACATGGGCATGCACGCACATACGTGCATAAAAATTACCCTCCCTGTCTAACCACTATACTGTCTCCGAAATTTAGATCCACATGAATACACAATGCAACAAAATTCAAATGAGTTGCCGATGCCAAAAGAAGCAAAACTGTCTCTAAGCAGCAATTATTTTAAGGCAGAACTTCTTTAGCTCAAGATTTTTAACATCTATTTTTACCTCCAAACTAATACAAACAGATCTTTATCATATTAATCAGATTGCTGCAGAGGAAAGAAAAAATGCATGATCGTTTCTTGTATTAAAGCTGAAATGAAGAAATCTAGACAATACAATTGTAAATATTCGCGTAATGTTGACTTCTCTCAGTTCAATATGATCGTTTAAATGCAATAAAGGGAAAATTCAGTTGATGGCAAATGTAAATAACTCTTAAGCAAAGCAATATAAATTTAAAAACTGAAATAATATGTTACTTTTTATCGCAGAGGAGAATTAAATTTAAATGTGTTCAAATTTAGCCTCAATGCATAAGGTGCATGTAAGTCCGTTTTAAAATATTTCTACATGATTCTCCGAAGATACAATCAGCAGTTTAGAACGTTAACACTTGAATTGCTAACAAAAGTTTATCAGATATAGAAATAAATTTAAGTCAAATATACAGTAATTTATTAGACATGTTTCCATATTTACATAGTACTAAGTATAGTGTGCAACGCTTTAGAAATACATTGGTTTTCATTCATGTTACTTCATCTTAAAGTCGACCAATGAAACGAAACAACATTTTGATTTTGACCAGTCACAGCCGGATTACGGAATGAAATTATTGAAAAAAAGATTATGAAAGAAGTTTTATCACGCGACGTGCATTTGTCTAGTGGTCGGTGTGGTCAACTCTATATCTGCACTATGTAATTCCTGATTTGCTAGAGGCGGCGGGGAGCTATTGATAGCAACAAAAGCATGGACAATCGACAATCATAACGCAAAATGTAGGGTTCTTCAAAGCGTTTTGGTGATGATGGTGATGATCATTTGCAATTCAAAAGCACAGAACCCAAAGGAAAATAGAGACACTGCATGTTATCTTCTTCTTCTTCTTCTTCTTCTTCTTCTTGTTCTTCTTCTTCTTCAGTTGGTAGTAGAAAATCGAACGGTATCGATTGTAATAGTGAACGTTTGTCCATTTGTCTCACGGTTTCCGAAAGTATAACATTTTATGCAAGTGTTAATATTCTGTGCGCAAATTAAATATATATATAAAATTTATTCTTATTATATTAATGAAATAGTCCTAAATTCATATTTTTCTCTTCTCTATTGGCATTACTGACAATCGGCATTCTTCTGTCGTGAGATTGCTTGAAAAGATTAAGTAAAAATACACAATTATTACAAATTTGTATGCCAAGTTTGCAGTGATTATATTTAAATTCTTATTTTATTCATGAAATAGAACTATTAAATATCACTCGAGGGTCTGAGCTTTCCAGATCACTAAATTCGTGAATTTATGGGTTATCTCAGACCCTCTTGTGATAAATATAAGGAGACTTTTACATACAAAATGGGAGATGTTCAAGGCCTATTCACTACATAAGTTATAATTTCAAATTTTCAGGGATCTTACAAATGTATAAATACCATCCAAATATTTACATGTCTTGGCGGACTTTTTATTTTTGCTGTTTTTATATATACGATTAAACTAAACGTTAATTTCTTTATTAGCAAAATCTTCCGGAAATTCTTTGGTACAATGGAGTATGGAGGTTCTATAATTGGTTCAATCAAGTAAAATATCCTCTTCATCCTAATATTTTTATCACATATGAAGTTCAGTTTAGTCCCTTAGAATATGAAAAGTTGCAGAATCATGGGTGATTAATTGGGTTTCCCCTGTATGTGTCCAAATCTGTCACTGGGTCAATATTTGATAAAGGCAGCTTTCTGCCAATCGATACCTATAAAAATATTGAATTCAGTTTTTTTTTTTAATTTGGCAACCGTTGATAAAATGCAAGATGTTGCTCGTTCATACATAGCTAATGATTATATCCCAGCATTGAATGGAAAGAAAATGGGAAGGCTAGATTTGTGGCTTCCTAAATCCGTTTATCTATGAGGAAACTTAAAAAACAAAGTCTATGCCACAATTCTCCAGGCACTATAACAAAATATTCTGGAAGCAATTGCCAATAATTGGTAGGGCGAATTAGGACAACTTTCAGAAGGGTTTAAGTATGCCTTAAGTACAATATTATATATTATTATAATTGATAAGAAAATAAAAGAAAAAAACTGACCGTTCCGACCTCGTGGCATCATTTTCCTCGGCAAGAGGCAAGATCCTTTCGTAATAGTTTGCCCACGGCAAATTCTGTATCTAATGAACCCGCAAAATGAAAATCCTACAAGTATATGTTAATAAATTAAAGTGAAAAAAAATTGTAAAATGCTATACAACCTTCTAAAATTAAAAACAACAATTCCAATACATGTAGGTAATATAAAAACACAAAAACAATATGGTTGACAACGGATAACCTGCCTTACGTGGAATCCACGACTGTAAAAATGCAATATTTTGTTGTGTTTTTCATTACATTTGAACTTTCACACTGTAAAGAAACGGTTTTAACGCCCTATTAACGCCCTACACACCCTTTAACATTTTTCAAGATAATGTTTTCTTCACGAAGAACGAATGATATTTGGCTAAACAAACCGGAAGACCTAGCCCTCATTTTATCTCAGAAAAGAGTAATATAACAAATTGAATAGAATTGAATAGAAGCTGATGATTGGCATAAAACACTCAGCAACATTTTGAACCTTAGGTATGTCTATGCTACTGAATTTCAGTTTACGAAATGAAAAACGTTGTACATTTTAAAATTACATATCGTTCAGAATGCCACGACTTAGATCTCTTTACACTTTTATATGTGTTACGATTTTACTTAAATTAAGAATATATTCACTGACCGCTGCATATTAATTTTTAAGAAATTTAGGTTAATTGCAAATATATTAGCTGCAACTTAATTTTTGAATTATATTTAGGTCATTACGTGCTTCAAAGATGTTATGTAAACGTATTTTACATTTTAACCTTTAACTTTTGGTACATAAGGCCCTCGTTTCTCTGGTTAATTATATATATATAAAATTAAATAGTTATTACTATGGAAAATCAACGCTTATTATTAAAAAATCAAGAACATAGGAGCTGGATGTATTTTACTATTTTGTGCTGCACTTTTCGAGAAAAAATTTATTACAATAAATTATTTCAAACTTTTTTTAACTTTCATTCTGGAGAATTCATTACATAAATTGCTTAACATAAAATTAATTTAACCATCTTATATTAAAATATGCAAAACAAGCAATTTACAAGCATCTAGACTAAATTTCTTGACAGTTCATAGGCTTTAAGGGCAGTGGTCTACTGGGCTCCTTCCCAAACGTTTCGTCTACTATGGTAGACATCTTCAATGGCAGTAGCGAGGTCGAACGAAAGTTTCGACGGCGACAGTCGAGACCTCCGACAGAACATTTCGTGGATGAAATGTTTAGGAAGGAGGCAATAGACCACGGCCTATAAGCCAGCAAAATTCAGTATCTAAATTTATTGCTTTATACATATAGTCTTTCTTTCTTTTTCTTTCGTGTTTTTGTATACAGAACTGTCAGTAAGGTCATGAGCATTACTGTGTTTAAATAGCTTGTGTTTGTGTCTAGTTTCGTATGTTTTAGATGAAACAAATGCTTTGTAATGCATATGAAGATATGAATGAGTGTGTATTAAGTTTTTGATATATTTTGCGCAATCATTTTGAATGACGTATAGATATCTAGTTACCCGCGAATGCTTGAATATCATTGAGCAAAGACCGAAAAGATCCCATCACTAAATATCCCTATATTCCAATAGTAGTACTTTATTGGCAAGAAACCAAGCAGACCCAATGGAGTAAATAATATTTTATACATCTGTTGGAAGTAATTATTACATTAATTAGGATTTCTTTTTGATTGATTTATTTAAGGACGCTCTTTAACATCTCAGGTCATAAGCGTCCCATTCAACTCAGGGCGCGAAACGTCCGACAAATTTTGCTCAGAGGCCTCTCTTTCAGGCTTGAGGTTCTTTTTCGTGTAGTAAATGTACGACACGGAAACCACGGCTTTACTTCCCTTCCGAAGGAAGCCATACTTGGGATTTTTACGCCCCGAAAAAATCCATCGGTCCTGGCCGGGTTCGAACCCGCGATCTTGGGTTTAGGAGGCAAGTATGGTAACCACTACACCACCAGGACCGACATTAATTAGGAAAATCTCTCCATTAGATCTTCAGAAAGAAACAATAAATATCAATGCGGGCATAGAAACGTTTGAGAACATTTCCAAGAAACTCTTGAAAAAAAAATTATACAGAACAAAGACAACAGAACCACACAAATTAAATAAATTAAACAAAACTGGTAGTGACACGTATAGCAGTTAAGAGCAAATATACAGTGGCGGTTTGATCACTCTGCATAAATAATATCATAAATAATATAATAATATAATGTTAAGCATTATTTATTTACTTTGGTAATAAAAAAGAAATCCTTAATAGTTTTATTTTGCTCTTAGCTGTTGTTCACTGTACACTCATTAAAATGCAATGAGATTGAATTTATGCCACGCAGACTATTCCCCAATGTACCTCTCTCTAAACAATGTCAAGGCCGGTCTGTGTTTCTCACCAACTGTAGGTGGTTTCTAATTTCCAGTCTCTGGGTAAAAGTTGCATAAGTGTTTTTTCTTCTGAAAACAATACTTCTTGAAATTACACCTTAAATAACCGCACCGTGCGCAGGTTACTGTTTCAGAGAGAGCATGCTACCAACACATAATCAAACTTCTAAATAAAGTACATTTCTGCTTCTTGTTCCCTTATTGCTTTGTTTATATTCCTCTTTCCCTCTAGATGATTAAATCTATAGTTAAGATGTTTTGTTTAGAATATACTCTCATAAATTTAACAGAGTTTAGTTTTTGTATTGTTTATTAATGGAATACATGCAATAACATTTCTAAAATTATAAAACGGTGAACTTTGATGTTTTTAAGAATTATCTAATCATGCGTTAGAATTTTTTAATGGTTTTTACTGTTGAGACACACAGGCGGTGGGCACTGGAGACATAAGAAATGAATTATATGTGGGGAAAGGATTTTTTTAAGGAAGGAAACGTTCCAGGCCTAAGTTTAGAGTACCTCTCCGACATTTAACTGAGGAAAACCTGAAGAAAAAAAAAAAAAAAAACTTCAGTAAGAGAGGGTGGTGGGTTCTGGTGGGATTCGAACCCCAGACTTTTCTCTCACGAGTCCGCGCCTTAACGATCTTGGCAACCCGTGCGGTAAATTATAACACAAACTACATATAAATTTATAACGTACTTCAATAAAACAGTTTCAAAGTTTCGGTTATACATTTTCCATTGCTACCGTTTGCAACATCTACCTGGCTTTGCACAAGGACAAAGACTTTTTTCCTTTCATTGCCAAGTCCTGGAAGGTAATTTCCTTTGCTTGAATAATCTTTAAGACAACTTCTACTGCACTGAAATGAATTTTTATTCAACTAAAACTAAAGCATTCAAACTAGAAACTAAAATTTATAAAAATTTGTGTCACCAAAATTGTTTATTTAATGATAAAAAAACGCGACCTGAAGATATATTGTGCCAGATGAGGATGATTGATGAGTTCTATGGGATTTGTCGCCAAAGATTTTCAGGCGTTTACCAAAAAATGAGGGAAAACTCAGTTAGGAAACTACCTGGGCCCGCCGCGTGGGTAGTGAAAATGCTACCACTAGAGGTCAAAAACTTGTATAATTGATGATTATTAATATATTTAGTAAATTTAATTCTAGCGATTATTTGCATAAGTAATCATGCTGACATCCCTGGAACCATGTCAGGCTGGAAGAAAAGCAATAACAATGCACAGTCCATGGATACTATATCTTCTTTCAGTGCGAGAAATTTGCATTTTAAAAGTATATAAAGAGAATGTAATACATAATGTTACTCCCATGCTCCTCTTATTAAGAAATATATTAACTATTTATTTGAAACAAAGAATGTTTTGGAAGGACTGGAATAAATTTAAGTTATAATTAATATTTTATTTATAAATATAAAAAAAACTGCTTAAAAACAGTCTATGATGGGGGTTAAAAGTGATTTTTCTTTCTTTCGTTTTGCAAATTAATGATAAAAATGTTACTTTTAACATTTTATCTTGAAAACTATTTTGGACATCGGAAATGCTCAACCAGTGAAATTCATCGAAACAATGCGACGAATAAAGCTTGTTTCGGGTTCAGAATGGTGTTTCATTTGGTTTGAAATAAAACTGAACGTTGTAAAACAATACTTAGCACCAAGTGAATTTGTTTATGATAATGACAACGAGAACCACAGTGGTCTCAAAGATGTCATGAAATAGAAGAGTTTTCTTTGAGAGTTTTCTTGCTTTGTATTTATTTTGAATGAAATATGTATATATATAAGATACACCAAATGGAGATCAAAAACATTACTACAGCGTTGAAAGGTATTACCTACCACAAAATTAGCACGATTCGATTAAATTGAATGGGGAGCGGGCTATATATAAGCTGCAAAAATGCATTGGCTTATTCCATTTTTATCCAGGAGTTTATTCAAACCAAACAATTAACATGGGGTCCTTTTTTGCTTTTAATAATGTTTAACGCCCGTTTTTCCTACCGAGTTATCGCAGACGGTGGACACCGATAAGGAACTTTATTTGAGAAGGAAACATTCCAAGGCTAAGTTTGGGACACCTTCCCGGCATTTACTGTTGATGAAGACTAAGAAAAACCTGCAGTAAAACCTCAGTCAGGGAGAACGGTTCTGGCGGGAATCGAAACCCAGAAATCCAGCTCTTAACGACCTCGGCCACCGAGTGGAAAGGCTCAAGCGGTAACGGGAGGTTCCGGGTTCAAATACTTTGGGGTCAGTCATTATTTTACATTTATTCAGGTGAGTTGCTGTGTGCGATGTGGCGGTTGCTTGCCCTTTAGAAAGATTTCTGCCGAGCCCTCGGGTATGAAAGAGGTCGTTCTGCTCGAACTCATAGGACGGGGAACAGATGGTTTCTCCTTGGATCCGGAGATGCACCTTGGAGGAGCAGGCACAAAATGCCAACCCTTGATAAAAAAAAAAAAAAAAACACAACACATATGTTCAACATTCCTTGCCAATTTAAATGGAGCATACAAGCCTGAGGCCTAAAACTGGCGTTTGCAATTTCAGGGCAAGAGATATTTCAGAAGGAGGAAAATAAAATTTATTTCTGCAGGGATTGAGGTCCGATTCTCCAGTTGTCAAGCCCTGAGCTACTGTGGTAAAGCGTTCGACGATTACTCTTAAGTATTAATATAGGATTACTGTGAATAAAAATGCTGCCGTCCTTCTCAAGAACATTAACTTGCTAAGAGGATTTGGAATATAACACAAAGTTGCTAACAAAGTATTGCCGAACCCAATGTAGCTTAAAGAAAACGCAACTAAACCTTAACATTTGAATGTCAACACTGACAACTACGGACAGTAACAAAGACAGATGTATAGCTTCTCTGGACAAGCTCGTACAGGAATTTGTGTTGCTTATCTACGGGTTAACCGACACTGAAGCACTTACATAAACGTATTCTTAACTACTCAAATTGTATGCCTGTATCAGCATTAGAGGAGACGGGGCATTCCGTCTAAAATAAAAACAGATTTTTGCATTGCGTGCGAGTCTTGGATACACCCAGAGAGCGGAAAGGGAAGCGAGTTTTAGGACAGAGAAAGATAGAAGAGGAAAACGCATGCTTGTTATGGAGAGAATAAGAGAGAAAGAGAACGTGTGTATGTGTGTGTAAATAAAGTATGCACGAAGCCTGCCGCTAGCCCGTCCTTATTCCACATTCAAGAAACCCCCTCACAACACAGGCAGCCGGTTTCCAGCCCTTTTCTCTCTTGCTTCCTCTTTTCTGCTCGTCTTCGAACTCCGAAAACTCCTGTTGTCCAGCGGTCTTGTGTCTGTACGTCCTAACAAACCAACCACCGTACACGTTTGTCCCCTTGTCTGACCCTGAGCTGCAGAACGAGAGAGATATCATTCTCTACTTCCACGTGTACTATACAACACAACAAAGATTTGTTACCATGTTACCAGCTTTTGATTTTCTTAACTTTTGACTTACAAGAGGAAAGTTGTCCGTGATGTACAACAATTCAGCTTATACATTTATAAAAATGTAGGTGAAAATACATTTTAAACGATAGCGATAGATGCATTACTGCTTGTAAATATACAGAAAGTTTTAAAAGTAGCTTTGCTTTTTAGGTTACTAAAATGCATTTTTTAACTGTTCAAAATAGTCCCAAAAGTTCTAAAACTGAAAAATAACCTCTAAAATAACATCCTTATATTAAGTTTAGTTATAAATTTGCTGAAATATTAAATCTTATTGGTGATTAATACAAATATTTCAAAGACATGCACAAGTATGCATTATGTATCATTTAAATAATTTTAACCCATATCACCAAACCTTGGTCGAAATTTTTTTTTTTTTGATTGATTTATTTATGGACGCTCTTTAACATCTCAGGTCATCAGCGTCCCATTCAACTCAGGACGTGAAACGGCCGACAAATTTTGCTCAGAGGCCTCTCTTTCAGGCTTGAGGTTGTTTTTCGTGCCGTAAATATACGACACGGAACCCACGGCTTTACTTCCCTTCCGAAGGAAGCCATACTTAGGATTTTTACGCCCCGAAAAAATCTATCGGTTCTGGCCGGGTATGAACCCGCGATCTGAGTATAGGAGGTAAGTATGGTAACCACTACACCACCAGGACCGACAGCCTGGTCGAGCGGTTAGCGTTACTGACTGCTGGTCGGGAGGTCTAGGCTTCGATCCCCGTTACCTGTTTAGGTTAGGGAGGTTTGGATGGGGATCTATTCGACCTCGTGAGAATAACTGGGGAACTACTGATAGAGAGGTGGCGTCCATCGATCTACGAAGTCGCGACCGGCAAGGTCTCGGTAGACTGATTAAATGCAACACTGCTCTCTACGACGAAGGTAGAGAAGACAGGGTCGCTACGGTAGGCCAATATCTTACTGGGATCGTCATGCCAAGAGAAAAAAAATATTTTTATTTATTTGGTTTATTTACGGACGCTCTTTGTCATCTAAGGTCATTAGCGTTTCATTCAATTCAGGGCGTAAAACGACCGATAAATTTTGCTCAGAGGCCTATTTTTTCAGGCTTGAGGTTCTTTTACATGCAGTAAATCTACGACATGAAACCCATAACTTTACTTCCCTTACGAAGTAAGACATACTTTTAGGATTTTTATGCCCAAAGATGAAATGAGACACTTAATTTGCCCTCAGAGTTACTTTAATCCCAACAAAGTCGTGTGGCAAACAATGAACAAACGATTTATAACAGTCTTAAAATGCTTCAAGTTCCTTGGTTTTATATGAACATTCAGTGTGAGCTTGTGAAATAAGTTTTGAGTGCCTGTGTTGTGATAAATTGTAAATTCAGCATGTTTTAAGTGTTTTTTCGTTACTTTTTAAGCTTTAAATTGTTTATTTATAATCAGTTATATTTTATACAAAGCTCTTCTTAAAATGGCAAAGAAATTATAGTTGTAACTATGATTGAGAGGACCAATATTGTTTTATTGAAAACAAAGGAAAACCCGTGTGTTTATTGTCTAATGCGCTTCTCTGTCCCTAAAAGGAGTAATATATAGCGACATTTTTGAGTAATATAATTTCATATATTTTGTAATTCTAGAATTATTATTGTTTTTTTTTTTTTTCGTAGTATCAGTGGCAGTAGTGTTGAAATAGTGGCGTCCGCGTACCCCTTGTTATCATGCAAATATGCCCCAGTATAAACGAATGTTAGACAGCCCTAGTTTATGCCGTGTGTTTATACTCTTAGCGTCTGGTGGTGCATTGTTGTAAACCCGAAGAAACTTCCTTTGCGCCATAACAATGGATTTAAACTCTTGAGCATCATATCACGGTTTGTGCCTTCTTCTGAACTGACGCCATCTTCGCGCGATCGGACAACAACAATACACAACACAGCATGTGTCTGTGAAAAATTAAGCAAGAATTTCAACTCCTGTTGTACCCCAAGACAATTCATACCTGGAAAAAAGAATAATTTATTATGAATAAAACGGTCTCAAATTTAGGGACACCCTATACAATCACCTTTTCTCGTCCGTTGTAATCGTCAGACTTGGTTCCCTATGATATTTTCCTGTCTCTGTTCTAGAAAGTACAGCAGAAGAACTGCCGTTTTCACTCCTTGAACAAGATCCATCGCAAATCGCAGAAGGTGCTTGGCGGCTTGGAGAACAGAACTTCAGGGAAAAGGCGTTGAGAGCGGTATATCGGTACACAAGAGAACTATTTTGAAAGGGATAATGTCAAAATTTAAATCATAAATGTATTTATTGTATATAATCTCAGTACGTTTTGATACCACCTTCTGGCACAAGTAGTGTTGTTATTTCCCTACTAAAATTACTAACGTAGCAGGCAGGTGTTTCAATCGCTCCTTTTTCTGGAAAACTTTCTTCAGTTTATCCTATACTTTGCCGTCAATAGAATCATTTCACATACTTTTCCTGTAGCTTTCAGTGACCCAATAATATGTAGAAGTAATGTAAATGTCTTGAATTCCTTTATAGAAATTATGTCTGCCGAATCGTATAACCCTTCCACTTTACGTTGTAGTATTCAGAAATGTTCCACCATATTTTGGTGATGAAGCACCAACGACCTCTTGTAGAAATATATTAATTTAAACTTGAGAATTATATCCTAGTCTGCTTTGCAACACGATTCACTCTATGGCCAAGACAAATAACGTTAGTTATAGAAATGCTATACACTTCTAGCACCGATTTTACCATTACTGATATGAGATAATATTTAAGACAATTGCTAACCAATTGTGTTACTACTTGATTGTCTCTAGTCAACTGCTTAAAGTAGTATCAAAAATAATATTTAATAATAATATCCTCACCCCTCAAAATACTTTCTTTGTAATGAATTCTGATGAAATATTCCTTTGTTGATGTCTCTAAAAGAAACGTTTAAAGTGTGGCTTCTACAGGGAGTTAAACGGATAATTGCACAGAAGTAGTTTTAAATTAAATTAATTTTGTTTATGAAGGAATTATTTAATATCTGAATTAGAAGCCTGTTTAGTTTTTTTTCTTCTCTTTTCTCTGGTGCATATTATCTAATCATGTTGATTTTCTGAAATTTATATACACTTTTCTCTGAAGTACATAATTGGAAGAATAAAACTTTTCACATATTTAGATATCATGTTATTTTTAATTCTTGGATTATACTGGGATGTTTTTAAAAACGCCTTTTAAATGGTTTATCCAATCAGCGTTTAAGTTGTGATTTTAAAACACAAATTCTCATTTTTTCTGAACACTACTAATAATAGAAACTTGAATTTTTTTACTACTAACTTAGATAATTGCCTGAATAATCTTTGAGCACTTCTATCTTTAAATAAAAATTAAAAAAGATATTTTATAGTATAAATTTAAATCTGAATAGAAAAAAATAGTTTAAAAACGGTTTTAAATATACCTCAGTAAAAATTCAGCAATTGCAAGTTACTATCAAGCATTTTGGGAAAATATTTATTTTTCATATATTGCGTTTTTTATATTATTTTTATATTATTTTCTACTATTTCTGCTTTTTTATGTTAGCACACTTCTTTTGTTATTGTAGTTAGGAACTTCATTTCCGGGAAGAAGATGTATCTGAGCGCGTTTCATTTTAAAAACAAAATACTAACAAAATCTTATTTCTTCCTAAGAATACTTTTATAAAAAAAAATTAAATCGTGTAAGTAGCAGCCTTGTTTTCATTGTAGGCTACCGGTATTCGTTTGAGACCCTACGGCCTCAGTTTGCATTATTGACTTGTAAAAATAATCACTGGAGCTACAGCGCAACATTATTTCAATTACAAAGGCTTAAACAGCAACAATGAAGCGATAACAAACATATTTATATATTCAAAGACTACTATATCTCATTTCACATAAATTTTCACTAAGATACCTTATATTTTCCTAGGCGACCTTTGTTAATTCAGAAATATTGCGGAGAAAAGTCAGTTATTTACTAAATGTTTTCATAATTTTTGTGATTAGCCTTTACAAACAATATTGTTTTTTAAAAAGTGTAAAAATCATTGTTTTATTGGTTTTTGCACAGAAACGAATTACATTCTTAATTCAAACTATTTCATTTTCTATATTATTTTTTCTAATTTTATTTTTAACTTCAGACAACAAATAATTTAAAACAATTATTTTGCAAGTTTATTCTCATAGTGTTTAAATAAAATTGTAATTACCAGTTGTAATGTATTGTAATGCCTTTTTTCCTGGGTATACGACCACTAGGTGGCGCTATTGACATACTCGTATATCATTACTGTTTCGAAACAATTGACATTTGTTATTATAAAAACAAATGCAGCTTAGAAAATGACGGAGCAGTTTGCTTACGGTGAGCGTTTAAACAAAGTAATTTTGCGGGGGAAAAAAAAATTGAAATTTCACGTGAAGATTTTCGTGGAATATTTTTTACGATTTTAATAAATGTTTAACTCAACAGAATCGCTTGGTTCAACTTTTGCTAATGAAGCACCATCAGAAAACACTGTTTACAATTGGTTTTCAGTGGTAAGGTGGACCAAAATCGATTGTAATGCCAAAAAATATCGATACTGTACGCTATATGATTGAAAGAAGATCGGTATATCTTCTTATAGGGAGATAGAGGCATCCTTAAAATTATCAAGGACTGAAGTACAGTAGATTTTGCATGAACTTTTAGCTGTGAAAAAGAATTGTTCACGGTAGATTTTGCATAAATTTACCGAAGCTTCAAAAAAAAATAAAAAAGTTCACGAAGCTCTTCCAAGAAGCTGATCGTTTGTTTCTTCGGTTGTACTGGAAAATGTCGCAACCATTTCTTTAGAGGATCTAAGAATATTAATGCTGAATGGTACAATTTTTTTGCCAGAAGCCAGCGACAAAATCAGGGGAAACATCATCCGAAGAAACAATGCTAGCTAGCTTTTACACAGGACGTCAAACAACTGATTATTTCAAGGAGAAAAACATCGAGTTAATGCCTCATTGCGTGTATTCACCTGATTTATAGCCTAAATAACCAAAAAAAAAAAAAAAAAAAAATGTATGGACAGCAATTTTCATCACCTCAAGAAGGTGTTGAAGCCTTTAAAAACCATGTTTTTGAGATACCAACTTCAGAGTGGAAAAATGTTTCGAGAATTCATTTGAACCCATGCAAAAGTATACAAACCTTAAAAGCGAATATTTTAAAAAGCAATAAAATTCTTTGTTTCCTTCCTAGTTTTTGTAGCGACTTAAAAGGTAACCCTATTATGACATGTTTTAAGTGCCTTTTTGCCTGATTTGCTATATTTTCAACACCTGAATTTCAAGCTATGGCTATTTTACTTATTTTAGAGCTTTTTAACCTGCCTTTTTCTACTCATTTTTGAATATCCAGTCTCTATTCATAATAATCGACACAGTTGTGTTATCTTAACCCCCTTGTTTATTTAGAATAAATACAACACATTATAATAGATAATTTGCTAATACCGCAGAATGTACTTTCTCAATATAACTATGACGTACCGATAATTAATCGATAGTTTTCTTTACTATGTGTTCCTATGTCTTGATACTTTAAAAAATACTAAAATAATAAATAAAATTGGAGCTACACTTCTAAAGACAGTTCTGTTGAGAAATTGTTTCTTTCAGTTTAGCTTAAACTGCAGTAATACGAGAAGTTTTCTACCTAGTCAAAAACATAAACATGTCAACAAGTAAGTACATCCACCAGTAGAACATGCTGCCAATGTGATAAATAATAAATTGTTACCAAAGCTAGCTTTCTAAACAACATTCTTTCATTCTTCAAATTCTCTTTATTATTTGTTTTTAATTTTCCAGAAATAAGCTCAATTTTTTTTCTCCCCAGAATGAACTCCTCTTCCAAAAAATATATTTTGGGATTTCATCTGTTTATGAAATGGTTATCCTTTACATATTTATTATAGATTAATCCCATACAATTGGTTTGAGCGTATCTCTCTTATTTCTCTCAAAATGAGAGAGTTTGAGAATTAAGAGGTTTACAAGTTAGTCCAAAATAGCGTTTTGTGTTTCGCAAGTGTTGCAGTTTCAATTAATTATGAATTATTGCCTGAAAAATGAAAGATGCTAAATGTCTTATTCTTGCTATTAAAAAACCTTTCGCTTGCGAGAAATACGGGACACGACTGTCGTGAAGAAATTATATGAGTTTTCTATTCGTATAAAAAATTGTACCAACAAAGCTAATTTCATACGTACTGGGGTAGTTATCAAAGAACAGAAACCTTTTCTATCATTAATATTACAAACTTTTATCAATTTCTAACACGGAATTGAGAGTTCATTTCTATACTGGTGCACTCCAGAGCTCTGAAAGAGATGGGGAATTTTTGATCCTAAAATCAACCTGTTTAACACAGCTATGATAGATTTACCACTAAACCTTTCATTAGTATTGAAACTTCTATTAAGGAGATAGATATATACACCTTCCGGGGGCCAATGTCACATTTTGTAGGTTAATTTGAAAAAGGTCACCTTTATGTCTGCGAAAGAATATTTGTAAAATTAATATGGAATAACTGATATTTAAATCAACCCCAAGCATATCCTTTTCTTTCCCTGAGGAATTTAATGCTTTTCATTTTTTATTAATTTAAAATATGCGCTGAATTTGTTTCATTCTAGTAACGTTTAGTCGCATTATGGACCTGTCACAAACAGGAACAAACTGTTCAGCTGTTTTGTGTTCATTTTAAAAATGAGAAAAGAAAACTCTCTCCTTCTTCCTCTTTTATGATTTTGATTAAGCATAAAAAACATGAATAAAAGAAAGATGCAATGTCGCAAGAAAAAAGGTGAATTTAAAGGCAGTCAGTACAATAAAAGTGCTCAGAAAACAAAATTAAAAATTGTGTTTTAGGACTGCTACTGCAAGTTTGTCGCCCATTTTCTCAAAAGTATGTTTTCAAAACTTTATACATCAAACTTCTACAGTGTTGAAAATAATTCCTTGAAACTTTGCATAGCAATTCTTCTTACTGATGCCAACCAAATGAATCTGTTTTTTATGGTGACAAGAAACAATTTTATAAATTTTACTGTGAAATAAAGTATGTTTACAATTAAAATTTTTAAAAAAATCCCCTCATTTGTGCTGTTAACATTTTAGCTATCTAGGTTCAATTTGTATATTTAAATAATATTTTTGTAAAAAATTAACTATTCGGAAAATTACAACATTGGAAATAGTTTTGTATATGCATTTTATACAAATGTAACAAATAGATATTTTGATAATTAATAATTTCAAAATATTATAATACAGGAAAATAATTTTACTTCATATTAAAGAATAAGTTTTAGATATTAAGCAAATACATTTTTATTTAAATAGCTCCTATAGAAACGGAGAAAGGAAATGTGGAAATCATATATTTTTTTAAGTATTAGCTGCAAATCAATCATTGAACACGATCATTTAAGTTAATGAAAAAGTTTCCAATAATTCTTCCATCTTTCTGCGTTTCATTCATTACACGTTTATTGTCCCATTAGAAGAACACTCATGAGTTGAGGGTTTTCTTTATTTAAGAAATAAATTTGAAATAACTATGGAAATATTTCAAAATGTCGAAATAGTTTTCTGTTTCTCTTCGTTTTCAATAGAAACAGTGTCTCACCGTGACCCCCTTTCTTTTCCAGATTGTATTAGTGGTCTATATACGAATTAAAACTGGTAACCTTAATAATAGAACAAATGTGCCTAAATACGTTTTTCTCTATCTCCTAAAATTTTCAAGAAAATAAATATGATATCTGAAAACACACTGCATAATATTCTGCATAAACTCGCATTTGTTAATATTTTTAACACCAAATACTATGACAACAAATTAAGCAACAAATCTTGCGGTTAAACTTTTTTAAGTGCATTCACGCTCCAGTTATTAAAAAAAATATCAAAGGGCGTTGTTTGTTCTATTTTTGTTGGTCTACAAGTTACTATAATCGAAATGTTTAAGTTCTGAAGCATTAACATATTACAATACATTAAAGACAATGTATTTTTTTTTCTTGCTGAAGTCAATAGTCGAAATGGTATTATAACAATCATAAATTTATGACATTTACTTCCGTTCCACCCTGTATATATGGCAGATTATACTCCAGAATAGAGACATGCAACATACTTACAGTTTAGGTCTTAGATACTCGGCAAAACTGGAGAAATCCTTACCTGAAATGAAAAGAAAAGACTGATATAAGAAACGCGTTACTGAACGTATCCATTGTAATATTTTTATATCTTCAAATACAATGGCGATGTTTTGACACTGCACATATATACTGAACATATAGATCGTTGTTTTACACTGCAACTCAGTTTGCACAAGTTTGCTTTATAAATAAGTAAAACATGAGGATGAAATGACAAAAGGTTTTGGTGTTTTGTAGAGACTTTGGAGGAAATGAAAGGACGTTTTAGTGAAGTCGGAAAACTTTAAAAGAGCAGCCACAAAGCTGTGTATTAAAGCATGCTGAATTTCATCATGCCATTCGATGTAACCCCACGTTACCGAGTTTATTATGACAATAAATCTATGGTTTAGAAAAGATATCCGCACCATTCCACTGGACAAGACCAAAGCGAAGGAAAAGCAAAAGTTCTCGAGTAAAAAGAGCAAAGCAAACGGGATAAAGAGGGAGAGGGGAGATGAGACATGTAGAAAAGAAGGAATTGATTAATTTAATCTGCCTCCGTCACTGCATGCGCTTCGTTTTGGAAAAGGGTTAAGCCTCTATCGGACACATGTTAAGCAGAATAATTTAGGAGTCTATAGATGCATGAATAAGTAGTTAGTTATGAAGAGATGATGTGTGTAGTATAAAATCGCACGGTATTTTTTCTGCTTCTCTCTCTCTCCTTCTCCTCTCTCTCTTCAGAGAGGAAAGTCTCCAGTAGCGAACATAAAGGAATGTCAAGAAAGACAAGCGGTACTTGTTCCCCATGCGGCTATGATATTCAAATGAGACTCCCCAATGCATGGCGATACAAGTCGGCCTTTCCTCCATTTTCATCGACTATAAACAGCGGCCGTCCTATCACGTTCCCCAATATATGTCTTTTGTTATTTCTTTTGGTCTTCGCAATCCCTGAAAACGCTTGAAATGTTGTCCGCCAAGGTCTGCACAATGAAAACGTTTGAATTCCCAGTCGCAGGGCCAACACCGCACCAAGGACAGGTGGGCAAGTTAGCGATTGAGTGGACATTCCTTAGCCCCACTTTGGTTTCTTCAAACCTTCACCTGAAAGGCGGTGAAAAGTACGACTTTTTAACTTAAATTCTGCATTTAACCAAATATAACAAAAGTTAAAGTAATAATAAACATAACATAGTAATTCATTGCGATGTTATTTCGTATCTAATCGGAAAAAATATACCATGTCATTTATTTGGTTTGTTTAAGACGCTCTTCAACGTCTCAACTCACTTTCCTCCATTTCAGGCTTGAGATCCTTTTACATGCCATAAATGTACGGCACGGAACCCGCGGCTGTACTTCCCTTCCCAAGAAGTTTTATGCCCTACAAAATCCATAGACTACGAAATGATGACTTCTGCTGATATATGAAGCTTAAATACAGAGGATGCCAAAAATGTATACTCACTTTCATAGTAGATATATATTTAATATGTTTCAAAAACAACAGTAACGTGTAGTCTGTAAACAGATGTGACTCACATTACGTTATGCTAGCATTGCTACAACAAAATGAACCCAAGATTATCGTTTGAACAGCGGAAAGCAATTTTGAAGTGGTATTGGAAAACCGAGAATGTTGTTGAAGTTCAAAGCTAATGGAGACATGTGTACAGAACCGAACCGCCAACGCGAGTAACAATTGAACGCATTCCAGACAAATTTGAGACTTGGGTATGGTATACCGTAGAAAACCAGCTACGCTGACAGCACTTCGGGAAGAAATTGAAACGGCATGTGCTGCAATCGCTGAGGACATTTTTGCAAACGTTGCTCAATCAGTAGTTCAACGTACTCAGAAGTGTATCGACGCCGATGGTGGGCATTTTGAGCAACTGTTGTAACTGTAAAAGTCTAAGATGATTAGTGCTCATCATTTTCTGTTTGTCTGAATTCAGTTGTGTTATGTAAACACAATTTTTTCTTTGCTGGAAGTGTGTATGCATTTTTTGCACCCTCTGTATTAATCAAGTCAGAAGAACATTTAAAAAAGTATTTGTGATCTCATTTGAAAAAAAAATAGTTATAGTTATTTTACCAAGTATTATAATATAAAGCAGAGGTGTTAAATTGTTGTTAAAGAATATGAAAAAAAAACTCATATTTCTTTTAGGAATAAAGCGAGACGATAACAACGAAAGTTCAACATATGTACAATAATGGCAATAGCCTTTTTTTTTTTTTTGAATGATTTATTTATGGACGCTCTTTAACAGCTCAGGTCATCAGCGTCCCATTCAACTCAGGGCGTGAAACGGCCGACAAATTTTGCTCAGAGGGCTCTCTTTCAGGCTTGAGGTTCTTTTTCTAGCCGTAAATGTACGACACGGGACCCACGGCTTTACTTCCCTTCCGAAGGAAGCCATACTTAGGAGTTTTACGCCCCCCCCCCCAAAAAAAATCTATCTGTCCTGGCCGGGTTCGAACCCCCGATCTTGGGTATAGCAGGCAAGTATGGTAACCACTACACCACCAGGACCGACGGCTATAGCCTGAAAGGACCACAAATCAGAGAGTTGTTTGCTTATCAACTACTAAAGAATGTTTTCTAAGTTGCAACAGTTGCAACTTCTGGCATGGAAACCGTGACAATACCCTAACAATGCACCGATAAGAATTATAATGCCTAAATCAGTTCCAAGTTTAAGAACAGCGAAGAAATTGTTATATCTTAATTCCAAAATATGTAATAAACGTTAAACTACCATCTTTTTGAGCTTCCTACAGTAGTATTTCCATCGCAGCTATTTTATGAGCAACAGCTGACACACACGGCAGCTGCAACACTGTGTTACATGGTTACTGCTTCTCTCTATACAACTAATGGCCAATTGCATCTTTCTCTAGATCCTTATCTTCGCTTCTTCGACCGGGAACCTTATAAGACAGCCGTAATCTCTATGCCCTTCACAAACTCCAAATCAGTAACGCAAAATCTTAAATTTGTCGTATATCTCTAACTTGCTCTTTCAGTCCTCTATTTTTCCTTCAGATTTATCTGTTTCTATTTTTCGTCTCCTACGTACGTTCCTCTTATACAGCTCGCTTTCTCTTTGACTTAAGATTTACTTAAGTTATGCTAAGAGGTAAGCAATGCTTATAAATAGCAATGTACAAATATAATTCAAAAGGTTTCTTGATGGAAAAATTACAGGAGGTAAGTAATTTCTTAAATCATGCAAACTGCAGAGGATGCTACAGTGAACGTATTTGAATTATAGGTCACTTGAGTGGGCTGCTTATTGGGAAAGTAAAGTAATATTTATATTTTTAATGTAAGTATAAAATGTAATGCATTTAAAACTGATAAAAAGCACTAACGTGTCATATGAGAGATGTTTAAAATGATGCCCCTCAGTGACAACACATTGCTAGAATTTGCATAGAAAATTCCTATATTTCATCTAACGTTTCCACCGCCACGGGTGGCCGAGGTCGTTAAGGCACGGACTCGTGAGCGGGAGGTCTGCGGTTCGAATCCCGCCAGGACCGTCCTCCCTGACTGGGGTTTTTTCCAGGTTTTCCTCAGTCTTCATAACTGGCAAATGCCGGGGAGGTACCTAAACTTAGGCCTGGAACGCTTCCTTCCTTAAAAAAAATATCCTTTCCCAATTTATCATTTCATCTCATGTATCACCAGTGTCCACCGCCTGTGGTGCCTCAGTAGTAAAAACGGGCGTTAAACACTACTCAAAAAAAAAAAAATCTAACGTTTCCCCCACAAGAATACGGCGTTTGAAACACGTTTCTTGTCCGGCGAGATTCTGTCTCTGGTAACTTTGAACTAATTGGCGAATATTCTTTCCAATATTGGAACACGATTGTCTGTTTTCTGCCAGGATCCTTATTCTGATATGTATCGTACATAAATTCGAGGCTATGTTTCAGTAGTGGCATAACTAACGAAGTACAATTTACATCAACGAAAGCATCAAAATCACTCGTTGACAAAGTCTCCCTTAAAACTAACTACAAGCTTCTGTCTACACTTATAGTCCTTGAAGACTGGCTTCTCCCAGTATGCAGCCGCATTCTGCACAGCCGTAGCTCAAATAACCTCACTGAATTATTCAATTAGTGCCCTATTTCAGATATATCTTAGAAATATAGCCTACCACGGTATCAAATGGGAGATTTTCTTTGGAAACTTTCATATAAATACCATTAATTATGGTCTACACAGTCATAAATTATTTCTGTTTTATATATAAATTTAATTTTGTTTTATTTCTGAGATTCATCAATCAGCCTTCTTCCAGTTTTCGACCGGAAATGAGACTAAATGATACTGTCAATTTGTTGGAGGTATAGCTGCCTTTCTTGGAAGACTTTTCCGGAGCATTCCAAAGGTGAACAGCTTCACAGACTTTGCACCTTTATTAATTACCTTTATTTAACATTCACAGGACATATATTGATGTATAGTGTTAAAGGAACAACGATGAAATCATTACAGTCAAGTAAAAGACTAAGCTTAATCCTAAAATAGTCTAGCGAGCTTCCGGTGAGTAGTGCCGATATTGGCAAGGACGCAAATAAACCATAAATTATTATTTTTAAATAAATTTTAAGAATTAATTTTTTTCATGCCTACCAACTTTTTGCACTCGTGGTTGGGGATACTGAAAACGTACTAATTTTCATCAAATCAAGAATAAAACTAAAGTATTGCAGATATATATATATATATATATATATATATATATATATATATCTCAAGATATATATATATATATCAAGAAAAATACATTTTTCTAGAATGGTTAACTCTAGTCTACATTGATAATGTAGGTCCGCGGTGCAAAGTAAAACGACTCCGTCGTGTGCCTTAATGGTATTTCCATACTGTTTTTAAACTATCTAAACACTTTCTTGACACATTTATGTGTATTAATAGTTTCCTTAAATAAAGATAACGGATACTAATACCAAAAGATTAGGAGATACCAACGAAAAGTCAATTCTTTCCATGAGAACAATAGAAACAGCTATGCGCGCACTAGTTAAATGAAACACTGACAAAACTCAATGCAGCAGAGAAATGCATGACCGCTTCTGTGGATTTTGAAAACGGGCATACATTTACACGAAATATTGTGTTGATGTGTCAGTTTTAATTTTATTACCATAAAAATATATCATTGCGCAGACAAGGTAATGAAAATAGTTAAAAGAATAGATTACTAAACAAAAAAGAATAGAAAAAAAACAAGAGAAATGCTCTGTTATATTTGAATGAAAACGATAATTTATTTCAAATAGAAAACGAATACAGTTCTGACGTGCGATGTAATAAAGAAGTAGATTACAGTTTGTAATTCTATTAAAAATTACGGAATACATTGTTACGTCCTACTTATTTGTTTGTGAAAGCTCATGGTTCATTCTGCAGTTTTAATATGTGGACATAACGCTATCTAACGAATCTTATGGGACTAAATTTGACTATTCTGAAGTAAGATTGTGAATTAATGAATAAATTGCAAAACATTCGTTAACTCATGTAAGAAGCAATGGGGAAGCTATACGGAAGCAGACAGAATATCTCAACCTCGTTGTTTAAAAAGCCATAGCTTTTGTAATTCGATATGAATAAAATAACAACTTTATGTACAATTTGAATCGTTGTCTTTTTTTTAACATCCTTAAAATAAAGTGTCAATGACAGTAAAAACACTTTTAGAATGTTAGATTTTAACAGAAATAAAGTGAACAGTGAATTTTGTTTGGTCACCTTGGATAATTTTTTGTTGGATTTTGTTTATTTAACGTCTCAGGTCATCAGCGTCCCATTCAATTCAAGGCGTGAAACGGCCGACAAATTTTGCTCAGAGGCCTCTTCTTTCAGGCTTGAGGTTCTTTTTCGTGCCGTAAATGTACGACACGGGACCTACGGCTTTAATTCCCTTCCGAAGGAAGCCATACTTAGGATTTTTACGCCGGAAAAAAACCATCGATCCTGGCCGGGTTCGAACTCGCGATCTTCGGACCTTGGATAGCGATAATAAAACTTCAACGTATAATAAAAAAAACAATGTCTAATTTTTAATATTGCTGTTAATTAAATATACTTAGAAAAGTTATTTATAGCTATACACAGCTATATATTGCTTCTCTTGGCGCCACGGGTGGCCCAGGTCGTTAAGGCGCGCTCTCGTGAGCGGGAGGTCTAAGGTTCAATTCCCAACCTGATTAGAGGATTTTTCTAGATTTTTCTCAGTCCTCATGGCAAATATCGAGAAGGTATCCCTAACACTTCCTTTCATCTCATATATCATCAGTGTCCACCGCCTGTGATGTCTCAGTAGTTAAAACAGGAATTAAACACTATTTAAAAAACTGTTTCTCTTTTTATCATTCTTGATAGTGTATGTATGTGATATACCAACATTCTGACAAATAATTCCTATATAAAACATTAAATTGTTGCATTTGATATTATAAATTGTTTCTGAAACGATTCAATATAAATATAATACAATTTCTATATCTGAAACACCTTAGCAACAGAGCGAAGTTTCTGTGTATGCCAAGCGTTCTTTGAGCTCGCTTGCTGTGAAAAACAATTGCTGTTGGAAACAAATCCTTAAAACCGGTCGCCCTGTTCAACCTGTGGTGGGGAACAACATACCAGCACAGCGGGGGTACTCTGTTTAACAATAGGCAACCCCACTCCCCTAACAGACAAGTGGTTCGGGGGTAACTCTCAGTTTGGGGAGCTCGCGCAGTGATTAATAGCAAACAACATCGCAAACAGAGTTATTAAGAGGAACAAAAATTCTCTGCAGATGCTTGTCACTTGTTGCTCGATGTTTACGCACTTTAATGCACACACACGTTCTTGCCGGGCTAATGCACGACCGTGCTACAGCTGAGCCAACACTTTATTGAAGCAGAACACCAGAAACCTTTCTGCGGAATGCTCTACCAAGAATGTGCAGAAGGGTCTTTAACAAACGTTGATAATGGTAACTGGCATATTGCAGTTTTCAAGGAAATGGGGTTTGAAAATTTATAAAAATAATAAAACCTTACTATAAACTTTATACTTTTAATATAAATTTAAATGGATGCAGAATAAATAAAACGTGTATATTATAAGCATTTGATATGTTTATCCACCTATGGCCATTTTA
Organism: Metallyticus violacea; assembly: GCA_030762175.1. Lineage (NCBI taxonomy): Eukaryota > Metazoa > Arthropoda > Insecta > Mantodea > Metallyticidae > Metallyticus > Metallyticus violacea. The sequence goes on from CM060834.1 coordinate 91,165,571, forward strand.
TAAGTTAGTTGCAAGCATTTTATATAGATAGCATTATTTACTTGCATAAATATGCGATGTGCAATTAGATTTTTTCACAGCATTTTAAACGGAAAAATTCCAAATCATTACATACCTACATAATATTAATAACATCTGTATAATTAAATATTTTCATACATTTTTAATAATATAGATATAAAAAATTAGGTTACCGTGCTATATTCCTATCAAAACTAAGCATTTTATCAACTACATGTTTCAAAGCACCTTATACTTAACAAAACATATTTCTACTGTGTAATCCATCGTCATACATTTCTTTCTTGAACTTTTTTTTTCCTTGAGTAATGGCTTTTACAGATTCTACTTTCCTACTCTTTTCTCTTTTGTTTATGTGAAACACGCCTTTGCGTTTTTATACTGACAAACAATTCTTTCTTTTTAAACAGTTGTGTCATTTTCCGTTGTATTTGCTATTCCCTTACTATGATTTATGCGGTTGTGTGGATTTTTCTTTTTCTCCCCCCCCCCCCCCTCGTCTCTATTCAGGTACTTTTAATTGACAAATGCACAACATTAATTTCCTTGGCTGATTCTTCTATTTTGCAGCCGAAATTCAATGTCGGCATATTTCAATCGTCTTCACGAGTGTGAAAATAATGAAATATTCATAATAACAATTCATGAACCTGTAAATGAAGCGTAAGTAAACGGCCAATTAGTTACTTATTCAAAAATGAAAGGAAAGAAAAGAGAAGAGAATAAAATAAATATACAAGATAAATTTGTCTTTTTCCACTGATTTAGTTTTGCATGTCGTTTGCCCATTTGTGATGGAATAATTTGCGAGGTAACCGATAACCTAACACCCTAAGATCATGTTGATTCTATTTGGATTGTTGCGTATTATCCAATGCTTCATCTCTCATACAAGATGAAGTCAAGAACATTTCCTCTGAGCTATTCTTGCGGCTTATTAGCAGTGAAGTTACCGAATCCTGTTGGAGAGTCCATTCAACTCCCCTGTTGAGAGACGTAATAACTTCCTGAACATTCATTTAATCTCCTTAAGGAAGGAAAACTATAGGAGTTTAATCATAAGCAGCTGACCTCAACATAGGTTTCTCAGATGTGAAAGATTCCGTCTACCAAGAAACTATTGTTATCAGAAAAAGAATAAATCTGTGATTAGTTTCTGCTTAGGAGCAGTACCTCAAAGTTTCGAAGTTTTACCATGGGATCGTTCCTAATTGTCCTCTGTGGTACCTTCATCGACAAAGCCTAACTCTTGTAGTATTAGAGTGGATTTCTTTGAATTTTGATATTAAGCCCTTTAAGAAAGACTCCAGTTATGTAAATGTGTAATCGAGAATTATCTTTAATACTATTACGTACCACATCATTTCTCTGAATGTGGAATGTTAACAGTAGATCTTGCAACACTTTTTATAACAATTTAGACATTAGAGGTGTAAAGTTCTCCTGCTTAAGGTGGCTAGTCTCTTATGTTCTTAAGCCTTATACAAAAACAAAAATTAATAACACTAAATTACTTAAAATAACGAAATAGAATTTGAATAAACTTGTTTCGTGAAGATATTTTAAAGTTTATAAACAAATGTTGTAAACTTTTCAGGTTCAGTACCTTCAAAAATGGTTAATAATATTAGTTTATTTATTTGAAGACTTGTATGCCTCCCACTCTTGAATTATTGTAGCTAAATTATAGGGAAGTTTCTGAGATTTATGTTCATGTTTTAATTTTATTTTTATATGAGTAGCTTCAGTAATATAATACTGCAAAAATAATTTTCACCACAATTTCATTTTTTTTTAAACGTGCTGTAACATTAGCTTCTATGAATAGTGAAATCAAGAAATCGAAATTGGTGGTCAGGAATGAAGACTAAACATAGTGTAACAGTAGACAAAACATTGAACATTTGCATATGAATACATACATACGTAAATGTTAATATATTAATTGAAGCACAATTGTATAAAGTGTAAATCATTTGATTTGTAATTGTGTGTTCGTATTTCTAAGTCTTCTTCTGCTGCTGCTGCTGCCTCCCTCTTACACGGTTTAAGCCTTTCGACCATTAGCGCCTTACATTTTTTATTGATCACTTAAACTCTGTTCTCACTTTAGGTTTGTAGACTTAGTCCATTTTGGAATCTTTATTTCTTTGCCTCCTTTTCAGATGCTTTTTCCAATTCCCTTTATACATAAATGACACATTCTGTACAAAGAAGGAGAGATAACAATATTAATGGAGCACGTCGTTTCGGCTTTCTGGCTTGGGGACCGGTAAAGCCACCGTTTCATATGGATGATAACTTTTATTCATGGCATTGGAATATGTCTCTCAGGTGTCCTTACCTCAAAATTTCTTTGTTTATCAGCTCTTATTGCGCGAAAGATTTAGGTATTTTGTTAACTTTTGAGACCGTGTTTATGAGCTGCTACCCCTATATTTAATTAAAGTGATTATTGCAAGTAATTTTATGTAACTTCCTTATAATCATGAGTGTAATGTCATTGGATTTCCTGTACAAGTGTTGAATCATTGTTTGTTATGTTATTTTCTTGCGAGGGTGCAGAAAGCTATCTCAAGTCATAAAATCTGAACTGGGAATTTCTGTTCCTTATTTTGATAATATTTTATAAAAAAAATGTTAGGCAAATCGATATTTTCTGGAGAAATTTCTAAAGAATACTCCTAGAGTAAAATGATAATTTGTGTACTGTTAGGGAATTGTAAAGCAAGGAAGACGTAATAAAGAATATGAGGATTTCGGGGTTAAAAGGACAAGGGAATAACCTCGAAGGGAGATCCTAACGGTTCCATTTAATAGTAAGAGATGTAGGGTAGTCACGTACGCCATTTGACCAATAAAATAACAGAAAAAAATCGCAGGGGAACATACCACCTAATAGAAATGCGAAGATGGGAGAAAATGTTCTATAAAACATATTTGAAAGAATAAAGATAGCTTTGTGAGACCAGCAGATCGCCATGTTTGTTTAGTCTTGCCATTTTGCGGCCCAGGGAGAGGATCTCCGTTCAATTTACCGTTCATTTCAGTTCGGTTGGTTGCAAGAAAAGACATTCTGCGTTCGATTCTAAGTCAATGTGGAAAAGCAGGCACTTGCAGTCCAATTATCTGTTTTAGTTTAGTTCAAGAGAAGAATATCATTAGTGGCAAACTATCAGTGAAGAGTAGGTGGTTGTCTCTCAGAATTAGTTGAATTAATGGAGCTCAAGAGTAAAGTTTTAGAGTTATTAAAGTGCGTTAACGTCAGAGTGATCGTCATAGTTAGTGTGAAAGTGGCACATATTCTCCAGGAAATAACGACAGTACATTTTATGTGGAATTGTTTATGAACAATAAATTGTGTTTCATCTCCTATAATGATAAATCTTATTTCCTTGCACTGTGGTCACAGGACCATAAAAGTATCCAGCAGCAGAGTCTCAACAGTCGTGGCAAAAATATTAGTCAGCGGAAACCAATCACCGGAGAGGAAAAAATAACAGTACCCCTGAGGATCCAAAATCAGCAGATTAAATCATTCCAAAATCTTTTCCCCCCTCTACACATTTAATTACACTCCTTTCTTATTTAAAACCGCTGCATTTTGTAATTAAGAAATTATTTCATTAAACTGAATAACCCATGAAATTACTAAGCTATTTTTTTTTTAAATCCAAGCATTTTTTGTAATTATTCTATATTAAGTGTTATGGTTAAGCTACATTCTACATTTTTAATTTATTAAAAAAATATAATGCAAAACATCTCAATTTCCCCTTTGCACTCATTATAATTATGACACTAATGTGTACTGTTTCGAAATTATATTTTATCTCTCTATTAATTTATTTAAGCTTCTTCCGTGATGTAGTACATACAAATAAAAGTAAAAAACTAAAATTGACTGGTACTATTGGGAGAATTCTGATATTCGTTGCATAAATTAATACAAAAGTTTACACAACCTTAAATGAAATATTCAGTTTAACATCAGTTGAAAGAAATGAAGAAATCATAAAATCTAACAACAAATACCCAAGATATTTAAAAAAAAACCTATTTTGATTAAGTCATTTTAAAATATTAAAGTGTTGGTCCTAGTGGTGGTGTAGTGGTAAAAATACTTGCCTCCTAAACCCAAGATCGTGGGTTCAAACCTGGTCATTTACGGCACGATAAAGAACCTCAAGCCTGAAAGAAGAGACCTCTGAGCAAAATTTGTCGGCCGTTTCAAGCCCTGATTTGAATGGGACACTCCCTTCTTCTTCTTATTTTTTTTGAAGTGTTTAACGCTGTTTTTACTACTGAGGCACCACAGGCGGTGAACACTGATGATACATGAAATGAAATGATAAGCTAGGAAAGGATATTTTTTAAAAGAAGGAAAATTTCCAGCCTAAGTATAGAATACCTCCCGGGCATTTGCCATTTATGAGAACCGAGGAAAACCTGGAAAAAACCTCAGTTAGAGAGGACGATCCTGGTGGGATTCGAACCCCAGACCTCCCGCTCACGAGTCCGTGCCTTAACGACCTCGGCCACGCGTGGGAGCTACTGATAACCTTAGTCGTTAAAGAGTGTCCATAAATAAATCAAATCAATAAATGAAAAAACATGTAAACAAAATAAAACCGGATTCAAATAAACATCACTGACCAATCAGCTCAAACGAAAGAATTAATATGGAATTACTTTCAGCAGATTTCAGGAAAATTGACTTGAGTTCTGTGATCTGAAATTTTATTATGTACATTGCTATAAAAAAAGCAATGCCAAGGTCGATATAACGTTGCTATATTAAAACATAAACTTCAGCACACATATATAATTTAAACAAACAAGTATCGAACCTCAAACCTGAACCTGAACCTCCCGTCTTCAAACGAAGTCGAGATATTCCTTGCTATAAGGTGTTTGCTATTGAAAGCAAATAGAGAGAGGAATAATTCAATCAGGATGAGAAATATTTCGCTCTCAATTGGCCGACCAAGCAGGTTATGAATCTTATCTGCTCAGTCAGAAGAGCGACGCGAGAAAGCCATCAATTTTCCATAATGTATCGGTAGATACAGCGCCTGTCCCCTTGGGATTATTCAGGTTGGGGATAATTTCAGGGTTTGATGTACACAGAATGGATTGAGATGAAAAGTGCCAAAGCCCGTGGGCAGCTATAGACGCATGCAGTCGGATAATGAAGATTAAAACCACAATCAAGGACGGCGGCTCTTGAACAAACCACAAAGAAAGCTTCGCACCCTAGCACACCCACTTTCTAGTAGTCATTTAAACTGAAATTTATTAAGATCAACTGTTAGGAGAGGTTCCGCCATGCATTTATTTGAGCAGAAGCATTATAGGAAATATTACATTTCAATAAACACAATTTAAGAATCTGTAGCCATGGCGTGTTTCTCAAACTGTGTTCCGTTCCACAAGCGGTAAGTACGGAGATGTATTTTACTCTCAATTACAAAGAAGCGGGCTACTATTACAAGTAGTTTGTACATGTTAACACTGTTAGGTTTAATTTTCATTGTTGTAACGCTTCTCGATTAGACAACGCTTAGTTTTTGAAAAAACCTATGCAATGGACGTTAGTGTTAAATAGTGCAGCTTCTACAAAACGAAAAATATATCAAACCATAAAAATGAAAAGAGATGTAGGTGATAATATAGTAGCATTAGTATTAATAGTAGTAGTAGTAGTAGTAGTAGTAGTAGTAGTAATAGTAGTAGTAATAGTAATAGTAGTAGTAATAGTAATAGCAGTATTAGTAATAATAGTAGTAATAATAGTAGTAGTAATAGTAGTGGTAATAGTAGTAGTAGTAGTAGTAGTAGTAATAGTAGCAGTAGTAGTAATAGTACTAGTAGTAATAGTAGTAGTAGTAATAGTAGCAGTAGTAGTAATAGTAGTAGTGGTATTAGTAGTAGTAGTAATAGTAGTAGTAGTAGTAATAGTAATAGCAGTATTAGTAATAATAGTAGTAATAATAGTAGTAGTAATAGTAGTGGTAATAGTAGTAGTAGTAGTAGTAGTAGTAATAGTAGCAGTAGTAGTAATAGTACTAGTAGTAATAGTAGTAGTAATAATAGTAGTAGTAGTAGTAATAGTACTAGTAGTAATAGTAGTAGTAATAATAGTAGTAGTAGTAATAGTACTAGTAGTAATAGTAGTAGTAGTAGTAATAGTAATAGTAGTAGTAATAGTAGTAGTAGTAATAGTAGTAGTATTTATTTAGAAATCCAGCTCATTCAATTCGCACATGCCCTGAGACCTACGTGCTTTTCCCAATACACTACAAAATACATGATATTGCGCGAACCAGTATTTAACTCCTAAGAGACAAACAATATATAATGAAATAAATGAATAAATAAATGGTAAGAGACAGCTATTAAAACACATAAACAGAAAAGAAATAACTTAATCTCCCTCATATATATGTACAAACATGTTCCCCTATTCTAGTGAATTAATTAGCAAACCTCATGTTTTCAGTTTGCAAATCTACAGGTTGCATATTTGGCACTTATGTAAATTTCGTTTTTTGCTAAAATTTCTCTCGTGTTTTTTACATTTTAATGATTTTTTAAGCAGAAGACTTCACTTCTAATCCAAAGAGCTATTTCCCATATGTTGATTCAAAGTTTTATTTTTTTAATACTTGTTCACAAATTACCTCATGGAGTGAATATCGCTATGTTTACGGATCTGCAACAGCTGTCAGCCTATGACGCAATAAATCATCTTATGGAGTACAGGCTCCTCCTTCGTCTTCCTAAATGTAAACGACCCTAAATAAATACTTCAATGCATCTTATCCTGGCGCGTTTTTTCAGTTTCGTACATGTCTAAAATGGCGAAGCAACAGCAGCGAAGAAAGGCGACTTTGGAGGACATAAACGCTTTTGCCTTTGAACTGCCTAATGCTGAGTGAAGCTCAGACCTCTAAGTAGTTCGTATACAAATGTCGTTTTTCATAGAAAGCCAGAGTTGAACGATCTACAATGAATTAAGAGTTTTTAACTGGGGGTCTCCTCCTCCATCTAGTCCCCCACCCCAATAGCTCTTTCATTTTTTTTTTCTCCTCCTTGCACGCTCTTTCTGAAGAAGTGGCGGCCGGCTCTTTAGTTACCGGTTAACTTCTCCCCTGCTGGGACATACGGCCCTTTCGAATGTAGCATAAACTGCACCACTCATGTACTAATTTTTCCTCCCAAGTCTGGCTCAGGACGGGTTTACTGATCTAGAATTAGGCCAGGCTCCGACTTGGCTGCCTTTGCTTTTGTTTGCACGGATCGAGTCTTCATTTGTTACTACTTTAAAAGGCTAGAAATATGGTCTCTCTGCGCTGCGATTTTCAATTCCCATGCGTTGAAGCTTATACAGGGTGTAAACCATATACTGCAATGCATTATGGTCTTTTTCTGCAGTAAAGGTAGTGTTATAAGAGGAAATCTTTGAGGCATATATCAGTATTTTGAGTTTTCACCCAATTTCGATATTTTATGTATAAACATTTCAAATTTCTGGAACATATTTAGCCTCTAAATCGAATATCGGCTAGATAACTCGGACTCTTAGTGCACTAAATCAAAATAGTAGCTAATAAGTTCGACGTAATCATCGGCTTACAAGGTTTTAGCCTCAAGATCCTTCTGGGTCCTGGCGAACCACAAGATTCATCTGAATTCCGTTAGACATCACAAAGATAGATGATCAGCCCATCGCCTAAAGTGCTACTGGTAAGTTTTAAAGGGGAAAAAATGCAACATGGAGTGCGTAGTTTTACCCCGGTAGACAAAACGCGGTCTGCTTCCGCAATTAACAGTTCAACATCGATAACGTCGCTGACACGTTAAAGCTGGGTTCAGTTTAGGTGAATTTGTTATGGTTTCCTGTGTTTCCAGTCAATGTCCTGCGCGTAACACATTCCTTACCCGTTTCCCCTTTATAATACATCTATTGTAAAAATACACAAACTACACCCACTCCGCCTTCTACTGGATGGATTACGTACTTGCATTCGAACAAACAAAATATTCAAGTTATAAATTACTTACCTATGAATTCAACGGTGGTAATTCGTTATATATATCACTATTGAATTCAGAGAGATGATGATGATCTACAATTGAATTTCAGTGCGGTTTCATTTGTTTGAATAGAGCGAAGGGGGCCTAAACGGGGCCATCTTTTCAGAAACTGCGGCATTTTACAGAATTCAAAGATAAGTACATGACATAAATCGAATTTCAATGCGGTTTTGTTTGTTGAGCCCGAGCGAAGGGTGGCTAAACGGGGCTCTCTAGTGAGAAACTGCGCCGTTTAACAGAAAAACGAAGACCTATTGAATTCAGAGGTAAGTAAACATCCTATAAATAAATTTTGATGCAATTTTTGTTTGTTCGTAGATTTACAGCACGATAAAGAACCTCAAGCCTGAAAAAAGAGGCTTCTGAACAAAAGTTGTCGGCCGTTTCACGCCCTGAATTGAATGGGACGCTAAAGAATTGAGGTGTTAAAGAGCGTCTGTGAATAAATAAAAAAAAAAATTCTCCTATTATTTTTATATTTTGTTGATGATTGTACCATACCCTAGGTATTTAAGTGTTCCCAAAAATTCAAATAAGTAAGTTTAGTGATTGGAGAGGCCTCCACGATCAATCCATCATATACAAAAGACCTGATGTCGCACGATATGTAGAAAATACGGATGTTGCTTCATTGTGCTTTAACCACGTACATTGCATGCTTGTACTGATCTGTATAGAATTACTGCAGAGTTAAACAACCAATAAGAAAAGGATTATGAGCCGACAGCCTAAACCACATAGTATCTATATTACCTTAGACCAATTATCACTAAATGCTGTTTGACCGCAATAAAGATAGGTCACATGCTTGTTTCCATAGATATGATCACTAAACACTCTGTTTAGTTTCTGTTGAAATTGTAACAGTAGCGAACTAAGTTCTGCAGAATGTTGATACACTTTTAATACAACTCAAATGTTTTTGAAACCGTCTTAAGAGCACAGCATTTAAGAGGCAGCCTTCAAGCTTACGGTTCTACCATGGCCTTCCAGGGCAGCATTCAGCCAAAAATAATTGTACCAAATGCTAAGGTGCTCATTTTTCCAGCAATTCTGAACAACCTTGATCGCATCACAAAAGATGTTTTTCATGTCATGGTACAATTTGTGAGTGCCAGGAAACAACTTTTTGACACTGAGAACAGGTGGAATCAAAACAGAACCATGCTTATTGCTGAAAACTTCAGCACTTTTCTACTACAGTATTCCTCCTTAGTAACCTGTTTCTGAAGACAAACGATGAGCGAAATTCCCTAAAAACTACAGCATGACGGGTAATCATAAATTTCGCTATTCATATTCTCTTAATAGAAGGCATTTCTCTTCAAATGCCGAATACATGCTTTATCCAGCTTGGAGGAATCAGCAGATGAAACTTGAGAAATGGATGTAGCTATTATATCCTAAAGTGCTCCGTCTAGATTTCATTGTCTACACACAGTGCTACTGGAGCATTTATCGTCAATCTAAAGCTCATGAATTGCTATTCTTATAATTGTCTCTATGATGCTGGAGAGACGTGGCTTCAAAGCTTGGGAGAAATTCTCCGGGAAAGCCAAAAACTTGAGTCCACCAGAGCAACATCTATTAACAATTATACAACGCTACTTTTAAATGACTGCGTATTTAAAATGTCAATCAAACTAATACCGTCCGAATGTATCTTTCAAATGCAAGTTTAAAACTACATATATTTCATGAATCATTTTTTCTAGTAATTTTTTATAGTTTACAGTAACATGAAAAGGGAAAGTCAATGAAGGTGTTGGCAAAAATCATTCCCCGTCTTGCTCAATCATCGCGAATAAACTGTGCAGACTCATTCTGTTGTAAAGAGGAATCCCACTAGGAGGAAAGAAGGAAAAGAAGAAAACTCATCTTCTTCGCTCCCCACCCTTTTTATAATATAGAAATACAACGTTAGCAACATACAAATACAATCGAGAAACAGATCTTGCTGTTTCTAAGGCGGTCTTTTTTTTTTTTTTTTTTGGCGAACTTTTTGTTGTCTTCTTCTCCTCCCGGTATGAAGAGACAATAGTTAAAATGTTTCCCTCGTCATGCTCGGCGGGGAGCAAGCACGACATCTATCTGAAACACCTCCTACAAACAGCGATGGTGAAGCTCCCCCCCCCCCCTACAAGGACGCACCGATATTCTTGCAGCAGGTTGCATTATCGGTTCTACATAAAATATTCCTCTCCTGAATTATACACTTGCGCTGTGGAGGGCTAAACATTCCCTGTTGAGTTCAGTGGCGTAAGTTGTGCACACTGAAAACTCTTTTTACGCGTTTATAGAGTAAACAAAGATGAAACCGTGTAACCTAACCTAACCTAACCTAACCTAACCTCACAAATCCACAAAATGAAATGCTATTGCACTTGCATGCGGTTGTATCAGTAATGACATTAGATTTACAGTACACTGACGCTATCACAAGAATGCACATGTGTGCTAAAAACAGCCACGAGGTACAGATAATTCAAGGCCATCCGAGCTTAATAGCGACAACTCTATTAAAGTAGAGATGATACAAATTCTGTTCTGAAAGATAAAACTATACTTAATGTTTAAACAGAACAAATTGTGACATTTAAACACACAAGTCCTTATCAAAATTTTATATGAATAGCTGTAGACTAGATTTGTTTTATGTGTAAAATTCAATGTTAAGCTAATCATTATTAGATTCAAAACTCTACTTGTAGATTTACAAATAATATTACTTTGCCTTGGGTAAACAGTGTTTCTCAAACATTTTTCATTTAGAACCACTTTTTTTTTAAGTTGAAAAGTGCTCGGACCCTCTGCTCTTAGCCTGTTCGAAAGACTGTTTATAACAGCGTAAACAATATAATCTTTGATGGGGTATAAATTTATTTTTTGTATCAGAAAGTTTCTTTTTCATCTCATTTTATAATTCTCAATTTATATTAGAATTTGCAGTTCGAGATTTTTCTTTTTAATATGAAAGGATAAGCCATTCATTTTTCAGAACAGAATTTGTATCATCTATACCTTACGCAGAGTTGTCGCTATTAAGATCGAACGACCTTGAATTATTTGTTCGTCGGGGCTGTTTTTAGCATACACGTGCATTCTCGCGATAACGTCAGTCGTTGCATGTAAGAGTAGTGAAAAATAGCAATACAATTTGTAGATTTGTTGCAAAGGTATATTGTTTGCTTTTCCGGCGCTGACAATGTCTATTAATAATTGTAAAATGCTGCAAAGAGAAGAGCGGCGAGTAGTGTGTAGGTTTTATAAACCTCTACCACAATTGTTCCCACTTAAAACCCAAATTGCAAAAAAATTAAAAGGAAAATGAGCACAGCCAAGACGAACTACAATAGTATTGACTCATATCAAGAAAGCAGTAACACAAGAAGACCCACAAAAGCAGAGAAGCCTCGTCAACCGCAGAGAAACATCCATAGGCACATTTGTACAGCCCAAATCAGGAAAATTTGGAGCTAGAATGGTATCATAAAACATTTGGCTATGCCTTAAGAGAGTAGCACGTCAAGAAATGCTTCAACGATGCCAGAAAATTGCACCTACCGAGCAAATGGCATTGAGTGCTTCCTCTGGATGGGGTAAAGGTATATTTGGATGATACAAATTGATTCCGTGCCATTGTCATTTACTACGTCCAATAATAATCGTTTCAGCTCGCGGGGGGATAGTTCAGAATTCACAGAGGCACCAATAATGTCAAAAGTACTTCCTGAAGAACGCTGTGGACCCAGTTTTTGATAAGAAACTTCTCAGTCATATGCTAACTACTCAAGAATTGGGATCTACATGAATAAGGCATCCAATCATACTGTCAGATAAATCTGCCTACTACCACTGGAAAGCTGCTGAAACGTGCACCTATGTGATATCCTTTAAATTTCCAAATTCATGATTTTTGGGGGTTTGGTTTGTTGATGCAAAGCCCTCTTTGTGAATAATTTTCCCGACACTATTTGCCGAAATGCCAGTTTCTTCTACAATTCAGGAAACAATTCGTCTGCCTGTCAGAATTAAATTATCAACTTGCAATTTCTCTGGAAGTAATTCCTCAGGCATTTTCACTTGAACTTTTGACTTATAGTGCGATGTTGCAAACTCTTCAGCACTTTTTTTTCTTTTGGATGACATTTAATCAAAGAACTGAATCACACAGTTTGTTATTTGGTTCGCACAAGAACACTCCAGACTTCCTCTTTCATGTTAGTACTCGTAGACTTGCAGTGCATGGGCAAAATTTAAACATGTTACAACGTGCATAGACTTATTTCAAAATGCTCACAGCTCTCTTTAATACTGAGGAAGTAATTAAATTATTAAAGTCCCTCATAAGTAAATGAAGATTTACTTTCATTTTCTTGACATAAATTTCTTTTCAGTTGATGGTAAAATGTGTTTCATAGTGTCTTGGGAGTGACAGGCCAGATAACCTTAGAATATGAGGGAGATACTGTTTCCATACCGATTGAATTATTTGGCATTGCGTTTTGGATATCATATCTCCATTGTGTTTAGTGAATGATTTATTTAAGAAAGTTTCAGAAAATTTAGACTAAATTTCTTTGATAGTCTTTTCTAGTCTTAATAAAGACCCCTTGTAACGGGCTTTATGACCCACCCCAGGGAAATATAATTATACCGTATATTTATATGCCTAGCCATCAAAATTTGATATTATAATTAGTAATATAAATATTATGTATATATTTGTGTCATAAGCTTTCACTTCAATGTTAAAGTGAAGGCCTTTAAATCCGCTTTGGGCTCCGATCCCTACCGGAGGGTGCATAGTTAGACCTTTAAACCAGCCATTGCTGACAAAACATTTTAAAACCTTGAAAAAATGACGAATGGCAGGTGTAGTAGGTGAATTGAAAACAGTCAATGGGGAATGTGTGTTTGAACGTTTAAAGATAGGTGCGAAAATTGCGCGTGTCCGTGTAACCCCTTGACATCGTTAAAACCAAAGATTACTTGACTTGAATTCAATATATAAGAGGCGATTGATCGGCTGGGGCAGTCAGTTATCAATTTGACTCAGCTGAGCAGTACGCAGAAACAGTTCTAAGTATTCATTCCTCATTTATAAGTTTCACACGCGGCAACTAAGTGTATATACAACGTGATCTCTATAACATACAAAACACCAGAGGACGCAAAAGAATTTGGACATAATAAAGAACCAATATGTACACTATGTCACATCGTGTGCTTATTTACACTATTGAACTTCTCTCCCGGTTCTGTTGAGTCCCAAGCAACAAAATAGCAGAAATCACCTTGAGAAATTGAAGTCTTTGAAGCGTGGGCAACAACACCGAAGCGATCAATGATTCATCTATAGAACCAACGTGAGGTTACTCGACCTCGATAACAGATCGCTTTACGATTGGTGTCCAACCTGGGGCATGAACTAAACCGTTTCAAAACTTGGCGCCCAACATGGGGCCAACAACATCCTACCACGACAAACCGCTTCACACTTCAAATATACTTCTTTCTGCGACCTTTAGCGAAGCATCTTCAAGGAGAAAAGCACGAAAGTACATAGTAGCGAAATGTCACCTAAACCAAAAAGTTCCCAATAATTCCATCATTTAAAAAGTGAAGCAAGCATTGTTATTAGAACGAGTTATTTGCAAGCAATAGTGTCATGCACCCGCACTTGGCTTAGCAAATTTAAATTCAAAAGATTAATTCACTATGTCAAATAAAATATTCAAGTTCTTGTAACTGGTGAGAAGCTATTACATGCAGTTTTATCCTACCGATAGGGGTGGCTAAAACGATAACCTCGCATTAGGGAGGATCAGAGTTCAAATCCCTTGGGTCTGGTAATCCTGGCCTTCACCCCCCCCCCTCCCACGATTGCCCCTTAGGTGAATGTTGGGATGGGACTTTCCTTTTCAGTAAATTCCGCTCTCCTATTTCCTTTCATTTCATTCCGTTGGCTGTTACAGGGTCGAAAGTGCCAGAGCGAGGAAGTCACAGTGGCTTACACTATAAAAAGGGTTCTGCCCCAAGCGTCTGGTATGGAAATGGCTCTTCTGAGGGGCTCTAGCTCTTAGGAGAGTTTTTTTTTTAATTAATTTATTTATGGACGCTCTTTAACAGCTCAGATCATCAGCGTCCCATTCAACTCAGGGCGTGAAACGGCTGACAAATTTTGCTTTCAGGCTTGAGGTTCTTTTTCGTGCCGTAAATGTACGACACGGGACCCACGGCTTTACTTCCCTTTCGAAGGAAGCCATACTTAGGATTTTTACGCCCAGAAAAATCCATCGGTCCTGGCCGGGTTTGAACCCCCGATCTTGGATGTAAGAGGCAAGTATGGTCACCACTACACCACCAGGACAGACCCTAGGAGAGTGGAGGGCACTCCGTCGGCATCGGCGTATGTTAGAGACGCCGCCTATTTCCTGGCAGTTCAGTATTTCCCTCACTGCATCCCTTCCTCTCGGAGGTGCACCAATGGGGGCGTAGGAAAAAAACGCCCAGCCTTTGAGAAAGACTAAAGTACCAAATATTCCTCCTCAATTTCCTAATAATCCAATCCAAGATATCTCTATTTGAATTTATTTGGAAATTTACAACATTGTTTAATGGATAATAATTGTATACCTGTTCGTGGTGTTGAAAAATACGTGGTTTGTAATTTTGTTCTTTACACATGTGTTTAGAAGAACTAAATTATATTTATTTCATAATTCATAGTGAGAGCCCTGAAAATGAAATGCGAACATATTTTCACTGATCGAACCTGAGTTTGATGTTTATATTTATTTATTTTATTAGAGCTCAGGGTTTTGCAGATCGGCAAATATTTGAATTAACAGAAATAAAGAATAACAAATTCAATTTTGTGATAAACATTTCATCAGTGATTTACAGCGCACTTTTGTTAATGTTAAAAAATGGTTATTGGTATTATATAGATGCTAGTTCTTTGTATTTTTTTCTCACATCACCTTATCCGTTAAATCACGCAGATGCCTCAAATAGTTATGTGCAGAATGGTTCTTATTGTCATTTTGTTCAATAAAATCAGTGATACAATTCAAACATGTTTAATTGTCAATAGTTTCATTTTTGAGATTGGCACATCGTTAGATTGACCCACAGAGTCCGTTACACAGTTCGCAATTTTTGGTAGCCTGCATCACTTTCATCATTGTCCAGTCACCGCCACGGATGGCTGAGGTTGTTAAGGCGAGGACTCGTGAGCGGGCCGTCTGGGGTTTGAACCCCAGCAGGGCCGTCTTCCTGACTGAGGTTTTTTCCAGGTTTTCCTCAGTTCTCATACATGGCAAATGGCAGTGAGGTACCCTAAACTTAGGTCTGGAACGATTTATTCTTTAAAAATAAATAAATAAATCCTTTCCCAATAAATCATTTCATTTCATGTATTATCAGTGTCCATCACCTGTGGTGTGTCTGTAGTAAAAACGGGCGTTAAACACCATTCATTCATTCACTGTCCAGTCACCCTTCTGTAGAAAGGAAATCTAGCGGTCTGTAATCTGTTCATGGTTTCACTGCGGGTGATATAATCTCTTACTGGTATCATACGAATTTATTTTCCAAGCATTTGTAAGTGTATAGAGCGATATACGTTAATTACAATCACAAAATTGAAGATCATTGAACTAAAGTTACACGATTTCAAATTCTGCGATTTTTTTTAATCATCTCCGCCCGTAGGCTGCTTCAACTTCGTACAACTTGGACAGAAATAACTTTTTATACAGTATATTAAACCTGATAACGGATTTATGAGTTTGCTTAATGACAACGTTGTCTTCTCAACGTTAAAACGCACTGATGACAGGAAAGTGCAGATACATGCCACCAAAGCATGACGCCCTTTCCTCAATTCCTTCACTACCTAACTGCGGGTACGTGCAAAGGACATACACTTCGCTTAATGGCTAATTCTTGAAGCCATTGTCATAGCCTGGCGTTTTTCAGGTAATGTTCCCTGGAGCCCATATACCTGCTACAGGTCTGGTAATGCTGGGATCTGTTTATTTCTGCCAAGCGTTTACCAGTGTGGGAAATGGATGGGTTTATTGCATGGATGGATAGTTCCAGGAAAAGAGTTGTCATGTTTTAGAGTCATAAATAGTGAGATTATTTGAGTTATGGGCCATCTCAGCGTTTCTGCCAGTATGCAGCTACGCTCTACATGCTAGTATCTTGCTGTACGGAGTGCCCTTGCAGAAGTCAATATTACCAATGCGGTTATAAGAAGAAATGAACGCAGAGTATGTATGCAGATAAAATGAATCTAAATTACATCAGGTTTTTCTTTTCACCGTAAACTTTTATTTGTTGTTCCCTGTTCAGATTATTAAAGCAAGAATTTGATTGTTGTCTCTTTTGATGTGTTAAACAACCTATGAAAAAAAAACACACACACATAATTTCTAACATATTATGATTGCTTTTACCGCCACGGGTGGCCGAGGTCGTTAAGGCACGGACTCGTGAGCGGGAGGTCTGGGTTCGAATACCGCCAGGACCGTCCTCCCTGACTGAGGTTTTTTTCCAGGTTTTCCTCAGTCCTCATAAATGGCAAATGCCGGGGAGGTACCCTAAACTTAGGCCTGGAACGATTCCTTCCTTAAAAAAAAACATCCTTTCCCAATATATCATTTCATCTCATGCATCATCAGTGTCCATCGCCTGTGGTGCCTCTGTAGCAAAAACGGGCGTTAAATACTGTTCATTCATTCATGATGGTTTTATACTGTTTGTACAAATGAATCAGATATGCATTTCGGCAATACTGTTTATAACATTGTGAACTCCGTTGCTTGTCTCGCTTTCCGCAATCGTGTTTTCTTGCCAACAAGTGCACTAGCGGTTGAGCAACTGAAACGGAGAAAACTGAGAGATAGATTAAACATACGTTTCTCGTATCTGTTAAATATCTGTTTAACTGTATTTACAATCAATTGTAATAAAATATAGTAAAATAGCATTTATCTTTAAATAAAGAGTTGTTTTATGCCAATGAAAAGTAGGTGGTTCTGGATGTGTAATAATTATTGGTTTAAGAATATTAAAAATGTTTACAATATTATTTAAACATGTATTGTCAATCACTCCTCTTCTATGAGAAATTAACAGCAATTTACAACAAGAAAGACCAATATTTACTAGCGCGTGCATGGGAATCAATATTAAGCTCTTCACACAGGTAACAAATATAACACCGCAACACTTTCAGCGGTTGTAAGAAGATCTTAGACAATAACTTGAGATAGGGATTCTATGGTCTGTCTGTTTAGATTTTTAAAGTTATTTTATAATTCGCTATAGTTCAAGTCCCTATGATTACTTGTTGCTGATCAGCCCCTTCTGTGATACTGCACTCTACTAGTATTGTCGCAAGACGGTGATAAGAGAGCGCGGTGATCATTGCAGCAGGCAATAGCCTGTAGTGGCTAGAGCATTGAAGAAAAAACAATGTGTAACTTCATTCCACATGACCCGACGTCTTATCCATTAGGCCACACTGTCAGGTAGAAAGTTCTTAGCTAAGCTAAATGACAAGATAAATTAGTTAGCCGCTGTTCAGTGATTTTAAAAATTATTATAGCACTAAATCTTAAAAACGCTGATAGTGAATTATTAAAAATGCTGATTTCCTCGCTCGTAAAGGAAATTTGAAGACATTATACTACAAATGTTTACATCATTTTGACTTACCAACATATTTTTTTTAAAAAACATTTATCGTATTACTCCGTTATTACTCCCCCCCCCCCCTTTATGGACTATTGATATTCCCTAACAAATTGCTTGTCTAAGATATCTTTACAATCTCAAATTATTGCGGTGTAATTCATTACCATACGATATATTCATGCGACTGGGAACTATTCGAATATATATGGCTGTGTCTCAAACATCTTTCTGCAATAAAATAAAAACACGCTGCTTTTCATAGTGTACATAGCAGTTTTTTTTTCTTCTAAAAGAAGTTACAGGGGCCCTCAGAAGTACTCCAAGAGAACCTGGAGACTGTTGGGCCTCCCTCTCATGGATATCTATGTCGGTCCTGGTGGTGTAGTGGTTACCATACTTGCCTCCTAAACCCAAGAGTTCGGGTTCGAACCAGGCCAGGACCGATGGATTTTTTTCGGGGCGTAAAAATTATAAGTATGGCTTCCTTCGGAAGGGAAGTAAAGCCGTGGGTCCCGTGTCGTACATTCACGGCACGAAAAAGAACCTCAAGCCTGAAAGAGAGGCCTCTGAGCAAAATTTGTCGGCCGTTTCACGCCCTGAGTTGAATGGGACGCTGATGACCTGAGCTGTTAAAGAGCGTCCATAAATAAATCATTAAAAAAAATGGATATCTATACACAAGCGGAAGCTAGGCTTATGGCATATCGCTTGTTACATACAGGGAATTGGAGAAGTAACTTTGCAGCTATTAGACATACCTCCATTCTAAATTTCTTCGATATTTCAATACTGAGGATAAGGTCAAACCTAATGAATACTCATTACTGTAATCTCCCTCCATTTAGGGTTATTTTGGATGTCGAGAAGAGCGGATAGAGGAAACTGCGCATATTAAAGAAACCAACCGATGGATCTCGTAAAGGGATACAATCCGGTGCAGGTATATACCAAGCTCCAAACCTTCAGCACAAGCCTTGGTAAATATTACACAGTTTTTCATATAGAAGTATTTGCTATCCTGACCTGTGTTTATAGAGAGATTTAGAAAGGTTATCATTGAAAACGAATTCTTATGCTCTCAGATAGCTAATTTCTTCTGACCAAATGAAATCAAAGCTGGTATGGAAGTGTCAAAATGCTCTGTCTGCTCTGGCATTCCGCAACAGGCTTGAACTGTGGTGGGTGCCGGGGCATCAGGGTATTGAAGAGAATAAGAAGGCAGATCAGTTGGCAACAAGGGGTGCTGATACACTCTTTGTTAGCCTTGAGCCCGCGGTTGGAGTCATTACACGTACAGCTAAGCCCGCAGTTAAAACACGGATTGGGGATAAACATGAACTAAGGTGACAAACGCAAGCTAGGAATTTTATCCTGGTCCTAGCACCTCTTCTAAAACTGGACAGAAGAAGAATAAGGAAAGTAATTGCGTTAATTACCGAACATGGTCAATTCAGGAAATATTTACGAAAAGTGGGTCTTTATGTATGAACCCATTTGCAGAGTGTGTAAACATTCTCTCTGCAACCAAGGAAGATCCTGGGATAGGACGCCAACATTGTACAAGGAACAGATTAGAGAAACAATGAAGGCGTCTTTCCCCAATGGGACAGTGCAATAAGCCTTATGGCTGACGTGCTGGAGGCTGTTTCTCCTCGACATCTATCTCTATCTCTTTCTTTGAAATGTTTTTGTTAATTCTACATCTTGGTTTTAAATAATAATTTAATTTCAAAACATGTTAAAACTTGTGTGTGTGTGCGTGTGTGTGTGTGTGTGTGTGTGTGTGTGTGTGTGTATGTTTGTTTTTTTGTTTTTGTTTTGTTTTGTTTTTTTTGTTTTTGTTTTTTTTTTTTTTGTTTTAGCAATGATACTATTTTGAAAAACCGGATATTAAGAATTAAACACCTGGAAATTAAAATGTATATATTTTCCTACTTGTCAATTCTGCTTTCTCTCCAAGTTTCATTCTCAAAGAAGGAGAAAAGCTCCTTGCGGCAACATGTTTAGTGTCACTGCGATTAACTTTCTTTAACAATGTTGTTAGAAATGTTTATCCTTTGTTTCATCTTGTCGCTCTTTCATTCCTCTGTGCTCTGCACATGACGGTAAGCGCAAATCTGACGACATGTTAATATACTAGAGGATGGTCAATATATTACATTTTACTGCCAGGTTTCATTCGTGCTATTTTTCCCATGCCATCGCCACCAATGGCCATCTTCATCTATGGACGTAGCCAAAGGCAGAGTGGTCACTAAAACAAATATACTACTCTTTTCTTTCCTGCCATTTTCATCTTCCTCCCATATTTTTCTTCTTCTCATCTTCGCGATTTACGATTCCCGCCCGGTTTCCACCTTCAGTGCAAGAGGCAGGGGAGGAGAGTGCAGTAATGGGATATTATAACCTCTTCCAACAGGACGCTATAAAACTTACAACTTGCGAAGTACAACGCTTCCAAGCTAATACACTATTTCTTGATTGTGTTTTCTTTCTGTACACAAACAATTTACAGTTGCACAAGAAACATACACAATAAATCATCATATGTCACCATCACTACAACTGTAATACCATCATCGTTTTCCTGTTATTGTTGCCATTACTGCTGTTTTGAGAGTTGTAGGAGCAACGAATATCAAACATGAGTGTGCTTATTTATTTATTTATTTATTTATTTACCATTTCATTTCTGACTTGAATACGTGTATAAGTTCAATACAGTACTACGGTAGAATGCCACCCCAGAAAGTTCACCAACGCATTTTCGAGTCTATCTTACAAACTATATGACATAATCTAATGAAGTAAATGGGCATTGACAGATAAAGGAACAATATATGCAACGAAATATTGAGTTGAAGCAAGTTACGTCATCTAAAGACGTGCGGAAGGAGGAAATTTGAAGTGCGAAACGGCGGGTCGCGCGGCAGACGAGGCAGTATAACTTGAGAATGCAAAGTGAACGTTTGCAGTGGTATCAAATGATTTGC
Source organism: Metallyticus violacea (assembly GCA_030762175.1). NCBI lineage: Eukaryota > Metazoa > Arthropoda > Insecta > Mantodea > Metallyticidae > Metallyticus > Metallyticus violacea. The sequence goes on from CM060834.1 coordinate 91,186,396, forward strand.
AACAAACCCACATTTCAATTGAATAATACCAGCAATAAATAAGTTTAATTGAATAATTGAACCAATAACCATAATCTGCTTTATATATCTTTATTTCCTACCCTTTTCAGAACTATAGAAAAATACTAAGGTATTAACAAACAGAAGCAAAAAAGAGAGGTATATTTGTTATATTCCCCTAATTGGCCTCGCTATATTTTACATACTAAATGAAAAAGTCTTCAGTACTAAACATTACAATTACTTGCCTAAGACCTCTATAAGCACAGTGCCAATATTTTGTTGATATATATTATAAGAGTAGCGATTGATAAAATGGGAAGATTTTATTAAAAGGTTTCAATGTTTCGTTTTATTTCGCTATATATGTTTTTATATATGTTTTTGAAATCTGGTCCGTCTCAATGTATGTGTAATATGATATAGCTGTTGTAGACAGTCCTTGATGCAAGTTCTAAGTGATGAAGATAGGGCCGGTTTTATTTTATGAACCCTTTGACTAGCTCTAAAGCTGATTTCGATTCCTCCGTAATTCTCGCTTTACAATAATCTCCGTTCTGTCATTAAGGTTAATAACACTGTAAACAACGAAGCCCGTTCATTGGGCAGTTTCGAAAAGATGATATCAATTATGTTAAATGAAATCATGTAATGTTTATATAGGACATACTGCAATTTCAATTAAAACTAAAGGAGATTTTTTTCTAGAAACCATTCCAACATGTCAGCCCATTTATGAAAAAGTTCATTATATCAACAGTTTTACAATCATTGTCATAAATATTATGATCTCATTGATAATATTTCAGTTTATACCTTTTTTTTAAAGCGAAGCTCTTTAAATGTTCGTCTATTATAAGATTTGGTTCATTTCAATGAATTTGGTTTGTCTCAAATAGCTTAATTTCAAAACATCATAAATAATAAATACTTTTTGCTGCAAATAAAAACTTAATTCTTCAACATTTGACATTTTAGAACTCTCTGTATTTTCTACTAACTGATATACAAATGGAACAAATATTTTAGTATCGAATAATTTATATATTAAATTTAAAATTAATTTCAATTGTAATGTAATTAAAAAAATATATTTACTAATGTAATTATAAGTTTTCTCTCAAAATCACAGATACCTCCACGGGTGGCGGAGGTCGTTAAGGCGCAAACTCGTGATCGGGAGGTCTAGGGTTCAAATCTTACTAGAACCGTCCTCCCTGACTGAGTTTTTTTCCAGGTTTCCCTCAGTCTTCATAAATGACAGATGCCGGGGAGGTATCCTAAACTTAGGCCTGGAACGATTCCTTCCTTAAAAATAAAGATTTTCCCAATATATCATTTCATCTCATGTATCACCTGTGGTGCCTCTGTAGCAAAAACGGGCGTGAAACACCATTCATACATTTCAAAATCACAATTTATTTTAAAAATTAAAAGATAGAACTAAACATAGGAGTGAATTAAAATTATCATAGAAAAGGAAACATATAATTTCCAAATAGAATGTCTGGGTGTCCAAACTTTACCTTCTTGTTTAACTCTAGTTTAAATCATGACTTGTTGATACTCGTGTATAAAACGACAGAAGATTCCAACAAAAACATTTCTCGAGTCTTTACAGCTAAGTGTTGTAAATTTTCATAACTACAACTAGACACAACTTGAATATTTAAAAACTAAACCCAAATGCTTTATAATCATCTTTTTTTACAGTTAGGTATTATTGCTCCCGAGAAAGATGATATAAAATCATATATAAGTATATAAATGGAATCATGTGCATCCTATGACCGATTGAAAATACGATAATAATAACAGCAGGTGTCTGGTTTTGATCAAGGGAGAATTGCGGCATATCGAGAGTGCGTGATGCCAACGCGAGAAATTTGTGTTCGTGTTGCAGGAATGCGTCTACAAAAAAACGAACATGAGATCACTGGATCGAGATAGGACGAACACACAGACGTGAAGGATCCAACGGCTCCGTCAAACATCCGAACTAGACGTATGACTGGTATAAACATTCACAGAGACGTATGTTGCAAATTTAATGGCCAGCAGTGTAGATAATGACAGATATTTGTGTATCTGTATGGCCAACAGCAAAAAATATTGATGTTAATAATTTATGTAGCCAGGACCACTTCAACAATCAACTTAAATGGAGGATATGGAGAGCTAACCATCTTCAAGATAATACGAGGGCTGTTCTAGAATTTCTCGGCATGACTCTTGTGAAGATGGCCAAATTACTGCGATAGTAAGTGAGCTGTGAAGTTTCAGGTGCGTAAGTGTAGTCACTTGTTTATGACAATCATATAAACAAATTAGTGTTAACGTTTACGTTTTGTTTACTACAAAATAGATAAAACTGAAATACAATAATGATAAAGTACACTTTACTGCGTTTTGAAGGATTTAACCTCAAAAGAAATACACATTAAAAGATTATTTCGTTTTCGTCAGTTTTCGATAGTTAAAAAGGGGGCTGCTGAATTCAAGTGTGATGTACCTCCATTCAAGATGATGAGAGCTCAGGGCGTCCCAAAACTGCTACAAGAGACGAGATTGTAACAAACGAGATTGTAGTACCGTACTCGATGATCGCTGATTGGAGATATTCGAGTTGGGAGTTCGATAGGCCGTGTCCACTATGTTTTACACGAAATTTTAGGTATGAGAAACTTTTCGCTCGATGAGTACTGTGTTTGTTAACAATGAACCAAAAACGCATTCGAATGAACATTTTGCAAGAGGGTTCCAGTGAGTTTTTCATAACAGTAGTTGAAACATGGATTCATCATTACACGCCAGAGACAAAGGAGCGGTTCAACAGTTGAAAGTACACCAAAGAAAGCAATAAGGGTTCTATCTGCAGGAAAAGTCGTGGCTTGCTAGGATTCTCACTGTGGGGCACTCGTAGACTACCTTTAAAAGGGCAGAACTATCACCAGGAGTGTTATTCATCACCACTGGACCAAATGGAGGCTGTTAATCAGGCCAAACGTCCACACATTGCAAAAAAGAAAGGTTTCTTTCATCACGATAATGCGCTTTCACACATGTCTGGAATTGTTACTGCAAAACTGCATATCTTCGCTTCCAAGTGCTTCCACATCCACCATATTCACCGGATTTGGCTCCTAGCGATTAGTTTTTGTTCCCAAACCTGAAGAAATGGCTAGGTGGACAAAGATTCATATTAAATTACGAGGTTCAGGCTTAGATAGACGCTTATTTTTCACAATTGGATAAATTTATTTTACTAAGAGTGATAAAAAATTGGAAAGTCGTTGTACTAAATGTATTTATGTACGAGGTGTACGTTAAAAATTAAAAGAAAAATTTCTTAAATCCTGTGTTTTCTTGATCAAGCCGAGAACTTGCAGAGCGCACCTGTTAGATGAACCAATAACGTCCTAAGCCGGCTATTGAGATATTCAGAACTATTATCAATTTCAAGAAACTTAAAGTTAATCCACATACCCGTAACTTTACTCAAGCTGTTCACTTCGATTCCTACGAAATTATTCTCCCAAAAACTTTTATACAAAAAAGCTCAATTTCAAGTATGCTCCTAAATGCATAATACAAAAACGCGTTCAAAATTCAAAATTATTACAACTGGAAGCTATTAGTAAGATAGAAAAGTTGATAGGCGTGGTTATCAAAATAATATTTCTAATGTTTACTGAATGCAAAGTTGATATAAAATCCAATACCATCACTTCACAGCAAGCAATGAATATATTTTGCAATATTATTGCCCTAATTCAAAAGGGGAGCAAATGTACGGAAAAAAGCAAATATTTCAATCACTATTTGTACACCAAATTCTTCACGTGATTTTAAAAAAATAATAATAAATAACAACCTTAAACCAACGTAAGGGCAATTTCGCTAATATAACTGCTTCTATACCTTTCAAAGACAGATCGTTGTTTCTATAATATCACTTGCAATTCATTAAGGGGTCATGAATGAAAGCTCATGTTACTGCTAGGCTAATGCCATTTCGTATTCCATGTGAGAGAAAACGCCAGAAAACAAACTTCACCTGAGTAGCTTTCAACCAAGCAACAGTGTTATCATTAGATTATTTCTTTGAGGTAGACCTTTATCGCCGCCGAAGCCATCGGCCATTCGTGTGTCCAGTTCGCGTCGATGTGAAGTTAGCCATTGAAATGCAGGTTTATGCTAAATAAATAGAACAAATCTGAAAAGTTATTGCATAGAAAATATTTAATAGAGAAAAACATACGAGGTATCAATGGATAGGAAAATTCTTCAATTTTGCTTCCATTTTAAATATTTGGAAAAATTCAATTTGACAATCGAGTGCCACATGGCATATGCCCAGGCGATAATAAAATTGCTGTCATATACGGTGCAACATTATGGTTTCGGTGACACTAGCATTTATATAATAATGTATACGACAAATGCTGATGTAAAATTTGAGATTTTTAAATGTATTACCTCAAAGGCTGTTCTATATTGAACAGAACGGCCATATTTCCTGTACATCTGTTAATATGGAGCAATGCTGTTCTCTTAATAGTCTTTGTACAATATTTAACTTACACTAAATGACTTGTTTGAGGCACATTTTCGCCCTCTCTTGACCTTATGTCATTGAAAATAACTGAACATTGAATTTAAAACCTTTCATCACGTGAATTTACTAGATGAACTATACATTCTGTATTAACAACGCTACCTTACGTTAAATGTTAGAGTGACTATTTAACTTATGTGACGTTATCATAAAATTGACCAATAAAATAGGGGGAAAAAATCATTTTGACAATCACATCCGATATCGCAGTATTGCAGTGAAATTGTGGAAAAGTTTTATCAGATCCCTATACACACGAAGTGCATTTGTCTTCTTATCAGTGTAGCCAACTCTAAACTCCTCCTCCACTCAATTTCTCCTGCGCACACAAATTGTAAATTTAACTAACTTGATGTGTATTCACCCAATCAATTGTTTTTGCGTATTCAGCCAAACAGTCTGAAATCATTTTGTAAATTACGTAATAACATCTGCCTAAGCAACCATAAATTATAATAAGCACGTTGTCAGAATAGTAACATTTTATTTCTGTTTTGTTTTTCTCAGTTAGTATTAGCAAATCGCATTGTAGCAGCTGTAATGGTCGAATTTCGTTTATTTCAATCTCACTGTTTCTTAATAGATATTCATAAGTATAACATTTTAAAGAATTGTTAATAATCCGTGCGCGAATTTCAAATATATATTAATTTTACTCTTATTCTATTTATGAAATAGTCTGAAACCCGTATTTGGCTCATCTCTATTAGCATTACTGACAATTGACATTCGTCTGTTGCTACATGGCTTGAAAAGGTTAAGTATTCACAACATAAATACGCAATTATTACAATATTGTATGTTACGTTTAGGAGAATTATACTTATACTCTAGTTTTATTCGTGAAATAGTCCTAATAAATATCACTCCAGGATCTGAGCCTTCCCTCTCTCAGACCCTTTTGTGATATTGCCTATGATAATTGATCTTTTGAATGTTGCAGCACCAAGTTTAATGGTTATTCAATACTGTAAACAGTTTTGAAGTCAAAGTCTCTAAGCAAATAAATTACTTCTGTTCGAAGACACAATTATTTTTTAAAAAGTATGTCACTCAGTTTGTATTTACATTTATGGTTCTTCAAACGCAAGAAAAACATGGCTAGCAGACATATACATAGATCCGGTGTCACGTACATTCAGAGTGCAGAAGTACCCACAAATGACACTTTACTGACAGTGCTATTAACTTCGAGCTTTACTTAATTCAGGCGGATATTATTTTTTTACTGTTTTTGATCAAAGTTAAAAAAATATGCTTTTTTATTTTGCACAAGCAGAAGTAGAGTGTAGGCACTTTTTTTCAATTTATATATAACTGCTGTATATAAATTTCAAAATGATATCATTTAACTTAAATACACATACTAAGGCATTTGAAATGCACTATAATAAGCAAAAACTATGTTCTTGAGCCATGGTTTGAACTTGCGCATGTTACCCACTGTAGGTCAAATACTTAAGGCAAATACCGATCATAAACTCTATAATAGTGGTAATAAATTGACAAATATGGAGATAAAGAGAAGCTATCTTAATGCTGCCAATCATTTATTAAATATTATTGCATTATTCCATTTAGATAATTTACGACGTTTCAGATAAGAAAAGTATGATGAAAAGCCAGAAGATTAGATCACCTGTAACATCAGGTACTTGCATTCTTTGTCGTGCTCGAAACTATTTTCTTTATTAGTTATCAATACTTCTGAATTGTCCATTAGAGATAGGAATTAATGCACCAGCATATTATTTCTCTGAATTGCCATATGGCAAACAGGATATAATAGAAAATGACTTGACAGGAAGATAGACTTTGTTTCTAAATTAATATTTGCTTGGTATGGACATAGAACACTCAATAGAAAAGCGCAATTATGACCTACAGCGTTAATTGCGTCATTTGCTGTAATATGCAGATAATAATGTGTCGTTTTCAAATAAAACACAATAAGCACTATATCTTAAAAAAATATTTTATTAGAAAGTCTTGCCATAAAATATCCTGAATAAATCCTACAGTTCACAAGAAATAACAGCAACTTAAAGCACACAAAACATTGTTAATATACTTTCTGCCATCTTGAGATATACAATATCGCCATGGTTGGAGATAAAACAGACAGCGCCTCTCTCACAGTGCATGCATCTTTCTTTACATTTAAACACGTTATAAGCATTTGGTTAAAATATTATAAAATATAGCTTTAAAAGGGCTTTGGAAGTTGTTGATTTGAAGAAAAAAAATAGTTTCCGATAACTTTTGCTCAATGCATTTTATGCTCAAAAGCAAAAGCAGCATTAATATTTATAAGGGACTTCTATCTTGAGCCTAATATTTTTATTTGCGGTTATTATCTGTAGGGGACTTAGCAGACCAATGTCTCGAGAGGGTGGAAGAAGCCTATCGCTCAAAAGAGCTACTGTGTACATACACCACCAGAAAATGAGCTCTCTTAAGTGTGTTCCCAGGAAAACTTTCAGTTTTATACGACTGATTGTTATTGCGTTACAAAGTAGGATGACATAAAATACTATATTAGATAATTATATTAAAATAATGTATTATTGACAACAGTCATATATATATATATATATATATTAAAATTTGGCAATTATTTCAAAACAATATTGCATTTGAAGTAGTAATACACCCATGCATGCAGGCAGGCACTGCCCAGCACCCATAGTTATTCGCGTGGTCACAGTTTAAGAAGCTCTATTTTAGGTACTGTGGCTTGATTTGTTGTAAGTTATTGCTAAATAGCACACTTGTGAAGTTTCCCGTGAATTCGTGATGTAATTGTTATATTTCGTTTTGTATGTTTGTTTTCGTTTAAATACTTGGAATGTTCTGTGTATTTCGATATGAATTTTATTAATGTTCCTTGGTTATAAGTATTTTTATGTTTGTGTCACTGCAGAGGGCATTTTCTTTGGATTTCGGGAGCACTTAGTTAAAATTTTACATTGCCCTAGAATGCTATGGATTGTCTTGAATGACAGAAAAAGTTAACAGCGCTTGTTTCTTTGATATCATCGTTTGTTCTTACAATGTTGGAAGGTTATAGCTGGCGTTCCCCTCAAAAAGTTAGTTTTTCTGTAAAAACCAGGTTGGATGCAGTTATTGAAAAACTACATTTTTTTTGTTTCCTATTTTTTAGGATCTATATAAGGTATCACTTTGACATTTTTACCACTTATTCATGATATTACTGTAAAAAATCAACAAACAATGGAAAATAATTTATAATTTGATTTAGAGTCACAGTACAGTAGTAAAAACAGATCAGCAAATTTCAATTATGTGGATCTGTATGCTGTGAAAGTTTCATTTTATTAGTTTTAATAGTCCTGGAGAAAATGGGAACTTCAAGTTGGTGTATTTTACATCAAAAATGGTTAAAATCTAAATTGAAAAGCTGGGTAGCTCAAATCCTGATATCAATATGAATCAAATTGTAATTTCAAAACATAAGAAGTTTACAATGCTTTCTACAGAGACAGACTGCATCCTGCAGATTCCAGGTTTTAGTCAAAGGGTCATTAATTAATTTGTAGTATGAAAACCAGGAGAATTAATTTTATTTTTAAATAATTGCTTTACTACAACGTTTTTATTGATTTTTCTCTCTCTGTTATGTATGTTAGTCACCAAGATATAAGTCGGTCGGTCCTGGCGGTGTAATGGTTACCATACTTGCCTCCTACACCCAATAACGCGGGTTCGAACCCGGCCAGGACCGATGGATTTTTGGGGGGTAAAAATCCTAAGTATGGCTTCCTTCGAAAGGGAAGTAAAGCCGTGGGTCCCGTGCCGTACATTTACGGCACGAAAGAGAGGCCCCTGAGGAAATTTTGTCGGCCGTTTCACGCTCTGAGTTGAATGGGACGCTGATGACCTGAGATGTTAAAGAGCGTCCACAAATAAATCAATCAAAACAAAAACAAGATATGAGTGTTAACTATAGTTATTAAGAGTTTAGAAGCTTCCAATCTATATTCAGCAGTAGCAGTATCAATAGCAAAAGTGCGCACCTTTGGTTTATACTGCCGCGATCCACCATTGCTAATTGATGAATATCCAACTGTTTATAAATGTTGAATGTTTCTACATATTTTCTTGTAAGTCCTTTGTAATTCAGAGAAACCTTCACTATGGTGTGAAAAAGAGCTAAATCAATATCCAGTGTTTCGACAAGTGTGTTACTATAGGCAAAAATACTTAAAAGTATTTGTTCAAGAGAGGGCATTTGGGCAAAAGTCATATATAAACCGTAGGCAACGAACTAGCGAATCCATTAAGTTAAATAGCAACCCCTAAATATTTATTGTTCAAATTAAATAATAAATGTATATTTTATCATTATTTTAGCCATTAATACGACATATAAACCCGCTGTTTAGCTACAGAAACTAAAAGTAGTTATTCTTACTGTTTAGGCGGCGGTTGTAAAAATCACCAAATTGTCATTATACCTACCACAAAAAATTACGTAAATTACTCTTTTATTTCAACTACTCTTGATTGAAGATAAAAGTACTTTAAAATCTTTCACAGCAGGCCAAAAAGTCTCAAAGTAAAAGATGTCGACGTCAAGAAAACAGTCTGCAGAAAAAATTTCAAGTTGATCGTCGTTGTATACGCGCCCTGCTTTAACTTTATACTTTTTGTTCACCCTGTATAGCACAGAAAAAGCCTTTGGTTAGTGTTTTATAATCCAGTCAACTGTCCAGCTATGCTGTAAGATTTTCACTCCAACACCGCACCATCGTAAGCAAATGAGAACTGCTCAAAGAGCACTCATTTTTCTTTTCTGCAATGCAGCGGTGCCCACCTTGAAAACCCATCTAACCGCAAACCACACAGTATCAAGATACACATTTTACAGATGATGAAAATTGAACAACACTCCCAATGCTTTCAATGACTCAACAATAATTTTGTAATATAAAAAAAAAACTGAAATGCAAACTATTTTCACCTTTGATGGTTTTCATGTGTTTTGAATATGTATAAAATGTGCTGTAATCGCTATAGACTATAAACAAATATCTGTTTGTGATGAAAACAAATTGAAGCTAAATGTTCTATCGCTTGTAGCCGTATTATTTCCTTCAGTATGTTGAATATTTCAATTTCGCCTAATGGAGCAACAACAGAAATATCTATAATTCATCACTAGTGGCACCATGTTGCTACAGGCTTCAAGTGGGTAAGTAACTCTAGTCACGTATGGAATACGCTGACTTCACATTCCAGTGCAGTTACTGGAAGCATGAATCAGTGGAACTCGTGTGTGCAGTTCCTGAGCATTAGCAGCCAAATTCAGACCGTTTGGAACCGAGTTGTTTTACTTTGCATATTAGCACAGTTTTGTTCATTCTCCTTTCTCTATTCTAGTTACTTGTCCTTCAAGATTTACATATATGCACGGTCTATTCTAAGGGTTATTAATAAAGATTCGTTTATAGAAGTTCATTATTTATTAAACTGTACACAGCATAATCCGCAACTTACAGATAAGCAAAAATTTAAGACTCTTAATTAGAAATGCTCTTAAAGCAAGTCTGTAAAAATAACTGTGTTTAAGGTTCATACCTAAATGCAGAGTACCGGCGGTTTTAATGGCAACTTAACATAAGCAACATCATGCAAATTTGCATATATGTACAGTGAATATCCCGGATAGGATCGATGGATTTTTTCCGCAGTAAAAATCCTAAGTATGGCTTCCTTCGGAAGGGAAGTAAAGCCGTGGGTCCCGTGTCGTACATTTACGGCACGAAAAAGAACCTCAAGCCTGAAAGAAGAGGCCTCTGAACAAAATTTGTCGGCCGTTTCATGCCCTGAATAGAATGGGACGCTGATGACCTGAGCTGTTAAAGAGCGTCCGTAAATAAACCAAATCATTCACTTTATTTAAAAACCTTTTTTTTTTCTTTCTCCAACATAAAATAGCTTCAAATAATGCAAATTTTCACCAAAAGCTTTTGTCACTAAGGAAAAAAAAATTGTGTATTTTTAGGAAATATTATTAGAGAAAAAAATCATACGGAGTAACTTTAATATTGCCCATAATTATAAATATGTTATTTTTAAAAAGTTTAAAAGTTTACTTACAAGTTTACTTATATTTTTATTTTACATCTCAGGTCAACGGCGTTTCATTCAACTCAGGGCGTAAAATAGCCGATAAATGTTGCTCATAAATATACGGCATGGGACCCACGTCTTTACTTTCCTTCCATAGCAGGAATTGTACCCTCGATCTTGGATCTAAGAGACAAGTGTGGGAATCACAAGTAACTGAACATTTGCAACATATGAGCAAAGTTAAATACTCCACGCAGAATGAAAGTGTTTGTCTTCACATAGATATAAATGAGAGATATGGTTAAAGCTGAAAACAATGTTTCACTGAACATATAATATGTCGTTAAGAATGTGTAAAAAAAAATCGAGAGAGGCAAAAGATAGAAAGACCAGGACAATTTGAAGAGAAAATAATAACACAGCTAAAGAGAGGGGAAGAAGAAACCAGGAAGATTGTAATGAAAAGGAAAAATTGGAGTTTTAGATGCAGGACGGGCTATTGGTATGCAAGGTAAATGAGCATAGTGGCAGCACTGCGAACAAAAAGTACACTCCGTTTTCTCTTTTGTTGTTTAGAATATATAATATAATACTTTTCTAATTTATTTATTTATTATTTATCAATTGATCATAGTATGCTTTGTGCGTAATTCGGTTAAAATGGAGTATAAGCAGTTATAAAATTCACTCAGATCAAAGGAAAGTTAGTTGCTCTTCTTGGCGAATCTTCTAGTTATTTTAAAATGGTTGCGGTCGTACAGGTTGTAAAGACAAACATCGAAGTGGAAAAAAATCTATAAAATAAAATTGAACTATTGAGTATTAAAGCTTAGAGAGATATGACAGCATGATGGGGATCTCAACCGAGCGTGTTGAGAAAATCTCAGTGTGAGAACTTTGTTCTTCTTGGGTGCCACATGTCCTCACAGCGGACTAGAAATGTGTCCGAATGGATCTCACGGCTGACTGTTGAATTGTTTCAGACGTAATCCAAGATAACTTTTGTGTCGACTCTGTTGATGAGACGTGGATCCATAACTGTACTCCGGAAACAAACGAGGATCGGAAACAGTGAGCACACGTCAGAACCTGTCCGGAAGGAAGCACTTATAACACCATCTGCGGGAAAAATCACGTACTACCCGTCACTGGTGAATGTTTTTGCTAATCCATTGCAGAATTTAAACAATGAACAATGACATTTAGGAATGAGGGTCGAATTTTTTTCAGTTTCCAGCCTACTCGCCAGATTTATCCCGCTACGATTTTTGTAAATAGTGAAGTGATAAGTGTTGTGCATGACTATTTTGCAGACCTTTACAAATCGTCTTATAAAGAAGGTGGATTAGCTTTGGAATATCGTAACGAGCTGAGGAGAGAATACGTTGAGAAATAATTAAATTAAATAATATATTCTTTTTTATTTGTCTCACTTTTCTTCCATATGCAGTAATTATTTCTTAAACAACAATTCAAGCGATGAAAATTAAGTTATTCCAATACAGTAAATATGATCAACATTGCTACCGTTGTTGTTACTATTGACCACAACCATTTTGTTCGCAGAAAGGAGAATTTATGTTTTATTTTACAAACTTCCAGGCCATAATCATTGCGTTTATGCACATACCTATTTCTGTTGGTTATCATTAAAAAAGCAATCAATTACTAACAACAATACAGAGAGAAAACCAAATGATTATTCAAGCTAAGAAGATACCAACTGCCGCCTTACGGTATACAACTTGTCCGATTATTCGGTATAAATTCAGAATTAAATCAGAGCTTTGACGGTAGGAAGGAATCAAAAGCATTGGGACGGAAACGTGTCAGTGTCGATGATATGCAAAACCGATATTAGATTCAAACCCTAACATACAGTAACACATAATTCATGTAAGTTTGTTCTAAATGACCACCCTGTACTTCCACACATAACTCCTAGCAACGCACTGCTTCACGAAACAGTTTTCTAGCATTGCAGGTGTGGTACTGATCACCGCATGCCTGACTTTCTCATTTAAATGGTTCATAAGAGTTAATTTTGACTTTGCACACTTGCGACTTTACATATCCTCGTGCAAAATAGTCAACAGATGTGAAATCAGGAGAACATGGAGCCCAAATGCGCTGTGAAGCGCTACAATCCACCTGCTTAGAAATGAGACTTCCAGGTACTTGCGAACGACCCGCGCGAAATGAGAGGGTGTTCCACCCTGTTGAAAAACCACCGTTTCCAAGATGCCACCCTGTTGAGGGTAGAGCTGCAGCATATCGAGATATGAAATGCCTGTTACTGTGAGTCTGCGAAGACTTTATGATCCTCAACCACACATTGACTTTTGGGGTGTTTCGTTCCCACTCGAGGATCTCGTTTGGCTGTTCATGGCCCACACTCTTTTTTTTTTTATTCATTTATTTAGGACGCTCTTTAACAGCTCAGGTCATCAGCGTCCCATTCAACTCAGGGCGTGAAACGGCCGACAAATTTTGCTCAGAGGCCTCTCTTTCAGGCTCGAGTGCAGTTGTATCGGTTGATCATGGCATAAATGTGAAATGTGGATTCATAGCAGAAAATAAATTATCCTCTTGGACTGTCTGCAAAAGCTTTGCGGCCAACGGAGGATTTGGAGGTGGTACGCCCTCTTTTTTCAAGGTGTAGTGGAGAAATTTCCACACTGCCAGTTGTGGTACACCCAACTCCCCACTTAAGTCTCCTTGTTGTTGGTTTTGGGCTTCTGTTAATTGCATCCTCTACCTTGCACAATTTCAGCTGATACACTGGGCCTACCAGAACGTTTCTCATTCTGCGTACTACTCCTGGTTTTGAATTTCTGAACCAGTAGTTTGATATTTGTCTAGGTGGGAGCGGTTTATGGTATTTTTATTCGAAATCCGCTTGAACCTTCCAGTAAGTAAATTTACTAAAACGGGAACATAGCATAAATATTATTTCTTCAGCAGATAGCAACTCTCATAAATGAAACACATAATCAGCCGTTTTCTCAAAAATGGATTGAAAATGATAACCCTTCAATGCTACAGAGGTTCTTAGATAATACCGCTCTCATCTCAAGCCAAACGGATCTATTTCGTGTTGTAAGAAAAAAAATATTAAAGGGATGGAGAAAGAAAAAAAACAATGAAATATTATATAAATATAAAGCGCTAAACATTCTAAATCTGCATCATATAATTATTTGTTTCATTACAAAAAATATTTCAGTAAGCTATCCTAAAACGAAAGCGCCGCGTAAGTTTCTAAATCCCAAAAAAATACAGTACTAAGACGTAAGGTTTAAGGGAAGAGTATTCGTTCTTACTCTAAATAATTATTTTCAAACAAAATACCAGTTCCAGTAAATTATGAAAAAATTGTTGCATTATCAGTAGGAGTGGTTTCTCAGAACGAGGAATATTGACAGTGAATGGAAGTAAATAAATTCAAAGTCTGTCAATTAAGTTCCTGGTCTTCAACTTTTCCTGATAAGGAAAATCTCTGGAAGACAAAAAGTAGATTATTATCCCTAAATGTGAATTTAATCAGGGCACATGTATAAGAGGTTTAAGCCTCTTCTACTGTTCCTGCAATCATTCATCTGACTGTTTGTCGGCTTATTAGACGATACTTTATTGTTTGTTTCAGAAAATGCTTTATTTAGATGTGGGTAGACAAATTTACTCTACGTGGATATTTAATTTGTCTCTAAAGTTTTAGTATCTAACTTGGTCCGTTAGGGTACATCCAGTTAGCGGGGGAATCTCCATTTCGAATTGTTTTTTTCTGTTCTCGAAGCTATTGATTAAAATATGTAGAGCAATTACTTTATGTCGTTTTAATTGCTTTTCCTTCTTGTGCCATTATGTAGTTCTGTTCTTAGTGGCTCCACTAATTCTATTGAAACTATTTATTTTCTTCCTTAAATAAGTTTCTCGATATTAGATATATTTACCCCAAGAATTACAAATTATTTGCCACATTATTATATTGTATTTTATTTGAATTTTATATCTACCATTTACCTTCACAGTAGTTACTTTTGTTACTGTTATAGAGCTTTTAAATTAAAATGTTAAACATTTCTAAAATATTATTTCAATCATTTTCCGTAGGCCATAATATGTCCTGTCACGAAATCGTCTTGGCTTTTCGTTTCCTGTTTCTTTTTCTTGGTGGTTCTTTTTCATAAACGGTATCTACCTCTAATTGGTTAGAGCGATATTTATGATGGCACCGTATTCCTTAACTGAGTGTTTTACCAGTACGCTTCGTTAACATCGAGGAGTTGATCGTGAGCTGACCTGGGGTAAATATCTTTTGGCTTCTGGCTGAAAAACAGGGTGAGTCACCCGCCGTCTCTGGCTTTACGTAAGTATTACTCATAAGAAAGCGACTTAGCGGTCATCTCTTTTGTTATTTGTACCAATGACCCAGATATTTTGTTAATTTTGTTTTGGAAATGTTTTTTCTATTGTTAATAAACTCTTGGAATTCTTGTGTTAAAACTTTTTAATCCACACAGCATTTTAAAGATGTTACATTAAGCTTTATTACTGTTCATTTAACCATGAAAACTTTCAAGATGTTTTGGCATTGCTTTGTACTGTTTTTTTAATTATTTGAGAGAAAGTAAATATGGAATTATTTTTTATTATGAGTGAAACCATGGAAAATTGTATTTGCGTTCTTTGTTAAATTTGGGTATTGCAAATAAGGACTTGTTTTTTCATTGTGCGTAAAACCATATAAAATTCCTTCGGTATATTCCTTAAATTTAGGAATTTGTTATTCGTAAGTTATATCAAGCGTTTAGAGATAAATTTCTTGCACACTTTTATTCTGTTCTACTCTTTGATAAATATGTTGTTTTAATGTGTTAAATATCAATGCATGACAATAAATTCAAGAATTCTGCGATAGAAACCTTTGTTTCCTCCTTCCGTGGTATATGATACATATAACTAAATCTTGGGGAGTTTTATTATACCAGTAAACTTCCTGTACTGAAAAGGAACATGTGTAGCTTTAAGCTAAAACTACTTCCTTAACTTATCTTGGATTTTGATGAACTGTGCGGTAAAAATATAAAAATTAACAGGCGACAGTCGAAAACCGTATCTCATCTCTCTATACGTCCTCTAACACAAGCTCCTGGATCCCTCTATGTCCAAATACGTATGCTCTATTTATTTTATTAGGGTGACCCAGTGTGTAGTATGGTTATGCCTTCTTTATCTTATTTCCAATTTCTTTTAACTTTGCAATATTTTGACACGTTATAGTTTCTATGGTTGCTCATGATCTACTAGTAATATTTGAGACTATATTTCTAAATTGGGTACATTGAAGCAAAGAATTGTCACCGCCTATTAAAGAACCAGACAGTTTTTCTCATAAATGGCAAATATTTCCATCCTACTTCGTAATGACTTCGCTGAATTTAAAGGATATAGTTATAAAATGCTGCAGAGTTGATTATAAGCCAAAGCATGCTAACGAACTTGCACTTTCGGCTTCATTAGAGCACTGGCAGACGTTCTACGGACTGCAACTGGCTCCCATCATCTGCTACAAGAGTATAATAATCAAGTTTCAGAAAGAGAATGCTGTAGGGAAGGTAACTACAATAATATTTGCCCCAAGATTCCCATAATCACAGACCCCGAGACGCCATATTCATGAGAAGCTTAAGTTTGAAGTGCGCAGGAACACAATAGCCAACCTTGTAAATTCGTAACATTTCTTTTCCCCTTTTGTTTTTATTTCATCATTTCTATAGCCAAAAAAAGAAATAATATTGCTGGAGCGCTAATCATAAGCATTACTGTTGAGGAACTTTACGACTTGCGGAGAGGAAAATGAACTTGTCTATACAATCTCAGTAGGTTTTAAGGCCAGCAACTGGCAGAGGGGAAGAGAAGAATAAAAACCGAAGCAGTGAGGCTCATTTGGAGCAGTAAAATTTGTTTTCTTTCCTAGTAATCTTAAGTTCAAAACGCATAACAAACGGAAATAAAACGCGGTGGAAGAAATTTTATGACATTAAAGAAGGAAAGAGTGGACATTGTTCAATTGAAATCTTCGAGACAAAAACACTCTGTTGGTGATTATAGCGGGTAGGCCGCAGCGGCATTTCTTCCAGCGGGCGAGGCACTGCTGGCCGCTATATGATTAGCCAGCCTTCGGAGGAGATCTTTCCTTTAACCGTGAGCCGATAGTTGGTCTTTCTAGGTATCAAACGGTAAGTTTTCCCATTTCTTGAGAGAATGAGGAAATGGTTTCAATATTGGTTCTTGCCTTTCCTTCCTCCTCTCTTTTTTGAGACGGAATACCACCGGTTCGTGAAAAAGTTAATATATTTTTTTCTCACTGTATAGTATTCCCACGCTTAAAAAAAGTAGTTAATTTTTTATTTTCATCTAAAACCAATAATATAAATTTAAAATGTATAACCCAAAATATGGTTCAATAAAAATGTTTTAATACAAAAAAGTAAGATGCCCGATTAAAGGGTTATCATGATAGGATAAATAAAGTATATGTTTGCTAATTTATTCCATTAATAAACGCAAATATATAAAAAGGTGTTTGTTTCAAACGCCAATGCAATTCGCATTAAATTGTATTAGCATTTTACGTCAAAGTCTACAACTTTATCTTTAAAACCAAATCCTTGGTTAAAGACATTAGTATCGATGGTTTAAAAGGTGCACATATACAAATCAGTCAATTTATTAAGGAAAACTCAATATGCTTAAATATATTTTCTAACTTTTAGAAGAAAAGTTTTGAAAGTTATCTTCAACTAAAGTTATAATTTGCATTTTATAATAGTTTTGAAACACCTGTTTCGTTTATCATTTCATTTCCGTGTTAAAAGTAAAATAACACCTTGTCTGTTTGTATTTGATTTATAATTTTTAAATTTAAGTTAATCATTACAACTAATCTTGGAAAATGTTAAATGGTTAACAAATTAAAAACAAAGCATATCATAAGGAAAACATCATTTATCGAAATGATGGCTTTGAGAAAAACTTCGGCGTTTAAATGTGCAATACCATAAATGTCACATGCACTCTATCAACTACTCGCTAGCCAAGTGATGATAAAATGGGTAGTAGTACCCAAAATTAACTTTCCCAAACAAACAGACATAAAACATTAGTCGTTTTCAGCTTAATTTAGAACGGAATTAAGCGGTTTTACTTTTTCTACTTCTTAAAAAAAATTAGTATTTCGGTAACTAAAATTAAAATGGCCCTCACCTCAACATATCGCTATGCTTTAATTTTATTTATTATATATAATATATAATAATATTTTCAAAGCTCAGAGATAAATTTCTTATATAAAGAAGCGTATGGTGTAGAAATATATTGCTCACATTAAAGGAATTAAGCTCGACGAAGAATTGGCAGAAATCAAACATCACAAATGAGTGAAATGCAATTAGTAAATTAATGTAGCTCAGGGAGACAAGGAATTAGAACTGTAAGCATTAACCGAAAAGCATCAATCATAAAATATGATGCTCTTTGATAACCTAAAAATCATGTTTTATGTCACATAAGCAATTCCGAATGAACATATTTTTTTATTTCTGCAAATGATTATCTGAAAACTTGATTAGGTCTGCTGTCATAAAATGTCATAAAATGCTGTGGGATCAGATTCTTTTTTATTTCAAGACATCAAAGAATGTTTAATAATACTCTTCTACCCGATTCAAAGAAAAAAAAAAGCAACATTTATCTTCCAGGTCATTTTTACAGGTCCTTGATCAGCAAGGCAATTAGATTGCTCCTCTATAGTTCTGAGACAAACAAAAGACATTAATCTAATGCAATATCTCTGCAAGCAACATGTTATTATCGATAGTTTAATAGTTAATGAGTTATTTTATCTTAAATATCCCACAATAAGATGCAAAAATATTTTTGAGAGTGCAAACATCGCGATTTACTACAGGCATTCATATTTGCAAAGTAGTTAAATACTTGCCACTTAATGGACCATAGATTCCACCATAATAAGATTAAAAACAATCGATATGGCAAGATTAATTTGTGTAATGTTTCTGCGTTGCTTTTATATTTAAAGATAAATGTTTAAAAAGTCATATATTTGCGCAAAATGAAAGAAGACCTTACAACCACACACTGCACCAGTTAAAGATACTTATGTATAAATAAAAACTAATAATAGAAAACATTACCCTTTCAGCATCTTACGTTGAGAAAATGTTTACAGTATATCATAATGGTGTCATAAAATTTAATTTTGGGAGTTTAAAATACACAGGAACGCAAGTAATTGCAAAGAAACTTACATAGTGCTTATCTTAAAACCTGCTACTCGCAGGTTATAAATTTTAATCATACGATCTTTTCGAGAGGCGACTTAAAATACATTATTTCAATGGTGCATTACTATTACTTAGTGAGTTATACAGAACGGTTTAGTGTCCTTTTTTTAATTATTTTAATTCAAGACTGAAAGGAATCAAAATTATTGCATCTAAATACATCTTTATTCCTGCGATTTCACTGAACCACTTTTATACAATTGATTAAACTTCATGACCAGCTAAACACGTAATAAAATTATGTGAATGTTTTGTCATTTAGATACCAAGGAAAGAGAATATTCCACGAGGTCCAGTTAATACGTTTTTAAGCTGTTATACAAATATATCCCTTACTATATAATAGTATTACATACTTTTTAGAATCTGCGAATTTTGTCATACTTTTATTAAACGTTCAAAAATCATTGAGAATAACAAATTTGATGAAAATTTTCTTTTTAAAGAACTTGTCAAAATGTTGCCTGCTTAGTTAGGGTCCAACTAAAGGTAACTTTTACCCTTTAATAGTAATTATATTTAACAATTAATGTACAGTGATTAACTAAATGTTCAGCATAGTTCTGATGAATATGAAGAATTAATCAGTAAATTCAAGTTATAAGAGCTCAGGAATCAGAAGTCACCTCCGTTCGTATTTAAACCGACAAACATTGGTGGTCGATTATAAATTCAGTTTAGATCCTTAACCAAAACAGGATTCGAATTTTGGTCCTCTACTTTTGCTACCAGTTTCCAACGGGATTCTTAATCAACAACGCACAAAGATTGTTTAATGCTTGGTATATTTAACAAAAGTATAATAGTCGGAAAGTCATTAATGTAGAGGACCAATCTTTTCAATAGTTCTTGAAAATCTAATTTCGATCACTCACTCTTTCTACTCCTTTCTTTTGAAGCGGTTAGTATGGCAGCCACGCCATGTTTTGAAGCGGTTTAGTGATGGGTGTTGTTATCATCGTCGTTGTTGTTGGCCCCATGTTGGAATGCCAACTTTATGAAGTGGGTTAGTAGGCTGATTATTAGTTGCTTCGCTTCAATGAGAACAATTTCTCAGGATGAAATCTGCTATTCTGTTGAGTCGGGTCAACTGGACCGGGAGTGGAGTTCAATGGTGTAAATAAACACGCAATGCGACGTAATACACATATTAGTAGTTTATTGTGTACAAATTGTTTTGGGTATTATAGACTTGACTACGTTTAATATAGACACACTTAGTTGCCGCGTGTGAAACTTACAGATGAGTGCCGCGGCGCGTAGGACTTCAAAACTCAGTAATGAGTCGAACTGAACTGAACGGAAATTCCCAGTCGAGCAACCGCCTCTTATATATTAAATTCAAAGCAAGTAATCATTGATATTAATGATGCTAGGTGTTACATAGGCACGCGCAATCTTCGCGCTTATCTTTAAAAATGTAAATATACATTTTCCATTTGTTGGTTCAAGTTCGGTTGCCCCTAGTGCCATTCCCCATTTTTTAAAGTTTTAAAACATTTTGTCAGCATTGGCTGGTTAAAACGGCTACTAGTACGACAGCCAGTCGGGACCAAAGCCCTAAACGGTAGTTTATTAATCCTGAAATAGCTGTCCTTTTAAAAAAAGAAAGGAGCTTCACATACGACCCTCGGGTTTCTTTGAATGGTTTTATTACCCTGTTGATTCTCCTAGCTACTGGAACACCAGACTTTTTATTTTGTAGAATTCTTTCATCGAAATTAAATCTTATGACCACGTAAACACACAATATTTATATTACTAATTACAATGCCAAAATATATGACAGGACTTACATAAAAATACATTATAATTATATTTCAGTGCAGGTGGGCTGAAAGGACTGTTTCACTTTGTATATATAAAAGCACGACATTCATATTTTTATTCAGAACAAATTCTGTTTTAACCAGAATTGCAAGTGTACAATATCACTTCGAAACGAAACATTCCTTTTTGCTGGTGTCAATTAAAAATTCGAATTAAAAAGTGTAAAGTCTATGTTAGATAGTAAAGTTAGTGAAGAGCATTTCTCAAAAGGCACTCTAATGCCCAAAGCAAAGGACAGACCCTCCTATTCAGCCAATTACATTTTGCGAGGCATTTTCTACAGAATTTCTCCACGTGTTTATCCTCATTTCCTAGTTATTTTGCCTATTTGTGAGATCTTTGACTTTCACTAATTAATTTCGCAAGGAATTACGCAAAGCGAAAACAGCTGTATAAATTATTTTGCTTTAAGTTACTAGAATACCCATCATCCCTGAAAAACTATTGTAAGCTACAATTCTTAAACAACCAACACTCCCAAAGAACTGCCTAGACATGCAAAAACATTTCAGGAAAAATGAATGACATGAAAATCGCCGCGACAAAACGACAGATATCAAGATTTATCAACACAGGTTTGAGGTAGGTAAATACCTGGAACTCTTTCAAACTATATTTATTTTCATCCAAGCTATACACAAGTTATTCTATCATTGCAAGGTAATTGTGCTTTATCTTCACTGTTCATGCGTTGAAGATGCTGGTTTTGTGTTCAAATGCTGAGGCATGTATGCTGAAAGCTATTACTATTTTTTATTTATTTTACTTGTTTGCTAATGAACTGCAACGTTAGAGCCAAGTTCTGCCAAGTGAACAGATTAATTTCACTGTATCTGCGGCTCCATACGGAGTGGAGATGAGTTGATCGATTAAACCAGCTCGTCCAGCGTTTCGATTGCTTTTACACTAGTTTTATAAGCATGCTTAACCGTTGCCTATGATGACAAAACTATCATGATGCAACAAGCTCTCTAAAGCTGTGAATGTCTTAACAAATATAGCCCCTTTCATGAGCCATATCATCCATGAATCCAAGAATGTACTCATAGATTCAAAATCCATTTTTTAACTAACTTCATCACAAGTAGTTCAATGGCTCATCATGAAAAATACAAATTAAATGCTAGATGATGTGTAGAGGGAAACCGATTAAAGTGTTTATAGTAAGCTGAAGAGTTTGTAAAACGACTTTCTATCATCACTAGTGTTTAAACTGGTCTTTATTTCATCGCAACAAACTAAAGAGTGGGTTTAATCGTAGCAGTCAATTAAAAAGTTTTATCACTGGTGTGAATTTTATTAATACTTAAGTTATTGAAATTAAAGGAAAATAGGTGCGCTTTAGGGGTAAAAAGTTTATACAGGTCTGAAATAATGACACAGAGTTTATTGCATCAAATAAAACATCTTCAGAAAAAATATGTAATTTTCTTCCGACATTTCCATTTACAACGCTTACATATCCACAAATAAATTCAATTGTTTTAATTCTATCTCCTTAATAAGCAATAATTGTCATGCATGATGTTAGACTCTTGTTTAAGCAATGATAAGTATTCGTGTTTCACTAAAATTAAATATTAATAATGGAAAAAATATTGTATATCACACAAAAGTAAACGTGTAGTAACCTAGTAAAAATTATTGCTATCACTATTGGGTTCTAAACTATCCACTCATGAATAAAATCAAAATTTACTTTTTAATATCATAGAAAACAGCACGAGTTTTCAGAATTTACTATTTTAATCAAGCGCCAATGAAGCTGGTGCACACAACCCGTTGAGATTATTTCCTCATATTGTTTAACAAGTTTATTTGTTAAACATCTCTTGTCATTCTAAGGTAAAAACAAGTCATTTTCGGCCTAAAAGGGTGTTCTTTCTAGTAAATTAATTTGCTATTCTAGATAAAATGAAAATGATAATAGGATATTTTTCTTTACATTAATGTGCGTTTTAGACTTTTCATGTTTAACTACAAATGTCATTCTATGGTATTGTTTCGTAAACTATGATATTCTCTGTCATATTTTCATTACAAGAATATTTAGAAAGTCGAATTATATGCTTTTATTCAATGTTATTGTTATGACCATTACAAACAAGTCATATATTTAGATGTTCATCTTCCAGCAGTGAAAAAACAAGCGAAAGGAATGAACGTAAAATTTGTTTTTAAGTAAAACAGGTTTATTTTATTGCTTACAAAAACTGAGGAAGAAGAAATAAATATTTTATGCGCACACTACATTTGTTTTATTAAATATGCGCATCTATAGTATTTATATATTGGTACAGAAAGAATAAACCAGTTCACTTGGTTCTCGTTACTCCTGTATTTATAATTGAAAATTATTTGAGCTCTTTATAAAGTGAAAAATGAGCGAAACATATCAAGTTCAGTAACTTAGTACAGTTAATGGCCCATTTTGACACGTTCCAAATGTTATTTCTTTCCTATTTTGCACTTCTATCCTTTACATAAAAAAGTGGTATAAAAGAATAACCCTTTTCTTTAAAACTTCCACTATCGTCACACCGTTGAGAGCCTCAAAAGAAACAATACTCCTATCGGTAACAGCCTCCTTAACAATCATCTATTTTCCTCCCTTTCTTCAACCTCTTTTCATCCTGAATAATAGCCCTTCCTCTCGCACAGGTGACAGAAATTCCTAACAGGGTTCTATCTCCCCCTTCCCCTTTTGTCCCCTTCCTTCCTCATCTCCTGCTCCCGTTTTTTGTTACAGATTCTTCAATCACGTGAAGGAAAGAGGCACTACCGTGAATAAATACCGATAAGCTCTGCCTATACTTTTGGGAGAATAAAATGCTGCACTCTGCCTCTATGCATTAAATAATATGGAGATATCGATGCACGATTAGACGGGTATCTACATTCGTACCAAAAGCCCATAATTTCTTGCATAGAAATACAAGTGAATTCTTTAATATACTTATTTTGTTATATTATTTTTTCTTTTTTATCAGAAGTACATAATATAGTTTAATACATCACCGGCCCCTTAAGATTTGATCACTGTACAGAGGTAAAATAAATATGCAAGTTTATACCGAGGGTGCTAAAAAATGTATATGCACTTTCACAGTAAATATCTAATTAATATATTTCAAAGTTGGACCAAAAAACAACAGTAATGTGTAGTATGGTGTTCTGTAAACGAATGTGACTCACATACATAATGGTAGCGTTTCTATGTAACAGATAAATCAACAATGAGCAAATAAAACCAAGATTTTCGTAAATCAACAATGAACAAACGAAGCAAAGATTATCGTATAATGTTCATAAAACAGATGTAACTCACATTACTTCATGCTAGCGTTGAAACAACAAAATGGAGCCAAGATTATCGTTTGAATACCGCAAAGCAGTTTTGAAATGGTATTGGAAAACCAGAATAATGCTGAAGTTCAAAGGCAATGGAGATATGTGTACAGAACAGAAGCGCCAAGGCGAGTAACAATTGCACGCATTCCCGACAAATTTGAGACTGTTGGTACCGTATGTGATGTTCACAAGGGCAGATCTGGGAGACCTCGCACAAAACAAGCCCCGCGCACTGGATCCAAGGCACTGGATAGGACGAAGAGGTCCGATCGAGTTTCCACCGCGTTCGCCAGATCTAACTCCTTTGAACTTCTACCTATGGGGAACTCTTAAGGATGTTGTATACCGTAGAAAACCAGCTACACTGGCAGCACTTCGGGAAGAAATTGAAACGGCATGTGCTGCAATCGCTGAGGATACTTTTGCAAACGTTGCTCGATCAGTAGTTCAACGTACTCAGAAGTGTATCGACGCCGATTGTGGACATTTTGAGCAGCTGTTGTAACTGTAAAAGTGTAAGATGATTAGTGCTCATCATTATCTGTTTGTGTGAATTCCGTTTGTTATGTTATCAAAATGTTTTTTCTTTGCTTGAAGTGTGCATACATTTTTGGCACTCTCTGTACTTTAAGCCATAAATTACAGAGTACTAAGAAGCAAAATGTGTAATTTTTAGCATGTTTAAATACCAATAATCGCAATATCATATTTCATTAAAGTTTTCATATTTTGGACAAATCTTAACTATTTTTATAATTTCTAATGCCAATTTTATAAATTACTTTAGGAATTTAATTTCTTTTTCAATGATTTGTGTTATATTCTACAATAAAAACAACAAAATCGGTGAGTATTCAAATGGTATAAAGTATTTCACTTTCTAATATTGTATTGTATTCTTCCTTTTCACTTGCTGGATTGTTGTCACTCAGTTGCAAGGAGTAACCACCCACTTCCTCCTGTAACACTGTTTTGATCTGGCAATGAGTTTAAGAGACTAGTATATTTTTTTTAAATATTTAATACAAAGCAAATATATAATATAAAATAATATATATATATATATATATATATATATATATATATATATATATTGGTATTTTATTTTTATCTTCATATATTTACAAACATCTAAAATGTCACTTCTTAAATTTTAACTTCACATATTCTGGTAAACTGGTCTTACTCTTGTAGTACAACCTGGTAATTTATAAATCATTAATACCAAAGCAAGTATATAGTAAAATATTCATCTGCTTCCTAAGTTATTTTGTTTAACACGAAGGGTCTTCATCCAGGCGCAGAAGGAATTACGTACTCACTACCTATATGATTTGTGAAAGCCAATAAATGAATTTCGATAATGTCTAAATAATAAAATTGATTTGCTAACTGCATAAAATACATTCCCTATGCGCGGCAATGAGAACTCAGATTTTTCAAGTTCGTTACATGGTGTCCAAATGAACTGTAATGGCTAGAAAATTAGGCAAAATCATTCCAGTAATCATAAAACTACAAATGTAGTATCACATCATGATTTTCCCGTTCTGAAACAACGTTTAAAGTATTGATCTATCCACCTCTTTCTATGTCGTCCCGCGCACCGGTTCTTCCTGGTTTGCATTATATCATCTTAGATAACGTATCACTTTCCATTCTTTTAATTGATCTTTTCATTTCTTTCTTCGGTTTGTATATCTTTAGTAATATTTTGTATTCCTAATTGTTGAGATTTTTTTTTCATTTGTTTTATTTACGGACGCTCTTTAACTCTCAGGTCATCAGCGTCCCATTCAATTCAGGGCATAAAACGGCCGACAAATTTTGCTCAGAGGTCTCTCTTTCAGGCTTGAGGTTCTTTTACATGCCGTAAATGTACGACACGGGACCCATGGCTTTACTTCCCTTCCGAAGGAAGCCATACTTAGGATTTTTACGCCCGAAAAAATCCATCGATCCTGGCAGGGTTTGAACCTGCGATCTTGGGTTTAGAAGGCAAGTACGGTTACCACTACACCACCAGGATCGACTAATTATTGAGGAATATCATAATTTCTGATATGATTTCTTTTAGTCACCAAATGAGCTGTTTCAATTCATCGTTCTTCGTTCTTAATAAAGACTCAAGATTATCTACCGGCTCACTTACTGTATTATAAAATCTTAATCGAGTTTCTTTTCTCTTTTGTTTTGTAAAATTTCCTTTTAAACTCAATATATTATAATTGACTGCTCTTCTCTTGTGTTCCCTTTCAAAACTACTACTTTAGTTTTGTCTGTAGGTATGTGCGTTAATGGTTCTAATTAATATATTGTAAATGTTAATGTATAAACGTTTAAATATATTTCAATAGTGTTGTTTTTTAAATTTTTAATTTTATGAAGTATTTTCATCTTTTACTGACGTGGGTTTCATATCTAGGGTGGCGGTGCTCAGAAACTGGACGCTGAAAGAAATAAAAGAGAAAAAGGTATCTGTCCTAGACCCGCACCGCCAAAGCGAAACTCTCTCTATGTTCAAACGAGAGGTAAACTTTCTTCTCTGAGAAAGAATAAGTGTGCTGCACTCAGGAAAAAAAATATTAAAAAAAAACACGATAATACTTTTCTTTCTGTCACTCCAGCCTATAAAGAAGCTAAATCTTTCCATTTTTAAAATGATTTCCTTCATCTCCATTTCACCAAGCCTTCACAAGCCTGTTGCTTTAATATTGTCAATAACACCGAACATGAAACGAGATGATGGAAGCCCGAGTCATAGTAGAAGTAGAATAAGTACAGGACCACGAGGAGAAGGAGAAAGACGAGATGAGAGAAGGGAGGAGGACTCCAGGTTGAACCAGAGAAGCTACTCCTGCCGCACTATTTTATTGCCGCGGAGAGGAGTGAGGAGGTCTTTCCTTGCGGCGATAGCCATATTTCATGTCGTCTGCCGCCCCAGCTCAGCAAAAGCATCGTTGCCACATGTACCTCGGGAGCTCCAAGGACCGACCGCGCCGATATGGTGTAGCGAGAAAGAAGAAAACCAGAGCTTAGACGCTCTCTTTCTTTCTTTCTTTCTTTTATTTTTGTATATGTAAGAGAATAAAAAGGTTGAGAAAAAGAGATAGAAATAAGCTAGAGGAGTGAGGTAATTTTGCTGCTCTAGTGACGAGGAGGTGGCCGATGAAGGGGGAATATCATGATAGATATGATAGTGTTTTAAACCCCAAAGGCAAATCGCTACCGCTACTGTTTCCAATAGTATGAACCTTAAATTGTGGCACACAGCATCTTTATGGGATGAAAAAAGAAAAGGTACGCGACGTGCTTCATCTCTAAAGGGCAAAATCTGGTACTAAATAAAAACGCAACGAGGAAAGGAACTTGCAGTAGTTTATCGCTGCGGTATAAGAAACTATTTAATCAGGAAGTATCAAATGTATCGAAAAGAACTTTCTGAAGCATATAAATAAATTATCAAAGTTCTAGTTGTATATTTAAGATAAGGGAATTTAATTTGCCTATTTGCTATTTATCTTTATCTTATGAAAAAGCTTTTGATAGGATTCTCCGAAATAAATATGAACCAGAATGCAAGAGAAAGGATATCCGAGTTATCTAATCCAGGTAATTTAGAGTCTATATTAAAGTACAGCAATTAAGATTGGCAATGGCGTTAGTATTGGAAATAAAACAGAAGAAATAAACCAAGGCATCAAACAGGAATGTCCTCTATCGCCAATATTATTTCATATATATTGACGAAGTATTTAAAGAGTGGAAAACTATTTTACTGTCTATTCAAATTAATAGATGTAACTTGAAAACAATTTTATTTGCTGACGATCAGGTTATTTTTAAAGAAACAAGATTTACGGAGAAGTGTTAATAGCCCGAAAGATATCATGAAGACATACAATTTAAATATTTCATAAGTCAAGACAAAAACAATGGATTTTAAAGGGAATAATCATGTAAGATGTACGATAGTGTTTAGGTAGAAATACTAGAACAAGTATTTAGATTTAATTATTTAGGTTTTAATGTGTCATACAGTAAAAATGAAGATCTTAATATAAAACTAAATAAATTAAGGCAAATGAAGGGAACAATAATGAGAACATTGAAGAACAAGACGTCAAAAGCCACACATATGAATTTCTACAAAGTAATGACACTGCCAATGGCAACATATGGAAATGAAAACTGGACTATGAATAGGGCAGACAGGAAAAGAATAGAAACCGCAGAGATAAGATTTTTAAGAGCAGTAACTGGATTTACTCTCCTTCACAAACAAAGAAATGAAGAAATTTGAAAACAGTTAAATATATATATATATATATATATATATATATATATATATAATCTAAATGAAAAAAATCAATGAAAATAAAAATAATTGGTATTAGCATAAATTAAGGATGAAAGAGGAACGGAAACCAACCATTTTATTAAATTTTAAACCTACAGGATATCGCCAAGTAGGAAGACCAAGAACAAGATGCAGTGATATGTTCGAGCACGGAACAGATCGACAGGCCTACCTTGCGGAAGAAGCAGAACAAGAACAACAAGAAGGTTTATAAAGAAAAGTATCCAAGCAAGTGACATCCAGTTCTTTTCTTCGATGACTGCTTTTGTTAATTTGGTTTATTTAAGGACGCTCTTTAACTCAAAGGCCTCTTCTTTCAAGCTTGAGGTTCTTTTACATGCCGTAAATCTATGAGACAGGACTCACGGCTTTACTTTCCTTCCGAAGATAGCCATATTTAGGATTTTTACTTCGATGACTACGTAGAAATATATTTGCTAAAAGATAGAATATCAGTAAATTAATATCCTTAAGAGAGAGGGGGAGATTATTATGAAAAGAATTTTTAAATGTTTTATTATTACAACACTAAATTCCAATTGGTACATTTTTAAACTTTAAATTTAAACCACAAGCACTTAACTCTTGCTAACATAATTTCTGCAAGAAATATTAAATTCTAGATTAAAAATTGTTTTATTTATTAAATATCCATTTAACTGAAAAAAATAATGCTAATAAGAACAAGAATCCAAAATGTACAATTAGTATACAATGTATGAGAATGCACAATATGTTATGTCTGTACTGATTCGACTGTAATATATATTAAGTTTATATATTTTATTTTTAGTTATTCTGGTTTTATATTAGAACTCTGTTGTTCCTTGAATAATCTGGAGTGAAAAATAACATTTATTCAAATTTAAAATAAATACTGGAATTTATAATAATTGTATATATGCTGAGGATCTTTTGGTTTAGTTTTCACGTTTAAGTGTTTGTGATAACGCCCAGAAAAACTTACTAAAATAAAATAATTGTTTACTGGAACATATTCTACACAATGTCACAGTTCAAAGCACATTTCTTAAAACAGGAGCAATTGCAATGGAACAGTTTGCAGAAGTTGCCTGGGTTCGCTTGTTAGAGGTGAACGTCAGATAAGTAAACTCCAAGCTTGTTTACTTCTTCACAAATTTATTTCATCATTCCCAAGATCTATGTATGAGTTTAAAGCTTTAAAATTAGACATTTTTTTTAAAAAATTCAAAGCATTTCAACATTAAAAAAGCAACAAGCAAAATCTATTCTCTGAGTCAAACATCTACTAACCAAATCTTTGAGTTTGTACTATATTCACATTAATGAGAGATAATTAATGCTGTACATTGCTACGTTATAACTAAACACGATATTTTCGCATTTACCATGCTAACAGACTTTATTTTAATGGTGTTTAACGTCCGTTTTTACTACTGAGGCACCACAGGTGGAAACTAATGATACATGAAGTGAAATAATAAATTGGGAAAGGATTTTTTTAAAAGAAGGAAACATTGTAGGCCTAAGTTTATGCCACTTCCTGTAAGGAAGGACGAACCTGGTGGGATTCGAACCCCAGTCCTCCCGCTCACGAGTACGCGACTTAATCTCCTCCGCTACCTGTGGCGGTCAAACAGACATCGAAATATAACTTCGCTCCTTAAATTTCCAATAATTATAAATTAATTAGTAAATTGTGCTAATATTTTCAAAATTTTGGACAAAACTAAATGATGTGTTGTTTATTTTATTTGATAACTTTTGTCACCCGTAAAACCTGGGTTTTTAGAGGCAATATTAAATGTGAAGCGTAGTTACATTGTTTTATTTTGACAAAAATTATACACAAAAAGCCCTGTTCTGCTAGATGCATAACTTCGTTTTATTTAATAAATATCAATATTCCTTTTTATTGGCGATATGCTTGCCTTAATAGTAAAAATAAAGATTCTTTTTTCAAAATCTACTTGATAAAGGACTTTGATTGCAATAATAAAAATATATTTGGAATAAAATAATAGATGAAGTATATAATACGTGTTAGAAATCATAAGGCAAAAATATAAAACACTGTCTCTATAGCTCCATGTAGGTTATTTATTGACACACATATTTCTGTGACGTACTTATAAAGAAGGAAGGTTCATTCACTAAATGTGCGATGTTCGTATTGTGGTTATAAGACTGCTTTTCTAATATGTTAGATTGCTTACGAATATTAGGGCTATTTTCCTCACTGAAATGGAGGTCAATACATAATAAATGTATTCCTCATCTTAACAGATACCTTGCAGCTGAGCAGAACTTCCTAGCAAAATATTACAATAATATGTTGTATTTTACGAGAACAATATATTATTACTAAAGGAATTCAAAGCTAAACCATAAAGGCATACATTTCTCTCACTTTATAGACAATAAACAAATTTTACCATTCCCCTTGCATTGTAGATTAAGGTGTTATTTCTAAGATGAAATAAAAATATAAATTTACATTATACAAACTAATCGGACAAAAGTTTTTAGAAAACATTTTCCTATACTTGAATATATTCGATTTTCTGAAAATCAAATTAAATATTTAAGTTTATCTTCGTCAAAGGCTTCCTTACTTTTACAGTCACGGGTGGCCGAGGTCGTTAATGCGCGGAATCGTGAGTGGGAGGTCGGGGTTCAAATCCCGCCAGGATCGTCCTCTCTGACTAAAGTTTTTGTTCAGTTTTTTCTCAGTGCTCATAAATGCCGGGGAGATACCCTAAACTTAACGATTCCTTCCTTAAAAATAAATCCTCTCCCAATATATCATTTCATCTCATGTTCATCGCCTGCGGTGCCTCTGTAGCAAAAAGGGGCGTTAAACACCATTCATTCATATTATTCTTTCTTACTTTATCACTCTTTAGCGGGATTCTCCAAATCCCTTTCCTTTTGGTTTATATTAATTCTCTAAGAATCTAGGTTTCTTGCATTTATTGTCTCATTTTCTATTTTTTCTGTATAATATATTTATCGTTAATAGCTTTAATATTCAGATTAAAGAGCTTTGTTTGCACACAATTCGCCAAGTGTATAATGTTCATATCTTTAAAAGGTAACTTTACAAGATACATTAATATATTTTTGTTCTGTTTAAATTATACTACCTAAAGTATTTTCAATGACCTGCGTGATACTTGAAAGTTGCTTATTTTTCGATTCACACTTTATACAGATTGGGGTACTTAAAACTGCCGCCTAAAACACCTCTTAGAGTATTATATGAACATCTACGAGCGGTTTTCATTAGATTTAAGGACACAATTCTAGTCAATATAGAATTACTACTGCTCAGATATAAAATACTATTTCAGCACATAGATGTTTATAATGAACCAATGTCTATAAAAATATCAGAGACTATACTCAATAATATTAGATCAGTAATAGCGTGTGCTGTATTTCAAATGGTTTACTATCATCGATTTTAAATTTTTACCCTTTAAAAGCAAGTGAACAGTATTATAATGATTAAATAAAGACTTCTACCTGTTTCTTAGTTGTGTTTTCTTTCAAATGATATATATATATATATATCTTACCCAACTACAAGTCTAGGAAATGTGTCTTTGATGCAGGACTTAATTTACATTATTTAGCATTTCAGAAGAAATACCATTACAACCCTTCAGTTTTTTCCATCAAGGGGCGTCGACAGTTGAAAATAATATTACTGTTCACTTTATTTTAATGAATAAAACGTTAACATATATTAGATAACTGGTAAGTGATTTGTATTAGAAACATGCAATAAACGTAATTATTATTTTAATTTTACTTCGTTAAATTTCCGTTGCAAATAGTAATTTTTTTAGATTAGTATTCATTCTCTTCAAGCTAGATTTGTGGAACCTTATATGTCTTTAAAATTCTAGCAAAACAAAAAATCAGCTCTTCAATATCAATAATGATAGAGAAGATATTTGACGTGGCAATTTTAAAGTGCCTCACTCTGTATAAGACAGATACTGCAAATTTCTTGCTTGTTTTGTAATTGGGTTATTTATTAAAACGTTCGGTTTTTACCGGCCAGTTTCCTTTAAACGTAATCATATTTGAATTTTTATTGCAAAATGTGGTTTAATCTGTTTTGCAATTTACATAATTCCCCTTGTAATCCGTCTTATTTTGTATCCTTTTCAGGTTGTTCTGTGTAAAAGAGCAGGCAATAAGCTACATACCGCACTTGCGCTTTCTTTTGTAATATACTAGCGTTATTTTTATTAAAAGAACACATGCCTATTCTTGAGCGAATAAAATTCCTACTCATAATTATCACTTTTAAACACGTAATTTATTTGCAAAAATCCTTGCAGCTTTTGTTATATTGTCAAAATAACCAATCCAAAGATATCTTACTTATCTTTCAATAAAGGCAACCCCGTAGTATCTGATAATAGGTTAGAAAATCAGTAGCCCGCTTACCTCCTCAGGGATATATTATTAATGTATGTATAAATAGTTTGTAACGCTGTGTAGAGTCGGTCGAAGAGGTAGGAACAGCCGAAAAGGGATGTCAAATGTCTATAATATTAAAGATGGTATACCAGAGCAAGGAAGTACGGAGCATGAATATAAGTCAACTTTGAGCCTACGCCTCGCGGTGTGCAACAGAGAGGGAACAAAATAGAGAAAAAAATTCATAGAAACATTATTATTACAGCTTTAGCTACAGTCTACTGGTTACTATGGTTCCAAGATGAAGAAGAGGCTGGGAGCGGCTAGTGAGGTGGCTACCTGAGTAGATATTTGGCAACGCTGGGGCACGGGAGAGGAGGGGGAGGGGGCGAGGAGAGAGCAATGGAGAAAGAAGATGATGTTTTTCTCTCTCCTGGTCAACATCAATGAGAAGAGGAAGAAGATTGAGAAGAGAAGGAAATGGTAAAGAGTGAGAGAGGACGCTGATGGATAGAAGGTGTCCATCTCTCTGCATTATTCTTTGCATATGTGAATGCTCTCCAGAATTTTTTGTTTACTATCATTCTCTTTTCTTAAAGTATTGTACAAGCAATATTTTCCCTCCATAGCTGTCGTCAGCCTTATATTTTCCTATCTCAGCATTACGGGGTATCATCACCACGGCAAGCTGGTTAGAGTAGATTTTTATCACAAGCAGTAGCTTTTTACAGATATTTCCAAAACACAGGACTCTCAATGCAGTTGCACTATGCACCACTCGTATCACAAAAATGACAAACTTACTAGACCAGATCAGAACAGAATAAATTACTTTAATTCATGCTAAATCTCTTTTTATTCCATTGAAAGATACCAGCATCCCTAATTATGATATTACACGTGATAGAATGAAAAAACAATGCAGCGTATTAAAAATACGAACTTTAAGAAATTATGGTACAGCAATTTTCTACTCTTTTTATATATAGAAACCTCCCTGACTTTACAAAGTAACACCAACGTGAACACATATGCATGTATTATATTTAAAAATTGTATTTGTAAACGAGTGAAAGTAAAAAGTATAGAAACCTGGAATTGCGTTTCATTACTCTGCAACTCAGGCATCTGTATTACAATGAACTACACTTCACGAAATAATTAAAAATGTCCTCAGCATTTACTGCACCGACGAAGGTACATTTTTTGATTCGTCAAATTGCTAAAGAGGGTGACAATCTAATGGGGGAATGCAATACAGGCTTGTCCCCAACATCAATACTAGTAGCGACTAAAATTTACCACGACCACGATAGCCTTACAAAAGGTGATGACTTGATGATATTTATTCCTTAGAAATACCAGTAAAAAGGAAATTTTCAGAAGCTATGGTAGTAAGAAAATCATCCCTAAAACTTACATACACAAAAAGGCTCCAATAGCCTACATAACATCAATACTGAATACCTCCTGACTGATTTATTAAAAAATACTTTTCGTAGATTCATTCAAATATGAGCAAATTTATACCTGGAGAAGACCTGTCCACAGAATAAAGCAGTTTCCTACCGGTATTCTTGTGGTAATAAAGGTGGAAATGTTGTGGAAATTTACGAAAATATACATCAGTAATAACATAGAATTCTTCAGTTTTATGCAATACTATAGGGTGCTGGATCTAGTATTGACAGATTTCTCCTTGCAGCAAGATAACAGTTCTAATATTAATTTGGGTGCTGAAACACTTACCCATATAAAGCACAGTAGATAGAAGTTCATTAAAAAGCTTAGACAAACCTCTTGGAAGTTAGTTAAGTACGAAAGAACATTGAACCAGAACATCTCTAAGGGATTATGAACCAAATACCTAGAGTTTGCAGGGTATTTATTAAGCCAAAGTGAATATTTAGTTAAAAAAACTAATTTCTGTACCTTATAACGGATATATTTTGTATTTATTACTTATTAAATATATTTCTATGCTGACTTATTTATTTGTTCGTGTTTTACTTAAGAACATTAGGAAAGTAAATGCTGTTTTGGAATTAATGACTTGTGGTATACAAATTACTTGTCATATCGACATCAGAATAGATTCAGTTGACCCCAACATGTTTTCTTTTGGGCTAAATCCCTTTCTGTTTCATAAAAGTCTTGGTGATCAGTTATTAACCACGGCTAAATGCCATAAAAATCGACAAATTAAGAAAGCATGGAACAGCAATGTTCTCTTCTTTCTGTGTTAAAATACACAGATAGAAACATACCGCACTTTAGAATGCAACATTTATTTCTTTTTTTTTTTTTTTTTTAGTAATGTAAAAGTGCTGCAATTTGCATTTCATAAGCAAAGGCTGGTATAAACAGCCAGGTAATTATTCGTATAAGAATCATCAATTCTAAGTCTTTTATTTTAGTCGAACAGTCTTTTTTAATGAATCAGATAAGTAGATCCTTACTAACAAGATGGAGAACTGGAAAATTAAGTAAGTTTCCTAAGCTAAATAACACAATTCTATTATTCTGACACAGGTAAATAGAAAATAGTTTAGCACTCAAAATAAATGCATTTTAAAAGATACCTTTACTAATACCTATGACGTAAAACTCAGGCGCATGGGCAGTTTTATCTTTGCCCCAAAGCAGAAGAGTGAATATTTTAACTATTTAGGTTCATGGAGTTGTTCATTAAAATCACGTTATCACTTGAGTTTTAAGGCAACCAGAAAGTGTAAATCTAGCCAATAATGCAGCAGTGTACATTTTACACTGTATCTCAGAAAGTTTTAAAGCTATCAATATGAAATGCTGCGAGGTATTAAGAAAACTTAACTAAAGATGCTGTGTAAATTTTAATTCTCTAATGTACATTATTTTTTTTTATTTTAAACCAAAATAAAAGTTTATTAAAAAATGAAAATACTGTGACGTAATCAAATTTGTCTTATAAACTATTGGTGGAACTGAAATGATTTTTTTTTACTGAAATTGTAGAAAACGTGCTTTCCTAGGAACTAGAATAATATATCTATGCTAGTTGCTTGAAAAAATTAATTTTCAAATTTTGAAAAACAAAATAGAAATGTTTTTTAATTTTCAACAAGACTGGTAAAGCCAATCCTGAGAAAAATGCACTTATATGTCAACACTTTAAGTTTTCTATAAATAAGATTTATTTTTGTTTAAATTATTTAAAAACTTTTATATGCATCAGAGAATTAAGCTATACAGAGAATCTTTAGTTAAGTATTACGTAAAAATATCATAATAATAACTTTATAAATATCTGAGATACAGATCAAAATGTATACTGCTGTATTTGCTAGATTTACACTTCCTGGTTACCTTAAGAACTGTTGCAGGTCGTTTATTAAATTTATTTTTCAATAAACTTAAAATACACTAGATGCAACATGGCAGAAACAGACAAAAGAAAACACAAGTAAACCCTTATTACACAACGCAGGTTCCCGTTTTAACAACAGAAAGTGGGAGAGAAGAAAAAGAAAAAAAAAAATAAAATAAAAGTAAACAAGAGTACACGATAATATTACAACACAAAGGAAACCAAAAAAGGAATGAAGATTTAAGTGAGCATCTGGAACATACGCAATTTAGCACAAATATTGGAATTTGAGTTTCCTGAATATCTATTTTAAATACATGCTTGGTTACATACATGGATTCCATGTGAAGCATCAATTATATGAACACAATACAGAGATAATTGAGACAATTAGCTCCAATATTTAACAACAAATTAAACATTTCCCCACAATGTTTTTAATCTATGGGTATAATACAAAAAGGGTACTAACAGAACAGCTCAATGTAGAATGGCAAAACCATTATACTTACAGAAAGCTACAATGTGTAGTAAAAATTCATGGTTACTATACAATAAAAGCAGCTGTTTATATTTTAGTTGTTGTAATGATGGGTACAGAGTTTGTGTGCAATCGCAATTCAATCAACTAATAGGTCCATTGTGTCGGTATAATATTTTGCACCAATTTATTTGAATGATAAGTTAACGAGGAATTTTCTCGGCAGCTATTTGTCTTTTATTAAGGATATCTTTACCCCAGTAAATGAAAATACTTCTAGTTCGACTTAAAATAACGGAAGCTGCTTTAATGAAGAAGGTTTATCAATGTCCTCTGCTCGCGATTTAAGTGCAATTCAAACGATTCTACAATTCTAAATTGTTCAAAGCTATTTGAAATGACGTACTAGCTGCAATATTGCACCAACTGTTTCACTTAACCGTTCTGTAGGAAGTGCAAAATAAACCGTACCAATATATTAGGAAAGAATTTCCGTGAGAACACCCCCATCTGAAAGTTCGAAACTAAGATATTTTTATTGACAAGAAGCAGGGGAAAAAAAATAGTATATCTGTCGACAGTGCGTATAAAGCCACTCAGCTACTGCATTGTCATCCTTATAAAACGACTACGTTACCTGAATTAAAACTCATAGTGGGCTCAAACAAAATATCCGAGTTTACAATATTCGAAAGGGTGAATTATGGCGAATGTCTAAAATTCTTTTCAAAAGAATTAAGGCATATCTCACATCTGAGGATAGCATCTGCTATGATGATGAGTGCAAAATGAATTACTATTTAAACTAATAAATAACGAAAGAAACAAAAAGCTGAAGTCCGACACGACGAGAGTTTCCTCCGCAAGTGAACGTCCCATCGGAAAAAGAAGTTCCCATTGCCTAGCGGAATGAGTACCGTGAACGCAGTTCAATTTCAAGGCATGAAAAACAGAACGATTTGAGATCTGGAGATTGTGGAGCTCGAATTGTTGAAAAGTACAATTACTAACCTATAAATATGAATACTTTATTAATTAGAAGATATGAGGTGGTGCGACATCGTGCATGAAGAGGGTGATTCTGTACTCTGGAGGTACAGTTCTGTAGCTTTCTGAAATAAATAATTAAATTAATTTTGAGTCTGGGAGTCATTTTCAAACAAATTAACACCATTAAGAAAGAGGTGTTCACCTATCCAAAAAAGTTCGTCTAGCTAAAATATTTTGCTACTGCTAAAGTCACTTCTTTTACTTCTCATTTTCTTTGATTACCAACAACACTTTTAATTCAGGGGACTACAAATCAAGATTATGTCTTAGATTTTTCCAGGATGATCTGTAACTTATTTTAATATCTTTTAAAACTTAACTAACACTCTTACTTTCATAAGAATTCTTTTTATGCTATCTTCAACAACAATGATATCATTGATTGACTTTCGTGTTTCAAAAACGAAACCAGTTTCCTCAAAGACATCCTGATCAAGCGTGAATCTTATAGTAAATTATTATATGATGCGAATTTTCGTAAACTTTCAGAAAAATGCCAAACACTTTTCTAATATCACTGTAAAAATAATTTTTAAAACACTTCATTATAGATCCATAACTTATAGCTTTGAAATTTTTAAATCGGTATTTCAAATTCTTTCTTATGGAGGGATAAAGTTCAGAGATGAATACACTTATGTATTGAACGTTACATCATCAGGTACGATTTTTTTTAAATAGTGTTAACGCCCCTTTTTACTACTGAGGCACCACAGGCGGAGGACACTGATGATGCATGAGATGAAATGATATATTTGGAAAGGATAGTTTTTAAGGAAGGAAATGTTCCAGGCCTAAGTTAAGGGTATCTACCCGGAATTTGCCAATTATGGGGACCGAGGAAAATCTGGAAAAAAAAAAGTCAGGGAGGACGGTCCTGCTGGAAATCGAACCCCAGAGTCCGCGCCTTAACGACCTCGGTCACCCGTGACGGTCAGGTACATATGATGACCATTCCTTAGTTATTATTATTATTATTATTATTATTATTAAGGTAAATAGAGGGAAACCCTAAAGCTGCAATTGAATTTATTTAGCCTAAATTAATGTTATATACATCGATTCTGTAACTTAACTATTTTTCCAGAAGTTTGAGCCATGATACACCATCAAAGTGGACCATTTGAATACGTGAGTTTGCAACTTACACGAAACGAGAAATACATAAACATTCGTTCTGCCATATTTTCACTCACAAGAATTTCTTGGAGGTCTGACTGCAATAAAATTGGCATTCGGAACAATGAGCAAAATAATATCAGGGTTAATAGCTGTTGACG
Organism: Metallyticus violacea; assembly: GCA_030762175.1. Lineage (NCBI taxonomy): Eukaryota > Metazoa > Arthropoda > Insecta > Mantodea > Metallyticidae > Metallyticus > Metallyticus violacea. The sequence continues at coordinate 91,225,596 of CM060834.1, forward strand.
TATGGCATATGCTCTTGAAGCAGGTAATAAAGCAGTGTTAGAAGAAAGGGGACAGAAGAATCAACATTCCACTATAAGTAGTCAATTAATGCTAGGAGCCCGCTCACACTCGTGTGGAGCCATCTTCACGGAGTTCCAACTACTGGATATTAACAACAAAAAGCACAGTGGGCAAGTTGTCGTCGTGTGACTGTGAAAACCCATTCACACCTGTATGCTAAATCGATAGAAGAACACGGGTAGGAAGAACGGGAGGGTAGAGCCTGCCTGACCTGAGCTAACGCTTCTCCGTCTTCTGTGTATTTTGCCTGGTAGCCTTCACACTAAAACTCTTAAGCAAAGAAAGTGTTTCTTCCTGCTACTGAATAACCGTGACTGTGTTTTATTCTTCTCCGATGTAATAAAAATATCGTACGTCGCACTCTTTGTAGTTGGCATCAAGTATGTAAATATTAAGTTATTTTACTCAGTGTAAATACCAAGATCTGTTTATAAAAAAAATGGAAATTATAATTAAGTGAAGGAAAAAATATTTTTAATTTTCAGAAATCACATTCAGAGCCAGGGTGTGCAATTAACAGAGCAACACAAAAACTACAACGCGATAAAGATGAATTATTATTGATTTTTTTTCATAAATGTATACTTTCACCCATTAATTTCTAAAAGGAAAACAAATTAATAAACCAGCATAGAAATGTATTTCTTAGGTTAGAACATTAAAATGGATTTTAATGTTATATATATATATACTATATATATATACTATTAATGGAGTAATAAAAACTTCTAAAAAGCATAAAAATTCATAAAAAACACTCAGAGTGCAATATAAAAAAGTTCACATAAAATTTCACACTGAAAACTTCAATTGAACACTAAAACCACACGATATTTCGAGCTTGGCTCTTGGTCACGTGATGAAATGAATGAATGAATGAATGAATGAATGAATGAATGAATGAGAATAAGTTCATTCTCATCACGTGACCAAGAGCCAAACTGGAAATATCCGTGTGGGTTTAGTGTTCAATTTTACGGTTTTTAGTGTGAAATTTTATGTGAACTTTTTTATATTGCACTCTGCGTGTTTTATATATATATTACAACAAAACAAATTTAAACTTTTTTTACCCTTGATACTGCCAAGCAGGCTCTAGGCACCTTTTTTTGTAAATCTGTTGAAAATTTCTGATTCTATTCTCCACTCAGAGATAGTATAAGTTTTTAAATGCACTTCCTGGGTACCTCTATCCATTTTTCCCCATAACAATTATATCCTGCAGTTACAGGTAGCCGAGGTTGTTAAAGATTGGAGTTCTGGGGTTCGATTCCCACCAGGACCATTTTTTTCCAGGTTTTCCTCAGTCCTTATAAATGGCAAATGCCGGAGAGGTGCCTTAACTTACACCTAGAAGGTTTCTTTCCTTTAAAAAAAAATGCTTTTCCATTTTATCATTTCACATCAAGTATTTTTCATCCATCTCTGCTTTTTTCTTTAGGCCCGAATTACCTAGTTACCTTGTTGCAATTTGAAACGTTTCACAAAAGTAAGTAATTTTATGATTTTGTTTCTGATCCGCATTTCCTTAAATTTTTATAATATTCTCAAACTTAGCAGAACACTTCGGAACCCCCTCTCGTTTACATTGTACCAAGCGCGCTATTTCGCTTCAGCTATGAAAAGTATTTGTTAATCGAAGTTCTTAGGCTTTCGTCTACATCTTCAGTGGCAGTGGCGAGGTCGAAGGTTCTAACGGAGGTCACGAAGGAGCCCAGTAGACCACGGCTCACAAGCCAAGAAAACTCTGTCGCTATTAAAGTATTTGTTGTTGGATTAATCAAACTGTCGATAACTTCTAGCACAGAAATGTCTTTCTTATTGAACGGGTTTAGCAATGGTTTTCTTACTGCCACATGTCCTTTCAGATCAGGTTCTGAAAGTTTCCTGTAGCAGCATACATAGTCCTCTTGTTCACTTCTACTAGTTCTGACCACCACCAGTGGGCGAGGTCGTTAAGGCGCGGATTCGTGAGCGGCAGGTCTGGGGTTCGAATCCCGCCAAGACCGTCCTCCCTGACTGAGGTTTTTTGCAGCAAATGCCGGGGAGATATCCTAAACGTAGGCCTGGAATGTTTCCTTCCTTAAAAAATGCTTTCTCACTATATAATTCCATTTCATGTATCATCAGTGTCCACCGCTTATAGTGCCTCAGTAGTAAAAACAGGCGTTAAACATTACTCTACTAGTTCTGCACATATTTATAGTGCAGTTTTAAATCCACTCCGTTTATTAGTAACTCTAATTAATACTTCAAGTGATATTTTCACCTTGGGGCCATAGTTAACTATAAAATATTTTAAATATCACCAGCAAACTCAAGTGTATATCAACTCGTAGCAATACGACCTTGTGCACATCGTATGCTTGATAGTAGTATAGGGAAAGATACTGATAAATGCATGGCATACGATGATTTGTACCCTTCACACAGTCCAATTCCAGACTACAGTTTATGTTTCTCTAACGCAAAGCATTACTTTTTCATAAAAACAACAAAAGTGAAATGCTAATCATATAATAACTAAACACAATCATATGCATAAAAAATTATCTATTTAAATGCCGATTTCATGTAAATGAACAGGTGTATTGAAATTAATGAGCAACAGTATCTGGCAATACTGAATCTAAATATAGAAGTCTTCTTCTCATTTGGCACTACAGCCTGGGGTGAACCTTGGCCCACGCCGCAGCGACCTCTGCTTCCTATATTTCCGTCTTACGACTTCATTGATAGAGGGCAGTATTGCAAGGGAGAATTTGATCAACACGCGGGCACCCCGCAGGTCGCTTATCACGCGGCTTTCATGATCAAAGACGCCATCTCTCCATCAGGCAGTTCCTAATTGTCCTCACGTGATTGGCTGGGTCCCGTTCCATACCTCCCTAACTTAGAAAAAGGCCTAAGTAGGTACCGGAAAGACCAAGGAGGTGGTCCTAAATATAGAATACAAAAGAAAAATGCCTACGAAATGTAATATAAACATATTACACGACGACATATTTGATAAATGTGCAAATATAGTACATTGGAAAAAATATAAAATTTACATAATAAAACAAACAACTTAACCTTAAACAAGTTTACGACATGGCCGTTATTCAAAATAGACAATCTTGCAGTGTCTATATTGTAGCTATTAATTGAAAACTTTATCTAGAACAGAAAATGTCATTATTGCCTTAGTTATGGGCTAATTAAGATTACCCAACAGTTCAAAGCTATGTGGTAACAGTTTTTTAAAAATAGCGATTCGTGTACCTTCCAAAAAAAAATCCAAATACTACACGAACAAATCTCTCAAAATTTGTACAAAAATAGCATTTAACGCCCATTTTTACAGCTGGGGCATCACGGGGGGAGATTAAATTATAAATTGGGGAAGAAATTTTCCCAGAGCCCGCGATAGGGTAATTATTAGGACTGAGGAAAACCTGGAGAACAGCCCTTAACTACCTCGGCCACCCGCTGGTGTTGGCAAACATGTTGACTCATGCTTAAACTAAATGTAAGTCTAAGAAAGAATTTAGGTGAAAAGTCAAAGCACTCAAGTGTGGAAAGCTGTTCCTGATAGTTTACTGCGATAATAAGAGAAGGGATACTTCACTATTATCTCAAACTGATAAAAATAATTAATAGTTAAATTTACAGTGACGAAGAATGCAATGAAGTCATAAAATCGACAGAAACATGGCCATTGGTAGTTCTAGAAATATTTCTGCTACATAACAACGCCTGACTTACATAACTAATCAGATTTTATAGCAAACTACACATACTTAAATTTTGCCAGTGCAAAGGTACTCAAGTATTCGCTTTTGGTTCCTGCAGTATATGATTCGTTGACATCATTCTCAAACAAATGAAGACGCATAAGAATAAAGGACTTATTCTTAAGATTCACTGAACCGATGAAAGTACATGGAGGTCATCGTGGCCTAAAACACTATTAATTGTAGTACATCAGTAGGCCTTGTATTTCTAGATTTCAGCTAAATTTTTGGGTATTAAAATGCGTTAAATTATACCAATACAAACACTCTATATTGTACGCGTATCATTAAAGAAAGCAATATTGAAACACATCTTCCTTTCCAGCTTTTTTAAGGGAAAATGAAATTCTTCTTCATTGTAAACTGGCAGTGAATATTAAAGAGCAACTTGGGAGTCTCGTCTCAGATTTCAATGTACACTTTTCTGAAAACCTGGATTAACAGTTTTGGATTAAAAGCCCGTTTTCTATTGTTGACACTTTACCAGAAACCTTCAGAGAAAGACGAATTGATATGACGGAAGTCTCAGCAAAAGATCAAGAACATGGATTTAACAGACTTGGCTGGCAAGAAAAAACTGTCAGAATGATCTCAGAAAAATCTGCAAAATTGTTTGTTGGTATTTGTGACCACTTATCTTTGATATCCTAAGCCCTAGCGAGAATCTTTCTACATCTCTTCTGAAACTGGATAGAAGAGGGATAAGGAAAGTGATTGCGTTAATTACTGAACATCGTCACTTCAGAAAACATCCCGAAAAGTGGGGCTCTATAAAGATGAACCAACTTGCAGAATGTGCAAACAGGACTAAGAATCTGCCTCGCGTATCTTGTTTGAGAGTCCAATCCTGGAAAGAGAGACACTCGTTCTCTGTATAACCAGGGAAGAAGATGCAAACATTGGAACCAAAACACTGCAAACTGTACAAGGATTTTGGTAAACAATGAAGGCGTGTCTTCTACGATAAGCCTTAAGATTGACGTGCTGGAGGATTCCAAAACTCACATCAAATCCCCCCGATATGCATCTATCTTTGCGAATTGTGGATTTTCTTATCTAATTTATGTCAAAAACTAGTGCAGAAATAAGTTGGATGCTTATCCCGATTGAAGACATTAAGTCGATTAAAATCATACATAAAAGAACTTTGTTTAATTAAACAAACACAACTTCGCACAGAAACAAAAGTGTGAGTAAGAAATCAGTTAAATTTGTAAAGTTAATAATTTTTACTGTTTTAAGTCTGGGTACTTGAGTAGCAGTATCAGGAACATATGTCTGTCGAAGTTTAACAAGATTAATTTTTAAGATATTTCACAGAACAATCCACTGAATAGGAATAGATTGAACAGTTTTTCTGTAATAAATATCTTAAATCACTAGTATTGTTAAAAATGTGAGAAATTGCTATTTTGACCCTTGTGCCACAAAATCACGCATTTCGTTCATAAAATTTGCTTACAGGACCATCTAATATCCTGCGCTGAATGTAATGAAGCTATACATTTTACGCAGACTTGTTCCTTCTGTACTACGGGCTTTATTAGCTACCTGCAACTATTTAATGTCCAAGATTTTCCCTTATTTTACTTAAAGACTTTTATTTACCGATTGCTTTAGTGTTTGTATATTTACAAATGTGTAAATATACTGAAGATTGAAAGTATTAATTTTGAATAGAGCAGCTAAATGTATTTAAACTACTCAAGTCACCAAGCATTCCTCTACTAAATAAAACTTCTGGAAGCAGGGCCGAATAACGCTTAAGCAGCAATAATTGAATGAGCCGAGAAAGAAGCAAAAATAATATACAATTTTACTGTAGATTCGGTTACATAAATGAACGTTTAGTGTTAATTTATTAGATCATCTTGTCTATGAACTATGTGTATCATTAGAACTACCAAATTTAATTATACGATTGAGCGATTTCTTTGAAGAACGTTTCATTGGTATGCCGGTTGAAACTTCAGCTGTTTTCACAACTAAACACACACGCCTGCCCCTCGTGTGGTTACATCGCAGTACAAATGCGAAAAAATTCTGCAGAACAGTACAGATCGACCTAAAACTACATGCTACAAAATTTAAAATTCAGTAAAATTTGTTGAAATTCGAATTTGTTTAAACTTCATTCTGCCCAAATATACTACATTTTCCAAATAATTGCTTAAGCTATTAAATGTTGGAAAGGGATAACAACCTTATATATCACATAGAATATCTACCACGGTTGTATTCAAAGAGAATACAGGAAATAAAAAAGCAAAACGAGAAAACAAGTATAAAATTTTACATCATAAGTTTTGCATGCCGCCAAGCTGACAGACAAAATATTGATATGCAGGACTAAAATAAGTAATTAAATCAAATTAATTACATCTAAAATCATTGAAATTACACTACTATTCGTTTGTTAAACCCAAATTTTAATGTTGGGCTTCATATATTACAAAAAAGAAAAGGAAAAATAGAATTATTAGACATGACATAAAAATGAACAATTATAAACATGAATTAGAATTTATAATGAACATTTAAGAGAGAATTTAATGATAAAGCACAAAAAAATTAAGTAGGGGACGTTCTAAACGAAAGACTGAAATATTTAATTCCAGATGACAAGTTTCATATCTTCAGGCACAACCCTCAGATCTAAACCTAAAATGATGAACAAAGAGGGAGAGAATCAAGAGATTAAATTAAAAATAAAAATATTATTACATTCTTAAACCTAGCAGGTTAATAAACCCTAAAATTCTATCTGATATATCCCGATTTGTTTTATTTATGTACGCTCTTTAACATCTCAGGTCATCAGCGCCCCATTCAAATCAGGGCGTGAAAAGACCGACAAATTTTGCTCAGAGGTCTCTTTTTTCAGACTTGAGGTTCTTTACCGTGCCGTAAATGTACGACACGGGACCCACAGCTTTAAATCCCTTCCGAAGTAAGCCATACTTAGGATTTTTACGCCCGAAAAGATCCGTCGATCCTGGCCGGGATCGAATCTGCAATCTTGGGTTTTCACCTCATCGCAATGTATTCGTTGACTTAATGAGAAATTTCGTGCAACAAACCCAATATTACACTCTAACGGCGATAAATAATTAGATGCAGACTCTATGTGGCGGAGTTCATAAAAACCATTTCACAGATTGGAGTAGGAGAAGAATATTAGGGTTTGCAACAGGGTATAAAATGGTGCTAGAAAATTTGTTGATATTTCCATACGATGAACATTGTAAAAGCAGGGATCTGCAGAAAATGTTCTCGAATAAAATTAAATGTGTTCAGGCCTGAGTTTAGAAGTTTGTGTGAAATTTTTTTGTATATGGGCATACAGTTTGTTTACGTGTACAGAAATACTTTCCATTACTTTCCGAACACCCTGTAATAACATTTAAAACGCATGTGTAAAGTAACAATGCACTCTACCGTTTTCTTTCTAGAGCTAGTGATAGAATTGAACACACAGTGGACCCTCTCCATGTTTCAGAAGGAATAAAAGAATAAACAGAGCTACAGTCAAACAATTTTAAGAGAACATTTCGTCGTGATTTCAAATGTACATCTCAGCGATTGGTTTAAACAACCCTTGCGTTTTTCTTAATACCTCATGACGTTTATATCATTACTTAACAAAGAAATATAAAATATATTTTGAACTAAAGAACTGCTTATACAAAACACAAAGCACAGAGGAAGCTTTTCTCTGCATTTAAATTCATACTAAATCCTTTACTCAAAGGATTACAAGGGTTAAATTGCGAACTTTAGCATAGGCTACTAAGTAAGTATTTTCGATTATAAAAGTTGACGAAGTTATATGACAGAAATATGCTTACTTGTCGGACACCACTCCTTAGGCATACAATCTGGAGCCTGCCCGTGTCTCTGGTCATAAACGTTCATTTCATTACACTGTATACAAGGACGAGTTATTTCCTGTTTGAAAGGAGCTCTGTAGTTGTATTTTATGTCGACATAAACGGCGTCAAGAACAGCTTGGTTCTGTACTTAGTATTTAATAGAAACAGTTGCTAAAATATTGTTACGAATTCGCAGGCGTCATTATCTTTTCTTAAAAAAAAATTCATATACCGAGCACGTGGCACTGGAGGCTATCCATTTTGTCGTCATTTCAAAAGGATGTTCTATGACATAAGTACTAAAACTCCATCGTGGGCTATTTATGGTGCTGGTTTGAGGTCCTGTGAATAAACACTTCCATTCCTTTAAAGGTTAATTTCTTGCTCATCTTTTACAACACAAATGAAAGTACATAGCTTCAAGACGTTGCAAGGTTTATACCTTACTCAGATGAAATTTTGAACAGGAAATTGAGATAGAATTTGCCTGCCTGGTATTTTTGGGAATATTTCATCGTCGTTAAAAAAATGCCATTTCCTCTCAATGAAGCATTAACTAATTTTTACTTTCTTAGCAATTATCCTTTATCTTATATATTTTAAATGTTCAACAAACTTATAATTAATTAAATGCAATTTATTTTCATAATTCCTCCACAAGAAAAACTGCTCTTCATAGATTTGCGGGTGTCATTCTCTCAATAGTTCGTTACTTGCTCAAATTTCCTTTACAAACCAAACCTAAGAGTGTAACACATTTTTTCGAGCTTGATACAATAAATGTACTTTTTTTTTTTTTTTGGACCCAATTTCTAAATACAAAAATAGAGAATGTTTCTAGTTTTGATACAATAATTCAGAAGCAGTGAAATCTGCCGATTTTGTAAATTTTAGGCACGAATGTTTTTGTGTGTTCTAAAATGTTTACTAACCTAAAGGAAGTTCCAAATGATGATGACAAAACTGAATTACTTATTTAAATTGCATTATACTGTGTGAGCAATATTTTACGCAACCACGGGATCGGCCGGCAGCGCTATGTCGGCGGAGGCTGGGAATATATATCCCCTCCGCTGCACGGGGCTTCATGCAAGTAGCAAGTGTTTGTTAGACGCCGCAATACAGTGTAATGAGTGAAATGGGGCAATACAAGTATTCTATTTCCCAAAGAGTATTTTCATTACAGGAAATTCATGACGTGTTTCAAGAAAGAGCTATCACTAACAACATATGACTCCCTCGTTCCCTCGATTTAACCTCCTGCAATTTTTATCTCTGGGGAGCATTAAAAGAGAAAGTGTACAAAACAAATCCACACACTTAAGATGAACTTAAAACTACATTCGTCAAAAACTGCCGCTATTTCTCATAGGAAACTGCAGAGTGTAATGAGAAATTTCCTAAGCAGGTGTCAGAAATGCTTGAACAACGAAGGGAGGCAGTTCCAGCATCTCCTTGCTTAATATACGTGAGTATTTTACTTTTCTTTTTAAGTGTTTATGTCATGTATGTTAGAAATAACTCAGGCGACAAACCGTACTATATTAACTGCGGACTTCTTGTCACACGCACCACCGACACAGCAGCCGGCCTCTCCAGCCGACCGCACGCCGTGAAACCGGTTGCGTAAAGGATCGTTCACCCCGCATAGACAATGTCTATTATTTCTTAAAAAGTCCGCATTAAAATATGCCTACATTGTACATTTCGTCACACCAAAATGCATTGCAGCGCTAATTATATAAAACTATACTTTATAATATGTACTTTTATAGGATTATTCACATAAATAGCTCGCCATCAATCTGTGCCCCCTCCTCGACAGATTTCCCTGTAAAGAATTACTTCCGGAATATCTAATCAATAAATAGGTAGAAAGTTATGGAGGGGGAAAAAAGTACTTGCCAATAAAGCAACACACGGGCTGTAGCTATTGTAGAATTGTGTTCTCTTTAATAACACGGCTAAATATACGTATGTAGCCAGTCGCTTCTGCGTATTTATCTGCACAGACGATGCACCTGTTGAACGCACTTCCGTATCCTTGTGACACTAGGTCGCTTTTCGTGTCTTGGGGCCCGTTAAAAGATGACAAAGCTGATATACTAGACGTCGTGCGCTATGTGCTGAAGAATGATGTAATCCATTAGTCACGCTAGCTATTCTGCATAATGTTCGCGTGCCCTGTCCCATCACACTGTAAACATAAGTACTTCGATGGTTTCTCTCGATCTGATCTGTCTTATATAGCTTTCGTTTAGAGAAAAGCATTGTTCACTTTTTATTGCGCCAGATTACTTCATGTTCTTGTTGAAAAATACATTTTTTAGATTAATGTTTATAAGTAAACGTATATTAAAGCAAAACGCGGTAGATGGAAGTGAAACAAAAAGAACGCACCCCTATTCCTTCGATTTTTGTATTTTGCAATTCTCTGTATAAGGAATTTAAGTTTAAATTTATAACAAATTGCATATGAGCTATATTGCGTGAATGCATTTCTCTTAAGATTTTCTAGTAAAGCATTGAAACAAATATGCGCATATACGTGCATACATTTTTAAATTAAAAAAGACTTAATATAATATATTACTTACTTACACGGGGTGTTCACAAATGATTATAGCTGTTTTAACACATTTTTTCACAGCGGTATACAATATAATTTAAAATTATAACAAATTGAAGGAAAACTGTGGAAGTTTCAATTCTACGTGCGCAGATTTTGTTTTGTAACCATTGTAACGAAATAAACAGGATAAGACAACTAGGGTGCACATTCTTTCTATGTCTTGGGAATCGCATAATTCAGTGCAGAGGTCGTATAGGCGAAGATTTGGTCTTAACGCTCCTTCTGGTAACAACATTCGTATGTGATACAGTCAGATCCAGACGACAGGGTGTGTCTGTAAAGGAAAGAGCCCCGGACGACCGCGTGTGTCAGGTTAGAACGTGTGGAGAATAGTTTTCACGCGCAGTTCTAAAAAATCTGAGGGGTGGGCAAATCGAGCACTAACAATTCAAACAATGCCAGTGTGGAAGGTGTTTAGAAAAACAATAAGAGGCAAAGCTAACCACTAGGTCAAGGAGGTGGTCAATTTCTTCATTTAGTAATTTATAAATTTTAATTTTAATAGTTTTAAAACACACACACACACACACATATTATAAAAGAACCACAATATAACTAAATTAACAATAATTAGAAAAGCAGAAAAGGATAAAACACTAAGAAAAAGTCACAAAGTTGTAATCGCTATATTTCGAAACACCTGAGTTCTTCTATGGCAAGAAGGCTTGTGTTAATTTAGTTATATATATAATGTATTAATGATATAAATTAAGAATAAATATTTCATAAGTCAAAGTAGAATTAAATATATTCATTTTAAATTAATCATTACTATAAAATGTCAGAATAAAACACTTTTAAAATTACCAACAGAAAATGTATCCAAAATTATCACAAGTAATATCACAAGAGGATATGAGATTGCCGATAATCTGGAAAGCTCAGACCATCGAGTGATATTTATTGGGATTATTACACGGATAAAATAAGAATTTAAATATAATCCCGGTAAACTTGGCTTACAATATTGTAATAATTGTACATTTGTATTATGAATACTTAACCTTTTCAAGCCATCTAGCAGCACACGAATGTCGAGTCAGTAATGCCAATAGAGAAGTGCCAAGTATGGATTTGGGATTATTTCATGAATAGAATAAGAATAAAAGTACAATATTTTTTAAATTCGTGCACGAGTTAAAAAGTTATACTTACTTATAACCGATCTATTCAGAAACGGTGAGAATGAAATAGACGAATTAGACTATTACAGTCACTACCGTTCGATTTACTGATTCCAACTGAGAAAAACAAAACAGAGAACATTTTTACCATTTTGAGCGTGTTTATAAGATTTATGGTTACTTAGGCTGATATTGTTACATAATTTACCAAATGATTTCAGACGTTTGGCTGAATATGAAAAAATAATTGCTTGAATCAGTATACATTAAGCTAAATTTACAATTGCTAAAAATATAAAAAAAGTGGTCAGTGATGCATGCTGAGGAATAATATATTAGAGGTATAGAGTTGGCTACACCGATCACAAGACAAATGAACTTCGCGTGATAAAACGAATACGATAAAACTCTTTGATAATTTCACTGAGATATCGGGCTGTGATTGGTGAAAATTCAACATTAATGAAATATTTAACAATGCTTCAAAACAAAATTCTTACCAAGTAAGCGAGGAAAACGTAGTTGTCTATCAATTAAATAAAGCAATACAATGAAAAAAGGGATTCACAAACGTGTCACGAATGTACACATCTTCTAAATGGATGTCTAAATATTTCTGATAAGTCTTCAGTAAACAAAAGTGGACAGGTCGCCTTTAGATGGCAATATTCAACATAGGAAGTAAGTTTTGGTCCAAGTGTATATATATAATTCATAAAAAGCATTCTCATAGATGCCGCCCCTCCATCCAAACATACCATACTTAGAGACCTAGAGATGGCAGCTATAGTTTTACATAAAGCCCTTATTCCTCCAAGCCTCAATATTTCCTTGTAATACTGCCAAGTTTGCCAAACTACTTTGTTCAACTATAGTTGGCAGTTTTGCTGCCAGGGCACATCCTTTATGCCTCACTAAGACGGACACCGCCTGCCACAGCTCAGTTCATTCTCAGCACGTGACTAAGAGCCAAGCTTGAAATATCGTGTGGTTTTAGTGTTCAGTTTTATGGTTTTTAGTGTGAACTTTTTATATTGCAATCTGAGTGTTTTTTATGAAGTTTATACTTTTTATAAGTTTTTATTATTCCGTGAATTATATATATAATACCTTTGTGGCAATAAATTGCACTGACTTAATGATTCGTCCACAAGCCTTGACATCTGAATCGCGACTGAAATAGGAAGGATTAATGTTACTGCTAATGCTCTTGTAATAACCACAAACAGAACCATTAATTCAAAGAGAGAGCGAAACACATAAACTTAGTGCGATATAAAGAAAGTTTTGCAGCAATAGAAAGGTTGAAGACAACGCCAAGTCTAACCGAGTCGAGCATGTGGGCGAAGAGAAAATTCCTGTCTCTGTTGCAGCTCGCTCCTTTATGTAGACCAACATTGACACTTGTCATTAGGTTGTCTGTCTTGTGTGGAGTAGCAGATAATTCAGTCTGCTTCTGTTGGACAACAGTGGATGGAGACATTTTGAACCTGCGCTTGCAACAACTTTGCTGATGTCCATTCGCATGTAATATGAAATCAACACGGCAATCGGAAAGACTGACACACAAATCCACCTACTTCGGAAACAGGAGCAAGGTTGAGCTCTTAAGTGACACCTTCGTTTCCTAGATCTGTGTTTTCTGTCGCATGGTCTTTTCTGTGAGTTAACTCAGGAGACTGGGATAGGATAATCAAGCGCACAGATAAGGGGGAAAATCTCATAATACTTGATATTTATTATATTTTTAATTAATTGTCTTAAGTAAGAAATTGCACCGCCTGCATTTATTATAAATAATATGAAAATTAAGTGTTCATTTTTACGCATATACGAAACGAATAAAACAGACATTCTTGGCTTATTGGGCAAATGTTTATATCTGCTTTTATAATGCAATAATTTCGTATACTGCTTACTATAAAGGGTACACGGGAAAAATATCCAAAGTTCACTTTTTATTTAAGCACGTTAGATATATAGAAATGTTTTTTTTTTTTTCTAAAATAATGTTCTAGGTAGTTATAACATATCCTTATTTTGAAATTAGTGTCATGTATAATTTATTCATGTTAATTAACTATTAAAAGTCAAAGTACATAGAGATGGAGAAAAAAACAATAGTTACTTTTTTATTAGTGTTTACGCCCGTTTTTACTTCTGAGGCACCACAGGCAGCGACACTGATGATACATAATATGAAATCATATATTGGGAAAGATATTTTTTAAGGAAGGAAGCGTTTCAGGCCTAAGTTTAGGGTACCTCCCCGGCATTTGCCATTTATGAGGACTGAGGAAAACTGGAAAAAACTTCAGCCAGAGAGGATCCTAACGGAATTCGAACCCTAGACCTCCCGCTCACGAGCCCGCGCCTCGGCCACCTGTGGCGGTATAGTTGCTTATGAAAATATAAACGTTAATAAAACACTATATAAAATAAACATTAATCAAAATTATTCATTGTCTATTCCAGGTAAACTTGAAAAATAGAGTTGGGCATTTTCGGGACAGAATCCTTTGACATTGTAGGTCATCATATTTTGACTTGGAAAGTGAAATTAAACTTGAATAGGAAGGGGCAGTCTGTGTACTGCACATTTTGTCAACAACAACGTGGGACTCCCAGGAGCCAGTGTATGTTATTGATTGGTTCTAGTTCTAGAAGAGGGTTTGTCAACTACTATTTCTCGTATTTCTTTTATCTTCATTGGACATGTCTTTCTGTATTCTTTATTAAGACATGAAGACTACGTTTAAAAATATCCTGGGAACACTCAATGATATTGAATTAAAATGGTTTCACGCGGTATTTTCTGATATGCTCATTCTAATCGCTGAGTGTTTCAGCATGTATTTTTTATTTATTTATTATACCCATATCTTTGTCACATTCCATATAAAGTGGCGTCTGATGGGAAATTTCACCTTTACTGATTCAAAAATGTTGTACCTGTCAATCGTAGCATGAATGAGACAAAATTTTTATTTTGGCCGGGGCAGAAATCGCAAACACTTTTGCAAATTTCGAATTGATGGGTCCAGGTGATGGATACAAAAGTCAAAAAACATTGATGTAACTTCATCAGCCCCCTTAATTGCTATGGTCTTGTTGTAAATATTTTACAGTGAGCTCTGGTTGTTTTTCCCCTGGGTGCTATTTTTTCTACGCTGATTTTTATGGACTACGTGTGCTTTTTTCCTTGCATAGATATGTTGGAATGTAGTACTACATACCTACAATACATTGGCACCAAAATCTCAAATATCACCAAAAATGGACTTGGATTGTTTTTCTCCTGTATTCTAATGTGCATTCCTGATGTTATAAATATTCGTATAGGTAGCCGTTACCCAGGTTTCTGAAAATATATTTGTAACTAAAGGCATTTTTCTTATCATTTCCCCTCATTTCATTCCGTTGGTTTTGAGTGCAGGGTTGAAAGTGCCAGGCCAAGCAGGCTGTGTGTAGCGTGAAGGTTGATGTTCTGGTCTACTGTGGAAGTAGGGCATTCTGAGGGGCTCGGATTCCTAGGAGGGGGTGCTCGATCTCGAAGCGGTGAGCGTCCCTACGTGCCTCATCACCCATGTCTTTCTCATTATATCCCTTCCGCCTCCGCTCTTCCCCCTACATCCCCTTCAAGTCGATCTAATCTAACGACACTTTTGAGAAATGTTGAGGAAAAAATGCTAACTTCATTTCTAACTTAAATACTTTAAGTTTTCCTGTTCCTACTGCATGTTTAAATGCTTCTTGCACCTTTAATGCGAGTTTTTAAGCAAATTGCTGTTATCTCTGCTCTTTACAAACTTTTAGCGTTTTCCTTTCTACAAAATGTTAGCTCTTATCTATTTTAAATGTTAATCACTTTTACAGATATTTTAAATTAAAAATATACATTCTTTTCAAATTCATAGAAACATAACTAGCATATACATTAAAATACAGAACAATTTAAGGTAATGCCTATATAGTGAACTTGTTAACCAAATAGGAACAAACAACAAAAAATACTTATAAATTTATGTCGCAAAGAACACTTTAGTGGCACGACTAAAACAGTATAAATTTAGCTATAGTTTCGAAACTAATATGGCTGCATTGGTGATATTTGACCACTAATTCATCTCGTGCGAATTACCCACTGAGTATTATTTTGATTAAGGTTTGTTACAAATGCACCTGTTTAGTTTCGTTGTCTGTCTGGAGAATTAATGGAGTATTTATCATTTTCTGTTACACCCAATAATTTATGTTTACATCAAATCTAGTTATTTTTTTAACTTTAGGGCGACATTCCTTTATAAATAGATAGCCGGTAAAAATTCGCATGCTTTAGTGACAGTTAATTTCGATTCTTGGAGATCCAGTTTGCATTGTTTTTCCTGGAAATGTTATTGAATGTTATTATTCATTATCCAAGAAGAGATTAAATTTATTTTTAGACCTGCTATTTTAGATAGCAACTATAGGTAGGATAATAATCATTATTCCAAAGAACCATTTATTGCCCAGTCTCTGAAACGTCATGAATCTGTTCAATAGTCTATAGGATAGACAAACGTTTCCGAGACGTAAGATAGCTGTTCGTTTCTGTAAAATCAAATAGCTGTTATGAAATTAATAATATTTCAATAGGTTATAGTGAGAAAATTTACCAGATTCTGCTTCGGACTTAATATTTAAGACGGTGAATTTGTAGTGCAAGTGTGTTGAAAATTTTAAAATAAAGGAACCTGATAAATTCTCTTTGGTCATTTGTTGCACAACTTCTCGTGAGTGTCAAAATTCTTGTGAGAATCCTAAAAAAGTTCCACTTTCCAGTTGTGAATATTCAGGTTGGTATATATTAAATTTTAAAATGTTTATTATAAATTTTATCTGTGCTATTTAGAATAGGCTTTTATTTAAAACGCCTTGCTCTTTAAAGAAAGCATATTACCTTCGTCATTATCCTCTAATGACGAAGAAATAATTTGGCCTATATAGCGGCCATGATGTATGTTTCGTGCAAGAAATAAACCACCAACAATTATGCGAGCTTAAGAAGAAAATTGGGTTGCCCTATGAACTAGTGATGAGCTTATAGATGAAATATGAAAAAATTTAGAAACAAATGCAAATAGAAATATGACTATCTCAGGTTTAAATCAGCTGTTCAGTGTTAAAGATTTTACACTGGTGTTATTAGTTTTCATACTGTGATAGGTGTCAATTTTAACGTGTATTAATATTGTATTCAGAATTATACTCATTTCAATACTGTACTTTTAAGGCAAAATTACCTAAAATTACACAAAAATAGCTTTGAGCTGACAAACACTAAAATTGAGTATTACAATCCCCCTATTGGAGAAAATACAGAAATTTATAGAAACAGGAAAGGGTATTTTTCATCCAACTTTCAAGTGAACTGTAATGCATAATTGTAAATGTTGCAACATTGCAGCCCACTGGTCACGAGTACAATTTTTAATAATATTTACCCGAGTGCTCAGTTTAGGCAGGAAGAACTTAACTCGCACAATGTGTGTTGATATTTCTCTACTTGCAGGCACCATACTCTCAGAAAATGGTAAGGAGAAATCTAAATAGCACTATCAAACAAATAGTTACCCAAAGTTCAACTTTAGCATCAGAAACGCCTTCAAATTATCTAACTGATAACCTTTATGTAGCAGACATCAAGAGTTTTATGCAATCGGGCCCATGTAATGCACTGATGTATTGCGGGCACAACTATAAATATGTAACAACATTCTTTATACACTTTTTTTGAATAGAGTGTTTAACCTGGGAAATTTGCTGTCGACAGACAATTTATTTTCCGGCTAACTTCCGAGTGCTTGTCGTATAGGTAAACCTGAAAAAGATATGTCTAAAAAAGTAGCGGGAGAAAATTTAGGCGAAAAAAATAAAACAAAGAAAACAAAAAGCAAGAGGTAGAGTAGCCTGCAGGTGGTTTAGACGATGAGGCAGGAATGCGGGAAGCCCCAAGCGAGGAAGGTTGCCTGAGCCCGGACCAGACGAGCGTGTGCCCCCGGGCGCCAGGGCGATAGGTCCGGCAGCTTCCCAAGGTTCCGATACCCTACGACAACGCCCTACCAACCTTATCACTCATCACCAGTTTCTGTACTCTGATTGTCATTGCCAGGAGCAAAGAGTTCACAGAGCGAAACAGACATCTATTTATGCATTAAGTAAGCAAATTCATTCGATTTATTAAAAATGTATTCCTTATTTGTTTGCAGTTACATTTGAACCCTTCTTTATGACAATTACCGAGGATAGTAGTGTCCAAACACCACACGAACATTCAGCATTCGATTAAAGTTTGTTAAATTAAAACAAATTATATTTATATATACAGAGGGTGCCAAAAATGTATACACACTTTAAACAAAGAAAAAAACTGTGTTAACAAAACTGAATTCACACAAACAGAAAATGACGAGCACCAATTATCTTAGACTTTTACAGTTACAACAGTTGCTCAAAATGTTCACCATCGGCGTCGATACACTTCTGAGTACGTTGAACTACTGATTGAGCAACGTTTGCGAAAGTGTTCTCAGCGATTGCAGCACATGCTGTTTCTATTTCTTCCCGAAGTGCTGCCAATGTAACTGGTTTTCTACGGTATACAACATCCTTAAGAGTTCCCCATAGGCAAAAGTACAATGGAGTTAGATCCGGAGAACACGGTAGAAACCTCTTCGTCTTATTGACTTTGAACTTCAACAACATTCTCGGTTTTCCAATATCACTTCATAATTGCTTTCCGCTATTCTTGGCTTCATTTTGTTGTAGCAACGCTAGCATAACGTAATGTGAGTCACATCTGTTTACAGGACATCATACTACACATTACTGTTGTTTCTCGGTCCAACTTTGAAATGTATTAAATCTACTGTGAAAGTGTGTATAACTTTTGACACCCTCGTTGTATATGTGTGTATATATATGTATATATACATAATTAATAGATTGTGACACATTAATATTTTAGTTAATATTTTGAAATGTACATTATTTCGGAGCTATTTACTGTTTTATTCCATTTGTATTCTACTGTCACAATTCAAGGATTTTCCAAGTCCATGTGCAAGGTATTTGTTTACGGTAAAAATTATTTTTAATGATGCAGTGCTGGGGAATTGATTCAGAAAGAAAGACAGGGTTCTGAAGTTTTCCTAGTGCAAAAATTCTGATATCTCAACTGAGAAAACTTTCAACTCTTCAGACTTTAGAATTTAATTTATATTCACTAGCATTTGGTGGAAAAAAAAAATGCACAGACAAATATCATCTATTTATCTAAACTATCCAAAATCAAAAGGTATTATCTTCGTTGACCAAGAGCTTTCCAGGAAAACATGTTTGTAGCTTACTAAGTAACAACAAACCAAATGATTAAAATGTAACTTTGTATATTGTGAAAGTACTTGTTCGACTTAATATGTTACGTTCTCCTGCTTTATATGGCATTCTTTGGCATAGCGTAATGAAAAGGAATGCTGATAATCTGCTCAGTTTTCTGACGCAATTATTGAATTACCGCTTAGCTATCCAACAAATACGAGTAAAGACAGGAAACTTTTAATTAGAAATAGACATACACTAGCAAATCTCTCATGTGAACATTCATTCGGCACTAGATTCAAATATCAGTTAATGAGATTCCAAATGCTTTACATTTTACAATTTATGGTGGCAGGAAAGGCATATGCAATTAAGGAACGCCAATGCTCATGCATGTGTATTGTAAATTGGTATGTGATTTCTTGGAATGTCGTAACGAGAGATTGTCATATCTGCCCAAGTTTTTGGATGTAAAGTTCAAGAAACGACTGACTTTGTACGATTGACAAAGAGCAGACTTAACTCAAAAAGATCTTGCTCTACTAAAATGGGCAAATTTTTGTTTCCAAACCGACTCACAATCTGTTCTGAGGAAGGCTACAAGGATAGAACTCTTCTCGGACAATCAATTTCAAATCAAACAAAATACACAAGCAAATAGTTGGACGTTATACTGGAAACATGGATGGAAAAGGTGCTACCAATGATGTTTAATGGCACTTTATGATGTCCTCAATGTATCCTACGACTATGTATCCTTCACTTACAATGTTGAGCTATACTGGTTAGTGAAGCTTCTGGGTAAATAGAGTAACTAATTGATGTACCAGTACTAAAAGAGAATCAAACGTACACCCGGAGCCATCTGATGCTGGAGTGCCAGAGCTCTTGACCTAAAGTGGAAAAAGAGCAACAGGTACTTAAGTACACCGTTTTCCCAAACGTCTTAGAAGAGTTGGAATAAAATGTTGGTAGACTTCTCACGAACTCGTGCACTCTGTAAAAACATATGCGCATTTGAGATTACACGCAAGACATGTCTACATTCAACATCAAAGAACAAACGTGTGATATAAAAGATGAAGCCAGAGTGAATAATATGAGTTTCTACCGCAGATTATCAACATTACAACAAAGAAAGGGGTTCAACAGATATCCATGACAATCTACTAGACAATTACAAGGCATAACATTAGACGAAAAAGACAAAAACTATATTTCACTTTTCAATATAGTACCCCTTTATTGCAATACACTTCTCACATATTTGAATTAACATTTCAATCCCCACCTCCAAAAGAGCCAGAGGATTTGTCAGCAAAATGGGCATAAACAGCATCCATCACTTCTTCGTCACACTTAAATTTCCTTCCTCGAAGGTCCTTCTTGAGTTTTGGGATTAGGAAATAGTCACTGGGAGCTATATTTAGTGTGTAAGGTGGATGGTCTATATCCTTGAAACCACATTTCCTCACAGCTTCCTTTCCAACAAGATCTGTGCAGTAGGCCAGCATAGTACTTCTCATTTACTGTGGTTTCCTCTTCTTGAAGTCAATGAAGAATATTCCTTCACAGTCCCAAAAGATTGTGACTATGATGTTCAAGTTTGACTGAATGACCTTGGTCTTTAGAGGCGGTGCTTCGCCAGGTTTACGCCATTCCATTGATTCTCTTTTGGACAAGGGCCATAGTTTCATTTCCTGCAGCAAGGTTTGCAGAACTTCTCTCTCGTTACCACAGCATAGCTCCAAAAATGTCTGACAACATATAACCCATTGCTGCATTTGAACTGAGGAAACAAGTCTAGGCACCCATCTTGCACTAACCTTATTCATGTTTAAACGTTCATGAATAATTCGAATGACTGTTGTTTTAGAAAGATCCAACCTTGCTGCTATTTCTTTGAACTGCCAGTCTTCCCTAATTTCTCTTTCCACAAGAGCGATGTTTTCAAGAGTGAGCACCTCCAAGAGGCGACCTGCACGCTATTCGTCCACAATTCTTTTTCATCATTCGAAAAAGTTTACGGTAGAATATGGGTGGATGCTTCTCCATATACACCATCCAATCGCTGTTTAATTTAATTTGGAGTAAGTTCTTTTGTGAAGAACTTAATAACAGCTCGCCACTCCATTTTGAACATGTCACAATCTTGCACACATGGCCTTCTATATCTGAACAACTGAGAAAACCGGGGGCGGAAGTTACAGTTGCGATTATTTACTTAACAGACAAGATATGACACCACATAACAGTTTTGTGAAGGCAATAATCCTATCGGCGAGGCCGGAAACTTATGAATCTACCCTCGTAGGTCACAAGTTGGTAGTTATGATGCATGGTCAAATTCCAGTGTTTTCTCTTACTGTTAAGCCAAAACTATTTAATTAAATTGTATAAAACATAAAGATTCAAGCAATATTATTGCAATGTGATGAAAACTGGAAATTAACTCTAAAGCACAGCCCCAGATGCTAGAACTAGATGTGAAGTTTGTTAGACAATTTAAGGTTGGTTTGTCAAACGAGGCTATAAAAGAAATGTGAAATTTCGGTAGAATATAAGAATCACAATCGGGTGCAGGTATCCATGACCTATCTCCAAGGACTAACTTCAGCACAAGCCTTGGTAAATATTGCAGTTTTTCAAACAGAAGTATTTGCTATCCTGAACTGTGCTTATAGACAACTTGTGAAAGGTTATCACCAAAAACGAATTATTATCTTCTCAGACTATCAAAGTGACTTAAAAGCACTTTTCTCTGCCCAGATGAAATAAAAACTGGTATGAAAGTTTCAAAATGCCCTGTCTGCCCTGGCATCCACAACAGGCTTGAACTACGGTGGGTGCCAAGACATCAGGACATTTATTAGAATGAGAAGGCAGATCAGGGGTACCGATTTTTTGCCCTGAGCCCGTATTGCTAAGATCGCGGTTAAAACATGGACATCAACTAATTGGCAAACCTATCCTGGACAAAAGCAAGCTAGGAAGTTTATCTTAGGTCTTTACAATACTCTTTGCACATCTCTTCTGAAACTGGACAGAGGAAAGCTGAACATGGTCACTCCAGGAAACATCTACGAAAAGTGGAACTCTATAAAGATGAATCACTTGCAGATTGTGTAAACAGGATGAGGATTTCACCTCCCATCTCCTGTTTTAGCGTCCAATCCTAGAAAGAAAGAGACGTGATCTCCATAACCAGGGAAAGGACGCAAACATTGGAACCAAAATACTGTAACTTGTACAAGGAACAAATTTTGGGGGACAATGTAGGCGATTGTCCCAATAGAATAGCACAATATTTAGTTATATAGTTAGTCAAACTCCTTATCCCCTAGACACCTATCTATCCAGCCATCCACCCATCTATCGAACCTACCTACCTACCTACCTGCTTACCTAAATGTATCCCAGTTATTGTTGCAGTCAAAGGAAGTCAAAGAGAAAAATGGTTGACGTATAAATGCCGGAAGAGGCAGCAGGACGGCTTGTCTTCAGTTCTTGCATGAAGAAGAAGCCGATAAGGGTGTGTTGTTAGCTCCTGAGATATCTTTGTCTGAAAACTGGACATGGTTTGCTGAATAAAGCTATAGATAGTAAAGAGTTTGTTTATAAATGAATTGTGTTCATGCACACGCTGAATTTGTGATGTCCATAAAATTCATCAAACAGAAGTGCAGTAAATAAAATATGTCCTTACTGCAGGAGATCTGCAATGTAGTTGATTTTAGTAATTATGTTAGCATGCGTATTTCTGCTTGCAAATGTATGTAGGCATTTAGCAAACAGTAAAGATACAGATGTATTGGATGCTGCATAAAAGATGTCATGCAATAACATGAAACACATTATATGTATTAATGATGATATATTATTTATAATATAAAGTGACTTTCTATTTCGACTTGTCTATTAACTGTTTTATTTTGGCTTAGATTTTAAATGTTTACCTCTCCATTTTTAAAGTCCCTTTATACCCTTAAGAACTTTATTTATTTGGTCCCTGATAAATGCTAAGTAGTGTTTAATTAGGATTAAATTTAACCTTTGAAGGCTACAGAGTACTGTATAAACATATGAGCTATTGATGGAACTGAATGATTCACGAATTAAAAATACACAACAAAGAAAAAAGTATTGCCTCATAAAATCTAAAAGCTAGAAAACAGAAGTACGTAGCAACAACTCGAAGAGTAGAATGAACAGTAAAAGGATGCTATTTTGGTAAAATATTCAATATTTCACGACTCTTGAGAATTTATCATCCTCTAAGTAATACACATTTTACTGTCCATTCTCTTTTAAATCCTATTCCCAAAGTTTAAGAAATATAGGTTTGTTAAATTTTAATTTTAATGTCTAAAAATGGTAATATTACAGAAACACACTAAAATACTCTATAATTGGCCAATATTGGAATTTATTTTCGAATCTTATTTCGTTCGTTTTCATAGTTTCCTATTATTTATTCACGCATGAATAATTTAAATTTGTTACACTAGATATTTAGTTATCATTAAATATTAGAACAGAGCTTGTCCAATTTTAAAGGAGATGTTTTGCACAAAGCCAAAGAAAATTTATATCACATAATTAAACACAGAAACAATGTTCCGTTCGCAAATATAGTGACTTGATCAAGAGGTTTGAGAAAACGGATTGCGATGTTAACAAGAAGAAAATCGAAGACAATATAGAAATGTTTTTAAGGGATTAGTAGAGTAGTCAAGTGTCCAAGTGTCCAGGTATATTCAAATAAGATATATCAAATATGGACAATTCTTAAAAAAAATTAAGTAGAAAAAGTTTTCTAATTAGAAGAAAGGCTCTTTTTTCTTAGCGATGAAGTTAGCACACAAAATTGCAGAATTTTGTCTGAAATTGATCCCCTGGCTTGAACTCATCAACGTTTTCATTACCTGAAAATTAATTTAGTGTTACTATAAGTTACAATTAATTATTTACCTACAGTTCTTCGAAGAAAGCAGGAACGAAATAATAAAGACTGTTAACAATAAACTGATGCTTCAGAATGCTATAGGCCTCGTCTCCAGACTTAGGAATCATTTAATATGTCTCTCAAGATCGTGTCATCAACAGGCAATTTTCCAAAAACACGGCTCTATCTGCAGATTTCAACCTGCCATATTTTTGCTTAAGGAAATGCTCAAAAGAACACTACAGCAACTGAAAAATAAAAGTTTGTAAGAATATGAAACATTTCGTACAGAATGTTGCACTATTTATTTTATTATTATTATTTTTTTTTTTTTACACAAACCTACAAATGTAAAATTCATTTTAGATATTGTAGTTTAACATTCTGAAAAAGTTTGATCATGCACTGGAATCAGTTGTATATCCTCTAACGAGCAGAATTAAATTCAAACATTCCTCCTTGGAATTGTAGATTATTACCAGTGCGGAAGGAATAGTCATTCAAAAAATGTAAAGAATATTACATTATTTTAGATAGAAGCGTAAAAAGTAGTGTCTTAGTAAGCTAAAATGTCCAATTGCATTGCTAGTTCAATTTTGAGTGCTAACTGTTGTCTTCATTAGGTACAGAAAAAATGTCATCCCTGCGGGCTTACATTTATGCACAAATCATTGGTAATAATTGCCTCATTAGCTAACACCTCCAGGCTTCATGAACTCATCACAGACCCCTTCTTGGATTTTTTAACCATATTACCGGACATTGTAGCTATAGTATCATAATATTTTGTCAGATGCTCATGAAATAAAAAATAAGCCTTTACTTCTTTCGTCAGATCATGGAACGTTGCAACATTCTGGATATCATAATAAATCATCAAGTGTACCTTTTCCTATATTTGCTTACTTCTCAATGCGTTGTAGGTTACGACTACGTGTAATGTGACACATTTCTTAAAAATACATTTTAAAAAAAATAATCTTATATAATGAGATGTGGAAATTCCACGAGATTCTGATATCTATGAGTTTTTCGACAGGAGAAACATGAATATTATGTTTGTTTTCTAGTTTATAGTAACGCTTTAACAACAAAATGCTGTACCGTAAACATTGTTTTGGAAATGAGAATACCTGGGTCCTTGCTACTCTACATCTAACGAGTTCCTACAATTTAATTTATTTTACATGGTACAATAAACTTGGGCAGTGAAAGAGAAACGAGCTAGTATTTTGTATAAGAATGTTTTTTTCTTAATTGTTGCATGCGAACACACGTCATCTGCACATTTGTAGCTTTGACACACAATGTTTTATATCCCCTCTTGCGAACTGTTTGACTGATTGCTAAGCTTTAGTGAGCTTTTTCTTTCCTACAAAATAAACCTACTAAATATGCGAATAGAGACGTTGTTGGTCTTTCCAGAGCATCACACTCTGTGTATTGCAGTCTTATCACACTGTTCACAAGTAAGAGTCTCATTCCTTAAGTGTTTCTGGGATGGCCAATGTCTGGTAGTCATTCCAATAGATTGTGTTTTCTATCTGTTGATTTAATAAGATTGTTATTCAGTTCTTGAACTGGAAAGTTCTTTCATCTTGTCCACTGGTCCACTGATCAACGTTTTGAACCTGTGAAATCAATCTTAGTTCCTTCTTTTGCCATTTTATCTGCATGTTGTCCAGCACCCAACAAAGTTCTAATCGATTATTTGTGGGAAGATTAATAAGAATTTGGAAACATTCCCATAAATATTCAAGTCAAGAGTTCCCTTGATGATATTTAAGTGTAGCCCAACTGTCTGTGAATTGAGTCTAAAAAACTGTAACAAAGTTCGCAAGACTTATAAATATATTTGTTTTTGGAGAGGAAGAATTTCTTACTTTTGAGCCATCTGTAAATAAAACCAGGGCCCTATTCTATAAAGTATCTAATACATATACGTGTATTAGTACAATAAAGCATGGTCTTGTAACTTTCTATTCCACCAAAGAAGTGCAACATTTATAAAATATTAGTAAAAAGTTACAAGTGATACCATATAGGAACAAGATGGAGGAACAGCTGTTTGCCATTTCTTGAATTAGGTTATGTCCGTTCCTTAAGGATGTTTTAGTGCACAGTGCGGATTAATGTCATTCCTGCTAAAGGAGTCTTGTATTTTTTCTCAAATATAATGATGATTTAAATACTTTATTATGTATTTATTGATATTTAAGTGTAATAATCCACTTTCAGACCACGGTCCCTTACAGCTACATTTAAGAGCATCAGTTTTAGTCGTCAAGAGATGACAGAATAATGGAGCTTCCTGATTGCTCTCGATCATTTATTTTATTCTTTATATATATATTGGGTATATTTTGATTGGTAATCACGTTCACATAAAGGAAAAGTTGTGTCAAAACATATCATTTTAAAAGAGAATGAAGAACGAAAAGAAATAATTTTCGTGGCATATAGCAAGAACCTTAAAAGTAAATTAAATAAGATGCTGGTCTGAAATATGCATTTGGACACAGGAAACGCCAATATCACTCATAAGCCGTACTTTATTTGCACTTAACCTACCTTTATCATTGTACACAAATACTAATTTATTCTTGCTTTATACGTATTCCTACTCATCATTATCATCACTTTCGCTAATACTTAGCACATTTGGGTTAACTGACCCCCAAAATCTTTAAGAAGATAATAAATTTTGCATTAGTATTTGAAGTTACCAATGTTCCTAAAGTTTTAGAGAAAAGTATGTATTAATACTAATGTGGAACAGAACAACGAAAATCACTTGCACGTTTGTAAGTGTGGAGTTGTTGATTGTTGATTTGGTTTATTTATGGACACTCTTTAACATCTCAGGTCATCAGCGTCCCATTCTATTCAGGGCGTGAAACGGCCGATAAATTTTGCTAGAGGCCTCTTCTTTCAGGCTTGAGGTTCTTTTTCGTGCCGCAAATGTACGACACGGGACCCACGGCTTTACTTCCCTTCCGAAAGAAACCATATTTAGGATTTTTACGCCCGAAAAAATCCATCAGTCCTGGCCGGGTTTGAACCCGCGTTTCGTGTTTAGGAGGCAAATATGGTAACCACAACACCACCAGGACTGACCCATCAGGACCGACAGTGTGGAGTTGTAAAGTACAAATGTAATAGAAACCTTTGCAGAACACAACTGTACTAATAATAGAAGTTACAAGTCCCTACACTTGTAAGGTTAGACCATATTTCCGTGGAACAGGATCCAGATTATCTTTAAGCAGAGTAAATGATTTTTCTCCCATCCAATTGGATCGTTTTCCAATTTCTGATTTTTTTTTTTTTTTTTTTGAATACTGTTTAACGCCCGTTTTTGCTACAGAGGTACCATAGGCGGTGACACTGATGATACACGAGATGAAATTATATATTTGAAAAGGATTTTTTTAAGGAAGGAAACGTTTCAGGCCTAAGTCTAGGGTACCTCTCCGGCATTTGCCATTTAGAGGACTGAGGAAAACCTGGAAATAACCTCAGTATGGGAGGACGGTCCTGGCGGGATTCGAACCCCAGACCTTCAGCTCACGAGTCCGCGCCTTAACGACCTCGGCCACCCATGGCGGTATTTTTGATTCTGAATGGTTGTGTAAATTGTGCTTTGTAGGCACATGGTCTGTTAGCCTGTCAAGCCCCTTGTTGAGAATTATACGTTTAGCATTTTCTTTGAATAGATTTCATAAAAAACAAATTAATTTGAATCAAGCTTGATTACGTTGAATGCTTAACAAAAACCTGCGCATGCATGAGTTTATTGCAAGACTGGTTGATAAGTGCTAATGTGATTATACTATGTAAATAGCCTGAGAAAAAACATTTAATTTGTTGACTTCGTGTGCTTTTCTTTTAGGTCACACTCTATGGTTTGCAAACAAGCCATCAGTGCTTTGAGGTTATTTAATATTTGCGTGCGAAACAGGTTTACCACCGGTGCCATAATTTACAGATAGAAATTTTCCCGATCGCCTCCTGGGACTTTCCTGTTTTATCGACTTTCTATTAACTTTCTTTATCTCGTCACGAAGCCGCCAGTAGGTTTCCTCCCTGTATCTGTAACCGCATTCCTTGCGACAAAAAAACACGTAACATTTGTAATATAACGAACGGAACAGAGAGATTTCTACCAATAATATTAGAACCGATACAACTGCTAATTGTCGTCACTATATATGAAAGTATATAAAGATAACGTGTATGTCTGCATTTCCTTACGCTAAGCCATAGAAAATATTTCAATAATGGTGCGCGTAAATAAATAAAAAAAAAAAAAACGACTAACGCTGTGCTTTTATCTTTAGCGTACCCACTTGGAAAATACGATATCAGTTTGAATGTCCTGTAAACTGCGCATCATCTTTTACCGATAATACAAAATAATATTAAATCGTTCTGATTTTATTTAATTTTGCACTCATACTTTTCAAACATAACAAATTCGGCATATTTCCTCCTTTTATATACTTTCCTACAAATAAACATATTTGCTTTCGCGTCTTTTTTTCTATAGTAATTACTTCAAGCGTATTTACAAATAATATAATTTCTAAAATTGAAATTCAAAACATATTTATCCGGGAACTGAGGACTGAGGAAAACCTGAAGAAAAGAAAAAAAAAAAACCCTGTCAGGGAGGACGGTCCTGGTGGGATTCGAACGCCAGACCTTCCGCTCGCGAGTCTGCGCCTTAAAAACCTCGGCCACGGTGAAATGAGCACATCAGAACATTCCGCGTGAAACCATCTCCCTTCAAATTTTATAATGAAGAGAAATACGAGAAATAATGGAAGACAAGACCTCTTCTAGAACTATAACAAGTCGAACAACCCACAATGGCTCCTGGGAGTCCCATGTTATTGTTGACAAAATATGCCGTACACAGACTGCCCCTTCCTGTTGCAGTTTAATTTCACTTTCCAATGCAAAATATGATGACCTATAATATCTGAAGAGAATCTGTCAAATGATGACCGCCTCCTTTTTGTGCTTTAGTTCCTTACTTCAAAATATTTCTGTTTTATTTTGAAATTCCTAGGTTTAGGTAATTTTTTCTATGGCAGGGATATTTAGCATGGCTCACACTTATGGACGCTCACAAACTGTCAACTGTTTCCAATTAGTTTTGTTTTGAAACCAGCTGGAAATGCTTGCAAAATGACAGGAGATAAATCTTTATTCAAAAAGCATAAAGCAGGTCCTGGAAGAGGTAAAATAAATCCTGTAAATAAAGTACAAACACTTGTAAGTAATATTAGTGATAGTATTAATGGGGAAAATTAAACATTCAAGATAGTTAGACTTAGGTTAGGTGAGCAACATGTGATAAAAACACCTCTAGAAGAAAGTTGTTTTCTAGTTCTAGTGTATATAATGACAGTTCGGAAACAAGTGAACCAGAAGATAGAGTAACAATTGGTAACCATATAATAAATTTCTATTTACTGTCAAGTGCTTTGAACAAATGCAAATGACAGTTTTGTGTGGTTTTCTTTATTTCAATTTTTCATAAACTTGTTTTAAACAGTATTTAAACCTATTACTCAGAAAGTATTTACGGTAGCAACATGAAATTTTCACAGGTTACTGCACAAAGCATATTTAATGTACTGACTTTGTTGCACTATCTGAATATTTGTGGTAGTTATTAAACTAAATCACTTGAAAAATGTATAAATATATATGCAATAAATAAAATATCTATAAAAATACATTTTCACATACAGTCACAATGTGAAATAACTATTGAAAAGTGTTGGTAAATAATCAGCAATATCGAAGTGAAATACATTACTTCACTATAAAATTAACATTAATTGCTCCATTAAACTAGTCTTAAAGCGCAAAAGTTTCTTTCATGTATAGTTGATAAATTATTATATTTCTCAAAGCCTTCTGCTAATGGAATGCAGGATACTTTGGAATGCTGCAAAACCAAAAAAATTCTTCTTGCCCTACAGAGAATTGAATTCAGGACCACAGTCTGAAGGTGAGTCGACACATTAGAGCGAATATAACGTCTTTAAAACGCTGCAGCTTCAATGCGTCCGCTCAAATGAACGTATTTCAGCTCAGTTGCATAAAGATGCCTGCTCTGGTGCCATAACTGTCTGACAGTAAGAAAATTTACACCGGACAAAGATTCTTGTGTAGCTATTCTTCCACCTTACTTTTCTGCCGCTTCTGCTTTGCATAGGTGAAAATATGTGTGCATTTTATTCAATGTTGCCGAGTCAAAGCTTAAATGTGAATCTACCATCTTTGGTTTTTTTTTTTTTTTTTTTTTTTTTGTTTTTTTTGTATTAAAATATTTAATCCTCATTCCAGAACCTGGCGAAATGCTTCGAGCACAACAGCATTCATCGTTTGCACAAAAGAAACTGAGTGAAATTCGCTATAATTGAACACACAAGGACATCCCCTGCATATGTAAAAGTAGTACAAATGTGCACTTTGCAAGCCGGACGTTTAAACTGCGTTCTTCAACCTGGATGCTTGGCACTTCCCTTCGTAAGAGCACACACTATAACGCCCTTTCTTCTGCCGAAAGCATTTAGAATTATGCTTAGTCAATCTGCACGATGTGTTAATAGGTTGTAAATTGCATATGGCACGCAGCTGAGAAGTTCCCAGGCAAAGCATTAGCATTTAAACCCTGCTTGTAACGTGTTTGCCAATTACAATTCGGAATGGGATGAAGGAGCGCCCCGGAACAGGCTGCTCTATCACGTTTACCTCACGTCTCAAGATGCGCAACAATTCTACAGAAATTATTTCTATCGCCTAACACAAAGAACGCCACTTGAAATCCTATAAAATATATTAATGAACCAATTTTCGATTGAGTTAAAATAGAATATTTGATGTTTTTTTGTTGTTGTTATTTTTAGGAAAAAGATCACCTTCCCAATAGAGAAATATTGAAGTAATTGAAAGGCTGTTTTATGCTGCTCTAAATGTATGATATATTATTAGAAAGACCAGCACTTAAAACTGTCAAATACTACTTAAATACTGCTACTACTATGATATTTCGAACCGCCGAATCTTGATCACGTGAGACAATGAAGAGGAAAGCCCATTGTCAGTGGTTTAAATAATATCTGGACAATTTTAAGTGTTAATCTTTTTAAGAGTGGCACTTCCTAGTGTATACTTGTAAATACCGAGGGTACCAAAACATATGTACACACTTTCACAGTAGATATCTATTTAATATATTTCAAAGTTGAACCGAAAAACAACAGCAATGTGTAGTATGATGTTCTGTAAACAGATGTGACTCACATACATTATAATAGCGTTGCTACATGGCAGATATATCAACAATGGAGAAATGAAGCCAAGATTATCGTATAATGTTCTGTAAACAGATGTGACTCACATTACGTTATGCTAGTGTTGCTACAACAAAATGGAGCCAAGATTATCGTTTGAACAGCAGAAAGCAATTTTGAAGTGGTATTGGAAAACCGAGAATGTTGTTGAAGTTCAAAGGCAATGAAGGCGTGTGTATACAACAGAATCGCCAACGCCAGTAACAATTGCAAGCATTCGAGACAAATTTGAGACTCATGATACCGAATACCGTAGAAAACCAACAGCACTTTGGGAAGAAATTTAAACGGCATGTGCTGAGGACACTTTCGCAAACGTTGCTCAACCAGTAGTTCAACGTACTCAGAAGTGTATCGACGCCGATTGTGAGCATTTTGAGCAACTGTTGTAACTGTAAAAGTCTAAGATGATTAGTGCTAATCATTTTCTGTTTGTGTGAATTCAGTTTTGTTATGTTAACACAGTTTTTTCTTTGCTTGAAGTGTGTATACGTTTTTGGCACCTTTTGTATATATAAGGGTGTCTCACCTAACTCTGTGACCTCAAAATATTTTCAAAATGAAACAAGATGTTAAAAATTGATTTACGCAGAAATGTATCTATGTCAGGGGCTCACACAATGGGAGAGTATGTACAATACAAATATATATATATATATATATATATATATATATATATATATATATATATATATATAATTTTCAACTCAAAGTTGCATTTTTTGGGTTGGAGCATATTTTTTTTACATCTAACCGAAGACTAGAGATCACATTAGTGACTACAGAAATGGATTCACCGTTCTAAACCACTTACCTTCAGAAATAGGTAAACTTTTAGAGTGCGAAAACGGATGTACTATTACTGACGTTATACAAAGAGTGTAGTACTGGACACAGAGCATGGGGTTGCTTGCATTGTGTCTGTACTAAAAGCCTGAGGTAAACAAACAATTAACAGTCAGTACACTCCACTGTTCGGTATGTTAATGCTTCCTGATCAGGTCCATATTGATATTTGGAAACATGTGCAAGATAATCCATTCCTAAGTAATATTTTGTTTACGGATGCACTACTGGTCCGTGAGAAATCCTACTGGCTTCGCAGGTTGCTTATCAACGACAGTGGAGTGCCAATATTTGGTCCGGTATCATTGGCAACCGCGTTGTAGGTCTCTCTTTTTATCAAGGAACAGCGGATAGGTATCATTTCTGCAAGACACTCCACCCCTTCTCATGGAGGACGTGGGATTTGGAAACGCATCACGTGGTTTCAGCATGATGGGTGCCTTGCACACCTCGCCCATGTTCCCAAAGAAACTGTGAAAGCAAAGTTATGAATTGAAACTTTTCCCAATATCCTTTTCATCCATACATCCATAAACTTTACATCAGCTGGGTTCTTTCATTAATGTGTCTCAAAACATTTCTTGTACAGTAATTGGAAATTTTCTTTCTGCTAGTCATACAACATACTGGACCTTTTTCTGCATTTAAGTTATTGTTAGATCATCTTCAGCAGCGTTCCTAATAACAAAAGCAATGTGCTAAACGTACTAGTACAGAAACTGTAACTCAAAAACAAGCTTCAGTTATTAAAATACTATAGCCAACTGAAATGAGAGTAAATATTCATGGAACACCCTGTACATTCTCTTTAAACTACGTGGAATTTCTGTAAGCGGTAAACTGTTGTTAAGTCTGTATGTCATCTCAGTTCGAAAATGAATTCTGAACAGTTTTCCTAAAAGATCATTATCCAACCTTTTTTGTACTAATTCTAAATAGTTCCTAAAATAGTTACTTTCGTTATTATAACACTGTTGCATTGGGTTCCAATGGCTAAGTCATTTCTGGCGCTTTCCAAACTCAAAAGTGATAAGCTTGTTTGCTAGTATTCTTTCCCATTTCAAGAGTTGGTGATCTCACAATGAAATTACAAAAGCGTCAATTCTTGTTACACTTTCCTCTTCAAAGGTTGGACGTAAAGCATCCAACTTTTTGATAAGTACTTACATCTGTGGCGCCATCTACTTCGGCTGGTGCTATTTAGGTTGCACTCAACGAAGAATTCATTGAAATTGGGCCCTGTTGAATCTTAGAACTTTTTTAAACATTTGTACAATTTTAAATATCTGATCTGTGCAGTGAATTCAATGTTTAAAATTAAAGCGATTAATCTGTTCTGAGCTTATTCTTTCGCTTGCAATTTTATCTGTTTATCTTTATTTGCTACTGTGTGTAACAATTTCAGAAATTTTGTTGCTCTACTGTCGTTTGTTTATTAACAGTTAGCATTCAGATAGCAGTAACAGTAATAAGATTGCTTAATAGTGACTTATTCCTTGTTCTTTGCAGGTGAGTTAATTTTTAATACTGTTGCATAATCCTTGGAAAAAGGTATAGTTTGTTATAGACTTTTTTCTAGAAGTATTTAGAGAATTGCAGAACACATTTAAGTCCCTCAGAATTGATACTTTTTGGGCAAATGAGCACTACAGGTAACTTTACCATAAATGAAGGGCATAAAACAGAAATTAGGGACTAGTTGCTTTGAGTTTTATTAAAATTTTCCGTTACAAACGTAAAAAATTGACACCTTAAGACTTTTCACGGCTATAATATTTATGCAATAGCTTCCGATATCATTCCGATGAATTCTGCTTGCACAAAAAAGGATTTAGATAGTTTCACGAGTATTTAAATAAAATGTCCCACATTTGAATCTAGAACAGCAAAGCAATTTTCTTTGACTACATATACTAATGCTTCTTAACATTCTGTTTTATAATATTTAGCTGCAAAAACATTATTTGCAAGTAGTTTTCAATAACCAAATTATAAATGTGATACGTTCGTTTCTTGATTAATAATTTCAAATGTGGAAAGATGCTGGATTGCAGAGGAAACAAAAATTTTGATAGAAGAGTAAACATTCCTAAATCCATCAAATAATATTCTCAAAGCTCAGTGCACCCTTTTAAAAAAACTGTTTAGACTGTATACGAATAAGCATTTCTCACTGGGATCTGTATTTATAGTTTCTACCTCATTTTGAGAATATATCCCATGAGTTATAAAATCTACAAGATATTTTTTCGTTCTCAGAATATTATCATATAAAACATTTAGGAAAGCGAGTAATAAATATATAAATATACATGGGAGATATAAAATGTAATTTTTTCGAGAATTACCATTATATTTTTACATAGCAAAGTATTAGTACATTAATAACCTAGACAATGGCAGAATGACGATTAATTTCCTATTGCTATTGATAAATGCTGATTAAGAATTTGTTCATATCAGTGATTGGATTCTAGACGTGATTTTAAATATCTTAAGTGCTTTATCTAATATTTTCTTCATATCATTGAATCGTACCCTAAAAAAAAAACACCCTTAATGGCATTCATTTCCGACCCTATAGCATTTATGTTTTATACCCTCCATTATAATTACTTTATTATTTATTTATTTATTCAAAAATAGCAATTAAGTGGATCACTAGCGGAATAATCAACTTACAAATAGTACGAACTATAATAATACAAAAAAGTCTTACATTATTAAGCTTGCATTGTGAGATCATCAAAGTTACACTAGACAATGAAAAAAACCTATCCAGAAGGAGAATGCCGACAGAAATAAAAATAATTAAACTTTCGCAAATGGAATAATAAAGCGCAATTTCTTGTTTGCAGAAAAGGCGGTAAATTAAAAATCTTCTGTGTACAGAGAGAGAAAACTTGATAATAAAAGTTTTGCGTCTGCTTTTAAGTGCTTGTGCTCAACAAATAAGAAAGACACGAAACATATCTTTTGAAATTATTTCATTATGCATTATACATGGTTTTTTGTGTTGGGGCATTTAAAACATAGACTTATAACCAATAACCGATATATGCACATATTTATCACCTGAAAATTTGTTAAAATGGAGACTAAAAATTACCTATACTGTAATATACACATGTTATTTTATTAATTTCAGTTTTAATTAATATGTCATTTTTATTTTATCATTATGGGTAAATATTTTTCCAAGTTTTCTATTAGATAGTATTTTGAACAAGGTTAAGCAACCTCTACGCCTATAATGATATGAGTTTTTGTCTATCTATACCACAGAGTAACTTTTAGTTCTTTATTTTTAGAAACATTTTAAATGCTAAAAAAGTTATTCCCTAAAGTACGCAGGTTCTTCAGACTTTAGTGCAGTCTTTTTAGCACGTTTTGAACAATATAATATATTAATCTTTTTACCTTTGTGAACGAACTAAATATTTTACATGCCCTTGATAGAATATCACAATCGTGATCAGCGTAGAACCGCCTTCAGTCCTTTACAGAAGAACTCTTGTGGCAGAAGATTTTCCTTGGGCATCAACGTCTTCCAATATGATTTAAAAGCACCTCGCATTCACATAAACCTTAAAGAGTTTGCAGAAACTTCTATAATAATGGATTAAAAATTAAAAATAGCTTACATAAAGTCACCCACTGTTTGCACTGTCTTCTCATTTGTCGCTACAGCCCGGGGTGAACCTTGAACTGACGCAGCGACCTCTGTGTCCTCTACCTCCGTCTTACGACTTTATTGATAAAGAGCGGTGTTGCAGAGAGGTATGTAATCAGCATGTGGGCACCCCGCCGGTCGCCTATCACGCGGACTCGCGAGCGGGAGGTCCGGGGTTCGATTCCCACCAAGACCGTCCCCTCTGAGGTTTTTTTTCAGGTTTCCTCAGTCTTCATAAATGGCAAATGCCGGGGAGGTACCTAAACTTAGGCCTGAAACGCTTCCTTCCTTAAAAAAATATTCTTTTCTTAATATATATCATCAGTGTTGTGTTGCCTCAGTACTAAAAACGGGCGTTAAACACTACTACTAGTGATCGAAGAACGCCACCTCCCCATCAGGCAACTTCCCAATTGTCCTCACGAGGCTGGGTTGAACCCGTTTCATACCTCAATAACTTAGAAAAATTCCTCCCGGCCAGCAACCAGCAACGCTAATCACTAGACCAACTAGGTGATCATTTGCACATGTTCACTACAGTAAAATAATGGCCAAACTTCGCACGTTTCTTTCTCTTAAGAATGCGAGAATCTTTGTTGGCAGTTTTCTTTCCAGTGTTGCCCTAAAGTATGTAAATATGGATCGCCAAATGAAATTATATAAACAAACTCTAAAAAAGAGAAAATGTAAACAGAACTGTTGAAAAAGTACAACATACTTAATGGATATAATAAACTGTCTTGGTCCTTATAACCAGGTTTTTCTACTACCTGATGTACAGGGCTAAGGATTAATTGTGTTGTAATTGGAACGTAAACACGCATCGCAGTTTCCCAACATTCAAAATGCATTCACAGTTTTGATGAAGATTTTAATTTTCTAGTTGATACAGCTCCTAAGAGACGCTGGATGGTAAAAAGTAGTAACTGACAATTTTGTGAAATTTTGCTATTAACAAATTCAAGAACAACATTCAAATAGCGTTTAAAAACAGAAAATGTTGGCTGTTGTATATGGTGAGTGTGTTTTGTTTTCGTTAAGAGCTAGAGATAGATGTGATTGAACTACATAAATATACACTTCATAAGAGTATCATTCAAACTGCTATCTACGATCAATAAATGTTGATTATTTATAAATTTCGAAAAAAAAAAGAGAAAAATGCACCTCTGAAGCTTTAGCAGTATAATAATATTCGTTAAGTTACCACGTTACTCACCCAAGCAGGTAGAGTTACCTGAACGACATATAATGAATAAATAGTATTTAAAAAATATTAAATGACATTAATTTAGTAAAATTAACTTGCATACTATATACCGAGGATGCCAAAAATGTATACACACTTTCACGGTAGATATCTATTTAATATATTTCAAAGTTGGACCGAAAAACAACAGTAATGTGTAGTATGATGTTCTGTAAAAGACGTGACTCACATACATTATGATAGCGTTGCTACGTGACAGGTAAATCAACAATGAACAAATGAAGTCAAGATTATTTTAAATCCACGATGAAAGCAAGATTATCGTATGATGTTCTGTAAATAGATGTGACTCATATTACACTATGCTAGCGTTGCTACAATAAAACAGAGCCAGGATTATGGTTGAACAGAGGAAAGCAAGGAAGTGGTATTGGAGAAGTTCAAAACAATGGAGACGTGTGTACAGAACAGAACCGCCAGCGCGTGTAACAATTGCACGCATTTGAGACAAATTTGAAACTCATGGTACCATATGTGATGTTCACAAGGGCAGATCTGAGAGATCTCACACAGCAACAAGCCCCATGCACTGGATCCAAGGCACTATCCAAAGCATTGGATAGGACGAAGAGGTCCGAATGAGTTTACACCGCGTTCTCTGGATCTAACTCCGTTGTACTTCTACCTATGGGAAAACTCTTAAGGATGTTGTATACCGTAGAAAACCAGCAACCACTGGCAGCACTTCGGGAAGAAATTGAAACGGCATGTGCTGCAATCGCTGAGGACACCTTCGCAAACGTTGCTCAATCAGTAGTTCAGAAGTGTATCGACGCCGACGGTGGGCATTTTGAGCAACTGTTGTAACTGTAAAAGTCTAAGATAGTTAGAGATCAACTTTTTTGTTTGTGCGAATTGAGTTTTGTTATGTTAACACAGTTTTTTTTTTCTTTGCTTGAAGTGTGTATGCATTTTGGCACCCTCTTTATGTATATTTGTTTTATTATTGTGATATATTATGTTTATCAGACAAAATTAAATTGTGAAAAAGAATGAGATATTTTGTATTTGTTTAAAAATTACAATTGATCCCTACACTATTTTCATTAGAAATACTAAATGCCGCAACACTATTTAAATAAAGTGAATCGTTCTGGTCTCTCAAACAAACTGTTTGACTAGTGATTGGTGACATTTTGGGAGTTTAGAAATATTCTTAGACCAGTTAACAAATCTGTTTTAAATTTGATCTCATTGTTTAATGGAGAATAAAAAATTAAAATCATGATGTAAATTAGTTATTATACATTTCAATATCATTAACATGTTTGATATAAACTAACAGGTCTATACTTTTATTTTTGTTTTATGATAGGCAATATTTTACACCAGACTGCAGAGAGCAAAACAAGCATACCTAAATAACGCATATTTCTACAATGAGTAACAGTTTACTGAAAGGTCGACAGCACAGGTGTGTACAATCTGAAATATTTTATGAACTGAGACAAATAATAACTCACAATATTCTTATAAATAATAACGTTGTGGTATATAAAATTCAAAGACGTTTTAAGAACACATTCCTGGTTTTAGATTTCTAGGGCTTTCCACATAATCAGTGAACAAATTTGGGCAGCAGCGCCACCTTACGCTAACGCGCTCGCCAAGCGGCGTTGGCGTTCGAGCTGTGTATAACTAGATAACACTTGCGCCTAAGCGGTTGTGCACGCATCGGGCATAAATCTTGCACAAAGAATCATTTTCACGGCACTGATTAACGCTTTACACGTTCTTTATCCCAATTTAGAATGTCGGTCATGTGTTTCTACTCTTTGTCCTCATATTAATTGAATACTCACTTTATAATCACAAATTCTTCCTCTCAGTCGACATAGGATGTTAATGATGAATAATTAGTAAATAACACATCAGTAAAAAAGTAGAAAACGTAGGCTAAGAAAAATGAAGCTGTTCATGCCAACGCAGTAGTTGGTGTACAGAACTAGAGCTCATTCTCCCTTCAAACAAGCCAGAGCTAGTCTCTAAATAATAAGGGCGTGGAATGGACAGTCCTGTCAAGGTTAATTCAGTAACAAGTACACTGGCAAACGTGCCACAACAGGACTGCACGATCGCGGTCTCGAATCGGAAATCTTAGATGTCCAGCCATGCACAAAGTTGAAAACTGTATCCATATGAGATACGGAAATAATCTCGCCAAGACACCCACCCACCAGTTGATGTGGCTGGCATCCTAAAGGTACTGTTAGCAAGCATACAGCTGAAATTATTTACCTATTTACTTAAGAAGTTTACAGTGAAAGAATGGGGAATACGAAAATTACGTCTAAGAATTATGAACTATTTAATGGAAAAATAATAATTTGGTGTGCTTTCTTTGAAACAACTTTGTCCATTTACGACATAGTAAAATAAATAGCTATAATCCTTATGGAACACATGTTTAATTTACGATTATACAATAAGGTAACCAGGAAATGTAAATCTAGCAAATAATGCAGCAGTATACATTTTGCACTGTATCTCAAAAATGTGTGTTCAGTACTGAGCGCTGAATATTCTCCTTTATGAATGCAAATTAAAAATTGTCCGCATACATAATGACCTTGAAACTGTAACTATACTATTCTTAAACACTTTATTTATACCAATAGCAGTTGATTCTTGAATCTACATAGTAACGTGAAGTTCTTTTCATTCAAGACACAAAGAAAAGCAAAAGATTATACCAGTCTTCCGACTTTCGACATTTATAGCGCTGATAATATCTCCGTAAAGGTAACACAAGCTTCGTTTGGGAACTAGAGCCAAGCACTTCACAGAAGAAAATTATCACACATTATGACGGATACACGCTTTTCCCGCCACACTTCACCACATTCAACCCCATAAAAATAAACTGCCAAAACCTCTTGTTTTAAGACATTAAATAACTATTATAAGGTCATATTTGATAGCTGTGGAACAGGAGAAAGACGACCTTACTGAGGTGGGAGCTATAAAAGAAGATGTTGGTGCAATCAATCATTCTTGGAAGGGAAGAATAAAATGGTAGAATGGAAAGTTAAGTCAACATTTCCATGGACATTTTTCGCAGCAGTTCCTTCGACTAACTTCAAAACCACTCTGCCAGTTTTATCTTTGTCAGTATGATGACATGTTTCAGAATAATGAAATTAAAGGACAGAGTCAGAGGGTCATCCACGAGGGGAACTCGAGGGGAGCCCATTCCAGAAAGAACCGAGTGTATTCTTTACAATGTGTCGACAGGTATATTTTAAAGGAAAAGAGGGCATAAAAAGTTGAAAGAAGAAAGAAAATAAACCGCTGTAGCAGACAACAACAGAGAGTAAATCCTTCGACTCTCCGCAGGTTCGGTTAGAGCAGCATGTTACGACCCTAAGTTTTTGGCACTATGGGTGGCCGTCTACCTGCAACTTCCCAGATCATTTCTTCTTGTAAACTACGCACGTATTTTATAGCCAAGAGGCCATGCTTTTCAAAAGGCAAACAAACTGCTTGGTGACACGCTGTACGAGAGCATCTTCTTTATTTTCAGAAAACAATGTTAAGTTTAGCGGGTGCAGAGTATTTGAAGTTTTTAATGACAGTTCAGAAGCAGTAACATTTAAACTGTAATTAAAGCAATGAACAATAGCTTTTAAAGAAATGTCGTATTTATTTATAAAACAAAAATAATATCAAGTTAAGAAAATTAGATAATTCTTTAAGCATCACTCTGGTTTTTTTGTTTTTTTGTTTGTTTTTTTTTTTTTTTTTTTGGTATTCAAGAGATAACTTGTACACTCTGAAGAAGGATAGCTATCCGATATATCGTATGAATCTATTTTTGTCTTTACTGTTATAGATATACATATTACATATTACTCTGAAGAGTTTTTCTATATTTCCTTATTTACTATATATACCGAGGGTGCCAAAAATGTATACACACTTTCACAGTAAATTTCTATTTAATAGATTTCAAAGTTGAACCGAAAATCAAGTAATGTGTAGTATGATGCTCTGTAAACAGATGTGACTCATATACATTATGATAGCGTTGCTACGTGACAGGTAAATCAACAATGAACAAATGAAGCCAAGATTATCGTATGATGTTCTACGTTATGCAAGCGTTGCTACAATAAAATGGAGCCAAGATTATCGTTTGAACAGCGAAAAGAAATTGTCCAGTGGTATTGGAAAACTAAGAATATTGTAGAACCTCAATGCAATGGCAGACGTGTGTTACTGAACAGCACCGACAACGCGAGTAACAATTCCATCTTACATCTATTCATACACTATGGAAATAAGGAATTTTACTTCCAATAGGGTGGTGCACCACCATATTATCACCGAGATGTACGTGCGTACGTTGATGACAATCTTCCAAGGCACGGGTAGGACGAAAAGGTCCGATTGAGTTTCCACCGCGTTCTCCGGATCTATTCCTTTGGACTTCTACCTATGGGGAACTCTTAAGGATGTTGTATACAATAAATCAGCTACGCTGGCAACACTTCGGGAAGAAATTGAAACGCCGTGTGCTGCAATCTCTGAGGACACTCTTCGTTCTATTCAGTGTCTTGGATAGTGCCTTGGAACCAGTGCATGGGGCTTGTTGCTGTGCGAGGTCTCCCAGATCTGCCCTTGTGAACACGCGTACGGTACCACGAGTCTCAAATTTGTACACGTCTCCATTGCATTTGAACTTCAACAACATTCTCGGCTTCCAAAATTGCTTTCCGCTGTTCAAACGATAATCTTGGCTCTATTTTGTTGTAGCAACGCTAGCATAAGGCAATGTGAATCACATCTGTTTACAGGACATCACATGATAATCTTGGCTTCATTTATTCATTGTTGATTTGCTTGTCACATAGCAACCTTCTCATAATATATGTGAGTCACATCTGTTTACAGAACATCATACTACACATTGCTGTTGTTTTTCGGTACAACTTTGAAATATATTAAATAGATAT
Source organism: Metallyticus violacea (assembly GCA_030762175.1). Taxonomy (NCBI): domain Eukaryota; kingdom Metazoa; phylum Arthropoda; class Insecta; order Mantodea; family Metallyticidae; genus Metallyticus; species Metallyticus violacea. The sequence goes on from CM060834.1 coordinate 91,267,485, forward strand.
CTACTGTGAAAGGTCTACATTTTTGGCATCCGCGGCATATTCATTAAGATTAGTATAAATACAAATATCTAAGAACTTTCTTGGGGTGCTATGTAAGATACACCAAGAACCTGTCAGTACTCAAAAGATGCACATTTTTAAAAACTCTGGAGTATCAAGCAACATTTTGTGAATTATAACTTCAGAAGCATGCTACTAATAATGTATACGTATTTTATAGGCGCCATGCTCTTGTTTTTTCTAGACAGTTCTGCAAGAGAATTCCGCGTTTGTATTCCACAATTTAAAATGGTCTATGAACTCTGTTCGTCTATTTATACGGTGCTCAGAAAGGACGAATTTCACTCATTAATAACCGGAAAACTATGAGAACAGCAACTTGCAGTTTTCTTCATTGCAATTGCTAGTTTCTGTACTATGCGCTATACGGCTATTGTTTCTATAATAGTGGAGTTATAGCACAAATAAGGTCTTTGTATCTTATTGCTTATCGTTTTCTTGAAGAATCCACTTTTCACTTGGCCAGAAAGATTAATAGACACAAGGCATGGATATGGAGATCCAAAATTCCATATGTAAGTTGTGAAAAGGAAATAGATGGAGCAGGTCATTGGGCTATTTAAGAAACTACTGCAAATGCAACAAATTTTCTTGACATATTGGAACTTCTTTCCCCTTGCAGTAGAACACTTTCAACGAAAATTCATTTTCCAGCAAGATAATGCACCTTGCCACAGTGCTTAAGTGTTCGTAATTGACAAACTTTTGGAGGATTTAACTAGAGCAGTCTATGTTTAAATGACCACAAATGAAAGAAAATTTTTGAGTTGACAATGCAATGCAAAAAAGTGCAATTTAACGTCTCTGGTTGTTTCAAACAGACCTGAAACCCTGATAAAAACATGGAACAGTCATCACATAATAGTGTTGCGGCATTTTGGATGGACAAAGTAGTACTAAGAAAGATCTCATTAACCTGGAGTGCATTTTGGGTCCTTAACTTTATATTGTTAGACACAACACTAAGAAAACCAGATTCCAGACACTCAAAACCTGTGTATACCCTGTATTACTATATGGGTGCCTGACATGGTCACTAACAGAAAAATTAAATAACAAAATTCAAATATCCCAAAGAAAAATGCAACGTAAGATCCTGGAAATAGCTTTGAAGGACAAAATACATACAGTATTAATAAATACGTTATCTCAGACAACAGACGTCGCACAAATAGTCACAACAAGCAAATAGCAATGGAGCGGTCACGTCGCAAGAATGCAGGACAATGGATGAACCTACAAGATCTACATGTGGGTCCCCCAGATAGGAAAAAGGACACAAGGCAGATTCAGAAGGAGATGGACAGACCTGTTCAAGGAACATGCAGGTCCAGATTGGTCAAGAGTAGCAAGAGGAAGAGAAAAATGGAAATCTCTCCAGAAGCAACTGGTGCAGTGAGAAATGGAGTAACCAAAAAACAAATCAGTCAGTGTCTTAAACAGCATACGAACAACTAGCGAGGAATAGCTCACCACATTAGGAAAAAGCGAACTTTCTCTACTTGTTAGGAGGCCTTTGCCCTTAAGGGACACGGTAATATATCTTTAATAGCTTTATTTAATAGTTTTTAGATACTCGTGAGTGCAATCCGTTAGAAATTTAATGCTGCAGGAGAGAACTACAAATGTATTAAACTTTTGAACATTTAGAAGCTTATTATGTTGGTATTTCCTAATAGTCCTTTAGCACTGCTAAAAGATGTTAATCAATATTAACCAAGTTGCTTATTCAAATTACTTACCTTAAGAATGCAGCGGCCTGGAGGTTCGTTTTCTGCAACTGACACGTTGTAAAAGCTTTGGTCAAAGATGGGTTCATTGTCATTCACGTCGTGGATGGTGACGAGAACAGTTGCCGAAGAAGACAGAGGAGGTGTGCCGTTGTCCTTAGCCAATATCGTCAGTTGGGGAACTGGATCCGTCTCGCAATCGATGTGTGAACGAGTAGTGATGAGTCCAGATCGGGGATCGATCTGGAACCATGTTGAATGGGTGTCCGGAGTACCCAGGATTGAATACACTAGTGCCGAATTGTTTCCTTCATCGCGATCGACGGCTTGAATCTGGAAAACCGAAGTGCCTGGATCTGCCACTTCCAGGACATTTGCGTAGTACACGTTACGCTCAAATTCCGGGGCGTTATCGTTTACGTCTGTCACTCGAAGATGGAAAGTTCTCGAGGCGTGAAGGGGCGGGTTGCCCGTATCAGTCGCAATCACACTTAGCGTGTAGTTTGGTTGTAATTCGCGGTCCAAAGGTAACGATACTATCACCAGGTAAATGATGTTGTCCCGAGTCGCAAGTCCAAAACGGCCGTCGCCACCTTGCAAAGTCACATTCACGTTGGAGTACTCGGTCTTGGAGTCAGGATCGTTGACGGATATACGTGCGACGAATTCTCCCGGTTGAGCCGATTCCGATATTTTGGGAGTAGCATCATCACTGAGAAAAATAACATTAATGGTTGGCTGGTTGTCATTGACATCCGTGACGCGTATTGAAACGAAGGCCGTAGTTTCTAAGGGCTGCAGGCCATGATCTTTCGCCACTACCACCAGCTCGTGCACCTCTTTAGTTTCGAAGTCCAGCGGACGGTTCACCGCAATCAGTCCCGTGCTGGCATCGATTCTGAACATGTTGTCTCGATCGCTCTGTCTCCTGTTTATCGAATATTCTACTTGACCGTTGTTGCCAGCATCCGTGTCTGTTGCAAACACTTGCAACACACTCGTGCCCACAGTAGCGTTCTCTGGAATGGTAGCAAAGTACCGACTCTGATTGAAAATTGGCTGGTTATCGTTCACATCTTGTATGGTGATGTTGACGGTCATTGAGCCCCGCAAGGGCGGATTGCCACCATCTAGAGCCTCTATCAACAAACTGTACGCCGCCGTAGTTTCCCTATCGAGGAACCCGTTTATCTGAAGATCCAGGTATAACACGCCATCCCTCTCTCGATGCGAAGATAGTCGGAAGGCATTATTCACATTACCAGACACGATGTTATAACGCTGCGTGTTGTACACTCCGAGATCGAGGTCCCTTGCGGGATGCAGCGTCCGTTTCACATCGCGAGGAGTGTTCTCTGGAAATTCGATGCTCATCACCTGGGTGGGAAACGTGGGGGCGTTGTCATTTTCGTCCAGCACTCGCACAACCACTCGCACATTCTCCCCACTCAAAGGTATCGCCACGAAAGAGTACGATGAGCGTGTCTCTCGATCCAGAGGAACTTTGGTCCGTATCTCTCCCGTCATGTGCTCGACGGCGAGGTCGGAATCTACGGCGCTGCCCGGAACTGGCACGATCAGGTAAGGCGGTCCACTGTTGCTCGAGGAACCGTCGCCGATCCAACCGACATGCGTGCCCACCGGAGCGCCTTCCGACACTTCGAGGTCGCGCACGTGCTCGGCGTGGGCCCGCTGCAGGCTGAGCAGGCAGAGCCCGAGCGCAAGCAGCAGGCAGCGGCCCATCCCGCCTTCTCCCTCCATCAGCATCTCTCACCCATCCTCCACCTACAACATCAAAACATTTGCTGTAGATGCTGTAGATACTGCAAGCGAATTCTGCACAGAATTTCTAACTTAAGGCAGCACATGAATGAAATTCCAGCGCCCTTGAATTACTTTGGTGATATGAATTCCCTCGGCAGAACCAATTGACTAGAAAATAAAAGCACGTAATACGCCAGTTATTTCTGGGAAAGCTGCATGGAGAACACTCTGTATCATAACCTCAATCATTCCCATGTTCACAACCCCTAAAACCTGAAGATTTCTCTGATATACCATATGCCCTTTATTTCCCGGTAGTAGCGGTTTTAGTTATTAGTGCTCAGCTAATAATCGAATAATTTATAAGTTTTTAAACATAAATGTTTTGTTAAAATCTTCAAGGATATTTTTATAATCTATTAGTGGGCATTTTGCTAAAGGCTATACGATTTTATTTTTACTCCAAATAAGACAAATTTCTTTGCTCATTTACGAAATAATAATAATAAATATCTAAATCACTTTCTACAATGTAACTTTTCATTAACTTCTAATGTTAACACTGCACTCCCAGCTAGAAATATTTTTATTATTTTTTTTAAACAAAAGGCAAAATTATAAAGAGAAATTTACGTTGGTCGATGACTTCCTTCGGAAAGGAAGCAAAGACGTGTCGTAGATTTATGGCACGAAAAAGAACTTAAAATCTGAAAGAAGAGGCCTCTCAGCAAAATTTATCGGCCATTTCGCGCCCGGAATTGAAAAGAACGCTGATGCTCTGAGATGTTAAAAAGCGTCCTTAAATAAATCAAATCAATGATCAACAATACTAATAAATAATATGCCCGATTTAATTGTTCAAAGCGCAATATTGGTATAAAAGCAATATTTTAAAATTGGGAAAAAAAAAAAAAAAAAAAAAAAAAAAACATGCCCACATAATAATGCAATTCTAGCAGTCCAGAATTCTGTATCTCCTTTTCACCTGGACGGCCTGCATAGTACAAATAAAAGTTTTATATAAAACTGTTAATTTTATTTCTAAACATTATATTATATGAAATAGTGTCCCTATACTACAACCTGTGTGTATATAGGCATAAAGTATACCCAAAATTTGTTTAAAAATACTTGTAGCACTAATAATTTTATTTTAAATTATATTATAGAAAACCATTAGATTGATTGAATGTTTCTTTTCCTTCCTTCGTTTCCCACCATTTATTCTCGCTAGGGTTAAACATCTTGCAACATTGCAACTATAGTTTACAGAAATAGAAATGTATCACCGATTTTTGCAGCATTCTTCAATCACCAATTTCTGATATTTCTTTGTTCTATCACATAGATAGTTAGAATGAAAAAGTTTTTCATTAGTTTCTCTTAACAACAACTGTATAATGAAATGGAAATGCTACGGTTGTTCATTACTAGTTTCATTTTCGAGTACTATTCAAATGTTTGCCATATGAGTTTTACAAGGATACTAAAGTTTTCATGCCAGTACGGCACCATTTCTTCATACACGCTCGCTCTAAATTTCCAAATAATGGCAAGTGAGGCTTCGGCGTTTGTAAGCAAGAACTAATTTCGAAAGTTTTTTATATTTATACCACACGTTATGGAGTGCCACATAAAATATGCACCTCGCATAAAGAGGAGGCAAGTCAAGGGTTCAACTAACACATGTTTAAGTGGTTGTGTTTAAAAATAATTCTATTTCAAATTAGATTAATGATGTTAAACACTTCCAATTTTTAGCACATGTACATCACTTAGTTTTGGCTTGATATGCTAAGTGCTACCCCTAATATCATTAAACGGGAGTATCATGCAAATTGCTGTATTTTTCTAGTAGCCAACATAATAATCAATGCATTTGAATTATTGTTTCAGAGCATATTGAAGAATTTTCAATAATTTTAGATGATTAGCACTTTAGAATCAGATTAACATTCCATGAATTCGTACGAGAGTAGTCCATAAGTTCCCGGCCTAACAATTTTCTACGTATGATAAAGAAAAAAACTATATTTCACTTTTAAAAAAAGTTACCCTCTATTGCTATACACTTCTCACATCTTTGAATTAACATTTCAACCCCCTCCAAATAATCAGAAGTCATGTCAGCAAAATGGGCATAAACAGCATCCGTCACTTCTTCACTTCCTCAAAGGTCCTTTAGTTTTGAGAAGAGCAAATAGTCAATGGGAGCTAGATCTGTGCTGTAGGGTGGATGGTCATCTTCTTGAAGCCGCCTTTCTTCACAGTGTCCTTTGCAACAAGAGCTGTGTTGTCGTGAAAAGGCACGCACCACCACTCAGCTTTCCTCGCCTTTTCTCTTTGATGAAAGCACGTAGTCTGTGCAGTAGGCCAGCATAGTACTCCCCATTTACTATGGTGTTCCTCTCCTGGAAGTCAGTGAAGAGCATTCCTTCACAGTCCCAAAAGATTGTGGCCATGATCTTCTTGGTTGACTGAGTAACCTTGACCTCTAGTTCTTTGCCAGGTTTACGCCTATCACTCCATTGATTCTCTTTTGGACAAGGGATCATAGTATAGGACCATAGTTTCATCTCCTGTAACAATGGTTTGCAGAACTTCTCTCTCGTTGTCATGGCATTGCTCCAAAAACGCCTGACAACAGATGATTCATTGTTGCTTTTGGACTGAGGAAAGAAGTCTAGGCACCGACCTTACACTAACGTTATTCATGTTTAAATGTTCATGAATAATTCGAAGGACTGTTGTTTTAGAAAGACCAAACTTTGCTGCTATTTTGGGCCGCCGGTCTTCCATAGTTTCTCCTTCCACAAGAGCGATGTTTTCAGCAGTGAGCACCTGCAAAGGCCGACCTGCACGCTCTTCGTCTTCAATGCTTTCTCGACTCATTCGAAAAAGTTCGGCCCATTTTTTACAGTAGAATATGAGGGGGGTGCTTCCCCATATACATCGTCTAATCGCTTTTTAATTTCATTTGAAGCATGTCCTTCTTTTGTGAAAACCTTAATAACAGCTCAATGCTCCATTTTGAACATGTCACAATCTTCTACACATAGTCTTCTTAATGCAACTATATCTGAACAACTGAACATAGCGAAATGAAATTATTTACTTAACAGAGAACGTATGACACCAGATAAGGATTCTGTGAAGGCGATAATCCTTATCATAGAGGCCGGAAACTTATGGACCTACACTCATATATTCGCAAGTCTTAAGGCTCACAAACATGAAATTGTCAAGTTTAAACAACAATACTCAACGATTATTGAAAATAACTCGCAACAATTTTTATAATATCAATTAAGTTAAATCATACCCCACATAAGGAATGATCACAATGTAGTATTCAAAAGAGAAGATCTTAGCCTACTAAACAATTACCATTTAAAATAAATGTAATTTAAAACTAATGTTTATTATATTTTCGGTTTTATTACGTCCACCCGCAGCCATACTTTTAAATTTCAAACGGAACCCCTACCGCAATGATAGTTAAATTTTAATTAGGGCTGTACCGCTAAAACCTCTAATTCCCCACCAAAATTTTCTGGCATATTCGATTATTTTCATTGTTTGAATTTACACAAAATAAAACTACAAACTCTATCGAGCATATGATCCAATTATGTGTGTTTTGGTGATATGTTATTTCCTACAAGAAAGAAAAGAATATAGGTGTTAATTCAGGGGTTCAGAAAGATGCTATATTATACGATAATGTTTTTAACCTTTAATTTAATAAAAGTTTAGTGTTGACCATTATTATTCGTCCTACAACTAACTAATTTTTATACACCAAATTCAAACACAAACACACCTGCTTGTCAGGCTACGACATGATTCAAAAGATGGGATTACAATTTATCCTTTTTTACATTTAAGTAATATAACGTTAGGAGTGTCAATTGAGATTTAAGAGTAGGGGTGGCTGGGTTAAGATTATGGGAGTAAAACAAAATGTAATCAACAATTGTTTTAAACCTCCCTTCTATATCTAAGTTGAGTGTGTAATTAAATGTACTTTAATTAGGTAGGCATTCATAATATACACCCTTATGAAAGTATTATAATGACAGTTATATTGATATTTTTTTTTGTATTCTAGTGTTAATACAACTATTTTTATGAATATCTTAGCAAATTGTGTTTTATAATGTATTTCGATGTTCTACTACGCCTACTTTATTTCGTGGTTTAAGGAATACTATGTTTCTGAATCAGATAATTCAGTCACTCAGGATATAAAAAAAATCAATGAACCCACACTCTTCCAAAAGCAGATCAAAGCAGAACAGAGGTTAAAGCAAAGCAAAGCTGTGCTTGCGTGAAAGGTTAGTGGTTTCAACCGAAATCATTACGTAATAGGCACACTTGCAGCTAGTTACGTTTATATTAGCAACAAGACAAACAAGTTATTGAACTGAAATTCATTTTGTGAAACTCTTAATCGCCGTTAAGGCTTTTCTAGATTTATACTTCTTTTAAATGGTCCTAGTATAGATGGCAGTTATGTAGAAATAGGCGTCTCTACATGTTATTGCGTTTGTTGTAATGTATGGTGAATGTTTCTCTTTACCTACGTTATGTTATGTGATCTGGGAATAAACAAAAGACTAAAGTATAGCGCATAGCTCGTACTGTTGATACAATGCTTTAGAGCATTTGTATGTGTTTGTGTACACATTTATTTCTGTGCGAGAAAAATATATATTAAATCTCTTATATGTATAAATTGGTCTGAAATGTTAAGTTATACAACACGTTATTTTTTCTTACCATTTTACTAATGTGATGAAGACAAAAGTGTGTAGCAGAAGTGAGGTTATTCACGAATGTTTTTAGTTTCAGCAGCTAATATGAAACATACGCAGTTGTAAATAAAAGAGAGCAAAACTGGGCACTTCATTTTGGAAATTCTCTCATAACACTTTTGCTTAATTTTTTTTTTTTAATCTTAGGTATTTCACTTTGTACTGTTGCTGTTTATAAATCAGTAACTATTAAATTTTTCAAATTTGATTAAGTTATAAAGTTACTATGAAAACACTGGTTGTAAACTAGCTACGAAAATTAAATAATGAAGGGAGAAAGAATACAACATGTAAAAACGTTTTAATATAAGGGGAAAGTTGGCAAAACATAATTTTTTTTAAATGTTATAATTTTAAATGTATGGAATTAAACATTTATTCTTTCTTTTCTTAATTTATAACTTTTTTCTAATATGTAATACTTTTTCTTCTTGTGTTAAACATATTTACCGCCCTATCTCCCTCTGCATACATTAATTTTTGTGGATTTAAACATTAAGCCCTTCTTTTGAGAAATGTCAATGAAAGAGATTTGATTTGATTTTTCAAGCTCTGTAAAACTGTGGAAGGAACTAACCTTTCATTATCAGCTTAGCATTATGAACAGTGTGGTGTATATCTAAAAAAGTTAGCATTGCACTATTTCTACAGCCGTCAAAGAAGTTACAACACAAAACTGCGCTCCTTTTTAATTGGTATATTGTAATTCTGCCTTCATGTACTTAATGGATAGTAATTAATGTTAGGTCGTTACCTAAATCCCATACAATATTTAGAAATTTAGTTCCTTTGAAGAAATAAATTCTGAAATGATCTACACTTTTTTAAATTTCAATTATTGTACAATAAAAAAACTTTTTACATCTTTCTGGAATCAAAGTTTCAACAAGAAAAAGAGTGTAAAGAAATAAAATCAACTTATTCCACTGCGTTAAATTTAAAAAATTAAATAAACACTGAAATATGAGCCACGGGTGGCCGAGGTCGTTAAGGCGCGAACTCGTGAGCGGGAGGTCTGGGGTTCCATTCCCACCAGGTCGTCCTCCTGTACTAAGTTTTTTTTTTTCCCCTAGGTTTTCCTCAGTCCTCATAAATGGCAAATGCTGGGGAGGTCTGCAATGTTTCCCTCCTTAAATAAATTCCAATATATCATTTCATCTCATGTATCGTCAGTGTCCACCGCCGTGATGTCTCAGGAGTAAAAAACGAACGTTAAACGCCATTCAAAATTTGGAGAAAAAAAAAAAATATATATATATATATATATATATATATATTCACATATTCCTACAACTATGGATTTTTGCCATGTTGAATTGTTCCGGTGACCAGCCGAATAAATTCATTATAATAGAGCATTTTATTTTTTTATTGTTTTGTGAGCATGGCATCGACTACACAATTCTTATTTCTATAAAATATAGTATTTCAAAGACAGGTATTAAACTTTATTATGATTCCAGGTTTAAGTTAAAGGTGCATGGAATAATCAACCCATGCTCCACCAGAATAGAGTTGGATAAACAGCTGAAGATCTGTTTATTTTCTTTCTAGTGACGATGAACTTAACGCATGCGCCATAAAATACAAACAAAGCACACCAGTGGCTTCTAGCTACCGCGCTGACTTTCAACATGGCAGCGGACGCTTTGCTGCTTCTCAGAATTCTTTCACTTGTTTTAATTTAGAAACAGGTCGTACATAACATTCACCGAACCCGTTAAACTTATCTTCTAACAATATGTGTCTATTATGTCAACACCGATAACGAGTTAAATAGATTCTTGTTGTTGATAGCAATAACTAACCATAATGTTCCCATAAGGCTACAAGTATTTCCCAAGCTGTGTGTCTAAGAATGCAGAAGGGGTTTTAACGAACTCTCCAAGTTCCGTGATGCAGGTAATGAAGGTCTAAAGGCCTTAGGGAACAGGTCTTCCGATGCTTGGTCTGTTCTACCATCTCTCCTAGATTATTCCCAGATATCTCAACCAAACGCATACAAAGCAATCAAGAGGTTGAGATCTTCCTTCAACAAAATCAAAAACGTCGAACATTGCTCCTGTTCTAACTTAATTGAATTTGTGACTGGAGGATATCATGAAACGCTTAGACCTTTTATTTTTCTACTCCTGAATTTGTGCTTTGAATAGTGACTATTGAATTTAACTCCCATCATCGTACACTTTGTTCCATTTTTTTAAAGTTTTATTACAAAAAAATTAAGCATGAATTCTTTATGCATTTTTTCAATTCAAATCAAATTTGAAAAGCCTATGTACCTTCTACGAAGCTTGTCGAGTACTTCAGGATGCCTTTGTTACACATGATATTAACATCTTATTTCTCAAAGAAACTTTCTCACCGAAGAATATCAGCAATGTCTATTACTTGCCTTTGTGAAAAGTAAGAAATTTAAAACATTTATGGTAAGTGCAGTCAAAAATATTATAAGAGCAACAAAAGCCAATGAAAGAAATCATTAAATCATTCTTTACATACCCACAAGAGTGCTTTTTTACATTTTAATACTAAAAGTACCATGAAAAATGGTCCGACAATTGCAAGCCAGGGCTAGCTAGATAACGATGGACTACTGACAGAGAGGAGAAAGGAAAAGAAAGTTGTGTTATCGCTGCTATTTCAACAACAAAATACAGGTTCCATTAAAAAAATACGGAAGAATTTTGCAGTCAAATTTCCTGGTATTGATATCTCAAAAATCAATATAAATTACTTGGTGTACAATGGGATCAGTCGCGAACGCGGATAAAATTAATTTTTGTTATTTTTATTATTATTAATATTAATATAATAATTATATATATTATATAATATATAATAATAATAATAATAATAATAATAATAATAATAATAATAATAATAATAACATTCTTAAGACTACAGTCGCGAATATTCAGGCGGGATGCTCAGAAGTAAATATGTAAATTGATGCAATATATTTTTTATTGGGCAGGGGGCCGGTTTTTCATGCACCATCCTGTAGTTTGCAGAATAAAGATCTTTGCATTTCGCCCTTATTACACTTTTGACTCAAATGTTCATGTTAAGCTCAGATTCACAGATAGACTAACATTTACAACAATATGCAATGACACTTTTTAAAAAGTATGTTTAGCAAATTATTTTAAGGCACACATAGGTCAAAAATCCAGTACATCAGTTGATCTACATGGAAACTACAGGAAATAAATGGAAATTAAATTTCAGGTAAAATATCCTATTTCTAACAGATAATTCTCATCAATAAATTTTTCAATGGGAGCAGAGAAAATCAGAATAAAGGTCAGAAATGCTAAGGAAACGAACTAACTTTCCAGAAATCAAAAAAGCACACATCTCCAGCTATAACGAAGGTGAAATTGAAATATAGCATGTCTTTAGAAGACATCATATACTGCCAGAACTGCAAAATATTGATACATGAATCACTCTGGCTAAACCCGGGAAAGCATTAACAAGTACATTTACTATTACTGTAGAAAATAAGCCGCTTGTTTCATTCTATGAACATAGAGAGTATACTTTTAATTGCGTGTTTCAATATATGCTAGACACATTTCAAACTTTAGAGAAAATATTAAACGAAAGTTTGTTAATTTAGACATTTAAATTCCTGACATGTTGAGTGAATTTTGTTTTTGTTTTTATTTTGTTTTGTTTTGCTGCGGAATAAAATTACTTTGCAACTGTAATATATATACCTTATACTCTGTTAAAAAGACTTAACTATTTCGAGGGAATTATGTAAAATATGTCCTTCGAAAGTGTCTTCCGTAAGGGCCTGAAAGAAGAGACCTGAAATGTTGAAGAAAAACAAAAAAACTTCAAAAATCTTCACTCTATATAAAAGAAGGAGGAAGATTGGGATAACAATTATAGGATTTTTACGTTTAACCCTACACACAAATTTTCAGTGCAAGTTTTTTGTTACTGACGAAATAAGCTGGGTCACCGTTATAGCATTAATACCTCTTTCTCTCTCTCCCTCTCTCTTACCTATAGTTAGGATAGATTTATCTTTACACACAGAAGGATCTTGTGCAGTAGTCACACCTCCTTTCACGAACGGCAGCGGAGAAAACCGAATCTAATTCCAAGCAGTGTGATTACAACATATATAGTGACCAAGTTGACCTGGTAGCTCCGTTGGTTAGAGCGTAGTGCTACGAATAGATTTCATCCCCGCAGAGGCTAACCTTTTTTTTAAAAACAAATATTCATAATTTGTCTACACTATTCCAATATCATAATGCCACTTTTTATTTTTAAATTTATAGTGTTAAAGCAACGATTAAGGTTAGGGTTAAGTTTAAAAAAGTTAGGTTAGGTTTGAGTTTTAAAAAATACTAGAAAATTAAGTATTAAAAGCGTTGCCTTCTCTCCGATATCTTCTTTATATATTACATATCTGTATTACAGTTTACTGAATGTGATTAACTATTAAAATTCTTACTAAAAAGTTAATTTTGTGTACGGTTGTTTGTTTCATTGCGTTACGACTGTCCCATCCGCCTGCATTTGTTGCAAACTATCACTCGGTTTTCTCCGTTGCCGTTCGCGAAATGAGGCGTGAGTGCTGCACAAGAGCCGTCTGTTTGTAAGGGTAAGTTTAGGATAGCGCATTAAACTCTAATTTCTGCGTAAAGTTTATTGGGTTTCAAATAGCTGCATTTCTCACTCGGTATTCATCATGAGCTGTTTGTTGCTCTTGGCTTGTCTAAATCTGACAATAAACGCAAACATTTTCATTTTGGGAAAGTTAGCTGCAGTGTCCTGTCGCATTTCTTGTTGTGTGCTTTGTGAAGCGTGTTGAACGAAATGTGTTAACAAAAGATACAAAGTTATCAATTTTAGACAGGCTAGCAAATGCATATAACGCTAGAAAAGCCACTCTCTGATGAAACATTTTTATAGCTTGCGAGCAAACTTGAAGGAAGCAAGTGTGCATTTGATGCTACCATTTCGTTACATATTTAAATATGGTTTTGGTTATCTGAACTACTAATTCATTTGTTTTTGTTTCATTGGGGCCACACGGATTGAAAAGTAATACTAGCGGAAACAAATCACAATTTATTTTCATAAAGGGATGTTTTTAAATATATCTATCGAAGACAAAAGTTTTAAACATTTGATGGTGAATGAAATAAAACATTTGCTTGCCAGGAAGAGCCGGCTGTATACAGAGAAAAGTGTGTTCTCAAGACGAACATTTTATTTTTGTATGAAATGGATAACATACTGACCAATTCTAGCTTGACATCTACCTGTAAAAGCCAGAAGAAGCTAATAAAAACATAACAACAACACGCAATCAACATTTCGGATAGATATAAACATAAAGACGAAATTCTGTTGTAAAAAGTGTAATTATCGACATTTTGTTTTCAATTTTTGGACCATATTTTCCAGAGGAAAGGGATCGATGAATAGCATATTTAGTTATAATAATTTCTTCAAGCACACAACGTCTATTACTGTCCAAAAGGTTACAGTTGAAAGCAAGCGTGAATGCAGGAGTTTTAATAGATTGCTTACGCGTTAAAAGTTTATAAAGGTACGAAAACAAACGAATGGCTAAAATAATTAAGAATGCAGTTTATGCTCATGAAGGAAAAAAAAAAAAAAAAAAAAACACCAGACAAAGGGAAAGTTCAAAGTAAGGAGAGTTAAACAAATATATATACATAATTTCGTATCACTTTTTATAACAACAATTTTTAAGTATTTGCTTCTTAAATTCTACAATTCCCTTAAAATAAAAATGAACTCTGATTTTGCTCTGGTAGTTTTACTCCAGCAAAACCTTGCGCAATCCGAGAGCCCAACGTGACAAGGTGAGAAACAAAAACAAACCAATCATGCAGCCTACAGTGAGGTTATTTGAGTTACGGGCCGGTAGAGTGCGACTACATACCGAGAGAAGTCAGTCGCCCAGGCACATAATGCATTTGCAGGTAGCAGCTTATGATTACTTAGAAGGAGGTTGTGCTTTCATGTGTTAGTGTTTTCATTGCGATAAATTGTGTGCTGATTGCTCTTCGTTAGTTATGCCATTACATGTAGGACTTAAATATGTGAAAACGGATTCTTGTGGAGCCAATTAGGGGGAATAATTCTGACAATCGTGTTTCAGCTAGAGAAAATGTTTAAAAGTTATGATATACAGGATCTCTCAATGATACGAAAGTTGATGCCGGCTATGCATTAGAGCTGAGGGACACCATTTTCAACATCACTTATAACACTTATAACACAGGCTCATTATTTATCAGTTTAAAATGCATAACAATTTTGTAGTAAGATTTGCGCGGGCTACACTTCCACAGTAAACAGCCATGTTCAGGCGGCCCGTAACTGAAATAATCTCACTGTATTTTTAAATTTTCCTATGATATCTTGGAAGATACCAGCTAACTATTTCTGAATTGATCACAAAGCATCTAAAGAAAACCACAGCACGTGATCATGTTAATTTTTTTAAATAGCGTTTAACAGCAGCTTTTGCCATCGCAGGCTTTGGACACTGATAATATATGCGATGAAATGATAAATTGGGGTTGGAATTTTAGGAAGAAAGCATTGTAGACTTAATGTTTAACCTAACTCCCCAAAATTTGCCATTGATGAGGAATGAACTAAACCTGGCATAAAACTAAGACAAGGAAGACGGTGCTGGTGAGGTTCGAACAGCAGACCTACCGCGCTTTAGCGATCTCGGCTACCTGTGTCAGGTTTATGAAATAGCTTAAGTTAGGAAGTTAACTCGAAGACAGACAATACACGGACAGTTCCTGTATAAATATTTTTCCCCACTACACGTCACAACATTTTACACGAGAAATATTTTCCCTCCTCGGCCGTCATTCATAAGAATGCAAATACAAAGATTATGATTGTCACTCTTTCTGTCAGTGATGGATGCCCGTACCCTTTTACCCTGGGGATCAACTTTCTGCTGCACTGTGCACGAGAGATCAATGGCTCTCGCACGTTCGGGTCGGGTTTGCTGACACTGCGCTTGTCACTTTCTCTACCCGGCTTGAGCAATGCACCTGAAGAAACGGCGGTCGCCAGATATCAGCGGGAGGTAACCCAACGAGCAAGCCAGGCTAGTGGCCTTGTCATTGAGCGGGAATTTCTCTATGTATGTAGCCAGTTTGCTGCTGCAGCCCCGTCTCTTACCTCAATAAAATCGATCGTTACTATCGATTGTAGTAACTTCTGATGTCTGTGACCGACTTTTGTTTGCGTTGCGCTTGTGCTGAATGCGAGTGCCGATGGCACGGAGATTGCATTCATGCGCTGTCCAACACAGTTTAAAGAGCCGAATTATAATAAAAAATAATTTGCCACAGGAGATATGTAGACAACACAAATATCGCCTTTAACACCAATGGGTTATGAGTGATTAAAGACCATTCCACAAATCGGTAGACAAACGGTAGATTCTTGGGCCAATTGTAGGGCAAAGAACTTTAGTAGCTTCCTTGAGCGCCCTTATAGAACTATGTTACTACCAAAATCTTGATATGGTTATGAGCATACATATTCGTGTCATCAAAAAGTTTTATTTATTTTATTTTTCAAGAGCAGTTTCCCATTTTTGTGCTATTTAGCCTTTCAAATATACCAACGATGCCAAAAGAAAACGTACACACACTGTCACAGTAGATATCTATTTAATATATTTCAAATGTGGACAGAAAAACATTAGTAATGTGTAGTATGATGTTCTGTAAACAGATGCAACACACATTACGGTATACTAGCGTTGCTACAACAAAATGGAGCCAAGATTATAATTTGAAGAGCGGAAAGCAATTTTGAAGTGGTATTGGAAAACCGAGAATGCTGTTCAAAGGCAATGGAGACGTAACAGAACCGTCAACGCGAGTAACAATTGCACGCATTCGAGACAAATTTGAGACTCACGGTACCGTATGCGATGTTCACAAGGGCAGATCTGGGAGATCTCGCATAGCAACAAGCCCCGCGCACTGGACCCAAGGCACTGCATAGGACGAAGAGGTCCGATTGAGTTTCCACCGCGTTCTCCGGATCTAACGCCGTTGGACTTCTACCTATGGGAACCTCTTAAGGATGTTGCATACCGTAGAA
The DNA here is from genome assembly GCA_030762175.1 of Metallyticus violacea. NCBI lineage: Eukaryota > Metazoa > Arthropoda > Insecta > Mantodea > Metallyticidae > Metallyticus > Metallyticus violacea. Next base: position 91,284,001 of record CM060834.1, read on the forward strand.
AACCAGTTACACTGGCAGCACTTCGGGAAGAAATTGAAACCGCATGTGCTGAGGACACTTTCGCAAACGTTGCTCAATCAGTAGTTCAACATACTCAGAAGTGTATCGACACCGATGGTGGGCATTTTGAGCAACTGTTGTAACTGTAAAAGTCTAAGATGATTAGTGCTCATTATTTTCTGTTTGTGTGGATTCAGTTTTGTTATATTAACACAGTTTTTCTTTGCTTGAAGTGCGTACACATTTTTGGCACCCTCTGTATTAAAACACGGGTAGCCGAAGGCATTAAGGCACTGAATCGGGAACTGGAAATCACTGATTTGATTGCCGCCATATTATTCCCCCTTTAAGCCTGAAACGCTTCCTTCCTCCCAAAATAAAGTCCTTTTCCAAGTATCATTTCATCCTATATACATAACAACAGCGCTCACCACCTGTGATCCTCTATTGCGAAAAAGCGTTAACACTATTAACAATAATTCAAAGGTATTATTTTTCATTACGATACTAAGCACACCAGATTACAGTTGATCCTTAGGAATGCAATAATAAAAAAGGAAACGTGATAATAAAGTCTAATGAAACGTTTATTATTAAAACTGGTCACAATTTTTAAAGTAGAAAGTACACAATAATAAATTTTATCTTATCATAAGTGCAAAGAAAATGTTTTATATTATTTTCTTTAAAATATTAAAAAGTCTCTTTTTTAAAGGCAGCCTCTTTCAAATGATACAACATTATATCAACTTTTACAATTTATCTCTTTATGTTGCTGTTTCCCACTCTCCCACATTTGATTTGATGTTTTTGCAGGACAATATTCCTTACTTTTCCTAAATATACTTTTAATTTTGTTATTCAATTGAGGATTTTCATCTTTTTGTCATTTATTATTTTTATTTTACGTTTAACATTTAAAAGACCCATAAACTTCAGTTATTTTAGTTTAGCATTTTATTTTATATTAAACCTTTACTGATATTCTGAATTTTATTTTTATTTAAAACACGTGTCTGGTACTAACATTATTTAGTCTGTTCATAAAATACTTGGCTAAATTTCCAGCATATTCCCAATTATTTCTTATTACACCTGTGAACCTTGACAAACTATTGGCAAACGTGCTTGAGAATTGCGCAGTCTTTTCTATCAGGAAAACAAGCAGTAACAGAGAAAGGGAAAGCAAATGGGTGTAGCTTCTAACTGTTGCAGTGGTTTATACACAACCATGCCCAATTAAGTAATCGATGAAATGATAGCACGATATTGCTATGTCCCTGAGCATTCTCAGAATATTTTTGAGCCGTTCAGTTCTCACTCGCAGCATTCCCAGGAACCAAGTTATGGCTTTTTCTAACACAAAAAGATATCTGTTTAAAAGCATCAAAGCTCTGAAGTACTCAAAATTTAAGCACCTTACTACTGAGTCGATTTTATATTATCTCCAATTATGTTTAAACGTCTTGCTGTTATCTAAAATGCTTAAAAATATCTGCGCTTCTTTGCTGCTGGTTCTGTTGATAAACTACAACCTTATAATTAATTTACCAACTTAATAAAAGTTCTACGTAGGTCTGCGTTTTATTTGAATTTAAAATAACGTTTAATTTTAAAATGCAACCCAAAGGTTTTAGCAGTAAATATAATGATAAATTAATTTAAATAATAATCCAATAAAATTCTGCAAATAAAACAGGTGAAAAAGTGGGAAGGAAAAATAAAAGTTTCTCTCTCATAAAAAGAGGACTGCAACACGATTTACTACTGCATCTATATATTTTCCTATTGTGTTTTTATTTTATGTTCATTAGACTGAACACAGGACATGAATATTTTAGTTACAATTTCTATAGTTTTTCAATTTTACAAATAATTATTTTACAGAAAGTTCCTGCATCAAATTTCTAACACCCAAGCTTTGAGTGCACTGTGCTATTATTCTTGTAACCTGAAATGCTTTTGTTTAGAATGATCAATATCACTATTTTATGTCATCGTGTATAAGGTTAAATACTGGGACACATTTCTTGTGTATAAATTACATCAGGTACTGAAAGATCATTATTTATAATTTTTTACAACTATTTCACTGTTGAGGCCAGGAGCTGAGATTTGTTGAGGACATTCAAACCACATACTGAACTATTGCTAAATGTACGCAGGCGAGTTAATGATAACCCTAAAATTTGACAGTGTGCGTCTCTGTTCTCTTAGTTTGTAGTTCTGTTTTAAACGCTTAGGAATGTCCTGTAGTTTGCAAGACTGAGCAGACAAGCAAACTTACTAGGCGTTTGTGCAGTGAAGGCGGCAAATTTGTTGAAATTCATCGATGAATGACGATTAGGTATAGTGATGCAACGACAAGTACCAACAGAGCAGGAAGTTTAGAAATATCGGTGACGCGAGAAAATATTGCAGCAGTTGAAGCCTTGATAACGGAAAATTGTCAATAAGCGGTGGGTGAAACTGCAGAAATTTTGTACGTGTCTCAGCACACTACATTATTCGGATGTAAAAGTGAATTTGAATTTTCGAATGAGGAGATACGACGGTAGGTCAATAAGTTCCCGGCCTAACCATTTTCTAGGTATGATAAAAATAAAAATTATATTTCACTTTTCAATATAGTTATCCTTTAATGCAATACACTTATCACATCTTTTAATTAACATTTCAATCCCCACCCCCCAAATAATCAGAAGTCTTGTCTGCAAAATGGGCATAAACACCATCCATCACTTTTTCGTCACACTTAAATTTCCTTCCTCGAAGGTACTTCTTGAGTTTTGAGAAGAGAAAATAGTCACCGGGAGCTAGATCTGGGCTTTGGACTGGATGGTCAATTTCCTTGAAGCCACGTTTCTTCACAGCTTCCTTTGCAACAAGAGCTGTGTGCACAGGTGCGTTGTCATGAAGAAGGCACACATCACCACTCAGCTTTCCTCGCCTTTTCTCTTTGATGGAAGCACGTAGCCTGTGCAGTAGGCCAACATAGTACCCCCATTTACTGTGATGTTCCTCTCCTTGAGGTCAATGAAGAGTATTCCTTCACAGTCCCAAAAGATTGTGGCCATAATCTTCTTGGTTGGCCTGCCACTCCATTGATTCTCTTTTGGACAAGGGATCATAGTAGAGGATCATGGTTTCATCTCCTGTCACAATGGTTTGCAGAACTTCTCTCCCTTTGCCACGGCAGAACTCCAAAAATGCCTGACAACAGTTGACTCGTTGCTGGTTCTGAACCGAGGAAAGCAGTCTAGGCACCCCTCTTGATCTAATCTTAATCATGTTTAAATGTGCATAAATAATTCGAAAGGATGTTGCTTTAGAAAGGGCCAACCTTGCTGCTATTTCTATAACTTTGAGTCGCAGGTCTTCCATAATTTCTCCTTCCACAAGGGCGATGTTTTCAGGAATGAACCGAGTCAAGTGCCGACCTGATTTGGCCCATTCTTTTACAGTAGAATATGACGGGGGGGGGGGGACTTCCCCATATACAACGTCCAAACGCTGTTTAATTTCATTTGGAGTAAGTTCTTCTTTAGTGAAGAACTCAATAGCAGCTGGATACTCCATTTTGAACATGTCACAATCTTCTATATATGGACTTCTTTATGCAACTATATCTGAACAAAGTGGAAATTACAGCTGCAACTATTTACTTAACAGATAAGGGTTTTGTGAAGGCGATAATCCTTATCGGCGTGGGCGGAAACTTATGGACCTACCCTCGCACATAGGCGATGCATGAATAGCTGCAGATAACCAATAGAAAGTTTACAGGAAGTTGCACTTTGTGAGAGCTGGAGAACTTGTATTAAACGTAATGGAGACTACGAGGAAAAATATTAAATTAAATTTAAATAAAACGCAACGTTTTCATTTGATTCGTTCTAGTACCAACAAAGCTCTTGAAAGTTCATTGATGTTAATATACTTAAGACAAGATGGTTAACCATAGAATTTTACGCGCTAACTCTTTGAGAAAAGCACAGGGTTAACATTTGATGAAGTTTTTTCGATTATTGTCACCAATGAGCGATAAATTTACCATGCCTAGTTCATTTATGTGATGTCATCCTAAAATCCACCAATGAAACGAAACAGGATTTTGAATTTTGACCAATCACAGCCCCATATCGCAGTGAAATCATCGAAAAGTTTTATCAAACCGTTTTTACACCGACGTGCATTTGTCTTGTGGCCAGTGTAGCCACAACATAATTCCTGAGCACGCATTACTAGCCATTTTTCTGTGTTTTCAGTAATTGTAAATTTAACTAACTTGATGTGTATTCCCTCGAGCAATTGTTTTTGCGCATTCAGCCACAGAGTCTGAAATCGTTTTATAAATTATGTAACGATATCTGTCTAAGCAACCATAAATCTTATAAACATCGTCAGAATGGTAAAAGTTATCTCAGTTTTCTTTTTTCTTTTCTTTTTTTTTTCTTTTTTTCCCAGCTGATATTAGTAAATCGAACGATAAGGGCTTTAACAGTGGAGTTTGGTCTATTTCATTCTCACGGATTCTGAATAGGTAGGCATTCATAAGTAGCTATAACATTTTGTACGATTGTTAATAATCAGTGCTTGAATTTCAAATATATATTACCGTTTTTCTTATTCTGTTCACGAAATAATCCAAAACTGTTCTCTATTGGCATTATTGACAATCGTTTGTTGCTTGAAAAGGTTAAGTATTCATAATACATATGCACAATTATTACAATATTGTAAGTCAATTTTGCAGAAATTAGATTTAAAGTTCATTCGTAAAATAGTCCTAATAAATATCACTCACTACTTCATGAATTTATTGACAACCTCAGACCCTCTTATGATATTATTTTAAACTTTTATTTTTGTTAGAGAAATAAATAGTAGCATAGCCACCTCATGCTTAATTAACTAACAATAAGCAATTATAATTTTATTACTGTATTCTTGTTATTAATGTTATTGCTCGTTAATGCTACTGCTATTGTCCTGGTCATAAAGTCTCTACATCTGGAATAAAATACATCGCTTTAATAAACATTAAACTATTTATTTTTAATATTTACTATTTTATAGCACATGGGAACAAATCTAAACTCGTTGTACTAACAAGAAAACCTTTATGAAGTCGAGCATTATGATTGACATATTTGTTGTATTTTGCATTTCTGCTATTACCGCCATAATCACCACATAGTGCATTTATAAGTTCCTCTTTTGTAAATTAATTACAAAGAGAGAACCATAAAATAAAAAAACAATTAAATAAATATGGCACCATTTATGCGTCATAAATAACAGCACAATAAACCATAATCTATATCCCATAACTACAGAATTCTCTTACCAGAATGGCGTTGTTGCGCGGAAGCTGAAATATTAGAGGACTTCGGGTGGTCATGAATTACTCCAGCAGTAACAGACAACATAGTTCAATAAAAGCCCGAACGGTTTCAGCAACTGCGTATACTCGAGTATTTTTAAAAGAGAATATTTTCTCGCTTGTCAACTTTTCCTTTGCGCACTAATTATGTGATAAATTACTCGATTACGCCTACATGCACTACTTTCAATGATACAAGCTGCATATCTTTAGAAACTAGAAACATTGCATCTTAACATTTTTTTTTTCATTTAAAAAGCAGACCTGTTTAAAAAAAATGCGTTTTATATAGAAGAATATTCTTGTACTGCTACAAAAACTGTCTCTTTAATTATTCTAACTTTAACCTTCAAACTTATGCCCATCCAATGCGTTTATTTAAGCTATAATTCCAATATTACTTAAACCTAAATGATGTGTCGCTGTTGGATATATAAGACAAAGATGATAAGTGGCAAAAGATAGGTTTAAATCCAAATACAGGGCGTCACATTTAAAACTGTTCATTCGTAAGTCATAACCGGCAGCTGTCGCCAACACACTCCGTCTTTTTAAAACGTATGTAGACAAATTAAAATGTATGAGTTTTGGTTAATGGTTTAGGTTTTATGATTAATATGAGTTATTTTTCTATAGATGAATACAGCAACTAGATTATACACTCAAGTTTTTAAAATGTGTATTTTCCAAAAAGTTTAGAAAGGGAAGTTACGCCACTGAACCCTATCAAACCAAAAATATTTCATTTTAATGCTTTGCTACTTTTTCAGTAGTCTTTTGCATTTAGAGCTGGGTATTTCAGAATAAAGTATTTCCTCTACAGTTTGTGTCAATTTATTTTTATATTTTGTCAAACGTATTTGAATATCTACATAAAGTATTATTATTTTAATAAATATATTGCTAACCCTATTCTACTTCTTTAAATGCTTACCATCCTTTTATATTAGGACTTATACCCCCTGGGTCTTGCAAGCCACTGCCTGAGGTAATTATCTCTGGACACGCATGGAGTACATATACACCCTAAATGGTACGTACGACCTCACAAAAGATAAATTATGAAATGAAAGATGAAATCTTGATAGAAAAATACTAAAACCACATTCGCTCTTTCTGTCGGCCGCAGGATTTGAACCTGGAACATCCAGAAATAGAGTCCCAATACGCTTGATGCCAAACATATATCATACCCTCATTGGTAATTTTGAAATTACAATATCACTGTAATTTGTCGAACTGTCGCAAAAGATAATTGTTATGCATTTCTGATAACCATCGTTATACATTTGTCTTTCCTTTGTGTTGCAGTTGGAGAGGTAAATAATCTACTTTCTATTCTCCAGCAGCAGCTATGATGTAGAAAAGCCATGCCTTTCAGCACATAGAGTAATTTCTGTGCGATAATGAACTATGAATTATGATTTATAAAATGCGAGAAATGTTAAAACACAAGTAGGTAACACTTCCTTATATCACGGATATAAATGTTCGTTATACTAACAACATAAACACACGGACACGCAATTACAAAGTTTAAAATTTAGGGGCTTTAGTTGTAAAACCTATCCGCTCACGCACTGTTTTACATCACGGTTACTATGCGTGCCGTAGCCGGCGCCGCCCACATTTTAACTCCTCTGTAATACGGGTATTTAATCTTACTTTATAGAACAGTCAGAATTTTAATAGTGCTGAACGCCCGTTTTCACTACTAAGGTATCATGGGGGGTAGACATTGGTGATACACGAAATGCACTGGTTAAATTGTGAGGAATTTTATGTGGGGAGAAAGCGTTCTAGGTTTAGGACACCTCCTGATGAGAGTTGAGGAAAATTTAGAAACAATCTCAGTCAGGAAGGACACTATTGGCAGGAATCGAACCCGAAACCTCCCGTTTATGAGTCCGCGTCTTGTCATTCGTGTAGCTGGCCTGGAATTGTCCTCCCTTGAAAGGAAAATATTCTGATTGACACAATTAAGTTCAGCGACAGTAAAATATTACTGTTTCCATAGTTAATGCTTTCCTTTGCTTTCCGATACACACTTGAGCCAATTTCGAAGGTTATTTTTTGTTGCCATACTTTTAAAGCATTTGCCAATTTCGTTAAAAATATAAGTTTTTGCTTGAAATTCTTTTGATCTCTCTCTCTCTCTCTCTCTCTCTCTCTCTCTCTCTCTCTCTCTCCACTTAACTGAACCAAAACATTAAACTTTGCATACTGGTAAATTTCTAAATAAATATTCACATGCTTTCAACGAGGTCAGTTATAGATATTTAAAATAACGTCTACATACAAAAGTGCGTTCGTCTACAGTCAAACGGTCTAGGAATTATAGCGAATGAATGCGTACTGCCGCGAGACCGGCAGAGAAATGATTCAGAAAACAAAATTTAAGGACATGACAGAGAGCGGAAGCGGAGTTTAAGGATATGTCCCTCCGGTTGCGATACGATTAGAAACAAAAATCTAATACCATGTGAGTGGATAACTAAAATGGTATATATTATTGCAATGAGATTATTCCATATTTGAGCTCACAAACCTATTTACACATTAGGCCTTTGCGAGTTATTGCACACAATGTTTATATTAGTTTTATGAAAATGAAAAGATCATCTCTGATGGAGAGATAAAATAAGACAATGCTCTTTATTTGAAAAAATGGAAAAGGGTTATAGGAAGATATAATAAAACTGATAATATTTATAAGCTACAACCAAATAAGTTCTTAAGTCCGAAAGCTGCTGCAATTCATTGTAAAATAAAATAATGCACATGATACAAAGGGCATTTACTTCATATCGTCAAATAGCATGTAAATGCATAACTGGACAATTTATCATATCTGGTATGAAAAAGGAAAGAAACAATTATATATATATATATATATATATATATATATATATATATATATATATATATATATAAGCTTTTGGCACAATGTGTGGTTGAAAAACACGAAAAAAGTGTGCTCTCTCTGAAGAGAAAACTACTACAAAGAAGAATAAAAGCAAAGACAAAGAAATATAACTTCTATTCTTAAACATTTGCATATGGTGTTTATGACATAACTATGTCTTGGATAATGGATGGACACATTCGGTGCTTGAGCCTTGCTCTCTCCCCCGTTATGAATGGGGAAACCTCAGGGAGCAAGGGATGAGGCGAGGGAAACACCGGGCAGCCAGGATCTAGAGGCGGTGACTTTACGAACGCAGATGGTATTTCTAACATGTTCCACGACGATTGTAGAAACCCCTCCATCCTTGAGTTGTTCCAGCCCCTTGGAAGGTCCGCTTCCATTCAAGATGCCGGGGTAGAAACTTTTAGAAAGCGCAAGCCACTGTCACACCGCACTAGCAAAATTAACAGAACCAACACAGTAAAATAATATGAAATGGGAGAGCGGAAAATTCGTGGAATGTTAAACACACATCCCAGCACTCGCCTAAGTGGCCAGGGGCGAAACCATGAAAAAATCCTAAGGTCAGGATGATCGGCCCGGCGATAACAGAACTCCGTATCTCCCGAATGCGAGACACCTGAGCCTACTAAAATGATTATACTACAAGTAGTAGTAGTAACAACAACAACAACAACAACAATAATAATAATAATAATAATAATAATAATAATAATAATAATAGCCAAATCACCCAGATAATGCAAATTTCACTATATTATTTATCATTTCTTTTTTACATTGCTTAAGTAATGTTAGAAACTGCTACACTTACCTACCTAGTTCCTGATTACTGAAATCCAGGTTCCCACGTTTATAAGCAAGATGGAACATTTCATAAATTTCTTATAAATGCTTTATAAAATAATTATAAAAAATAAATAAATAAATAAATAAAACTAAAACGAACTGTATCGCAAAACTATGGGGAAATATACATTTTTCGTAGATCTACCAACAAAATAAAGCATTCTTATTTTGACAAACTTTAACTTTATGAAAAAGTCTGTATAAACGTTTGTTAAACAGGTAAGAAATGCTACAAAACTTATTCAAGAGCGTTAGCATTTATTCTCTTCTAAATGATGTATTAAACGTGAGTACATTACACTAAATGATGATAAAACTTTAACCTAATAAGCCCTTCTCATCAGCAAGCAATAACAAGAGTTTAATTAATAGAGCCTGTATTATATATTCCAGCATCTAAATACATTTTACCACGGATATTTGAGCTAGTTATTTTTATACGACAAAACACACCAATACGCGCCATGCACTAATCATTTCATCACGATATATAGGATACTTTTCTGTTGTTTCTTATGCACATTAAGCCTGATATCTCTGTTATGGTTTTGAATATGTTTGGAAAATCTTTAAGCTCACGTCAAATGTTTTTCTGCAAAGCAATATACATTGCACACAGATGGGGTGTGTCCCAAGAACGCTTTCCATAGAAGCGGCCCGGTTCAAATCCAGTGATGTCTGGGCAATCCCTTGCCGCCCATTCCACCATTACTCCATCTTCACCTCAACCCAATCTTCACCTTCACTATCATTGTCGCACGATTTTTCGATGCACGCATTCAAATGACTATGCTATCCTTATCTAATGGCAAATGCAAGAATTTAATTGCCAACCACTACATTATCATCACTAAGGATAATTTCTTTTTAACTTGCCATGCTTGACTGGTAATGGCGATATCCTATAAGAGTTTTTTCATTGATATATTTATGGACGTTTTTTAATATCTCAGGTCTTCAGCGTCCCATTCAACTGAGGGCGTTAAACGGCCGACAAATTTTTCTCAGAGGCCTCTCTTTCAGGCTTGAGGTTCTTTTTCATGCCGTAAATGTACGACAGGGACCCACGGCTTACTTCCCTTCCAAAGGAAGCCATACTTAGGATTTTTACGCCCGATCTTGGGTTTAGGAGGCAAGTATGGTAACCACTACACCACCAGGACCGATATATATATATATATATATATATATATATATATATATATATATATATATCCTATAAGGATTCTCTTTTTAGTCATAGAACAATCTGAAAGATTTTTATATATAATTAAATTACAAGATTGGTGATATTCCCCATCCCTTTTCGTATGCAGTGAATCTAACTTTCCACGTGGTTCTAAACTTCGATATGCAAGTATGACTGAATTAAGCAGAGCCTTGATTTTTCACATGTCAAAGGGGATGAACTAGAGGTGAGTAGTTTGTCCAGTTTAAAAAAGTTATACTTATGATTGATTTGTTTTATTTACGGATGCTCTTTAACATCTCAGGTTTGATCAGAGGCCTCTTCTTTCAGGCTTGAGGATCTTTTACATGCCGTAAATTTACGACATGGAACCCACAGCTATACTTCCCTTCCGAAGGAAGCGATACGCTCGAAAAAATATTCATCAATCCTGGTCGGGATTGAACTTGCGATCTTTTAGAAAGCAAACATGTTTACCATTACACCACCAGAGAGTATTTTATGGTTACACAAAAATAAACTATTTTAGTAAAATATTACAAAAAGAGTAATAAAAGTTAAAGAAATAATCAGATGTTTGCGTACGGGTGCGTATTTGAATTGTAAACTTTATATACCGTGCTTTCATTCCGCTACGTAATCCAGGTTTGCATACGCTAGTGAAAAGCGGTTGAGATTCATTGGACGTGTGATTTCCGGTAAGACTGAGGTTAAAGTTCCGCCGGTGCAGGCAATTACTCTTGCTCAGTCGTGTTTATCACGTCAATATTTCTGTAGGAAGTACATGTTAGGCTTTCCACTGTGTATATGTGTGCAAAGGGAGATAAAACAAAAGAAAATAGACTAAACTTCTCCAAAGTATTTAACACGATTAGCTAGCGAGTTGGCGAGTGTATATTAAGTAATTAAGTTGCTGTATGTTTATCTATTTTTGACTACTGCTTTACCTTAAATAAAACTCGTGGATGTGCTGAAATAAAATATCCGAGAGGCTGTTTATAATTTTCCGAAGAAGGCATTTCAGCAAGTGTCTCAAAATATTCATACATGTCTCACAGCGGAGGACGGGCACTTCAAGAATCTGCTATGATGTTGAGTGTAATATTAATTGCTATTTACTATTAATAAATAGGGAAACAAACCAAAAATCGCGCTATAAGTTGCGACCCTCGGCAAGTAATGAGGCCGTTACGCAGCAACTCTTCGTCGACATAATTTCCACTTGGGTAGCAGAACGAGGACTTAATACATTCCGGCAGAGTGTTTCTTTTACACAAGTTTTATAAATAATAAAAAAGCACAAAAAATATTTTAAGAAAATTAAGTGTTCAGTACGGTCAAAAGTGAGACCAGAGACGTGGGAATATTGTTAATCACCAATAATCGTTCAGTTTCGTAAAACATATTAAATTTGTTAAACTAATTTTAATAACACTTGAGAATCGTCTTATTAAAACGTTTTCCATTGTGTTAAAATGTGTTATGTTCTTTGACGCCCAAGGATAACAGTCGCCACATAGCGAAAACATAAAAGAATATTAGGAAGGAAGCAAGAATGAAAGACGCAGTAAAGAGGCTTCCATGTAGCAAAAACTCTTTGACGGATTGTGATGTCGAACTTGTCTAGGTTCGAAATGTTTTGACGGAAGTGAAAAGCAAAGAGAGATCGAAAACAAAAGATATAAAACGTATAAATGTATTTGTGTTATTGAGTAAGTTAGTGATACACCTGTAGCGATACCGGTTTCATATGTGTGGCAATACCTCTGGCCTTACGCTCTCTAAAGGAGGAGAAATTAGGACAATGGATGCATGGGGATATAAGACTCCTTATGCAGTGTATGTGTCTGCGCGTGCGCAGACTAGCCGATAGGTAACTTTCACATCATCGTTCACTTGTCAGTAGCGATTTATCCTGCAAAACTGCTTTCCGTGTCTACCGCCGAGCTAGTGAAGTCATTACAGGAGTGAATGTATATACATGCCCCCGGGTGGCAAGGAATCAGAGAAAGGCTGGAATTTTAAAAAGCGCAAACACGGGGATTAGTTCTGTAAAGTGTAAACGCTTTAGTCAACATTCCCAAGCGTAGTTATGCTGCGAAGAATGGACAGCACGTGTCGTTATCTCCTATGGAGAGTATTACATGCATACAACACTGTAGCTGAAGGCACTGGTAACGAAAAGCCCTTGCTGTGTAGTCAGTTGGGAAGTTTGTTCCTGCAGATAAAGCTTGAATTATGTTTATCACAGATACACCGCAAAACCGCTAGGTTATTAAACAAAACGTAAGAAAATAAATAAAAATCCAATAGCTTGACCACTTAAGACGAGTGATGGGAAATTATAACTGATAAACGGGTATTTTTGAAAGGACGAAAGCGCTTGGATAGCTGAGGAATAGAAACTGAAGGCTCAAAAATATTAAAAATTATATATAAGCAGAACACATGAATTAAAAGTGCCCACAATGTTTCATTTTTGTCCCAAGTACATACATCAAAATTGTCTAAGGAACACAGTATCTTTCTTAAATTGTACAACAATTCTAATTATTACAAAACGAACATGACAGTCTACAAAATCAAGTTTTAACCCTTTTGAACCAAAATAACACACTTTTCTAGTGTTAAATATTAAATAACAAATATATGTAAAATTACATTTTCCTCCAGTTTTTCTCAATACTTGTACCATCATAATTTGCATCGTGTTTTGGCATCATGCAACTGTTCCACGGAGCAAGACCAGATTTGTTTTCTACACTGCTGGTCATTAAAATTGCAGCACACTATGCGTGTTCATAATAAACATGCGGAAATAATTTCTGTCTTTTCGTTCGGTTGTTTGAAGGAACCGTTGGAATCCTTCACGTCTGTGTGTTCATCCTATCTCGATCCGCTGGTCCCATATTTGTTTCGCTGTCCAACAAGAGAACCAATTTCTCGGAATAGATTCCGCATTCTTGGTATGCCGCGGGCCGTTTAACGCATCTCTTAAGGTCGTTGCAATTTAAATGGACGGCAGTGTATTTACCATTATTCCTCCCCAGGTCATGATGATATTTACTTTGCATTTGTGAACATTCTGTATATGCGTTAGTCTTTCTGCATTACTTGTCGTTCATATGCGTATTCTCATAGAATTTGGATGCAGACCGAAGCATCATGCATGCTTCATCTATAAAGGCAACAAGTCTCCATTGTTCCTGTTGCCAATTCACGCCGTGTAATTAGAGGTGCTCGATTTCCACGACGAATCGCTGGAAGCTGAAAATGAAGTAATCTTTATAACACTTTGGGTAGAAACAGTTAAATTGACATTCTGCAGGGTACTTCTTAACGTGGAAATAGTTGATATTTCTCTCAGGATCCTTAGGCATAGAAAATTAACCTGTGCAGCTGTTTTATCCTTGGTTTGCCTGGGCGTTATTCTTCTGAACTGACAAATTCTTGATACTGTCCTTATATTCTGAATCCAAAAGCCCTTGTATTCCACGTGTACTAATTATTCCAATTACATTTCATCGACATAAATGACGTCACTGAGCATTTCATTGCATTTATTAAAATGTTTCTTACCATTGGTGCCAAAAGGTTAATAGCAAAAAGCTGCTACGACTCCTATGTTAAAGATCGACTTTTACTTATTTACAATGCAACAGTTTAAATAAATAAAACATATGATGATAATTTACTTTTATGATAATTAGGACAAGCACCCAAATTGATTCAATGTTTATCATTTATTTATATATAAAGAAATGTATGCTGTTTCTTATACAATTTTAATTATGCATTATCTTATTGTTAATTTATAGTTTTAATACAGCTATTTCGTCAACAAGGGTGTTTTAATTTCATTAAGTCTTTATTTAGCAAAAATATTTTATGAATTGTAATGAAGTTACGTGTTTTAATAATGCTTTAAATGCAGTATTTTTAATGCCAAAAATTCATCAAAAGTGCGCTGTTACATTGATACCTGTATTTGATTGCTTTTACGTGGTAATTAGAGCGTGCAAAACACAGTGGTCTATAAAGCTGTGAAAACGTTTAATTTATGCAGGCATGGGAGTTGAGAAAAAATATATGGTTTGAAATTTGCATAAAATAATGATACTAATGATTTTCAAAAATTAAACTTTAGTTTTAAATTACATATTATTTCTTCAGCAATTTTAAGTTATATGTTTTCAAAGTGATTTTAAAATCTATGGATGCTGAGATTAATAGTTGTGCGGAAAACGCACCTAAAGGAACAAAAGTGTTAAAAATTAACATTAAATATTGATTTATTAAAATAATTATAAAATAATAACAATTAAGAAGAGCTAAATTTACAAAAAAAGTTTATAAGTTTATAAACAGCAAATGTTTCATTTGGATAGACAGTATAGCTTTTCAGAAAACTCAGGCTGTATTCTGTTGAATAAAAATTGCTATTGTCTCTACTAAGTGTTATTAAAATTCAAGCTTAACGTATCGCATTTACATTTGATATCTTGCCTTGATAATTTTTGCTGATATGCATTTGAACTCGAGAAGTGAAAAATAATTATAATTCTAATACGGGTGCTGCAGAATGAAAGTGCAAACAAGTGATACCTTGTTATGTATTCTCTCAAATCACATGAGCATCCTGATATATAGATTCCTTTAACTGTATTTATGCGTTAAGTGTCTAAGTTTGGAAAAAATAATGTGTATTTAAATACAAAATAATACTGTATTTATGCATAAATAAATAGAGATTTAGCGTTATATATTTATAAACATATGCAACAGTTTAGATAATTTTAATGGTCTTACTAATTTCATTTGAATAATTATACATTTTCTTTAAAATTTGACTTACTTTGAAAACTATTTTGGAAATATAAAGGAACTACGAATGGACAAATACGCAAAGGAATGTAGATGATAATAAAAAAATAGTATTTCACGATTGGATACAGCTCTTATACAACTATTTAATATTAATTACAAAAAGCTAAACTAATAAGAAACTGAAACACGCATGACTAAGGTTCACATTTGAAACTGCGCATCTCTGAAATATCACAAGAGGGTCCGGATTACCGATAAATTCATGAATAAAATAAGAATTTAAATATAATTGCTCTAAACTTGGCTTACAAAATTGTAATAATTGTATATTTGTACTTAACCTTTTCAAGTAATCTTGCGACAAAAGAATGCCGATTGTCAATAATGTCAATAGAGAAGAGAAAAATACGGGTTTAGGATTATTTCATGAATAGAATAAGAATAAAAGTGAATATTTGAATTTCGCGCACAGAATTTTAACACTTGTATAAAATGTTATACTTATAATCGATTGTATTCAGAAACCGTAAGACTGAAATGGACAATTACAATCGCAGAGTGTGTGTCTATTTTTCATTGTATTCTGTGGTTTGGAATCCCTCCCTAAAGATAAGACCAACTTGCACATTTGACGCACCACCAAAACGATTTCAGAATTCATTTTGCGTTATGATTGCCGATTGTCCGTGCTTTTGTTGCTATCAATAGCTCCCCACCGCCTCTAGCAAAAGTGGTCAGTGATGCGTGTTCACAAATTATACAGTGGAGGTATAGAGTTGGCTACACTGACCAAAGACAAATGCGCGTGATAAAACGGATTTAATAATTTTTTCTCCATAATTTCACTCTGTAATCCGGCTGTGATTGATCAAAATTAAAAATGTTATATCGTTTCATTGGTGATTTTAAGATTACGTCAATGAGTGAAATAGTCAAATAAATTCTTCATTTCGTTCTTGTTTAGTTTCCCATTCTTTTCTTCCGTGTTCATCTCCCTTTCTGCCTATCAAAGCTCTTAAAACCAGTTGCTCAACTGTGATAAATTAGGATTAGAATTAGTTCATAAGATGCCTTAAGGGCAAGGGCTTATAAAGCAACTGGTTGAAATGATCACAGGAAACCGCCCGGTAAATATTACCAGTAAATAAAATTTGCCTTGGATGTTTGCTTTTGTTTTCTATTCAGGGTTCAACGCCTGCCGAATTCATTCACGACCAGTGATATTTGCTGAACAAGAACACATGCTTACTTCTAAATACATAAATAAGGCAACAAATTCAAGTAATTAAAAAGTGTTATTAACAATAAACTGTGCTCAAAGAGACAAAAATTATTCGTAGTTAATATTTGCATTATGATAACACAATATTCGGGAAATCATGCAAAAATTAAGATGAAAATAGCTTTATGGCCTGCAAGATCTTAATATTAATATTATACTTACATATAAATAACATCATCGGAGGGTAAATTTACTGCACATTATTATTAGGTAACAAAAAAACTTAAGCAATATACAAGCAGTACATAGTCATTAATGTTAGCAAGTTTGGAGCAGCGGTTAAAGCTAATGAATCTAAAATAAAAGGCAAATCATATTTGCTTCCTGTCTCAATTAACATAAGTCTGAATCTCAGTCGAGTATTTTTGTCATGATAGGAATTTGGAAGGAAACCACTACGCTATTCTTACGACAATTGTTAGGCGCAGAGGGGAAATGCTGGGCTAGGAAGCTTGGGACAATTTCCTCTCTCTTGTTACGCGGTGTTGAGACATCAAGGGCAATATTGATTATTTCTTAAAATGAAATTACTCAACGAGTCCTTGTCATTTAGACTGAACACCATTTTGCATAACAACCCTTCAAATCTATTTTTTTAATAATGCTTAACGCCCGTTTTTACTACTGAGGCACCACAGGCGGTGGGCACTGATGATACATGAAATGAAATGATGTACTAGGAAAGGATTTTTAAGGCAGGAAACATTCCAGGCATAAGTTTAGAGTACCTCCCCGGCATTTGCCATTTATGAGGACTGAGGAAAACCTGTAAAAAACCTCAGTCAGGGAGGGAGTTACTGGCGGGATTCGAACCCGAGACCTCCCGCTCACGAGTCCGCGCTTTAAACATCTTGGCCCACCCGTGGCGGTGCTCCAAATCGTTGATACCGCCTGTGGTGCCTCAGCAGTAAAAACGGGCGTTAAACGACATTAAAATAATCGATGATATCAAGAGTTTGTAGAGGGTTTGTACAGGGTTTGTAGAGATTTTAGAACGATGTCTAAAATATCATTTTTAGCGGCAGCAAAAACCAATTACTGCAACAAAATGAAAAAGGTGAATAAAAGACAGAAAATCCAGTGTTTATAAATTAATCTAGAATGAGAATACATGTAATGTTAGGATATGTATATAAAGTTCGAACATAATTTAATGATTTATTAAACCTTAACATAATATAATATAAAGGAAACAATATTTAAAATTTTATATTAATTCATTAATCTACTCAATAAAAGAACACTAATATAACTTAATACGATCCCAAACTATTAAAGTCGTAGCAAATATTATTCATATTTATAAAAAACTAACAAACAAAAAGACATTGGGATAAATATTACTCTATATTAAAAAGGTATCTTTAACTTTTTACTTCTGGTTCGAATTAATAAAACACATCAAATTTCACTTTTTTGCCATTTACTTACGTCTAAATGCAATGCTAATATTTATATTGCTGTAAAATGGCCACAGTCGACTAGAATTGGTCTCTGTATCTTGGTGGTCTAGTGATAACCATACTTCCCAGGGTCGATAAATTTTTTTCGGGCGTAAAAATCCTAAGTATGGCTTCCTTCGAAAGGGAAGTAAAGCCGTGGATCCCATGTCGTACATTTACGGCATGTAAAAGAACCTCAAGTCTGAAAGAAGAGGCATCTGAGCAAAATTTATGTGCAGTTTCCCGCCCTGAATTGAATAGGACGATGATGATCTGAGATGTTAAAGAGTGTCCATAAATAAATCAAATCAACATGTGACACTTCGAAGCATGCAATTCAAACATGTATACAAACGTGGCAGAAGGCGAGCGAAAGGGGACTAAACTGAACCCCCTCTAGTGAGCAACTGCGGCATTTTACAGAATAAAAATACAGTGTTGTAAATTGTTTGTTCAAATCTTTTCCTTATGAGTAAGAGATTTCTTCTGAAATTTATAATGACAAAATGGTCATGTTTAAAACAAATGCAATCTTGAACTACAATATATAAAGAGACCGGACTATAAAAATTTAATAGTACAGAGGGGTAGTTATTTGTGCGTTAAAAGCTAATTACAAAATGTGTACGTCGCATTGAAACCAAGTTAAACAACTTCTCTTTGAGGAACAAAATTAATTTAGCAAAAATCCACAATTGACTGTGTGTTTTCTTGGAAAAAAGAAGAAAAGTAATTTTAAATTTTCATATGTTTATATTCATTTAATTAAAATGACCAAAACTGCCACGAGTGGCAGAGGTCGTTAAGGCCCGGTCTTGGTTCGAATCCCGCCAGGACCGTCCTCCCTGATTGAGGTTTTTTTCAGGTTTTCCTCAGCCCTCATAACTGGCGAATGCCGAGGAGATACCCTAAACTTAGACCTGGAACATTTCCTTCCTTAAAAAAAAAGCCTTTCCCAATATATCATTTCATCTCATGTATCACCAGTGTTCACCGCCTGTGGAGCTTCAGTAGTAAAAACGGGCGTTAAACACCATTCAAAAAAAAAAAAAAAAAAAAGACCAAAATTATGATAAGATACCAAAAGTTGAACATTATTCTAGTCAATTAATAATTGCAGTGCAAAGCTTACAACAGAAGAATTGTTAATAAAGGTAACTGTTCATGAAAATTAATAACAGGAGCTAACAGCGTATTCAATAAGTGTGTCTTTCTTACTATGTTTTTAACTAGATTTAGATGAGATCATCCGGAAAGTTACTGGCATTTGTGTATTTCAGCTAAATAAGGCGTGATTTGAAATGAGCTTATTCTTATGAATAGCTGGACAGAAACTCCTTAAATAATGTGCTGACATCTTAGCGGACACGAGTTTCGTTTCAATTTGGGTGCAGTATCGGAATTAGAAAGAAATCCCGGAAAGCTACGTTTTAATAGAGAGGTTGCTAAACTCAAGTAGTCCGCATATATAAGAAAACATATCAGGTGCCGCATTCCGTGATACACATGTAAGAATTTCTTCCATAACTCTTAACAAAAGACACCTGTGATGCCTCACTTCGATTACCGGGAGTTCTTGTTCAGTAATTTCAACCTTAGCTGAAAGATTACACGTTCATTATATTTGAATTTCATTTGTATTCCTCGCAAATTTGATTCCGTAACGCTATCAGTAATAGCTGTCTAAATCAACATGGACATGTGTGCTTAAACCCTTATACACTTCTACTGCTAGTTACCAATTATGACATTAAGTTTGTCGTATCAGCTTTTCTTTCCATTCCTCATTATGGAATCTGTTTTCGCTTATCATCTTACACTTCCGTCGTCTCTGGAATGCTTTATAAGCGGTTCTCAAACTTTACTTGACCGTGGATCCATCTAAAGAGCTTTAACGTTTTATTAAAGTGTACCGCTACATAATACTAATAATTAATTATACAGCAATATTGAATTAGCCTAATTGTATTCTGAGTTGAATAGCTTTTTGGATGCATTTTTTTTAGATAAATGAGTGCAGAAAATAATTTCTCACACAAATATGTTACCTAGATATAAAAACGTTCATGGCGTTCTGTCATTGTCTGAGAAAATCTGGGGTTCCGTCCATGTGTATCATAAGGTTTATCTTCAAAGTGTGACTTGTACGAGTTTGTCGACAAAAGAGAAAGTTCTCTGGTGTAGCTGCTTACGGGAGCCCCATTATGTATATAAATGAACCAGTCATATGCCACTTTTTAAAAGATGTACCGTTGTCGAGTGTTAATAAAGTCAAAGCCTTTTAAATACGTTTAGTGGAATGAGCTTGGCAGCTATTTGTACTGTTAACTTTAAACCAACCAATGTAAATATATGTTTTAAACTTTCAAATAGTAGCGGGTGGTATGCGTTGGCAGGTGAATTTGAACCAACCTATAGTAGATGTATATTTTAAATTTTTAAAGCAATGCGCGGGACTTGCGCGTGCTTGTGTGGCCCCCATGGGTTAGTGAAGCCAATGATTAGTAATTTGAATTGAATGTATAAGAAGGTTTTTGCTCCGCTGTGATATCATTTATTCAGTTACTCAGTTTTTGAGTTCACCAATAAAGCAGAGAGACGCAGTTCTCAAACTCAGTTCGACAGGTCAGTTCAACTCAGTTCATATCGGCAGGTCAAGATCAGATAAGTGCGGTTCATAGGAACAATTAGATAGTCAGATAATCAGATTCAGTTTAACTCCTTGGAAACTGCGTCAGTTAAATTTATATATCGTACGCAGAACACCAGAGGACGATAAAGATTGTACGAATAATAAATTGCCATACATATGTCACATCGCGTAATTATTTACATAGTTGATATCCTTGTCTTTTTTAGCACGACTCACAAATAGCGGAACAAAACCCTAAGATATCCGTATAAGAAGCGTGGGTAATGACACCAATATTGCCCTTGACGAAACAGTTTCAAAATTGGGGCCCAGATTGGGGCAACCATAAACTAAACAGCTTCACACATTGTAAATTCGTTTAATTTTTCGTATTGTCATAATTCTATGTTTGTATCTATACATTCAAGAACAAATGCTGTTAACAGTACTCTAACGCTTCGGGAGCCCCCGGTAGTCCTCGGACCACAATTTCAGAAACTATGCTCTTTTTAATTATATGTTAAGGAATCTTACGTTATGATATCACACAATTTAATAATTATAACACAAGTCGCTGGTAGTTCTTATAACTTTAATTCTATAGTCATTGGTTCTGTCTTTAGTAATATTTGGAACAACTGTATGCTTTATTAATGTTCCATTTTATTTAAATGTGCGTACGTGTGGTAATATCCTTTCTTTATTTTTGTGTTTATGTTTCTGGCTATTTATTTTAAGTAGTGTTTAAAGCCCGTTTTTGCTACAGAGGCACCACAGGTGGTGGACACTGGTGATACATGAGATGAAATGATAAATTGGGAAAGGATATTTTTTTTAAAGGAAGGAAACGTTCCAGGCCTAAGTTTAGGGTACCTCCCCGGCATTTGCCAGTTATGAGGACTGAGGAAAGTCTGGGGGGGGGGGGAACCCAGTCAGGGAGGACGGTCCTGGTGGTATTCGAACTCCAGACCTCCTGCTTACGAGTCCGCGCCTTAACGACCTCGGCCACCCGAGGCGGTTTCTGACACTATGAAAGACAAGACCTAAATGGCCTTTGCTTCTTAGTAATAAGTAAGCGAATAATAAATATTATTGCTCTCTGGTTGTTGTAATTTTCAATAATTTAGGCTGTTTGTTTTACACTATTGGAGCTTTTACGATATACATTATGATTTACCGTTCCTGCCATGCTTCTTTTTCAACTTTTTTTAAAGTATTGTTTAATGCGCGTTTTTAATACTGAGGCACCACAGGTGGTGAAAACTGATGATACATGAGATGGAATGATATATTGGAAAAGTTTTTTTTTTTTTTAAAGGAAGCATTCAAGGCCTAAGTTTAGGGTACCTCCCCGGCACCATTTATGAAGACTGAGAAAAACTTGGAAAAACCCCCGATCAGAAAGGACGGTCCTGGTGGGATTCGAACCTCAGCACTCACGAGTGGAGGTCTTTTTGACCCTGAATATATTGAAATAGTGCACATATTTATGAACTACCAAACATTTCATGAATGTTGCTTAAATGCTGTTCGAAGTAAAGCGTTAAAATTCTAAGCATGGCTTCCTTCGGAAGGGAAGTAAAGCCGTGGGTCCCGTGTCGTACATTTACGGCACGATAAAGAACCTCAAGCCTGAAAGAAGAGACCTCTGAGCAAAATTTGTCAGCCGTTTCACGCCGTGAATAGAATGGGACTCTGATGACCTGAGATGTTAAAGAGCGTCCGTAAATAAATCAATTCAACAGAAGTAATGCGTAAATAGGAAATCAGTATCTTGGCCATATTTACTCAAGGTAAAGCCTTATTTAATTTTCTCCTCTTTTTTGTTTAAGGGCACTTGCTGACACACTATGCTCGGCTCTATGTAATTTGTTCATCTAGGTCTTCTGTGGCCTCTCGTAATATCAAAATGATAGCAGCTTAAGTCTTTACTAAATACTCTGTGGCATATTTCAGCGCCCCCTATTGCATCTAACGTTCATAGTCGTTGATCTGTTGAACTTTATCTGTGGTACTTATTGAAGTTTTTGTCCATTTCTTCTAAATATTGTCTATTTTTCAGAATGGGAGCATCAGTATATTCTAATACAGTTTTATGGTAGTATTTCCCTCAAGCCTGAAGGACAGGCTACTGAGCAAAATTTGTTAGTTAGTTCTATCCCATTCTTAATTTTTAATCTTATATAATTTCACTTCAAACCTATTTTTCACCTAACAAACATAATATTTCGAGAGGAACTCATTCTCAAACATTACTTCTTTCTGCTTTATCCTGTCTTTTCCTCTTATCCATTTACATATACATAATGATCTCTGTTTCACTTGTCCTTCTCTTACCCTCCATAGTTTGTTAAATTTATTTCTTCACTGATGAACTATTCTTCTATACTTTCCTCTTATATACTTAAGAAATATGCTGAGACAAGGCTTAAAATATTTTTTTTTAAAAAATAGAACCCAATCTTGTTTGTTGGAGTTGTTCATACTTGCAGTAATAATTAAGATAAACTCGGGTTAAAATACCTTGCACATTCTCTTAAAGTGTCTCATTTTTTTGCAAAGGACAAACCACCACAATAAATTGAAATTACAAATACTGTTTCTATAAGAGGTTCGAAGAATGGCACTATACAGGATCAGTTTCAAACTGCTATAACTTTGGCAAATTTTGAGATACCAATTTGTTCGTAAATAAATTATGTTTTACTATAACAAGAATATTATAAAAATACAAACAAGAAACATTTCATTGTGTTCATTTCTTAAGCTATAAAACGGCATTCCTAGTAAAGTTTACAAAAACTAAGACAAAAATAGCACATCCTAAATTGACTGGGACCTAATGACAACACGATTGATTGATTTGTTTATGGACGCTCTTTAACAGCTCAGGTCATCAGCGTCCCATTCAACTCAGGGCGTGAAACGGCCGACAAATTTTGTTCAGAGGCCTCTCTTTCAGGCTTGAGGTTTTTTTCGTGCCGTAAATGTACGACAGGGGACCAACAGCTTTACTTCCCTTCCGAAGAAATCCATACTTAGGATTTTTACGCCCGAAAAATCCATCGGTCCTCGCCGGGTTCGAACCCACGATCTTAGGTATAGGAGGCAAGTATGGTAAATGACCACACGTTAAAGAACGTTTTTAAAATACATTTATAATGTCTGTTAATTAATCACACATTATTGGCATTTTTTTTAATAAATATCTGTGTGCTATGGGTTTGACAGAGCAGGGCTTACATAAAGTTCGAAACCTTCAGTGCAATAGAATATTATGAATTGCAATTGTACTGAATGGGCCAATACGAATTCGAATAAAATTCTAAAATATTCTACAAATTTTCCAAAAATGCTTTTAGTATTCTAAAACCACGAATGTTTATACAAGCGAGAAACATTTACCATAGCAACGAAATATTTATATGGTAGTATACATTTCAAACGTGGGAACTCCCTTAGAAAAACCCTATACTTTCCAACACATGTTTTCCTGTATCCTTCAACAACACGCCACAAGCGATTTTTGTTCACAAATGGCACATTCCATTTCTAAATAATTAATATTCGCAATGGCGTTTAGTATGGAAGACAATTGTCCTACCTTACATTGGAAACGAGGCTACAAAATAAACAGAGATACTGGAAGGTTCGTGTGATTTCTTAAATGCTTTTCTTTTGTTTACTATCGGTGAGTTACAACTCATGAATGTCACGCGGAAGGCCGCGATTTGATTATCTATTGCTGCTGACACCTCCAAGAAATGTTTTCGTGACTTACATCTGTTTATTTTCTAGGAAGGCTCCTTGAAGCTGCATAGTTTGTTCCCTTTTCATTCTACTAGCAATTCCTGATAGCAGCAACAATTGCGGCAACAATCTCTACAACAATGGCTTGTACATTAACTGTTAAAAACTTGTTTCCTAAACCACAAAAATTGAACTGTTTCATCTAATGGTACCGTGACTTTGATTTTCAAACAACACTTTGCTAAATATTTCAAAAAGATAACTGAATGGTCCATTTTCTAACCAAGCTATCTTAGAACTTAACTGTGCATGTTTGAATTTAACAGGAATATTACTAATCAATAGTAATTAATAATCAGTTGATACATTTATATCGGACAGGTTTACACAATACTTTCCATTGCTAATTTTGCTAAGAAGACAAGTGTTATATGACCCTTACTAATGCTATATTAAGGAATAAAACATAGTAAAACCGATGGCACAGTGTTTTGTAAATACCGAGGGTGCCAAAAAAGGTATACACACTTTCATATTTCGAAGTTGGACTGATGAACAACAGCAATATGTAGTATGATGTTCTATAAACAGATGTGACTCACATTACGTTATGTTAACGTTGCTACAACAAAATGGAGCCCAAGATTATCGTTTGAACAGCGGAACGCAATTTTGAAGTGGTATTGGAAAACCGAGAATGTTGTTGAAGTTGAAAGGCAATGGAGACGTGTGTACCGCGTTCTCCGGATCTAACTCCCTTGAACTTCTACCTATGGGGATAGAAAATCAGCTACACTGACAGCACTTCGGGAAGAAATTGAAACGGCATGTGCTGCAATCGCTGAGGGCACTTTCGCAAACGTTTCTCAATCAGTAGTTTAACGTACCCAGAAGTGTATCGACGTCCATGGTGAGCATTTTGAGCAACTGTTGTAACTGTAAAAGTCTAAGATGATTAGTGCTCATCATTTTATGTTTGTGTGAATTCGGCTTTCTTATATTAACAGTTTTTTTTTCTTTGCTTGAAATGTGTATACATTTTTGACACCCGCTGTAAATAATAATAGTAAATTATAAGTATTTGTACTCGTACAAATATTATTTAATCACATGGACTGTAAATTCCCAAATTCCCAATACTTTTCAATTAATTTCTCCCTTAAAGCAATGACTATTTGTATTTTTCTTTAGAAATTAGATGATAAACATTATGGAAGTAAAAATAAAACAAAATATAAACTTATTTCGGAATAACCTATTCATGGAAAGATAAAGTATTTCATACAAATGTAAGTATTTTGCTAGGGTAGGCTTCCAAAGGGTTTTAAAATTATTTCATATTTCATATCATTTTAAATACAATAATTAAGACGAAATGGAGCAATTCTTCAAGAGTTATTTCAGGTTAGCTTTACAGATCAAAATCATACAGATATTTACGATATAAAACATAATAATTGGCATTAATTTGTATTCATATTGCTTTTATAATACATAATGACTCGTTTTATTAAATTTTAAAATATGGCAAAAATCAAGAGAGTTAGCCAAAACTTCAAGTAGCCAATGCTATTGGATAGCTTTGCAGTTCAGCACTTAGAGACAACCTAAGAGAACTGAGGGAAAAATAAGGCAAAATCCAAAAACAAAGAAAAATCTGATTAATAATAATTTCCTTGATTTCGGAATAGAAATCCATCAAGCTTTTAAAAATGTCGTTAAAATATAATTAAGATGTAAAGGATTTCCCAAAGGTATGAATAGAAAACGATACTGATGGTGCAAAATGCAAACCGCGTCTCTGAAACAAGGATAAAAGAGAAGACCAGAAGATTTCCCCACCTTAACTTGCGTGAGCCGCACTTAAAGATTTGAAGAGAAACATCATTATCCCTAAACAAAAATAAAGATTGAAAATTAATATTTTGGAATCAGGTTTATAAAAGTTTCCAATAATCATAATTATTCATTACTGAAAAGATTAGACTTTTTGGCTATGTTAATATACGTAAAATATTTACTATTGCATATATGATTAATTTGGGAGAATTCACTTTTGGTAATTTCAGTTCAAATCACTAACTCACCTGTCTTTACAAATCCATATAAGCATCTTACACTAAATTCCGCATGGTTCTATAAAGCAAATCTATAATTTGGTCCATACTAATTGAATACTTGAAACAAAACTTTCATTTCCATAAATAAAGAATGAAATTGGAGGAAAGGGTGATTTGTCAAAAGTTTAAGGTACGCTATAAAATAAAAATACATGTAAAATCTTATTAAATTACGATACCATATTGTTTTGCCCCACGGGATGAAATCAGAAAAAAGCAGGACTAAACTATTCACATGGTTCAAATGGGCATTCTGCTAGTTCATCCAAATTGATTGAACATTCGAAAAGGGATAACATTAGTAAGAGTATATTGGTTTAACCTGAAGAAAGTCTGCGATTTTAAGTGGTTCTAAACAGAATGCTCACAAAATTGCTTTCAGGTTGACCAAATGATTTTGTATTTTATAAGGGGAACACACATATTTGAAACAAATTAATAATTAATAATTTATGTGTTTGTTGGTTTGTCATTCTATTTTCATTCTTTGTTGGAATACCAGAATTCTTATAAAGAATTGTGATTTTAAATTTAAAACGTTAATAAGATAACTTAAATGCACTTCAGTTAAATGACTTCATATCCGAAAAATCACCATGCACTATATCCTGAAAGTAGTTAACTGATTTCATTCTTTTGTTTGTGTTTACATTTCTTTTCCATTAAACAGTAAAAATCCACCCACTTTACCACTTATCCCACTCACATAATTTATTACAGTAACAACTATTTTACTCTCAGTAATTTCCTGTCACCATGATGGCGCCTAATAGCTCAGTTCATAGCAGTTTACTTTGGGTATATGCGAGCTCCCATTTTAAGACATCACGGGCAGCGACAATACTGCAGTTAAAACCCATGACCTCCCTAGTTTATTTGCCTGTTAACTGTCTCAATCCGAGGCAGAAAGTATCAATAAAACACGGAACCTTTATATGTGTCATTAGTAGAGTATTGATGCCAAGACATTTCAGATAAAAGTACACCAGCTAGTTTCACAGAAAATAAAATTCAAATATTTGTATGTTCCTGCTTGTAAGAGCCTTTTCTGTGCACTCTTATAAAGGTTGTTTGTATTTCAAAGACATGTTTACAAAGCACACACTTGATTCTGTAATCGAAACAAGCAAACTGCTTTTCTCTATTTTCTGATACGCACGAACTTTTCATAGCACTATGGTGTTTATGGTATACAATAAATTTCTGTTAAAATAAAGAATATTAAGACACATTTGTAACCCCGCGAAACAGTGCTGGTGTAGACAATGACATAATTCCTTAATCTGAAAGTTTTCAGTCATGCTTTTTCGCTCTAATATCAAATAAACGTCTTAACAGATACTATGCCATAGCATTAGCAACACCATCAGTAGGGATTGCAATCGAAGAACATTTCAACACACTTCTCGAAGAAAACATTTCAGTCTTGTGACATCATCTTACAATCGATCAATAAAACGAATCAACGTTTTGAATTTTGACCGATCACAGTCGAATTACGGAGTGAAATTATCGGAAAAAAATTATCAAATCCGTTTCATCATGCGACGAGCATTTGTCTTGTGGTCAGTGTAGCCAACTCTATACCTTCACTATACAAGTCCTGAGCAAATATTAGTGTTTTCAGTAATTGTAAATTTAACTAACTTAATGTGTATTGACTCAGATATTTGTTTTTGCATATTCAGCCAAACAGTCTGAAACCATTTTGTAAACTATGTAACAATATCTAAGCAACCATAAATCTAAATAAACACGTTGTTCAGAATAGTAAAATGTTTTCTCTGTTTTGTTTTTCTCGATTGGTATTAATAAATCGAACGGTAGTGACTGTAATAATCGACTTTCGTCTATTTCATTCTCAACAATGAGGATTTTGTACAATTGTTAATATTTTGAGCGCGAATTTCAAATATATATATATATATATATATATATATTACTTTTATTCTTATTCTATTAATGCAATTGGCCCTTCTCTATTGGCATTACTGACAATCGACATTCATGTGTTACTATATGACTTGAAAAAGATTAAGTATTCATAATACAAATGTACAATATTGTAAGCCAAGTTTACGGGAACTACTCGCATATTTACATTCTTATTTTATTCGTAAAATAATCATAATAAATATCACTCAAGGACCTGAGCTTTCCAGAATTCATACACTACTTTTGTGAATTTATCGGCAATCTCAGACCCTTTCGTGGTACCACTATAGACAATTATTGTTCAATAGGAAGGAGGGGGGAGAAAAGGCAACTGAAATGATTTGGAATGCATTTTACATCCTTTTCGTAGCTAGGTAACCATTTTTACTAAAATAACTGCTGGTGACAGAAGGGTATGAAAAATATTTTTGATTTACAGGGACAATATGCAAAAACGTGTCATTTTCCACAAATAAACCACAAGAAATCGGGACTATGAAGAAAAAAAACTGCTGAAATTTACAAATGCAATTAAAATATAGCTAATATAACAGTAATATCAAAAGCAATGCTCACAACTGATAAAATGCCTGACCAGAGACCGTTGACTATTAACGGATTCAAAAGATTTATTAAATTCCTAGCGAGGAATTTACCTAGCTTCAGTTAAATATTTTTACTAATTTCATTTTGATTTCTATATACGTATTTAGAGCATTAAACCTGAATTGAAGGGTGCTCGTTCACGATAATGAAAAATATAATTTATTTGAATCTTCTTGTTTTTTTTTTTTTTTTTTTTGCGGGGGAGGGGGTATTTCGGTTACTGTAGAAAGGCAACTCAGTTAATGGTTTATCTTTACAAGTGCAGTAGTCTTTTCTTTAATAAAGCGTTTCAGTGAGCTAATGCTCTTATAAATTATCAACAGCACATTTAGTCACGCTTAATCATACATTTTCTCAAACCTACATTAATAACCTTTGCTTTGAATTTTCCAAGCCTCTCTGGTATTCAAAACCGATATAACTTGAAAGATATGCAGTTAAAACTTTATCACATGTTTACTAGAACATGAAAAAATCTGATTAGAGGTAACAACTGAAGACATAATCAATAATGGGTGAGCTAGTGTTGAAAGCATGTGCTGATAAGATATTGGGACACTAACAAGAAAACAGAAGTTCGATAATGTACAATGCAAATCAGTTTGTTAATATGACTCAGAAACCAAATAGCGGATACCAAAGGCTTCATTGAATATATAGCTAGACAAAAGCACCTTTACATTTTTATAATGTAATTGCACGTAAATTAATGAATATATCAGGACAAAGATAGCACCAGCAGTAATTTATTTTTGTTTCAAAGATATTCAATGTGTGATTTTTAAGGCTAAGTTGGTAACATTAACACACATTTACGTGTGTAGACGAGAGCAAGATTGATAGACAACGAGACTCTTTAAATTGCGTATACCATGCACGAATAGATATATCTGTTGGTAGATCCTTCACGTATTCTGCTCGAAAACGATGTTGAATTTAGATTATTTCAGCTCCCAAAATGCCTTCTCCGCTATCGTCCGTTATAGTCAATGGAATTAACTATTTTCATTGAGAGCGTTATAAGTAAAATATTTATGATATACTTAAAGTGGGTTTAATATAACTTTATGTGAGTTTTCGTATCATTTTACAGAATGCAACAAATGTATGTCTCATCAGGAAAATAATGCATTTTCACTTTTAGATTACCTCCCCTAATAGTCCAGAAAATTCAACTATAATAAATGGAAATAACTACAAATGTGCTGATAGAAATTATTTTCCACTTAAAAATTTATATAACACACACCCCCGGCTATATCTCGGCGAATGCGGGTTTTAAGTACTTTGTACAATACAAAATAGTAAAAAATGAAGCAATAATTGCGCAATTCGAGGGGAAAAATCGGTATGAGGGGAAGGTAGCGTCTTTCCATGGAGACATGAAAGAATTCACACTAAAACGCACCCATAACTACGAACGGGGAGGGGGGGGAGAGAATTGACCACTCCAGGAGGCATCGGGAGAATATCTGAGGGAAAAAAAAAAAAACAAACAAACAACCTAATGAAATGCAATATAGGAGACAATTTTCAGTATTGAGATCGATAAAGATCCTATTACAGCCTTAGGATGATATGTAATAAAATAAATATATAATAAACTTTTGATCAAAGCACTCCCACGATAGTTTCTTTAAACACTTCTAATTCTCTTCGCGGCAATGTTTAACGCAGTAGTATCGATGCCGTTTTCACATTTTTCGTCAGAACGGTTGAAAATAATTAATTGAAGATATAAACATTACAGCAGATTTAGGAAATAAATGTTAGCATTTCACTGTTTTCCAAACGTTAAATATTAGGGCACGTCGACTCATGTTTTCATAATTACTTGGCCTGCTTTATTATAAAATCACTGCCAAATTAAATACGAAAACTCCTGGTTATTTATTATCTATTATGGTTTTTGTTCGTTCATTCTTTCGTTTATTCACTAACTTGTGACACATAATTTCTAGAAGTTTCATTTTAAATTAAATATATGTCTACTTATACTCGGAAACAAACCACAGATAATGAAATATATCGTGGAATAGAACTGCCATGTATCTCACGAATGACAGACCATCAGTTGTCATCTGTTTTTATAGCTAAACAAAAGAAACGAAGTTCACCTTGGTTTGGGCATCATCCGATATCAGCTGTGAATGCGGAAATTCTGCTCGCGTTTTCTCTAGGCAGGAAATGCTAATGCCTGTTATGTTTATTTATTTATTTGTTTATTTAAAGTCCTATAACATTTACTTAAATTTTCAGGATGGTGTAATTTTGGTACCAATAAATTATTTTTTTTTTTTCATGATGTATAAACCCGGAAAACACGCCAGCTTTTGGCTATCATTCAAGCAGAGTTTGTTCCTGTGCTGCAGAATGAAGTTAGAGCAAAAATGATCAAAAAATGTAGTACAGAATGTCAGGTAGCCATAATATATTTTAGCCCATGGAGGAAAAAAAGTATCCATTCCTTAAAGTTATCATTAAATTCGCTTACAACTTTAGAAATTTTACTCATTTCAAAGTACCCTTCATGTGGCAAATTATTTGTAGTAATATGCAAAAGAATCTACACCCTCCAAAAAGATTAATTAATATTTAAAATTTATTATAGTGTTAATAGAAATTTTAATTGATTAGATACCTCAGAAAAATTTAATGGGACAAAGATTTCAATAAAATTTGGAATAATTATTTTAACTTTCAAAATCACAAATTGTTTTATAAATTATCAGGCGCTTCTTAATACAGCGTGTAACCCATTTCCACCTCCCGTTGGTTGCAAATACCCTTAATACCCTAAATTCTACTCTTATTTTTATAGTTTCTTCACAACTGTTTTCTTCCACTTTTCTCGTCTTTCAAATTCAACTATAATTCCCATTTATACTTTAAAATAAATACCGATGGACCTTGAGATAGCTTCATTTATTTTATGCATCACTCCAGTGTCTAATCACATTACCTTGACGTGCATCTTTTTGATGTAGATATTCCAACTGTTTTGAAAAAAAAATCACGTAGTTATTTTATAATAAATAGACGTTGTTTAGATATTTATATACAAATTAAATGGGTACACAGAGTAAATAATTTAATTTTGTCTTTTATTGTTATTATTACTCTATCCAAAATTTAATATGATCTGCCTAAAAGCTAAATAATCTCTGCATT
Source organism: Metallyticus violacea (assembly GCA_030762175.1). Taxonomy (NCBI): domain Eukaryota; kingdom Metazoa; phylum Arthropoda; class Insecta; order Mantodea; family Metallyticidae; genus Metallyticus; species Metallyticus violacea. The sequence goes on from CM060834.1 coordinate 91,316,119, forward strand.
TGATAGACATGTCACAGAAATTTCCTATTGCTCCAATAATCTAGGTTACAACTTATATTAGATACAAAACATTTTTTTTAATGGTGTTTAACGCCCGTTTTTACTACTGACGCACCACAAGCTGTGGACATTGATGATACATGAGATGAAATGATAAATTGGGAAAGGATTTATTTAATGAAGGAAACGTTCCAGGCCTAAGTTTAGGGTACCTCCCCGGCATTGGCCATTTATGACTGAGGAAAACCTGGAAAAAAAAAAAAAAAACTCGGGGAGGACGGTCCTGGCGGGATTCGAACTCCAGACCTCCCGCCCATGAGTCCGCGCCTTAACGACCTCGGCCACCATGGTGGTACAAAACATTCTGCTTAATGGAAATTGTCATATTTGGTAATTTTTCATAATTAATTTCTTCTCATTTAAACACTCTTTTAATGAAAATTATATAATAATGTTTGCCATTCACATTCCGAAGTAATCTTTCTATTGTGGATTTAATGCATTTAAGAGCCTCAACGCCAGCCGTTCAACACAATTCGCTTCTAAAGCCAACTGCAAGATTTTTTATTTCTTATGCACGCACGTCAAACGACTTCTATTAATGCACGAGTGAGATAAATGCAAATACTTCTATGTATACATATGTATATATATATATACAAGCAGCAGGACCAAAACCTTCTTTGCTTTTTTATCTTCTGTTATTAACTCTATTGGCAGACGTAAATGCTATCGAGTAAATTTGGCATATGCTCCCATATATAGCTAGAGAAGAGGTACTGTAAAGAGATTCTGTTTTACAAATAATGAAGTGAAAATGCAATGCTTCGAGAAACATATCGAGATATTTGGAAAGTACGTCGCATTAAGTAACGTGTCATAAAAACCACAAATGCATATGAACACTAGATTACAATAAGATGAGTAAAACATTAAAAAAATGTAAATAATTTTTGTATGTTAGTCATTAGATTTTGTTCGAATTTAATTAAAATGTTTTTGTTTTGTTTTGTTGCGTTTTAACGTCTCTCATAAACGAAGGTCTAAAGACAGAAGAATGAATATTTGGTGAAATGAGCCGGTAGTCTACAACGCTTCAAGTTACCTGGCATTTACCATTTTAGGTTAAGGACAAACACTCGGGAGAGGGGAATCCATACTCTTAATTAACCTTATGGGATTCGAACCCGGGTTATTCAGAATTTCAAGCAGACGCTGACCACAAGACCGCGGAGACGATCTTATAAAAATATTCGTACCCATAAAAAGCGTTCCAGAATATTTCCGTACTTTGAGACACTATTTGAAAAAAAAAAAAACTCAAAATAAATAACTTACGAAAATGCCATTCTCTAATGCTTAGAAAGTTACCGCTTAATAGACATGATGAATTATTATGAAAATTGAACTTATACAAAAATATATAAAATTAAAATTAAAAGTTTAATGAGTTTCTAACTATACGTTGCACAGGCATTAGGAAAAATAAAATACAGAAAACGCATATCTAATGAGCGAATGATGAACCCAACTTAGAATATCTTGCAAATATATCGATATTAGTGTTACATTATTTTCCAAAAAGTATCTGAGATAAAGGTATGATTTACAAAATTGTGTGTATAGATAAAAAAATATCAACGTATCAAAGCTACAAAGCACCTAAATAGACCAAAAGCTTAATTTTAGCACGTTAACAAAAATCTAACCTCAAAGTAAACTTTTAAATGAATTCTCAGTATTATTCAAAATGTTATTATTAAAATGCGTGACACATACTTTCCGCAAACTTAACAGTATTCTCTTTCATATATTTGATAACTAGATTAAATTCTATTGCAGTGTGCAAATAAAATCTAAAAGACTGAAGGAGCACTCATATTTTACTATAGTTATCACAGTGAATAACGATTTTAAGGTGCAATAGCTTATCAAAACTGTTTCACATTGTTTGAAATATGAAAAGAAGTACATTAAAATACAGTATTTTACAAATTTTGCACCTTTTTGTGAGACTATCACAATTTTCCCTTTTTGATGTTTCAGAAAATTATTCCTATCCCCCCCTATCTCTATCCCATGAACTTTACTAAAAATATGTATAGAAAAAAAAAGAGATTATTTTCACTCTACTTCAACAGTTATATAAAATCTATAAGTTTATTTTGTAGAACAAAATGAGAAATGACTATTTGACTCATGTGACGTCATCTCAAAATCGACCAATGAAACGAAACATTTTGAATTTTGACCAATCACAGCCGGATTATGCAGTGAAATTATCGAGAAAAAAATTATCAAATCCGTTTTATCATTCGTCTTTTGGTCAGCGTAGCCAATCTCTATGCCTCCACTATATAATTCCTGAACACCTGCGGTGGGGAGCTATTGATAATAACAAAGACTTGAAAAATCGACAATCATAACGCAAAATGAAGGGTTTCCAAAGCGTTTTGAAAATGCGTCAAATGTGCAAACTGAGTTAAGGATTCCAAACCACGGAATACAAAGAAAAAAAGAGATGCTGTATAATATCTCTCTCTCCCTCTCTCTCAGTTGGTATTAAAAAATCGAACGGTAGCGATTGTCAACTTTTGTTCGTTTCAGTGTAAATATTTAGTATAACAAGTGTTAACACTAGTTATATACTTTTATTCTATTCATGAAATAATCCTAAACCCGTATTTTTCTCTTCTCTATTGGCATTGCTGACAATCGGCATTCTTCTGTCGCAAGATTACTTGAAAAGGTTAAGTACACTTTTATACAATTATTACAATTTTGTAAGCCAAGTTTAGAGGAATTATATATATATAAAAATTAACAGTAATAATAAAAGTAGATAAGGATAAAACACTGAGAAAAAGTTACACTTGAAATTGCTATATTTAACTACTGCGAGTTCTTCAATGGCAAGAAGTTAGACAATTTGTTACATTGTTAATAGTGTTACTTTATTTTTATTTTTCATTTATATTATACATATTCTTATTTTATTCGTGAAATAGTCCTAATAAATATTACTCACTACGTTCATGAATTTATCGGTAATCTATGACCCTTTCGTGGTATTATTTGTGATAAATTTACCACCATTGTAGTCCCAATAGTTCTCGAGATTTTGCTTCAAATGTGAACTAGTAACTGCAGACAATAAAACTTGTTCGACGACAAAGGCCTAGAGTTGGATCTTTTCGCATACATGGCTAAAGTATTTGCCTTTGATTCAGAGTTTGGAAGAAGAAGAAGAAGAAGAGGAGGAGGAGGAGGAGGAGGAGGAGGAGGAGGAGGAGGAGGAGGAGGACGAAAAGGAGTGGAAGGAATTGACAATTGTGACGAACAACCTTGATGGATTTATCAAATGTATAATCCGGATGTGGAAGCCTTTCCAAGCACTTTACAAAATAGGCGCCTGTTGATTGAGCGGAGTTCCTCCACATACAATAATGTGCGGAGCTCAAATTGCTAACAATCGAAGTTGTGCAACAGGGTGATTAAAACACAGTACACGTTATGTTTACTTCTTAAATACGGTTTGTTTTGTTACTTCTAAGGATATTTATTTATTGAATATTAATTAACAATAATGGTTAAAGAATTTTAAAATTGATTTACAGCTGAATAAAGGCATTTTAATCCAATAATTTTAAGTGTATTTCCAGAATCTTAATTTAACCCATTTTTTCTACTATAACTTTCCATCTTAAAATGCATTTTTAATTGTAAGAAATAGTTATAAGGTATTCGTTTAGAAGTAGCTTTGAAGGCACGAAAATTAGAAACAATTTTTAGTAGAAATATAGTTTAAAGTTTATATTTATATCTCATTTAGACGTACTGTTAACAACAGTGTAATGAATTGCGGTATGACTGATATGGTAATTCTGGATTAACTCAATTCAGTAGTTAACCGCCGCGGGTGACCGAGGTCGTTAAGGCGCGGAGTTGTGATCGGGAAGTCTGGCCTTCGAATCCCACCAGGACCGTCCTCCCTGACTGGGTTATTTTCCAGGTTTTCCTCAGTCCTCATAAATGGCAAATGCCGGGAAAGTACCTTAAACTTTGGCCGGGAACGTTTTATTTCTTAAAAAAAAAAATCCTTTCCCAATATATCATTTCATCTCATGTATCATCAGTGTCCACCGCCTGTGGTGCCTCAGTTGTTAAAACGGGCGTTAAACACTATTAAAAAATTTTGCTGCGCCCTTAACACCACTAGAAATATTTTTAAAAAGTCTGATGTACAGTATCCCCAGAGAGCCGTTTGAAAAACTGGAGAAGTTAGGTAAATGAAATGAAAATTCCGATGTGAGAACATGTGGGAATTTTGTATTTCGTAAACTATAATATAATTTAAAATGTTTAATAATCTTAAAATACAATCCTTCCCGATTTTAATACACAGTATTACACTGATAGCAAAGGCACATGCAGAATATCAAAGTTATTGATAACTCGCCATTCTAAAAAACAGAAACTATAGGCCGATGCTAAGATTCGTGTTTCTAACTTTCGTTGTGTTAGAGCTATAGACTTTTTATTGATGTTTTTTTTTTTTTTGCATCATTCATTTACCATAATGTTTACATTAATTAATAAACAAACGAATAACACGGCAATACAACCTGATCTATTGACAGAGAAATTGTCTCTTAAATTCATTAAAAATATCATTTTTATTTCGCACTGTTTTCTTTAGAGCATTAGCATTCATTATGTCCATCCGCATATTTAAGGAATGACCTAAAAAAAGCAATGTAATGGGTATCATAGTCCTGTCTGAACTGAACAACTGAACAACATTTACATTCATAAATTACCGAAAGCATAGGCAAAAGTGTATTTAAGACGCGAGAATAAATAACAAGTAGAGAACACACATATATTTAAAATATCGTCGTTACTAATTTACTTATTTTCATATCATGGCACAGGATTGCTAAAACTACTAGTAATACTTCAGAGCTTAAAATAAATAATTATTTAACGTAACAAAATATAAATAATCAAAGGTTTTTAGTAAAAATACTTTTTTCTATATTTTTCTACACATATATATTTTCTAAATTTAATTCTTTCGTAACTTATAAATAAACTTCCTACTATTGTTTTCATGAAAATTTTGAGGTGCAGAAATATAACGTTTCTGCAAAGCTTTCGTCACCGCAGACCAAAAGCCAACTCGTCAATTTTTTGAGTGTAAGGTAAAATTGAATTCCATAGCTTTCTGATATCATCCCTCCAAAAGGAAAGAAAAAATATTCCTTTTGTTTATTTTTAATATAAAATAAAAATAATATAACACTATTAATATTGTAATCAAATTAACAATAATTATAAAAGCAGAAAAGTATAAAACACTAAGAGAAAGTCACACTTGTAATCGCTATATTTCGAACTACTAGAGTTCTTCTATGGCAAGTAGGCGAGTAGACAAGTGAAATATATATAAAGTGTGTGGTTCTTGTGAAAATATTATTTTCTCTCAGTTAATATTTGGAATATATTTGCAATAAAAGTTTATATCATTTGATCAATGAAATACAAAAAGTTTTCAAGCAAATCAGCGCAAAATATGTGTGGGATACAGTATAAGTAGATTTGGTATAAAAATACTAAAACATTAAGGGCGAGTTATATAAAAGTTGCATACTGGAGATTACTGTTAACTGTAATTTAAAAAGTAACCAGAAATTATTCATTTCTGTTCCATAAAAATAACCGCAAAAGTAACCTCGTGTTTATAATAACCGTCACACCTAAGGCAACATCGCGAAATAATAGGGAAATTCGTATTTAGAGCGAGTTGATGTTCAACTGTTCAACCTAAGAAAAACAATAATTATTCAGTTTACCCGCCTCGCGTTTTTTTTTTTTTTTTCTTCTTCCTCCTTAATATGTCTTCAAACATGGAAAAGTAAAAGTAAATGCTAAATTACAGAGAATAATTGAAGAAAAATATAGATTCGATTCAAATAAGGATAAAGAACGTACAGTGGGGGAAATTGCCAAATTCTGCATTATAACCCCCAGGCATTATAATGTCATATATGTGCACTATATAGCACCTAAAACTCCAGGAAAGTTGCGAATGTTATAGAAGCCTAGCATCAATTTCTTTACGTCACCCTCTTCTGTTGGCATTTTAATGAACTAAGGTCTCGGAGTTTTTATTGCTCTAGTAACTTTATGGATTATTCTACTTGCCGTTCCTTTCTCCACTTGAATATATCTCCATTAACTATTTAAAAGCTCTCTGTTGCATAGAACCTTAAAATGAATGAGTATCATGAACACCGAATTCAAAGCATCGTTTCGCTTAGTTTGTGATTGTAATCGAGGACGTAACGTCTTTTCCATTTCTTCGACATCTTTTGCAAAGCGAAATCGCAATTTGAGATTTTGTCACTCAGTTGTAGTAAAGAATTATTTCTGTCATGAAATATGCCAGGAGTACGGTGAAATTCATCTTCACCGGAAATCAGAAATCTGTACAATAAACCGCTTATAAGATTAACTTAACATAACCTAAAAGTGAACGCAACTTTGTCTGTTATTACGCGGAAACGAAAAATGATACATTGAGGAAACTTTTATCTACACAAAAATAAAATAAATGTACATAACCAATTTATTTATAGATTAAGTTGCTATGCTTCTATACTCTTAGAAATGTTTTATTTGACAATTACTAAACTCTAGTTAGTGCTTTAACTTGAGGTTAAGACGAAATAATCTTATATCAATGTTTATAAAATCAAATTTTCCAAATTGAGCGTAACTGGTGGTTAATTTTATGCCCTAAAATCAAGTTAACTATTTATACAACTGGCCTTAAGAGTTATACATAATGAAATTGATCTCTATACAAATATCTAATTTTTTTAATTAAAAACTTCTAATATAAATTACAAACGTAAATATTTATTAATTGTTTTAAAATATTATGCATAAAAAGTGCTTGCTGTACATTTTTTTATATAAAATATAAATTTGGAAGGTAAGATAGAGAGGGAAAAACTCTTCGCATTTTAAACTTGCCCAGTCACGACACATTGTGAAACAGTATTCCAAAAAGTGTAATAAACTATATTGGATCACGCACAACGTTTCCCGTCGTGGATAATGAATGAGATTTGTTGGTGACATTTAAATTTTGGTAGCATCTTAAGTTGCAATAAATTATCCAAGCAAAACGAGATAAATCCCGGATTTTCAGTTTTCCACCACAATGGAATGGAAAAATATTTTTCGCTCACCTAGCTGAGCTTTTGAGAAAAAAAAAAAAGTCTACAAAAGCTGCCGCCAGGAAAGCTACGAGTTCTGAATTGCTTTGTTTGTACCTAATCGTTCGAAAACAAAATACTTGAGAGAGAAACAGTTGAAAGTTTTCTTCTAATTTTTAAGCAGTACATCAAATATCCCTTGTATGCTATTTATAACCGCAGGTAAATAGGCAAATGAATTCGGCCTTGAACATGGAATATGAACACTGGCAAGTGTAAGGATAGTATGCAATTTCTCTTATTCTTATTAAAGGTCAAAGGCTTTAAATGCAAATCATAGGAATAAAAAGTTTCCACCCGAGATTTAACTCCGATCTACTAAAATTTTTCCAGTTTGAGACCATATTTTTCTAAATGTTATTTGCTCCTTAAAATAATACCTTTAAAATTCCCATTATTGACCATGGACACTAAAACTGTTCAAAACGAGCTGCGAGATAATGTGTTACCAAAGAGAAAGTGTGTTTCATGAATAGAACATTTCAACGTTGCTTTAAAACAACTTGAGTTATTTAAAAGCCCACCTAAACGCTTAAATTACAGCCCAAATTCACGTTGGTTGAATGGAAGATTCGAGAAACTTAAGTATTTTCTTAAATCTTGGAACCGTTCTAGTCAAGAATTGTTTTGTATTCGACAACTCCACTTACACTAACGTGACACCACTGCAATGAATGAGTTGACAATAGAAGTTTATTTCCACTGATTTCTTTTGTTTTGTTTCTTCTTTTCCTTGGCTCTTTAGTTACAATTCCATACATGCACTTTTTTGAGAACAACTGAATGTGTACGATAGTGTCTTAAATGCAAGCTATACATTCTATCCCATAATCTGAAGGAAATGCAGCAACAATAGCAAAGGAACAAAAGAGAGTCAAGATGCAAGGGGGAAAAAAAATACAGAAATAAAGAAGTATTCTGACAAGATTACAGTTGATGCCAAATTGTTTGATTGGTTTATTGCCATAAGGTTATGCCAATAATGAACGCAATTTTTAGACAAGCATTTAAAAAACTAATTTTAAAAAGAATTATTTCTGTAATGAAATACGCGAGGAATACGGTGAAATTCATTTCCAAATTCTTTGAACTCATTTTTTCTTCTATGTTTTCATAAATTATACATTTAAATTAATATCGAAAATGCGTATCAAATTTTATCTAAGTTTCTATCGCACTGATTGCCGGTGTCAATTTGATACTTTCACTCGCATATTATAACACCAAAAATATCCGTCACACAGGAGTTGCGTAAGCCAAGCGAATTCCTGACCAGGTTGAAAAACGTTTAATATGAAATCCAAATTAGGCTTATTAATTAATGAAATGAAAAAAGTCATGAAATTACTATGTGGTATTAGGGGAACAAAATTAGAATTCTTGCATTCTGTATTACAAAAGAGGAATCTCATTTTTAGAACTATCATTACTATTGACATTAAACAACAAAAAATTAATGGTACACTATTTATTAAATGAAACGTATGACCACTGATAGACAAAGCTATATTGTGCGAGTGTTTTTAAACATTTTAAATGTAGATATGTTTATGAACTAGTATTTAAGATGTTCATATGTTTCAATAAAACAAAATCATGTTACGACACTACAATGTACAAAACGAATAAAACAAAGTTGCATAGATTTTCAATGGCTTTGAAATTTAATTTAAATATTATTGTAGTGAAAATATGTAACGAAAACGTTTTCTGATGGTTATTAAAAAGCTCTTTTACATACAAATATACTTTTCACGCACTTATTATATTAATATTTCACATTTTCAATCTTCACGACGATGATTTTGTTAAATATAAAGCATCTGCATGGTTATAAATACAGGTTATATGGAGAATTAATTTGTCCTGGTATTTCAAAACAATATAGAGAAAATTAAACGCGAGTGTTTTTTTTTTAAAATTTCGGTTTTCAAGTATATCCCTACTCCAAACGGGAAAATTTTTTCTTGCTTTATTTAAACGATATATTTCGAATTTTGATGTGAAGAAACAAAATGTTGGCGCCTCTAGAGCGATTTTTAAATGTTGAGATTCAGGTAAACCCCCTTCCCCCTCCTAATGACCCCACTTCTCTGCACCGCATTTCCTTTAAAAACATTAAAAATTGCGGCCGCTAGAACGATTTTTAAATTTCGCTTTAACCCCAACACATTTTTCGGACATACCTCTATTCATAATTCCGTTGATTTTCGGAAACAACTTTTATAAATTGATTTGAAAGAAATCTACAGAGTTTCATTGAAATAAAGCAAAAATTATGGCCGCTATAGCGATTCATCAATTTTTAAATGTTTTTCTGTTTAGGTTAACCTCCACTCCCAATTACTCAATTTTGCTGGTTAACGAACTCAACAAATTGTTTGTTAATTGATGGAAATATGCCGAGTTTCGTTGAGAAAAATAAAAAATTGCGTTCGCTAGAGCGTTAACAAACATATATACATGTTATAATTTTTTTGGTCTTTTTCGGTTCCTAGTAGGTGCGATTGATGGTGATTTGGAAAGATTATTCAAAACGAAATCTATCAGCACAACCGCAATATCTTACATTCCTCCGGAATTCGTTAAAAGGAGAAAAACGTAAATCTTCCCATCAAGAAGTATCATTTCATCGTTTGTTCATTGCAAATAAGTCACCAGGACGTATAAATCGTGCACGCGCTCAATATAAATTGTTACTATCGCAATTATTTAAGGAGTACACCATAATCAGAAGAGTTTTAACATCTCAGCAGCAATAAAAATATGTTTGCAGTGTACCTGGACAAAGAAAATGGGGCAGTTTTCTTTATTTGGTGGAAACGGGAGGATCTAATCTTACTGCGTGTCCAGGTATACGCATGCATTGAGCTGTAAATGGTAGCGCTCAGAGCTTGTATTAAAGGAACGCTTGGAAAATTTCCAAATGATTATTAAAATAGCATTATTCGTCTTTAATATACTTTATTTTTTGCATGATGGTCCCTTCAGTGCATTTCTAACCCCATTTAGCACTTTTCATGTCCTTCAAAAATCCTAAATGGACACGAATCAACCGAAATAGAGCCCGGATAGAGTTTTTGTTCAGTTCAGAAATAAAAAAAAAAAAAAAAAAAAAACAGGCGTCGTAGTTAATTCAGGTTTTTTTTTAATTAAAATAAAAAATAAGTAAAATTTGATTTGATTGGTCTTTGAATCATTCGTATGCAAAACACACGGTATCAAAATTGTTTAATGGGGCAGAATAAAACCCAATAGTTTACGAGTACAAAAAGGTATTAATTCGTATGGAATTAAATCCCATTTTAGTAAATGATATACAGTACAATAGTGCAAATACAGGATTGGTATTAAATTATATATTTTTTCATCATGATAACCTCACAAGTTGAGACAAAGTTCCATTAAGAGCAAGCTAACACGGTTAGATACTTCCTGAAGGTTTATGCAGTCTAATTCTGATTATTCCTATTTGTAATTTTCGGAAAAAAAATTCTATTTTTGTATCTACTTTGATTACGACACGAGTATTTCTCTACCAGTTCGGAATAAATGTAGATGGTGATTAGGGATGGTTAGTGACTAATTAAAGGGGAAATAGTTGATTTAAACTGGCTTTATATAGATAAAATTAAGTTGCTGGAAACAAAATTCGCGTTTTTTAATAGTGTTTAACGCCCATTTTTACTACTCAGGCACCAGAGGCGGTGGATACTGATGATACACGAGATGAAACGCTAAATTGGAAAAGATTTTTTTTTAAGGAAGGGAGTGTTCCCGGACTAAGTTTAGGGTACCTTCTCGGTATTTGCCATTTAAGACGACTGAGAAAAACGTTGAAAAAATCAGAGAGGATGGTCCTGACAGGAATCGAACCCTAGAATTCCCGCTCACGAGTCCATGCCTTAACGACCTCAGCCACAAGTGTCGGTGAATTCGCGTTAACTACGCTAATCAAAAATGACTTGCATTTTTAGTTTAATACTAGCTATCATTTGTTTTCCACAAAATGGACGTTAATATATGACTTTTATAATGCATATTCTGAATTTTCTCCTTGTCTTCTGGGTACAAATACAGAATTAAAACAATGCAGGTGATGGAAATATTTTAGAATTTTTTTAGCTTTATAACCTACAATCATGTTTGAAACCAATGTTATTCCGTTTAATATATTAATATAATTAGTCAACTTTCTGTAAATTAAAGGGAATGCAGCAAAGGACTCCAGAATCCGTGATTATTTAGTGGTGTTTCAACCAAAGCATAGTTCATAATTACCCACAGATACGAAAGTACTCACTAATCCTCTAGTAGGCGGCTGTTATAATTTCTTCACTCCCTTCTGACTTAGCTCCAATCATACGGAAATATTATTCCAGATAATGGGGGTTTTCATTTCATTTCTGGGTATTTGGCCATCGAAAAAATTTTAGAATTTCTTTCATTCGTTTACACAATTATGATTGCTATTTTTGATAAAAGTAATTATGATTAGCTATGTAAAGGAAATGCCCAAAAGACGCTACGCAGTTTAGAAATGAAAAGAGGGGGGAATTATATCTGTTATCACTCCAAGGAAACCTACTGTGATACCTCAGTAGTAAAAAAACGGGCATTAAATACCGTTAAAAAAATATCCAAGGAAACGAAAGATAATTTGAATAAAATACGTGTAGTTTTTTCTTTTTGTGTTATCGTATTTAAAACGGCTGCCTCCCGCGTTAAAAAACTGCAAAAGTAAAAGGAAATGAAGTTTGGGCTAAGCTTTGATTAAACTGAGCTCTTTTCTTACTTACGCTTTTTTTTACCCTAATAAAAACGCTCTTGGATGCTTCTGTTATACTTATTCTGTAACCTGCTTTCAACATAGCTAGAATTAATAAGTAGAATGGAGGATGTAAAAGCGTTAGGGAGGGACATTCAATGTTAGTGCTGCAGCATGGACGGTATTCCGGTTTGAGTGGAGCCAACCTCACCTCAGTGGAGTTGTTGCAACCAACAAAGGTTCAATCACTTCGCCTAGGCTTCAGAAAGCAGTGATCTCTAAATGCGGCTCTCAGGAGTCGAAATAAGGCGCTTCTGCATTAAACGATCAATCCATTGCTATGCTATAGCGTCCCGTCGGTATGGTTTTGTGAGTCTACAAGCATGCGCTTAGTTATTTCCTAACTTCTACAATAAAAATGCTACAGAATGATAATTGTGGATATGTTACTATAAACTTGTCAGATTAGCAGGACGTTAGTTAAGGGAAATTGTATATTAGCTAGTATGACTCCAGCAGATTCGAACCTGCGTCCGCCATTCGTGTAACTTGATAATGCCCACGCCCCGGTACTTGAAGCTGTTGTATTGCACAAGTAGATGATTTCGACAAACACTGAATTTCAAGCGATGCAATGCTAATTGGTTCGTGGGGAAATAACCTCTGCGGAAGTACTTAATGCATATACAGCAGTACAGATATGGAAGTAAATGTAATACATTTAAAGACGAAGAAATAGTATTTTAGAATGATAATGAATAACCAAACAAAATTACCTAACAGTTTAGTGAATTTTAGTAAAATTTAAAAATATGATTGAATAATCTGTGAAGATGCAAAAATATCATCACAGAAAATAATTTTTCTCGCGTTCGAATTGAAGAAAAAAAAATTTAGTTTGCGAACTTTGAAATTTTGCTAAATATACTAATTAGGGAATATTTTACTCAGGTAGCTTACAGCGCGTGGCAATGACCTGTACGAGTATGTGATGTTCTGAAAGCAACATTGATATGTAAAGATGTTCCTTCCCCCTTCTATTTGAGGTGAACTACGATGAAAGAATTCCATTCCTTCTTGTCCGCAGTATACTAGGCTTAGTAAGCTAGGAAGGGGGGAAAATACTGGATCATTTTATACCGCCGAAGCTTAGGAAGGACGATGGCGCAGGTATAGAGAGAAAAGCCTCCAAGCGCGGGCACGAGGGGCCTAACCTTACACGAGGAACAGAGAGGGCGAATACAATTCCAGTCTCTGCCAGCCGGAGGCCTAGTAGTAAACCCAGGCACATAGCTGTGGAAGGAAGAGGTGGAGAGAAGCGGAGGAAGGTTTTTTTTTATATCCATCAAGTGTGTGTAACAGGAGGAGAAGAAATTGTGGAAGAAGAACCCTGCTAGCCCCCACTCCATATCAAAAACTTAAAAAACCTAACAAACAACATGTTCCAACTTCTCGCCGCTTGGCATATGTTTGTGTGTGCATGTGTATGTCTACAGCCTTGACCACTAACGTTTGCACTTTCAAAAATCCTTAATTCATAAATAACACCATTTAAAAAATCACAAACACTAAAAAATTCAATCTCTAAAGACCACAGCGGCTACAAAAAGATTCTGAACTCTTTAAACACCAACGAAAACGAAAATATCCGCAAAATTTCCATCTTGGTAACCTCAAACGTTCAAATTAATTTACAACCACACTGCATTTTGCTTTGAGCTCGCAGGAGATTCTTTTGCACACACCTTCCAACAACACTTTCTACACGATGCATGTGGTAAGGAGTAAATGCCCTTCTCCGATGTTATCTTAGGAGAAATCAGGCGCAAACTAAACGGCACATCGGCCGACACAATTAAAAACAACTTTCCCATTCTACTTATGTTATTAAGATAAAATGAAATGCAAACCCAAGTGCCTGAGGACACTCGGCATGTGAGAAACATACCTTTTACACAACTTTCCAGCGTGAAATCGATTTTACGGTTTGCGTTTTATGGGGAAGAAATAAAGAATGCTGTACTAATTTCACACGTTCAAATACATTCCTCCAAGTATATATTCCAGACTTGTTTACGCTCTTGCACCGTAAACTATTCACAAACACTCACACTTGTCACAGAAAAAAATAATAGCATCATTCAGAAAAGGCCTGCAAGTGAACTGCTTTCTTGGTAACAACACACAATTTAGCGCACGGGTTATTGCTGCAAGGTGGCAGAACAGTAGTGAGAAGTCATCGGTGTCGGCAGCAGAAGACACAAAAAAATAAAGAAAGACAGAAAGCAAGAAAGAAAAAGAAAATCAGAACACATCACACGACGGTGGCATAGGTGCACATCCACTCACATTATCACAACTGCATCACAAAACACCGTTCCAGCATGCTGGTGGTACATCCGAACCATTGCATCTTCGACGCGAGAACTGCCCCGATCCACACTTAACGTTCCTTAGCACTGAACTAAACTTGCAGAAGGCAACAACCAAGAGTTCAGTGGGCAGGCGTTCCTTCTCTTCTTCTTCTTCTTCCTCCACTTTTCTCGTCTCTCCTCCATCCACCAGCAACAGGTTACAAGCCGGACCGACTGCCTACTAGTGAAGGGGCCTTCAAGGGCTATGTCGGAAACGGGTTCTTGTAGAATTCCCATCAGGACTGGCGGGAGCGTTTGAAAACTTTTAAAGGTGCCGATCAGGTATACGCATATTTCACGGGTATGTGCATAGAATTATTGTACTGGCTAAAGAGAAAATAATTAAATTAGAATTCATTCATCGGCGCAAATTGCGATTGTGGTTAAATAAATTACTTAATTCTCTTTGTACTTTATGTCAGTAGCATTATTAATTATAAAAATAATTTCTACTTGTAATTAAAAAAAAGCCAAAATAAATGTTTATCATACTTAAAATTATATAAAAAAATTAATTTGGAAAAAAGAGAAATGCTTAAATATACTTCTTATGAATGCAAAGATATACAACAAAGCTATCTTAGTGTAAAGTAGTTAGCTTTCGTTAATTATATATACAGGATTTTCGTTTCAAAACCCCCATTTAACTTAAATTTTAATTTATTAAGGAGGAAATTTAAAACCAATGTTGATTAATGTTTCAACCCCTCATTTCCAACCAGCTCCACTTTGAAATGTCAAAGTGCCTGCCTTTTGCTACTTTAAAAAGAATACAGTAACACTTTTTGGTTCATTTTGGATTCATACCGTCTTACGTATACGGATAAGGACGCTCTTTAACATCTCAGGTTATCAGCGACCCATTCAATTCCGGGCGTGAAACGGCCGACAAATTTTGCTCAGAGGCTTGAGGTTCTTTTTCGTGCTGTAAATGTACGACACGGGACCGACAGCTTTACTTCCCTTCCGAAGGAAGAATTTCTACGCCGAAAAAATCCATCGATCGATTCTGGCCGGGTTTGAGCCCGCGACCTTGTTTTACAGAAAAAAAGAACATTAAAAAGTATTTATTATTCATTCTTTTTATGATGTCCTTTTTGTTCGATTGAAAATACTGAAAGTTATTAATCGATTTATATCAATTGCTTGATTTTACGAATGCTAATTTAGAAAGATAAAATACTTAGCATCACTCTCCATTACTCTCCTAGTTATTCTACTAGAAATAACCATAATCATTATTTGTTAGTTACCACTCATGTAAGTATGTGACAAATAAACAATGGTTTAACACTATCTGAGCGGATAGTTTTATAGAATCTCACGATAAGCCTATTCCATATGCTTAAATAGATTTAAATTAGTGTTAAAACTGGATTATTCTCCACATATTCATGAGTTTTAGCATAGCTGATAATATAGTATTTTAACCAATTTTTGTTTTCTTTCTTTCCTATTTTATTTACTAGTATTGTGCTTGACGTTTGTCTATAACTCTTGATTTATTGATAAAATTAATGGATTGATATTGTCCTTTTATCGTTGGCTGGCATCTAGATTACTGTTTGGATGTTTATGAAATAATACTATGAAAACCATTGCTGGCTTAATGTGATGTTTGTGTTTTAGTATCCTAAAAAGAAACACCTTTTTATTATTATTATTATTATTATTATTATTATTATTATTATTATTATTATTATTATTATTATATCCAAAGTTAAAAAACAGTAAGAATAGTCTAGGTTGCAGCCAATGACAGAAAATAAAAAAAGGTAACAGTAGCATCGTCTTAAAAATTAATATACTAAAAAGTAAGACCCCCTAATAATTGAAAGCTTAAAATGGGAATAAAGGAATCAAACGTAAATTTTAATCAACGTCGGTTTTAAACTTCATTATTTATTATTTGAATTTGGATAAAATAAATCAGTTAACTGTAAGATTAAAAAAAATATTTTTGGTAAAATTACAATTATTAGTACTATTTCTGAATTCTAACTAATTCGATTACATTCTTTTCATTCTTATAGGGTATATATAATTTTGAAGTAATTTATTACCGAAATACAGTCTTAGACCGAACTTCCAGAATACGTCCTTACCACTCACACAAGATTTTGCACCTGGGCTAATGCCGACTCCTTTCCCCATTTATGGCCCATACTTTACATCGAAATTCCGACCAATTATTCGTCTTCATTCTCGAAGATAGCAAGCCAGATGACTTTAAAGCAACATATTTTTGTATGTAAATGTTATAAACATGAATCAGATCGCGTTCGCGAGGAAGTTCCCTGGGCAATTGCCTGCTCCAAGAACTGCAATTCACGCTCTTGTGAATAAAACAGTGCAAAACAAGAAACACGAGCGAAGAATTGCGGTTTTAACAGAAGACAAATTAGACCACAAATTGTTAAAAATCAAATACGAGTACCAGTGTAAACGTGTGCATTATCTATGAAGGAGATCCCGCAGCAGATGTGCATTATTGTGAATGGTTTCTTTCGTCAGTGACTGCACGATTAATCTACCCACAGTTTGTGTTCTTTTTAAACAAGCTGTGGTTCCGCTAAAATGGTCATGTGAACACTCATAATACTTCCTATTGGTGTTCTGAAAATCCAAGTTGTGTACAAGAAACTTCTCTTTAGGAAAATCGGAGTTTGATGTGCAATTAGCGCCCAAGATGAGAAAGGCGCGGCCGGCTGTGGCGTGTCCAGCTGCCGAGAAGCAAAACACCAGTCGAGCCTTAAAAACATTTTCTGGAAACCCTGTAGTATTATTCTGTCCATATTTAAAAACAGAAAAAAAAAAAAACAATAATTCAGGATTCCAGGCAACGTTAGAAAACAAAAGATGCTATAACAATTCCTCTGTTGCAAGTCCTTTGATAATTTTTATTTGCCCAGCAAAACACTTAATATATATATTCTGAAAGTTATGGTGAAATCTGAATGTGGTGGGCACGAAACTAAATGATTTTCCGAAAAAAAAATGCAAAGATATAGGCAAAATGCACTGAGGTTTAATTACCTTTCGGTACAGGGGGCTATGTTACATTATTATTATTATTATTATTATTATTATTATTATTATTATTATTATTATTATTATTATACTGCCAAATGTTAAGTGTGGAATAATTAGTTTTTCGTTCAGAAAAAACGATTCTTCCTTTGGGATTACATACTAAACACGAAAGTCAGTACAAGACATGTTGTAAATTTACTACGATATAATAGCAAAAGAAAATGAGAAATATTACATGATATGTGTTTTATTGCTGTAGTTGTATATGGAAATCTCACACTAGAGTTTTCTATTATATATTTTACAAATTTTAAACTACATAAATAATGTTTATGATTAATAATTGTTTTATATTTTCATTTGTAAATGATTTTAAGGAAAATTAATAAGAAAAGGAAAAATTTTGGAGAGCATTGTTTATTCATTTATTTATGTATTGTTCTGAGCATAACAAGCTTAAGTCAATTACAATGTTCAATATAAAATACCTTCTCATAAAACATTTTATAAATCTAACTTATGTACAAAAAGAAAAAACACCTATAAAAAAGAAAACGAAAGGAACAAAAAGAAGGTGCAATGGCAATTAATTATTCAATTATTTTTAATTTCAATACTTATGTTAATCTGCAAAAATAATTATTGATTATAGCATTTCTAAATTGAGTTTTAGACATATTAAAATATCCACATCAAAATAAAAGTTTATTATATGGATATATAGTTCTATTTAATGGTGAGTTTTTATAGATTTCTGTATTTACTCTGGAGGTGAAATAAAACTTCTTAAAACTACTTATTTCGTTTTTATAAAATTTAAAGCTTTAAATTTAAACATTCTTAAGAGGGTTTCCTAATTTATGAGCATAGGATAATTCCAATTCTTTTAAATGGTACAAATTTTAGAAAATTTGATTGTATTTTTTCTATTAAGTTAACAAACATACTTCACGGTCTTAGGATTCCAAATAGTAGACGCATATTCAAGATTTTGTTTAACAAATGAATTGTAAAGTCTTATTAATGCTTTTTCTGTATATGTATATGAATTTCGAACAATGAAACCTAGACATTTTAGATATTTTGTTAGATTATTTCAATTTGTTGTAAAAGGTACTCCTAGATCTTTATTTTCAACCACTTCAACAAGCGGTGTTCTAATGATATTACACAGATATTTGAAAGGATTTTTTTCTTCTAGTAAAAGACATTTTTACACATTTACAGATATTGAATGGAGGTTGGTTCGTTTTGTTCCTTGTCAATAAGGAGTCTAGATAATTTTGTACTTCTAAGCAGTCTTTAACACTATTAATAATTTTATATAATTTAATATCATCTACAAAAATTAATGTTTTGGAATGCTTGAAGACAACAGGTAAATCATTTATAAAACACAAAAACAATAACGCTCCTAAGTTAGAATTCTGTGTGATATCTAAATTAACATTAGAGATGTTGGAAGAGGTCAATAAATTTGAATGTAGTGTCAAATTGTACAACAATCTTGCCACTACTGACTCAAAATTTTAGCTATGAATAAACACCCAACATGGATATTGCATATTATTAACATACTTCTGCATTCTTTTCGTGCTATATGTTGACTGTATTCTTCTAATAAAATCACATTTTTAAAAAATCTTTTCAGCATTTCTAATAAACAATTTGGGGTTTTAGTTTCAATTAATGACACTTGAGCATGTATTCTTTGATTGAAAATAAAACTATTTATTGAACTTTTATTACATTTTAACACGTTTCTGTACAAACGAGTAGTCTGTAACCAAAGTTAAGTGCTCCTGAATTTTGTGTAAGAAAACACGCCCTAAATGTATACACACTTTCACAGTAGATATCTGTTTAATATATTTCAAAGTTGGATCGAAAAACAACAATAATGTGTAGTATGATGTTCTGTAAACAAATACGACTCACATTATGACAGTGTTGCTACGTGACAGGTAAATCAACAATGAACAAATGAAGCCAAGATTGTCGTAAATCAACAATGAACAACGAAGCTAATTTTATAGTATGATGTCTGTAAACAGATGTGACTCACATTACATTATGCTCTAGCGTTGCTACAACAAAATGGAGCCAAGATGTTTGAACAGCGGAAAGCAATTTTGAAGTATCCAAGGAACTAGATAGGACGAAGAGGTTTCAACCGCATTCTCCGGATCTAACTCCGTTGGACTTCTACATATGAGGAACTCTTAAGGATGTTGTATACCGTAGAAAACCAGCTACACTGACAGCACTTCGGGAAGAAATTGAAACGGCACGTGCTGCAATCGCTGAGGACACTTTCGCAAAGTTGCTCAATCAATAGTTCAACGTACTCAGAAGTGTATCGACGCCGATTCTGCATACATAATACGTGTGCAGTAATACAAATTGATACATCGTTCATGATTGCTACATATTATTTAAAGACACACATACATCAATAATAATAATAATAATAATAATAATAATAATAATAATAATAATAATGGGGTGAAGTCGCCAATACTGTTTCATGGGGTCAAATACCCGGCTTATTGGAGTTCTTCCTTTCGTTAAATAGCAGCATGGTCCATTTGAATACGCGCACCGAGATATCAATGACAGTGCAAATGAAGATGGACCAATGAAAAAGGAGAACCCAGAGGAAACCCAGATGGTGCATGGTCCACCGCAACTCCCACTTAAGGCCGTTCACCGTCACAGTTTTAATGGTCTGACTAACTGAGCTCTGACATTTGACATTCATAACTAAAGAAATGTCTAGCCCTTTCCACGTGTTACTGTTTTATAGGCGCATCTCTGTTGTTCTGGAAAGCAACAAGCAAAAGAAAGTTATACAGAAGTAGTATTATTGTTAAACGTGCCAGTTTTCTAACGGAGCATGTAGATTTGACTATGTTCTTTAATCACATAGTACACGGCATAGTATAAATCTCGTCAAAAATAAAAAATAATAAAAAAAAAACAAACAAGAAAAGTAGAAAAGAATATTAATAAGACTTTTTTTCTTCCCGATTCTTAAAAGTAATAAATGTGTGACAAAACAATTAAATACAAATAAAAATGTCAAAACAGCGAGTAAAACTCATTTGGATTAGTTACAAAATAAAATATCCATGATGGCTGCTAGTGTCAGGAATGCTACAAACTCTTTCCTAATTTTTTCTAAAAAGCAACCTCTTTTTTCAAAGACTTCAAGGCGGAACAGTTTTTTTAATGCTGAGGATTCAGGAAGCGAAATGAAAGACTCTGACTATGAGAAGGGAATAAATGTGTAAATTAAATTGGGTTATTTCTTGAATGATACTATTGAGAAAATAAAAAAATGGATTTATGCAAACGGACTGTTTTTGTTTTTATTCCCAAACATTGTTGCACGCAAATTCCTCCTCCAAATCAAAGTTTCACTATCTGAATCAATGACACAAGTCCAGCATTTTCATAAATTTACTACAGTCAAAATACCCTTTACCATTGCTATTTAATAATCAGCTACATTTGCAACGAAACAAAGTTTTATTACGAAGAAAACTCATTTTCAAGGGTTTTAATGATTTTCTCAAAATCTATTCAACTAGACTTGTATGCTTTCAAAAGCCAAGTCTTTGGTTATGTTGGAATGAAGTAAATTAGATGTAATTATTTATTTTTCTAATGCATATTCCTCTTCTTGAATATTGTTGCTCTTTCCGACTTTATAATAATTTATGTTCATCTTTTGTGTGGATATTCTATATCTATTCCGTCTTTTGTGTGATAATTAAATATTTTTTCGGTATCTGTTCATCCTTTCTACGGTTTGTGTTTTCTATTATTATATCATAGAGTATATATTTATGTTACGTTCTCGAATGTTGTTTCTAATTCATCGTTTAATTTCTTAAGAACCTCATTTCGGTGTTATTTTATTTTATGGTTATCCAAGAGTACCATTAAAATGACAGATAATTATATCCACTGCTTCGTAAGAACTTAATTCTGTTTCTCTTCTAGTGTATCTTATTGAAGTCCATTTAAGGTACTGCATATGGCTTCAGTTTTTGTTGTATAATTTTATCATAATCATAGAATAAATACTTAAGGTAAGTATTAAAGGGAAGAAGAAGTGGAACAACCATATTTTTGTACCATTTTAATATTTGAATTTTTTTTTTATTTTGATATGATTCTCATTAATATTCTTTGGTTATAAGTGTTTTAATAAACTTTTAATTATATCACTGCAGAAGCCCTCCCCCCATTTTTTAAATTTCGCGAGCACTTGTTCAGTTAAAATGCTATATCTCAGGAACTATTTGCTTTAGAAGGCTGTGGTTTATGTTGAATGATAGAAAAAACATTTAATTGATAGCGTTTGTTTCCATGACATCAATCTTCGTTGTTTTTCAATGTTGGAGGATTTTAGCTGGTGTTTCCCTCAAAAAGTTAGATTTTTTTGTAAAAACATGTTTTCTGCAATTATTGAAAAATGTTCCCCGTTTTTTAAGGATCTGCATAAGCTATCACTTTGAAACTTTTACTATTTATTTATGATATTACTGTGATGATATAGATCTATTAAGGTAGCGCTAGGACAAAATGTTGGGAAAAAATGATAAAAAACAAATAATTGAAAACAAATTTATAATTTTGCTTCAGAGTCATTTTTACAGTGTTTAACGCCAGTTTTTACTACTCAGGCTGTGGACACTGATGATACATGAGATGAAATGATACATTGAGAAAGCATTTTTTAAGGAAGGAAACGTTCCAGGTCTAAGTTTAGAGTATCTCCCCGGCATTTGCCAATAATGAGGACTAGGAAAATCTGGAAGAAACCTCAGTCAGAAAGAACAGTCCTGGTGGGATTCGAGTCCCAGACCTCCCTCTCACTTGTCCGCGCCTTAACGACCTCGGCCAACCGTGGCGGTCATCGGAGTCATGGTATAGTAGTGATAATAGATCAGAAAATTTAAATTATGTGTATCTGTGAGCTGTAAAAGTTTTATTTCATTAACTTTAATAGTCCTTGAGAAAATGGAAACTGAAGTTGATATATTTAACATTATAAGAATAGGCCTTTCATACCCTCTTAAAACAGACACTCCTTTGTTTCTCGGTGCTAATACTTTTCCTAATGTCTAGGGATATTTCCATGGAATCCCATCGTTTTTGTCTGTGAAAGTCCTGAGGTTTCAGGGTTAATAGATGTAAACAGCTTTTCACAATGCATTTTAATTGTCTTGTGATATTACTAGATCTGCAAAAATTAAACGATTTGCAATTGTTTTAGCACCTGTTCTTATTCCATCATTTATTCTTCATCATTTTAAGATGCTAAAATATATATTAAAATGTAAAATAGATTTAATAAACTATTAATTATCTACATTTTTCATTTTAGCTCCTGTAATTTTGTTTTTAGTTTTTACGTAAACGTTTTGAGTTTCTTTCATTAGAAGATATATATGTATATATATATATATATATATATTTCATTATTTAATATCATTCGTATCAACTTCATTGGAACCTTTTCATAGAAAGATATTATTATTCTGTTTATTTTTAAAATAAACACATCGCTTTGTAATCTACTTGCTCGAAAGTCTGACTTGCTCTGTATCAATCTCTATTAGAGACGTGCATTAAAACTTAGTTATAACGTTTGCCTATGTTTTAAGCTGAAGTTTAATAGGTGAATATTTCTAAAGTTTTTGCTGTATATCTACTGCGTTCAAGGTAACTTCTACTTTTCGCTGCTCAAATATTTCATAGCTTTTCCAGATCTTGTTTATTCAGCCATATCTGACGATTTTCTGTTTTTAACTTTTATAGCAACCAACTTCATTAATGTAATTTAATTTCTTCCCGCTGCACTGCTATGTTTGTAATGATTTTCTCATTATTTTAGATCTTATTTCACACATACTATTTAATGTTTATATTAATATTTAATATTGAAATATTTGCTCCTGTTTTGTTTAGTCATTAAAGCGGAATCGTTGATCTTTCCTGTTCATACTGTTGATCAAATATTTTATATGAACAAAAAATATAATGGCATAACTAAAGGTAATTAATACCTATTGCAAAATAAAAAACTGTAAAACACATCAATCTTATGTTATTTATTCTAGAACGATACATTGGTTTATGTTAGTTAAATACGTTGTTAATATCGGGGAGAGCCTGAACAATAAAATAGAACTGCAGATTGCATTGTTTACCCATAATAATGATAATTAATACGGAAACATTTACAGCTTGAGAAAATCAGTGTTCATTATATTTTTAAATTACATTTTTATTCATTTGTTCTTTGATTAGCATTTTTACAGCTGGCAATTTTAGTTTCTTTTGTATTGATGACTATAGTCGAAGCAACAAGAGTTTATCTGCGGCATTAAGCAAGTTTTTGCTAAACTTTCTAAAGACACGACATCGTTTTGGACGAGGCTTTTGTTTGCAACCCCTACTATCGTATTAACCATTTGAAAACTAAAGTATTCCTATAAAAACGAAAACAACAATTCTACCCAAAAGCTAGCGGACACCATTCAAGACAACAAAATGGAGGCATACGTACAACATGCCATGAAATATTCCCTATGTAAAATGTATTTTATTGTTTGCAACAATTATTAACGTTATGTTTTTAGTATTTTCAGTATGGTCGAGAACGTGTACTATGCAAAAGCTAGGTGACTGGAGTGTTAGGAATAAAACAACTATTTATAAAGTTTTTTTTTTTTAATTTTCGAAAAAAATTCAAAGATTCACGATGGTCATGGATGGATATTTTTAGGTAGTTGTATTCAACTTAATTTCCAAAATATATATAAAAGAAATTTTCACTAAAATACAGGGAGTACACAAATGATTATAGAGATTTTAAACTTATAATTTTCTCTGTGGTATACAATATAATTTTTAATCATAAATTGAAGAAAAACTGTGGAAGTTACCATAACAAAAATTACAAGTATTCAATATGGGGTCCATTTGTGACACGGCATACATCCAGCCGGTAGTCCACGCTGACGTTAGCACGTCTGGCATAACTGAACCAACTGCTACAATAATCTCCGTCTCAACTCAGGTGGTCTGCAGGTAGAAGTTGCACGTATACACAATCTTTATGTACCCTCACAAGAAAAATTCACAGAGGGGTCAGGTCTGGGCACCTCGGGGGCCAACGGAGATAAGCAAGGCGTCCAGACTATGACAACCAATCCAAAAATGGAGGAAGTTTGCCTTTATGTAGGGGCCTTTAGCAATTGCAGATGTTGGAGATGTTTTCTTCACATCTTCCACACTGCCATAGTTAGAATTGTTAGTTCTGGAGTCGCCCGCCCCTCAGATTTTTTTTAGAATTGCGCACAAAAGCTGTTCTGACTCTCTACACATTCTCATCTGACACACGCGGTCTTCCGGGGCTCTTTCCTTCATAGAGACACCTCGTCATTTAGATCTGATTGAATCACATACCAGAAGGGGCGTTAAGACTAAATCTTCGCTTATACGCCCTCTGCACTGGATTATGTTTCGCGATTCCCAAGACAAAAACGTTTTTGCAGTTGTCCTATTTTGTTTATTTCGTTGCCATGGCTAAAAAACAAAATCTGCGGATATAGTATTGAAACTTCAATTTAAGTTATAATTCAAAACGATATTGTATACCGCAAAGAAATATACGTTAAAACCGTTATAATCATTATTGTACACCCTGTACAGTTTCAAAGAATTTCGGGGGTTTGAAGAAGATAGTTCAAAAGAAGATCAATACAACATTTGACTTGAGAAATTTTAATTGACGCGCGTGCGTCGTGAATGAAGAACCGCTACATGAAAATGACATGTGGGCTCGTTAACTTAAGGAAACAGGTACTTTGCTTAGTGAAAAACGCCTTGGCAGCCCATGGGTTACTGACAAAATTGTTGAAACATTGAAGATATGTCATTTTCAACAAAATGGTGTTTCTTTCCACCACAGTCGTTCATGAGTTTCTTGCACCCTGGGACTTTTGTCTCTCTCTCTCTCTTTTTATTAGTTTTATTTAAGGACGCTCTTTAACATCTCAGGTCATCAGCGTCCCACTCAATTCAGGGCGTGAAACGGCCGAAAAATTTTGCTCAGAGGCCTCTTCTTTCAGGCTTGAGGTTCTTTTTCGTGCCGTAAATATACGACACGGGACCCACGGCTTTACTTTCCCTTCCGAAGGAAGCCATACGCCCGAAAAAATCCATCAATCCTGGCCGGGCTTTTGTCTCTGCAGCGACATCAAGCGAAACAGGTACAGTTTGTGTCAACGATATTACGCACTTGAAAGCATCAGACTGAACTGTGTGTGACAAAAAACTGAAGTATCGCTTATAATACGCTCCCTACTAAATCACGAAACGGACCAATAAAATGTGTTATGGCTTATTTTAATTGCACTTATTCATGTCAGCTAAATCGGAAGTGAGATTTTACATGCTTGGTAAAAGATTATCCCTCAAAGCAGATGGTTTGTGCTTCCGTCTGTTGTAAATGGCGAGCACATGTTAATTTATTATGAGCCTATATGATATTTATATCTAAATTAGCGACTGGTCGTCGTATTGCCTTATTAATGTTGTTGTATCTGGAAGAGCAAGCAACTTATAACTGTTTCAATATAATGATCTTGTTTTTCAATTAACTTTCGAAAAATGGAATATTAATTCGTCACTCATTTTGAAATTTGTTAAATTTGCCCGTGGATTTTTTTTTTTTTTTTTTTTTAATTTAGATGTTGATTTCAAAGGCATTAACTATATATTCTTGCTGAATTCGTTTACTTTTAAAACGAATCTGGTTGCCTAAACGTCGAATCATAATAGTAGGTATATTACGACATTAGTTTATAATTCTCTACGAGTAAACGTTTTTCATAAATTTACGGATTTCCAGAATTGTACATTTTAAACCATTTCATACTGTTTTTCTTTATTTATTTATTTTCTGTAACAGAATTATAAAAGCTTATAAATAAATTACAATTAACATTACAGATTTTCTAATGAATTACTCTGGAAAAAATGTCTTCTTTTACTATATTTTTGACGCCATTATATCAATGGAGATTATTCAGTTTATCAAATGCTATTAATTCTTTTGGTAGCTAATATTAACTTATTAATTCTTCTGTGATTATGCACTTTGCGTTGAAGACAAGTTACTGATCCTGTATTCAGTAATATATAAATGATTTTCTTAATATTACGGTAATATACAATTTGAAGAGGCGAAGATACATCTGTTTATTGTTGTCGCCGCCGACGGTTCCCTCAAGCCTCTACATGTGAAAAGACCAGTGCTCTGTAGTGCACTAGTAAGATTCATTCTCTATATGTGTACACCTCAGACCTTATACAGGTGTAATTAAAATGTATGTCAAAATTTGGGGCAACATTCTCTGCATATACAGGGTGCAAATATGTTATATGAACATGGTTTCGGAAATGCTTTATTTCCTTGTTAGAGCCCTTACTCAGTGTGATATGCAAGTTAGAGTGCCAGCAAAGCTGTCCTGTGGCAATAACCCACAACAGTACACTTGCTTAATATGCACAGTAGGTAAACATTTACTTTTACCTCTGTTAAATGGGATCAGAGTGTTGTAACTGCTCTTAATTCCGTTCACCGTTGTTGTTGTCGTTCTGTACCACGTAATCCGCGTGACGTAACACCGAACACGTAGTGTCAGTTCTGTGTGTTTACGGACCTAGTACCAGGTACAGTGGAAGGTGGGATTCAAATGCTTATATAATCTATGAATTCGTGCTCGTATGCTGCAAGGCTGCCAGATCATGCGACGGTGGGTGGATGTATCCGTGTTAACGAAGGACATCTTGAACATTTCATATGATTTTCTGTTTCCGACAATTCTATTTTTGAATAGTCTGCTATGCGTACAGATGTGGAAAAAGGGATCTAACAAGGAAATAAAGCAATTTTGGACCAATGTTTCCCCAAAGTTTTGACATACCATTTTGTTACATCCTGTATAAAACATATAGAGGGCTTACTGTTAACCTGTATTACCGTACTGTATTACTGCTTACTGTATTACCGTTAACTCAAATAAATTTAGTTTAGTGATAGTTCAATTTGAAAGTTTAGAGTTTCCCTGAAAAAATCAATAAGCTAGAAAATGGGTTTTTCGTTAGACCAATGTGATATACATCCATTATAGACTGCCAAACTGACTGTTTTTGTATTTATCGAACTCTATGCATACTTTAGACTGTAAGAAAGTACATGGACGACAAAAATTGGATAGTTAACTGCTATTTTTCACTGAAGAGAAAGTTTAACGATCCTTTACTTTAGTGCAACAAGAGTGTTAGGAAAACATTAATGTACAAAACTGAGTTGACATATTTAACAAAGAGGAATACAATGATTAAGAAAAAAGTACATTCCAAACACCTGTAGAGTTCTTCTTTTACAATGTCGAGGTATATTTATGAGATTTGCCCACTGTAACCACCCTGTTATTTCATTATATATTCGTAACGTAACACTTGCATCTTTTCGAATTCGAACTAAAACGTTGCGTTATAGTTAAGAGATTCTTTATCTGCATATAGTTTCACTTCAAGAGGTGGGAGTAGACACTATATTTGAGAGTTTATTTAACACAGGGCGGGGGGGGGGCATAGGTAGGCTGTCATCATCTGGCACTATAAGCATCTTTATTTTGCACTTCTCAAATTTGACAGATAATTTATAGATGCACTTCAAAAGCCCTATAACCAGATAACTGGGACTGAATGATTTAGGGTCTATATTGGTAGTAGCTTGTTCGTTTTTGAAAATTCTGATATGTATGCCGTCTATTCTTTTCAGCATTTGCAAATATTTGCTAAATGCTCTGGTTTAGGAGACCGATCTGTGAAAATGTCAAAAATTGACCCTATTTACTTATTATTTAATTTTATTTTACAATCACACAGTGGAGATATTTTGTCCTAGTTTCACTTTTAGGCTTATATAACCCTGCACACGATCACCTCTTAAATTTTAAAATTGTTTGTTTTTTTCCAAGCTGTATTTTCTTGCACGTATGGGAATTCAAATTACTCCTTTCAGCAATAGCTAGACATGTTCAAGACAGAGCCTTGAGACCGGGATAAAGTAATCACAAAAAGTTTAAATAAATAAAGAAAAATTTATTTTCTCGCGTAATATTCCATTTATATTCAAAATTGCGCTAAAACGCTACAAAGAGTGAAATTTTTTTCTTAAATAATACTTTATTCAAATAAAATTATTCAAACAGTTTGTCCCTATTATGTGTCTGGAGTACAAATCTGCATTTTTACCCTAAATTTTGAAAACTGCACCTCAAGAACCATTTTATTAGAGGGCGCACAAAAATCACATTTTTCTTTCCTCAGGATATAGTTGATGAGCATGCCTTATTTTTATTTACAGCTATAAAATTAACTGAATTGGTCCAGAAATGCAGATTTCAAGTTGATCCCCTTAATTTCACGAACGTTCCTCGCAACTAAACAGGGCCACCATCTTGCGAGATGTTCCACACTTGCGGGTAGTTGCAGTGATGCTTTTGTTCTATTCTTTAATATGCCTGCTGACATTTATCATTGATACCATTGAAACCTGGCGCTCAATGCTTTAATGCCTTTTCCTCGGTGGAGATGCTTCAAATGAACTTGATCTGCCCCCGTGGCGAGCCACAGCATGCAGCTTCTACACCGGAGGACATATCCTATCACACCAAAGCATTTCAGCTTCCTCGATTGGAGCTTGCCTGACAACATAAGAGCGTATATCATTGTACAGCTCATCAGCTACCCATCTCTTTTGTGATTTAATTGTTAATTGTTACGCAGGAGCTCTTATGCCACTACTATTGAAGTGTGCAATGTACTTCATAAACGCACTGATGCACATGAGATGTGGTTCTGGAGCTTTTGAAAGCATTAGTGAAGTAGGTTTATGATTGTAACCACAATTCTGAGATATCCTCAACCACCGTCTTTGCGCTCCAATTTTAATCCAAGTTGCTATTCTGTACGAATTTTCAGCTAGTAGACCGTGCATAAAGCAATTTTCCAAAACGACTTCGATTATTTCTGAAAAATTTTCATAAAATATTTAAAAGCTACGTATTTATTATATTTTACCTTAGAACAATAAAATAATCTATCAAGGTTTACTTTTAGAGAGAATAAGCTTTATACAGCAGAGTGTTTCATATGCATAAATTGCTAAACTTGTTTCATCGCAATAATATATTTTCTTTTACAACTAATATAGGGAACAAAAATTTGTCTTTCTAGAAAGGATATCATCGCTCTAATTAATAAACCTCGTAACTTAAAAAATGTAATGGTTCTTACGCCCCACCCCCACAGGAATATAATATGTATGTTGCAAACCTGATTATAATATTTTATGAATAGTAATTAGTAATACAGATATCATATATGTATATATGTGTATAATACGGTATAACTTTAACATGTGAATTGTATGCCGACAAAAGAGAAAGCACTCTGCTATTTTCTGTTTACGCTATTTCGGAAACCAAGAAGGCCATAAAACTCCATACAATGGAAGAATGAGCCTCAGGGCCCAGTTTAATGCTACTTTTAAAAGGGCTACCGTTGGAGGGTTAATAAACTCAAGGGCCTTTTAAATTCGTTAGGGCTTTGAATTCGACAGGCAGTTGTACAGTTAGCTTTAAACTATGTCAACAAACGTTTTAAAATTTCAAATAATAGCGAATAGCATGCGCGGCAGATGAACTTAAACCAGTCAATGGTAAATGTATATTTTGAAATTTTAAAACAAGGGGGGATCTTGCGTGTGTTTGTGTGAACCGCTCTGGCGTCGCCATGCCAAAGTTTAGTTAATTTGAATCAAGTGTATAAAGTGTATAAGTGAAAGCGTTTGCTCAGCTGGGGCAAGCAGTTTTGGTTCTATACGCTGAGGCAGGTAGTTCAGCAACTCAGTTCCAACGACCAGTTCATACAGGGCACTTCAGTTCGTCAGTTTAGCAGTTCAGTTCAGTACAGATCAGATAAGTGCGGTTCGTAAGAGCAGTTCAGATAGTCAGATAATCAGATTCAGTTCATCTCCTTAGAAGTCAAGACAGCTAAATTTATATTCGACGGAGCTAAGTTCTATCTTACGTAGAACACCAGAGGACGCGAAAGATCTTATAAACAATAAATGACCATGCATATTCAGATTTACTCACCGCGTGATTATTTACATAGTCTATATCCTCTTCCAGTCCGAGTCACAAAATAGCATAATATTACCCTGAGATATTGTTGTTATGAAGCGTGGACAACAACACTGAAGCGATCATTAATTAATCAACTATACACTGCTTCAAAATATGACGCCTAACGTAGATCCACAAACAGTCTCAAAAATGATATTTTACAGGACAGACAAAAACAATTTTTCGAGTGCAAATTGACACTTTGTGTTTTACGATCAATTCCACGTTTTTTTGTTTTTTTTTAACATTAGTGCTATTTTAAATATTTTTGCTTTAAATAAAATTGTGATTGATTTATATCCTAAAATTAAGAATACTTTATGGAAAAAAATATGAAAATAGGCGATTTCAATACTAGGCAACAACAGGCCTTTTGCTAATTTATGTTGCTATTGAATGGAGTAACTTATGAATGTGCTAGAATATTTAATACTCTCCCAAACAATTTTAAATCATTTTTAATATCCGCTAATATCTGCTCTTAAGAATCCATTGTAATAAAACCAATTACGTAGAAGGAATTAATTTACTTTTTTTTTTTGTTTGCTTTCTTTGATAATTATATTTTGCAAAATATACTTAATATTTTTGACAATGTACTCTACACAGCTAATATCATTAATATTTAACCAAAATTATGCAATGAACGAATGCTTTCTAATGTATTTTTCACATTAAAATATGACATATTTCCTGTACCACAATATATGGCAATGTTTATGTGATTACACTATGCAAAATTTTAAACAATTTACACTAACAATGTTATGCAACATTTAACATGTTCAAAATACTTATGTTTATTAACTTTTGTAGAGCGACTAAATGTTATATTCTTTATCCACAGGTTTTTACTTGGCAAAGTTCGTCTATCAAGAAAATATGGATTATTTATGTTTAAAGTTAAAATTTTTATTACATTACGTTTTACCAGAAACAATATATAAAATAAGATTTATTGAAGAAAAAACACACTTTTCACAACATATCTTTAATTATCCTTAAAATTTGATAATCTTTTTTAAAGTAGTCCTCGTTAGATGCAATGCACCTTTCCAATATTTCTGCCAGTTCTCAAAGAACCTTTTTGACAGCTCCTTCAGAATCGCCTCCGCAGTTTTCAGCACTGCTTCTGATGATGGCAAATGTCTCTCAAAGAAATGTTTCTAATGTGAGGAAAAGAAAAAACCACATTTTGTGATTTTTGTGATATTATCAACAATATTTGCGATGTGCGTGGTACAGAATCGTGCTAGTTTCATGAAATGTGACTTTGGCTTGTGATAAGGCTTGGCAGAGTTTTCAGATATCTCTGCAGTATTGCCAGTTACAGTTGTGTGTGCAGGTCCGACATGGTGGTAAACCATGAGATGATCGTAACTTTCACAACAGAAGGAGCAACTTCGTCTTTCTTCTTCTTCTTCTTCTTCTTCTTCTTCTTCTTCTTCTTCTTCTTCTTCTTCTTCTTCTTCTTTTTGTAGGTGTGTTAGTGATAATTGAGATTTTCTTTGAAAGAAACACCGCATCTTCCTGCAAACCTGCATGCGAAAGTGCCTTTGTTCAATAGCAGTCTTGAAACCCACCGTGCACAAACACGTTCAATGTGCAATTTTTCATTTATCAAATTTTCAGAAATTCTGAAAGTGTTCTTAACGTTATTCAACGATCCTTTCTCATAATTACACATGTAATGTTTTCTTCCGTTAGATGTACCTTTTTGAAATTGATTGCCTTCCCTCTTTAAACATTTTAAACCAATCTGTGCTATAGGGAAGGGAAACTATTGCATAGGCATTAGTGGAAGATTTTTTTGAGACGAAAGCAGAATTTCAGAACGGCATGTTGCTTGTCGCGTGTCACCTTATTTTTGTTGTAGCCAGAACTGAACATGTCTCAACTTGAACCCCTATCACAAAAGGAACCGGAAGCACATGTACATTGCGCATTAAGTTAACAAAAATATTACAAAGTTACATTTTAGCGCGAGAAATTATGCCTGTTAAATATTATATTTATGAACAGCCCTGGTGGTTGATTCAGAAAATGTTAATATGTGTTAATTAAATAGACGAGATAGCATATACAGAATTAGCCAAAAATTGTCTCCAAAGATTTACAGTACAACTGCATAAACATTTATGAAGTTACCATGACATAGTAAACCAACATCAACAGATAATGCAACGGTAATACCGTTTCATTTATTGGAAATATGA
The DNA here is from genome assembly GCA_030762175.1 of Metallyticus violacea. Classification (NCBI taxonomy): domain Eukaryota; kingdom Metazoa; phylum Arthropoda; class Insecta; order Mantodea; family Metallyticidae; genus Metallyticus; species Metallyticus violacea. The sequence continues at coordinate 91,349,122 of CM060834.1, forward strand.
ATGTTTTAAGTTGATAGCATTTTCGCCTACGCGCTATGTCGACTGCGGAAACAGACGGCTGAATGGTTGATTTCTTCTTGCACACACAACCAAAAAGTTTAAATTGCGTATTCCGCGCATGTATAGATTTGCCTTTCAGTGCATTCTTCGCTCGAAAACGACATTGAGCTGTGTTATGGGACTTAGTCGCACGCAATTCCAGTACACAAAATACTTGCGGTCAGTTTTTACAAAACACACGTGGTGGTCAATGAATCAATGTTGTTAGAAGGCAGTATAAATACAATTCTCCAGAGTCCTTCGTGTTTTAAAAAAAGATTGTAAACAAGTTTTACTAATTCTGGTGCGTAAATTGTGTGCACAGAGGCCGATAACGTTCCATATGATATCTGCTACATTGTATATAATTATTGCTTTAAATGTGATGCACAGAGGGTGCCAAAAATGTACAGACACTTCAAGCAAAGAAAAAACTGTGTTAACACAAACAGAAAATGATGAACACTAATCATCTTAGGCTTTGACAGTTACAACAGTTGCTCAAAATGCCCACCATCGGCGTTGATACATTTCTGAGTACGTTGAACTACTGACTGAGCAACGTTTGCGAATGTGTTCTCAGTGACTGCAGCACATGGCGTTTCAATTTCTTCCCGAAGTGCTGCCAGTGTAGCAGGTCTGCCCAGATCTGTCCTTGTGAACATCGCATACTGTACCATAAATTCTCAAATTTGTCTCGAATACGTGCAATTGTTACTCACGTTGGCGGTTCTGTTCTATACACACGTCTCCATTGCCTTTGAACTTCAACAACATTCTCGGTTTTCCAATACCACTTCAAAATTGCTTTCAGCTGTTCAAACGATAATCTTGGGTTCATTTTGTTCATTGTTGATTTACCTCTCGCGTAGCAACGCTATCATAATGTATGTGAGTCACATTTGTTTACAGAACATCATACTAAACATTACAATTGTTTTTCGGTCCAACTTTGAAATATATTAAATATATATCTACTGTGAAAGTGCGTATACATTTTTTGGTACCCTCGGTATCATAAAAATGAAAAATTAAGTAACCTCTGGAGTAATGTAACTAAAATAACAAGAATTAAATAAACTGAAATAGATAAAGCACTATACAATCTCACAATTTTCGCTATATTTTGAAAAACTTGCGTTCTTCTTCAAGGGCAGAAGACTTGAAGGCTAAATATAGCGAAAGTTGCCGCCGGAGTTTTGATGTATGTTTACGCTTCCCAAGCGCCGAGCCCGGGCTTGATTCCCGGTTAGGTTAGGTTAGGTTAGGTTAAGTTAGGTAAGTTAGTTGAATGCCTGGAAAATGAGATTACAAAAACTCCCGAACTTACTCGGCCAAGTATTTCATCTTAAGGTCGCGGTGCCATTAACATAAGTCATATATAATTTTGGATGTTTATTATTATTTTTCAGTTTTATTACATAAAAATTATCTTTTGCTGTTAATCACACAGGAAGTGCATATCCTAAATCTAGCTCACCACATATGATTAATTTTAATTCTCGTTTTTAACAGCGCATCATTATAGATATTCTTAAAAACCTTTGTCCGGGAATCGACTTCTTAAATTCAGTAGTTTACTATTGCCTTAGTCTCTGGTGCTAACCCCAACAGTATGGTTATGACATCCACAATATGAACCTTGAAATGGTATAACCGTTCCGTACTAAGCAAAAAACTTATGCAGTCTCTCTAAAAGTGTTAAAGTGTGTAAATTTAAAATAATATTGAGGGAGAAGGGGGGCGGGGGAGTCGTTGAGGTCGTGATTACAACAGCCGTTTTGCTGCATGCCACCAAGTCCGACTATATTTACGAAAAATGACGGCCGTAGTTGCCCTACTGCTGCCAATAGGAAATACGTAGCTTTAACGCTGTATTACGTTTACAAGATATCATTGTTTATCATTAGAAAATACTTCGTTGGATTTTAAAAATCTGAAATGGCTTACAACAATTATTATCATATGTAACGAAATATAAAATAACATGTATATAAACTTCTCCACAGACATAAAATACATTAACTTCCAAATTACCGAACACCTTCAAATTAATCCACATAGATGGGACAGCATCACATTTATCATCGTCTATTTTAATGAAAAGAACATAGTCTTGTTTGGCAATAGCAATAAATGGGTGTACCCTCATTTGAAAGGAAGTCAAAACATAACATCCTGCTCACACCATTCATTGAAACTCTTTTCATCTCGCTCCAAAACTCGCTTCATGCGTTCTGCCGGATCTTTCCTTTCATTGGTAAACCTCGCTGACATATGTGATGATAGATTAGGGAAAATTTCACAAGGAAAATATCCTCCCTAACCACAAATTTTGGTACCATATTTTAATACACACTACAACTTCATCATTAACTTCAAATTTGCATGGTGTATACTGTATATCCACTCCTCCTTTAATTACTGCTATTTAGGAAATGTAAATATGGTATTATGCGGTTCACTGTCGTAATTAAGACATACAAGAGCAACCTATGTTTTACTAAACACTTTCTAATGCACCAGTTCCTAGCGTGATTTCATTAAATCAATATTAACTTAATAAAAAGCAAAACAAGTAACATGCTACTTTTGATTTGCTAACAATTATACACTATGTAATAAACCAGGTAACTGCAACGAAAAAAAAAATCCATATAATTAAAAGTATGCGTTGCATTTTGCACCATTTTATCATTTTATCGATATCTACCAGCGGAGAGGGCCAAACGGGAGATGACGACCTCTGCGTGGCCGCTTGTAAAAGTGTAAAATGTTTTATGTATAATGTTTTTACTAAACGTAATGTAACCTATGTGGGGTCCTCCCTAACTTTCTGGTTGCAATATGCTGTTATTACAAAACTAAGTTTTCAATACCACATGTTTTCTTATTGAAATTCGCAATAATTTATACACACAAAACCTTAGCGCTAACCTCGGGTAAACCTGTGGAACCAGTGATTTGTTGCGACTTGTTACGGCCTGACGGCCTATGTTCGCCTCATTTTCATAAATATACAGTTACACTCCTTTGGTTCTCTCTCGCTCGGGTTTGGGACTGCAGATCTACCGCACCAGCAGCTCCAGCAGATTCGGATTTTTTTGCTGTATGGCTAATTCCTGCGGGATCATATACCCTGCTGCAATACTGTCCTCTATCAATGATATCGAAAGACAGAGATAGAGTAGGCCAAGTAAGCCAAGGCTTACCCCGTGTAGTGCCAAATAGAAGAAGATACCTTGACCTTAAAATCAACATATTGATAACAGGGTACAATTTCTACATAATCTGAAATACAAGTAAAACACTGAATTCTAAAAGGGAGCTGTCAGCAATTTTTCGATATTAAGGTATGGGCTTTGGTGCTTGTAAGTGAATTCTATATCATATACAAGTGAAACTTTTCAAACATTTGGGACATAAGAAAAGTCTACCGTTCATTTTTAAAAGAAGGCTTATTAAAATATTAAGATATAGCTTTGGAAATACAAAAACTTTTACAGCAGTACAACAGTAGGCAGTAGTCTGACATTTTGGTAATCTTTCAAATAGGCCCTCAAAATATGTTTTTTTTTTGCAATTTGGGGGAAAAAAACGCAATGAAAACTGAGTCAAAATGTGTGAAAGTGTTCTCATTTCTGTGGAATAACTAGTTACAGTTTTCCACTACTTAATCAGGTAGACATTCAACTTTGACTAATGTACCTCAAGCTAATTTTGATTTAGTACCAATGAAGACTGACAAAGCCAATAACGTTACTAAAATGCTTAAAATAATGCTAGTGAAACTTCACGAACATTCTTGTGATTTTCTGAAAAGGTAGTTAGGCAACACCTGAAGATTCAGGCAGTGAACTATGGCACAGTGATTAATTTATTGCTAATTAATCAGGCATTAATGACACTGAAAATATATTGTATTTTCATTTACATTGATTTATAGTTATGTAAACATTACTGTGTTCAAATGGGGATTAATTCGCTATTTAGACACCTATTGAAACGTCCTATACTCTCTAAAAATTTATTTTAATGCTATAAAATTGAACAAACAATTTACTCATAGAATAAAAAATAGCTTTAAGTCATATGTTGTGCATTATTAATTTTTGTTCTTGACTAAAAACTCTTGATTGGCTACTTACCTTTTAAGTTTTTACAAACAACCACTAGGTGGCGTTATTGAGATATGTCATTACTATTTTTGCAACAATTGACATGTATTATTCTGAAAACAGTTATAGCTTAGAAACTGAACGAGCAGTTTGTTTATAAGTGAGTGTTTGAACAAAGCAATTTTGGAAAAAAAAATTGAAATTTTACGTGAAGGTTTTTGTCATTTTTTACGATTTTAGCAAAAGTCTAACCCAACAGCAATGCACACACCTGTTTCATTCAACTTTTGGTAAAGAAGCACCATCGGAAAAGACTGTTTACAATTGGTTTGCCGAATTTCGTCATGGTCGTGCGTCCGTCAGTGATGAAATTCGTGAAGGTAAACCTAAGTCGGCTGTCATTCCAAAAAAACATCGCAACATGATTGAAGAAGATCGGCATGTGACTTACAGTGAGATAGAGGCATTCTTAAGCATATCGAAGGCTGCAGTGTATTTGATTTTGCATGAACGTTTAATTGTGAAAATTTGACTGAAGCTATAAAAATAAATAAATAAATAAATAAAGCTCGTGTTAATTAGTGTAATAAAATGCTCAAAAATTCCACCGAGGAACTGCAAAATCCGATACAACATTGTAACAGGTGACAAAACTGGAATATGTTTGTATGAATCGAAACTAAGCAACAACTGTTTGGATATTCCAAGATGAACCGAAACCCACAAAAGGTGCTCGTTCACGAAGCACTTCCAAGAATTTATTTCTTCGGTTGTACCGAACATGTCGCAACCATTCCTTCAGAAGATCGAAGAGCAGTTAATGCTGAATAGTATGCAGCAAATTGTTTGCCAGAAGTCATTGACGAAATCAGACAAAACAACCGAAAACGTCGCACCATTCTTCATCATGGAAGATGACAATACCATTTCTATCCCAACACGTCAAACAACTGATTATTTGAAGGAGAAAAACATCGAATTAATGTCTCATTGCCCGAATTCACCTGATTTATCGCCTAACGACTTCTTTTTGTTCCTGAATGTGAAACAAAAAAAAAAAAAAAAAAAAAAGCGTGGACAGCGATTTTCATCACCTCCAGAAGTTGTTGAAGCCTTTAAAAACCACTTTTTGAGATAACTTCAGAGTATTTGTTTGAACGCATGCAAAAGTTTATAAACATTAAATTCGAATATTTAATAAAATAGTTTGTTCCAAAAAGATGCAACTTTAGAGCAGGTTTATATCTCGCAAATGTCAAATAATATAACTATAATATTTAAAATTGGATTGTGGTGGCATATATTAAGAACTAAAAAGTACCTCCTCACCAAAAAACGAAAACAAATGCTTATAAGCCTTTTTATTGAGGGCAGAGTGGAAAAATTACGTAAAACCTTAATCAAGAATGGCAAGTTGAGAGACGGGACTTTAAGGAAACCAAATAATGTATCAAGGCTAATGTAGAAAGGAAATTATAACGTAAAATTGAACTAGATCCCTGACACCGTTCAAGGTGTAAAACAAAAGAATGGTATATGATGGGAAAAGATGATGAAAACGGGGCATACACATGCCTAAACAATGAACTAAAAAGAAATCGGGGCACGGCGAGTTATGGTATGTATTTGTCATGGTTAAGTAATATAAATGCTGTCGGTGCTGGTGGTGTAGTGGCAACCATCCTTGCCTCCTAAACCCAAGATCGCCGGTCCGATGCCGGCCAGGACCGATGTATTTTTTAGGACGTAAGTATGGCTTCCTTCGTAAAGGGAGTAAAGCCGTGGGTCCTGTCGTGCATTTATGGCGCTATGAAAAACCTCAAGCCTGAAAAAAATGTGGCCCCTGAGCAAAATTTGTCGGCCGTTTCACGCCCTGAATTGAATGGGACGCTGATGACCTGAGATGTTCAAGATCGTTTGTAAATAAACCAAATAAAAAATAAATAGAAATGCTGACAAATTTATCAATATCTGCATAAGTTTATCATGCACGCCATCAAGAATTTCTTTGTTAACCTTACGTCAGACACTGTCCTTCATCAAATCAAGTCAATGATTTACATATTTGGATCGTTTGCTACAGTAAGAACACAGAATTTAAACTCGACATTCTTCCAAAGCTAAACTCAATGTTGAGGAAGTAATTAAATATTTTCTGTCAACTACAGAAATGTTTGACTCTTAAATATATCTGCTTTATTGCCTTAGATAAATATTGACTCGATAATTGTGTTTGCCTAATTCCAGAACCATTGCAAAGTACTTCGTACAGCCGTTGTAATTCAGCCTGCCTTGGAATGTGCATGTTAATCTGCAGAAAAGAAACTACTTTACCTTCTTTCTCCATCAAAACAAAATTTTCTTGACATTTTTCCTTAGGCCTTGTGTGCAACTTAATATCTTCGATTCCAAGGGTTCATCTCTAAATTCCTTTAACAAAGTATGGAGAAACAGCGTTCTTTATAAGATGAGTACTACTGGGATAAGAAGAAACGTGTCTAGATGGTTCCTGGATCTATCATCCCAAAGGTACATAGCTCCAAGAGGAGCACGAATATTGTCCTAACTGCATAGACAATCATTGATCTTATAATTTCTTCAGTTGACGATTATAATTGCCAATTCTTGGAAAGCATAAGAACAATAATACTAAACAAATTTTACTTTTAATATTAAAATTTCAAATTTCAGCATAATAGGTACAAACTATTTCCCAAACGTTTAATGCCAATCTATACGATCTATGTGACTGATGGCTGCCTACTGGATGGTTTAGCCTTGCCAAAGATAGTTGCCGTTCTGTTCGCCTGGCTGCCACAGCTGGTTGGATATCCCAAGTCCGGTTGTATACCGCTTTGTGCTACCCTCTAGCGATGAATAACAAAACTATGACGTTTTCGTGCAACCAAGTAGGAAAGAGAACCATTTGGTCACCGCAGATAATTTCTAGACAGCCCTTCATGCTGTTTAAAATGCTAAAAATATAATTACATCCAAAGTGAAGCAAGTAATACAATATTTAAAAAAATAACCTCATATATTTCTTCAAAAATGTTGGCAATAAAACGTAGCATACAAGCTATCTGATTCATAAAATGGCTTTAAGTTGTACATTAACATAAGAATTCTCTTATACCATGATGACATGATAACATGATGATCTAATATATGTTTTATTTAAAAGTAAATTTAACTTTTCACTATTATCCTTTAAAAGTCTACAAAATTTATTATACAAATATACACCAATTATAAGTGGGTATTTGTGTATACACTTATTATATGCATAATGATGTAAATCCGAATTGTGCTTTGTGTTATGTGAATGGGCTTAACTCTTTGTTCTAAAACTTAAATTTTTATATTTACCACAAAAAAGTCCTATTTAATGATACTAAAGAAAAATTCCCTCCTCTCTAAAGAGGTTTCTATATTAACCTTCTGAATATGACATTGTTACAAATACTGTCATTAAATTACATTAATCTGTCTACTATAATATATCTGATTATTATTTGTATTATAATTGAGCAGCAAATAAAACATTAAAAGTTAGAAGGCCTATGGTTTATACAGGCATAATTTCTCGCGCTAAAATTTAACTTTGCAATAATTTGTTAGTTTAATGCGTAATGACGCGTGGTTCTAGTTCCATTGTTGTCACTTCCGGTACCTGCCTGTGAGACATGTTCAGTTCCGCCTACAGCAAGTGGAGATGGCACCGACGAACGATTTGCTGTTCTGAAAGTTTCCTTTTATCTCGACAAATATTCAACTGTCTATGGAGAGTTTGTTCTTCCCGATTGAAGATTAGTTTAAAATGTTTAAGGAGTGGAGGAAATCCATTTGTTTGTTCTCTAACTGAATAAAATATTAAAACAGTTGCACAGCAGTAATACGCAAATATTCCTACCGAATATCTCACAAAAATTAATGCAAAGTATATGCCTCACCGTCCCTTTAAATTAAAGAAACACCTTCGCGGAAAGACCCTCCTCATCAAAAGCACTGATGAGGTCTGCAAGGCAATCCTGAAGGACATGTCAAAAAAATAATTCTAGTATATCTTTGAAGACTGGCAAATATTCTGGAACAGACCTATGCATCCAATGGGAATTAATTTGAGAAATACGAGGGTAGATCCATGAGCTTCCAGCCTCGCCGATAAGGATTATCGCCTTCACAAAATCCTTATCTGATGTTATACCTTATCTGTTAAGTAAATAATTGTAGCTTTACTTCTGCTCCGCTGTGTTCAGTTGTTCAGATATAGTTGCATTACGAAGGCTGCGTGTAGAAGATTGTGACATGTTCAAAATGGAGTGTCGAGCTGTTATTAAGTTCTTCACAAAAGAAGGACTTACTCCAAATGAAATTAAACAGCGATTGGACGCTGTATATGGGGAAGCATCCCCTCATAACCTACCGTAAAAGAATGGGCCAAACTTTTTCGAATGGGTCGAGAAAGCATTGAAGACGAAGAGCGTGCAGGTCGGCCCTTGGAGGTGCTCACTCCTGAAAACATCGCTCTTGTGTAAGCAGAAATTATGGAAGATCGACCACTCAAAAGTTACAGAAATAGCAGCAAGGTTGGGCCACTCTAAAACAAAAGTCCTTCGAATTATTCATTTAAACCTAATTAGTTAGTGTTACCTAGGTTAGTGCAAGATGGGTGCCTAGACTTCTTTCCTCAGTCCAAAAGCAGCAACCAGTCATTTGTTGTCAGGCATTTTTGGAGTTCTGACATGGTAACGAGAAATAAGTTCTGCAAACTATTGTTACAAGAGATGAAACTATGGTCCTCTAATCTGATTCCTTGTCTAAAAGAGAATCAATAAAGTAGCAGGCGGAAACCTAGCGAAGCACCGCCTCTACAGTCCAAGGTCACTAAGTCAACCTGGAAGATCATGGCCACAATCTTTCGGGAATGTGAAAGATTATTCTTCATTCACTTCAAGGAAAGCAACACCACAGTAAATGGGGAGCACTATGCTGGCCTACTACACAGACTACGTGCTTCCATCAAAGAGAATAGGCGAAGAAAGCTGAGTGGTGGTATGCGCCTTCTTCACGACAACGCGGCTGTGCTCACAGCTCTTGTTGCAAAGGAAATTGTGAAGAAATGTGGCTTCAAGGAGATCGACCATCCTCCCTACAGCCCAGATCAAGCTCCTAGTGACTAGTTCCTCTTCTTAAAACTCAAGAAGGACCTTCGAGGAAGGACATTTAAGTGACGAAGCAATGATGGAAGCTGTTTGTGCCCATTTCGCAGACAAAACTTCTCACTATTTGGGGGGGGGGGGGGGTTGAAATGTTAATTCAAGATGTGAGAAGCGCATTGCAATAAAGAATAATTATATTGAAAAGTGGAATATAGTTTTTGTTTTTATCATAACTAGAAAATGGTTAGGCCGGAAACTTATGCACTTATCCTCAAAAGTATGATAATGAGTAAAGACATGTTTTCAGAACAAAAAGTCTGATAATTTTTATTGCACAGTCCCGTATTTTAAGCTTACCCGCTTCAAAATCATATAACTAGTGAAACAATTTGCAAACTCGCCAGTTGATGCTGTGTTGATACCTCCAGATCAAAATAAAAGCCACAGCTTTTTATAAGGTTTCAGTTAATCCTCATGCTAACGCAAACCATTATCTGCCATTTCGTAACCAATGCTTAGCAACTTCTTTATATTAACAATAGTGAATTGCAATATAATTACGATAAGGTCACAATAACAGATTGAAAGATAAGTTTAAAAAAAAGAGAGAAACGAAAATCTGTTATGCACTGAACGCGCTTTCATTGCATTCTATTTTTGGAAAGTTATTATTTAAATAAATGTATTTTAATGTTTATTTTTGCATGCGTTTGTTTAAAAAGTGAAAATTTCCCCTGTAAGAGAATTTTGAATATAGATTCTGCGCAATATAGACGCTGTTTTGTTTAGAGATTAAAATTAAGTTCCCGTAAAAGGTTTTGAAGAAAAAACATTCTTCAAACATCCAAAACATTGCAGTTCTAAGTTTATCTTGAGGTAGAAATAAGAGATTAATTTTAAAATTTAATAATTGTACACACTACAATACTATTTTTAACTTTTCTAAATAAACTCTCAATTTTTTTACTAGTGCGCTTGTCAACTTACGAGGCATTCAAACAACAATGAAGAAAAGGAACGAGTTAGGATGGCCCAGAAAGTATTTTAATGTTTCTTTTCATTGTTAAACATCACTTAGTAGCTTGACATTACCACAATCACTTGTAGTTACATAACTGCTTCTTTACAAAGAACCCCAACACAGAAATCCTGTTATAGAATTGGTAAAATGTCTCCATTTTCTGTAAAATACTATTAAAACTTCTTTGTTTGGTGGGTCTAAAACTGCAACTGGTGTATTGTATCATAAACAAAAGCTTCAAAAGCACTTAAAAGTTTCCCAAGTTTTCCCTCTGAAGGTTATACAAATGCTTAGGTTAGCTTGTCATAACTTGTTCCATCCGCTGGAGAGAATGTACGTGACGAATTAAGTTTTCTGGGTTTCAGACAAACCAACGCCAATGTCCATAAAACCCAAGCATTTCTTTATAAAGCTGCCGACAAACGACAACCCTACCGCAGTGACCTAATTCGTATGAAGCGGAAACCATAAAACGTTTTCATTTCTTTTGTCTGCAATTTCCCTGCATTCCTTGGCGGCAACTCTATGACTGGAGCTAGAAGAGAACGGTATGCTCAGATCCAGTTTTCTAGGATCAAAATTGAATTCTAAGCAATACAAAGGAGATATGATGCGCATCTGCTTTTTGCAGTTTTTTTTCAATAGTATGACATATTGCCGTGTTTTTCACATGTAATATTTGATTGAATTGTATGGCAGGAGTGTAAAAATCTACACTTTAAGTGTTTCTTGTACTATAAACCCATATATAAAGACAGCGCGCAGTTATGCAATTTATTGCGTTTTATATATTTAAATGATTTGATCACAGAAAATGTAAATTTTGAATATTCAACATTAGAATAAATTAACCGAGGGTGCCAAAAAATGTATACACACTTTCACAGTAGATATCTATTTAATATATTTCAAAGTTGGACCGAAAAACAACAGTAATGTGTAGTATGATGTTCTGTAAACAGATGTGACTCATATTACATTATGACAGCGTTGCTACGTGACAGATAAATCAACAATGAACAAACGAATCCAAGATTATCGTATGATGTTCTGTAAACAGATGTAACTCACATTATGTTATGCTAGCGTTGCTGCAACAAAATGGAGTAAAGATTATCGTTTGAACAGCGGAAAGCTATTTTGAAGTGTTATTGGAAAACCGAGAATGTTGTTGAAGTTCAAAGGCAATGGAGACACGTGTACAGAACAGAACCGCCAACTCGAGTAACAATTGAACGCATTCGAGACAAATTTGAGACTTGTGGTAACGTATACCGTAGAAAACTAGTTACACTGGCAGCACTTCGGGAAGAAATTGAAACGGCATGTGCTTCAATTGCTGAAGAAACTTTCGCAAACGTTGCTCAATCAGTAGTTCAACGTACTCAGAAGTTTATCGACGCCGAGGTGGCATTTTGAGCAACTGTTGTAACTGTAAAAGTCTAAAAATGATTAGTGCTCATCATTTTCTGTTTGTGTGAATTCAGTTTTGTTATGTCAACACAGTTTTTCTTTGCTTGAAGCGTGTAACATTTTTTGACACCCTCTGTATATGCAGATTATGATTTCCTATAATGTTTATACTTGTAAAAACATGTAAAGAATTGGTATATAATTTTAAAAATAGTTCCAATTATTAGTAATGAACTATGTGTACTGTAATAAAATGTAATATTATTGTTACTAAGTCCAATAATGAAGTGTATTCTTGTACTTCATAAAGGACTTCAATTTCTTACTGAAACAAATATTTATATTAGCCGCCTACGGTTCAAACGCGGACATAAAAACCTTGAGCCGTGAGTCCCTTGTAGTATATTTACGGCACGTTAAAGAACTCCATACCTGAAAAAAGAAGTCCTTGGACAAAACGGACCATCATGAATGCACCACTTGCAATTACGCCAAAAACGTTTGCATTAGATTCTTAATGTGTTTGCGCCAGTAGCTCAAACTTATTATGTAACATTTTTTTTTTAGGTTGGTACTGCTTTACGATGTTAGAACACAATTTTCCGTCCCACTTTCACAGACTGCGGGCAGTCATGCGAATATGACATTGTATAATTTTAACTACCAGGTTGTCAAAAACTGAGCTGATTAAAATGTGTTAAAAATTGTGCTGGTTGTCCTTTGGAGGGTGCTTTTAAAACCGAAATGTACTTCTCAAAATCAATAAGAGAAACTCGGCCTTCTCTGTGGTTTTTAATGTAATTTTCATTCTTATATTCTTTGTTTACTACATTTCTTATTTTATGGGCTGCCGGTGCATGCCATTAATTTTCAAATAAGTCTGCGTTTGAGCATTTTTAGATCTGAAATTATTTTGAAAATACTGAGTGTAAGCAGTAAAATAACGCGTGGAATTTATTATGAGTGACTTCAGACGACTGTCTATATTGTAAAATATAATATGACGTTGTAAGGTACATAGTAATAAACAAGGTAGTCGCTGAGCTCTTCAATTGTTGGGCATAACGGCTTACACTCAGCCACATCAGAAACAAAACAAAAAACAATCACCTACTTCTTCTGGAGGTAAATACGACAAACCAAAACAATGTTTAAGTCACCTACTGGCGTCAGGCGAATTTTCTTGGAACACGCTTGCTAGACCAACACTTTGTAGTTTACGTCACCATGTCTGGTCCAAGTAAAACCGCAACTCAAGAGTAGTTGCCTCACTGCATGTTGACTTAATCGATTCATCAATAGCAAGCTCGAAATCTGCAACTATTTTCTTTAGTAGAAGTTTCAACCCTAAACACTTGCACTTTTCCTTTATAGAACGAAACACCAAGGAATAGATAGCTTTGTTATTGTTTGACTGTAAACAAAAAACTGGCGGAATGTAATGTCCATTGTAAAGGAAATGCAATGTAAAATGTTTTGCACAGTATCTGAAAGGTCCATTTACGTAAATCGCTTCTGCTTTGCACAAATATTGAAATCTGCTTTCACCTCCGAAAATAATCACTTTGCTTTCGCGATCATCCACTAGCACAAAATCTGCGCAGCAGAGGACAAGTTACTTGCATTTTCATGAACTTAAGTAAGGTTGTTGGTAGCTTCGGCAAATGTGACGTCGTTCTCTGTATATTGCGTCAATAAAATGCAATACACTAGCACAAATCTTGGGATTCTCATTAAATGTTCTGGATATTATAAGAGTTGGTTTTTCACTTACGCCACTAACTGCTTTCCTTTTACGCAACGCACGAACTTTTACAAGATCTCTTTCATTACAGTTTTGCTATTCATGTTTAAGGTTATTATTTTGGCAGGACAATTCTTAACTGTTCAACGCCAATGTATAGACCCCTATATATGTGTCCTTTTTGCGAAACTAGAAACTATCTTTTACAAGTAAGTCTTTTCCTCTGTTACTGCCTCCTTGAACCACCTCCATAACAACCTTCACTAGTCTGTCTCACAGTGCTTATGCCTTATAATTCAATGTACCTACTACGCAATGCAAACGCGCCACCTAGGAATCGTACACCAGTCGACAGATGCGTCTATCACCAAATTTCGTGTGCTACCAACTTCACAAAAAAAAAATACTTAGCCGAAATGTCTATTGATGGCGCAAACCCATTGCCCTTTAGTTTAACCGCACTTCTCAATATCAAACAAACGAGAAATCTGGCGCAAAACCAATGCACCCGAACAAAATTCAAACTAGATAGCACTCAAAGTCATAGGTAACCCCTAGCCTTCTGACATTCAAATGGTTTATATAACCTGCCAGGACCCGGAACAGGCCTTAGACCTAAATCTTGTAAGTCTATGATGATTATTATTACCTCCTACACGTGTTCAGCTTTCTTGCATGTAGTTGTACATACTTATTATTTAACTATTGTTTGATCCCAGGCGTTTTTCTCGTGAAAATCTGAATAACTGTTGCGGGAAAATGCCTATATTATGGGTAGCATATTTCTTCTTCTTCTTCTTCTTCTTCTTCTTCTTCTTCTTCTTCTTCTTCTCTTGTTTCTAAAATATTCGCGCGTCTTAATTAACACTGTAACACGAGGACTCGTGTTGAGTACAATAAGAACTTATAGGTTACCTTAAGAAAAACAAATTTGTGCCAAACTCAATTTCTGGGAATCTACGGACCACAGGATCGTGAAAGTGGAGGGTTCAAATACGAGTATTTCCTTTAAAGGTGAACAGAATATTCAGGTCTTGTTGAATGCTTGTCATGTGATAGAAATGATAGAATATGAAAGATATCCCCCATTATAGCCTCATAATTTTCAACCTGAAACGATATTATTTTATATACTAGCTTCCATACGTTTGATTTATCAAGTGCCTCATTTGTTAGCACGTAGATACAAAACTTGACATAAAATGGAAAATGATTGAGTAAATAAACGTTCATTTTCTTTTGCTAATCATCTTCCCTGTCATAAATAAAATCATCTACATTCTTCTTGTTACCTCTTGGCAAAACTATGATGGCCAGTATGTGGTTCTATTTATCTGTATTTTCAGCTTTATTGCAGTACTAAGGGCTGGTTTTATCAACAGATGTTAAAAGTTAACATTCTCTTAGACTTCTTTAACATTCAAATTAACAAAAAACCTTTCTCATCAACCAATGTTAACTTTAACAACGAGTTAACTGCGTGTCACCTTTCCCTCTGTTAAAAGTTTACCAACTGGTAACAGTTCTAAACTGGCGGCCGTAATAAACAGTGTAAATTTTTAATAGTTTTGTATTTGAAATTCCGTTCTTTTTTACATAATTAACAAGTTTAACAGACTTAACTCCCGTTTTTACTACTGAGTCACTTCAGGCGGTGGGTACTGATGATACATGAAACGAAATGATAAATTAAGAAAGGATTTTTTTTTAAGGAAGGAAACATACCCGGCGTTTGCCATTTATGAGGACTGAGGAAGACCTAGGGAAAACTTCAGTCAGGGAGACGATCCTGGTGGGAATCGAACCCCAGGAGTCCGCGCCTTAACGACCTCTGCCACCCGTGGCGGTTTTTAACAGACTGAAAAAAGACTAGAATTTCATTGAGCTTAGGGGTAATTTTTATTTTTTATTTTAGTGATTAAATCTGTACAGAAAATGTGCCAAAAAAATTACTTCAATGGAAGGGGTGTGTGAAGTCAATACAGAAAAAAATCACGAAGGCACAAAAATTAAAAATAAAATAGTTCATAAAGAACCATATAGTTAAAAGCAGAAATGAGTAAAACACTAAAATAGCCACACAACTAGCGTAATATTTCGAACGAAACGTGCTATTCCTGTGATTGTTTCAGTGTTTTATTAATTTCTGCTTCTCTTAATCTTATATAATAATAATAATAATAATAATAATAATAATAATAATAATAATAATACATTTTATTTCATAGAAAAGAAGAACAAACGCCAACTTACAAAAGCAGGTGACCAAGAACACTCTCATACCTAAAGGAGCAGTTGTACTGGTGATTTGGAATAGAGCTGCAAAAGAATCCTTCAATGTATTAAGGATGTTAAAACTTATGAAAATACAATAGTAGTGTAATACAAAAAAAAAATTAAATACGATTTATGAAGTAGATTATTTAAAATAAATTAAATATTCTTAAAAATTTAAAAAATTTTTTTTTCTAAAAGTCTGATAGGAATGACTTCGTTCTTCAAAATATCCCAAGTATTACATTTGTTGAAATTTTCTCACTGAAATACTTTCTTTCTATGTCTACCTTTGAAGACTGGTTAACGTTCTGTTCAATTGTAATAGTAGGATCAAGAATCAAAGCCTTTCTTCCCAAGCTGGTCTTCAAGGACAACAATATCTGTTCTGGAGGAACCTGAGTCATAAATCTCAACATCAGTAATTTTTGTGTACATTTTGGCATTAAGGTCATCCAAGAGTGGAAGCTAAGAATTATTTTTGTAAGCCTTATCAACTCAAAATAAACTCCTGCAGGGATCTAAGTAATTTAACTTTCCCAAAAAGCAATATAATACTTCTAAACTTAGCTCATCCCATGTGTAGCATATTTAACTAAATAATTTAAACATTAAAATGAAATGCCGTAAAGCAAAATCATTTTAAAATAACTTCAATAAAACTAAGAAACAACGACGTGTATTGGCCAACACACAGAGTGCGAAAAAATAATGTGCAGACATTTTAGAGTAGAAAGGCAGTATTAAAAGAAGTCAGTCGTCCAGGTTGTGTTGTGTATGTGCAGGTAGCAGCTTGTATTTAGTTTGAGGGAGGCTCTGTAAACGTTCGTGCGTTACTCGGCACTTTCATTGTGTATAAATCGTGGTTAATTATACTATTATATAAACATAACCTTGAAAAACGGGTATTTTTATGTACGATATACTACTATACTGAAAATGGACTTTTACAGAAAACCGTTAAAGCCATTCTCAAGAAAATATCCTGGTAATAGTATTTCAGGTAGAAAAACTGTTCACCTGCATGTTAAAAGATATGTGCGAAGGACAGAATCTCTCAGTAACCAGAAACATGTTCCGAACCACCTCGTATTCCTGCGGAAGAAAAGTTAGATGAAATACAAGAATCCTACACAAATGTCGGCAATGTATTGCCACTGAGGGGCATTTTTTTCAACATTTCTTTCTAGCACAGGTCAATGCTTTATCATCAGCTTTAAGTACAGCTCATTTTGTGCTTTAATTAAAAATATATCAATAAAAATGCTTAGGCAATTCGTAACTTAAATAACAAACCGAAACAATAAACCAATATTGTAATAATTAACAATAATTTCAGCTAAGTGAAAGAACGTGGTAAGGGGCGTAGCGTGATATGTTGCATAGCATAAATAATTAATCGAAAAAATACAAGAGAAACATCTTTAAATGGACAGACTCTTAGGAAACAAATTTGAGAAGAAGGCGAAATTGGAATGACCGATTTTCGAAAACAGCTGTCTCATCGTTAATCGTGAAGATGGAAATCAGTAAATCATCACTTTGAAAAACTTATTTCATTTCATTTATACTATAACGTGCAACGCAATGTTTCATTGCTGTGATTCTAGAGGCATATGAGTTAGGAAATAAAATAACACAATAGCATCTGCCTACTAAGCCAGTGTATGCCCCCCCCCCCAATATAATATGAGCCATAAGCAATATAATCACTAATATCTAATGAAAAATCTTGGGGAGAGCCAGCCAAAACACATGTTACACTATGTGCAGTAACTTTCCAAACCTTCAATTTGTATAATTTCCACCATGTATGCGTCGGTCCTGATAGTGTAGTGGTAACCATACTTGCCTTCTAAACCCAAGATCGCGGGTTCGAACCCGGCTAGGATCGGCGGATTTTTTCGGGCGTAAAAATCCTAAGTATGGCTTCCTTCGGAAGGGAAGTAAAGCCGTGGGTCCCGTGTCGTACATTTACGGCACGATAAAGAACCTCAAGCCTGAAAGAAGAGACCTCTGAAAAAAATTTGTCGACCGTTTCACGCCCTGAATTGAATAGGACGCTGATGATCTGAGATGTTAAAGAGCGTCCGTAAATAAACCAAATCAACTACAAAGCACCATGTATGCTGATATAAAACAGAAAAACAAAAGAGCAAAATTCAAATATGCAAAATTAAAATGCAATGCAATATCCTGGGAATAACTTTGAAGGACAAAATACCTGTAATATTGATAAGTCAGTTATCTTATACAAGAGACATTGCAGAAATAGGTACAACAAGCAAATGGCAATGGGACGGTCACGTCGAGAGATTGCAGGATAATAGGTGGACCTACAAGATATCCATTTGGGATTCCCGGATAGGAAAAAGGACACATAGGTAGCAAGAGGAAGAGAAGAATGGAAATCTCTCGAGAAGCAACCAGTGCAGTGAGAAATGGAGTAACCAAAGAACAAATCAGTCAGAGTGTCTTAAACAGCATACGAACAACTAGCGAGGAATAGCTCACCAGGTTAGGAAAAAGTGAGCTTTCCCTACTTGTTAAGAGGCCTTTGCCCCTTAAGGACACTATAGGCTACCTTTATCGTTATTGCTAATATGAACAAAATTTCCCCACTATTAACGGCTCAAATATACATTTTTACAGATGTGATGAATATTAATATTTAGGACATTTAAATATACTTTTGATTTCAAGTCAAAGTTTTCAGTTTCTAATTATATTTCATATCTAGTTATATCATTACTTAACTCATTGCCTAGTAGAAAGTTTGAAAATCTGAAGAAAGCATATATACCATCTAGTCTTATTTACTAAAAGAAAGGGTGCCTAAGATCTCTCAATGTATAGTAAATGGACGAAGGAGTCATGCAAGATGTTGTACTATAAGTTCCAGTTTCAAGTTATTTTCTTCTATAGTAAGTTACAAGAAGATTAATTAGAAATGCTTATGATATTGCTTGTGGTCTTTCTTTTTCTTCCTTTCTTTGCAAAAGAATTGTTTGTAATAAATAAACAGTCCGCTCTTTCCAAAACTTTGTCTCATAAGAACGATACCATATTTGAAAATTTAGTAATATTTCTTTTGAACTGCCAGTTATTAATTTTTCAGATACATTCTTTTTTTCATGGATGTTAACGTTAATTATGCGCATAATTTAAGCATTATTTTCTCTAATCTTAAGTTTACTTCGTCTGTTTTAGAGTTAGCAATAGATCACCAATTTATTGTTGAAGTTTACAGCAATAAAATTGATATATAATAAATTAATAAATTTTTTTATCTTAGAGTCTTATATTCGTGTTTGATTATTATCTTGAAAGTTATTAATAATTGATATACTCATTCTGGCTATAAAGTTCATTGTACTGTTAAGTTACGAGGGTAGGTCCATAAGATTTATAGCCTTCACAAAATCCTCATCTGATGTCATACCTTATCTGTTAATTAAATAATTGCAACTGTAACTTCCGCTCTGTTATGTTCAGTTGTTCAGATATAGTTGCATAAAGAAGGCTATGCGTAGAAGATTGTAACATGTTCAAAACGGAGCATCTAGTTGTTATTAAGTTCTTCACAAAAGAAGGACTTACTTCAAATGAAATTAAACAGCGATTGGACGGTGTATATGGGGAAGCATCCCTCTCATGTTCTACCGTAAAAGAATAGGCCAAACTTTTTCGATTGGGTCGAGAAAGCATTGAACACGAAGAAAGGGCAGGCCCACCGTTGGAGGTGCTCACTCTGAAAACATCGCTCTTGTGGAAGGAGAAATTATGGAAGACCGGTGGCTGAAAGTTACAGAAATAGCAGCAAGGTTGGGCCTTTCTAAAACAACAACCCTTCAAATTATTCATGAACATTTAAACATGAATAAGGTTAGTGCAAGATGAGTTCCTAGACTTCTTTTCTCAGTCCCAAAAGCAGCAACGAGTCATCTGTAGTCAGGCATTTTTGGAGCTCTGCCGTGGCAACGAGAGAGAAGTTCTGCAAACCAATGTTACAGGAGATGAAACTGTGTTTCTCTACTATGATCCCTTGTCCAAAAGAGAAGCAATGGAGTGGGGTAAACCTGGAGAAGCACCGCCTCTAAAGGCCAAGCTTACTTAATCAACCAAGGAGATTATGGTTACAATCTTTTGGAACTTGAAGGAATACTTTTCATTGACTTCAAAGAGAGGAACACCACAATAAATGGGGAGTACTATGCTGACTACTGCAAGGACTACGTGCTTCCATCAAAGAGAAAAGGCGAGGAAAACTGAGTGGTGATATGCGCCATCTTTTCGACAACGCGCCTATGGACACAGCTCTTGTTGTAAAGGAAGCTGTGAAGAAAGATGGCTTCAAGGAGATGGATCATCCGCCCTAAAACCCAGATCTAGCTCCCAGTGACTATTTCCTCTTCTCGAAACTCAAGAGGGACCTTCGAGGAAGGAAATTTAAGTGTTACGAAGAAGTGATGGATGCTGTTTATGCCCATTTTGCAGACAAGAATTCTGATTATTTTGAGGGGGGGTTTGAAATGTTAATTCAAAGATGTGAGAAGTGTACTAAAAATGGTAACTATATTTAAAAGTGAAATATATTTTTTGTCTTTATCATACCTAGAAAATGTAAGCTAGTTACATCATTTTTCTTGTCTTCACTCTGGCTTCCTATTATATGAAATGTCAAATTTCTTTAAATAGTAAAATTGATCGAAACATTTACTGTCATCAATTTCATTCACGCGATGTTCTAGCACTGAAAGCAGAATGAACAAATAAAACTTCAATATGAAAAATGTGGACAAATTAGAGCATTTCTAAAAATGTATGAAAATGCTATTTATATTTTAAAAATGTGACACTATGTATCTAAATAAGCTTCATATTGCTGGATTTTAAAGTCATTTTTAAAATTTTCACTGTGTCTGTAAGTCCTGTGTTAATTACATGTCTTTCTCTAAAAGCGTTTCGTACTTACTCTTTAATTAACTTTCTCTTTGGCATTAACTAGTTAAAAGAAACATGTTTGGATTTCCTGAAAATCATTTATTCTAGAGATTCCTAGGGAACAACAGATATATACAGGTATTTATTCCGCTACGCAATTGTAAATCAAGTTTGCGGACTAGAATTTACTATATAAGGGCCTTATTACCTGCCGAAGGAAATCATGTCGCTCGGTCAGAACTTTTAGGTTGTATTTTTGTTTCTTTCGTTATTTATTAGTAGTAAATAGTAATTAATATTGCACTCACAACCATAGTAGATGCTCGAAGTGCCTGCTGTCCGCTGTGAGACATATCGTAACCCTTTTGGAAAGATATTTACACATTGAACGAATATTGTTAACTGTCTAAAAATCGACTTGCTGGGCTAATCGTGTAAAACCGTCTTTTGTTCTCCGCTTTATGTCAATGAAAACGCCTTGGGTTCAAAGTTGTTCACCAATGTGAAAATTGCATTTCCTGATGGAGATGTTACGACTGAAAAATTAGCACAATTTCACAGTAGAGTGCCCAACACGCACTTTCTATAAAAATTGCAACTGGAACAGTTGGCGTTATAAACGCCATCGAGTAAACTCAACAGACGGCGAATGCCGAACGTGAACTCCACACTTAGCGGAAATCGCGCGTCCACTGTTTACACAATGTGATTGTATAGGGGAATGGGGACACGTGCACGGGTATGTTATTTAATTTTTTTTCTAATAGAAATTTAATAAGCGTAATAAAGCACTTCGAGCGAGAGAATTATTCGCATATTGTCTCATTATGTAATTATTGACTGGAGCAAATAGAAACATGAGATCATCTTATGCAGATTTGTAATTATAGACACTGGTCATATCGCTCTTATTAATTATTATTGAATCAGCGATTGAACAAGAAATAGCTGGCAAATCCCTTTCCGGGGTAAATTTTTAAATAAAAGAAAGTGCATCGTCATTTTATTTCAACACCCATTTTCAGCGAACTACTGTAAAACTCTCTGAGCATCATTAGAAATGTTTTAAAAGTGTAAAATTGCATATTTACAGTATTTATTATTGAAAAAGATATACAGAGGGTGCAAAAAATGTATACACACTTCAAGTAAAGAAAAAACTATGTTTATATAACAAAACTGAATTCACACAAACAGAAAATGATGAGCACTAATTATCTTACACTTTTACAGTTACAACAGTTGCTCAAAATGCCCACCGTCGGCGTCGATACACTTTTGAGTACGTTGAACTACTGATTGAGCAAGGTTTGCGAAAGTGTCCCAGCGACTGCAGCACATGCCGTTTCAATTTCTTCCCGAAGTGCTGCCAGTGTAGCTGGTTTACTACGGTATATAACATCCTTAAGAGTTCCCCATAGGTAGAAGTCCAACGGAGTTAAATCCGGAGAACTGTTCTGTTCACACGTCTCCATTGCCTTTGAACTTCAACAACATTTTCCAATACCACTTCAAAATTGCTTCCCTTGACTTCATTTGTTCATTGTTGATTTATCTGTTACGTATCAACGCTATCATAATGTATGTGAGTCACATCTGTTTACAGAACATCGTACGATAATCTTGGCTTCATTTGTTCATTGTTGATTCATCTGTTACGTATCAACGCTATCATAATGTATGTGAGTCACACCTGTTTACTGAACATCATACTACACATTACTGCTGTTTTTCGGTCCAACTTTGAAATATATTAAATAGATATCTACTGTGAAAGTGTGTATACATTTTTGGCCCCTTCGGTATAGTGTGCACGCGTTTACTGATATAAATTGAGAAGATAAAAATTTTGATATATAAATCAATAATACACGCAGTCAGAGGTATAAGAGGTAATGACTATATAAATGCAAATCTACGTGAAAGTATTTCAAACTAATATTCCTTAGATTCTAATTAGAAGTAGCTTAAACAATAGTTAAACTTGCTCTAAATAACAGAGAGCCCTCGACCCATCTTGCACTGCTGCAGTTGAAGCGAAACTGCAATCAATTTGGAAATGCTCAATAATTCGGAACAAATTGCTCTGCAACCAGAAGATTTTGCTTGAAGATCTACAGCAATTCACATCGTGCAAGTCTACCAGATTAAAGCGTTGTTTAGTATCACAACTCTGAAAATTACAATTAATGACAAAGATTGTGCTGTCTGGTAGTAAGAAACAAGTTCGGTCCGGATATTCTTGAACTTTTTAGAGATACAGATTACGGGACATTAGATTTTTCAGGAGCGTTCGTTCTCAGCAATTATGTTGTGGGTCCGCCCGCACGAAATAGCCTGGGTATCAGTGAAAAGATTTGATGAAATTTCATTACTGAGGGCTAGGGAAGAATGTTATGGGAGATAACCGATTTTCTATCGGACTCGTTCGCTTTACTTGAGCGGCAATTCTCATTAACTAACCTCCGGAATGGAAACATGTTTCAATTAATGAGATACACATCCTATGGCTTATATAATTTTTCAAAGGCCTCGCCTTTATCGAAATTTCTAGAAAAACAGAAGCGGCTACGTGCGACTATGTTCTATCACCGCACTGTGCTGGTGGGAGGGGAAAAGGGTGGGCAGAGGAGAAGATATTTGATGTCCAAAGAATCTGATTTACTTCTCCTCTCTCTTTTATATTTTTTAATTTTTTTTAAGTAATGGCATATTGGAGATGCTGCAAGCCTAAGTATAATTACTTCCCCCCCTTCTTTTTCTGAGTCTATGTCCTCATGTCTTGAGTTAATCACATTTTAGTCGGTTCAAAGTAAAGAAAAATCTCTGGAAATGTAAGTCATAAATCACAAAAAAGTACACCACAATTCAAGATAAGAGAGTTAATTCTGTTGAACATCACGCTCTGTCGTTGCTTATGAAATTACAAAGATGAGAAAATAGAGGAAGGCGGAATTAAGCATTTATACGTTTGTTTCAGGATGTTTGTAATTTTCCTTTAAACACTTACAACTAAATTTAGATCAACAATTTAATTAAGCTCGGACAAAAAAATCATCAACTTAAATAATAAGCCTTTGTATGCAAAATATGAATAGTATTAGCAAAGCAATAGACAATAAAATACCAATTTTAAAAAGGTGATAAATAAAAAAAAAGTTTCTAAACAACTTGCCACTGCATTTATAATGAGCGTCCACAGTTTGAAATATTTCCAGATTTTGTCAGCGAGGTGAGTACTAAAATGATAATTGTCTGTAGATTTCGTAATTTGAAAATCGTTAAATTCCAGTTTTCTTGCCTTTTCATAGCAACATTTAACATGCGCAAATTACATGATATTTTATCTCTTACAGAATTCTATGGCGATAAAATAGCTGCAAAAAGCAATAATAATTTTAAAAAAATGTTATATCAATTGCGATTTTCCAAAATAATGCTAAATTATAAACGACAGAGGTAATCTTTTATGCGTAAAAAATGGAACATTAGCAGTAAAGTTATAGAACAGCAGTTCTCAACCTATAGTATGCGGTACGTGAAAAATTTAACCAATAAGATAAATTAACATTTGCTTTACAAACAACAAATATTTCACAGTTCAATTATAACTAAACGGAAACAATTGATTTTGCGTTAATATAAAATTTTGTGTAATACTGTACAAAATTAATACAAAGTTCGATTTTAATCCTACGACAATGACAGCGCAATTCGAATATATTGGTCAGACAACAATGGAATACATTTTGTAATTTGTTAAGCTGCGAGACCTATTTACAGTTAAGAAAACAGTGTTTTTTGATTTGTTTTATTTACGGACGCTCTTTAATATCCCAAATTATCAGCGTCCCATTCAATTCAGTTCGTGAAACGGCCGATAAATTTTGCTCAGAGGCCTCTTCTTTCAGGCTTGAGGTTCTTTTTCATGCCGTAAATGTACGACACGGGACCCACGGCTTTACTTCCCTTCCGAAGGAAGTCATACTTAGCATTTTTACATCCGAAAAAATCCATCGGTCAGTCCTGGCTGGGATCGAACACGTGATCTTGGGTTTAAAAGGTAAATGGTTACCACTACACCACAGAACCGACTAAGAAAACAGTGGAGTTAATTATTGTTATTGAAACTTAGATTTTATTTGTAAAATTGTTAGATTTATATGTAGTTTATGCAGATTCAGAAGTGAACCACAACATGGATAAGAGTTATTTAAAGGATTCTGCTCGAAATAATTCCACTCTACCAGAAGTCACTATTTCTAATGCTAAGCATCCAAAGAGGACATAAATATACAAGAAAGTAACAAAAGGCCCCATACGTAAGTACAATATAAAATATGGTTTCACCTATAATGGAGATGGAAAGGAAACCACAGTGTGTGATTTGTCATGAAACACTTTCAAATCATTCGACGAAACCTCCCCTTTTGAAACGTCATTTTGACATCAAGCATGGTGATTTGAAACTCAAGCCATTGGAATACTTTCAGAGAAAACTTATCAGATTTGTCATCAAAGAAACCTCATTTGCAGGGTCTAACATGAAGGCTCTGGGGACATGTTATGAAGTCAGATCGGAGAGTCAGTACTATTTCACTTATGAGCCCGGTTGGCTTACTTGGCAGATATATTTTGTCTCCCTTACAGCTGAACAAGAATTTGCAGGGTGTCCTTACGTTCACATTTTAGGTAAGGGTTAAATTACGGCTAAACTAATCTTTATGATAATAGAAATCAATATTGGAAATACATCATCCTTTCTATTGTTGAATGTTTTCTTAAGTGAAAACGAAATTTCTCTTCATTGTGATTTACAGTGAATATTAAGAAGCATCGTGGGAGTTTTGTCTCAGATTTCAATGTATACCTCACTGAAAACATGGATTCAGAATTTTGGATTAAAGATCTGTTTTCTATTGCTGATACCTTACTAGAAACCTTCAGAGAAAGACGAAGAAATGTGACGAAGTCTCAGCAAATGATCAAGAGGTTGGATTTAACAGACTTCCGGCTGGCAAGAAAAAACGATTATCCAAAGATTTCAGGAAAAAAAAAAACTCTATATTTTTTTGTAACTACTTACCTTTGTGATTGTGGGTTTTCTTCTCTAATTTATATAAAATATAAATACAGAAATAAGTTGAATATTGATCCCGATTTAAGCCTAAACTTAAGTCAATTGAAACTAAACATTAAAGGACTGTATTTAGCTAAACAAGTACTAACTTTACACTGAAACAAAAGTGCAAGTCAGAAATTGGTTAAATTTGTACAGTTAATTGCTTGTACTGTTTGTAAGTTTGAGTTCTGGAGTACCAGTATAAGGAATATATGTTTGTCAAAGTTTATTTATATATTCATTCAGTATGTTTTACCCTTAACAAATTTAATTAAGACATTTCACAGAATATCCATTGAGTAAAAATAAATTTAACAGTTTTTCTCCAATAAATATATAATTCTAGATACTACATACAAGAAATAACTATATAAATAACTAGTATTGTTATAAATGTATGGAAATGCTTATTTTGTGCCACAAAATCACGCATTTCCCTCGTAAAATTTGCTTACTGGTATATCCAATATCCTGCGTTGAATGAAATGGTACGTCACTTGAAAATGTTGAGAGCCGCTGATCTGAAACTTGATTTTACAGCATTTGGACGTGTGGACAATATTTGTGAAGGTATTTTTCCTAAAAACATCCATCAATTTTATGTATTTACGTCAGAGATATAATAAATACTGCGTTCGGTTCTATAAGAATAATGTTATAGTTTTAAAGTTTTTAGCAAAGGTCCTTGCAATTTCCCTGGCCTTTTGCCCGGTTTCCTAAAGGTAAGCGTATATCAGGAATTTTACGTTGTTGTGCATAAAAATATTTAAAAGATTTACTTTAACTAGGTACTAAAGAATTATTTTAAACCCCTTTTCAGAAAAACAAACTCCATTATTTTCTTGCAATCATATGCAACTAAAATACTTAAAAGTTATATAGTTAAAGTTTTATTATATTTTCCATGAAAAATGTTTTATTTATGATGCAAGTGTTAAATGGTTTTTTATTTTGTGAGAAGGGTGTTAGCAAAAATTTTAACACGGATATTGTATACTATTTTTAAACATTTCTTATTATTAATAAATAAATTATATTTATTTCAGTCATTCCGAAATCTCTGGACATCGCACCGGTGTAAATGAATAATTTTAGGCGTACTTTTGGAACAAAACTAAAAATTATAGTTTTTATTTATTATTATTATTATTATTATTATTGTATTATCTTTATATGTTATACTAAATTGTTGTTAAAATAAAATATTGTCGTGCTAAATGAAACTCAAGTGTTATTTTCTTCTAACCGGATATGGTTTCAGCATTGCTTACACCGTTACTGATAGAAATACATCTTAGGAATTATTAACTTATTATGTAATATCAATAATCTGATTTCGAAACTGCCGCGAGAAATGAGTACATATACACTAAAGTGCGTCCATAAAAACCAAGCTTAACGTACCAAAAACATTTGTATTAATACGCTCTGCTCCCACTCTAATAGCGACTGTTTTCATGTCTTGTGCAAGAACAAAAATTCTCTATAACAAAAATATTCTCGGCACTACGTTCTATATGCGCTTCGTTCTTCAGCAAAACATAAATAGTGGCGTCTTTTGTTTACATTAAGTTTGTCACCTATATTGGATTCAATTTGTTTTATTCATTATAAAACACGTTATTTATATTTCTCTACTAATATCAGATTATTTATCATCACATTCCGAATTAAACGAAAGTTGGTACCACCGGAGTACTATGCAGCATTGAGTGTTATAACTGCAGTTTCAGGTTTGAGTGTCTGGTGTTTAAAGAGCTGTTTACAAACATATTGAAGCTCTTTCAATTGTAGTTCTAGATATTTTTTGCAGTATTTAATATAACGCAATAAATCTATCCAAAATTCTTTAGAACTAAAAAAGAACTAAAATTAAACTTTTATTTTTTTCGTAAATGCATATTGGAATCTTCTTCTTGTTCTTTGTTATTTCCAAAAACTCATCTATTCACTTAATCGTTACTAAGTGAGGTGTAACAGTGCTAACAAAATTATAAAACGCACCCCTATAAATAAATATATTATAATAAACGAAACTAAGTAATTTTTCAACAATTCATTCTAAAAGCATTTATTTTAATACAAGGTATTCGAACTAAAAACTGTAACTTGTAGCATTTTAGTAACACTGCAGTGTTAACAAATTTATTTGAATAACAAATCGTTGCATTAAAAGATGAACAGGCAAGACTAAAATAATAGATTCTGAACGTGTATTTTCAAAGAAATCAAGTATAACCACGAACTAAAAGATTTTTTGTTAATTTTATAGTAGTAGTATTTATTTCTCATGCATCAGCATACAATTTTTTTAACAAAATAAACACAAATAAAAAACATTACTTTTAAATATAACAATTAAGAACAGTGCAATTCCAGAAGGCACTAACTCCAATCAAAATTTATTCCAATTTGATTGGCTCAGCCCCCCAGTTCTTTAGCTGCTACCTACTGAGATATCTAGGGGGTCAGGCTCCCATCCATCCAAAAACAAAACACAACATTAAAAATAATTTATAATTTCAATACAATATTAAGTTATATTTCCTTCAGTCTAAACTTTCCTTCTTTTTCAATTAAACCCATCCGGCCGAATTTCTATCCCTGAGAGTTGTTTATTCCTTAGCACCTTATGCACACTAACACCCTGGTTATTGGTGTATAAAGATTCTGTTTAACTAATGTTAGCTAACTAGTCACATTACCCTCCCCTGCTCATTTCATCCTCCTTTCTCTATCTGACAATACTTTCTCAAGCACATTTCCTAAGTGTTTTACACCCATAATCATTTTGTCTTACCTTGCTTGTGTATATTCCCAGTTCCTTAATGTTTTCATCTGATTTTAAATTTAAAATTCTTCTACCTCTTATTTCATGTGGTAAGTTTTCCCATTTTTGTAATAGGAACTGTTTCATCCAAAACTTGGTTTGTTTACATTCTAGTATACAATGCCAAGTACTATCTGGTTCTTCACACATAGGACATTTCCCCTTAGTGTGTCCATTTTTTAATCCACTTAAATATTTTAATCCTGTTCTGAACCATATCAACCCTTCCCTTCCTATCTTATCACAAATTTCAATATATCTATCTCTTCTCATTTTTCAGTGTACTATGTAATTTCAGAGATTTTTTGCGTTAATATTTGCCCATGTTTCCTGTTTTTCAATATCCTCAATTCTTATTATTATCTCTTTACAAAATCCTTTACCCAATCTTTCTCTCATGCCATAATAATCCCATGCTCGCTTCTTGTAGGATATTTTGGATTTTAGATGACCAAGTTTTTCTCCCCCTTAATTTTTCCTTATGCTATCAAACACTGAATAATGATATTCTCCTCTTCTAGTCTCCCAATTCTATACCAATATTTCAATACTCTTTCTATGACCTTGCTTTTATAGCCCAGTCTTCCCAGTTCCAATAGGGCAATCTTATTACGTGAAGATCCAGGACAATTCTGCAAAATAATCTATTTATCACACTTATCCCTTTCCATCTTCCGTCTGGCCCCCAAATTTCTATTCCATATTTAATTGAATATTTGATATTTTGTTTACACAATATCCGTTTACACTCATGGCACCTTTTAAATTTTAATAAATACTGAGATTTTACAGAAAAAAGATATACTAACGTAAATTCCATTTAACTATTAACTTTTTATTACAATACATAGCGATATCATTACTCAGAAAATTCTCAAACAAATTGCGAAAAATTGTTTAACATTAAAATTTAAAATTGTGAAACATTTTTCGTGGCAAAACACAACAATCATATACAATTAATATGTTTTACAATAAGTAGGAGATGCAATTTTTGCTATTCGAAGCTTGGAAAGTGAATTTTTTATTTCCAAAATGAATATACAATCTGATAAAGTAAGTGCCTTAAGAAGAAACGTATGGGCAGAAATAGAATAAAATGAAATCCAAGTGAGTGGAAAGACAAACGAAAAGGAAATGGCGCCAAGGTCTAACATCAGGTGTGCTGAGTAAAGTAGAAGCCAACAGAATGTTTTGACTGTAAATGTAAGGTTCTCTGAAAAGAAAACATATTTCTCGGACATATATAAATTATCCTGTGAAAAGCACCCCCTTTTCTTAGTCTGAAGAGGCGAAGGTAAGAGGAAAATGATACAACTTCTGGGAAAATGGCCATATTTTGTTACAGATAGGCTTTCTCCAAGTTTTCACATACCCTAATGCACACCATTTGAATATCTCGCAAATGTATGCAAAAAGTTAGTGTAAAAAAAAGCGACAACTACAGCCAAAGGACAACGAAGATAGCGCTATAATAGGCTACCTTTATTAAAACAGCAAGCGAAAGAACATGTTCTTAACTTATCCATTATTTTCGTCATAAAGCTAGAGGCAACCGAGTTGTCAATTTCGAAAATGTGCAAAACATTTGAAGATGAATACCCACTGACAGCAGTAATCAATTCACATTATTGCGAAACGAACTTAAAAATAAAGCTCTAAAGAAAGTATGCATGTAAATCGTATTGTTCTCAATGGTGCTATAGCCCCGGGTGATTGTGGCTGCCGCAGCGACCTCTGCATCTCTACCTTCGTCTGACGACTTCTATGATAGGGGCAGTATTGCAAGATGGCATATGATAAGCATGCTGGTCGCCTATCACGCAGCTCCCTAAATCGAAGAATCTCTCCATCAAGCAGCAGGTACTAGGAATCGAAACCGGGCCTCCCAGCTAGCAGTTAGAAACGCTAAACGAACACGATTTTTTAAAATTTTAAATTAAGCCACTTATGTCTCATCCAGGGCTAGGGCCTCCGCTAGTGATTTCTCAAGTCGTGAGCTAGTCCATATGAGTTATTGTCCCTATGAGTTCGTTAAGTGTATAATGTTTCTTATTTTACAAGTTTAACACAATTTAACTAGAAAGTTCAAATGCTGAGTCTATTAAGGTTGGTATCACTTTCACTACTGGCTTCGGTTGTTCTGTTCCTAGGCTCTTCCAGGTACAGCCGTTCCATTTACGCTGGTGTCCCTGTGGCTTTCCTGAAGGAGGCTGTCCACGTCGTTCTCGGTCTTCCTCTTCCTCTCCTACCGATACACAGATCCTATGTGCTAGCTCTACGTCCCCATCTGCTGCTCGGTTGCCTTGCTACATGTCCGCCCCATTTCCACTTCAGGCTGTTTGCACTTTAAGTCTCGACATCTTTCTTAATTCCACAGATGATATTTTATCCATGAGGGATATCCCTAGTACTTTCCGCTCCATTTTACGTTGACAGATGCTGATATTATTCTTTTCCACTTCTGTTAGGCTCCAAGTTTGACATCCACATGGGAACATGCATGAGTCCAGCACGTCAAATCTCAGTTTTCGGCTCAAAGTATTTTCCATCAGTATGAATTTCATTAACCAGAATGCTCTCCATGCAGAGGAAATTTTTTCTTTGCCCACATGATGCTGGAATGCAACTATTTGTCCCTAAGTTGACACACTCTGTCACGCATTTTAGTATTGTTAAGTTGATTCTAACGGATGTTACTTGACTGTTTGTCATGATCTCTCTTGGCTGTTTTCTCCATGTTCACAGATAGACCGGCAAGTTTACTGTGCTTGTTGAGATCTTATAGCATTCTTTGAAGGCTTGAAAGGATCTATTACGATTTACTGTATAGTAAATCGTATCGTGCTCTGAGAGAAAAGTTTCACTTTTGTTTTTTCCTCCCTTTCCAGCGTCACCTACAACTTTTTTATACATGTTTTGCGTGACTTTCTGCCTGTATAGCAGGAAAACGAGGATTGACAGAGATGGCATCAGGTATACTTTAACGTGTTAATGAAAACTTTCAACCCAACAGTTTTCATTACAAGAAACGAATGCGTAGGACAAAATAATTGGCCAAACCTTGCATCGTATAAAATTATAGTCCATTTATTAGTTCAGTTTTTTTGACGAGGCTCATCAAAAACTTCTGTGCTCCTAACAGTTTAACAAAGACCCCACATTATTATTTGCTTCAATATTGGGATATATAGATCCATTAAGTTTTCAGCGAAGATTATTATTATTATTATTATTATTATTATTATTATTATTATTATTATTATTATAACAATAGAATAGTAGTATGTTTATTTCAGAAATTTCTTTAACAGCTTTGGGCATTAGCATCCAATTCAATTCAGGGAGTTATAAGGCTTTACTTTACTAGTAATCGATTTTTATTTTTACCCATTAGAAGTAAATTAGAAGTAATATAATTAAATAGGGATTTTCAGCTATTTCTCAGTTCCCCCCCCCCCCAAAATATCTGATCATGGCCCTGTCTCACGATTTGACATTCCTTGATGAAGAAAATTGGAGCACGTAGTCTACAAGGCCTACAGCATTGTATAGCAGCAGCTTGCAATGCTACTTCTTCTGAAATGCTAAATAATTAACAGCAATCCCTGCTATAAGTTACTGGAAGATAGTGTTGCAGCGAAAGGCTAGACGCATTTCATAATAAAAAGTTAAAAGGGTAAGGTAGCTTCTGAAAGAAAACAAAAGACTGTGAAACAGTTGAAAGTCTGCCTTTAAATGTTAAATGTTTTTAATGGTTAACACTGTAACATCAATTATACATACACTATTTGCTTTAGAAATATGCGATAGAGACAACTGTTTTCTAATTTTATTTTATTGATTTTTACAACACTTGTAGAGCTATTGTTCCGTTTAAAAACATAATTTTTCCGAAAATAGTCATTTTTCTTTTCAGTATTAATTCTCCAGAGGCTAAGTTTTTGGGATTAAAAAAAAAGCTTGTCGATATCAGTATTATTATAGAAAATGTGAGTTTTAAGTATAACTTTAGATAATATATGAAAAAATAGCAACATCCTTATGTCACAATGATTATCTTGTGTCCTAAATACATCTTGCATCAGCAGGCAACAATGATTTTGGAGCTATTTTTCACAAAACTCGCGGAATGTAGCATAAACCCTAGTTCGCGGTTAAGCTTCAAATATTGACCATAGGAGGTGCGTTCTAAAAGTTCATTGCCTGCACAAGAGAACACAAGATTTAAGAGATTTTTTTTCTAAAGTCACCTTGTACTTATGTCAATACATTTAGTCACCGCCATGGGTGGCCGAGGTCGTTAAGGCGCGGACTCGTGAGCGGGAGGTCTGCGGTTCGAATTCCGCCAGGACCGTCCTCCCTGACTGGGGTTTTTTCCAGGTTTTCTTCAGTCCTCATAACTGGCAAATCCCGGGGAGGTACGCTAAACTTAGGCCTGGAACGCTTCCTTCCTTAAAAAAAAAATCTTTCCCAATATATCATTTCATCTCATGTATCATCAGTGTCCACCGTCTGTGGTGCCTCAGTAGTAAAAACGGGCGCTAAACACTACTGAAAAAAAAAAATACATTTAGTCCAGCGAATTTTCAAAAGTTTAATATTCTCAGTAAAATTAGATTTGTCCACCGTGAAAAAGAATCTCATCATTTGATGTGAATCTTCGTCCACCCAGCCATTTCTTCAGGTTTGGGAACAAAATGTAGTCGCTGGGAGCCTAATCTAGGAACATAATGTGCAAGCACTTGGAAGCAAAGGTCACACAGTTTTGCAGCAACGATCCCAGACGTGTGTGAAAGTGCATTATCGTGATGAAAGAAAACGTTCTTTCTCGCAAGGTGTGGACCTTTAGCATTGTTTGGTTGGTTCAGTAGTGAAGCGTAATATTCCCCGGTGTTGGTTCTGCCCTCCTGGGGGTAGTCTACGAGCACCACACCACGAGAATCCCAGAAAACCGTAGTCATGATCTTATCTGCAGGTGGAACCGCGTTTTACTTACTTTAATGCACTTTCACCTGTTGTCACCCACTGTTTGAACTGTTCCTTCCTCTCTGACGTGTAGTGATGAATTCATGTTTCATCTACTGTTATGAAACGTCGGAGAAACTCACTGGAATTGCGTTTAAACAGTCTAAACACTCTTGCGAAGTATCAATTCAAATGTTTTTGGTTCATTGTTAACAAACGCGGCACCCATCGAGCGGAAAGATTTCTTATACCCAAAACTTCTTGTAAAATGTAGTAGACACTGCCTATGGAGATATTTGCAATGTCAGCCAACTCCCGCACTTACAATCAGCAATCATTGAGTACTGCATTGTAAATTTTTGTCACAATTTCGTCGGACGTAGCAGTTTTGGGATACCCTGAGCACTTATCGTATTGAATGAATGTACGGCCAAGCATAAATTCAGCAGTCCACTTTTTAACCTTCCAAAATGAAGGAGAATGATCCTTTAATGTGACAAATAACTCATTTTGTGTTTTTGTTGGAGTTAAACTCTTCTAAACGAAGTACTTTATCACAGCTCGCACGAATATTTCAGTTTTTATCCGTTTTTTAGAAAAGGTTAACACTAATTTGTTTACACGATCGTCATAAACAAGCGACTATACTTAAGAGGTTGGAAC
Source organism: Metallyticus violacea (assembly GCA_030762175.1). Taxonomy (NCBI): domain Eukaryota; kingdom Metazoa; phylum Arthropoda; class Insecta; order Mantodea; family Metallyticidae; genus Metallyticus; species Metallyticus violacea. The sequence goes on from CM060834.1 coordinate 91,383,420, forward strand.
ATTACAGTGCGCCATCTAAAGACAGATACTTAACAAATTTCGTAGCATTACGAAATCTCTGAATCAGACCGAGAACTTTTAAAGCACCCTTTGTATCATTTGCTGCGGAACAGGCATTGTAGCGTCTAAATAAAAAATTGATTTTTACGTTGAACTCCACTAGCATTAAATTGCAAAACTGCATAGAAAGAGAGACAATTAACATTCCGAACGCAGGTAATATCCAAAGAGGAAGAGTATATAGAGACGACAAAGAGCGATGTGAAGGCTAGAAAATAAATCAATTTTCATACCAACAAAGCATTGTGTTTATATCTCCATCCATCAAAACTTGAGTCATTTGAGACTTACAGCAAGTTTTGATTGTTTTAAATGATCTTGTACCATGTTGTCTGCAGCATTTTCACACCGTTGTAATTTGTTTAGCTTTTAGCTGCCTTTAGTATCGAAATTTACCCAATTAAGGAAATTACTCCCCGATAGCTCTAATGGAAGCGCAGCGGTATTTATGTTTAACAAAGTGGAACTTTTCGGCATTTTCTCAATGTTTTTCTCGTTTCGACATCAATAATTTCCACGTCTTTTCCCTCTCTTCTTTCATGTTTCATTCATGTTCTGGTTGGCGACCAGTTTCATTCGTCCGACTGGCCTCTTCCTTCGGTCTGGAGGCGCTGGTGAAGACAAGAATGGCAAATTCGGAAGAGGTCTGGAGAGAATGGGAAAATTGCACGGAAACAACAAAAGGCAAATGGATGACGCCGATATCGCTCGGCAGTGCATGTATAACAATAAGACCCTTAGTGTATGGAATGAGAAGGTGACTGAAGGGTCCTTCATTTCATTTCATCCACACTGAGGTAGGCACAATAGATTTTAGAGGTCATAGTGCTTTGCGGGTGTGTCCCGACGCACCTCAGGTAGAATAGCAGCCTAAAATGTCCATTTATATTCTACCTGTGCAATTTCCGCAGACAAGAGCAAATATTTGGATCTGACATAAACAAGAAATAGAAGTTCTGGGAGAAAAACTGTTTTGCCTGGATGCCACTCGGCCCCATATTTCCCTTCAGCAGAAAGCAACTCGTCAAATAATCCAGCAGCGGTACTGTTGCCTATCTCTTTTTCTGTGAACGGAACTACCAAAGACTTACTTGCAAATGTAATTAGGAAACATAAGCGTCATGACATATGATAAAATTAAGTACGGTATGACAGCTACGAAACCTGCCTGATAAACAGAAGTGAATAGAGGGAAATATTAGGACCGTTATAAACTTATTGGAAGTTAACAAAATATATGTTATGTGTAAAATTGTGCCGTGTATAGAACAAAAGTTGGAAATGAAGAAACACAATTGAAAAATTCCGATCACGGCCGGGTTTCAACTCACGGATTTTCAGGCTAACTGGATGAGGCGCTACCTTCTGAGTTAGCGTGTCCTTTCAAATCTTACTCTTCGTTTTAAACTTATGTCCTACATATGGCTTATGTGAAAAAACCAATCCCTATATTGTTGGTGATTAAACCAGCAGTCTGGGTCATTAATACTGTAGAATTGCGGGCCGCCTCTTAAGAAATAAATATCTCATAGTAGCGGGGTCTCCGGGGTGTACAGAATCAGATGAGAGAGGTTCGTGGTTCTGTGCTTGGAGAACATGGTAGCCCAGTTGCTTAGAGCGTCAGCCCTGAAGGCTGAGAATCCAAAGTTCGAATCCCGGCAATAACCCGATTTTTTGCATAATATATTCCATTCATATGAAAAAATCTGCCTTTTACTGGAACAACTACTGATAGTGCAAGTGGGAAAACCAGTAACAGTAATGCTAATATCAGGAGTAGTTATAGTGATATTAGAGTAGGTATATTAGCAGCGACAGCAGCAGCGCAGTAGTAGTAGTAGTAGTGGTAGTGGTGGTAGTAGTAGTAATAGTAGTAGTAGTAATAGTAGTAGTAGTAGTAGTAGTAATAGTAGTAGTAATAGTAGTAGTAATAGTAATAGTAGTAATATAGTAGTAGTAATAGTAGTAGTAATAGTAGTAGTAATAGTAATAGTAGTAGTAGTAATAGTAGTAGTAATAGTAGTAGTAATAGTAATAGTAGTAGTAGTAATATAGTAGTAGTAATAGTAGTAGTAGTAGTAATAGTAGTAGTAATAGTAGTAGTAGTAGCAATAATAGTAGTAGTAATAGTAGTAGTAGTAGTAGTAATAGTAGTAGTAATAGTAGTAGTAATATAGTAGTAGTAATAGTAGTAGTAGTAATAGTAGTAGTAATAGTAGTAGTAATAGTAGTAATAGTAGTAGTAGTAGTAATAGTAGTAGTAATAGTAGTAGTAATAGTAGTAGTAGTAGCAATAATAGTAGTAGTAATAGTAGTAATAGTAGTAGTAATAGTAGTAGTAATAGTAGTAGTAATAATAGTAGTAATAGTAGTAGTAATAGTAGTAGTAATAATAGTAGTAATAGTAGTAGTAATATAAGAAACGGCTGCAATCTCAAAGACGGGCTGGGGTGTCACATTTTAACTAATAAGGGGTTTGGTTCAGAATGTGCCGGTTCAAAACTTCATCTGTGCAGGCGTCCACTTCATACACATACACAGACATACTAGCTAGCATTGCAGAGAGCCATATTTGCCAAAATGAATCAGAAATATTATATTTATAATTAATTATTTAAAGATCAAACGAATTAATAATAGCTTTAAAATATACTACCATAAAAATAATTTAAAATATATATTATAATTATGGACAAGAGTAGAGAAAAATATGTTCTAAAATATAGCGATACGGGAAGAAGATACATTTAATGTCGTAAAGAAAGTTAGTTTTAATCAAAATCTTCAAATCTTGATGCTATGTTAATAAGGAACCAGGTCTTTATCTAAGGTTTTACTCAAGCCAATGGACTAGGTTTCTAATTTTCTGCCTCTCAGATTCTTATAATGCACCTGTGATGCTTTCTACAGATACTGCACGTCCTCTTGAACATTTGAGCAGATACACTAAAAGCCTGAATACGTAGAATTGTAGATTATGAACAAAAGGATGCACTTTTCTATTGATAGTTTTAATTAATGATTTATGCAAAATTCACAATTAGCTCATGTAACATTTATAATTTCACCTTTCAGTAGAAACAGTATTTCACCTGTGCGTAGAGAGCTACAAGATTCACTAGAACCTTGCAGAACTTTCTCTCTAAACAATAATTATACCCCTAACCCAGTTTTATGTTCGGCGGTTTCAGTTTTATTCTGTCGGCTACACACATTAACTGAAAAACGCTACAGTTACGGGCCCCATTAATGGCAATCCGAGCACGTCTGAAAAAGGACACATAACCGACCTTTAATTTCGTACTTCTCTCCATCACCGGGGCAGTAAAGGTAGTGCCTCATGCGGGTTAGTCTTGAAGGTGGGCCATTCGGGTAATGCTCACAACTGTTGTAAATATTAAACGCGGTGGAAAAAAATTAGCAGCGTTTTATATAGCGACATAAAATAATTTCCTATAAGTAGACCTAGGAATTTAGGACAGATGCTTATTAAGGCTTTTTTTTTAGACGAGAAAGAAAAAATTCTGAGCATATAAGATTCGTACAAAATTAGTCCACTCGAAAAGTTTTATAGAGCCCTAAAACACTTTAAACTGTGGCCGGTATTACTAGTTACCTTTTAGCGTTTATTTGTGTTTATTGAGATCTTACTCATTCTTGCCCCTACCTTATAAAGACGGCTATAATGTTCCTCAAAGCATACTTTCGTAGTATGTGTCCCTTTTACTAAAGGATAAATCCTAAAGGCCTGGGAAATCTTAAACTAGGCAACTAAATCCTGGAATATTCTGATTCAGTTAAATATCTAGGTATCGAATGTATAGGAATCTGACCAGGAGCAATAATATTGCCTATATTCTCTTAGAACCAGGTGGTTCTTGTAACCATCAAACGCACTACCGGAACTACCTGGGGCCTAAAACCATACACTAGCCTTGACTGCGAAATATGTTATAACGTCATTGTTTGGTGGCAGACAACATTAAAAGCTACTATAGCAGGTAAGTTTACCAATATATATAGAGGTCAGAGGAGCCTTCAGAAATACGCCAACCATCGCACTGGAAGCTCTGTTGGGTCTCTCTCAAGGACATATTTTATTTACATTCTGAGTCTAGGATTACTACGTATCTCTTGATGTAAACAGGGAACTAGAGAAACAGTTTCGCAGCAACTGGGCTTCATCCTAAAGTTTCTGGATATTTCACTACTGGGCATCAGGTCTGGCCTAATGAACATTCAATACTATTGTTACCCTCCATTTAAGATAACTCTCGGATCTCAAGAAGATTCGATGGAAGGAGTTAGGCTTAATAAAGGACATAACCAACTTGTATGGTTTACCGATAAATCCCGTATAGTGACAAAATAGAGCGCAGGCATAAACGGCTCATCTCCAATAACAAATATTAGTATAAACCTTGGGAAAAATTGCACAATTTTCTAAACAGTAATTGCTATTCTGAACTGTACTTTTAGAGATCTTGAGAAGAGTTGCCATGACAAACGAATTCTAAACCTATCAGACAGCCAAAGTGCTTTAAAAGTACTCACTCCGACCAGATTAAATCTAAACCGACATGGGAATGTCTAAATGCCCTAACTGCCCTGCCATCTCGTAACATTGGGTTCCTGCCAAAAACAGTTCTAAAACGCCTGATTTTGGCCCTGAACCCCAGGTTGGAATCAGCACATGTACTTCCAAAACCGTGGTAAAACATGGACAAAGCAAAAGCACCAACTTAGAGGGTATATCCATAAATTATCACCTTCACAAACGCTCTGCTGTGATCATTTGTTCAGGGCAGTAATTGGCATATTTATTTTATCGTTGTTTCTACTATTTAAATGCGTTTTAAACAATAGTGATATTTATACTACATGAAATGAAATTTATTTTACTATAACAGTTAACTATATTTATAAAGTTGTTGAAGTTAATCGGTTTATTTTTCTTTTGATAAATTATTTTGTTCTAGAGTATTTAAACAGGTTTTAACAATTTACTTCACGTTATAATAACTTTGTATACTATTACTAGCCTTATATATTTTTAAATGTTATGTAAATTCCAAGAAATTCTGACTTGTGCTTATCATTTAGCATTCTGTGCACTGTATGATTTATAAGGACCAATAAACAAACACAAAACAATTTTACCTAAACTATAAATGTAACATTTCTTAAAGTTTCCCCTGTTAGATGGAGCTTTAAACGTTTGTACAAATTAGAATAAAATAAATTAATAATCTCTTGTCCTTGAATTCAAATACATGCATTATTTACAGATTTTTAATAAGATCAGTTGTGTTCTGTTTGGAACATTTTTCAGGAATAAGTAAGCGAATATTAATAGGTTAAGAGTGATTTAATCAAAGGATGAAAAAAAGAATGAGCTATTTTGTTTGACTTGAATTAATAAACTTAAATTTACTTAATGCATCTAATCAATGCATTAGAGATACTAAGGAATTTTCGTGATTGTTTTTATTGTAGATGTTATGCATTAATATGCACGCGAAATTCATAGCAGATATAATACTTTCAGTTTTACCTGCATATTTATCCGATATGATGCGTGTTTATTGTTTCTTTTTAACCTAAAAGAATGAACCTACGTAATTATGCAGATCTTTTTAGCTGACAGTGAAGTATTGCAAATGCACAGACGCAGGAGATTCCTGAAGTACTTTATGCTGGGCTCTTAAGAAAGGGAGAGACTGCGTGCAAAGACCAAATGAAAATGAGACCCCAGTCATTGACACCAGCGAAGCGATGAAAGAACATAAACCGTAAAGTATCATCAGAGGTACGTATACCATGGTATAATTTACCGGAATGCTCAGCTTTAAAGCAAGGATAAGAGCTTTATTACAACAACTATCATATTCACAGGTTTCTTGAAAACCCAGAATTCAGGTGAAGCGTCACTGCGTTGTGCGCGCGCATATTACTCACGAGTGCCATTAATGCTAATGAGCACGACAAAAACGGAACGGATTCGTTAAGCAGCCATGCAATTAACACGAGAAATTCCTTCAGTTGGTAACCCTTGGCGTCAACTCAATGAAGTACGATGTCCTTCCACGAACATGGTCAAATGGGATAATAAAAAAGAATTCTCCATAGAAAACTGGATTGCATGTTCATTAAAAAACTTTAATACACCTGCTTTTCGTTCTTTAAAAGTTTCAGTCCATTAAATCTCATGATGGCGAGTTCTCTTAGGAGTGTCCATGTTTTTCATAGGTCAAAGTTTATCCATTTCACTTTTCGTGTGGGGTTTTAGCCAAAGAAATGCAATGAAAATTAAAATTTACATCTTAACCTGGCAACTTCAAATTCTATTTTGATCATAAGAATATCTTAACTGTAAGAGTCTTTAATTTTACATTTATCAAAAAGTCCCTTTCGATGAATGATTTCTGTAAAAAAAAAAAAAAAAAAATAAACTTTTGCCTCATGGTATAGCAGCAATGAAAAATTTAGTTTGCCTATAAAAGTATGAAGAATTGATGTATAATTCACCTTTTGAATTAATTTTCGTACAAAATAATTAATTACATAATATACAGTATATTTAAATGGCGGCCATAGCATTGGTTCTGACTCCAGGCCGGTAAAATGATTCCTACAATGTTCTTCCCATCAGCCCCACTGAAATATAATTATAATGTTGTGTCATAAGCGTTAACTTCAATGTAAGAATTGTACAGAAGAGTCTGTGATGATTTTCGGTTACGATAGCTTGGAAAGTCAACAACATGGTCATTATAATAATAGGAAGATACCCGAGTGTAGCGTGTGAAATCCCATTTTTAAAAGGGCTGCCGTTGCAGGGTTAATAAACTGAAGGACTTTTAAATCCATTTGGAGCTTTGACTCCTACAGGCGTTGTACTGTTAACCTTTAATTTACACAGTGCCATTAATATTTAAACTTTCGAAAATCGCAAATAGCACGCGGGGTAGGTAAACTCGAACCAGCCAATGAAAAACATATGCTTTAACTTTTAAAGAAAAGCGCGAAACTTGCGCCTGTCTTTGTGACCCCGTGGCACTCGTTAAGACAAAGATTACTTGATTTGAATTTTATATATAAGGAGGCGGTTGTTCGGCTAGCTCATTCAGTTTGAAGTTTTACACGCGGCAAGGCGGCAAGATTTTTACGCCCGAAAAAATCCATCGGTCCTGGCCCGATTCGAACCCGCGATCTTGGGTTTAGGAGGTAAGTATGGAAACCACTACACCACCAGGACCAACATAAACCTGCCGAAAACCGTCTCTATAGGCCAAGGTCACTCAGTCAACCAAGAAGATTATGGTCACAATCTTTTGGGAATGTGAAGAAATGCTCTTCATTGACTTCAAGGAAACATCACATTAAATGGGGAGTACTATGTAGGCCTACTACACAGACTACGTGCTTTTATCAAAGAGAAGAGGCAAGGAAAGCTGAGTGGTACGTACGCCTTCTTCACGACAACGCGCCTGTGCACACAGCTCTTGTTGCAAAGGAAGTTGTGAAGAAATGTCTCATCAAGGAGATCGATCATCCACCCTACAGCCCAGATATAGCTCTCAGAGACTATTTCCTCTTCTGAAAACTCAAGAATGACCTTCGAGGAAGGAAATTTAAGTGTGTCGAAGAAGTAATGGGTGCTGTTTATGTCCATTTTGTAGACAAGACTTTTTACTTTTTTGGAAAGGGGGATTGAAAGTTGTGAGAAGTTTATTGCAATAAAGGGTAGCGACATTGAAAAGTGAAATATAGTTTTTGTCTTTAACATACCTATAAAATGGTTATAGGTATGTTAATTGGCTATAATATACTTATGAACCTACATTTGTAACTTTGTTTACTCTCTGTGCATTTTGGTGTATAGGTTCGAAAGCTGTGTGGCATATCCTGAAAGAGTATCCAGGCAAGTTATTCAGTATTTAATCAATGCATGTGTTTTAAATAACATATTTCCCGCAGTCATTCAGTATGAAGTTTCTAAGGCAAATTTCAAGGAGACATGAAAGGTGAAATGATTCATTGCTTCTTATATTAATTTTACTGAAGTGAAAGGTTTCAAAGTGCCGGCAAGAGACAATAATGAAACGAGTCGCAATTCGTTTATTTCAGAAGAGCCCGGGAATATAAAATTAATAGGCATATCAAACTGTCTAGAAAGTGCATCTTGAGAGGGCAAAGGTTCAGTCCAGGAATGCTTGAACAGAAATGGGAACTGTAAGAAACTATTTTCCAGCGAACGCCGAGGCAATGTCGCTCACAAGGTCAAAATGAAAAATACGGAAATTGCTTATGTGTGCGGTACTTTGAAAGCGTCTCACTGCCGGTAATAAATTCCCAATAAACATAGACCCAAGGTATAGTTTCTTGCAGTGAGAGAGTCGTACGAATATTCAAATTAACAAATGACTGTAATACCAATGGGAAGATTAGTTCTGCAGAAATCCATTAACAGGCAATTAAACCTGTTTTGACACCGATTGCGCGAACTTGGCTGTTTTAATCACAAGTTTTTCCATCAATTTGAATTTCACACCTGCTGTAAATGTTTTATTTATTATATCTAAACACGTTCATCTTGTTGCTTAGTTATATTTCTCTTTAAGTGTGGCTTATAATTTTCATATTTAAGGTACATTTCTGTAATTTATATTGGTTTGAAAAATACACTTAATAATAAAAAAATAACAAGTAAATGAAATCTGTATACGCCACTGGTACCTGGTTTCCTAAACCAGGACGTGTATATCAAATGTTCCATTTATTATTACAAACTATACAATACAATAATCACTTATTACATTATTTTACATATTTTCCTAATAACTAGATTAAAATAATGTAATAAAACAGTAAAAAAACTGAAAATAATTAGATTAAACCAAAATATAAATTTACTAAATTATTTTCCAACTTTCAACTTGTTTAGCAACATTTTTGAGAGATTAAAACTGAAATTTTTACAACCTACCAAAGGCATGGTACATTACCTTACAGGACACGGACCTTACAATATTTACTGGAAAAAATTAACAGAATACAGGACAGGACGATATGTGTACACTTTGCAAAACACAGGATAACCCAGAGCACGTATTATTTGAATGTACGCGCTATTTAGAATAGGTGACAGAAGAAAGAGAAATTTTAAGTGGCCATCAGGTTGCATATATACTTAGAAATAAGGGCCTATATAAATACCTTGAGCAGGCCACATTCAAAATAAGTAATATAGCACGGGAAGAGCAGATAATAAGAAGTAATGAAGATGCTGAAGAAGAAGCAAAAAGATCAGACCGCATACGTATACAAAGACAACACAAATAACTTAATAAGAATAGAAAATATACAAGACAACTTTAATTAAATCAACAGGAAGAGAGTGTTAGAGGAAAAGATAAAGGCAAGAAAAAGGGAGCGATGAAGAGGATGAAGATACCTAAATTTGTAATAGACTGGGGATAATTTTGATTTACAACCTGAAATGGAGAATGGGGAGAAGGTGAAGGCTTTTACCTATAAGAGTTTTCGCACCGGGAAGAAGATGGAAGAAGGAAGGTTGCAGAAGAAGATTAAATGGTGTTGAAGATCCACGGGAATGACCGGCGGGAGGAAATGGTGTCCGGAAAGGAGGAGCAGAGCGCGAGAAACGGTGTAACCAGGGGACCAGGAGGGTCAAGAGAGATGGAAGAAGGGACGATTGGGAGAATAAAAGATGGAGAGTGATATGGTGGAAGCTAGGTGTTAGTGTTTAATGAGTTAAAGTGTTGGGAAAAATAAATGAAATGAGTAGGGAAGATTAATAGTGATAAATGAACTTTAAGTGAAGATGATTATTATGATTGAGATAAGTTAAGGAGACTTGAAACAATTAAATGTAATGCTTAATTTAAGAGAAATTCTTAAATAGCACATGCCGCTGGTAACCAGTAGTTAGTAGTAGTATAATTGTGTAGTAATGGAATAAATTCATAGGATAGAATAGATGACTACCAGCTATAACTCTTACTGGCTCTCAGTAATATTAATTTGAAATATTTTTGTAGATTTTGAAAGATTAAAAAAAATTAGAGCTAGAACTTTTCATCTTTCAGAAAACAAAGTTTGATGCTCATTTTAAAATCTTCATTACATCATTAATTTATATGAACGATTGGCGGAAGAACGATGAGGTTTATAATGCATAATGGTATTACTTTTAATTCATTTTATTTGCCTTAATGAGTTATCATTCAACAGACTGAGGAAAGGAATTGTAATATTGAAAATAATAAATATCATCACTGATCATAAAAATATGTAAAAAAATTAGAACATTGTCTTATGTTCGGTATTATGTAAGTCTATTGTTGCAACAGCTGTTATTGTTGTACTGTTTATGAGGTATTTCACTTGCAGTGGATATTCTGACTGAAACAGTTTGAATTGCAAAATGATGTACCTGTAAAATGAAATATAAACATGTAAAATTAAAAAAGGGTTGCTCGTTTTTCATAATTGGTTTCTGAAGTAAAAAATAAAGATAACCTAAGGGCAAACGCCTCCCAACAACCAGGGAAAGCTCGCTTTTTCCTAGGGAGATGAGCTATTCTACGCTAGTTGTTCGTATGCTGTTTAAGACAGACTGATTTGTTCTTTGGCTACTCCATTTCTCAATGCACTAGTTACCTCTCGAGAGAGTTCCGAAGAGGTTTGTCCATCTTCTTTTGGGTCTGCCTTGTGTCCTTTTTTTCTATCCCGGGATCCCACATTGAGATCTTGTAGGTCCATCTATTGTCCTGCATTCTTGCGATATGACTGCCCCATTGCCGTTAGCTTCTGGTAGCTATTTGCGCGATGTCTAATCTCTGAGATAACTGATTTATTAATACTATAGGTATTTTGTCTTTCAAAGCTATTCCCAGGATCTTGCGTTGTATTTTTCTCTGGCATATTTGAATTTTGTTGTTTTTTTTTCCTGTTATTGATCATATACAGGATATATACAGGTTCCGAGTGTCTGGAATCTGATTTTCTTAGATAGTGTTTGGTCTAGCGGTATAAACTTAAGTGCCAAAAATGCTCTTCAGGTTAATGAGATCCTTTTTTGTACTTCATTTTCCACTTTACCATGAAAGGAAATCTGTTGTCCTAGGTATGTATATTCGCTCACATATGTGAGAACTGTTCCAACTATTTTTATTGGGGTTTCAGGTTCGTTTGAAATTAACTGCATCTTCAGTTTGTTTAGTGGCATCCCTGCATTTTTGCGCTGCTCACATAATTGTTCCAGCAAAGTTTGTAGTGCTTTCGATGTTTTGCGGAATAGGACCATATCGTCGGCAAATCTTAGATTTGTTAGTCGACTGCCGTTTATGTTTCTGATGTGCTGTAGGCTAATTATTTATCACATAAAACAATTACTTTGTCATTAATTATCTTAGTTATTCTCTTCTTGGATGTCCAAATTGTCAAATTATCATAGAACTCTTGGTTTCTTTTGAGATTAATTGCTTTATTTTCTACAGGTCCTTGAACTTTTTCTTCAATATTTTCTAAACACTTCAGTAGAGTACAGTGACAGGGTGGGCCCAACTCATGACATTGTGCTAGTAACTTCTTGTTTATAACAGTTAACATCCCCAATTTTCTTCGTTTCCTCTGTAGTATGCACTTCATCACATCGTCTTTACAGTCAGCACCCTCCACAATTAATAATAACTCCGGAATGGAGTATTTTTAGAGACAGTGTTGCCTTCAATGCTGCCACCCGAAGTTGCACTATCATATGACATTAGGTGGACTCCGATCGTATTTTCTTACTGGATGCTTTTAAATACTTAAGCTAATCTGTGGACCTTCATCATATTTGTAATAACCAAGCAATCCTCACTTAGTTCTCAACATAATCCAATAGATGGCAGCCCTACCTCAAAAATGGCATTTTATGTACCCTCATATTTCTTCTCGCCAACTCTTCATATGCTGATTTTACAAAACTTTTAGAAATATCGAAATATTAAGAGAATATTACACATTAAATTACCCTTTTATTTTTTAATAAAATATTTCTTCAAGTAATTAAAAATTTCTTCAGTTTAGAATCTGTTTGCACTTTGTACTGTACAAACATTCCCTCTAAGTTTATTTATATGAAACCTAAGACAATAATTCATCATCAGCCGATTAGTTAACAACTAAAGCTATTAAAAGTACAGTGAGGTTATTTGAATTACGGTCCGGCAGAGCGCGGTAGAAGTCAGTGGTCAAAGCCAAATGGGCCAAATGGTACAATATGATTAGCCAAACATTCATTTATGTAGCTATCAGCTGTTAGACTTCCATTTTCTACTAAAATTAACTCAATACGAGCATCCATAGGCACTCCTGCCCAAACCATCACTTCACCACCTCCAAATGGTAGCTTTTCGGATATGCAGCATTGTGCAAATCGTTATCCCCTCCTTCTCGAAAATCTTTCACGTCCATCAGGTGAACGCAGATTGAAACAGGACTCGCATGTGAAAAGAACACAGCTCTACTGTTCATTTCTCGAACCCCGTGATCATTTGCTAAACGCAGTCGTTCAACTCGGTGCATTCTGAGCAAACTGGGACCTGTTGCAGGCATACTTGATATCAGTTCACTTGCTTTCAACCTTCTTCTGTCATTTTTGGCCAAAATCGGTTGTCCATGCTTGTTAACAAATTGCTGGGCTACAGTCATAGCTGGCAGGTTGCGCTCCCTAAGAGCAACACACCATATGTACTTTCTTCATTTCGTTTGCAGTTCCCGGACGACCCAAATCTGGTCTTCTGGTATATTTTAGGGGGTCTCTCTAAACTGTTTTAAGGCATCGTGGACTGTGCTTCAAGCCATATTAATTACATTTACAATGTAACGTACGCTGCGTTCATCGTCGTTTAGGGCTACAGCTCGAGCCACATCTTAAGGTCTAATTTTTTTTAAATAAAATGTGACAACCCTACTTACACTGAAAACATATAAAAATAAAGAAATAATTATAATAAGCACAAAATTGTTAATACATATATGAGATTTTCTACACATAATTGGAATATTCAGTTAAAATGGTTTGTTTACAAATCAAAAACATTCGTGTCAATGTGTCACTTATCATAATAGTTTATGACAAGCTAATATATTGCAATATACAAGAAAATATAAAAGTGTACCTTGTCCCTCAGTGTATATTAGACTTTAAACCTGCGAGCTTATTAGTTCTAATTTTCATATTTTACATTGAATCGCTCAGTAAAGCACTTTGCTACTGCCTCAAAATAATCTGAATTAAAGTTGCGGCACAACGATTAACTAATTTCTCCAAAAATGTATTTCATTTCTCCTTGTAGCATTTCATAACCACAACCACATTTCGACATTTCTATTAAATAACGCAATATTCTGTGCTCTTTCGAATAATTGCTGACACACTTCACTTAACACGACAGTGAACAACCGAGCCTTCAAGTTTGAAAAGGGAGGTTTGAAAAATATTGTTGTCTCACAGGCTGTAACGCACTACCATAAATCTATGACTGCGATCCTTTGTCTTTTAGTTCCATCTTGTTTTGTTTCAATTGCAGGCTTTTAAAAGAGTAAACATTTCCTTACGTAAATTTTGGTCTGAAAGCACGTGCGCTTTCAATTGTATGGGTGGAGAGGCTGTCGTATGTTGCAAATAATTTGTTTTAACAAATCTCAATCATAGAGAAACATTAATGGTTTACTAAATTACCAAAACGGTTTAAAACATAAAATTTAAAATTGTAAAAAATTCTGACGTAATATATGAAATCGGATTTCGTTTTGTAATCAACATGAAATTCATTCCGTTTTCAAAACAACAAAACCATGCATACTAGTATTATCATCTCCACATTATTTGAACATATTTTCAAGTGCTACTGTGAACTATCATGTAATTGCAATTTATAAACATTATTGGTGTTTACACTTTCAGAAATTTCACACAAGTTTGCACTTCTAAGTTTGTATTGCTTTCTGTTTTTAGTGCAATAATGCATTTTCTTAACAATGATCTTTAACTCTATCTATATTTACATTCATCACAATCTAAGTGTTATATCTATTTCTGCTTCTCTAGTTCTTATTTTTTAACTAAATTGTTCCAAGGGGTGTTTTATTTTTCATTTTATTACATATACTAATTCAATGTCCTACTGTATCACTTATTTACACTGCACAACATAATCTATTTACATATACTTTGAATTAAACAGCTACATATGCAGCAAATAAAAGTTTATCACAGCGTTATTTACAAATTTAATACTTACACTTTAAGTTATTAAACAATAAAGACCCGGGATATCTCACTGAACGTAATAAACGCAACCACAATAATCCATTTTTATAATTTTCCCTCTTTCACTGGCAAATCAAGCTGATTCACAGCCTTCATCTGTTTTTCAGAGCAGCCAACATATTATTTTATCATTGCCAACTTTCTCTAGACTTAAAATCCATCAATTTCAAAGCATTAATTACAAAAAGCGCAATTGTTTAAAGATTTCCAATTACTGGCCCTTAAGAAGGGAACATAGACATTTAAATCATCTCGTTAAGCCACAAATATGCCAGGAATTAGAATATAATATGTATGTTGCACATCTAATTATCATAATATTTCATATGTTGCAATTAGTAATGAATGCATAAGATAAGCTCGCTAACGTTTACGAGAACCGAAATCGAGAAGCATGTCATGTCCTTTAAAATTATTATTATTACAGCAAAAATGACATAAATTTGCAAAAAGTTAACACTTTCTTCCTCTGGAAGAGGTTAAAGTGTAAACTTCTCCATTTGCAAAGTCAGTCATAAAAACTGGGCCATGTATAAAAGTACGTAAATTTAAGCGATTATGATGCGGGAAAGGCGCCACAAGTTTATCACTTCCTCATTTCCGTTAAGCACTTAAAACTAACACTTTGCGAATGAGCAACTTATCTTCATATTCTGCCAGGATCGTTCCTGATGGAGGTTTATTCCACGTTTTCTCAATTCTCACACTGAAAAATGAGAGGAGATGCCCTAAACGTTAGCCTGGAGTTTTCCTTCCCAAATTTTTCTTTTTACAACTTCTCATTTCATGTGTAAAGCTCGGACACTAATGCTGACCTTCACATTTCGAGAGCTTGGAGTACCGTTAACGTACTCAAACGTGTAGTGGAAAAATAGGAAGAGGTAAAAGATGCTGTTTGCTACTCAAGTAAAGATACAGTTGCTTGGAGGATAAAGAAGCAGCATTTATATTTATAATTATAATATATAATTACAATTGACTGCTTTTAGTGTTTATATTTCCTGTTCGAAAGATTTAAAGTATTCCAATAGCCAGGTATTTTCATTTATGTGTTTTCATACTTCTATTAAAAATATATAACAATAAGTTTTCGTAGAGTCTCACAATAAAAACGTGACATTCTTGGTGCACTTTTGGACAAAATTACCGTTTAGTTATTAATACACTAATCTGAATTGTATTTCGTAAATTTTCGAAGTGCAGTTTTCCTTGTGTATTCTGCAAAAGTATTTGAAAGTAGAACGCTTGGCTTGTAAAGGAGAATATTACAGCATACTTACTACCATTTTAAAAAAACTATTAAAACATTTTAACTCTGCAGAGGAGTTTGAATCTCTTGATATAAAGGTATCTGCTTTATTTCCAAGAAATAATTCGCCCGGCCAGGATCGATGGATTTTTTCGGGCGTAAAAATCCTAAGTATGGCGTCCTTCGGAAGGGAAGTAAAGGGTCCCGTGTCGTACATTTACGGCACGTAAAAGAACCTCAAGCCTGAAAGAAGAGGCCTATGAGCAAATTTTGTCGGCCTTTTCACGCCTGAATTGAATGGGACGCTAGTGACCTGAGATGTTAAAGAGCGTCCTTAAATAAACCAAAGGAAAAGAAAAAAAGAAATAATTCGAAACTTTAATTTAGAATTACATGAGTTTTAATGAAAATCCCTCAAACTCTAAATTCTACATGACATTATTTATAAACATAAGCTTTTATAATGATATATTCATACCGACGTTCTTCAACAGGCACTAGAAACATAGAGTGTTTACTTTTACTAAATTACTAAAATTATTAAATGATAAAACAAGGCAAAGCGTATGTAAACACTCTATGAAAGAAAAAGAAGCGGAACTTAGCAAAATACTGCAAAAAGTGCATAAAAGTAAAGCATTAACAAACAAAATATGAACAAAATGCGAAAAAGTCACACAGGAGCTGCGTAAACTGAGTGAATTCCTCACCAAGTTGAATATATTTTAATACAAATTAATATAAAATCCAAATTAAACCTTATTAATTAATGAAATAAAATAAATTACAGCATTACTGTGTAGTATTGGGGGAAAATTATAACAATCTATAACAAACGAGAAACAATTTTTAGCATTATTATTATAATTAAGATTAAACCACAAGAATTAATGGTATGCTATTAATTAAATGAAATATAACACACTGATAGACAAAACTGTACTGTGTGGGTATTTTCAAATGTGACCATATTTATGAACTTACCCCTTGATATCTTTACATTCATTAATATAGAAAAAAATAACAGAAAGGTTCGAATTGCATTCTGAACTTAAGAAGATGATGTTCACATGTTTAAAAAAAAACATGTCACTATTTAAAAACAGTTTCGATGTACTAAGCAAATAATATACAGAATCAGCAATAAACAATCGAAAGTTTCATCGATTTTCGTTGACTTTATATTTAATTTAAATGTTATTGTATTAAGTATATAACACAAACGTTTTCTGAAGGTCATTACAGAGCTCTCTTGCATACAAATATAGTTCTCAAACACATATTAGATTAATATTTTACATTTTCTATGTTCACGATGATGCTTTTGCTAATTATAAAACATATGTATCGTTATAAATAGAGTTTATATGCTGAATTAATTAGTACTTTTATTTTAAAACAATATAGAGAAAATTAAATGCAAGAACACTTTTTAAATGTCGGCTTTCAAGTATGCCTTTACTCCTAATAGTTCAGTTTCCATAATTTTCAAAAAACATTTTTCTTAATTATTAAAATGGTTTATACCGAATTTTGTTGTTAAGAAACAAATATTGGTATTAAATGTACTCACTGATGTCCTGATTTCCCTGATTTACAGGAACTATTTCTTACTTTATTTACAGAGTATATGCGGAGTTTTTTTTGCGAAAAAGCAAATGGTGCCGCTATTGTAAATTTTTAAATTTTACATTTCAGGTACACTTCCACTCCTAATATTCTGATTTTTCTGATTTCATTAACTATTTTTCTTATTCTATTTAAATGGCATATGCGGAGTTTTTCTGCGAAAAAGAATTAAAAAAAACCACTAGATCGATTTTTATATTTTATAGTGCAGGCAACCCCCCTCTTAATAGTCACATTTCATTGATTTTCAGGAACTATTTTTTTTATCTAAGTGATATATATGGAGTTTCGTTACGAAGCAAATATTAATGCCGCTAGAGCGATTTTTAAATTTAAGGTATCCCCTGCTAACACCCAATTTCACTGATTTTCAGAAACGATTTTTCATACTTTATTTCGTTGGCATGTATCGTTTCCTTTAAAAGAAGTTAAATTCCGGACTTTAGGAGTGATTTTAAATTTCATTTTAACCCCCATTCGTTTTTCATCTCCCAATAATCTAATAATTTTCAAAAAAAAATCTTATTTGATTTAAATTATATATACCGAGTTTTGTTGTGAAAAAAATTTGAGTGCTTCTGGAGCGATTTTCCCCCTCCTAATAGCCCGATTTCCAATATTTTCAGGAGCGGCTTTTCTTAATTTATTAAAATGGCATATACTGAATTTTGTTGTGAAAAAAAAGAACACTAATAATACTACTAGAGCGATTTTTAAATGCTGAGATGCAAGCACACCCCTCTCCCCCAGTCCTAATAGTCAGAGCACGTTGATTTTCAGGAACTATTTTTTTTTATTTAAGTGGTATATATGAGCTTTGTGGCGAAACAAATATTAATGCTGCTACAGCGAATTTTAAATTTTGGGTATCCACTCTACTAATAGTCAAATTTCACTAATTTACAGAAACTATTTTTCTTATTTTATTTCAATGGCATATCAAATTCTCTTTAAAAAATTTAAATTGCGGCTGTTTCAGTTTTTAGAGTTACCCAAAAGTTTTTCAGATAGAACCCAACTTCCAATAATCTGATAATTTTCAAAAACTATTTTTCTTATTTTATAAATGGGATACATCGAGTTTTGCAGAGAAAAACAATTATTGGTACTGTTAGAACGATTTTTAAATTTTGAGTTTCAGGTAACCCCCTTTCTAGTGGCCCATTTAGGTGCTTTTCAGAAACTATTTTCTTTTTGTTCTATTTAAATGCCATATATTGAGTGTCGTTGAGAAAAAACATATATTAATGCCACTAGAGCAATTTTTAAAATTTGGGGTGCAGGAAAACGCCCTCTCTAATGCTTCGGTTTCTCTGATTTTTAGACACGATTTTTCTTATTTTATTTAAATGGCATATGTGGGGTTGCGTTGCGAAAAATCATATATTAACACCACTAGAGGATTTTTAAACTATAGGTTTACCCCTCCTAAGCGTCCGATTTCATTAATTTTCTAAAACTATTTTTTCTTTTTTATTTCATTGGCATATACCGAGTTTCCTTTAAAAACGTTTAAAATTGCAGCCACTACAACAATTTTTCAATATATATTTTTATATTTTCGATTTAAATTAACCTCCGCCCCCAATGGCTCAATTTTGTTGGTTAACCAACTCGATGAATCGTTTTTTAATTGATGGCTATGTGCCGAGTTTCGTTGAGGAAAAAAAAACTGCGACCGCTAGAGAGATTACGGGATATTTGCTATTTTTTTAAATGAATTTTAGGTGCCCGGGAGGCACAATCGATGCAGATTTGGATAGATTAGTAAAAATATTTCCATTGGTACAACTGCAATAACTTATATTCCTTCAGAATTTACTAAAATAAATATTTAAAAAATTATAAAATAACCGAAAAGTTTGCAGTTTTTTCACCTTGCCGACCGCATTAGCTCCTTCATTACTTCGGAATACTCTAAAAACGCTCTTTGGTTTAATTTTTCTCTATATTTTTTGTATATGTTTTGTATTTAACAAAGACAACTTCGTGAAGATAATAGCTGTCAAATGTTAATCTAATATGTGTTTGAGAATTATATTTGTATGTAAGAGCGCTCTGTAATAACCTTCAGGAAACATTTCCGTTACATATTTTTCTACAATAACATGTAAATTAAATTTCAAAGCCAATGAAAATCGATGAAACTTTCGAATGTTTACTGCTGATTGAGAATATATTTCCTTAGTTTATTTGAATTGTTTTTAAATAGTAGCATGTTTTTGTTTTACTGAAACTTAAGAACATCATCTTCTTAAATACGGAATGTAACTAGAAATGTTCTGTTATTTTTTCTGTTTTAGTGAATATAAAGATGGTATCATGGGCTCAGTTCATAAACGTGGTTACATTTAAAAAAGTTTAAAAATACCCACATAGTATAGTTTTGTCTATCAGTGGTAATATATTTTATTTAATTAAGAGTACCATTAGTTTTTTGGTTTAATCTAAAAAATAATAATATAAATAATAAAAACATGGTTTCTCTTTTGTTATACTTGTGCATTTCAGGAATTTCAATTTTGTTCCCTAATATCACAAGTTGTCCATAACATATTTAATTTCATTAATTAATTAATAAGGCCATAATTTGGATTTAATACTGTCTTTTAAATTAATATAATAGGTGAAGAATTCGCTTATTTTACGCAGCTCCTAAGTAACGCACTTTTTTCAACCTTTCATATGTTCCCGCTTGATTTTTTGTGTCGTTTTCAGAAAACATGAGCAAGTATCTTTTGCAGGTACCTTGAAGCTAACATTAAAGTTAGTGTTAAATAGTTTACGAAATAAATTCTCTTTTAGATTTTCAGAAACAAAATCTTTGCACATTTTCCACATTTTGTTTTGCTCTACCCTTTTCTGGATTAAACCTTGTGACATTCCAGCTATAATCATGTATTCAGTTTAAGCTGAGCTTTCCACTAACTACCCATTTCAATGAATGACTGCACTGCGTTAATGACTCGCTTTTCTTCTTCGAATGCACGCCTTGGCTGTACATTATTTGCGCTTTTACTCATTTTAAAATGTTTACAAAAGGTTTTTAGGGACTGGAGGATAAAAGTGGCAGTTAGAAGGGTCTTTGTGGAGAGAAAAAAGCAGAAGTAGATTAATTGAAGTAAAAACCCTTCCTCATTAACTCAGATAATTTCATTAGTGACATGTGTTAAAGAAAACATGACACCGTACATTTATGTAAATTGTATTAAATTAAAGCGAATGCCAACGGTAGAGGAAAAGGTGGTAATATGACACCCCTTTTGTTTCTGGCTCTTGGAGTAGAATCCTTACTCGTTATATTTTCAAAACATACCTTATTAAATAGATAATACATTTTTACATCGCATACACTCATTTTAAAACATGTATGTTAAGTAATTATTTATATATTTTATTTATGATAAACATTAGTAGCTCTTCTCTCACGGCCAAATGTGTTGGAAATATGACCCCCCAATATATTAATTAAGTCGGTCCTGGTGGTGTAGTGGTAACCATACTTGCCTCCTAAACCCAAGGTCAACAAAGAAATAATGGACCGAGGTATTCTATGCAAATATGAACATTTCTAAACTTTAAATCATAATTTTTTTTATCCTTTATAAAATTGTTGTGAACTCGACTTGTTCATCGTAAAAATGGCCATCTCAGACTAGAAAAGTGCAATGTGCGCTCTCTTCAAGTTTCAGCTCTCAACTCTCTAGCAACCGTTAAAAAAGTACTAAGCGTTGCCCTTCTGCCTGCGCATGCGTATTTCTTTCCCCAACCGCCACTTCTAAATACTAACCGTCTCAATACTACAATACACGTACTGTTGTCGCCACATTGTCACCTCTCATATGTAGATTAACCCGGCTATTATTTATATTTTCTGTTGTAAGACATGTCTGCAACTCATTAAAATGTTATAAAATATTTAAACTTAGCAATCAACACCTATAAGGTTTTGGTAGCCATTTTAAATCAGAACGATACTTATATCGCCGTATACGTCTCTTAGTTTTTTAACGTTTGAAAAAGTTTAAGCTTTTCAACTTTATTTCTATCTCTGTGTGTTAATTTTTAATGTAATTAAATGTACAATGACAAACGTGAATCATTGTGAGAATTTAATTCGATAAAAGATATTTTTTCTTTGCTGCTTCTGATTTGAGTTTTTTTCATAATGTCTACTATTCCTCGCTAAGCGTAATAGTTGAGAAATTAATGTACATCGTTTTTATGTAATTTCCAATTTAAAAAGTATAAATTTTCCATTTTATTTCAATTTTGATATTTTATTTGTATGTTTGATAATTTTTAGGATAATCTTGTTACTGAAACTACTGAACCTGCATATTTTCTAACAGATAGGAGAAAACATTTATTTTATTTAAAAATTAAATTTTGATTGCGTTTTCCTAGGCCTTTAAAAGTATAATAAATTAATAATTGTAATGCGTGGAATATATCTATTCAATCCTTCAGAGTACAAAATATTTCACAGTACAAATATCATGAAGAAAAATAAATAATGGAATAAAACTAAATAATTTCTAGTGTAAAGGAATGTAGGCTAAAAATACAAATAAAACATTCCAGGTAAATATCGAAATTTGTTATCTTGATTAGTAACCTTCCAAAAGGTTTCGCATCGTTGCGCTTTAAACAACGATCTTATCACTAACAACACTGAGATTCAAGGGCCGTGGGAGCTGGTAAAGAATTCCACTTGCGAACCTCATGCGATGGGAGCATTCCATTAATTCAACGGTAACCGGTAACGTTTTCCGTAGTGTTAGTATAAATTTGCTAATGGTGGTAGCAAAGAGCAAAGATTAATAACACGCCAAAATGATTAATCTAAACTGAATCACTACTCTAGCAGATAGCATTTGTACACTGCGTGAGCTAGATATGATGCAGATAATAATTTTGCAAGGGTTTATTGACTTATATTCCACTTAATTTATTTTAGTTGGAGTGTAAGAGTAATTAAATAAATCCTTTCGAACTCTGATTCCAAGTTTTAGACGTACATTAAAATCCTATAAATTAACATGAATAGTTTAACTATGAAGCCTTGAGTTTCGAGTTTTCCCTTAGAGATAAAGACTTGTAACAAGATAACTTTAGATGACTCCTGGATATTATAAACACAAATGGTGAATTTTCCATATATGACTCAAATTCTAAACCTTACTTTAATCACACGTGACACATTACGTTACGGTAGCGTTGCTACAACAAAATGGAGCCAAGATTATCGTTTGAACAGCGGAAAGCAATTTTGAAGTGGTATTGGAAAACCGAGAATGTTATAGAAGTTCAAAGGCAATGGAGACATGTGTACAGAGTAACAATTGCACGCATTCCAGACAAATTTGAGACTCATGGTACTGTATACTGTAGAAAACCAGCTACACTGACAGCACTTCGGGAAGAAATTGTAACGGCATTGCTGAGGACACTTTCGCAAACGTTGCTCAACCAGTAGTTCAACGTACTCAGAAATGTATCGATGCCGATATTGGGCATTTTGAGCGACTGTTGTAACAAATTCTAAGATGATTAGTGCTCATCATTTTCTGTTTGTGCGAATTCAATTTTGTTATGTTAACACAGTGTTTTCTTTGCTTGAAGTGTGTATACATTTTTTGGCACCCTCTGTATATCAGTTTTGTGAGTAATAAATGAGTTGGAAACGATGCAACTACCATTACGCCATGGTTGGCCAAGATCGTTAAGGCGCGGACTCTGAGCGGGAGGTTTAGGTTTCATTTTCCACCAGGGCCATTCTCCCTAACTGAAGCTTTTCCCAGTGCTTAGTTCTCATAAATGGCAAATGCCGGGAAGGTACCTAAACTTAGACTTGGAATGCTTCATTCCTTTAAAAAAAAAACCTTTCCCAATATATCATTTCATCTCACACACCATCAGTGCCTACCACCTGTGATGCCTCAGTAGTAAAACGGGCGTTAGACAAATTATGTGGAAAAGAGAATTTAAAGTTTTATGACAAAGAAGTTTCTTGTTGCGAAATATCTATTTGTGATATATTATAACTAAAATACTACTTGAATATTAGCTGCACTTTCGCTATGGCTAATTGTCGATACATCATTGGCGGCAGTCATTGAACACAAACTGTTTCCTCAACAACTATTGGAATCAAGTACTTGGAAACAGTTCTTTCCACTTTAGAAACCGAGCAAGGTGACAGGAGGTACGCTTGGGATTTACATTCGGGAAATCCCGGGTTCAAATCCCTTGGGACCGACCATCTTGACCTTGTGGTTTATTTCGTAGTTTCCCCTGGTCATTTAGGCAAATGCTGGGATGGATCTTTCCTTTCAATGAATTTTCTCTGTGCTACAGAGACGAAAGTGCCAGGCGAAATGGGATGGGGTGGTGCTGTGTGCGATGTGACGGTGACTTGTGCTGCTATGAAGGGACCCTACTGAGACTCGAGCTGCTTAGAGAGAAACTCCGCCTGCGTCGGGGTGTTCTAACTGGAAATTCTGTTAAGATTGCGCCTATGTCTTCCTGAATCTTAGCCGCCCGATGTCTACCCCACATCATATGCTGAAACTGTCTACCTTAGTTTTCCCACTTTTCTCATCTCTATGAACAATACAACCTCTCACTTTCTGTGGGACAGAGCTGTACATGTAAATAAAATTATAGTCGATTTTAGAAAAGAGGTTCTCGGGCTCTCCAAAGAAACGTCAAACTGTGGGGTCATGAGGGAGGTGGGTTGCTATGAAGATACGAAGCAAGGGCTGGCTTAGAATAACGCAAGGGGACCAGTCAACACTTCGCGCTAAAAGCTATAGACACCAGATATAAAATATAACTCCAACGTTTTGGGCTGCAGAAGTGAAAAGAGGATTCGGGTTAATTGACCTGTGTTCAATGTGGCAATGAAAATAATAAAAATGTATGGAAGAAGGTCAGAACAAGGCTAGAGGATTTCAGCAGGTAGGAAATCGAGGCAGAATGTAACATGAAAGTCCTCTTGAGCCTATCGAATGAAATTG
This sequence comes from Metallyticus violacea, assembly GCA_030762175.1. Classification (NCBI taxonomy): domain Eukaryota; kingdom Metazoa; phylum Arthropoda; class Insecta; order Mantodea; family Metallyticidae; genus Metallyticus; species Metallyticus violacea. The sequence goes on from CM060834.1 coordinate 91,407,727, forward strand.
AATTAATCTTGGGTAAAGATTAAATCTCTCATTCTAGAAAGAAAGTGAGATCAGGAGTAATCTGGTTTAGACTGAGATCCTCAAAAAATAATGGTAAGTTCTGGTAAGAAAATCTTCCCATTTTATGGAAGGGATGAGGAACGGGTATATTTTCTGGCAGTAAAAATGCTGTTCCCAGAAAACATATTAAGACAGTTAGAATTCGATTGGCATGCTGGGACCTGTTTGCAAACCACACTAATTGGTTGAATATGAGCATTTTCTTAGCCAAACTGTTCGAAGCTGAAAGCAATTTACTTGCTGGTGAGAACGCAATACCTAGTATAATTATAAATAATATATAATATGTTTCAATATATCTGTAATACCGTTTTTCATATTTTGAAATTTTTATTTTTATCCATTTATTATTATTAATATTGTTTTATTTTTATTATTGATTGTTCCTATTTCAAATTTTATGTCATATTTAAGCATCTACGGTCTACGGCCCAAATTTGTAATGAGTATATAAAATTTTATAATAATAAAGATACACCTACTACTACCACTACTACTACTACTACTACTACTACTACTACTACTACTACTATTACTACTGCTACTACTACTACTACTACTACTACTACCAGTACTACTACTACTACTACTATTACTACTACTACTATTACTACTACTACTACTACTACTACTGCTGCTGCTACTACTACTACTACCACTACTACTGCTGCTGCTGCTGCTACTACTACTACTACTACTACTACTACTATTACTACTACTATTACTACTACTACTATTACTACTACCACTACTACTATTACTACTACTACCACTACTACTATTACTACTACTACTACTACTACTACTACTACTACTACTACTACTACTACTACTACTACTACTTTCCGTGAAGTGGGGACAATCTACTATTAAATGTAAAGTTTAAATTTTCCAGGTTGTGTGGATTAATTTACTATCTCTGTAATTTTATCTATTATTAGACATAAAAAAACGTGAGTAATCAGATTGAGGAAGTATGAGGAAAGGGAGTTATAATTTCGTGATGAATGCTTTCTTACTTTTATTTATGGAATCATGAATTCTGTGGAGTAAGCTCTGTAGAAAAAAAGGCAGTTTCCTATTGGATAATTTCCTGAAAATTAATACAAAACCACATTCACACACTTGTGTTAACTCAAAAAAAAAAAAAAAAAAAAAAAAATCTGTAATTTCTTCGGTGTTGACACAGCATTCCACACTTTGAGAGGTACTTTATAGAAACGTTATCAAATAGTGGTATCAAAGCTGGCCCGAGAAGAAAAAAATTGGAATCTATCATGTGTAGTATTGAAATTATAATCTTAAAATATGCCTCTATATCCAGGTCTCGGTTAGGTTGACTTTATCACTTTTATGAACCTATATTACAATAGAGATTTTGTTGGGAAAATCTATTGTTCAATTTATGCAAGATATTGGAATTAATATACTTTTATCCGTGTAGAATATGGATACGATGGCTATGGTAAAAATGTACAAGATAACTTACCTTTAGCGATAAACAAAATATAGCGATGGATTTTTATAATCACGCATTAAAATTGTCTCAAAGTGCATTAAGATTCAGATAATAAGAAACCTATTTGGTTGTATTCAAGAAGTTACAGTTTTTTAACCATTATCCGCGCAGCATATACACATATCGTAACTTTAGAGGGAATATTCCCATCATAGTAAAACTATAACTAGTGTTCCGGTATATTTTTAAAAATGAAAACCTAACAAGAATATCGAGTATTTATGCAAATCTCTATTGATGTAATAAATAATATAAGTTATACATATTTATATATATTATATATGCCTATGGAAAATTCACTTTGCTTCAGGAAAGGTATCTCCGAATAGTTTGGATGAAGAGATTCAAAATAGTGTCGTTCTATAGTCTGGCGAGCGCTGACTGCAGTACGTGGAGGGCTTGAACTAATTATCTGAACACCAAGAGTGCATGGCGATACGCAAATTGCCACACATTAAGTGACCAGAATCATCGTTTGGTTGATTTGATTTATTTACGGACGCTCTTTAACATCTCTGGTCCTCAGCGTCCCATTCAATTCAGAGCGTGAAACGGCCGACAAATTTTGCTCAGAGGCCTCTTCTTTCAGGTTTGAGGTTCTTTTTCATGCCGTAAATGTACGACACGGGACCCACGGCTTTACTTCCCTTCCGAAGGAAGCCATACTTAGAATTTTTACACCCGAAAAAAAAAAAATGCATCGATCCTGGCAGTTTGAACCCGCGACCTTGGGTTTAGAAGGCAAGTATGGTTACCACTACACCACCAGGACCGACCCCACTCCTCGTGTACGCCCACTGGACTGCTAGTGTGAGTATCTGACAACACTGGTAATGTTGCAGTAGCACATTCCTCTCGCTTGTTTTCTTCTGATCGCCAACCTGAGCTTGAGCCTTTAGTAGGTTACTTTAGCAACCAGTCTGTGTTCCTACCCATAAGTGGGCTTAACCGCAGTGTGGTTGTAGAATGATTTTGTGGTAGTAACTAACTTCTCCTGAAGCAATGGGTGGATCTAAGACTTTTCTAATATGGACATGTCCTAAAAACGGTTATTTGGTTTCTAGCAGACTATAATTCTTCTAAGTCTCTATTTAATTTATCTTAAGTGCAACTTGTGTTTGGAAAATCTTAATCATTCCTGTTGAAAGGAATTTGACTATTGTCATTCAAGATTCCCGCAGGCCAGTCGTGGCACCTTGAATTCTTGATTTTGGCCTACTTTGGCAATGGCAGTTGCCTAAAGAACGGATAAGAGACTTTCAGGATATGGTAATTTGCCTTAAAATTTCATGGTCCGGTGCCTGATTTCCTCCTCTGTATATGGAAGGGAGGAGGTTTCATGAAACAGTCTTGTCGGGAAGCTGCGGTGTAGAGTAAATTGCACGAAGCCCTCTATACTGCGCCCTTTGAACGAGCGTAAAGCATCTGCTGCCATATCCCAGATCTCGCAAGCACGTAACATGAGCTTTAAAAAGGTGAAGTTTTAAGTAGACTGGCATCGCTTTCGAACTGAATACAGGGTTCAGTTTAACCTGGACCCTATGAGCAGTTCAAGTAATCGTCTCTTAAATATCAATCCTTTGTCTAGTTTTACTCCCAAATAAGTGAGAATCCTTCCACTAAATCCTTTGCCCAAATGTAATGCGGGAATGCGGCGATTAGTAAATATGACGGAGTGGGTTTTTTTGGGGTTTTTTGGGGGGGGACATTCTCCAACGCCTGCTCCACCGTGTAACAACCTTTCAATAGGGTTTACGGTTCTGCCTATGTGTTTATTGGCTTTGTATACCAGGACATCGTCTGCATATTGTTCTATGTTGACGTCTGGTGTGTGAGGGCAGTCAACTATGTAGATGTTGAGAGGATTGGTGAAAGAACAGACCCTTCTGGTACTCCACCGCGTTTCTCTCTCAGTGTAAAATTTTCCCGCCATCGTAACAGTAAAAGTTCAGTATTTGAGATATGAGTGTAGTAATTGTATATGTGAAAGCCCAAAGGTTGATAATTTTATATAGAGCTCCGGCATGCCAGGTCGTAAACAGGGCACACTAATCGCCAGATTATAGTAATACGGTTAAAACGAAATTACTTGTCCATTGCGACCCAGCGATAACTCTTTATGGCGCCCTTCACAACTAATTTCCGAACTAAAACATTTTTATGCATTTGAATAAAGATTTTTACTTTTTGTTTTTTAAAGTTCCGTCCCCAAGCTTAGGAAATTTGTCATAGCACATTTTTATGCTGCAAAACAAGCTGCTTCCTTATGATCTATTTTATTGCATAGCTATTAACTACTTACTATGACAGACTTTCACAAAAAGACATTGGGACACCCAATTTGCCCTCAAAATAACTTTAATCCCAACAAAAGCTGTGCCGCAAACATGGAACAAACGTCATACAATGTGAACGTTCCAAGTTCTTTGAGTTGTGATAAATTGTACATTCAATTTGTTTTAAGTGGGGTTTTTTTTCATTATTTTTAAACATTAAATTATTCAGTTATTAATCGGTTATATTTTAAGCATAACTCTTTTTAAAATGACAAAGAAATCATAGCTTTAATGTTGAATGACAGGACCAGTATTGCTTTATCGAAAATAAAGGAAAAACCATGTGTTTATTGTGTTATGCTAGCTAGTTCCTAAAAGAAGTAATATACTGCGACATTTTTGACTAAGAAATATAAAGTAATGTATTTTAATTATAATTCATTATCATTATAATTATTTTAATTATTATTGTCGCCGTAGTATCGGTAGCAGTAGTGTCGAAGTAGTGAAATCGTAACCTGGCGTCCGCGTACCCCTAGTTATCATGCAAACGTACATACCAACCTGAAAGTAGACCATTTACCCAAACCATGGAACCAAATGTGAACGTTTTTCGGTTACTTAAATCTAAAATCTGTTCCTGGGTTATCTGAAATTGAATATACTCCGTTAATTCGAACTATCACAAATGCTTGGATATCAACATTTATATATAAAATATTCCAATTGAAGTATGACTCATATAAATTTTGTTTGAGTCTGCTACAAAGAATGCTGGAATGCCATGTGTGTAAGAACTGCAAATCTGTGGCAATGGATGTGAAACTTAATGCACATAGAAGAAGGAGAAAGATTAAGTTAGTGTCTGTCATTGAAGAAAATTCTGTATGAGGAGCTTGGAAACATATCCATGAATTACCGATTGATAATTTCTGGTACAAATTTCAGATTTACGAACAGAAAAGCATAAACGACGGGTATCTTTGGGACGGAGGAGAATAATTCGGTACCTCGAGCGCCATTGTTATCTACGACTCCCAAGAAAATACCTTCGGGAGAAAGGAATGAGGTAAGGGATACACCTAGCGACTAGATCCGGGAAGAGCGATATACGATCATGAGCGGGGTCCGCTAACGGTCCCAGACCTGCGAAAGACATGGTCGAATGATGGCGTCCGGAGGGGATCTCCAAGTGTAATCCACTGCCATGACTCACAACACGTCGCCTGACGCTTCCCACCTGCAATCTGGGACTGGGACTAGGAAATTGGAGAGCGGAAAATCCTTTGAAAGGAAATATCCTTCCCAGTACATGCATAAGAGACCACAGAGAAAAGATGAAAAAAAAAATTAGGAAGGTGGTCCTAAAGCTATCTTAGATATAAATTTATTAATTTCCATGTTTAATTAACCTTTTGGTAATTTTTATAGTTTTCGTAATATTTTTAATTGCAATAAATAATAGGGTGAATATATTCATTAGCAATGCTATATATTACTGTTTGATAATGTAATTTATCTGATATTAAAATAGCAATGATTAGTTTTAAACTTGTTCCTTCTAAAGTGAAACATTTTAAAGTACTTTTGAAGAAGAAATTCTTGTTCTGGACGCCATAGTCGCCAGCGAACTGGAATACTCCGTGTTAAAGGACATTAAGATATTAATGAAATAACAAAACAAAAAAAAAAAAAAAAAAAAATGAATGTCCTATCTTTCTCTTTTGTCTCAACTTATGGTCAAAAGAAGTAATAAACTGCGAGAACCACTGGAGTACCCAGCAAAAGAAAAAAAGTGGTCGTAAAAGTTGATAAAGTCCTGTAATAATAGGCCCGCTAATTTCAACAAGCATTCATTAAGACATTCTTTTTTACAGGTTAAAGGTACACTTTGCAGAGCAGTTAATCTGATCACAAGACATGGCCACCTACGAAATATTTACCTACAGTCAGACGCCATCCCCATCTAAAATATAAAACAAATTATTTTAATATAAAAACTAACATTTATCTAGAACGGCAAGAAGGTTCTAGAATCTACAACTGGGAGAAAGTTGGAAAAATTGCTAAACACGATAGTATTTTATGCTGACTGCGGAAATTGAATAAAACTACCAGCTTCCTGGTAAAGAATATTGAAATATTGTCAACTCTTGTGTTTGAGTTGTTTTTATACTTGTTGAAATTCAACATCTCTGTTGAATCGCAAAGGTAGTGAGTACTTCATTGCTGAAGAACTAAGCAGAAGCCAAAAAACCTGGAACATTGGCTAAGCATACCTCTAAATACCTGGATTAAAATATGTACCACAAAAACACTGCATCTATTCGTGTAATATTTGTTAGCCCATTGTCTAAAAAAGAGTATTTTCTGAGCGAAGCAGCATTTAAAAATGTGTACACCCTTCAAGCATGAAAAAACTGTGTTAACATAACAAAACTCAATTCACACAAACAGAAAATGATGAGCACTAATCATCTAGACATTTACAGTTACAACAGTTGCTCAAAATGCCCACCATCGGCGTCGATACACTTCTGAGTACGTTGAACTACTGATTGAGCAACGTTTGCGAAAGTGTCCTGAGCGATTGCAGCAAATGCCGTTTCAATTTCTTCCCGAAGTGCTGCCAGTGGTTGCTGGTTTTCTACGGTATACAACATCCTTAAGAGTTCCTCATAGGAAGAAGTCGAACGGAGTTAGATCTGGAGAACGCAGTGGAAACTCAATCGGACCTCCTTTCCTATCCAGTACCTTAGATAGTGCCTAGGATAGTGCCTTGGATCCAGAATGGGTGCAATTGTTACTCAGGTTGGCGGTTTCTGTTCTATGCACACGTCTCCATTGCCTTTAAACTTCAACAACATTCTCGGTTTTCCAATACCACTTCAAAATTGCTTTCCGCTATTCAAACGATAATCTTGGCTGCATTTTGTTGTAGCAACGTAGAATATACGTAATGTAAGTCACATCTGTTTACAGAACACCATAAGATAATCTTGGATTCATTAGTTCATTGTTGATTTACCTGTCAAGTAGCAATAGTATCATAATGTATGTGAGTTAGATCTGTTTACAGAACATCATACTACACACTAATGTTGTTTTTCAATCCAACTTTGAAATATATTAAATAGATATCTACTGTGAATGTATGTATACATTTTTGCACCTTCAGTACAATATATGTATGTGCAAACCTAATCATAATATTTTAGTAATGTAGGTATCATATGTGTATATATGTGTTTCATGAGATGCAACATTAATATGCTATTTGTATGTAGTCAGAAGGGAAAGTCTCTGGTGTTATCTTTTACGGTAGCTTGGAAAGCCAGAGGTCATAAAACTCTATACAAAAGGAAGCCCGAGGGTCGAGTGTGATGGCACATATAAAAGGGCTCCGTTGGAGTGTTAATAAACACAAGACTTTTTAGACTTGTTAGGGCTTAAAACCCGACAGGCGGTTGTACTGTTACCTTTAGACTAGCCAATGTCAACAAGCGTTTTAAACTTTCAAATAATAAAGAATGGCATCTGCTGGCAGATGAATTTAAACCAGTCAATAGTAAATGTATATTTTAAACTTTTAAAGAAAGGCACCCGTCAGCCGTCTGTCACCAGCCTATTTACTCAAAGGATCTTCGGCGAAAACTACTTATAGGGTCGTATAACTTCTGCTGTCACCTATATCCAGACATCTGTACTTACAGAATCGGTGTATTTGTAATTACACTGGGCAACAAAAAAATAATTTTTTAATGTTTCGAGCACTTCATGAGGCAATTCCTACTAATTTTGGGTTGAGAAAAACAAATATGACAATGAAAAAATTTTATTAGCTCTAGTTTCTATGATATACACAAGGTGGAAGTATTACATATTAACGGATTGAGAGAAAAGGATACATTTTAATTACATACATGCTAACAACAATGAAAGTGCATTTGATTTTTTTAACTGGTAATTACATGCTAAGAGTTCTAAATTGCTGGAAAAATACTTCGCATTAATGTCGCAGCAAACAATATGATTATTTTTCTTCTCAAAAAAGGGAAGCAGTTCCATGTGACGTTTTCTGTACTGTGAGATTCTCACATCACTTTGGAGAAGATTCCATTGCTGTAGTCGAGACCCAAGAATTTCTGCCTTCTCCTTTGACAGGCCAAGGTCTCTAATGAGATCACTCAATTCCGCTTGACTCAGTCTGTGCGGTTTATCATCTTTTCCCCCAAAATCAGGGTCATGGGATGTAGAAGGCTTGTTTGGTTCTTCTTGTTCCACACTGTCTTCATCTTCTACTTCAAACACACAATTTTCGGGTGGAGAAGGAACTGGTAAACTATCCGAATGTGGAATGGGTCGAATAGCAGATGGAAGATTCGGGTACTGAACTGTTCTTCTTTTCTTCATAGACAATCCTGCCTTTATAGGTGGAGTCAGGCAGAAATAGCAGTCATCTGTATGGTTTGTAGGCTCCCGCCAAATCATAGGCACAACGAAAGCCATACATCGCTTCTTCTTTTTCAGCCATTCTCGCAGTGTAACTGAACATGCGTTGCAACATATATGTGGAGCCCAAGACTTATCCTGGTCCCCTACTTTCATACCGAAATAATACTGATAGGCAGTCTTTACAAGAGGCGTTAGATTGCGTTTCTGTGAGGAAAATGTTATTTCACCACAAATATAACAAAAGTTATTCACCATATTTACACATTTTCGTGGCATTTTTACAAATTTTACACTAAAAAAGCACTCGCGAACCAGAAATTATGCATTAATTTGAGTAGAAACTACATGTAATTCACAGTCACAGCAACAGTATCTGTGTTTATGACTTACAAACAGCTGAAGAGCATTTGTGTTTTGTTATTTGACAGGTGTGCCAACTCCTCCAAAAAATTCCCCCAAATTTAAAATCTTCACTCTAAAAAATGAAATGTCACTTTATCTTCAAAACAAGAGCTAATCTATCATTTTTATGGTGATTTTTGAATTCAGCAGATGGAAATACATGTAAATTCACTATTTTTAAGCCCGAAACATTTTCATTGTTGCCCAGTGTTATCGGTGCAGTCATATAAGTAATATTTATAACTCCTACTCTGAAGGAGGAATTTCCCTTATTACTCTCCGTCGGCGTATATATATATATATATATATATATATATAAGTTCCAATATTCTTATCTACGAACATTAGTTTTAATACTGATATTAATATTCAGTAGCTATAATTTTCGACTACAGGGAAATATGGCAAAACAAGATATAAAAATCGGAGAAAGTCATGTAAATATCACCTGAACCAAGGTATAGAGAGTCTAGGTAGGCATTGTTCAATAAAAGTATTTTATAAGTATGGAACGAAGGGGGTTTTTCGGTAGTGCCAACACACGTGGACATTTGGAAGAGATGAGTTGAGAGATACTCTGGGCGCCGTTACAGGGACTTAGTAGGGGTACTAAACGCTTCCTCAGATGAAAGATGTCAGAAGTCGGCGAACCTCGTGACCCAAGACATTATAGGCACGGTTCCCTTAGGGAAGGACCCCAACCTTTCAAATGCTCTTAACCCCGAGTATCCATGCGTTTGACGTTACTAGAAGACATCGGGCCAGAAACCTATTTCCTCTTTCGAGAAGTCTTCAAGTGACTGGACCTCTTGTGGAGTTTTGTTCGAAACTTACGTGGTGTTGAACACATTCAATAGAAATGTGGAATTTCAAGTGCAAAGGAGGAGTCAGTGCTTTTACCTTTGCAAGCTACAGTTGGCGATCTAAATTAAGAATGGCGAGGAGGTTCGGTCGGCTTCATGGTTGTGTTCTGTCTTAGTCCATTTACCACTTGACAAAATGAACGGTGGCTGGCTGATTATCCAAGAAAACTCTCCAGACCATGAAAAATTAAGTCGGTTGTACGTTTACTTTCTGCCGCACTGGTTGACAATCTCGAAGTATTTCTAAAGAGTGTGAAGTTGTCACGGTAAATGTCACAGAATCAACAATGCTCTTGCAGGATGAAATCATCGTTTGGACAAGATTATGCATAAACCATGCCCTAACATACACGCGCTAATTAAGACTCGATAGTACTAGGAATATTTCCGACAACATAGAACTCAACTTGGAGGAGAAGAAATGATAAAAAACTACAATTAAAATTGACAAGCCTATTGCGAACAGCCTCAAGGGTCTAGCATAAGTGCAAAAACTTAAGTTTAAATGATCAAATTTACTGAAAAAATAATTTTTGACGAGTTTGCATATAATAGAGTAAAAGTTATTTAACCACGAAAGATTAGCTAAAACATACGAAGTACTGTTAAATAAACTTAGGTGTAAATAGATGAAAAATAAAGGAAAAATAACTAAAATTACTAATTCTTATAGAACGAAAGCCAAAATAGTGTTTTTAATTAATTACATCTAGTAAAATAAAAGTTCATGTCTTGTTTTATTTCTACATCATCCATGTATTATCTTTTTCCTCAAAAGCTGAAATACAGATACCAATATTTTTATAGTTAAGAGCAAAAAGTTTGTTAAACAAAACAACGGAGAAATTTATATATATATATATATATATATATATATATATATTCCAGGTTATTAATTATTGATTATATTTTTCACGCTTTAGAAGAAACGTTGTTAAATTTTGAATGAATTAATACCGAAATATCTCTCCTTTTTTAATGAGCATGAAGGAATATTCAGTTAAAAATTTAATCGCCTCGGGTGGCCGAGGTAGTTAAGGCACGGACTCGTGAGCGGGAGGTCTGGGGTTCTAATCCCGCCAGGACCGTCCTCCCTAGCTGAGGTTTTTTCCAGGTTTTCCTCAGTCCTCATAACTGACAAATGCAGGGGAGGTACCCTAAACTTAGGCCTGGAACGTTTCCTTCCTTGAAAAAAGCCTTTCCCAATTTATCATTTCATCTCATATATCATCAGTGTCCACTGTTTGTGGTGCCTCAGTAGTAAAAACTGGCGTTAAACACTACCCCCAAAATTAAAAATTAGATAAAAATAATGGTATGATTAAAATTAGAAAGACTTTCAAAATTACGGAATAATTTTTAAATTTTTATTAAAAATGTTAAACTTGGTAAGAATATAATCAGCAAGTATATTATCTATAATACTTTAGTCTCCGCTTAACATTGGGAGTCTGCATTAAATATACTTTTAAAAAATAAACTTTAAAGCTCTTTTCTCAGCTTTAAGTTTCAAAAAGTTATTAACTTCAATCTTGAATCTTCTTCCTCAAAAATTGAGCTACTTTAAGCAAAATGTTTGTAATTTAAGTAAAAAGTACGCTAAACAAAATAATGGCGAGATTTTGTTTCTACCTTTTTTTTATTGTAAAAATTGATATTATTCCCCGGGTTAACTTTTTAAAAGAAAATATTTTATAAGCTCTGAATGAGTTAATGTCTTTTTTTTTTTTTGCACGAGCCCGGGGGAATATTTAATTATTTTTTTGGATTAAAACAATTAATTGTGCAAGAATGTATATAGGCTTTAAAATTTACTATTAAACATTTATTTTTAATAAAAAAATTTAATAGAATGGCACAAAATTTGGTAAGAGTGTGGGCATTGATATTATGATCAAATATCCACGTTTCAGCATTTTATCTGTAATAATTTAGAAAATTCTTTGTCACTTAAGTCTCTCTTTAAGTGAGCTGAAAAAGTTTTAAGAATGTGACCAGGTGAGGAAAAGAGGACACGCCGAAGGAAGGCGCAATCAACTCGTGGTGTTCCCTCTCATCGTTTCCAGAACTAAAAAGTTACTGCATCACTAACACATGCCTGAAGATGGAACAGTTGCTATAACGGGAATTCTTAAGAGAGCAGACTTCATTGAATGTATATAATTTTTCGCGGTTCACTTGTCAAGCTAAAGAAAACGTTCTACAACTATTATTTTCTATACGGTTCGCTGATCATATGTGTCTCGCCGCGGCTTTCTAATAATTTCATTGGAATCGTAATGACATACATTTTGTGAACTACCATGCTGATGGCGAATGTAGTAAACTCGTTAACCCTTGGCTTTGTGTGCAACGGCAAATTTGTATCATCAACCGTGCTGACGTTTATTGGGAGCCAGTCGGTGGTCAAATATACAAGGCCGGTATCTGCCATTAGGCCTCATTCACAATGAAAATTAAACGTAACGTAAACTTAAACGCTATGCTATGTATTGTAATGGAACCATTCACAATGAATCACGTAAACATAAACATAAACGTACAATTAGACATAAACTTAGAAGTTTGCAAGATCCAAAAGTTTTGCGTCCACGTCTAACTTAAACTTAAGAAATCAACAAATGAGCACAAAGCTATCCTTGCTTATAATACTCCAAGAAAATTAATTACAACACTTTGCATATGCATAAACGCTACCGCCGTCTGCTCAGAAGCAGCCTTTTTCAATCAGCTGTTAGTTGATCTTCGCTTGTTCTTATTTTTGATTAGCTAACACGTACGTTTGCTGTTTCATTGTGAATGTCTAGATACTGCAAAGTTAACGTGCTACATCTTATTTTATTATGTTTACGGTTAATTTTCATTGTAATTGGTGCCTAACACTGTGCTATGTGACAGATAGGCATACCCATATACAATATTCAAAAGACGATATGCTCACCAACACCTTCTGCCTTCAACTTTTTTGAATTACTGTTCGCTGGGTACGTTTGAATGAATCCCTGTTGTGAACCTATTCAGTTCAATGTGCTTCTGCACATACACACCACAGACTCCGCCGTCACCGCCAGACCATGCCCAGTCGGGTTACACACGCCACCTACTAGAGCAAATACAAAGCTTTGCCTAGTTAAATACGACAAAATACTTAGTTTCATTTGAATAACCCTTATATTTATGTATGCATTATTTATATATAAGCGTTTATTGTTCGTAACGTCACCTTTACATCAATTCAGGGTAGAAGGAATAAAATGTTGACTTCGTTGCAGTCACTGCATATATTTATTCTCTTTTGAAGTCGCTTTTCATATATTTTAAATATTCAGAATTTTTAGTTTTATCTTGAATGATGAATATTTTAAAAGTTTAACTTGTTAATTTCTAATTTCTAATTATACTGTTAGTTCCTCCTTTCCAAAGGATAGTCAGAAAAAATGTTTATATTTGCCTTATCTAGTGTTTAGATTCTCTTGAGTTGAGGATTTTTATTACTCTAAAGTGTACAATTTATTTTCCCTGAATTTTTATCGTTGCTTTATACTCAGTACCCCAGCTTCTATATATTTTACATTCCATACCACTAATAAAAACTGTCCTTTCATCTTGAAATGTTCTTTTATAGAACTTAATTTTTTGTTCAATTTTTTCTCCTTTCATTTTGTATGACTATCTTAGTAAGACATTCTTGTACGGTTAATTACTTTTCAGTGCTTTTGTTTTACAACTCTTTTCGCTCTTTTATACCGATCTAACATTTCCTCAGCTGCATTACAAATTATCTCGTGCAGGTCTTTGCATTCTGCACTACATTCAAGCTTCATGCACGTCGATCTAGGCAATTAGTCAGTTTTGACAGTTTAATTTTCTTGTACACCTACTTGCAGTGAATGAGTTTTATAATAAATTGCTTGATCAGGCAAGTTAACAATTTCGTTAAAATACTATCTTACAAACAATATAAAAGTATATGAAATGGCGTCAGGAGCCGTGATATATTTTCAAATCTTGTATTTTAAGTAGTTTTATACTATTAGTAAATACTTGTGACTAATGAAACACAATTTTCGGGTGCTATAGATTCGAAGGATATTTTGGAACTTTGTCTATATATATATAGAGGGTCATCCAGAAAGTAAGGTTACAAAATTTATGTAGGACCGAAAAATGCTTTTATTTAATCGAAAATCACAGGATACTTCACAAATATATGAAACTATTTTTCAACATAATCGCCGTCGAGGTGATACGTTTCTGTACACCAGCTTTTGTATGTCAGTGTCATAGACCTCCACCGCCAGCTCTTTCAGCTACTTCACAACTTCCTCTCCTCCTGATCGTTGGGAAAACGTTTCTCCCCCCCAAAACTGCTTTAGTTTAGTGAAAAGGTGATAGTCCGAAGGTGCCAAGCCGGATGAATAGCGGGGTAGGTGAAAATATCCCATCCAAACGATGTCAGCAGCTCCTGCAAAACTCGTGCGGTGTGTGGCTTTGCGTTGTCATACAGAAAGCTGACTCCACTGGTCAGCATTTCCCTTCTGCAGTTCTGAATGGCTCTTTGGAGTATTTTTAAGCGTATTGCAACAAGCCTCTGCATTAATGGTGCTCCCTTTAGGCATAATATTCACCGAAAGGACCCCCTTACGATCCCAAAACAGATGCCGTGACTTTTTCCGGCTGAAGGGGTCGTTTTGAACTTTTTGGAGCCGGAGAAGATGAATGACACCCCTAAAGCGATTATCTGGGGTGTAGTGACACACCCACGTCTCATCCCCGTCACGATAGAGTGCAGCAAAGCTTCTCTCTTCTGTGTAAAACGATCCAAAAATTCACGCGCGGCGGTCACGCGTTTTTGAAGGTGCTCCGGTGTGAGCATTCTGGACACCCATCTCGCACACAACTTCTTGTAATCACAAGACACAATGTCACCAACGAGACTTCGAGAAATGACGGCTTTTATGAATTCTTCATAAAAGCCGTCAAGCATCACACGATGATCATTTCGCAATTGTTCCTCAATTTTTTGCACAAGTTCGTCAGATATCACCCACTACTTGCCTCGTCGTGAGTTGTGACATGTTATCGACTCACCACATCACTACCATAAACTTCCACTAGCATCCGATGGATATTCGCAGCGTATTGTTCTGCAAAGTCAAAAAAACAGAAGACCGCGCCGATCTCACACTGACAGGAGGTGGGACCTCTCCATAGGAAGAATTTACTGTGACTGAACAAAATGGCCGACAAACATGCGGGACCAAACAAACTGACCGTTAAGATCCACCCTACACGCCAGGTGCCCCAACTTCGAAACAAAACATTTTCCCCGGCATCAGGAGCCCTTGTAACCTTACTTTCTGGATGGCCCTCGCAGTTTGGATGTCGAGTTTTATTTTCATCCTAATTTACATTTATTTTCTTTATATGCAGTTGAGATGCAAACAAAATCATGTGCAATAACCAAATTATCCTCTGAGCATATAGGAAATGTCGCTAGGAAGAGAATAATAACGAAAAAATTCAAGCAGTGATGAAATGATGTCTTCTATTATAGAGAAAAAAAATTAGTAGTTTCAATGTACATTTTTGCGTAGTGTGTGCAAATGTTGCGTTAAGTTTTTTGAAATGCGAAACTTTTGGAATAGAAAATTCACAGCAGAAAGATGTCAAATAAACAATACTGAGAAAACTTTATCTGATTTCATACATAAAAAAAAAAGTGAACTGAAATAGACACGGACCAAGAAGTATGCCGTTAGATATATTAATAATTGCTGAAAATTTAATTGAAATGAAATTTATTTAATGGTAAAACTACAGAATAAGATTAAGAAAAAATATTGATGAATAATAAAAACGATACTTTAACTGTTCTTCGCCAGTTAATATTTACACAACTTAAGGCTTAAGAGCAATCCTGGTACCTTAGATAAAATAACCGTTGCAGTTAAAACTGCTAACATTTGTAACTAACTCTCTCATTTAACGGTTCCAAGGTCTACAGTTTGTACGAGGTCAATTTTATTATATCCACGCCTATTCTATTGACATCCAGGAAGCACCAGTCACAGAATATTATCATGCGCAATTTGGATAAAACAAATTCAGGACTAGTTTGTTGATAACTTGCAAATAATGTAGTCATTTGAAGATGTTAAATTTGTTTCCGCAGGTTATAAAATAAGTGCTAAGCGTGAAGATTACAACCATCGTGTTTCTTACTCTTTTCATATGCGTACACCTGGATTTAACTTTGTAACTACAATCTATCTTAATCAAAATGAGTTTTTTTTTAGGAATCTTTGAGAAATTCTTGAAATGAATACCTATGACTTAGACTAAAACGTGTCAAAAAGTTAACTGTGTTTTAAAACTGTACATAAATCAACATAGCTACTTAAAAATGCTTTAACAGAGAACGCATGCAGTAAACCTCTAGGTATAGCTACCATCCAGAAAAGTGAAGTGATAATATGAAATTTGAATGGGCCGTTGAAGTTCAATTGTTGTCATTGTTGCGGATGAGAAAGAAGAAAATCATTGAAGACATTGAACTTGGGCCGTTCTCGATATACTACCGTATCAATATAAGCATATTGCACGTGCGAAGTTATTCTGGATAGAAGATGCCTCGGCTGTACAAATAATACTCATACCACTCCAAGCGCCTGCTATGTTGAACGCCAGACTTATCGTTTCTGGCTTGGTTATGTACAGTGATTGCACTGAACGTAAGTGCTTACAAAAACTAGGGAAAAAATATTTTTTGAAAAAAAAACTGTTTTATTGCTTTGAAAAGTATTCGCCTTTAACATTTGTACACTTTTGAATTCGTTCAAACCATTTGTCAAAACAGTTTTACCACTCTGAAGGTGGTATCTCAAAAACATGGGTTTCAAAGGCTTCAGCGACTTCTTGAAGTGATGAAAATCGCTGTCAGCGGTTTTTTTTTGTTAGACATTCGGAAACAAAAAAAAAAAAAAAAATCGTTGGGCGATAAATAAGGTGTACGTGGGTACTTAGACATTAGTTCGGGGTTTTCTCCTTCAAGTAATTGATTGTTTGACGTGCTGGGTGAGAGCTGGCTTTGTCATGACGAAGAATGATGTGACTTCTCGGTTGTTTTTTATGATTTCGTCGATAACTTTTGGCAAACAAATTGTTGTATACCATTCAGCATTAACTGTTCTTGGGTCCTCTAAAGGAATGGTTGCGATATGTCCAGTACAACTGAAGAAACAAACGATCATTTTCTTGGAAGTGCTTCGTGAACGAACAACTTTTGTGGGATTCTGTTCATCTTGGAACACCCAAACAGTGTATTGTTGCTTAGTTACCGTTTCATACGAATATATCCAAGTTTCGTCACCTGTTACGATGTTTTATACGGATTCTGCAGTTCCTTGGTGGAATTTGTTGAGCATTTCATTACACCAATTAACACGAGAGTTTTTTTTTTAACTTCGGTCAAATTATGCGGAATCAGATATTTTTCATAGCTAATGTTCATGCAAAATCGAATACTGCAGTCTTCGATATGTTTAAGGATGTCTCTATCTCACTGTAAGTCACTTGTTGATCTTCTTCAATCATGTTGCGCACAGAATCGGTGTTTTTGGAACAACAACCGATTTTGGTCCACCTTCACGAATTTCATCACTGATGGAAGCACGTTCAGGACGAAATTCTGCAAAACAATTGTAAACAGTCTTTTCTGATGGTGCTTCATTACCAAAAGTTCAACGAAGCGCTTCTAAGCATTGCTGTTGAGTTAGGCCATTACTAAAATCTTAAAAAACCGTCCAAAGAAAACCTTTATGTGAATTTTACATTTTTTTTCCCGCAAAATTGCTTTGTTTAAACCATCACTGTAAACAAACTACTCGGTAAATTTCTAAGCTGCAACTGTTTTCACAATAACAAATATCAATTGTTGCTAAAATACTGATGGCCTATCTCAATAGATCCACCTAATGGTCGTTTGTAAAAACATAAAACCCTCGTAGAAGCGTGTGAGGAAAAAGTACTTCACACCAATAGAGCTAAGTTTGACAGGCATTGGTTAGAATGGTTTGCATTAAATAAGACATTTAGCATAAGGCTGTTCATAAGCTCCTCTCTGAATAAGCATTGGTGTTAAATATCGCGCTGATTTTTCGCGGTTGTTTCGACTACGTGGTGTGTTTGATTTATTTTTACTGTAACTTTTGTTGCAAAATTTATACATAATTTAATTACGGGTAGATGGACATGTCTCTGCTACAGACAAGTAGGAGAAGAGACAGAGAATAGATAACTTTCTGATGAAAGTGAGACATTTCTGGTCTGAAAAGGCTGATAATTTAACAGGGGGGGGGGTTGAGGAACAAGTGTGTGTGAAATTCCTGCTGTTCATTTTTATCTATATTTTATTGTTATATATAATGTTATATTTTAGAATGGAATATCTAAAATCTAATCTCTTATATTGTACTAAATCAAATTATGGTGAAATTAGTCTGTAGACTTTCCCCTTAAGGCTGTTTTTCATCTTTTTATGCACTTTTAAATAAATCTGTGCTTTAGAAAAACATAGAAATATAATTTAACACGTTCAACTTAGTCTTACTATTTTTATTTCTTTTTCCTGTCATAATTTTATTTAACATATTGGGAGGAGACATATTTCCAACACATTTAATTGTGAGATAATAGTTACATATGTTTAATTTAATATATATAGCTTCTTAACATACACCCTTTAAATTATTATATGCAATGCAAAAATATATTATCTACTAAAGTATGTTTTGAAAATATAACGGGTAAGGGTTCTCCTCAAAGAGCCCGAAACAAAAGTGAGTGCTATATTGCCACCTTTTCCTCTTAAACTTTTGCAAATGATTGCCTTGGTGTGCCGATAGTAAAATTTTAAACTTAAAAGGCAAGTTAATTACAATTGATAGCTCATGTTTGGACACACTAAGATTTTTCTTGGATATTCTGTTTGAATTTTGGACACTTTTTCATTTTTTTTCCTTGGCTTCCCCCAATTTTGATGCATATTGTGCTAGTTGTGTAAACAAAACATCTCTTTACATTCCAAACCTTATATATCACCTCTTACCGAGTTTTGGCTTCTAAGGGTATTCTTTCCCATTACTAAGAAGTTAACTGTAGAGGGCGAACATGCTTTCACGTTAATGTACCAGGTACAAATTCTGTAATTTAAGTCCGGATAAATTGGAATGAGAACAGTACTTTGTAACTTCTGAAAATTATAATAGTTAGTTCAGTTACTATGTATAAATTTCTTTTGTGTGTTTGCATTCGAAATTGCAATGAATTGCAGCTGAAAATTGCTAGAACCA
The DNA here is from genome assembly GCA_030762175.1 of Metallyticus violacea. NCBI lineage: Eukaryota > Metazoa > Arthropoda > Insecta > Mantodea > Metallyticidae > Metallyticus > Metallyticus violacea. The sequence continues at coordinate 91,426,655 of CM060834.1, forward strand.
GAGCCAGGTGGAAAATTTTACGTTTTTTCCTTACCAATCAATACATACAGACTAATGGTATAGGTATATTCAATTTAAAATCAAATAATTTTCACTATGTGGATTCCACTACCTGTTTGGTGAATAGTAACCTCATATTTATCATTATTTATATCCAAAAACTGTGGTCCTCTTCATAAATGAAAAATCCACGTTGTGTTGAACTATTCGATATACTGAAATGTGCTAGAAGAATATGTCAGTATTGCCTATGTTATTAATACGCCTATTGAGCATACAGAACCTGGACTTTGAACTATAGTGTGACTAGGTTCATGCTAAAACTATAATCTCTTTTGATTACAGTGAAAGTTCTGGAAGTGTTTTCTGAGAGAAAAGTAACATGTGATTCATTTTGTCGTCACTTATTTTGAACAAAAACTGGCAAAGAGAGGTATAATATGTTCTAAGAGGTTTTGTTCTGCATAATCATCGATATTTGTTATAAGAAGTAACCGGCCACTCAATGATAAAAGTAAAGTTGCTGTTTTTGTGATAAATTATGCGTGAATCACCTAACTTCTAATGGTCAACTAACACATTATCAACTTAAGCACGAAGTTAAATCAGTATGGCAACTGGCAAGCCAGGTAGTGAAGCCCAGAGCACACAAATTAACGGTTCAAATGCAAATCCAAGGTTATCTTACTGATCTTACAGATATGCAAATGTCAGTTTTCTGGCTCCGTTCATAAGAACTCACAGTATTGGGCAATTGACGAACTAGTTTTTGTAGAGGTTTTGCAGTATTCGTTTCTTTCAGCACATCGAAAACGTTATGGTAAAGTAGATCGATCAAAATTAACGTTATCATGATATAGCAGGAAACTACTTTAGTACCTATTTAGCAATAAATGAATGTATTGCTGTTTGAACCTAAGCCAGTCTAATCTTATCATATATAAAGAAAATTATTATTTCATTTCAGTTCCCAAAATGTTCATCCAGTGTTTATAAATTGCATGAATTAAGATAGAAGAGTAACAACACAATGGGCAATATCTACACATGAACTACCATGGTTCAGAGACTGCTGAAATATGTCTGAAATAACCTCTTAATCATTCAAACATTCATTTAGGATTCATGTGGTTCCAGATGGGGAACACACTTGAAAAAAATGTTTTTACTTTATTTCCCTAGCATAAACATTTTTAGTGCTTGTACACCATACAAGCATCTTGAAATTACGCTCTCTGCCAAGTGTGTTGCTAATTGTGAAAGTAGGTTTCAACTTTCAATACTAGCTCCCATAAGTTCAGAGCTTAATTGTAATTCGAATACTTATCCTTTCATGCAAACAACTTCTGTCAAATGATAAACGCATATTCATTTTGTTTCATTATCTATTAGATAAACTTTACAGCATACCTTTGTACAGGTGAGATATATTTTTGTTTCCTTAAAGATGACTTGTAGAAGATTGTGGTATATGCGTCGTTATAGCGTTTGTTCACTTATTATTGCTGTGTGGAAGGAAAATTGACGTTTGAATATCTTTACTTGAAAAATTAAACATGATTAGTGGTTTAAACTCTCCCACAATTAGGGTAGCCTGGAAATTGGATAAGAAAAGTATAAAATGTAGACGTTGTACAACAGGTAAGCAGTAATGGTTAACAAGTTGACCTATTTAAAAGCTTTAATAAACTGTATGACATAGTTTAGTGTATAACAACTGTTTATATTAAACAAAATTCCTCTCACAAGCAATGCCAAGTGATAATGTAGGGTGTTTCCTAGCTGATTATACATACTCTCAGGGATGATGGAAAAGGCCAAATGTATCAATTTGGGATCAGGAACTTTGATCCGGAAACGACGGCGTCCAAAGTTATAAGCCAACTTTTTTGTGTAACAGTAGAATATAAGAACCTACAAAATATTGTTTGTACGAAGTCATATATTGATATAAACCGATCAACATGAGGAGTGGAGATAGAAACTACTGCAATGATGTGTATCAGACATGGTGAGTCCGGTTTAGACTGCAGTGTATGTTTACCTGTTGAAGCGTATAGTCGATCAGCCTTGTTAAATGGAGTATACGGTTGGGAGAATGTAAACGTACTTCTCTTGTACGGACAGCAGGGATAAGAACGGCGCATTGTTTACGGACTAACCCTTGAAAGCAGTGCTTGCTGGCGTAAATGCGGAACCTTTTATCAGCACTCGATCAGTGTCGCGCACAGTACTATGTGGAAAGTAAAGCGGAAACAGCAGCTACACTCCTGCCATAGTCAGAAAAGTGCATGATTTGACCCTGCCGACTTCGGACCTCGCATCGTGTTTAGCCAATGGTTACTGCAGCGCTGGATGGTTGACCGTAACATTCCTGCGGATGTACTTTTCTGGAATGAAGCCTGTTTTACCAGAGACGAAATCCAAATAGTCACAACAGTCACGTATGGGCCTTTGAGAATCCCCCGTTACTCTTGGAACGAGCCATCAACACAAACTTGCGGTAAATGTGTGGGCGAGCAAAGTCAGTGATTATCTGATACGAGGGTAGATTCATAAGTTTATGACCAAACAAATTTCTAGGTATGATAGAGACAAAATATATATATTTCACTTTTCAATACAGTTACCCTTAACTGCAACACACTTCTCACATCTTTGAATTAACATTCCCCCCCCCCAAAATAGTCAGAAGTCCTGTCTACAAATAGGCATTAACAGCATCCATCACTTCTTCGTCACATTTAAATTTCCTTCCTCGAAGGTCCTTTGAATCTGAGTAGAGGAAATAGTCACTGGGAGCCAGATATGGGCTATAGAATGAATTGTTGATCTCCTTGAAGCCACGTTTCTTCACAGCTTCCTTTGCAATAAGAGCTGTGTGAAGAAGGCGAACACCACCATTCAGCTTTCCTCGCCTTTTCTCTTTGATGGAAGCACGTTATCTATGCACTAGGTCAGCATAGTACTCCCCATTTACTGTAGTGTTCCTCTCCTTGAAGTTAATGAAGAGTATTCCTTCACAGTCCCAAAAGATTTTGGCCATGATCTTCTTGGTTAACTGAGTGACCTTGGCCTTTAGAAGCGGCGCTTCATCAGGTTTACGCCACTCCATTGATTCTCTTTTGGACAAAGTATCATAGTAGAGGACCGTAGTTTCATCTCCTGTAACAATGGTTTGCAGACCTCTCTCGTAGCCACGGCAGAGCTCCAAAAATGCCTGACAATAGATGACTCGTTGGTGCTTTTGGACCGAGGAAAGAAGTCTAGGCAGCCAATTTGCATTAATCTTATTCGTGTTTAAATGTTCACGAATAATTAGAAGGACTATTGTTTTAGAAAGGCCCAACCTTGCTGCTATTTCTGTAACTTTGGGCTACCGATTTGCATAATCTCTCCTTCCCAAGAACGATGTTTTCAGAAGTGAGCTCCTCCAAGGGCTGACCTGCACGCTCTTCGTCTTCAATGCTTTCTCGATCCATTCTTTTACGGTAGATATGAGGGGGGTGCTTCCCCATATATACGTCCAATCGCTGTTTAATTATATTTGGAATAAGTCCTTCTTTTGTGAAGAATTTAATAACAGCTCGACACTCCATTTTGAACATGTCACAATCTTCTACACATAGCGTTCTTTGTGCAACTAAATCTGAACACCTGAACAAAGCGGAGGGGAAATTACAGCTGCAATTATTTACTTAACACATAAGGTATGACACCAGATAAGGATTTTGTGAAAGCGATAAACCTTACTGGCGAGGTCGGAAATTTATGCACCTATCCTCGCATTTTTTCACGCTTTTACCTACCTGTACGAACATTGGTTTAACTATTGTTTCAGACTTTTATTAAAATATTTGGTTATTAAATGCTATTGCTCCTATTTCCTTCCAAAAAGTTCATTTTTAAATGTATTCTAAAGTTTGTCTTACGCGAAAAAATGTTGGCTAACTTTAAAAACAAAAAAATATTCACATAAATGCAAAATATCGGAACAATTAGTCAATGATGATATTAAATCTTTTTTTTAAAAAAAAAATAGTCCCTGCTTCATAAAATGTCATACACTCTTTCATACAGGATATCTCAATTTTTTTTTTAAGTATGTAAATAAAAAATTGTGGTGGAAGACAGGTTTTGAGTGCAGTCAAATGTAAAATTTAAAACCGATTAAAAGACCGCAGGCCCCCTCAGTGAGGATCTTAAGGGTTCACAATAATTTTTAAGAGCAAAAGCTAAAAATTTATATTTTTCAATAGTCCGTTAAGTGTTTCATTTCTTATCTTTAATATTAATTTTAAGTTTATATGTAAATAATGAGTGGATCTTGAGAGAATATAGTACACAATATTTTATCATGACATCTGTTTATATAAATAACAATATTTGAGCCATGTGACGTATTAGAATGACTTTTTGAATATTCTAAAATATTTTGCATTCTTAGTTTTTAGCGAAATATTTTCTAGTCACCCGTACACGTCCAGCGAAAACTTACACGCGCACTAAGAGCTCAAGCATTGTGTCGGAAGATGGCAGCATGTGGCAGCAAGCTGAGGAAAAAAAGACATGGCGGCTTTATGAGGCGGAGTCAGACGCCGTCCCGCTAGGTTGTTCTTGACATTTTATGGCAGACGGAAATTCGCGGTGAATGGCTCATCTGCCGCGACAGCAGACGGGCAAGAAAGTAATTAAAAGTTAATAAAGAGGCTCATTAACTTTACCGAGCATTAAGTGCGCGGCTAAATACGTCGAATGGCATGACAAAGATTAAACAATTAATTTTACGTTAATGAATTTTGATTTGCTCAGCATCGTAATTTCTTATATGCTGGAAAATGCCGTGACGTCAACTTGCTTATTTCTATTGTTATTGCATCCTTAAACATACTCCTATTGTTTCTGAACTGCGAATGAATCTCTCGCGTGTAAACGCTTGAAAGAGTCTTTATAGTTAAACAGAATTTAACAAAAATTCGATCTCAATCTTATATTAGTATACCTAGGCGAGCTTTTTGTTTATTTTTTCGGTTGTTTCTACAACTTAATTGTCTATTGTCCTAGCCTGTTAATTCTTTAATTTTAACTATAATCTCCACAGTTTTCAGTCCTCTGCTTTTCTTTCCTTCTTTCCTTCTTTTGTTCTTTCTTTCCTCCCCTCTTTCCTTCCTTCTTTTCTTCTTTCTTTCTTTCTTTCTTTCTTTCTTTCTTTCTTTCCTTTTTTCTTTTCTTCCTTTCCTTTTCCTTTCTTTCTTTCCTTCTTTCTGTTATTCCCTCCTTCTTCCCTTCTTCCCCTTTTCCTTCTTTCCTTCCTTCTTTTTTTCCCCATTTTTCCCCACCATTCTCTTCTCATCGTTTTCTTCCGTTTATTTCTTCCAGCTATTTGGCATGCAATTTTCGTTCTTTTTTAAATTTATTTATCTGTTTCCCATTTTCTTCTAATGACCCCTTTCTCTTCATTTTTGCTTTCTTCTTATTTTTTATCTTCTTTTGTTCTGCTCATTGGAGAAGGATTTCGCACTGCCGCCGATATCGGACCTATTGTGCTTATGGCCCCGAAGGTGCAACTCCGGGGGAAAGACGACATAAAGAATACACCGCACGACTAGGAATCCAAGGAAAGGGTGACGAGCGTATGCGAGGTTCATAGATGATAAGTTAATTACTTATTTTATTGTGAAATGCTTAAATTTGATTCTATGTCAGGAGATAATACTCTAGATTAATTCTTATTTGTTCCTCTTTTACATTTATCAATGCAATTTTAATTCTACAGCTTAAAAAAACTAAAACTTCAAAAGCAAAAACAGGATCCAGTAGCAATACATTTTTACCTTCATTTATATTTCTATATATACTTTTTAGATGTCTTAACATTTACAATTAATTAATTTAAAAATTTTATAACAATTTGCAATCTACACTCTTCATTTCTGCTGACGCTCGGTACCCAGATTGCTGCCCACCGGAGTTCAGGCATCAGGACCTGGACATCAATGAGGTTGCTGCCGGTCTTAAGCAGCAGCTACACTGGACCATGTTGTGTTGACAGTGCAGTTTCCTTCTATTTTTCCTTCATCTTCTTATACATTTCAACTTTTATCTTTACCTTTATCGTAGATTTGGTTTGGTAATCGGTGTTTTTTTACTTCTGTGCCTCTTCTTTTTACTTTTTCCATATACTCTTTATATTTTCCTCCTTTTGTTCTCTCAACTGATTTCTTTCCGCCCGAAGACTACTATTACTCTCTTCTTTTGTCAACTCTGTTCCCTTCTTCCGACTCAGTTTTGATGTTATTTTCCTCTTCATGTTCTTGTTTTGAACTGACCTCCTTGTGTATATATTTCTTACCTTTCTCTGATTCTCTGATAAATTCCAGACAACGGCGGGACCCCACGAGAACTACCCGGTTCCACCAAGGTCTCGCTCGAGGTATCCTCAAGTCCCCCTAACAGAACCCTCCAGACATTAGGATTGGAATTTTTACTTGGTGCAAGCCACCGCCACACCACAAGGCACCAACCCGCGTCGCCGGACGCTTTTGATTCTGCAACTAAAACAATGGAATGAGAGAGAGAAGAAATGGGAGAATGGGCAACTGGTGAAATGTAAGTCTATGTGACCAGGGAAAACCAAGGTCAAGATGACCATTCCCAGGATTTCAAGAAGACAAAACTCAATTGTTATTCCTTAAGCTCGGTTTTATTTTCTTACCGTTTCTGCTCGTCTTTCTGCCCTACCTTCCTTCTCATTTTCTTGCGTTTATTCTTCTTTATTTTCCGTTACTTTTGTTGTTTTTTACTTGCATGTTTATTCAATAGCATATGGCTCCTTGTTACTCTCTATTGTCTAGAACCTTGCCTTCCTCCCAATAGCTTTAATCCTCTATTGCGTGCGTATATAAAAGCTATTGTTATATGCTGTTTCTCTGTACCTTAAAATTTTAACCATTTATTTTGTGTCTTTACCTTACAGATTTCATCTCCACCACGTTTTCAATTCATAATAAGCTACATTTTCATCCAGGGTAATGTCTCCTGTTCTAATTGAAAATGAATGAGACACGTTTGTGTCAGAAAAGAAAAATGGCGATGTAACGAGAGTGTTTTCATTGAATATCGAGGCATTCTATCTCCCATACCAAGCGGTTTGAAATAGAAATTATTTCTTTTTGTATTTATATAAGATGGATGAGCGAGAAACTGTGTACAGGCGGTAACATTTGAGACTCACGTAAGGGAAGTCGCGGGTTCAGACTTGGGGCCCACCATCCGGGCCTTGTATTTTTTCGTACTTTCTGCTGGGCGCTTATATGAATGCTGGTAGTTTATTACTTTCCATGAATTTTCAGTTCTCCCATTTCATCCCGTCTCATTCCGTTGGTTTTGTTACAGGATCGAAAGCACCAGGCGAGGCGGGCTTGTGACGGTAGTTGGCTGTTTGGAAAGATTTCATCCTCTGTCGGGACGTGTAAACTGACACGAAAAACCATCCTGTTGTTTTGGAACAAGCTCAATGTATGTGAGTCACATCTGATTACAGAACATCATACTACACATTACTGTTGTTTTTCGGTCCAACTTTGAAATATATTGAATAGATATCTACTGTGAAAGTGTGTATACATTTTTGAGACCCTCGGTATTTTGTACAATAAGAGAAAACTTTCAACATACTTTATTTTATTCTGAAAATAATACCAGAATATGAAACTTAATTTTATGTAGTTTGAATCAAGTTACTGAGCGCAAGGAATTTATAGAATAAAATATACAAATTCCATTTAAATTAGCAGGAATTCAGATTAGCGACAATTGCTATTTTGTAAAGCTTCCCCAAAATGGTGTTCGGCCAGTTCTGCATTGTAAATAAAATTTATTTTACCACATTCATATACGGTGGTTTGGCCTTAATTGTTTAAGAGAATATTCAAGAATTTTATTTATAAGATATTCAGTGAGAATTATTTTTTTAGGTTCAGATTTAAATAGTTTAATGTCCCAAGACAGATGCCCAAGAAAAATCGCCAATTCTCGTAAACAGAAGTGAACATGGGATATTTACGTGTCGATTAGTAAGACTTCTGAAACCATGCTTGAATATTCCTGACCACAGTTGTAAGAACGGACGGGACTTTTTTGTCACATTCACAACTGGTATGTTTAAACGTCACTTTTACCAAATCTTGTAAACTGCTTTTTGCAGGAACATCAACACTAGCAACATGGTTGCGAAATTCTCTCGCATTTTATTAAGGAAACCGGTACTGATGTACGCACATGCGTGTGCCTCTACTATTGCAATCGTCAGTTGCAAAGAATGCATCTCTTGCACGATAGGGCTGTGAACACTTCCTTAGGGCACAAACCGCTTGCTTTGAGATAGCCACCACCTATTGATTGTGATAACACAGATTTCTTTTCCTTTCCTCTCCCCGCTAGTATTCCTTCATTATCTGACTCACCGTGGCTATGATTTTATGCACGCTCGCTACTGGCTTGCCTTTGCTGAACCGGTGTATTATGAGACAATCAGAAATTATGGGAAACGTAGTACACTGTATGCTTTTTGTCATTGCATTTGATTTCTTCGTTAGCTTGAATTTTGTTTATAGAAATTAAGAATTTTGGTGTTTACTACAGAGAAAAATATATACAGAGCTTTTCATATAAATTAGACTAATAGTTTCCACAAGTTCTGTGAATAGTTAACTGGAAATTAAAATAAAGGAAATGATTTAAATGATGATATAGGTTGTACTGCAGACGGTCATGGCTTATCACATATTTAATTTATGTCGAAAGCTTAGCCTATAGTCAAGACATGCATGGGTACGATTTGGAAAAGGCTTACCATAATGTGTCTATTTTATATATATATATATAAAAGAACAACACCATGGCGGATTAGAGAACTTAAAGAAAGGGTCTTAGACAAGGGTTCCTCTTATCTTAGAAAGAATGAATACATGACAAAAAGTTTTAAATTTGTATATTATACACAGCGGCCATAGAAAACCCCGCTCTCATGGCTTTGCCTCTGTACACGCTCTTGCTATCTCATCGGACGGGCCGGTGTTTCGAGGGCCATCCAGTACATCTGAGATTTGTTTATGAAATGAGATTTACTGATTGGAAGGGAGCAAAGCGCAACAAAATCGTAGTTTTTTTATATTGAATCTTCTTCCATCTTCTTTAAATTTAATTGTATTTACATTATTATATATTTCACTCTACTATAATATTACTTTCACAGATTCTAATGGTTTTGTGATTATTTCCTTAGCATTTATTAATATTAGTCAGCAGAAATATTATATATTTATACTAAAAGCTCCAGAAAAATATTTTTTACCATGTTGCAACTGTACAAATTTCTCAAAACTCTCATTTTATTTTGTTCTTACAAAATATAATGTTATTAAGTATTTTTAAACAGTTTAAAATAAACATTTTATTTATACGTTACTTAAGAAAATAGTTATAGTTCCCAGACCTAAAAAAGGCCTCTGCAATATGTGGTACATTTAAATTGCCTTTCTTTCACAAAATTCTTACAAGGAAACAATGCGTTTGTGTATGCATATTTTATGTTTTTAAACCATTGCTTTTTACACATAATCCATGGCATTAAATCAACGATAATGCTACATAACCCTTAAATATTGTCAGAATATAATTTTTTTAACTTCATGAATTAGACAGATAAAAGTAATTGCATTTACACATATCCTGGTTACTTTAAAAGTATGATCAAGTCTTTAAAGAAGGGATAGTCCAATATTTCTGTTTTAATGAACAGCTGTAAATATTCCTAATATTGCATACCGTCCATCAAAGAACGAAAAATAGTAGGGAAATTAATGTTCAACTTCTTAAAATAATGATAAATGTTTAACTGTCATTAAATATTATATGGTGGTCAAATATATCTAACTAAATATTGGCCTAAGCAAATTTCCAGGATCTGATTGATAGAACAGTTTATACGATATGCAGCAAATTACGTCCATGATTGGCTAACGACTCCGAGTAGCCTAGGGAGCGGGTATGCTATAGTCTTCCTCATCTGTATCATGTTTGCTTTATCGTCTCATTAATCTCTCACTCACTAAAAATACGTAATCAAGAGAGCGTTTGGTTACAGGATATAGGGTTGGAGAATGAACGTTAATTTCCTCCAATTCTTAGTTCATTTAAAGCTTTACGATCCACCATATAATAACCAAATGACTCAAGACACCCAAAAATTACTCCATTTACATGTCATAGATGTATTCCTTCCAAGCAGCAAATTACCGGGACAAAGAAAAGCCTACATGGCCGCCTCTAGAAAACAAAGCCTACCTAACGTGTTTGCCATGAAGCTGAAGAGACAACAAAAGAATGTCAACTATCTATAAATTCAAAAGACATAATTTTATGTAAATAAATTAAATTCAAAGGATATGTGAAACAATGGCATTATTATTATTATTATTATTATTATTATTATTATTATTATTATTATTATTATTATTGTTGTTGTTATAATTTGAAGTAAAATCCAGTAATAATAACGCCGAACAACATATTTTATTTAGTTTGTTTATTAATTTGTTAATTTTGTCCACTTAAATAAAGAAATTAGGTGATTTTATGTAATTATGTGCTGAATTCAATCTAAAATCAAAAAATGCCTATCACGTAACATTTTTCGGGTTTTTAGGTTTTAAATATCTCATTGAAATATTAAAAATATGAAAAATTTAAACATTTCCTTAATATGTTATTCATAATATCATTAATTAAAATAAAATCTATGCAAAGAATGAAACAATATCATTTAGAATTACCTAAAGTCATAACCTTTTTTGGATTATCATGCAAAAAAATGAATACTACTTGATTTTACTCCAATTTTCTAACATTCTTCTATATGACTTTCGTTTGTAAAGCACATGAAGAACATATTTAATTAGTTACCATCGATAGTCAGTTAAAAGTTTCAGATTTTTATCATATGGCTAAATACTACAACATTTTCAGATTCGATCTCGTTAGGCTAAGAGGCTAAACTTTTCAGATTATTTTCATTCGGCTAATATTTTTAGGTTATTCCTGGTAGGCCCAGATAGGCTACTTTTTTCCATAAGCTAGTTTGTAGGTTATGAAGCGGTATTTAATAGGGGGCAAAGTTTATATATGGGATTAATTAAAATGGGCTTAATTAAGATGGTATTAATTAGAATGGGATCTCAGGGTCAGTATTTGTGGTAATGACAGAGAAAGAAGTATGTAAGGAGGAAGCGGAAGTAACTGCAGGTTCGTATTTTGCTGATGGCTTCTCCGCTTCGATGAGGTGTGTTCACCAAGTCTTTAACAGTGCTCCGGCGCATGAGAGTGAATTATTTGTATTTTAGTTTTAGGAACTTATGTACGTTACCAGGGAGACAGGATGTGGACTTAATTTCAGTCTATAAACGATTGACTTCAATCAAATGAATTGATATCAACTCACAATATTATCAAATTTTTACAGTAGTCCGGAAACAGAAGAGGTTATCCCTTTTGTGGGTTTCGATGTTGTTATTCTGCCCTATGTTTTTTGGTTGATACATTTAAAGGAACGAATTTGGATGAATATAGCGTGTGCATAGATTTTTGTAAATTTTGTAAATTAGCATCAAGGGTGGAAATTTTTGTCTTATTAAAGTTACATTCATGTTTCTTGGGAAACCTATGATGCAGTACGTTTGATATTTTTGTTTTTACACTATGGTTTTAAAATAAAGCTACAGAGCAGTTTGGCATTTTGGCAGTCAAATAGCTATACAAAACTCTAGTACAGTATCTAACTGTACTAGACAAAACATAGTAACAATTATTAATTTCTTATTAATACAACAATACAGAAACATAAACAACTCCAAAACAATAAATTTCAAAGGAATCCTAATCTAAAATCACCAAGAATTCGTATGCAACGTAAGACAAATACAGCTTTTTACACGCGCAATACTCTAAAATGAACACCTGCCCATTGTGATATACCCTCTTGAGTTGTTTGAGTCTTTGTTCGAAGATTTGATAAAGAACAAATGTATTGTAGAACAGTTTAAAAGAATTCATAAATCAATTTCGCTAATATTAAACGAACAACAAAATAATACGAGAAGAAATAGTCAACACTTTAGAAGCAACGTTGCAACGAATGATTTTTTTGTTTAAGACTTCAATATCTCTTTTTCTAGAAAATATATTTGAAGGGGTTAATTTTTAGATACGTTAAATTTAAAAAAAATAAAAGTATTTTGCTAAATTAGCCGAGTTAGTTCAACCATTAATGCTACAATTTATCATGCACATTGTGTCTTTTCTGTTTTGTCGACTACTGCGTGCTCAAATGCTTACAAATAGGACCTAATTGCTGTGCAAAGAGAAGCCCAAACAAACGGATGGCGAAGCAAATATTCTCATTCTTTTTTGGACACATAAATGAAATTTGCCGCGTTCTTCTCTAATTTTACTGGATAGCTCTTTATTCCATTCATTCTAAAGATTTTCGCCAAAACACTGCTGCAGTTGAAATTAAACAAAGGAATCTTTTAGAAAATATATGTTTACGAACTTGCCTAGGTACAAGAAATGTTATTTGTACAGACCAGATGTGCATAAAAATAAAAAAGTAGAGAAAAGCATGTAAAATATGTAATTTAAATGCAATTATCATTAATTTTTTGAAAATAAACATTTTAATTAATCGTTATCGTAAGTTTTATGTTATTCGTTTATTTTTGTATAACAATAAAATAATTTAAATAATGATTGCCATAATTTTAAACAATAATCTTTTCCTAAAGCAAAAATCACAAAAATACGCAAAACTTTTACTAAACAACTGACTTTTCTTCTCAATATTTCTATATTAAACCGAGTCAAGCTGCAACTGCAGTGTTTATTTGTACAAGTCAATGTAATACAAGCTGAGATCGGCAGTTCAAAAATAAACAAAATGTAAACGAAATTACTATTTACCCGAATTAAAATGTGTGCGGTTGTGTCTTAGGAGGGATGAACACATTATTAGCCACAGTGCATTTAATTTATGAAATTAAATCCGCCGCTCAAAACTGTATACAACAATTGAATTAAAATAATTATTTCTGATTCCTACCAGTGAAGCACTAACTAAGAAAAAATAATAAAATAATTACTAAAACTTCAGAAATAAGGCGAATAGTACAAAATAGGAAAAAGAAAAAGGTAAAAATATAACATTTCCATAATATTCGATAATTTACAAATTTTTTTGTGCACTTAGGTCGTTTCTGATGGTCACTAATTTAAAAAAAATGCATTTTGCCATAAATCGGGGTTCTAGTTATTGTGTATACTTTTATGTTGTCCCTATTTTTCTTATATATAATCTTTAACAAGAAATTATTCAGATATAAATTGATCGCATTTTATAAATGAAATTAGGCGTTTTGTTGAAGTTGATGAACAAAAATAAGTTTTCGTAGTAACATATATTTCTGTAAAACAAATTAAGCTATAAAGAAAAATATTAGCTATGTTTCTGTCAAAAGATACAAATTGCTAGTATTTTGTTTTAATTTATCGTCACTTTGACTGCGATGTCTGTAGATTGTGGAATATTGTAGGTGCAAATCGATTAATGATGGTGCAAAGGAGCTCGCAGTTCTTGACGCCTTAAAAACTATTCATTTACCTTCATAAGGTAAGGGAAACTCCGGAAAAAATCTTACAAATACAGGATGACCACACAGGAATTCGAAACTAGGACCTCCGGATTAGTAATATCAAACACTACCATAAACGTCGGTCCTGGTGGTGTAGTGGTTACCATACTTGCCTCCTAAACCCAAGATCGCGGGTTCGAACCCGGCCGAGCGATGGATTTTTTTCGGGCGTAAAAATGCTAAGTATGGCTTCCTTCGGACGGGAAGTAAAGCCGTGGGTCCCGTGTCGTACATTTACGGCACGATAAAGAACCTCAAGCCTGAAAGAGAGGCCTCTGAGCAAAATTTGTCGACTGTTTCACGCCCTGAATTGAATGGGGCGCTGATGACCTGAAATGTTAGAGAGCGTTAAAAAAAAAAAAACATGGGGGCGGTTTAGTTATTTATGTGTATTTATTTTGCTTTGCATAAAAACGCGTATATACTCTTGATCTAGTTTGATCATATTATTTGATTAAATAATTGAGACACCCATAATCTAGGATTAATTCCACAGAAAATGAAATTATGAAAAGCTTTATAATGCAAGGCAAGCTAAGCAATTTATGGAAAAGGTTATACCTTGGAAAAACTCAAAATTATACAGAGCGATTCACTGAAGTACAAAGCAATGCTCGCTTATGGCAATCATCGCCAGTGATTGGATGATGCTTATGTTGCAGTTGGGGGAGTGGGGGGCCTTATTAAAGTGCAATATTAGACCGCAATAGCAGCTAGCTATGAAAGTGATTTCACGTATTATAAGGCTCAACCATTGTCTCTTTTCTTTCTATTTGGGAACAATTATTTTTATTTGTACAACAGGGTGGTCAATAGGAATTGCCGTAAATGTACGACACGGGACTGACGGCTTGACTTCCCTTCCGAAGGATTTTTAAAACTTACGATTTTTACGCCCGAAAAAATCCATCGGTCCTGGCCGGGTTTGAACCCGCGCTATGGTTCTACATGAGACGGAATATTCATGTTAAGGAGAATAAACGATATCAACAATTAAACAACGAAGCTTATTTATCCTCAACTTTTTGCATCGGAATCCCCTTCATTCAGTCCCAGCTGGCTCACATCCACCAAAATCCAATGAAACCCCCTCAAAAGAGTCCCATCGAAGAAGAGTGGAGTGGTCTGCAGCGGCCGCGAGATATCTGCGATCAGCGGTCAAAAATTATTTACCGTAGCAACCATACTGCCCGTTTCCATTCCGTACTAACAGTTTCGTATCAAGTGTCATCACCAAATGTATAATTTTGTTTGTTCAAAAGGAAGTTTCATTGGCAGTTTAAATCATGTCTGTACGAGTAAGGCGATCTTCAGTATTAATGTAAAATGCAGTGGTTAGCCCCCGATAAACTTGTGGGAATTTAGTTAGTAAATGAAATTGCATCATTTGCAGACAAAAATGATCTGCATACTTCAGAAATTAAAAAAAGGAAAAATTATTTTCGATTTGCTTTGCTTTCCCTATTGATACAACAAGTCACTTCAATTCCTTTAATATTTCTCTTCAAGAGAAAGAACAAATCATCTCACGCCTAAGATTCCAGGATTTGGAAAAATAGAACCCTATTTTGATATTTTTTCTAAAGTATTCCAAAGGATACTTAGTACCTTACCTTTAGTTACCACTACGTAACTATATCTATTATAAAATAATGAAATGGAGGATGCATTCCAAAACAAAAGAAGTCGGTAGGACTTTTACGTCAATGTTTCCCTTTCCCCATTTCCCCGATTGCACAGGGAAACTGCTGATATGTTCAACACATTTGGCATGAGTTACATATATTTGTACTGTTGTTCCAAATACTGAAAAAGAAAAGAACTCAAAAATTGCAACGAATGAACAAAGCAGAACCTAGTCTCATTTAATTTACAAATATTGTAAATTAACATACAATTATATTCAGTTTACAATAAAATGTTATTGCATGCGAGATAATTTGACCACCTCTAGCAAAACCTCGCTGGGACAGAGAACGCACAAATTCCTATCGCCGGAATACCAACTACTCTCTCGAAACCGAACGGGCGCCAGGGCGAATAGTGTTGACCTCAGAGGGCACTGAGATGTGACTGTTTTATGGCCTTGCATAGTGATGGGGTGCCAGTAAGACAACGTGTGCCGAAATTAGAAAATTTTGTAATGTAAGTTTGAAGACATCAATAAAGTTATTGACTGTACCGGGATAGATCGCGATGGGGTGGTCTTTGACGGACAAAGATGCGCCTGTCTTGGGTTCTTCCATTTCATTCTACCAACGCTCTGCTCCATCTTCATACTCCACCAGAAATATAAATATAATATAATATGTATGTGCAAACTTAATCAAAATATTTCAGTAATGTAGACATGTATATACAATATATGTACTCATATGATATAACGTTAACACGTGACTTGTATGTCGACAAAAGAGAAAGACTCTAGTGCCTTTTGTATGCGGTAGCTTGGAAAGCCAAAGATCCCATAAAACTGTACACAAAAGGGCAAGAATTAACCCAAAGCCGAGTATGATGGCACCTTTAAGAGGATTGCTGTTGGAGAGTTAATAAACCCAAGGCCTTTTAAATTCATTAGGGCCTTGAAACCTATAGTTGGCCTTTAAACTAGTCATTGTCAACAAGAGTTTTAAACTTTCAAATAATAAAACATGCTGGCAGGTGAATTTAAACCAGCCAATAGTAAATGTATATTTTGAACGTTTAAATCAAGGCGCGAGATGTGGCCTCCTTTGGCGTCGTTAAGCCAACGATTACTTGATTTGAATTTAATATACAAGGAGGCGTTTGATCGAATGGAACACGCAGTTTTAGACCATTTACGATGAAGGACGTAGTACGCAGTTTCAATAAGCAAGAGACATCAGTTCGAATCACATAACAAGCTCTACCTCGAAAGTCGGCTAGTATTTTAAGTTTCACATTCAGCGAGAACACTTATACTCATCTGCAAAGTTTACACGCGGCGTGACGCTCTCATCTCTAAGTTCTACACGCTGCAAGACTCAGTTTTAAGATCTACACGCCGCGATCAATCTTGAAGCCTTGCATTCTTCGGGAACGTGTTCACTCATTGTTAAAGTCAACCGCTGTAACGCTGGCATTTTGTGTTCTACATGTGACAAAATAAATTCTGAGGCGCTCATAATAAATTAGATTTCAGGCGCGGTTTTCAGATTCAGTTCATATCCGTGGAAGTCACTGCAGCTAAATTTATATTCATTGTAGATAAATTCTATCGTACGCAAAACACCAGAGGACGTGAAAGATCTTGAACACAATAAATTACAATGTATATTGTGTCTCATCGTGTGGTTATTTATACTACTGACCTCCTCTTAGTCCTGTTGAATACCGAAGCGTAAATAACTACGTACCAAAACCGCTTCATAATTTGGTATCATCAACGTGGATCCAACAACAACAACACCACTACGAAACCATTTCACTCTATATTTTTCTAATTTGCAGCTTCAGGTGTGTCGTTCAAGCGGCTGGAAAGGCATACTCCTCCATTCTCTTTCCCCGCTAAGTTTTGAACCCTTGGTGAAGAACTAGCAAAATTTGGATTTCCGCATCTGGTGAGGGTGCCATTGTGAAATTCTCATATTGCGTTCTCCCTGGCAGCTCTATTTCAGTTTTCATTAATGGTAAATGCCAAGGGGTACCCTATAACTAGAATTGGAAAACACTTTCTTTCCAAAAGTATCATTTCATCCTATGTAACGTCAGTCCTGGTGGTGTAGTGGTAACCATACTTGCCTTCTAAACCCAAGATCACGGGTTCGAACCCGGCCAGGATCGATGGATTTTTTCGGGTGTAAAAATCCTATGTATGGCTTCCTTCGTAAGGGAAGTAAAGCCGTGGGTCCCGTGTCGTACATTTACGGCACGATAAAGAACCCCAAGCCTGAAAGAAGCCTCTGAGCAAAATTAGTTGGCCGTTTCACGCCCAGAATAGAATGGGACGCTGATGAACTAGATGTTAAAGAGCGTCCTTAAATAAACAAATAAAAAAATCTTATTTAACATCATTAACCACCACCTGCGATGCCGCAAAAGTTAATAGGTACGCTAAACAATGCCTATTGTGAAACATACCAGATAAATAAGGCGCAGTGTGTGCTGTTTGGACGTTCGGGCAATGTAGGCCATTAAGGAAGGTGTGTGCTGGTGGCTGTCGGCAGTATGCACGTCACTGCTAGGCTTCTTTATTTTATTCATCAAAAAACACGATAATGATAAACCATCATTTAACAGTCCATATGCTATAATTACCATCTGCACAAGTTTATTGCAGAAAGAGAACAAAACACAATCAAGTGATCAAAATAATAAAATATATGCTATATAAAGTCGGGAGACAAAGAGCGCAACTTAACGAAGCCAATCATTTTAACGAGCTTGGGCACTAGCACAGCTATGCGCATGCGTCTCAATGTTCGCTGTGACTCGTTTGCCTTCAAAACTCCCTAAATGCCACCAAACTTTACTGATAATTTATGAAACTTCACGATAAATCAGAAACGACTTGAGTTTCAAAGAATCACTGAACGAATTTCGTGTGCGCATGCGCGTGACGTTTTTAAACTGCTGCAAATACAAACCTAATCTAATTCAATGATAGAAAATAAGGAAAATGATTATAATGGGAAATGCCGAGGGTGCCAGAAAATGTATTCACACTTTCACAGTAGATATCTATTTAATATATTTCAAAGTTGGACCGAAAAACAACAGTAATGTGTAGTATGATGTTCTGTAAACAGATGCGACTCACATTACGTTATGCAAGCGTTGCTACAACAAAATGGAGCCAAGATTATCGCATAAACAGCGGAAAGCAATTTTGAAGTGGTATTGGAAAACCGAGAATATTGTTGAAGTTCAAAGGCAATGGAGACGTGTGTACAGAACAGAACCGCCAACGTCAGTAACAATTGCACGTATTCGAGACAAATTTGAGACTCGTGGTACCATGTACAATGTTCACAAGGGGAGATCTGGCAAATCACCACATTACCACTGAGATTTACGTGCATACCTTGATGACAATCTTCCAAGGCACTGGATAGGACGACGAAGTTTCCACCGCGTTCTCCGGATCTAACTCCGTTGATCTTTTACCTATGGGGAACACTTAAGGGTGTTGTATACCGTAGAAAACCAGCTACACTGGCAGCACTTCGGGAAGAAATTGAAACAGCATGTGCTGCAATCGCTGAGGACACTTTCGCAAACGTTACTCAATCAGTAGTTCAACGTACTCAGAAGTGTATCGACGCCAATGGTGGACATTTTGAGCAACTGTTGTTAACTGTAAAAGTGTAAGATGATTAGTGCTCATCATTTTCTGTTTGTGTGAATTCAGTTTTGTTATGTTAACACAGTTTTTTTCTTTGCTTGAAGTGTGTATAGTGTATATATACTGATTATTATGTCAGGAAATTACTTCTACTTGAGGGTTAAAACATTTTGGAAAGATTTTCTCATTGCGAATATCCAATTATGCAGCTTTTCCTAGGAAAAGTGTTGTTTGTCTTCCAGATGTTTTAAATTTGTGGAAAAGTTTCACACGGGACTGCAGGTTGAAAGTCGGTTTTCCGCAACTTTAGTGATTCCTCTTTCCATAAGTTTTCGAATTGAAATAGTTTAAAAGAAAGGAATGTAAGCAAATTACATTGCTGGGTAATGCCTAGTCAGAGGATGTAATTTAAACTCAGCAACCAAACGTAAGGCACATCCTTTGTGAGAAAGGTCACTGTAATCCCCAAGTTTTCTCGCGGGATTCCGCCGACTTTTATGACGGCGGCCATGCTTAGCCGCACAATGATGCTTAAATACGAGGGAAAATATTTTCGTCAAATGAGGTGACCGAGGAACAAAAAGGCATGGAAATAAAAACAAACGTAAGGGGAAGGAGGAAGCTAAAAAAGTTTACGATGCCGAGAAGCAGCGACAAGTGCTCATCACGAATAACAGGAGCGGTCCTGGCTGCTCTGCGGATGTCTTGCTTTACTGTCATAATGAGGCAAGCTCCAGTGGATCACGTGATTTTCTTTAAGACAGCGCAGACAGAGGTTCCAAGTCTGTAATCAAGGCTCGAGGGGCGGCCACTAGGATGTAATTTACTGGTCCTTCTTGGAACTAAGGCGTTGAGAGTCAAAGCGAACTACATCGCAGTGTCACCTTCTCCCTTCCCCCTTTCTCTATGATCACCGAAAGCATTCTCTCTGCTGGTAGTTGTGTGTGCTAAAGGGCGTGTAGATTTGTAGATGGTGATCATGTTTGCATTGATCTTTATAATGAACGTGCTCGAATTACGCGGGTTCGGTAAGATTTACTGCAACACCAATTGTGAAGATATTTTAAAATGGCCATATGGTGTATGTTGGTAGCGAAAGAAGAAAAATTACTGTAATAATTTGGATTCTAGAATTTGCCGCTAAATGCTAGCCTAGCTCCAAAACGTTATGAAATAATTATATTTCCAGTTTTTACTAAGACATTCAGTAACGGTAAGGATTTACTTTTCAGCTCTCGCAAAACAGACATTCGAAGCAACTTAATTAATTAGATGCGGTATTATTATTACCTATTTACTCTGTTATTTTAAAATGTTAAAGAAATAAAAATATGATACATAAATAATCAAAAACATTTATTTAATTTAGCACTATAAACTTAATGTTTATTTTAATGCATACATCCTTAATGTACTAGATTATTACAGTGTAGAAAATCAACCAGTAATATTATTTTGTTTTAATTTAATTTAAAGTAGATAATGACAGTTCATTTGTAGCCAGATTGAATTTAAAACTGCACAAAATGAAAGAAGATTTACACAAGAATTTTTCCCACTAAATTCTTTTACTTCTATAAAAACTTTTAAGGGTAAGAGCCTTTATGTTTACAAGAATTGAGTTGTTTGGCTTCGTTCATATATTGTTGGAAACATTTATATACCGAGGGAGTCAAAAATGTGTACACACTTTCACAGTAAATATCTATTTAATATATTTCAAAGTTGGACCGAGAAACATTAGTAATTTGTAGTATGATGTTCTGTAAACAGATGTGACTCACATAGCGTTGCTACGTGACAGGTAAATCAACAATGAACAAATGAAGTCAAGATTATCATCTGAACAGCGGAGAGAAATTTTGAAGTGGTATTGGAAAACTGAAAATATTGTTGAAGTACAAAGGCAATGGAGACGTGTGTAAGAACAGAACAGTTGAACGCATTCAAGACAAATTCATGGTACCCTATGCGATGTTTACAAGGGCAAATCTGGGAGACCTCGCACAGTAACATGTCCTGTGTCCTCGGCTATGACTCTGGAATGTTTTGAGCACTCACTGCAGAAATCTACAAAGCAATGTGCACGTGAGACTGGGATACGCAGAACCAGCGTACATCATGTTATTAAAACAGCAAAGTTGAAAGTTTTCATCCCAGGACTTTTGCAAGCATTAAATGAAAATAACCCTGATCGGAGAATGCAGTACTGTGACACTTTCGCAAACGTTGCTCAATCAGTAGCTCAACGTACTCAGAAGTGTATCGACGCCGATGGTGGGCATTTTCAGCAACTGTTGTCACTGTAAAAGTCTAAGATGATTAGTGCTCATCATTTTCTGTTTGTAGTTTTGTTATGTTAACACATATTTTTCTTTGCTTGGAGAATGTATACATTTTTAAGCACCCTCTGTGTTTTAAAGTTGCAAAACAAAAAGTGTATCGATAAATTTTGGACCGCGAAAATTGCCGGATACCCTATTAAATATTTCAGTGCCTTATACCTGAGGAAGATATTTGAACTGGTTATTTGAGTGTTATCATCCATAATTGTTCCCGGAAATCTTTCCATGCAGAATTAGAAAAGAAAAAACTGGTCACCATGAAATAAATAAAAAGCTCATTTCAAAAAAGGCCTTGGATAAATATTTTGGAAAGAAAGGTTTTGAAATTCCTTTGATTAACTTTATTCTTCTTTTTTCAGTTACAATAGGGTCAGTTATTTTTATGATCCAAAGCTATATAAAACTAATTATGGTCCCAATTGCTGTTGTACTTAAACGTGTTTTTTCCCTTATAAGAGGGAGACGAACAAGGGGACAGATATAAGAAATGCAAAGATTGCAGAAATATTATTCCAAGAAGCATAAAATGGAGGACTACAAACTAAAGGGGTGAAGGGAGTATTAGAATAACTGAATTGACTTCTGCAAAAAGGGAACATGTAACATTTCTGTCAAAACTTTTTTTTAGGGGGGGTCGCATCGATAACTGTAAAAAGGACAATTGTCCCATAACTTATTTCAATAATATTGATTCTGTGAAAATCTTGTTATCTGCAAATAGGTAACTTTGCTGTGCATGTCTTTCTCAATGATAATGAAAATTGTGTTAGTTGTCCTGTTTTCTACCTACTTTGGTTGTTTTTATTATGCACAATTTGTAATATTCCATTGTTGGTGGCCTAAAATGATTTAGCCATTCGTAATATGAATGTTTTACATTCCAAGTGTGTGTGTGTGTGTGTGTGTGTGTGTGTGTGTGTGTCATATTTAATTCAGAGGTAAATATGGAAAATGAAATACAAAAAGATAGAGGAAAAAATGTTTATTTATTTGTACTTATTATTACATACCTGTTTATTTATTTATTCTGGCAGATTTAAGGCCATTAAGTCTTCTCTTCTCCTCTATCATCTGTTAATAATTGTACTAATTTTCAGCGAAAATATCACAATTATAAAATAAACAATGGCAAAGACAATGCATTTACACGTGTAAATATATATAAAATATGAGAGTGGAAATAAATGTATTAGTAAAACATAAAAATAAAAAACATTAATAATATCACGAAGATTTATGATAGTAATAACTATAATAATAAAAATAATACATTGAAAGGGTCTATGCACAATAAAATAAATATACAGCTATATTGTAACATAAAGTATCTAAAACTAAGGTAACCTATAATATAGAAGGCATCTAAATTTATTATGCAGGCAGGAATATTCCTGCAAAGAATTACAGAGTCTGATTGCAAATCCCAAATGAAATGTTATGACGAAATATCAAGCGAAATCACATATAATATTATGCAGTTTTTAACAATATGATTTCAAAAACTAAAGAAGGTGTATAATTAAGGGGCCTTGTATCTATTAGGGTTGTTGTTAATGTTAGGATTGTTATAGCAATAAAAGAAGATTTTGCAAGAATTAGCAGAAAACTTACCTTTGTCTGTAAAACTGCTTTTATTGCATTTCTTGGAATAAATTCCATGATTACGTAAAATTTTCCTGTTGATGAAGAAAGAAAACAGTACAAAGGATATGCGAGGGAACTGTAGAAAACCTGGTACTACAGTTTCAAATGAAACGCACCTGAAGATTCACAACCTGAGACAGTTCCTGCGGTCCACCTCCAGTAAAATATAAATATGATATATATGTTGTAAACTTAATCATTCTATTTTGTGCATTTTAATTAGTAATGTAGATATTATGTGTATGTGTGTGTGTGTGTGTGTGTGTGTGTGTGTGTGTATGTAATGAGATGTAACTTTAATATTGTATTTCGTAAAAAGAGAAAGTTCTCTGGTGTAACTGTCTACGGTAGCCCAGCTAGAAACGGAGTAGAGCCAAGGAGGCAATAAACCGCTTTACAAAAGAAAGGGACAAGTGGTATGCCACTTCTTAGGGCAATGAGCTCGTCAGCCGTTTGTGCACTTAGCTTTAAACCAACCAATGTAAATAAATGTTTTAAACTTTAAAGTGGTAGTGGGTGGCACGCGTTGGCAGATGAAAGCAAGACACGAGACTTGCGCGAGCTTGTGCGACTCCGAAAGCCAACGTTTATTAATTTGAATTAAATACATAAGGAGGCGTTTGCTCCGCTGGGGCACCAGTTCATATCATCAGTTCAGTTCAAATAATCATGCACGCAGAATACGCTCTACAATTGACGCGGGCACTACAATAATTTCTACTTCGGAAGCAGTTCTCAGTTCGTCTCGCAGGAAATTGCGGCAGTTAAATTTATACACGACGTAGTTAAGTTCTACCGTACGCAGAACACCAGAGGACGCGAAAGATCTTGCAAATAATAAATTACCATACATATTCAGATCTACCCATTGCGTATTAACACACTTGATATCTTCTTCCAGTCCTGTTGAGCACGAGTCACTAAATAGCAGAACAAAACCTGAGATATTGTTGTCATGAAATGTAGCAACAATACCAAAGCGATCAGTAGTTGGTTTATGATAAGTCGCTATAACATACGGCGATCAGCAACTAAATCGCTCATAATTGGCGAGCAACTTGTCCCTCCCGACCTAACGGCTTAAAAATTGGCCCCCATACACCAAACGGCTTCAAACCATATAAATGTATTCCCTGCTAAGACAACACATTATGGGGATGTTGCAAAGAAGTATTTACTTTTGTCACTGAGCATGTAGATAATATATTTTGTCATAAGCGTTCATAAATGCCGAGCAAAAAAAGTTTTACATATTCCGGCAACAGAGCGTAAAAATAAAAGCAATACTCAGTTCCTTCATTTGGTTACATGCAAAACATACCTCTCCCAGTGATTCCAGTGCAAGAAGTTTTCTATATGACTTATAGGTGTTTGTATTCCACATACATAACTGGAAAACCGACCATAATCGCCAAGATGATTAGCACTGAATGGCAGTTTCTTTGCCATTCGCCTTTTACATTCCCATCACATTCAACGAGTGCAACTATGCAATGATTCTTGAGGCGCATGCCTCCTACATATCACCACAAATTTTTTGGCCTACAGTCTTGCATCATCACCTCAAAATATAGGACTCGGCCAAGGTGAGTCCCCTGCTATTCACTATAGGTACTTTTTTATCATCACCATTGAGTCTTTGGGTGCGCCAGTATGGCCAGTCATATTTTATTTTATATCACAAACTAATCCCAATGACCACCTCAAATATATTAATCACACCAGAATAACTTTTAGTACAAGTACCAAAAAAAATATTGACACAGACCTTTGGAGATTCATAGACACTCAATTGCAGTTGGGCATTTATTGATATGAACACACTGGTCATAAAGTTACCGACACATTCCCTCTTCAGCAATCGTTCAAAATTAAAAAATCAGACGGTAAGATTCAGTCACGCAGTGTGGTCTCAAGATAGTTCGCGGCATTCAGTTAATAACGCGTAGATCATAGTAGGCAATGCAAGTGACGGCGTGGATCGTTGAAAGTCATCGAAGAACGAGTGAATTGTGTAGTTCTCAAGTTAATAGTAAAGTTCCAACAAAGTGAATTAATTCCAGTGCATCTTAAAAGCTTAGCATCATGTTATTGGAAACAGAAAATCAATACCAATGCCGAGCGATAGATTTTTCCACGCGCGAATGAAAGTAGAAGTGTGAAGAATGGTATCGTATTCTGAAGGCCAGTGCCCTGAGAGCGGTTCACCGATGAAACGTAGGTAACCGCACCCATTTTAAATGAAAATGAACGCTTCAAATTGTATCGCCCAACATGGGGCTTCACGCACGCGCTGCCCACATAACGTTTTAAATTTTGGCGACCCACGTGCGACCACAATAAGCAAAGCACAACCTCAAAACTTTTCAAGTTGTATCGCCCAGCCTGGGGCTGCTACATCGAGGTTTTACCGCCACGGGTGGCCGAGGTCGTTAAGGCATGGATTCGTGAGCGGGAGGTCTGCAGTTCGAATCCCGCCAGGACCGTCCTCCCTGACTGGGTTTTTTTCCAGGTTTTCCTCAGTCTTCATAACTAGCAAATGCCGGGGAGGTACCTAAACTTAGGCCTGGAACGCTTCCTTCCTTAAAAAAAAATCCTTTCCCAAAATATCATTTCATGTCATGTATCATCAGTGTCCACCGCCTGCGGTGCCTCAGTAGTAAAAACGGGCGTTAAACACTACTAAAAAAATCGAGGTTTCCAAATAACTAACGTTTCAATACATGTCAATTAGACAAATATTAACTTAATTAAATGCATTTATAAAAGTTATAGTTTTAACAAAATTTTAGACCTAGACACTTATCAGTTTGAATAATAATATAAACACGTTAAGCAAAGCTAGTCAATTATACAATAAAGAGTTAAACATATTTCAAGTAGTCCAGTGAACACTTAAATCCGAACACTAATTGCATTCTTATCTACTTATATCAATTAAATGTTTCTATGTATACAATTTTAGGCTACTTTTAAATTTTGTCACAGATGGGCAATCCTCAAAGAAAACTGCAGGCAACTCATTCTAGTCATTTTAGGTTATTTAACTACACCCATTCTCCGTTACCTACAATTGATTTTAAAACTATGATCATTCGTACCAGAGTATGTTAGTTTTTTCAATCTAGATATCCCTCCAGCCATTTTGCTTTGTATGCGCTTTGCATAATATGCTATCCTTGCTTTTTTACCTCTCTCCGCTAGTGATTCCCAAACCAATGTATTAACATTTTTGTCTCTAATGTTCTTTTCAATCTTTTTTTTCAAATTTTGCAGCTCAATTTCCACGCTAGATCTTTTTTAGGATGTTTATATGATATGTCCTGTATGTATCCAAACTAGCTGTTCTACACTGCAAACTATATACTATATATTACAATAATATATCTATGATTGAAAAGAAATTAATTTTCAAATTTGGAAAAGAAAAACAGAAATATGTTTAATTTTTAATGGTATTGAATCAACTAATAATGATATTTAAATACTTCTTTTTATCACACTTCTCATTTGCATACATTATGTGTGTGCAAGTTTTCAAGAAGCCAATCCTGAGAAAGATGCACATTTATGTAAAAAATTTAGTTATCGGGAAATAAGATTTATTTTTATTTAAAAAAAATATGTGCAGCAGAGAATTCAAATTTACAGATCGTCTTTAGTTAAGTATTCTTGATGTCTCATAAAATGTTCATATTGATAGCTTTGTAAATTTCTGAGATACACTGCGAAATGTATACCGCAGCTTTATTTGCTAGATTAACACTTCCCGGTTACCTTAAGTACGATTTAAATAGATTGAACAATCGAATGTTTCTTAACTTTACATACGACAAATGTAAGACTAACCGGCCTGTAATTTTTACAAGCCTTTTTAATACCGCCCTTAGGTACTATGATAACGGACTTCCAGTCTTCTTGTAGGCTAGGAATTATTTAGAAATATTTTGAATAAGCACATATTCTTGAGTATATATTGCAACGAGAAACCTCATAATGTGAAAATTTTGATCTTCTTCAGTGATGCATACACAACCACACACTGTACAATTTATAATGAATCTGGTAGATATAGATCGACTGGAAAAATAGTTACATACGAGGAGGTTCATAAGTTTCCGGCCTAACCATTTTCTAGGTATGATAAAAACAAAAACTATATTTCACTTTTCAATATAGTTATCCTTTATAGCAATACATTTCTCACATCTTTGAATTAAATTTCAACCCTACCTCCAAATAGACAGAAGTCTTGTCTGCAAAATGGGCATAAGCAGCATCCACACTTCTTCGTCATACTTAAAATTCCTTCCTTGGAGGTCCTTCTTGAGTTTTGAGAAGAAGAAATAGTTACTGGGGGCTACATTTGGGCTGTATGGTCGATCTCCTTGAAGTCACATTTCTTCACAACTACCTTTGCAACAAGAACTGTGTGCACAGGCGCGTTGTCGTGAAGAAGGCGCACCCCACCTCTCAGCATTCTTCACCTTTTCTCTTTGATGAAAGCACGTAGTCTGTGCAGTAGGCCAGCATAATACTCTACAATTACTGTGGTGTTCCTCTCCTTGAAGTCAATGAAGAGTATTCCTTCACAGTTCCAAAGGATTGTGGCCATGATATTTTTGGTTGACTGAGTAATATTCGTCTTTAGAGGCGGTGCTTGGCTAGGTTTACGCCACTCCATTGATTCTCTTTTGGACAAGGGATCATAGTCCAGGACCATAGTTTCACCTCCTGTAACAATGGTTTGCAGAACTTCTCTCTCGTCGCCACGGCAGAGCTTCAAAAATACCTAACAACAGATGACTCGTTGCTGCTTTTGGACTGAGGGCAGAAGTCTATGCACCCATCTTGCACTAACCTTATTCATGTTTAAATATTCATTAATAATTCGAAGGACTGTTGCTTTAGAACAGTCTGCTGCTATTTTTGTAATTTTGAGCCGCCGGTCTTTCATAATTTCTGCTTCCACAATAGCGATGTTTTAGGAGCGAGTACCTTCAAGGGCCATTCTGCAAGCTCTTCGTCTTCAATGCTTTCTTGACCCATTCGAAAAGTTTGGCCTATTCTTTTACGGTAGAATATGAGGGGGATGTTTCCCCATATATACCGTCCAATCGCTGTTTAATTTCATTTGGAGTAAGTGCTTCTTTTGTGAAAACTTAATAACAGCTCAAAACTGCATTTTGATCATGTCACAATCTTTTATACATGGCTTTTTTATGCAACTATATCTGAACAACTGAACACAGCGGAGAAATCTGCAATGATCATACTTACTAGGCACCTACATATATATATATAAAATCGTCGAGTGGAATAACCAGCAAAATTGGACCATTGCGGGGGTTAATCTAAAGTGAGCTTTTTTTTTTTGGTTTTGATTTGTTCTCCATAAAACTAAGTAAATTTCTTTAAAATAAATTTACAAAATTATTTTTCGAAAATAGTGGCAATTGGGCCAATAGGAGTGATGTAAACCTGAAAAACTAGTGAGAGTTAAAGCAAAAATTTAAAATTGTTGTAGCGAAAGCAATTTTAAAAAATTTAAAGGAAACTTGTGCCATTGAAATAAAGTAAGAAATATGGTTTCTTAAACTTAACGAAATCTGACTATTAGGTGGGGAATATACCTGAAACCGAACATTTAAAAATCGCTCTAGCGGCACTAATATTTGTTTCCTCAAAATCAAATTTCGGTATATATCCTTTATAAGAACAATAGTTCCTGAAAATTAGCAATATTGGGGCATTAAGAATAGGAATATACTTAAAAATCGAAAGTTAAAGCGCTGTATCGTTTCCTTCTCTTTGAATTGTCTTAAAATAAAATGACAAATTATTCAATACATAAACTGTGTTTATAACTAAGCATATGTTTTATATTTATAAAACTGTCGTCGTGAAGATAGCAAATATTAAATATTAATGCACTATTTACGTGAGAATTATATTTGCACATAAGAGCGCTCTGTAATAACCTCCAGAAAACGTTAGCGTTATACGATTTTACTACAATAACAATCAAAGGCAATGAAAATCGATATAACTTTTTGTACATTGTAATTATTTTTGATTAGGAATCTGTTTTTGTTTTATTGAAACATATAAACATCATCTTCTTAAATACACAATGTAACTCAAACTATATTAGTGAATGTAAGGATGGTATCAAGGTCTCATTTCATAAACATGGCTACATTTAACAATGTTTAAAAACATTCACACAGAATAGCTTTGTCTATCAGTGGTCATACATGTCATTTAGTTAATACTAGATAATAATTTTGTGGTTTAATCTCAATAATATATATATGGTACTTCTAACAACGTGGCTTCTCTTTTGTAAAAATTATAGATTGCAAAATTTACAATTTTTTCCCTAATATCACGTGGTAATGTCATAATTTATTTCACTTCATGAATTAATAAGGTCTAATTTGAATTTTATATTCATTTTTATTAAAAGTTATTCAACACGGTGAGGAATTCGCTTAGTTTAGGCAGTTTCTGTATGACGGGCTTTTTTCGCATGTTTTCCGTCAAAAGCTACTGTTTTAGTTTTATCTATGAAGATTTGCATATTACACTGTTCTGCAACATCTGATAATATATTGAAAGGTATCTGAAGACCATCTTCTGTGTCAAAAATAAAAACCTGGTCATCCACACATATTAGGTAGGGTCCCTAGTTGTTTATTGCCAATTTTGACGCCTTTTGAGTGTTCGTTTTGCTTTCGTACACTATTTGATCTAAGTAAGTAAATAAGGGATATAAACCTCATTCTTGTCTTAATCCTAGATTCGTATTTATTTTATTGGTTTCTAAATTATTTGTTTTAACTAACATAACCCTTTCCTTATAAAGTTTTTTATTGCGTTGATTGTAACTTTACCAACTTATCTAATTTCTAAAATATCTTCTTTGCCAAATGGCTTTTTATAATCAATAAATACTATATATGTGGGCAGATTGAATTCTACACTTTTCTCAATAATTTGTTTTAAAGTATAAAATGCTTGGGATCTTTCCGAAACCCACATTGATCTTCCTCTAGAAGGGGATCTATTTATTTATTTAATCTGTTTCGTATAATATTTGCGAATAATTTTATGCTGTATATAATAATGCTATTCGTCTATAGTTTTGAAATTTTTCTCGTGTTCCGTTTTTGTGTATATACGAGGGTAGGTTCATAAGTTGCCGGCCTCGCCGACAAGGTTTATCGCCTTCACAAAATCCTTATCTGGTGTCATACCTTATCTATTAAGTAAATGATTGGTGCTGCAATTTCCACTCCGCTGTGTTCAGTTGTTTAGATGTAAATGCATAAAGAAGGCTATGTGTAGAAGATTGTGACATATTCAAAATGGAGTATCGAACTGCTATTAAGCTCTTCACAAAGGACTTACTCCAAATGAAATTAAACAGCGATTGGAATGTGTATATGGGGAAGCATCCCCTTCATAGTCTACCGTAAAAACTCCAAATGATATTAAACAGCGATGAGAATGTGTATATGGGGAAGCATCCCCTTCATAGTCTACCGTAAAAACTCCAAATGATATTAAACAGCGATGAGAATGTGTATATGGGGAAGCATCCCCTTCATAGTCTACCGTAAAAGAATGGGCCAAACTTTTCGAATTGGTCAGAAAGCATTGAAGACGAAAAGCATGCAGTTCGGCCCTTGGAGGTGCTCACTCCTGAAAACATCGCTCTTGTGGAAGCAGAAATTATAGAAGACCGGCGGCTCTAAGTTACAGAAATAGCAGTAAGGTTGTGCCTTTCTAAACCAACCATTCGAATTATTCCGAATAAGTTAGTGCAAGAATAATGCTTCTTTCCTCAATCCAAAAGCAGCAACAAGTCATCTGTTGTCATGCACATTTGGAACTCTGCCGTGGCAACGAGAGAGAAGTTCTGCAAACCATTGTTATAGTAGATGAAGCTATTGTCCTCTACTATGATCCCTTGTCGAAAAGAGAATCAACGGAGTGACGTAAATCTGGCGAAGCTCCGCCTCTAAAGGCCAAGGTCACTCAGTCAACCAAGAAGATCATGACCACAATCTTTTGGAACTGTGAAGGAATACTCTTCATTGACTTCAAGGAGAGAAACATCACAGTAAATTGGGAGTACTATGCTGGCCTACTGCACAGATTACGCGCTTCCATCAAAGAGAAAAGGCGAGGAAAGCTGAATGGTGGTGTGCGCCTTCTTCATGACAACACAGCTCTTATTGTGAAGAAATGTGGCTTCAAGGAGATCGACCATCCACCTTACTGCCCAGATCTGGCTCCCAGTGACTAATTCCTCTTCTCAAAACTCAAGAAGGACCTTCGAGGAAGGAAATTTAAATAGTTTTGAATGCTCTTTATTTCCATTTTGCAGATAAGACTTCTGATTATTTTAGGAGGTGGAGATTGAAATGTTATTTCATAGACGTGAGTATTGCAATAAAGAGTAATTATATTGAAAGGTGAAAAATAGTATTTGTCTTTATCACACCTAGAAAATGGAAATTTATGTACCTACCCTACCTGCCCTCGTATATAGTTTTATGTCTGTCCTAAAGATTTTGACATGTGCTTTTTTTTTTTTTTTTTTTTTTTTTTTTTGCCAAAAACCTTTTACTACTCTTTGGCTTTTTGTAGATAAACTAAGTAAGTATTAAAAAGAAAAGAGTAACACAATAATATAGTGAAGAACCAATTATGCCTTTGGCGTGCAGACCGCTTCACTCTTGTTGAAGGTGTCAACAAAGTTTGCGCCACTTTCAATTATGTCAAAAGCATTTGCTTTAGACCCAGAATGTGTTTGCCCATTATGCAACGTTTTCGATTTATGTTGGTACTACATTGCGATGTTAAAGGCAATATTTCGTTCCATTTTCAAGGACTGCCGACTGTAACGCCAATATGCGAGCGAGCGTGGTTAAAAATTATAATTGTATGATTTTAACTACAGTTTGTCAAATATTACGCTGGTTAAAAATTGTTAAAGTTTATAATTGCCTGTTTGTTATGTGTGGGATCGGTTTCAATACGAAATGTATTTCACAAATGCAATAGAGAAATCTATGCAGTCTTTGTTGTACGCATTAATTTTCAATCTTGTGTTCTTTGCTTACCACTTTTCTTTTTTTAGGGCTTGCAGGACCATGCCAAAATTTTTCAAATAAGTTTGTGTTTGAATATTTTTAGAACTGAAATTATTTTGAAAATGTCCAGGTATGAGTAGTAAAATAAACAGTTGAATTTATAATGCATTTGTAGTATGAGTGACTTTAGACGATTGTCTATATTGTAGAATTTAACATGACCTTGTCAGGTACATAGTATTCAAACAGGAAGTTGCTGAACTCTTCAATTGTTGGGCATAACGGCTTACACTCAGCAACATCAGAAACAAAACAATCACCTACTTCCTCTGGAGGTAAATATGACAAACCAAAACAATGTTTAAGTCACTTACCAGCGTCAGACGCATTGTCTTGGCACACCCTTGTTAGGTCAATACTTTGTAGTTTACGTCCCCATGTCTGGCTCAAGTAAAGAGTAGGTAGTAGTTGTCTCCCTCCATGTTGACTTAAACGATTCATGAATAACAAGCTCGAAATCTGCAACTATTTCCTTTAGTAGAAGTTTCAACGCTAAACACTTGCACTTTTGCTTTATAGAACGAAACACCAGGAATAGACATCTTTGTTATTATTTGACAGTAAACAAAAAACTGCTGTAATGTAATGTCCATTGTAAAGGAAATGCAATGTAAAATATTTTGCGCAGTATCTGAAAGTTCCATTTACGTAAATCGCTTCTGCTTTCCACAAATATTTCAAAGTGATTTCACCTCCGAAAATAATCACTTTGCTCTCGTGATCATCCAGTAGCACAAAATCTGCGTAGCAGAGGACAAGTTACTTACAGCTTCGTGAACTTCAAGTAAGGTTGTTAGTAGTTACAGCATATGTGACGTCGTTCTCTGTACATTGCTTCGCGTAATAGTTTAACATCAGTAAAATGCAATACACTGGCACAAATCTTGAGATTCTCATTAAAGTTCTGGACATTACAGTGTTTGATTTTTCACTAGCCGCTTTCCTTTTACACGATGCGGTAACTTTTGAATATTTTATTTTTCTCTTTATATGTGCACACTTTGCGAAACTTGAAACCAGCTTTTACAAATCTAATTCATTTCTTCTGTTACTGCCCCCATGAAAGTCATCTCTATAACAACCTTTACAGTGCTTATGTCCCCAAACTCAATGTGCCTAGTGCTCAATGCAAGTACGCCACCTGGGGGCTGAAAGCATTCAACTGCTGCTGCTGATTATTGTGCCAGATCAGCGACAACGAAGAGAGCTGAAGGTAGTAACTGGCACTGCTATTAGCTAGATAATAACGCTGAATGATTAACAATCAATAGCGTAGGCCATTAGGGCATCGGGTTACACGTGGGAAGATAGAATAGTCAGTTCGAATACCACCCTATCCACCCCCCCCCCCTTTTTCTGCCGGAGTTAAAGGAGATTTGCCACAATTACAATGATTTACTCGCTAAACCACTGGTCTACCGGTTTCTAGGATTTGCCTGAGGTTAGCCGACAGATTAAGTTAGTGTATGTATGTATGAATTTGCTGCGAATTGGAATAAGAACACATTTTCTACCGTTACAATATTTCACTCGCCTAATAATGCCCTCATTATACTGATTTACCCGTCCCTATCCATTTATATTTACAAAGTAAAATGCGTGTGGTTAACTTCCGCTCTCTACCTGCCGCTCGGGTTTGGCTAGCCGCTCCGGCACTATAGCACTTACCACCAGCAGCAGCAGTTCAGTTTTTTTTTTTTAAGAATAAAAAGGTTGCTCCAACAGACGAAAATGTTCATTTTTTGTTAAAGGAAACTCGATATATGTCATTGAAATAAATTAAGAAAATAGTTTCAGAAAATCGGAGAAATCGGGCTAATAACAGGAGGGGGGTTACCCAAAAACATTTAAATGCGCTCTAGCGGCATTAATATTTGTTTCTTCACAACAAATTTTGATATTACCAATTAAATCAAATAAGAAAAATAGTTTTCCATAATTTTGGAAACCATTAGGAGTAGGGGTATACTTAAAAACCGAAATTTAAAAAGCGCTCTTGCGTTTAATTTTCTCTATTGTTTTAACATAAAAGGACAAATTAATTCTCCACATAAATTGTATTTATAATGATGTATATGTTTCTTATTTAACAAAATCATCGTCTCGAAGATAGCAAATGTGAAATATTAATCTAATATTATATTTGTATGTAAGAGCGCTGTGTAATAAGTTAATAATCTTCAGAAATCAGGTTTTTACTGAAATAATATTGAAATTAAATTTCAAAGTGAACGAAAACGTATGCTACTTTCGATTGTTTTTATTTGATTTGCACATTGTAAGAGTTTCCTAATAAAAACATGTTTTTGTTTTATTGAAACATATGAACATCTTCTTAAATAGGCAATATATCTCGAAACTTTTTGTTATTTTTCTCCATTTTAGTGAATATGATGATACCAAAGGCTCAGTTACATTTAAAAACGTTTAAAATAACTCTCACAGTATAGCTTTGTGTATCAGTGGTTATATGTTTCATTTAATTAATAGTATATCATTAATATTTGTGGTTTAATCACATTAATAATGATGATAGTTTTAAAAATGTTGTTTTTCTTTTGTAATATTTATAGGTTACAAGAATTCTAATTTTGTTCCCCTAATAACACACGTAATGCCACAACCAATTCATTCCATTAATGCACAAGATCCTAATTTGGATTATATATTCATTTTTATTAAAATTATTGAACTCAGTGGGAAATTTGCTTAGTTTGCGCATCTCCTGCATGACGAACTTTTCTGTAATTGCCAATACGCGCTTGATTTATGGAAGTTGCATTGAAAGAGCTGCAGAGAAAGATTCTCTAATAGAAGCCATTTACATCATACTGCATTTCAATCTGTTGTTAGGCGTTTGTGAGAACTGAGATACTTTAAGATGTACGCAAAAATATCAGTGGCGTGCATACCCTTTGAATCTTTAAGCTGTAGCATGTACGTTGAAACTTTTAACCCCGGATTCCCTATCTTAAATTCCTTATATAAGTATCCTTTATTTTGGGTGCAAATATTTGGAAGTTGTTCATTAACATTTTGTATATTTCTAGTTTAATAAAGTGTTACATTAATAACAGCAGATTAAATCGGACAAAAACATTTATTTTGTTAAGTTTAAGTCAGTTCGGGGGTAAAAATCCTAATAATAGCTTCCTTTGGAAGGGAAGAAGGCCGTGGGTCTCGTTCCGTAGATTTATGACGCGTAAAAGAATCTCGAGCCTGAAAGAAAAGGTCTCTGAGCAAAATTTATCGGCCGTTTCAGCCCTGAATTGAATGAGACGGTGATAACCCGAGATGTTAAAGAGTGTCCGCAACAAAATAAATCTCCTTGTTTAGTTTCACTTCAATGCTAATCAAACGTTGTTTGAAACAACGATAAGAAGCATTAAAAAAGTAGAAAATACATAAGATAAATTTCAATGCCGAACTATATTCCTATAGTTTTAATTCAAGCGTACCTTTAATGCCTTTTCTTTTAAACCTTCGATACAGCAAAATGGTTTTATAACCAGGAGTCAAGTACTGTCACAGTTATTTTTCCACGTAGTCACCGTGAAGATTAAAAAAATTGTCATATCGATAGACGCCATCGTATAAGTTGACCTTGAAATGTCCGGAAATTCCACAGACAACTCATTGGTGGTAAACCTCTGTCTCTCTCGAACCACCTGGTCAACTCGCTGAACAAGGTCTTCACTAGCGACAGACCTGCGTTCTTGTGCACCTTCATCATGAACATCAGTGCAGCCTTCTTTAAATTTTTTACACATTCACGCACAACACCCTCACTCATACAGTTTGAACCATAAACACGGCTCATTTTGCGATGAATTTCTGTTGCACTTTCCCTTCTGCTTGTAGAAAACGAATGATGCTTCGCAACTCCCACTTGGCGGGAGAATAAACCATGCCGGCCCTGAAGTGTCTCGCTCGGCTCCAACTGATGTATTTGAACTTGGCCTTGGTGAACGTTATACAGTAGCACAATGCGCAGATCCGCCTCCTTGTGCTTGTCTGGTCACGTAGCAGAGGGATCGGAAGTTAAAAAAAAATAGCCCTCGTAATAATTGATGAACATAATCCATTCCAGCATCTACGTACTTCTTGTTGTATTCAATAGCCACACGTTAAAAAACTTATAAAAAATAACCCTTGCAAAGAGAAGAAAACAAGGACAAAAACGTGAAAATGCAATGGACATAAAAATATCTACATTTAGTAAATATTATTGAAGTGTTATCTATGCTCCATATAAAATAAACCAAATGTTTCACCTTTAACAAGTAAAATGTTTATTTATAGTAATTTCACCAATCAAGCTTATAAACTAATATGAATATCGACTAAAAAATTAGGAATGGTTTATGTAAATGGCATCAGTCGTCAGTATTTCAAATTAATGTCTGGCATTGGGATTTTTTTTTCTTTCCCCTTTAGGAATTTATGCGAATGAGGAAATAGAATTTAATTAGAGATATTCCCTTCAAATGTCTATACACTTTTGCTATCGTTTTGGCATTTTCATATTAAACCATTCTTTGGGGGTATCCCGAAGCCACTGGTGACCAGTCGCTCAAATAGCCCGCCTGATCCGCGCTGTACAGTTGCACCAACTATTGGTATGACTAGAACACGCTTCTGTTTCTGCGCAATAGTGATGGAATGAGGCACCCATTGCGCACACAGCTTTCTCATATTCATGTGTTCTCCATCATCAAAGCAGACACGAGTTGGATGTTGCCTTCACAAACTTTTTGTTGCTGAACGCCCAGTGTTTTTGTATTTTTGGGAACAGTCCCTGTTGTCTTCAAACTATGACATCGAATGAAGCATCGATCTACTACTTGGTGCTGATCGTGTGAAAGTCTGAAGCGGTCACTCCACAGAAACCACATTGTTGCCCATTATTGCCTGATTCCATGTTGTGTGTTTGTTGCCCACGAGCTCAATAGCACGCCGCAGCAAATGACGCAGAGCTGGTCTACATCTGGGACATAGTAACGCCATTTTTCGGCAATAGGAGGTACAGTCTATCTTGACGCATATACCTTTCCAGAGTTATGGGGGAGTGTCAATCAGTATTGAACGTTCCAAGTAATTCCAACTATTTGTAAGGTAAACTTATTCCTCCTTTTTATTCCACATAAGAGCCTTCATCATTGATAGCTTATAAAACCTGAACCCTTTGACCGATTTGAACGACTTTTTATAAAGGTGGTTTTTGAAATTACGTAAAAATGTATGTAGGTTACCTTAAGAATGGACGAACACACTTTCCTTAATTTTGCTCTTTTTGCAATATGATCATACAATCTGACGCTAATTGCATTTTTTTTAAATCCATAAGGATATGTTAGCATTAGATGAGGGACAGGAACCTGGGAACCTGTGGATCGTGAAGAATTGAGAGTATATGCAGACGAAATGTCAGTTGGATATGAAATACCTTCCTTATTTAAAGAGTTATAGCCCTTAACATAACAACAGCAAAATTAGCAGTCATGATTATGACTTCCTTGCTCTCTCCTTATCATTGTAACACCAACTATGGTTATGGATGCTCTGTTTTTCCTTTAGACCACTTCCGAAGGTCCTCCGTGCTTTGTGCTCATATTTTGTATCCATCACTTCAAAATAGGTATTGTTAACTTTTCTAATGATATCCATAATATTCTTTTCATTTTTCTTAATCATGAACTCACCACATATATAGCAAAGTTTGTCTGAGGAATTAACACAGATATGGTTAATCATGCATAACCACAAGATTAGGGGAATGGTGCAACCATGCCAATATGATCATAGTCATACTCTGCTAGAGCAACCATAGCCTACCTAATAAATAGTCACAGCCTTCTAGATTGTGTTTCTGGGAACAAAAATAAAAATTTTATATAATTTTCTGCAAAAAGTGATATGTCATTTATAATTTTTAATGTAGATTTTGACTTCAGTACACAAAATACATAAAGTAGTGATAAATTATTTTTTTAAAAAAAAATTACATCGCAGGCCTGTGTAATAGTCTAAGTACACTTGCATTTTTAGACAGTAAATTCATATTTAAACCAGAAGATAATAAATTAAAGCTAATTATCAAGAAATTAGCACGCATCATATTCAAAGACAGCTAGAGCCTTTTAGCATTTTCAAAAGATGATAGACTTAAGCATTGAAGGGTTTAGCACCTTGGATCACTAAGCAATATAATTGTAAAGGCGCAAATTCCATAATAAAAAATAAACTAGGTGAATAAGAAAAATCTAATCTATTTGATATATTAGCAGTCTCAAAATAATAAAACGAGAGTTTTTATAAAAATATGAAAGTATTGAGCATGGAAATATCGAGTATGGAGATTAAACACATGGTCCCGAAAATGGAGGAAATTTAGCACAGACCCAGCTCTAATAAATATGTACTTGTATATTCTACACTTGCCTACATGGACTTCAGGTATTGTGTAAAGTGAGACAAAGAAAATAGTATTGAAGCAGAATAAAATTGTAAGTTGGTGGTATCTGTATTTTTAAGACCAGTAGCTGGGTTTACTCTCTTAGACAAACAAAGAAATGAAGAAATTCTAAAACAGTTACATATATTTATAATTTAAATAAAAAACTTAATGAATATAAACATAACTGCTACCAGCTTATATTAAGAATGAAAGAGGAACTGATAGCAAAAATCTTACTAAATTATAAATCTAGAAGATATCGCCAAGTAGGAAGGCCAAGAATAAGATAGAAAACATGTTTAATTGAGAACGGAACAGGTCGATAGGCCTATATCTTGTGGAAAAAGAACAACTGAATGACCACCATCGTCTATACAACCTTTCGATGTCGAGATCTGCAATTATCGATCGCATAGTCTCTGAGAAAGTCGAAACTAACTCACCTATGCACCTCCAATATTTTACATTTTGTGCCAATACATGCATTATAAACATTTACAGTTTAATTTCTTAGTATTCATTAAAAATTAGTCGCTTAATGCACCTAAGTGAGCGTTTGATAAAACAACTGCAACTAACTTGCTTTTTACTACACTGTATGGCAGTACACGACCCAATTTCTCAGCTTCCAATGACCGTCACGTATTTCTGCTTGCCCCTTCCCGGAATCTCTGTCAGATCACTAATTATAATGTATTCTAGTAAAGACCAATTCATTCAGTGACAGTCTAAGCGTTAATAAAACATTGCACTATAGCGAAGAATTGTAAATGTTATTTAGCACACTCTAGCGCGGAAGTCTAGTGAAGTAACCCTTATTATATCCCCCACTCATTCCATTCTTTATCTTCCATTATTTTTCTTTTCCCCCACGTCTCCCTTTTTCTCCCGCTGTCCATCAGTGCCGTTCTTCCTGGCTTCAAACTATAATGACTGATCTAATTATGATGCTTGAAAGATGGGGGAGGGAATAGAAGAAAAGGAGGAAAAGGTAAGAAGAGGAAAAAGATAACTTTTGTAGCTATTGGGCTTTTGAGATATGTGAGTGAATGACTGAGGAATTATTGAGAAATAAATACAGTGATAACAGAGATAAAAGACTTTCATTGCATGGTTTTTGATTGCTACACATCAAGGGCAAAAGAATTACAAGTGGCAAGGTTTATGACTGTACAGTGAAAACAAAATATACGCAATTATGTGACACACACGCACCAGCCCTCGGTGATCGTTAAAGATTGCATAACGGCTGCAAGTTTCAAAATGTTATTTGTTGCCATTGTATTACATGAAATTTATTTTACCTCTGACCATAATTGCCTGCATTTTTAAAATATTATGATGTCTTCAAAATTACCTATTAATAATCCATGCATTCTATAAAATAAGTTGAAAAAAACAAAAACTACGAAAAACATTTTCGCTCAAACACTGCTTTAACAAAAAGGCATATGTTTCCGTTTCTTAGACAGCATTTATACAAGATGAAAGAACAGCAATAGCAAAAATAACACACTTTTGTTTAGAATACCATGTACTTTTAAAAAAAATCTAAAATATTATACTCGGTAGCTTAGAGTAAGCTGTTTATGATCATATTCTAGTATTTCATTAGCAATAAAATGTACAGGGGTCTCTGTCTCAAAGGAACTAGTGAAATTCAATCATCAGCTACGGAAAAATTAATGAGAAAAACGGAAATATTGTAGCCAGAAGTGTTTAAGTAAGCCAATGAATAATCTAGAAAAAGAGAAAACCTTTGTTTTTATTCCCCCCTCCCCCCATAATCCGCGTCGGTCTTGGTGGTGTAGTGGTAACAACACTTGCCTCCTACCCAAGATCGCGGGTTCGATCCCGGCCAGGACCAATGGATATTTTCGGACACAATTCTAAGTATGGTTCCCTTCGGAAGGGAAGTAAAGCCATGGGTCCCGTGACGTACATTTACGGCACAAAAAGAACCTCAAGCCTGAAAGAAGAGGCCTCTGTCACGCCCTGATTTGGATGAGACGCTGATGACCTGAGATGTTAAAGAGCGTTTTTAAATAAACCAAATCAAAACCCCATAATCCGCAATATATCACCGTAATTTACAAGCGTCTGCTATAACACTGCATTGATTTGTCAAAGTCCAAAAGTAAATGGATTGAGTCCATTGTTAATTCTTCATATGCAAGATAACAGATTTACAGGTCAATAGAGTTCAGCAGTTTCAATTAACACAATAATCGCAGATATCATTTATATCAGTCACAAGTTGTAAACATAATTTAAAGTGTTCAAAATGCATGACAATGTATTCGGATAAAGAGCTAATGATGCTTTTTCGCAATCCTTTGTCAGCACTAGCTCTGCAAAAATGTGATAGGAAGTTGCTTATGTTTCATGCTTGCCAACCCTGCCATTACAATGTCCTTGTGATTATTAGGGGAGACGGAAGAAAACACTGAACACCCAAGGCCCCTAATGGGAGTAACTATAAAAAGCATCCTGCAAAAATGACAGCTTGGCGTGCAGTGTAGTTCATTTGTTTCTCAATGCATCTTGCTCGTAAGCCAGCAACAATAATGGTGAACCTTTGGTACAAAAGGGCGTGCAAAATTAGATTTAGGCTTTTTAACTACAGTATCTGAACGTACCTTTACATTTAACGTAGGAATTCAGATGTACTAGTAAGCAAATGCGAGGTAAATGCGTGATTTTGTGGCACAGGTGTAAAAATAAGCATTTCTATACATTTATAACAATATTAATGCATTATTTCGTTATTTCATAAACGTTGTAATTAGAATTATTTGTTTTTTTATTTATGTATTCATTCATTTATGCCTTCTCTTCCGCTCTACCAATCTAATAATAATTACAAGAAGTTATAGCGACAATATAACAATCACAACATTAACAGTAAAGTTGACAATACTCATACACATATAGACAAATGTAAAATTTTATGTATATACATAAATGTATGCTAATATATAAATATGGATAATGAAAAATGAAAAATGTTAACTTAAGAAGAAGAAAAAAATAAGAAAATTAAAGAACAATAATATACAACATAGATATTTAAATATTAGATATTTAAATTTAAAAAAATCGTTATTTCTTATACCTAATAATTAGAATTAGAGAGTTATTTGAGAAAAACAGTTTATATTCCTATTCAATGTAATGGATAGGTTAATAGTAAGAAATTTAAATGTGAAGGTTTTTCTTTTGTTGTTTTTTAAAATTTCATACATGGAATATCTTAAAAATGAATTTTGTTAAGGTTAAATATAGTGAATGAATGCATAAAAACATACATTTCTGATACTGGTACTCCAGTACTCAGAGTTACAACAGTATAAGGTATTAACTTTACAAATTTAACTAATTTCTTATTCACACTTTTAGGTGCGAAGGTTTTGCTTGTTCAGCTAAACATAGTTCTTCAATGCTTGGTTTCAACTGACTGAATTTTAGTCTTAAATCAACATTCAGCTTATATACTTGTTTTTTTTATATAAATTAGAGAAGAAAATCCACATTCAAAAAGATAAGTAGTCACAAACACCGACATAAATTGTTACAGCTTTTTCTGAGATTATCGAATATTCCTGTGTGTGTGTGTGTGTGTGTGTGTGTGTGTGTTAGCCAGAAGTCTGTTAAATCATTTTCTTGGTCATTTGCCTGTCATATGACAGCTCGATCACTTCGTCTTTCTCGGAAGGAGTTAGGGGTTCCTGGTAAGGTGTGAGCAATAGAAATCCGGTCTCAAATCCAAAATTCTGAATCAGGTTTTGTGGCAGGTCCTCACACCCACACATGCCCAAGAGTGAATGCATTTAGATAAGTCAATTGTCAAGCATAGTATAATTGTTAAATATTATAGTAGCCTGTAGTAACAAACAGGAACATTTCATGTATCATGAAAATTTATTCATGACTCCTGGTCGTATAACTCCTTGACGAGAGGGAAAAGGTTGCAATCTGTTGTGCCTTCTTCTGCTGATAATGGCTAGAGCAATGGGTCTCTCTCTCTATTGTGACAAAAGTAAGGGCATGCGGTGACCGAACAATATATCCTTTGTATCTTAGTTGCTGGAAATGCTCAAAAATTCGTTAAAGCTATTAGAGGAACAGGTGTAATGATGACGTCATTACATCATATGATCACGAGCTTCCCATTAAGAAGTCAAATAGGTGATGGATTGTGAGCAACAGAGATTGTCAATAATATTTTAATGTTTTAAAGGTTCAGACGTCATGGGCGCTAGTATGTGGACCCCTTGAGTTCTTGCAACCACGTGGGGGCACGTTGAATTTCATATGTAAGTGGAAACAACTTAACAAAAGCTTCGTATGTTCGGAGTTCGTTTTGATTATCAACATCGCTTTACCAAAGACACTAGACGAGAGGTACACAGAGGCAATTTCAAGCAGCATATGCAGCACGTGTCATTAAAGTTATAGAGGTAACGAACCAGGTGCCCGATAACAAAGTGTTAAACATCTCAATGCGTTCAATGAAGAAAAGTTGTGTGATTTGAACCTTATCCTTCCTTCTCCCTCCTGCCTTGACCACTAAGACACGAAAGGCGACTTCGGGCCCCTGAACGACCCAGGATATGAAGTGAGACCCTTGGGAACATCCAACAACAACATTAAAAAACACCGCCTTTGTTTTCAGAGAAATATACCATGAACTGTGATACGAGACTCCCAAATGCTTCTTAATATTCACTGCCAGTTTACAATGAACAGAAATTTCATTTTCGCTTAAGAAAGCATTCAGCAATGGAAAGGAAGATGTGTTTCCAATGCTGATTTCTGTTATCAAAAAGCTTAGCTTTTTCCAATAGTCGCAATTTTATCCTGTAACAAGAATATGGAAGTAAGCACACCCTGCAAACTGTTGTTCAGCAGGTTGAGGCTGCAAAATACATCTGCCAGGTAAGCCAACTTGGCAAGTCAAGCTCATCAGTGGAATAATTGAAATCCGAGGATGAGTCGGTGAGAAAAATCTGCACTTCTGAACGGAGTTCAAACTAACGGCTCAATACATTTCCCTAACTTCAGTGTGAAATAAAAGAGAATCATGTTTAGCACCCATTTATTACACAAAATGGGTTGTGAACACATAGCTCTAGACTTAATAAAGTTGGCAACTTTCAGACCAAGCCAGGCGAATATGTTTACTCTACGTAC
Source organism: Metallyticus violacea (assembly GCA_030762175.1). Lineage (NCBI taxonomy): Eukaryota > Metazoa > Arthropoda > Insecta > Mantodea > Metallyticidae > Metallyticus > Metallyticus violacea. The sequence goes on from CM060834.1 coordinate 91,470,508, forward strand.
ATCCCCTGCTATTCCCTGGCTTAATGACCTGAGGGGAGGAGGTTTCATGACCTACCTCATAATTTTATATTTGGAAAATTTTTGGAATGAGAAACACGAATATATATGTTTTTTTTAATGTACAAAAGCATCCCCAAATTCCCTATGCTTGACAATTGAATATATAGCGGTTACGATATTTATTTACTTATTTATTGTTTTACAAGTATATATAATCAGTAAAAATAAATAAAAAGATATAATTGATGAAAACCTTTGTTTTACAATTTGATTGAGAAACTTCAATAATTAGTACGAATTATTTTAATAACTTATTTATTTTGCAAGTTCAGACAACACAAGATAAATAATCTAGTGATAAATGAACTCTAATCTACATACATTTACATATTATACGCAACAGCAAAAGAAAGAAAACAAAATAAATTAAGTTTCTGCTGATAACAATGGTAATGGCTACGATATCTCTTGGGTTTCGGTTTCTAATTTGTATCATAAACATGGAAATTTGGTTTCTGGCGGACATCTAACATTAGAATATGGGAAAGAAAAAAAAACCATCATGCAGTAGATGCGTAAACTAATCGAATCCCTCGGCGAGTTGAATTTGGGAAAGTTATTATAGAGCACTAGAGCAGAGAAAATACAAGTAACGCTAACTGAAGATAAACATATGTTAACAAAATACATAACTTTCAGACTTAAAAGTATATGCATTTCCCGTATTATTACTATTTTATTTACTGTTATATTATTAGCTTAACGTTTCCAATTGCACTTTGCTGCACAAAAGCTAAAACTTACTGTGATTAGCATTTAAACTACATGGCTAGTTTTAGGAGTACGATTGTTAGTTGTACATCGCTCCGTATCGCTCCAGCATTCCATGGAATTCGGCTTTTTTCCGTTGCCTTTCGGTACTGAAGTCGCAGTCCGAACGCTGTCCCATGTCTGTAAGAGCAAGTCCGATTATTCGTCTGTGCGCATGCGCAAACTATTCCCTCCAAACTCTTTCACATGACACCTACGAATTTATCGCTTGGCGGGAGTACACAATTGTTAAAGCTAACAATATGAATCTCCCACCACATCTCCCTCTGGGATGCCTTAATCGACTTCCTGGGCTGTTACAAATATTCTGTTTCACTCTTAATGATCCGATTTTCAGAATATTTTTCTTATTTATTTTATTTAAATGGTATATATCGAGTTTCGTTAAAATATTTTTAAAATTTTTGTTTTTAGTTAATTCCCCACTCATAATAGTTTGATTTCACTGATTTTCAGAACATATTTTTCTTATTCTATTTCAGTGACATATACCGAATTTCGTTGAGAAGAAAAGAAACAAAATTGTGGTCACTAGAACGTTAACAAACAAACACACCCACACTTTTTTTATCCCCATCGTCAGTTTTGCCTAGAAAGCAGGATCGGTGGAAATCGGGAGACATTTTTTAAACCTTTTCATGTGTACAACAGCAACGCTACCTTCCTCCGGAATTCGCTAAAAGGAGTTCATATTAGGGGGTAAGCTATAGCAAATTAACATTTTAACCGCTTGTCTAATAGAATAAAGTAAAAGATGCGAAAGAAAGCGGATATTGTAAGCGAGATAACTGTGTCTATTTTAAATAGACCACAAAATAATTTATTGATTTTTACTGTCCTATTATTTTTCTGTGTCTATATTTTTTATATTGATGAATTATTAATTTAAAAATTGCGGAATTATTTCCATTTGCATGCCATAAACGCACCCCTAACAAAATTAGCTTTCTGACAGCTTATTTATTGTTCGTAACAAATGCAAAGAATAAGCATAAAATTCGAAAGTAGCACTTTATTGTATACTCATCAAATTAACTTGTAATTTTAATTAACATATTTAAAATAAAGAGGATTTTCATAAATAACATAGTTGGATAGTATTCATTTACGATAGGAGCTGCATTTAAGGAATTTAGCTTTATGGTGGAACTATTCTTGTTAGATCAAACACTAACTAAGAAAATCAGATTCTAGAATCTCGAAACCTGTGTATATCTTGTATTATTATATGGGTGCCAGACATGGACAATAACAGAAAAACAAAAGAACAAAATTCAAATATGCCAAAAGAAAAATGCAAGATCCTGGGAATAACTTTGAAGGACAAAATACCTATAGTATTAATAAATCAGTTATCTGAGACAACAGACATCGCACAAATAGCTACCAGAAGCAAATGGCAATGGGGCGGTCACATCGCAAGAATGCAGGAGAAAAGATGAACCTAAAAGATCTCCATGTGTCCCCCGGATAGGAAAAAGGACACAAGAAGATGGACAGACCTCTTAAAGGAACATGTAGGTCCAGATTGGTCAACAGTAGCAAGAACAAGAGAAAAATGGAAATCTCTCGAGAAGCAACTAGTGCAGTGAGAAATGGAGTAACCAAAGAACAAATCAGTCAGTCTTAAACAGCGTATGAACAACTAGCGTGAAATAGCTCACCACGTTAGAAACGCGAGTTTTCCCTACTTATTACGAGGCCTTTGCCCTTAAGGGACACGATAGGCTATCTTTATCTTTTCCTTATCTTTATTTTACTCTACAAATCCAGGGTACTTAAATATTCATAGTGATTGGTAATCAAATGCAATACTTTTCAAAATACATTCATCAATTTCTCCTCCAGACAGAAGGGTGCCATTAGTCTGTTAAAATTAACTGTCACTGAAAATAATGTGTAGCAGAAGGACTGAGGAAAACATGGAAAAAACCTCAGTCCGGAAGGACGGTTCTGGCGGGATTTAAACCACAGACCTCCCGCTCACGAGTCCGCGCCTTAACGACCTCGGCCACCAGTGGCGGTACCTCCCAGGACAAGATAAAACTCCAGAAAATGCCTCACAGCGGCAACTTAGTTACCAGAATCCTAACCTGGGACTTCTAGACTTCAAAATAATCCAATGTATTGTTGTCCATGAAACCGTGTCTATAAAAATGTAATCGCCTTTATGTAAGTTTAAATAACATGTGGATATAACCAACACTTGAAAACCAACAAGATAAAATCCACACTTTTTCATGCACTGAAATAGGTATAAGGTAAAAACATAGTTTAGTAAATATTGGCACATACTCAAAGTTATCTACAAGGATGGCCGAGGCGCGGACTCGTGAACGGAAGGTCTGGGGTTTGATTCCCACGAAAACCGTCCTCCCTGAATGAGGTTATTTCCAGGTTTTCCTCAGTGCTCATGAATGGCAAATGCCGGGGAAATACCCTATACTTATCCTGAAACGCTTTCTTCTTTTAAAAAATAAAATATTTCCCCAATTTATTATTTCACTACATTATTAGTGTCCACAACCAGTTACGCCTCAGTAGATAAAACAGGCATTAAATACTATTAAAAATACCCAGAATTAAATATTACCTACTTCAGAATATCCAAAAGGGGTATATTTTTTTCTAATGGCAAGTGAAAAATGTCGCACTCTAAACCACGAGGTTTCTAATAAAGATATGTAAATTTAAAAAGGAACGGTTAAGTATTAAAAATAGTTTTAGAAATGCAGCTATTATGTAATACAATAATATTAACCTTTTCCTGTCATTTCTTTAAAATGTAAAAATAGTAATATTTTACAATTTTGTTGCCTTTCGGCAGTCTATTACATTAAAGATAAAATTGAAGAAATTGAAACAGTATGTGCTGAAATTGCTGAGGACACTTTCGCAAACGTTGCTCAATCAATAGTTCAACGTACTCACAAGTACATCGACGCCGATGGTGGACATTTTGAGCAACTGTTGTAACTGCAAAAGTCTAAGATGATTAGTGCTCATCATTTTCTGTTTGTGTGAATTCAGTTTTGTTATGTTAACACTGTTTTTTTTTTCTTTAAGTGTGGATACATTTTTGGCACCCTCTGTATGTGTGCAACTATACACTAACACTAACTAAAGCATGCAAAGCAAAATATCCAACGGTTCACTATTAATATAATGCACTTGTTAACGCAATAGTACTCAGAAACCGAATGGATTGCCGTATTTGAATAGATGAAACATAACTCAAGTGTTTACGTGTAATGTTTTACTTGGGAGACACAAATGCTCTTCTGTTCCCGCATATATAGCTAGTCAGTTCCCAGCTCCGAACACTATAAGAAGGAAGAATAACTAAATAGTCAATAGGACAAAAAGTTCAGAGAACAATCATTCCATACATCTCGAGAACAAAGAAGTGTGCAATATTCTCAATACTATTCCATCAACCACTCTTACATTGCCCCGCCCTACTTTGCTTGCTCTAGTATGGCCCGACTAACCGTGAGCAAGGTCTCATCGGCCGAAGCAATTCCCGCCGGCGCGTTAGTCATCAGATAATTGGATGACTCGATATTTTTTGGAATACTTTTGATACTTGAGCTTGCAACTCCGTATATGAAATCGATCACAATGAATTCGCATTCCCTCGATCTGCGGCGAAAATAATAACCGAAAATTTTATGCAAAGTTCGTTTGGGATTCTGTTCGCCAGTGTTGGAGTTACGCGGTCTCAACGACGGAGTTTTTGTGCACTGTGTCGCATCAGACGCACAACTGCATGCATATACACAAGGAGTTCATTCGCTTGCTTTTATGAATGGAGGTGGGCTATAAACATTACATTGCATTCAGCAAGGAAAGTTTCTTTATTGTTCCAAGCTCCTTAACGTTCTCCTGTCGCATTTCAAGGTATTCCAAGAAAAGTAGCCTCCCCGAATCGCACATAATAATAACAATAATGTGACAGTCTGCAATCTGTGGTAATAACAAAAGCAAGACGTCGCAATCAAAGAATTATTTTTAAAAACTGACCGTTAAATTAAACTAAAAAGAAACATTCTTTTTGTTATGCTTTATTCTTGTGCTCATCAGGTACAAAGGCTTTAATTGCCGCGGAAAAAAAGATTATAAACAATGGCCTTGTGTTTATCGTAACGTAGCGAAAATTACAGTGCAACCTTCAAGTATATTTTTAAAACTCGGTTATTGTTACATTTAAGCAAAGGTCAAGTACAACATAAAAAGTAAGGCAAATAATAGTCGTGCCATCACGAGCAGACACGGTTTTCATAAAGTCGGGTACAGTGTACAATTTCCATTTACAAGCACCGCTTGGAGTGCTGTCTGAACAAAGAAAATAATAGGAGTTTTGATATTTAGCAGCCATAAAAATACATAACACTCGACACCGAATCTGTGAAAATACAAGGCAGAATCTTGATCTTTGTTTTATGTTTCTAAGAAAAACTAATTTAACATTTTTCTCAAGGATAAATTTCTAATATTGTACTTTGATACTAGATTGTGTGATGTTTGGGATAGAAATTTGGGGTAGTGATAAGGGATGGTTAAATGTAGACTTGATTCACAGGAATCCCTGCTAACAAATTATGAGCCTACCAAAATGTTCACCAAACAGGGTTGCACAAGCCGAGTTAGCTAGAACAGGGTGTAAGGGAAAAATAATGATAAGGAATCTGAAATATTGGTTTAGGATTTAAGAATTTAGAAGAGAATTGTATTTTGAAACACGGTCTAGTGACGCAAGAGAAACTGAGGGGAGGAAATACTTGGGTTAGTAGAATCAATGAGATTGTGGAAAAAATTAGCTCGAGTATGGTGTGGCATGATAGAGAAAGTAACGAAAGAATTGATGATATGGAAAGACTGAAGCTATTAGGTAGTTTTAGTAGTAAAAACTCATTGACGGTTTATAGGGGGTTAAACGAAATATGACAGGTGGACGAGGGAGGGAATCACATGGGCCCGGACAGAGGTAGTGAATCTGAAAGGAATAAGAGGAAGTTTAAATATAGAAGAATGTGGTAATGTGGAATGCAAGATAGTTACTGGCATGCAATTGTGGAATGTAGAGAAACTAAATAAACAAGAGCAAAACTTAGGATGGAGAAGTCGGGTAGTTTACCAATAGAGATAAGCGGAAACAAGCTAGTGAATATGAAAACAGGGGAGAAAATCTTGGAGTTGGGGAATTATTTAGATAAGGTCAAAAGAAAATGGTTGAAGAAAATAAGTAAGAAATGGGAAACCAAATCGGGCAGAAACATAATTTAAGTTGGTTTTTGTTAATTAATTTTGTAGATGTAAGGTACCTGATAGTTCAGTAATCGCAAGGTTGAAACTATTGGGTCACTTGGTTACACAGCAACTCGGGAAGATTTGCTAGAGGAGCTATGGTTGTACTTTCTTGTATGACTGAATGATTGTAAAAGAGTACTGTGGGAGCTTGTTGTATTATTAAGTGGAAATAAATTCAAATTCATTGCCCAATGTTATTTTTCGACATTTTGGATGGCAACCCTCACTAATTGCTTCACACACAAGAGAAAAACTCCAAAAAATACCAAAATTAGAGCTAATAAGCATAAAACCTATGGAAAAATAGGTGATGAAGCACATTCCCCAAGAAAGGGTGTAAAAGTTTTAAAATAGTAATAAGTTCCAAGGAGATAGACAAACTCCAATACTGAACGCTGACCTTCAGAGTAAAGCAACTTTGAAAACAGAAAATAACATTAGACTTTTCATTAAAAGTATTTATTCAAAATGTATTTATGACAATACCAGAAAAAATGTTCTTGAATTGTTCATTTATTTTCCTTTCCCTTTTCGTTGTTATTCATACCTTTATTCCTTAGGTATAGTCCATCCCGAAGTCATAATTTCTTTGTTTCTAATTCTATCTTTAGTTTCATCATTCTTCCCCTCGTGTCTTCTTTCTTAAAAGTTTTGCTTGCTATATTAATATAACACGTGGGTTTGCTGAATAATTTCTGTGATCACGTTCGCATACGAGGGTAGGTACAAAAGTTTCCGGCCTAACCATTTTCTAAGTATGATAAATACAAATTTTGTATGATAAATATAAAAACTATACTTCACTTTTCAATATAGTTACTCTTTATTGCAATATACTTCTCAGATCTTTGAATTAATATTTCAACCTCACCCACCACCAAAGATAGTCAGAAATCTTGTCTGCAAAAATGGGCATAAAGAGCATCCATCACTTCTTCGTCACACTTTAATTTACTTCCTCGAAGATCCTATTCCAGTTTTGAGAAGAGGAAATAGTCACTGGGAGCTATATCTGGGCTCTAGGGTGGGTGGTCAATCTCCTTGAAGCCACGTTTCTTCACTGCTTCCTTTGCAAAAAGAGTCGTGGTCACAGGCGTACTGTCGTGAAGAAGGCGCCCCCCACCACTCAGCATTCCTCGCCTTTTCTGTTTGATGAAAGCACGTAGTCTGTGCAGTAGGCCAGCATGGTACTCCCCATTTACTGTGAGGTTCCTCTCCTTGAAGTCAATGAAGAAAAGTCCTTCACAGTCCCAAAAGATTATGACCATGATCTTCTTAGTTGACTGAGTGACCTTAGCCTTTAGAGGCGGTATTTGCCACGTTTACACCAGTCCATTAATTCTCTTTTGGACAAGGGATCAAAGTAGAGGACCATAGTTTCATCTCCTGTAACAATGGTTTGCACAACTTCTCTCTCGTTGCCACAGCGGAGCTTCAAAATACCTGACAACAGATGACTCGTTGCTTCTTTTGGATTGAGGAAAGAAGTCTAGGCACCCATCTTGCACTAACCTTATTCATGTTTAAATGTTCATGAATAATTCGAAGGGCTGTTGTTTTACCGTGCTGCTATTTCTGTAACTTTGAGCTGCCGTCTTGCTTAATTTTTCCTTCCACATGAGCGATATTTTCAGCAGTGAGCACCTCCAAGGGCAGACCTACACGCTCTTCTCCTTCTTCAACGCTTTCTCGACCCATTTGAAAAAGTTTAGTCCATTCTTTTACCGTATGTGAGAGGGATGCTTCCCCATTCACACACTCCAATCGCTGTTTAATTTCATTTGGAGTAAGTTCTTCTTTTGTGAAGAACTTAAAAGCAGTTGATACTCCATTTTGAACATGTCACAATCTTCTACACATGGCCTTCTTTATGCAACTATATCTGAATAAATGCACACATTGGAGAGCTGAAGTTACAGGTACAATTATTTACTTAAGAGATAAAGTATAAGGATTTTTGAAGGCGATAATCCTTATCGGTGAGGCCGGAAACTTATGGATCTACATGAAATTATCAGAGTGGTTGGACAGGAAAAACAACCACAAACGTATTACTGTTCCAGTGATTTGGCGAGAGCCTACTAGCTATCTGGAAGTTGTTATTTCTACAATACAGAGACATTTTCAAAGAAAACTAAAGATAAAATTGTGGGACTATATCCAAATCCCCTTCAGTCATTTCATACTCCTCCTCTAGAGGGACAACTCCATTATTAGAATCTTCAGATGTCCAATTTCTGCCAATCCTTCAACCTTTATCTGGACATGTTAATACACCACATCTATTAATGCAGAAGAACTTAATAACTTAGGAATTTAAGTAATTCCAAGCAAGAGCTATTAATTTCCAGTTTGCAACAATGGAATTTATTAGCCACCAAGACACCAAGCTTTCCATATTCAGAAAACGAAAGGAAAAGCTAGCTAACTATTTTGCACTGAAGATTACTATATGATTTGGAAAATGCGAACGGAGTGATTAGCGAGTTAGATATTGAACACAATCTAGAAGAATGAAGACTGTTTGTCATTTCATTGGCTTGTTCAGTTGCTATGAATGAAACTGCAGAACATAGCCAACATTTCACCAAGATATCGCTATAATGGAGCTACATTATGAAGGAAGATAACATCCTGGGATAATGGGTGATTACTACTGGCTTTTGTTTAGGGAAGATCCCAGCTGTGATAAAAACAGGTCATTTCTAAAATTTTGTTCATTTTATTAGATATCAATAAAGATAATTTATATATTTAAAATTTTAACAGCACGTACTTTAATACTTTAGTCCTTTTGTAACAATTAAGCCTTCTTGGAAGATTTAAACAGGATCGAAGGATTTTTTCGGACGTAAAACTCCTAATTGTGGCTTCCTACGGAAGGGAAGCAAAACCTTGTATTCCATGTCGTAGATTTACAGCATGTAAAAGAATTCAGACTGAAAGAAAAGGTCTCTGAGCAAAATTTATAGGTTGTTTAACGCCCTGAATGTTAAAGAGCATCTGTAAATAAATCAAATCAACAGGTGTGAATTAGGTAAGTTCACGTATTTCATTTACGTTGAGGAAAAAAGTTTAAAATTGTTGATCCGTAATAGAGAATGCAAACACAAAGGAGACCAGTTCGTTTTGAATTTTCAGTGGCTTAGATCTGAAAATGGAAACCATTGTTGAACTATCATCACAGCAATAATCACTTCCCCTTATCTCTCGTGTAAATCATGCCCAATATTTCTTAAATATTATATCATCAGACTCCCAAAGCATTATACCCGTTAACAGCATTACATACCACCGCCCTGAAATAAGAAATCTGAAATAAGAGTACAAATCCGCGAACTGCAAAACTAATTAAGGGAGTGAATCGAAATGAAAGTGTGTCAACAAATGACAGACGCTTTAAAGACAGGCGCTACGTTTAGTAGATTAAATATTCGAAAGATTCCCCTAAATACAAGATGTGCTTATATGCATTAGTACTGACTTTTGGTGCAGCTGTTAAACTGCAGCATTCCTTTTAGCCATCACGGGTGTTTTGTTTTGTTTTTTCCAACGCTGGTTTTACGATTTGCCCTGCCGTAATGAACTAACCAAGCCAATAAGTGTAAAACGAATGTAGATCCTACAGACCTGAAATCGTGTACTCTGTAAAAGTAAAAAAAGTTATTGGGCGAAAGATATAAAAGATTATATGAAAAAAATATCAATTAGCGATGTTTTAATCAAGAGCTTGCGACGATTTCAATGATAATTTTTCTGTATATACATATGCTTAAATAACCACGATAGAATTATCACTGACATCTCTACCAACGTTATTTTATTAGTTTTTAGTTCATCTGCGACATATTAATATTAATGACCGTGACTTTTTCGTTAGTGTCCCTAAGAATTGGCCATGGAAAGAGTATGTATCGAAAATCACGGGAGGAGGAGGAGGAGGAGAAGAAGAAGATATTTTAACACAAAGATCATAAATTTATTTAACTGCCCTCAAAAAAAATTAACAATTTAACCCACAACACGACAAAATACAACTACACAGCAATAGTTGCAATACATCCACTTAGAAATTATACTAAAATAATTTTTTCAGAGTTTTCACCGAAAAGTCAAAAGGAAAATTTCTCTACCTACTTTCACCAAAGTTTTCCCCACAATTGAAGGAATAAGCCAAAAATATTTTACATGGATTAAACTGTTATGAAAAAAATGACTTTTTAATTCACTTCAAAGCAATCCAAAAACTGTACCAAACAATATCTAAAATCAGTCCAGACTTGTAGTTTTCCTGATGACAGCAATTGCAAAAATTCTCTCGAGTAATAAACTAGGTGTGTGCTCTCAAACATTGAAGGCAAGTTCATTGTTAACCAGTGATTTCTCGAGAAAGCTCCTAACTAAGATAAGATAATAGGGAAAGTTACATAATTGTTTTATCCATAACGAAAAAAATTTCTCTTTTACTTTCTGAAAGTTGCCTGGATTAAAAAAGTTAAAACAAAGGAATTCCATAAGTATCCCATTTGACAAAAGAACCTCTGAAGTACTCGTAGATACCCGGGTGACTGATGCTAAATGTAAAACTTAACCGCTGACCCCCGACCCTGTTAAAAAATAAAATAAACAAAAATATAAAGGTAAGAAAGCCAAGGCCACCCACAAGCAACGCATTGAAAGTCCTCAAAGGCGTGGAATGGTGACATTCTGGTATAAAAGCCGGAAGTCGAAAAGGTGTATATTGCGAGGCAGCCTGTGAACAACTTCTAATGCTCAGGAATCGAGCTTGAAAAGCAACAAGAAAAGAAAGAATTCGCCACGTGTCACAAAATAATCAACAAATAATACATCTAGATATTTTATTCAACGAGTAATCATTTTGGAGGAAATTGTCGTCATACTAGGAGGGATAGAAAGGAAAGAAGGATCAATTATTATGACATAATGTTACAATTTACACTTTTCCGCTCATAGTCCTTGAAAATCTGTACTTAACAAGCCCACGCCTAAAAACACAGCTGGTACTTTACATAATAAATCAAAATCGCAGGGAAGGTACGGCAATTCACGAGGGTAGGTCCAAAAGTTTCCGGCCTCTCCGATGAGGGTTATCATCTTCACAAAACCCTCATCTGGTTTCAGACCTTATATATTAAGTAAATAATTTCAACTGTAACTTCCGCTCCGCTGTGTTCAGTTATTCAGATATAGTTGGATAAAAATGTTGTGTGCAGAAGATTAAGACATGTTCAAAATGGAGTATCGAACTGCTATTAAGTTCTTAACAAAAGGACTAGCTCCAAATGAAATTAACTGCGATTGGACGGTGTATATAGGGAAACACTCCCCTCATATTCTACCGTAAAAGAACGGGCCAAACTTTTACGAATTGATCGAGAATGCATTGAAGACAAAGAGCGTGCAGGTCGGTCCTTATAGATGCTCACTCCTGAAAACATCGCTCTTGTGCAAGGATAAATTATGGAAGACAGGGACTCAACGTTACAGAAATAGCAACAAGATTGGGCCTTTCTAAAACAACAGTCCTTCGAATTATTCATGAGCAATTAAACATGAATAAGATTAGTGCAACATGGATGCCTAGACTTGTTTCATCAGTCCAAAAGCAGCAACGAGTCATTTTCTACGTAATATTCACAGAGTTTAATGTCTTTCAAATTCGAATCTCACATTCTGAAATAGTCATTGGGTATAAGTACCCGCCATTCTAGAAACATTTACTTTGCTTTATCTTAATCTCTTAGGCAGTCATAGCAGATAATAACTTTGTGGAATGTTGCAATGAATTCTTTCCATCATATACTTCCATTATGATAAATATGGACATAATGGAATGACCATGTCATTTTGGTATCGTTCGACTACAAGAGTTCTGGCATGCTTAAGAGCAAAAATAAGAATTCTGTTAAGTTTCATGACTTTTTTCTTCTTTTTATATTATTGGGGTGTTTAAATATATCAACTGCTTTCCTATGTAATTTGCTGTGATAGTATATAACGGAAGATCCAGAGTAAACCGCCATATAATTAACGACCCAGATTCCAGTCTCATATAATTAATCATTTATTATAATGTATGCAATTTAATCATTTAATAAATATGTATTTTTATAATACTTATAATATATAACTTTTTTCATGTCTGTTGAAGGGATTTTGATAGATTGCTTTCACACTATGATAAGCAAACCTTAAAAAAGATAAATTCTTGCTATATAACGTGCTCAGCGCAGGAAAGGAAGGAATGAGCCCAGCCAATCAACATTCGAATTTTAAATTATATATCCGAGAATCTTCCATCCACAAAATATAAACCAGACAGAGAGTAGAGTTTAGGAGGTGTCTAGAATGTTCTAAGATTTCAATTCTCGCGGAGAGACGCGTATAGCAAACATAAATCAGGTTTATTTGGAGATATTTTGCATTCATTTCTATTTGGGAGACGTGACACCGCGTTCGTTTTAAGACATGTGAGAAGTTAGTTCGATTTAGGAGACGTAAAAGTCAATTCGATTTAGGAAACGTGAGGAGTTATTTCATTTTAGGTGGCGTCAGAGGTAAGTTCGATTTAGGAGACGTAAGAATGAAGTTCTATTTGGTAGACGTAACAGTGAAGTTCGGCTTAGGAGAAGTAAAGAATTTAGTTTTTTTTTTTTTTGAATGATTTATTTACGGACGCTCTTTAACATCTCAGGTCATCAGCGTCCCATTCAACTCGGGGCGTGAAACGGCCGACAAATTTTGCTCAGAGGCCTCTCTTTCAGGTTTGAGGTTCTTTTTCGTCCCGTAAATGTACGACACGGGACCCAGGGGTTTACTTCCCTTCCGAAGGAAGCCGTACTTACGATTTTTACGCCCCGAAAAAACCCATCGGTCCTGGCCGGGTTCGAACCCGCGATCTTGGGTTTAGGAGGCCAAGTATGGTTACCACTACACCACCAGGACCGACAAATTTAGTTCAATTTCGCTAATGTGATCAGGTGGAAACTTGTGTTAAAAATATCTTAATAGGAACCGTTATCATATGAAACAACAAACATTAATTAATCTGAAATTTAGTCCAGTTTTGAATAGGGATAAAAGTTTAACTTGTGATTTAGACCATTAGAAACATTACCAAAAGATTACTGTTCCTTGCAAGCGGTAGAGAAATGTCGTGAATGGCTAAATAAAGTGTGAAATATTATTATTTAGTAAAGTCCTATACCGTATCTTTTTCCTCTACTAAGAACATTCCAGAAAATGTTTAAAACATTTTCATATTGCCTGAGAAGAACATCACTCCAATAGCAGCAGAAGCAACAGCATAGCCGTGTATTCATCAGCACCAGCAACTAAACTAGTGTTCTCCAGTTAAATAAAATCGATTTCCTCCACGACTTAATATAAACTATCATGCATCCACGATAAACCGCCAAAAAAATTGGCACTGAAAACGGTTTTAAAACTAAGACTTTTTTTTTATAAATTGGTGCTTCAAAGTGGCGTTCATTATTATAACCAACCAACAAAATACTTAATATAACAGTTATTGAAATACGCCGCAAGTTTCTGTCAGAAGCAAGGACATGGCAATTTCATAAGCCATGGGATGGTCTTCCAAATTAATTACATTTTCACTTTGTCATAAGCGGCAGTTTCTTTTCTGTTTCGAGATATTTGTTTTTAAGTTGCGTCACAGTTGCATGGGATTTAGTAAACACCTGCTGTTGACAGTGGAATCGCGTGCGGTCTTTGCGGAACGAAGAACTGTCACAGGTGTATACACAGAAACTTTGCCAATACGCCAATAAAATTTCGAATGCGTTTGATAGGCGACAGATGTTTGGAAGAGGAGTTAGTTTATTAACATGTATAAATCGTTTGAATTATGTACCTGTATAACCATTATTAGTGAAAACTTATTTTAAATTATTAGGTTTTTTGCTTATGAAACATTCAAAAGTACGCACGCAACCAACTGTCAAAAACAAGTGTTTGCAAAATCCTATGTACCTGTGGGGAGGTTTATGTTGGAATTACAAAGACACAGATAAAAACACAAAAGAATAGAAACTGTCGCTTAGGACAATGGGGAAAAATTCCCTGTTGCTGAACATGCAATTAACTTGGAAACCCAACACGTGGTTTACGAAAATAGGGAAACAACTGAAATATTCAAACATGCCAAAAACAAATAAACAAACAGAAAAGTATGTTAAAATTAAGACTCAGAGGGGAGAACACCTACGCAGATATTAGAAACATTTAATTCTAGAACACAAAATTACTTTTAATAAATATCGAGCAGTTCGGTAGGTACAAACTATACCGCATTGCCAACCTTGTAGAACGTTAATCGGGCTATTGAAGCACCAATACGTGTGGCAATAACCTACCGAACTGATCACCCTGTATTTCACATTTGTAAAAGATAATGACATTTTTTACAAAAGCAACATCTCTGAAACAAGCCATCAATAAGAAACACGAAATCCTGTAATGTAACTAGTAGGAAGGAAAGGGATTGTAACATGGAAAGGCATAGGCAGAATGTAAATAAAAACTGCAAATGGTAAGTGTATAAATTTATTTACAATATAATTACAACTGCTGTATAGTTCCTCTGCTGCGTCTTGCTGTAGGTCTAGTAGACGCCCCTGAAACACATAAAAATAGGCAATTACACAATTGTATGTATAAATGAATTCTGGGTATTGTTACTTTAGTATAAATCAGGTGAAGTACCTAAAACTACTACAGTGAATAATTCTGAAACGAGATGTATGCGTTGTTTTCACAAATTATAGCCCATACAGAGACTGCAGCAATGATTAATAAAACAGAATTAAATAACTTTTTGCATTATTATAATGCGAATAAATAATGAAATATAAAATTTGAAAATTTGAAACAAAGTTATCTGCTACGAGTACATTTGATTAATATCTCGGGCATAGTTATACGTTGATAAGATGTTTTGTTCAAAACGAATGAAGAAATAGTAAAATTAAAAAATTGAAGAATAAGCAAAGGATGCACGAAATTTGACTTAATAACCAGTGAAGATATATAACATTAGAGCGCTACTTTGCGTTTTTACTACTGAGGCACCACAGGCGTTGACACTGATGATATACGAGATGATATATTGGGAAAGCATTTATTTGTAAGGAAAGAAACGTTCCAGGCTTAAGTTTAGGGTACCTTGCAAGCATTTGTAATTTATGAGGACTGAGGAAAAATTGGAAAAACCGCAGTAGGGAAAGATGAACCTGGTGGGATTCAAACCACAGACCTCCCGGTCACGAGTACGCGCCTTAACGACCTCAGCCACCAGTGGCGGTTTATAGATATATTCAATAAACAAAGTAGAGAAAGCGAGGAATGGTTGAAAAAGTCATGTGGGTATATGGAAATGAAAAGACTGCCAAAAGATAAACTAAATTATAATACAATTGGGGTAAAAAATGTTGGAAAGCTGGTAGCAAAATGAAAAGATTTACTGTAAAGTCGGAATATGGTGGTTGATTAGCATTTAAGATGATATTTGAATACAGGCTGCTCCAATATGACATTTCTAGTGGGTAGGTATACCTCTATAAAAAGAATATTTTAGCTATTGCTGCCCAATGGATTGCTTACAACTCTCATTCCCAAATACAACGATGTTGAAAACGTGTGCAGTAGATTTAGACGCCCATCTTGTCGATGCCACATAAACTTCCCAGTCTTCAATGGAATGTCATCTCATCTTCGCTTGTCGTTTCTGCGTTAGGAAGTTGATAAAAGTAAGTAACCTATCTATGAAAAATGGACAACTATTTTGCAGCACATCTTAGACTATGGACGTTGACTTTACACTTGGTTAAGCTAGTGGTCCTTACTGAAAAATATTTCTAAGGTTGACTTGGCCAAGATTTGAAATCGTTGAGGAAAATATATGATGTATCATTTGTTAATACACATTCAAATGAAGGATGTAATATTGTGCGGGAGTAGTTAGTGTGTCCCATTATTCATTGGAATGTGATGAGGTTAAAGCGTGGTGGACAAAGTTTGGAATAATTTACAGGAGGATATAGTGATAATAAAAATGTTAAGAAATAAGGGCATCGAAAGCATTCTGAAAATGGGGGAATTATGGAAAAAGTTAAAGAGAAGTGGGATGGAAATAGAAAGAAAAAGAAGGAGAATAAAGACGGAAAGAATAAGTTTCTTACAGCCATACAATCTGGGGGTTAAGGAGGTAGGAAACAGTGTTTAGACTGATACTGCACGAATCTTGATTTTGAATATAAGGTGCAACATTAATAATATAGTTTTGATTGTAATTTGAGCATATTGATTGTGTATATATATTAAATTGTAATGTTAATTGTGGAAATAAAATCATTGATACATTAACAAAAAATTAAATGTTCCCTTGTAAATCCAAGATCACGGGTTCAATCGATGGAATTTTTGTTGAGGAAAGTCCTTCCCTTGTTGATTTAAGGCAGGAAAAATAACCTCAAGCCTGAAAGAAGAGTCACCGAGTAAAATCTGCCGGCCGTTTCACGCCCTGAATTGAATGGGACGCTGATGACCTGAGAGATGTGAAAGATGAAATAAAACAAATCAACTTATGAACTGTGTTTCTATGGGCAAAGATACGATACTAATTTTTCAGTATTTTAAACAGTGTTATAGTAGCCATTTTTAATACTAAGACCCCCCAGACGGTGAACATTTATGATACTATCATGAAATTATATGTTGGAAAAGTACTTTTTTTAGGAAGGAAGTGTTTCAAACTTACATTTAGGATACCTCCCCAACATTTGCTATTTATGGATTAGGAAAACTTGGGAAATAAACTCAGTCTTGGCGGGAATCGAACCCCATAGCTTTCGTTCAAGAATAAGTGTTATAACAACAAGGGCTACTGTGTTGGTATGAATGTGTATGGTGTTTAACGCCCGTTTTTGCTACAGAGGCACCACAGGTGATGGACACTGATGATACATGAGATGAAATGATATATTGGGAAAGGTTTTATTTTTAAGGAAGGAATCGTTACAGGCCTAAGTTTAGGGTACCTCCCGGCATTTGCAATTTATGAGGAGTTAGGAAAACCTGGAAAAAAAACCTCAGTCAGGAAGGACGGTCCTGGCGATATTCGAACTCCAGACCTCCCACTCACTTGTCCGAGACTTAACGACCTCGGCCACCCGTGGCGGTCTCTGTGTTGGTATGTTCCATGACGGTGCAGAATTGCAAAGTTGCCTATTCAAATTTTGCGGAGTATAGTGTGGGGATCTATAGCAGTTAGAACAAAATTGAATATTGTACAGTAATTCTTTTGTTTCGGGAAAATTTTCGACGTGCAACACCATCAGCCTCTCTAGTGGATTAGAGAGCTTTGCGAGGTGGTCGAAGTGTTTTGAATAACTTTCTGCGCATATTAGCAAGAAAGCACGGTGTTAGTTTTTTCACCATTTCTAAACATGATCTCTTTTAGCATATCCACTATGACAGACTTTTCTGAAATACAACAAAGTATTACATGCAGTAACGTCCTGTTAGTGCAGCAGACAACACTGTTTCATAGATCCAAATGACGATATATTATTTGCACTAGGATCATGCAAAAAATATAGTTCTGATATAGTTGTTGATTTATTTATTTACGGACGCTCTTTAACATCTCAGGTCATCAGCGTCCCATTCAATTCAGGCCGTGAAATGGACGACAAATTTTGCTCAGAGATCTCTTCTTTCAGGCTTGAGGTTATTTTTCGTGCCGTAAATGTACGACACGGGACACGTGGCTTTACTTCCCTTCTGAAGGAAGCCATACTTAGGATTTTTACGCCGGAAAAAAGCCATGGATACCGATCTTGGGTTTAGGAGGCAAGTATGGTTACCACTACACCACCAGGACCGACTATTGTGATATAGTTTTTTTTATTATTGTCCATTGTATTTTTTTCATTGAAAAAGCAATAACTTAATATCAGTTTCCAAAATTACAAACTTATTTAATTTCTTTTCTGGTTCTATCCGAAGTCACAGAATTCTTTTCAAATAAAGATATTTAAATTCTAATACACTATTTCTCCATCATGTAATTCCATAATTAATTAATTCACACCATGATAATTCTGCAACTCAAAACGGTTACATTTGTTTTTAACTCGATATCTAGTCCCCTAAAATTCGTACATGTAGTTTATCCACAAAAAGCTTCTTCATTGCTACTTCAAATCTTAATGGAATATTTTTCCCCACCGAAATGTACATGAAAAGTTTCAAATCGGATTCTTTTCGTTTGGAATTATGAAGTATTAATTCTTAAGGAAATGTTATAGTCATTTCGTGGGATAAACCCGAATTTTTCAAATATGAAGACTTTAAACAATATTGTGAAGTGAGAGTATGTGTAGGATTAAAATCAAATTTGATATGAGGATAATTTATATTTGAATGTGTTTTTCCATTAAATTCGTGTGTATGGGTTTAATTTCTCAATGGTTAATTCGATATCTGAAATATACTCGTCAATGTTTGATGAGAAATTGACACATGTATTGATGCCGTTATTTCATAATTTTGTTTCATCTTTATTCAGTTGTTCTTTGGAAAGATTAATTACTTCAAGGTTAGGTTTCTCTTTGATATTTTTATTTTTATCTGTCCGTTTTCCATGTAAATTTTTAAATTTTTTTTTTTTGGCGTGTAGTTTTTTTGTTTTATTCTGAAACTGATGATTTCCAATATTTCCTATCGATATATTATTAAACAAATCACCACAATCAGTTCTTCACTTAAAGAAAACGCTTATCATAAATTCACATGCCGCCCTTATGTTAACCATAAATTCCCCCAAAACATTCAAAAAGTATAATATCACTCTGGCACCAATAAACAGATATAGTGTTGGTGAATTATTTAATCTAAATGAAATTAAACAAAAAAAAAAAAGAAGAAAGTTCAGGTGTAAATAGAATTAATTGCAAAGATTGTGACAAAATATACATTGGAAAAACAAAGAGAAATCTGGGGATAAGATTAAAAGAACACTGGAGAAATATTAGACACAAACAAGTAGAAAAATCAGCAGTGGCTACACATTTCTGGAATAAAAATCATGAAATAGAGAAGGACATAACATTACTAAAAACAATTCAACATCCGAAAGAATTTAATATATGGGAAAAAATTTACATAAAAATATGAATACAAAATTTTGAATTTTGATATGTGAGGAATGTGCCTCGTGAAACATGTACCAAAAATACTTTTATAAATTTGTTTGTGAAACTTCAAGAGAGTTTTAATGTGAAGACATGATTTTTAGTGCTTTACTTTAAATCAAAATAAGATTAACAAAAGTTTCACTGTGTGAATTACGACATTCCGTCAACATCCACAAACTATTTTGTGTTAACTGACGAAATTATCCCTGACCAGTTTATCATCATCTTGTTGTGCTCTAATATTTTATACATACCATCCAAACGAACAATAGGGGGAGATTTTTAAATTTGTTTATATTGAATTCGTTTTTTATGAACTGAACAACTGGAAGACACGTTTGCATGGTTGGCTTCCTGAATCTAATTAATCAGAATTGGGAAACCCAAATGTCAATTGCAATCGTGAAAGTTCAGTATCTAAACGGGTAGTGATAAGAAGTTCAAAAACGTCAGTGTAAAGTTTAAGTAGAACAGTGTGCACTTCAAATTCAAGCTTACCTATCTGCTGATCATATCCTCAATCTTACTAGAGGTCTGGCTGTCTTCCCTGAGGATGATGCACTCTTCACAGCCTTGTTTCTAGGAGCTGTACTCAGTCGCTGAATTCTGTTTCCTTTCACTGTGACAGTAAACTGGCGGGCCACTGGAGTAAATTGATTTCTGGGTGGATCAGGTCTGACGAAAGCTGCAAACACACAAAAACAAATTAGTAAAGCTCACACTCTTCAGGCTGCAAATGCTTTACTACTAGAAACATGGCACGTGGTCTCATTTTTGGTGTTTGCTTGAGGCTAAGCGGTAAATTCAGTGTTAAGTTAGGCATATAACTGCAGCTACTTAATGTTCTAAAATAGAGTTTCACAACAGGTAGACCGTTACACCTTACAGTAATTAAAGAAATTTAATAACAAAAAATAAGTTTCCTTTACAAATTTGATATTAAAATCAAAAATAATTAAAGAAACTCCGAAAGGAATGCATCCACCAAACATTAATTGGGTATTGTTTAGGCAGTAGAGTAATCCATAAAGGTTAGTCCACATTATACCCATAATCGTCAATCAGCGAACCAATAAATGCACACACATTCCTACAAACCAAGAACAAAGAATAAAAACAGTAGCTTTGGAAAATATTGCTGATGTATTTGCTTAGAAGGTAAATCTAAAGGTAAATTTAAAACCGTTTTATATCAGTCAAAGGTAGAAAATGGTTTTACGTGTTTTCCTGTAGTTCTGAACAAGGTGTCCAATTTATGTCTAACCACGTTGTTCCATTTGAAATAGCGAGATTATTTCACATTATATGTATATCTTTGTCCACATCTAGCCGTATTTCGTCCAAAATTTATGCCGTGATTCATATGAAAATTACTGGCATATCTTTGCAGAAGTGCTTTTTTTAAATACCCATTAGTTGGGAAAAAAATATGCTGTCAACTAATATTGCAAGGCCCATAAGAGACGAGTTAAACCGAAACCCAAATTTCCTAAGAAGGAACGAGTAGGACTTGTTTAAAACGCAAGTCAACAAGTGGCATACAGAGAGTATGAGATGCCATTCTGAGAAATTAGTGGCCGTGTGAAAGAAATGCATTCAAAGGGAAATGAATATGAGATCAGTGAATCGAGTTAAGACGAGCACACAGACGAGAAGGATTCCAACGGTGCCGTCAAACAACCGAAAGAGAAGACGGGAGTCATTTGCACATAGCTATATTGAACATTCGTAATATATGTTACAAATAGTATTTAGGTAGAACCTTGGGTTGAGTCATCTCAAAATGTTTGAAAGAAGGTCGGTATCTCTGTGGTTGAAGAGGAAAAGGATTTGTAATGAAAAACGAAGCTGAGTTGAGGACAAAGTAGCATTTAGGATTAATTACGTCAATTATTGCATTTTGGCATTGCTTGCTCTAAATACGGTTATATTATTTTCTCTGCTGAACACAATCTTAGTAACACTTGGCGTAAAACGGTACAGTATTTAAAATAGTATGATTTAACGAACTCTGTATATTGAGCTATATAACACACAGTATTTACTGTATAATTTACATAAATAATGATTAATTCCCAAACATTTTATTGAAAATTCACATACAAATAATTTATATCAAACGTGCTAAAAGCTCGCGATTATCTATTAACCTAATTATAAAATTATTTCCGTGACAATTTATCATATAATACGAAGGTCTCCTCGCTTAAAATTTGGAAACATCTCCAATATTTACACATAATAGATTCTCTGCTGTTCTGATTCTCTCCTACAATTTTAATTTGCAAGACAGTTTAACAGACCGAGTATATAAATGAAATGCACAACAGCATATTAAAGCAGCAGACAAAAATTTGAAAGAAGAGATGCAAATGCATGAACAAAAAATTTGTTTAGAAGCTATATGTTCCACTCGCAGCAAATAATGACATTTTCAGCATCTTTGAAAAAATTTATTAAATAGCAAAAATATAAACGTTAATACTTTAATAATGTGGTTGACTTAAACAGTTCTTGATTTTTAAAAATATCTGTACAAGTAATGTTTCAGCGATAGTCTTGCGCGCATTACCAAAAACATCCTGACTGGGAAAGCAAGGATCAAACAAATGGACGACACTCTAGATGCCTAAAAGAAAATATAGATAGAAGAGATAAGCCAAATCAAATATTCTATATATTTATATTTCTTAATTTTCTCACTTGACTAGATTACTTATTAGCGTTATTTAAATACATAAATAATTTCTGCTCTGATATTAGCACACTAAAAAAATCTTGCCATTGTAGTGTTTATGTCTCGGTAATATGACCTTAGTAAAACATGAATTTAATTCTGCAAGGAAGAAATATTGGGTATGAAACACATGCCCTGTTCTGAAACAATGTTCATGAAATGAAAGACCTAGGACTATTATATTCGTTAATTTATAATTTTGAGTTATTTAATGCCTGTCATTGTGTCTGAGGAAAGCGTTGAAAGATCAATTAATTGTTTCACTGTAAATAAATATTACATTTTAAATTATTAAACATACTCACATAAATAAATTCCAAAATGTTAAGATGAGAAGGCGAAATTGAAGGAAATAGTCACACCAGCCTGAAATATAAATTCATGTTGTAGTTAGATTATCTTTTTCATGCATTAAATAGAATTTTACTGCCCTTAATAAACACTGGTTTTTAAAAAGCAGTACGTGTGATTCTTTGATATCTTTTGGGGTTGCAGCCTTGTAAACAATTTAAAAATTCAATCCTTCTGTTGGAGTAAATCATATTTGTAATAACATATAACACATCTTGCAATTGATTTACACAATCCATGACTAAAGTAGATATTCCTTTCATTGTTTCATATTCCAGAGATAATTCATATATGCAGGTTACAAACTTGCTCATTGATGTTTCATTTATTCCTTTGTAATGTGTTATAATAAGAAGTTCGATAATATGATTAAATTTATTAATTTTTTTTAAATTATACCAATTGATATTACTCTAACTAAAAACAATATTACAAAAAATACAGCACGTAACTCGTAACATAAACAATGTCAAATGTTTACCTCTTAGATGGGAAAATATTTGTTCGGTGTCTTCAAGGGATCACTTCCAATACGTTGCAAAGAACTGTTCATCAAACATATGCATGTAAAGCACTGAAATATGCTTGAAGCACATATTGCTAGTTCCAAGCTATAATGTTACTTCTTCGTGTAAGCAAAAATTTATAAAAAAGTGGGAATAAATATGTTTTGTAATAAAGTACGCACGAATACAAAGTGTCTTATGTTCCAACATTAACGGATTTCCGTAAAGTTATTACTAGGGCTATCCAGAAAGTAAAGTTACAAGGGCTCCTGATGCCGGGGAAAAGATTTTGTTTCGAAGTTGGCGTACTTGGCATAAAGGGTGGATACTAACGGTCATTTTGTTTGGTTCCACGTGTTTGTCGGCCATTTTGTTCAGTTACAGAACACCTTCCGATGGAGAGGTCGTCCCGAGCTCCCGCCCACTCCCGTCAGTGCGAGATCTATTTTTGACTTTGCAGAACAATATCAACTCATGGAAGTTTATGGAAGTGATGTAATAATGTCAGTCAGTGGGTTAGGTTGTTTAGAGAGGCCCTACTGATACGACGAGGCAAGGAGTGGGTGATATCTGATGAACTTGTGCAAATAATTGAAGAACAAGTGCGAAATGACCGCCGTGTGACACCCGACAACATTCACGAAGAATTTCCTCAAATTTCTCGAAGTCTTCTCGGTGATATTGTGTCCGAAAAACTTGTTTACAAGAAGTTGTGTGCGAGATGGGTGCCCAGAATGCTCACACCGGAGCACTGTCAAAAACGCGTGACTGCCGCGCATGAATTTTTGAATCGTTTTGTACAGAAGGAGTTTAGGATAGCTCCCCGGCATTTGCCATTTATGAGGACTGAGGAAAACCTGGAAAAAACCTCAGTCAAGGAGGACGGTCCTGGCGGTTCGAACCCCAGACCTCCCGCTCACGAGTCCGCGCCTCGGACCTCGGCCACTCTTGGCGATAGGCGTGGGTGAGTCACTACACCCCAGATAATCGCTTTAATAACGTCATTCATTTTACCCAGCACCAAAAAGTTCAAAACAACCCTTTCAGCCGGAAAAGTCATGGCATCTGTTTTTGGGACCGTAAGGGGGTCCTTTTGGTGGATATTATGCCTAAAAGGGACTACCATTAATGCAGAGGCCTATTGAAATACCCACAAAAATTCGAAGAGCCATTCAGATATCCTGCGAATTACAATTAATACAAGCATTTTTCCAACCCACATAAATGTTTAATCTTACTTTCTGCAAGACCTTCGTATAGATGGCATATGCATCCTAGAGGAATGCCACTGCATTGGACAGCACTACCATTGATTGAAGTCGCCAGTAATGTTAGATTGCCTAAGAATGTGACTCGCTCCCCATGAGAGAGAGAGATGCATGCACAGTACATTTTTACTAGTCGTAGTAGAGTTGTATTTGTATGGAGAAAAAAGTTATCTGCAAAAGTTGCTTTAAAAATTGCTTGCTGTGTATGAAGAGACGTTATAGAAGATTTTTCATCCTTCAAAATCTATACACAGGTTAGTGAAAAAACTTGAAACCACAGGTACTGTGTTGAATAAAATATGTACCAGAAGACGAACGGTTTTACCATTAAACACAATAGGTTATGGAGATATGTGCGAGAGCTGAAGGACTCTTTCAACGTTTATTTGAAGATAAGGTTCATAATGAATTTGAACTACCGACGTGATACACTGCACTTTACCAGCTGTTGCCTTGGGATCCAGGTTAATGACCGTACACTACGCGAGTGCCACAAACAGGCATAGTGCATTTTATATAAATATAGTTGCACGCCTTTCCGATGTAATGAGTAAGAGTTATACCATTATTATCATTAATTTAATGCAATTTAATGATTAAATTTTAGGGATGCAGGGAGAGAAATGATTGGCAGAAGTAAAGCAAATTTTAACAAAAAGTAAACAAAAATGATATGCTGTAAATAATAAGCTACTGGGTTACATAACATTCTGGTAAATCCCTAAAACGTTTAATAGTTTGGTAATTTAGTAAAAATATGTCGGGCACTCTAATCCAGCAGGTCAATACATTTGAAAACGTACCATTGTCAAAGCGTTCATGGAGGAGGAGAATTGAACAAACTGCTACATATGGAGAAGAGCATTTGAAATATTAGGGTATGAATTATTAACAGTAACATCATTTAGTAATTTTCGTTTACGTAGATTCCGAGATTAGTACCAATGTCTTGAAATGCAATGATATAAGAAATATTTAAGACTGTTCGAACACTGGGGAGAAGCAGATAAATAGACAAAATCTATGTGTAGCAAAAATTTATTCTTCAGCTATGGTTGAAAGGGAGGAAGCTACAGCGGAAAGTTAAAATCTCATTAGAACAAATGAGAAAATTGACGGGCAACGTTAAGCTTTTTCAGAAAGCTCTGTGCACCAAAAGAATGAATATGAAAAAATGTATTTGAGTTCCCCAAGGACTTGAAATACTGCATATTTAGGAATATTTTCTGCACTTCAAATTAAGACAGCTGACCTTTGGGCGAATGCTTCACAGATTTTACGATGTCCATACAAGAATGGCAGAATTTATGAGAAATCAGATATATATTACTGAAATTAAAATTATGTAAAATAAGTTTATAGTGTACTGAAGGAATGTGTTTTAAAACATTTAATTTTACAGTCTAGAATTAACCTATTTTGGATTTTTTAAAAAAATGTATTTATCACAAAATGTTTAATTTTTATAAACGCTAGAATTATTAAATTGCAGTGTCCAGTGGGAAAAAATACTTGAGGCTTATTAAGCTGTCAAAAAATGTTCACCTAGCCTGGATTTATGGATATTTTTGGTTATGCAAAAAGAATTGTACTACTGACTACTTAATATTGCTAACTTAAGTTCCTGACTTATCGATAAACAATGTTACAATATATTAAAAACTAAAACCAGCCTCATTTAATATGACACCTGCACAATAAACATTAATTTATCTGCTTTAATAGTTAAAAGTTCACGAATAGTTCTAAAAAATTGCACACCCTGAAAAGGAACCGGATTTGTATACAGTTTGACAAATCAATCAACCAGCTGGAAGGACTTGCAATAGGTTTGACATTGTTATAATGGCAATAGGTATAATATTTTATTAATTTTACTTGAAGTTCAAATAGCAAAGTCCTCTTTCACACTTCACTAGGGCAATTACACATGAATATATAATAAAGTAATGGCATTGGCCTAACACTTAAGTGCTGCATTATCTAAATAAATAATTATTGAGCAGTTATGATTTGCAGTACTTGATATTTTTGAGTAGTGTTTAACGCCATTTTTACTACTAAGGCACCAAGGCGGTGGACACTAATGATACTTGAGATGAAATGATAAATTGGGAAAGAAAGGAAACGTTTCAGGTCTAAGTTTAGGGTACCTCCGCGGCATTTGGCATTTATGAGGACTGAGGAAAATCTGGAAAAACATTATTTCAAGGAGGATGGTCCTAGTGCGATTCGTACCCCAGACCCCTCGCTCACGCCGTAACGACCTCGGCCATCCGTGGCGGTACAGAGAAGGGTAGTAAAACATGTGAAAGACGAGGGAAAGTAACAGGTTCATTGTAAGGGTATAGAGAACAGAATTATATGATTAGGCATTTAAATGCGATGAAAAAATAAAGAGTAAAAATGATTCGAAAGGTGGTGCGATATAGTGCATTGAATTCGACACAGAGGTCAGAGGAAACGCACATTCTTTCTATAATCCAGTTGAAGTCGATAGCTATTCGAAAACTGGTGTGATATAGTTGCATAGGTAGCGAATGCATGCATTGTGAACACGCAGTGTTTAAGAATGTCAGGTAACAGAATGTTGCATAGAGGATTGTGTCCAGCTAGTCCTAAAGACGAATGTCTTAAAAAGAATTAAAAAGATTTTACCATGACTTAAAAAATAGGTTTTGGCTAAAATGCAAAATATTCTATGTCAAAAAAGTTAAGTGAAATATGAACTGTCCTCTATAAACTGCTAAAAATGTACCTACAGTTTTTCATTTACAAAAGTCAAAAGAGCATGTAACTGCAGGTTCATTTTTAATTTTAAAATAAAAGCTTATATTCCATATAGTAGGCCTAAATATATTATTTTCTGCTATTAAAGATTTCGAAAACAAATATTTTACATCAAAATATGCCAACATTTTCTAATATAGATTTATAATGCACTAATTGTAGATATTTGGTAAGTATTATGAATACATATTCATATATTCTCGAGTTCATAAGGTTCATAAACATTTATTTTTAAAAAATCCCAGATTCCAAAGGTAAGGCAAGAAAAGACTAAAAGTTCTGGTAACAGTTAAATTTGAAATTAGGTTAAGGTTTGACAAATACGTGACCGAAGAGCAAATCAGAAAGAAAAAATACGATGGTATGTTTTAAAAAAAATGCATGAGAATCTACCAGGCATCAAATTAAGTACATTAAATGGTTTATATAACTTTATCAAGAAAACAAGGTCATCTAGCGTTGCTCTTTCTGACGTTAGTATAAACATGAATATTTAAATTGCTTGAAAACGCTTTCGGTTATGAAAAAAGAGGAAAGAAAAGACCATTTCCTTTTGTCTATCAATTGTCACAAATGTAATGTACCAATTCCAAGCATTAATACTTTGTAGCACATGAAAAATAATTCGGAAGTTAATTTTTTACGGTCAAACACTGCATTAAAAGTCAAAATGATAAAAAATATAAGTAGAACAAAAAGTTTATGATCATAAAAGAAGCACAGAAAATTAGAGGCAAAGAACGTGGCATTCAAATAAGTGCATATCGTTCAGGGGGGCAAACGAGGGGTTTAATGACTTTAAATGATAAAAACAGGGTAGAGAGCGGCCTGAATATCTAGCGTTTTAAGTAGTATCTAAGTAATATTGTGTGTTTCATACTCCAAATAATTGTGTATATATATATTGATTAGATCATCTTGTAATCTCTGAGTATTTTTATAAAGCACACTGAAATATCTATATAGGGACTTGGAACGTGCTCTTGTACACTATTTGTGGGGGCAAGAGCTTGAAGATTTTTTTTTTTTTTTGGACGCTCTTTAACATCTCAGGTCATCAGCGTCCCATTCAACTCAGGGCGTGAAACGGCCGACAAATTTTACTCAGAGGTCTGTTCTTTCAGACTTGAGGTTGTTTTTCGTGCCGTAAATGTACGACATGGGACCCACGGCTTTACTTCCCCTCCGAAGGAAGCCATACTTAGGATTTTTACGCCCGAAAAAAATCCATCGAACCAGCGTTTTGGGTTTAGGAGGCAAGTATGGTAACGACTACACCACCAGGACCGACGAGCTTGAAGAACGAATACGAGCATAATATACAGTATATTGTGATATCAGCTGCTTTAAATGTACAAACGTCTAACTAGTTCGAATATAGAATAATATTTCATTTAAGTAGAGTCACTTTGATCTAACCTGAAATATGATTGAAAGTACTTACAAATTTCATATTATGGGTCATAATTAAGCAAACTAACATGAAAAGGTAAAGGAAAAATTAATTTAAAAAATCAGACATACAATTTTAGAATAAATGTTTATTGAAACAAACAATTACTATTGACTGAGAAAAGGAAAGAATTTCTACAACCAAATTATAAGTTCAAGAGTGCAAAATTCAATTCAATTTCAAATTTTAGTTCTATTCAGGTTTATTGTTAGGAAGTTAAAACTTTAACAGCCTGGATGATAGTTATGAAATAAAACGATTCCAAGAAATATCTCTTGATAAAAGTTCCTTTTATCAAGAGATATTTAAAGAACGAACTTTCTCAAGTATTTAGTGAAATATTTTAAAAAAAAAAGATAATCAAATGATTAAAATGATTACAGTAATTTTGGAATAGTAAGAAGTGTTACTATTAGAATGTTTCATTTATTCAGTAACTGTTGATGATTTTGAAATACTGAGTTAACAAACTGTTTAAGAATCTGCTATCACCCTTTTTTCAACATAACGCACAAGTATTTTCACCATAATTGTATTCTTAGCATCATTGAGATTTCATTTTTCTGAAAATATTCAGAAAGTGAAAAAGATATATTGTAGTTAAGTTTTCAAGACGTGGGCTGTAAAATATGTACATGACTTAGGAATAGAAAAAAATCTGAATTTTGAAAAATTAACACAAAATAAAATTAAAGTTTCCATTATTTCAAAATCTAAAAAAAAAAAAAAAAAAAAAAAAATTGAAGTTAACACTGCACTAATCATTGTTAAAACTTCTACTACAGGGTAAAAATTATATCACGAAAATTATCGAAATTTTGTCATTCAAATATGGTAGTTTTATACAGTAAAACAGTAATCTTAAATGTTGAGAGCAGCTTAACATATAGATGTTTAAACCATATGGGGAAACCATATCTTAAAGTCTTCACTAAACCTACAAAAATATAACAGTAACCAAGTCATTACTTACCAGAAACGGGCGACACTATCAACTTGTGTGCGCCATTCATTGGAGTCATATACTGTGGCTCTTGTAGGCTGTCTCTAATGACGGTAACTCGGAAAGGATGATAGTGGATTTTCTTTTCTTTAATGATTTGTTGTCTAACTCTGGACCTCAGCACAGGATCCAACTTTATCAGATGCAGCCATTTCTTGCTGACCATGGCACCAGACAACAAGGAGTGGGGATCCAGCATTCTGCGAAAAACAACGGAAATATTAATTGGTTTTTGTTGTTTTGGGAGAGTTGTCATAGGGATTGCTTTTTCATTTGTTTTGCAACTATTTATTCAGTGGTACACCATCTTTTTTTGTAAATGCAGAATGTGCGCGGCTGTGGTAATTGTAAATGACAAATTTTATGTTCATAAGTCTCTGCGATTGCTTCGCGAACTCACGGAATGGTCCAGGAATAAAAATTAATTAGGTTTCAAGCAAAATACTGCTGTTAAAGTTTAGTTTAATTCTCGGAGCATTCAGTGAGTTCGTGAAGCAGCCACAGAGACCTACGAACAAATACCACAGTAGTTTTCAATCTGCATTTACAAAAATTTGTTTACATCTACATAAATAATTACAATAAAAATAAAAAGAACACTTAGAACAACTCAACCAACACCAAAAACAGACAAATCAATCATACAACTTTTATTAATACATATTTACATATACATTCATATGTTGTGCAGTATAATATTGTCACTCATATATTCCTTTACAGAATAATAGGCCTTTTTACATAGGTATTTTCTAAGAGCAGACTTAAAAGAATTGTCATTGTTTATTAAGGCTTTTAGGCTAGAGGGAAGAGCATTGTATACTAAAATTCACTCATAATAAACGCCTTTTTGATGGCATGAAAGTGCTGAAATTGGGCAATGTAGATTTGCTTTTTGTGTAGTATTCTTGTCATGTATATTTTGATTTTGAACAAATTTTTGTTTATTTATTATATAAAAGTTCATGAGGGATACAATATATTCGCAAGGAAGAGTTAAATTTTCAAATTTCCTAAAGAGTTTTCTGCATGAATGTCTACTGTGTGTACCAGCAATTATTCGTATGACTTTTTTCTGTAATAGGAAGACACGTTCACTTTTAACTGAATTTCCCCAAAATATTAGACCGTACTTCATTATTGAGTTGAAATAAGCATAATAAAGTAGTTTTAAAGTCTTAATTGACTCCAACATTACTAATGCACGTATTGCATAGCATGCACTGCTTAGTTTAGGTGTAATAAGGTCAATGTGATCTTTCCAATTCAGATGGTTATCAATTATTAAACCAAGGAATTTAATATATTTGGTTTGTGAAAGACACTGTTATAATATCCTATCTGTAATTGTGGATGAGATCTGTGAGTAATGAATTTCATAACATTTGTTTTATCTAGATTTAGAGACAATTTGTTTGCTTTGAACCATACACACAATGAACTGAGAACCAGATTTAGTTTAATGGCACAATCATTGAGGCTCTTTCCATTTATCAATATGCTTGTGTCATCTACAAATATAACAGCATTTCCTACATCTTGGATAGATAAGAAAAGGTCATTTATATATATTAGAAAAAGAAGAGGACCCAGAACAGATCCTTGAGGTGTGGTGTGGTAATTGTAAATGACAAATTTTATGTTCGTAAGTCTCTGTGATTGCTTCGCGAACTCACGGAATGCTCCAGGAACAAAATTAACTAGGTTTCAAGCAAAATACTGTTGTTAAATAAACATGAGTTGTTGTATATTTGTCAATATGAAGTTTGTTATGCACGCAGGTTGTAGTAAGAATGCATGTTGCACCACAAAAACAAAATTTCCAATCTGCTTTTCATTGTTTCTCAGGCTTTCATGAACTGTTGTCTAGTAAAATATATTAAGAAAAAGTCCCTAATATAGAACCATAAAATATGATTTTTACAATTACAATTATACGGAAAAAGGCAGAATACTGCAGCAAGAAATTTCACACCACATATCAAAATGGCGACTTATATAACGTGCTTTGAAAGCTGAATATATATTCTTTTATCAAGTATAGTTACAAACGCTTTTTATAAAATAATATAGTTACAAACGAACATAGATAAGACAAGTTTATTCAATTAAAAACGAATAATACATAATCATCAGACCTTACAATCAATTATCAAAATAAGATCATATAGGAAATCAAATGTGCAAAATTTTTGGATTACAAATTAAGCAAAATCTTAACTGGAAGAAATACGTGTTTGAAATATTAGTTCCCAAGCGAGTTTTACGTTTTCTTCAAAGCATGGAATAATTTATATATTTTTACTCCGTAGTGAAGAATAGAAATTTCTTAGAGGTAACTCCTCTTGTAGAGAAAAAGTTTTCAAAAAAGTAAATGTGCTTACTCTCACAACAGAAAAAAAATATGATCTAATGTGTTATATGGTAGATAATCCGAAAAGTTTGAATCGAATTTCAGTGCAAGTGGACTCAGTAGTAGAAACAGGCATTTATACACACTGAATATCTCAGAAGGGTGCCCACTATTCCGCAGTTCAGGTATACTCAGGTATACAGTAACTATTAAATAGAATTGAATTGTTAGATAATGAACGTAAATTTATGTAAATCAAAATGCACTTAAAGAATCCTTGATAGCTCACGATTTCTACAGTATAGATAAATATTTGGGACTTAATTCATCTTGTATATGTATATAATGTGTGTTTTCGTTAACGTGTTCTATTTCCTGGAAGCTCTTATTTAAGATATACAGAAAGAGATCAATAAAAAATTGCATTAACTATTACATAATTAACTTCCCAATGCAAGTCAAATAAATTTGTATTTTTTTTTTACTGAAAATACCAAGAATATTCTTAAATCCCTCACGTATTAACGACTAAATACTTTTTATTAACCTATGTTGAATTGCATTTCTATAATTTGTTCTAAAGGTATATATGGTAATTTGGAATCTAATTATTGATAAATGACCTGATATATTTTAATTTCTTAATGATAAAAATAATAAAGGATCTTTTGTCTTTACCCAAATTTCCCAAATTCAGCTTTTTTAACATTTGACTTCTTATACTAGTAGAGTTTTTACAAAACAATATCACAGAAAACGCAAAAAGCAAATTTAATTCTACGTACGAAAAAGTTTTTCAAGACTAAGGCAAATAAGTGTATTTTTATAATGTTTGCGCACTAATTGAGTAATGTATTAACTTTACAAGCTGCCTACGCCTTATAATAGCAAGAGTTTGTCGAAAGAAACACTATCGTTCTGCCAGAATGTTGCTAAAATAAAAACTAGAGAATCGACTTTTTCACTACACTAAAAGAATATTGCAGTTAACTAAAATGAGATTGTTTCATACATATGTGCGAATCGTGTTAAAACAATCTTCGAAACCAAAAGAAATAAATTGGTTATTAAAATATATAAATACACCGTTATTTGTAGAAAATATTAACTTCTTTTTTCTTTACACGCTTCATTTAGATTAAACATTTATCCACAATCATTTATAAAACTTACCTCATAATAACGAAGCTAATTTCCAAAGGTAGAATCGTCAAGATGTCGAAAGGTTTAATCCCAGTGTCTTCTTCACCGTTGCTTATACCCATGGCAAGCAGTAGACAGTAGAACTGCTCCATTTTCCACACACGAATAAAGAAATAGCACTAGATAGCAACAGCAACCTCACTCCTTGAGAAACAAACAGCTAAGTGCCGACCTGCCCCAACAGCTTAGCCTCAGCCGTTGCAAGCAACCTTTGTCAGCCAATTAGGTAACTCTACCTTTAAATTGCATCCAATTAAAAGTTCTTATTAGGAATTATCCATATTTTTATAGTGGGAACACAAAAACATACCACCAGGCTCAATATAAAATCTAAAACACCGATTTGAATCAATAAGTTAAAATATTTTACAGTAATAAATTATTAATTCAGTAATATGTAAATTTAAAATGTTTATAGGCCTCTAGGTATTGCAATGTGCATTAGAGTTGCCAGTAACAAATGTTTAAAATTGACTTGCATTGCTTTTCAGTGGTAGCACTGTGTATCGAACATTTTACAGTAGTTCGTTATTGTACTGTGTTTAAATGTTGAAGAAAAAAGTTTTCTAATGAATCATTGGCGCTTTTTAACAGGAAGTGCTAATAAAATTGACTCAGTGTATTATTCGGGTCTTCTTTATATTCAATAATCTTCAAAACCACATATTATTGTGCTGATTGCTTAATATTTTAAATGAGCTACGTGTGTTAGAGCGAGATGTTAAGGAAATTCTGTATTACAGTGAAGTGTGACATATATGATATTTTCATCTTATTCAGCAGTCTATCTCTTGTTTGTTTGTGTTACAATTTTATTCACAGCACATTTACTTGACTGAGTTGTTCTTCAGCAACCTTCATCCAATTACTTCTAACTAGGAATTTTAAATTCGACGTGGAACCTACATCTGCAAGTATTGCTTAGTTTAGTTAAGTTCTTGGAGCATTCAGTGAGTTCGTGAAGCAGCCACAGAGACCTACGAACAAATACCACAGTAGTTATCAATCTGTATTTACAAAAATTTGTTTACATCTACATAAATAATTACAATAAAAATAAAAAAGAACACTTAGAACAACTCAACCAACACCAAAAACAGATAAATCAATCACACAACTTTTATTAATACATATTTACATATACATTGATATGTTGTGCAGTATACTATTGTCACTCATATATTCCTTTACAGAATAATAGACCTTTTTACATAGGTATTTTCTAAGAGCAGATTTAAAGGAATTGTCATTGTTTATTAAGGCTTTTAGGCTAGAGGGAAGAGCATTGTATAGTAAAATGCACTCATAACAAACGCCTTTTTGATGGCATGAAAGTGCTGAAATTGGGCGATGTAGATTTGCTTTTTGTCTAGTATTTTTGTCATGTATATTTTGATTTTGAACAAATTTTTGTTTATTTCTTATATAAAAGTTCATGAGGGATAAAATATATTCGCTAGGAAGAGTTAAATTTTTAAATTTCCTAAAGAGGTTTCTGCATGAATGGCTACTGTGTGTACCAGCTATTATTCGTATGGTTTTTTTTACTGTAATAGGAAGATATGCTCACTTTTCACTGAGTTTTCCCAAAATATAAGATCGTATTTCATTATTGAGTTTAAATAAGCATAATAAACTTGTTTAAAAGGTTTAATTGAGTCCGGCGCTACTAATGCGCGTATTGTATATCATCCATTGTTGAGGTTATCAATTATTAAACCAAAGAATTTAATATCTTTGGCTTGTAGAAGTACACTGTTATAATATCCTATCTGTAATAGTGGATTTGGAAAGCCTATGTTTTCACTTATTCTATATTACGCTGTCAAATAGATAAATTCTTCTAACTTCGTAGCATTAACTAACTGTATAAGCATTTGGGTTCAATTTTTGCGTATTTTTAAAAGAAACAGAAATAATAATATATGTGTTTATTTTACCTGGAAAAGTTAAGACCGTAAGGTCCTCTCTTCTACAATTAGAATTATTATACGTACAATACAGTTAAGGACATTAACAATTTGACAGTTGTAAAATACTGCGTTCTTCAAGTAAATGGCCGTTGGATAGTATTCTAAATTGTCGTGACCGGGAGCCCTTGATATGATGCGGCAGAGAGTCTCAATAAATCCGAATAAATAAATAACATAAACTAGGTTGTTATAGAATATGCAGTATATCCTTGAGCTTTGCTCATAATGGGATCAACAATTCAAGATCTAGAAACTGGGTTTTTCTGTTAATCTTTTTAGGTATTTAAATTTAATATCTACAGTAGAATCTAACACATTTGTTTTAATTACAATTGTGAATGATTCAGAATAACTGATTTTTGCATGAATTAAGGACATATTCTTGCATTCAATTGTTCGTTGATCGTTTGTTAAAGGAGGATGCTGACGCTTGGATAATACATTCCTATTTCATATTTGTTTGTGATGTATTATAACAACAGGTATTCCATAAGGGCGGCGTTACTTCAAAGAGTAGAAATAATTTTAAACATTGAGATTGAATTGGCTTTTCAAAAATCATTTATGAGTCACTTTAGTAACAATAAGAATATATTTATTGATCACCAATATATTTACATAAACAAATTTATCATGCCTGCTTCCTAAGCCCAAGATCGCGGGTTCGATTCTGGCCAGGACCGATGGATTTTTAAAATCCCAAGTATGGCTTCCTTCGGAAGGGAAGTAAAGCTGTGGGTCCTGTGTCGTACATTTACGGCACGATAAAGAACCTCAAGCCTGAAAGAAGAGGCCTCTGAGCAAAATATGTCGGCCGTTTCACGCCCTGAATTGAAAAGGACGTGATGACCTGAGATGTAAAAATGGGTCCGTAAGTAAACCAAATAACAAAAATAAACAAATTAAAATTCCTTTAATTTTATGTAATTAATTGCTCAACCCTTGTCTTCGACATAGCAGCAGTTTCCCACTGGAATATGTATGTCTGTTTTATTCATCCTGTTAAATCATATACATGTACAAAGCACAATGATATAGAACATGTCAATAGTGTGAAAGAAAGTTGAAATAAAAGGAGAAAAGAAAATATACACACAAGGCTTAAACATATACAAACTTAGCTATAGAATGATATCTTATATCTGTCAAAGTTTTCAGAAAATCTTTGAATTCACACAACATTCAAAATATAGAAGGCTAGTAATAATATACTAGGTAATCACATGCTCTGCAATTGAATTAAATAAATCTTTAAAAACCTGTTCAGATATCCTAGATCAAATGATTTATCAAAAGCAAAATATATGGACTAGCTTCAAAAATTTTATAAATGCAGTTAACTATTTTGATAAAATAAAGTTTATTTCATACAGTGTAATACCATCATTATTATTTAGAAACTCATTTAATGAGTAGAAATGGTGATCAAATAAATATACCAGTATTGCCTTTTTGAACAATTTTCAATTGCTTTAATTTGGAGTGGTGATTTGTTGTATAATTTGTGGATATTTGAGTTGCACTATTTTGATATGTTTTGGTGTTAGTTCTCATTATATGAAGATCTGCTTTTCTCCTTGTATTGTGTTGATGTATTATTTCATTTGTTATATGTAATTCTTTTACTGTTAGCTTGTTTCCTGTAAATAGCGTTGCCTCATATATATATATACACACATACATACAGGGGAGTGGCAAGATTTCATTTTGAGAAAATTGGTTTGCAGGAAGACTTATGATTTGCACCAGCTATTATTCTGATTATTTTTTTGTGTGTTACAAATATCTAGAAGATTGGTCCAACTCTAAATACTTTTCACATAAACCCAAATATAATAAAATATTAGATCCTTCCATTAACATTAAGAAAATATAAAAAAATAAAAAAAAAAAGAAATACTATCAGTTATTTTACTAAATATAAACTAATGATGATTATGATGATGATAATTATACCGGTTAATAACCAACTATATGAAACTTACAAGTATGGAGTTATGTTTCTTCCATTCCCCATGATTATAATATATATAAAGACTTATGAACATAGACTTTGTAATTTACAATGATTGCAATAGAATACATTCTCCTACATTTATATTTATATGGATAATTTACGGATGTGCTTTAAGATCTCAGGTCATCAGCCTTCTTCCCTTCCAAAGAAAGCCATACTTACGATTTTTACGCCCGAAAAAATTCACCTAGCCCGGATTGAACCTGTGATCTTGGGTCTACGAGGCAAGTATGGTTACTGCTAGATTACCAAACATTACCAAAAACAGAATATATCTATATACATGTTTACATATAAAGTGATATAAAAGCATTACAATGTTTTTGAATCGCTATAGTGCATTGTCTTTCCTATACTCTCTTTTCACACAGGTTTTTTAAGAGAAGATTTGAAGGATTTAACATTGCTTGTTAAGTTAGGGGGAAGTTTGTTTTATTCCAAAACGCATTCATAATAAGCTCCTTTTTGATGGCAGAAAAGTGTTGAAACGGGTCTATGTAGATTTGCTTTTTATCTAGCATTCTTGTTGTGAATATTTTGGTTTTGCACAAATTTTTCTTTATTTATTATATAAAAGTTCATTAGGGATAATATATATTTACATGGGAGAGTTATAACTTCTAATTTTCTAAAGAGGTTTCTGCATTAATATCTGCTATGTGTAGCATTAATTGAATCCAAAGTTAATAAGGCCCGTATTGCATACATGTACTGTTAAGTTTGGGAATAAGATTGAGTAATTTTTCCCATTCAGAAGTTTATTACCTCTTATGCCAAGGAAATAAATATCTTTGATTTGTAGAATCACACTGTTAGAATTTCCTATCCGTATTGAGAATTTGGTAAATTTTAGAACATTTTATTTGCCTAGATTTAGAGACAATTTGTTTGCTTTAAACTATGCACACAAAGAGCTCAGAACAAGATTAATTTAATGGCATAATCATTAAGGTTGTTTTCATTTATCTATATACTTGTGCCATCTGCAAAAAGAATAGTATTTCCTACAGGTTTAGATAAGTAGAGATCATTTACATACATTAGAACAAGAAGAGGGCCCAAAACATATCTCTGTGGCATTTCATGTTTAACTACTCCCTACTCTATGCACTGTATTTGTTTTTAAAGGGACAATTTATTTCTACATTTTTATTCCTTTTATCAAGGTAAGACACAAATCATTTTAAATATTTTTTTTCTTCATAAAAAGATAATTTATCTGTCAGAATTTCATAAGTGATATAATAGAAAACTTTTACTCACTATTAAACTATTTCTCCTACATGTACTCTTTCAATGAATGCAGTTTTAATATTTCATTAGTGAGTTTAAAGATTGCATTTTCTGTTGCAACTTCCTTCGTAAACTAGAACCGTTTTTCCTTTTCTCCCTTTCTGAACAGGTTTCACTACCGAATATTTTAGCTTTTCTGAAAATACATCAGCTGTTAAAGTTCATTACACATATGACTAAAGGGTATACTAATTTCCTTTGCACAGGTCTTTATGAATTTGCTGTTAATCTCATCATAGCTGGAGGAGTATTTTATTTTAGTTTTCTGCTGATGTTACTAACTTCCAGTGAAGTAGTAGTACTTGCTTTTAATCATTATATTGATTGGGAAACGCTGACTGTAAAATTCTTAATACATCTATTTTAGCACCAGAGTATTTTTGTCACATTAAGGAAGTAATCAATAAGCACATTTGCTACATCTGCAGGGAGTTCTATCTGTTGATTGTTCATGCTTAAGATTATTGTATCTGCTTGTTACAAAACTTTAACTGTTTGTTTAATTGTATTCCAAGTAGTCTTTATTTTGTTTTTTGAGTGACTAATAATTTTTAATAATGAATAACTTTCAAAAAGCCTTACGTATAATCCCTCTTTACATAGAAGATATTCATGCAGAAACCTCTTATGCAATTAGAAATTCTAACTTTTCTAAATATTAGACAAAAATAAAATCTACATAGACCGGTTTCAACCCTTTCCTGCCACCAAAAAGGAGTTTATTACGAATGCATTTCAATACAAATGGCTCCTCCCTTTAGCCTAAAAGTCCTAATAAACAAATGGTAAATACTTCAAATCTGCTCTTAAAAATACCAGTATATAAAAAATATCTATTGTTCCCGTTAATGAATACATGAGTGACAATGTATCATTACTAACTCAAAAACACTGTAATGATTTTATATCAATATGTATGTAAATAGTGAAATTTGCAGCATTCTTTGAGTGTTTTGTCTGTTTCTGCTTCTTGTTGTTTCAGCTAAATTGTGCTACAAGTTACCTTATTTTTCATTTTTATTGTAAACATTTATATATAATATTTTATCTGTTGCTCCACTGAATACAGCAGAGCATATCTGGACTTGCTGGATAGGCCCAGAACGTGTTGCCATTAATTTCACACGTGAAAGTCGAAAATACAGTAAAGTTAATTGCTGTTATGAAATAATCCACTTTCTCGCTACAGCAGAAAACAAATCCATTGTATAGATAATACTGTTTTTTTATAAATGTAGAAGAATGTGTACTATTGTAATCATTGTTAATATCAAATTGTGTGTTTTGCGAACTCGTGGTGTGTTCTAGGAACTGAACAGTACTTAAAAACATAATTTTTATTAGGGGCTTACTGAACTTTAGCTCATCATACAATTAATCTATATTAACAAGATTTTTGGTTAACTTGTTAATCATAATATAACTTATTTTTAGTGGGAAATATGCTTAAATGCAATTTAAAAGTGTCTAAAATTTGTTGAATTTACATTATTTGCACTTAGACTCATTTCCACGATTCTTATTGAAGTGCCTCCACTAATTTATTGAGGTTTATATAAAAATATGTAGTTTTTTTATATCTAGAGCATTCTTTGAGTTTTATTTTTCAGCCCTTCTTAGTTATTAATTGAGTATCATGGTCAGAGAAATCATTGATTAGTGCGGACACCGAATATGATACAGTTTATCTGATATTATTTATTGCAGTGCTAGAGTTTTTATCAATCCTGTTGGAAACATTGTGTGCACCATATTATATGCAGTAAGAAGGGAGTTTAATGTCATTCTGACATTTGGCATTAAGTACTCAATGTTTTTGCCCCCATATGCTATTATTATTATTATTATTATTATTATTATTATTATTATTATTTCGTGCCTAAGCTTGAATAAAAAGTTTAAGGTAACTTCTAATTTTTTCCAGAAAAGGTCAAAGTTTCTTTACGGTGAGCAATAGATAGCAATTGCAATTATTTATATTTATTCTGATACATAAAAAAGAAAAATACATCGACTATTCATCGCTTTCAGACATCATTAATAACAAAACAATGCTAGGAAATGGATGACCGACAAATTACAAAATATTACAATAATGAAACAATCTTTGGACAACAGTGGGTATTATACTGCGATAATGGTACTTTTCGTGACATAAGGTATACTTTTTCTTTAAAGCAAATGAACAAGAAGAAGAAGAAGAAAATGAAGAAGATCCCGTGACTGAGGTGAATATCGCATGCGGTACCACGAGTCTCAAATTTGTCTCGAATGCGTGCAGTTGTTACTCGCGTTGGCGTTCTGTTCTGTACACACGTCTCCATTGCCTCTGAACTTCAAGAACATTTTCAGTTTTCCAATACTACTTGCTTTCCGCTGTTCAAACGATAATCTCAGTTCCATTTTGTTGCAGCAACGCTAACATAACGTAATGTGAGTCACATCTGTTTACAGAACATCATACTACACGTTATTGCTGTTTTTCGGTCCAACTTTGAAATATATTAAATAGATACTGTGAAAGTGTATGTACATTTTTTGGCATCTTCGGTATTGTACACCAAATGCCACCGTATGGCCAACAACAACAACAAAAAAAAAAAAAAAAAAAAAATGAAACGCAGTGAATGCTTACAGATTTAGAGCGCATATACTTTAAGAAAATATGGAGAATGCGTTGAAATACAGAGATACAACTATACCCTCTTCAAAGAATTATCGGACATTGAATGTAAATATGTATTTTTTTAATAAGAATCCACTATAGCGCACACAGTTGATCTCTCAGCTTTGAGGAAATTTTTGAAGATAGGATCATTAATAAGGGACTTTGCCACTGCAAAGTACATGACTTCTATTAATGACTGAGCTTGAAAATAATGTATATAGAAATAATATGCATTCGTTGGAAGACCTGAGATACAGACAAGGAGAAATTGCGGCAATTTTACAGTAACTGATGCGCATGAACACAAACTTTCTTTAAAAAATGCGAGAGATATGTGTAGGAACAAAAACATATTTTTCCCCAAAATCTTCTGTGACAAAGGTAGACGTTTCATTTTACTGTAGGTAATGTACTTTCAGGCCACCCTCTCACTGATGAATGTCCATTTGAAAGCATGTAATTGTCATAACCGCCGGGTCTTCAAGCCGACGAGGAATTGATTGTCAAGAGGGAAACGTTAACTTGTACACTAACACAAATAAGAATGGACGGATATAGGTAAACTTAGAGCACTTCGACTTAAATTTCGATTTCTCGATTTTGTCCTTTTGTTGATTTTGGTTTATTTGTGGAAGCACTTTAACATCTCAGGTCACCAGCGTCCCATTCAATCCAGGGCATGAAAAGGCCGGTAAATTTTACTCAGGCTCTTTTTTCAGGCTTGAGGTTCTTTTTCGTGCCGTAAATCTACGACAAGAGACCCATGGCTTTACTTTCCTTCCGAAGGAAGCCATACTTAGGATTTTTACGCTCAAAAAAGCCATCGATCCTAGTCGGGATTGAACCGGCGATCTTGGGTTTAGATTTTGTCCTTGGAGCGACAGCACAGCTAGGCAGTGAACAGGGTGACGTTCTCCAGGCCTATTCACTTGCTCAACCGCTCTCACTACCTCTGATGGGTGTCCAGGTTTGCCTATCATTAACTTACCTAGATATGATGAATGTTAATGATAAAATGATAGTAATAATAATAGTAATATAATAATATTATAATAATAATAATATTAATAATAATAATAATAATAATAATAATAATAATAATAATAATAATAATAATAATAATAATAATAATAATAATAATAATAATAATAATAATAATAATACTGGAAAGCCATATCAAGGACACATGTGTTTAATATAGAAAGGAAAATTTAATAAACACAAAAATTAAATAATTCAGAAATGAATTAATTATAATTTTATACGAGTACTTTGGGCAAATATATTTAGTGTATAGGTTGTTGTAAATTACTCTCACAATAGAAAACAAAAATCGCTGTTCTACAGTTTACAGAAACATCGAGCATTTATAAATCAACACATTCGTTAGTTAAACGAATTGACTGTAGCAGTTCCTGTTTGAAAACGTTTAATACAAAAAATCTGAGCTTGACAGATTGAAAAAGTTATTACAATAATAGCTTTTATAGTATCAAAACTATATCGATCAGAAAAGTTCCGTGCTGCTGACAATAGTAAAATATAATTTGAGGAAATGTTGCATGCATTTCGCTTGTTGATAAAAGCCGCAATAATTACATTTTCCAAAGACATTAGGACATTCGTGTGAAAACAGGGACTGTCCGGGAAATGTTTGACCTTGCCAGTCTAATAAAGCGGAAAGGGAGATATATTAGAGGAGCTTTGTGCATAGTAAACTCTCTCTCGGTTGACAGCGCAAGCTAGTTGTGTTGTAGGAAGTTTTGTTTTTCGTTATTCACTATGCCTTACACTTCAAAGGTAATGAGAAGACGTATAAGCGGCATTTGGAATTGTGTGCATGTCATATCCGATATGGTGCAAGCAATAGGTCCAAGAGAGGAGTATTCCACTGTAACAAAGATTCCAGGAAAAATGGAGGATGGCTTAAAAATTAAGCACGAAGAAAGACAACAGAAGAGGAAATTCAACTTATTGCAGCTGTTTACTACAAATCTTTCTCCGCTGAGGCCAAACTCCAAGT
Source organism: Metallyticus violacea (assembly GCA_030762175.1). NCBI lineage: Eukaryota > Metazoa > Arthropoda > Insecta > Mantodea > Metallyticidae > Metallyticus > Metallyticus violacea. Next base: position 91,513,528 of record CM060834.1, read on the forward strand.
AGCGCGCAGACCTCAAGGAACAGGCGAAATACCGCTGAAATCCACCAAAGATGGATGAGAGAGAAATGTTAAAGAACGAACACCGGAGGCTCGAAGGCCTTCTGTTTGCAATAACTACCTGTTCCTTCATAACTCCGGAATGCTGTAATCTGTACAAGTGAGAAGGTATTTTCTTCAGATGAAGACAGAAGACTGACGCTTTGGCGACCTGACAATAGCAGATGCTCAGGTTAAATCTCGTGTTCTTGGGGATAGACGACCGCAGATATGGTTGAGGTGTCGAGCAAATTAAACTAAAAAAATGCAGCATATGCTGGAAGGCAATGTTACCCATTGTTCGAGCTCTTTACCTAGCTGAGAAAATGCTATCCATTACAGGAACGTGCACATTTCAAAATTAACGAAGGCTTGTTTGTTAGCTTTCTTGAAACCCATCCAATCCAAAGGGCTGCCAAATTCCCAGATCTCAATCCAGTAGAACATTTATGTGCCATTGCAATTCGTAATTGGAACTACGGGGAAGAAAGGACGGCGGCTGTTCTTAGAACGCATCAGAAGGCGACCAAGAACCAGCTCCACTCTAGAAAGTCCAGGCCTCGAATATAATTAACAATAGAGGATGGTGATAAATTAATATTTCCACTTATTAAGTAAAGATAGTCTATATATTAATTACATTAATTGCCCTTTCCATTATTACTCCATTCTTATTAACAAAAAAATGTTTTTGAGTTCTACTGTCAGGCAACAAAAGCCTCTTTATCTTTAAAACTTATTTCCCCTTTTATTTCTATCCAATAGTTTACAAAGAAATCACGATGGTTTAAATTATATATAGTGTTTGTGGTTAAGGAAATATATTTTCCTTTCGCTGAGGTCTTGCCATTTGAAGGTCTCACTGAAAAAGTTAACCTCTTACAAACAGAAGCATTTATACGGAAATCATATGCATAAACCTTATTTATTTCTTGATTTAACCAGTTATAATATGAATACATCTAAATGTTTTAAATCACTAATTGTTACATTCCAACTTACACAATGATGTGCTGATATGTAGATGCTTTCTAAGTTTAATGTTTGCGACATGCACTACTCTTAATTCTCTTGTATTCACTAGGAATAGAAAATGAGAGCGTAAGCCTCGGGAACTTCTCGATACCTTGAAGAAAAAACATGTCTCATGAACATCTCGAGAAGGCTAAGCACGCATCTGATGTCACGCGGTAGGTTGAGAGTTGTGACGTCTGGTCGGCTGGAAAGAATTAGGCCCCAATCACAATGAAAAGTGTATCATAAATCATAATAAAATAAGATGCAACACGTTAACTTCGTACTATGTGGGCATTCACAAAGAAAGACGCAAACGTACGTATTAGCCAATCAAAAATAAGAACAAGCGAAGATCAACTAACAGCTGATTGAAAATAGTTGCTTCTGAGCAGATGGAGGCGACGTTTATGCATATGCAGTAACTAATTTGTTTGGAATAATGTAAGCAAGGATAGCTTTCTTTTATGCAATTAATCTTTTGTCCATTGAAGTCATTCTGCCTACAGAGTCACTGATCTTCAGCTCTCTCTACCGTAACTTGCCCTTATACGGAGCACGGAAATCATATGCAACTCCTACTGCTAGCTGCTGCAAGTCCCGAACGATAGCGTAGAGAGCCGAACTACTGTGCGTGGCCACTTGTATGTTGCATGTATTATTATTATTTTGTTAAACATAATGAAACCCATACGTTGTCCTACGTAACTTTTAAATATAAATTGATAAGGAATTGTTAGGCAGGTAAATATTGTAACGGTGGTAAATCTCCTCTTATTGGAATTGGCAATTAATTCATTTACACACACTAACCTTGGGTAGTTCCTAGAAATCGGTGGACCCAGTGATTTGCTGCGGCTCGCTACGGACTGACGGCCTACGCTCTCCTGCTTTTCGTAAATATAGATTGATAAGACGGGCAAATCATTGTAATTGTGATAAATCTCCTTTAACTCCGGCAGAAAGAAAGAAAAAAAAAAAACATGAGAAGATGAGGATTCGAAACCACTATCTCCACAACTACTACATGATGCTCTAACCCTATGAGCTATCATGTCGTTGAAAGCCTTATTATCTAGCCTATATCTGTGCAAGGCATACCTTCGGCTCTCCGCTGTCGCTCGGGACTGCAGCTCTTACCATACCAGCAGTCCTTGGAGCTACCTTGCTGTAGGGGTAAATGTTAGGAGGCGCTATAGTCTTCCATGCACAACGATTAGTATAGACGTAGGTGCAAGAAAAATGTTAAAAAGTTTGATTTACTCCAGTCAACCTTTGAGGCAGATAGCAAAATCGATCATTTAATTTGATTCTGAGCCTTCGCTTTATGTTGGACTAGAAAGACTTTATTCCTTTTGCTCATAATGTGTTGACTTTCGTTGTACTTTTAGCGCATACTGATGACTAACAAAGGATCAAGATCCTGCTAGTATTTCACAGAAGTTCTAGACAAGAAGTATAATGTAACTTCACTAGTGTATTAATTTTGAAAGCAAAAATATATTACTTTGTACATTAACACCCTGGCTGAATGTGTAATGAGGATATATTTAAATTAGTAGTTTCCAAATTTTCAAAGTATTCATTAATGCATATAATTCTCCTATAATTTTAAGTTTTGTTAGCACTCTCATTAAATCTGTTCATATTTCTTAACCATTTTATGTCTCACTTAAATATCTCTTATCTTCTTTATACTGATACCCTTGTATTTAAATTTTTTCTAACTCTTATATTGATAGGTAGTTTATCCCATTTTTGTAAAAGAAGCTCTTCTCTAAGTTTCTCTGTTCACATTCCAAAATACAATGCTACATTATTATACAATTCATCACACATCAGATATTTTTATTTTATAGAGCTCTTTCTTATCCCATTTAAGCACATCAATCTGTATGTGAACCATCCTTTTATCTGTATTGTATCACAGGTTTCAGTAAATTTTTCTTTCCTTAAGTCATTTTTTATATCTTATATAGTTTTTATGGATTTCTTATCATTGAGACTGGCCCATAATTCCTGTTTTTAATGTCCTTCCCTCCAGTTTTAATCTCATTCCAAAATTCTACCATGCTACTGCCTCTCTCCACCCATAATGTTCCAATTCTTGAAGTTTTTCCTTTCCTTTCATTCTCTCTCGAGTTATCAGACAATGCTTGATAATATTCTTGTCAAACTTCAAAATTCTATAAAAGTACTTCAGGGCTCTTACTCTTGTATTATTTTTCTTTTATATCCTAATCTTCCTTGTGCCATTAGAGCAACACCATTGAGAAAAGATCTAGGTAAGCCAAGAATCAATCTACTGACTTCATCTGGTCCCCCAAATACACTCTACAATTGATTGTTCCAGTTATTTTTTATTCATATGGTTATTGTATTTAAATATGATTGAACCACATTCAATGATTATTCACCATTCATGTGAGATCTGGTCTTATCATGAAAGATTGTTTCACCACCACATCTCCACTGTATAATGAGAAAAAAATCATTTTCATACCTACATCTATGACTTCAGCATGACACATGCTTGTATTGAACATTTCTTTGGTAATGCTTTCAGTAACTGAATGTTTGGAGCCATAAAATAAATGTGCAATGAGTATAGCTGCTGTAATATGTATTATATTTTATATTTTGGGTTTGCCTATGCGTTAACTTTTTTGGTGTTTGAATATGAGTTTATTGGCAGGGGCATAGAACTGTGACAGAATTAGTTCTATAATGCATATATTGTTGAAGGCTCCAGCTCTTTTGGAATTTGTTATATTGCTGGAGACATCAGGCCTGGTTGAGATAAGGCTTATTTCTGGAGGTCCTCGCTAGTTGATCATTTTTGCAAAGATTTTGTCTGATTGTTCGGTTAGAGACCTCAGAGGTTCCCTAGATGGCATTTATATTTTTTGCTGTATGTCAACAATCTTATACAGAAAGGTAGTAGATTCTGTGGCACTTTGGGCAGATGGTTTTGGTTTTCTACCACATTTTTTGGACTTACTTTGTACCACTTACAAACTTTCCTAATGCCTGATTTTGTAGCACTACCATTTAACCTTTCCACTATTTGGAGTAGCCTTTTTAACAAAGTGTTAACTTCCTTACCGCTCTTACTTGGTGACCAATCAGTGCATTTCATCTTAGGAGACATTATTTCAAATTGCAGGATCACTTTTCAGTTCACTCTGAAAGATGTCCACAAAAGTTTCACAAAAGTTAGTTGCCAGCTTCTGTACAATGATCACACAATTAGGTACTGAGAGAATATAACAATTGAACACGAGTGCTGGTGGAAAACACAATAATAACTACATAATTATGTTGCTGCTGCACTAAGATGGAATTGTTGATGTTAATGAATGATGCTAATTAAATTTGTTTCTAATGTCTACACAAGATTAGCACGTTCCACCTTTCTTAAAGATAAATGTGGTATACAAACATTATAGACATAATAAAAATGCCATCTGCTGATTTAGCATGACACAATCTTTGTATATGCTGTAAGATTTTAAAAGGATAAAAATGTAATGAAAAGTGTCCAGAATTAATGGCACTACTATATGCGTTGAATACCCATCTTCAAGTAATTATCACATTGCCTGCATGCATGCATGCTTGAGTAAGTTTTCCCACATTTCTCAACATTTCTGCTTTTTCACATAAATGAACTGTCATCTCATAATAATCAATGCTACACTTCAGAATAAAATGTTAGATGCAGGATATAGTCAGTGTGGCTCCAAAACCTGCTATGTGCAGAATTTTGGTTCTGCACTTTTTTGATGATTTAAGCACAATTTTCTATTGTAGATTTGTCCTAAGACAAGAAATGGGTATACCCATTCCTTGTCTGCAAATAAAAAAACCATTTTGTGCATACGAGAAAAGTTGTTTCTCTTAAAAGCCAGATGCAAGGCTACATTTGTCTTTGAAACTGTAAGTGAATGTTGGGCTTCCAAATGCACTATGTGTAACACATCTTAAAAGTGGATTCTCCTGGTTTTTGCCAGTTGTTTCCTGATGACAGCAGTAGTACAGAGTGTTGTGTGACACCTGAGATTTATTCTGATGAGGTAAGCAATAAAAATACAGCTAGTTTACACTTGTGCAGAATGTGAAAAAATCTAAATTGGAAAAACAAAGAGAAACATAGGCACAAGGTTAAAGGAACATTTCAGGAACATAAAGTACAAGCAAATAGAGAAATCAGTTGTAGCATATCATTTTTTGATACAAAATCATCACATAATGAATAAAGCAAAATGATTAAAATCAGGCAAGGACCTATGGAACTAGCAACTTGGGAGAAAATCTACAAATACAAAGATGGTCTAATCAACTTCGACACTGTCGGAGATGAAAACATAAACTACAAGTTTATCACACTGCCACCAGAGCAAAATATACATTTCCTCAGCTCAACGAATGATCTGACAGTTGGATTTTAGCCTGGCTGATGATGGGGACCAAATGTTCTCAAAACCAGTTCTGTACATTAAGACAAGTAAGTGAAGCTTTAAGAGTGTGTAATTCAATTAAATCATACAATTATATCAATTATATGATTGGCTTCACTGTGCAAGTACCATTTTACATTTTAATTAGTTTACACTTGTTTGATATACTAGCAATATTTCACATGTCCTTTACATATTTGATCATACTTTCAATAAGTTTGAAAAGATGCTGTACCATGTTATATTTAAACTTTACTATTAAGCCATCTAAGTACTTCAGTTATAATTGTGTTACAGATAAAAACATGGGCAGTAGGGTGATGAAGCTGTTGAGGATGGCCATTGGATTGGCATCAGAGAATTGCTTTTGGCATACGGATATGTGGGATGAAAAAAAGGCTTTTATTGCAGGACTCCTGGATTTTCAGGTGCCTAATGGAAGAAGATTGCATTTAGAGCCAGAAAATGCTATAAGCAGCATACACATGATTTTCAACACAGAGGGAATTAAAATCGGGTTTGCCAGTAATTTTTTTCTTTCCATCCTGTGCATAACAAAAAGCTCTCTTAGTTTGTGAATAAACTCTAACAATGAAACACAGAAACCTTACACGAATTGAACAAGGAAGACAAAAGTGCATGTTCACAGACGGAAGAGAGAGTTATCAATGAAGCAATTGAAATCAGACAGCATACTTAAATGGCTTCACATAATTCCAAAAGTATCCAGTCACCATTGCAGAGCCACCTCTTCTCGCATTTATGTAGAAAACAGTTTTAGGTGTATATCCCATATGCATCAGGTTTATCAAGATTGGTGCCATGAAATTGGTCTTACAACTTGAAAGAAAGAAGTTCATAGAGGTGTTGCATTGTGCATTGTGAAAAGATGGATATCTTCCAGTCAAGAAAAGACCAGTGCGACTACTATGTTTCATGCAAAGAAGGAAATATGCCAGAAGAAAACTACAGATTGCACATAACTAAAGAGGAGGAAGCAAGAACTGCTAAACAAAGTGCTATAGCCTCAGTTTCTTGTTGCAACTATGAATGTACAGAGCGTCTTGACTTGCCCCAAATTATAAGTGTCAAAGCAATATTATAGTCAAAAAATGCAAGTACATAACTTTACAATATAGTAACTAACAGCAAAGATGTTCACTTATACATATGACATGAAGGTGAAGAAAAGGTAACATCAAATGAGTTCACAGAGTATTGTTGACTTCATAAAGTTAAACGTCAATTACAAGAAGATTATCCTTAAATGTAAATCATACTGAATCATACAATGATATCAATAACATCAATTACAAGAAGATTATACTTATTTGTGAGAGATCTGCATATCAGAACAAAAATAGAGCCCTGGCTGGTACTCAGCTGATATTTCCAGAATTCAAAACATAGGAATTAAACAGTTGATACTTAAGAAACGGCACACAATGATGCAGGTTAATTCAGTGCACTCCACCATTGTATTCACCTGCTGACTATGTAACAAGAATAGAAGGGGCAAGAAGAATAATCAGCCTTATGATATTCACTATGTGAAATTAGCTTTTTCAAAAATTATGAAAAACAGGAATTCAATTCTGAATCAATAAGGCCAGGCAATCTCACAGTGGCAGAAATAAGAGCATTAAAGTACAGAGAAGATGACGTTTTGCACAAGTATTCCTAACAGCCATTTCCTAAATGGAAAGGAGCCCAACCTCCTGTATACTGAACAGAAAAAAAGTTGACTGGAGTAAACTGGACTGGAATTTTGTTGATAACAGTTATAACCCAGTTCCTCATAAATATACAGTACTAAATAGTCTTGCTCAAAGGTTGGTAAATGTCCCCATGAACAAAGAAGAATATGATTTAGAACTGAGCAATATAATAAATATAGCTATAGAAAATGGTTTCAAACAAGAAGTGGTATTTAAGAAAATAAACAGAGCTAGGAACAAAAAAAGAATCAAAGACATCAGTACTCTTATTCCTAACAAGGAAGAAAATAGAATGTACCAAAGATTCACATACCATCCATCAACCTTCTACATATTCCAAAAGATTTTCAAAAAACAAAACATTATATTAACTCCAAAAAACAATTACTCCATAAAAAATATACTAAATTCTTAACTAAAAGAGGACATTCCTCAAGAGAACAAATCAGGAATATATCAAATGGAATGTATCGATTGTGAAAAAATTTACATAGGAAAGACTAAAAGAAACATAAAAACATGAGCAAATGAACACATCAGGAACATAAAACAAATACAGGAAGAAAAATCAGCAGTAGCTTGGCATTTTTGGAATGAAAAACATAATATAAACACGAATCCCAAACTACTTAAAAACATTACAGGAAAAACAGAACTCGCCTTTTGGGAAAACATTTATATCTGGAAGAACAAGTATAGCATTTTCAACTTTGAAATCCCACCAAGTGACATCTTAATTCAGAAGTTCATCAACTGCCACCAGAGACAAACCAAACCACCATGAAGAACAAGGCCGGCAGTCGAATTGGAACTGAAGATGGGAGCGATTAGCTCCAGAAACTTAGTTTTCCTCTTTTAAAACTATTAGTGATGTAAGTGCTACAAAGTCGACTCAGTTATTCTAAACCTGACTGGAGTAAATTTGAAAGCCTTCAGAGCTTGAAACCCTTTACGCATAAAGACCATCACCTCTTCTACGCCAACCTGAAGCATGACTAACTTAATCTAAAATAGTTTAACATACTGTTTGTATGCTGAAAGACATGCAATTACTTATTTGGTTTTGCTATATTACATTTTTTGTTGTTGTTAATGATGAAAATCCTGCACCATTATGAATAAATTTACAACTATTTTGTTTGATTAAAATGAGTAACATTGTTTAATAGGTTTATACAGTTATATATTTACGTAAAGTTAATAGTTTCACATTATAAACATTACTTTTACCAGAAACTTACTATTGAATAGCAGCAATTTGAATTTGAGAGCAAATACTCGTTGCAACTTGCATTTATATTCATGAACTTCATTTTTTGTAACTATATTTTGAGAGAAAAAGTGATAATACTCATTACATATAAATATATATTGTGAGTTATTAATAAAATATTACTATTTAAATCAGCTGTACTTTCACTGTTACCACATAATCTATTCAAAAATCATATTTATTAAATTTCTATTATTTGTTAATAAAATGACAATATTAATGATAAAAATAAATAATATCACTGCACATTGAATCACAATGATTGCAATAATCGAAACACGGCAGAAAATGGCCCTAGTAATATTCATCTGTGCAGTCAGCTGACAGTGTGAGAATTGAAGGTAATGCTCCCTTTCATACATGCTATGTGCATTGTGTCATAGACGGTGTCTTTTCTATAATTCATTAAATGTCTATACGTTTTATTTTTGTCTAACTCATAAGATGTATTTATACTAAGCACAGTATATAATGCACAGCACAGCAAAATATACTAAGTGTCGGAATTGGTGCAGCTAAAACCTGCTATGTGCAGTAAAATCTGAAATTGTTGTAATTTTTGGTCTTTAAATGGTAACATTTTGTAGAACGCATCATCAATAAAGTATTTCAAGTAATGCACAGGAATGGTAATAAAAGTGACTTTACAAATGAAGGAAATTAAAAATTACGAGGTTTTTTTGTGTCTCCTGAAAAATCTGGTAAGATGCACATAGCAGGTTTTGCATTTGCAGCGACGATACATTATCATGCACATTTGACAATACTCACATTCTGCAGCAAACTGTAACATAAACTTTATTAGGTTTCTTTCAAGAGAGTACACATAATATCAGCTAAGTTTTTTCCATCACATTACATCTTAGTTATTACTCAATATCAGCAATTTATGAATTTCTATAAAAGCACAATAAATTATTTTATTCTTACATTATGCTAAAAAACAGGATCAGTTGATTTTAGAGCCTTAAAATTTAAACATTTATTTTTCTATTGAGGCATTTTTTTAAAAAAAGTTTATTTATATATTTACTTGGATTGGGATGGGGGGTATTTTTAAGCTGAGACTGTACAGAATGCAAGAGACCTCTTAGTTTACTCCTGTTAAAACTCACTAGAAACTTAACAAAGACATTCCAAACTCTTAATCTTAGCTTAAATATCAAAAATCTCTGATTGCTTTGATTAATCAAATCATTCCTACAACATGCCCTTTAAAGTAAGCATAAGCATACCTAGCACATGATTAAAAAAAGTAGTTTGGGGTTTTGGATAGGAGTTTCTATTTTAACAACAAATAATAATACATACAGTTTTAAATCTTTAAGACACATGTGGAGAACTATTATTAAAGGATTCAAATATTTTTATACTGTGTTAGTAACAGTTGTATTACTTATTTTAATGAACAATTTTTCTTCCCCCCCAAACTTTCCCACCTTTACTTATAAAACATTCACAGAACGATTTCCTAAACAAATTGTAAAATCAGTCACATTCTTTTATCCATAACTGTAAAAGTTGTAAAATATTTTCTCACAAGTTTAATGGAATGTTTGGCCAAAGTTTTGGCTGGTTAAGATCACAGTTTCTGTCAAAAGTAAGTTGCATAGCTGTTTCCATTCCTATGATCATTGGTGCTGCTTTTCCATAAATGCGATGCATATCTTCAACTCTCTCAATACCAACTTGCTGCTTTGGAGTGGAAACCTTCAGTTCTTCAGCTGGAACAAACAAAAGGTTTTACCATCATTATTCAAATAGGTGATTTCCATAACATTTTGAAATAAATGATTGAGTGGTAATTTATATCTCCTTTTTCAAAATGAGATCATTCTTATTCTATAACGCTGAATGACTGATCAGTATCTGTAAATTCCTAATTGAATCTCCAGTTGGCAATTTTTGGAAAAAAATTATCTGGGATTTTCCCGAACTTGAGAAAGTGAATTTGGTAAGTACAGTAACTGTATTCTGTGGACTCACCTGAACCATAACGATCTGTCACCTTAAGGATTGCAGTACGATGTGCAAGTTTCATATGCATGAAATAGATATTTTATATATTACCACTATTATTAAATGTTTGGTTGGCAACTGAAATCTGCTATCCTGCAACCTATGCTTTAGTACATAATAATGTAACTAAAGTCTTATAGCAAATGAACATTTAGCTGGATTTCTTAATATATCCATTTGAAAATGTATAAACTTACAAGAATCTATCTCTTCTCAAGTTTTTTAGTATTTGTCTTCAGAATATTATATAATTATGTGAAATCATAAATAATGTACTTGGAACCATTAGAATTATGAGGTGTGTCCAGAAACAAAGATTACATTGCATATAGCTCTAAGGGAAAATTTGTGAAGCATATTGTGCTCTTTACCTTGATCCTTTCTTCACTTTCCCCTCCAAAATATTTTAGATTAGGGTTGGTTCTAATGTTTCAATCATTCTTTGCAAATCATATAATTGGTTCATGATTCTTTCACTTTTCAGCCCCCTTTGCAATTCCCACAATTCTTTTGAGTCATAAATGAATGATTCCTTTAGGACTGTGGGTGATTTTTTCCTTATGCAAACTGATGTACCAATTTGAAAATAGGACTGCCTTCAACTGATATAAAGTGCTATCTTTTACATATTCCAAAATTAGAAATGAATTAATAGATCTCATTAGCTAAAAAATATTTTAGAAAACTTGCCATATGTGTAATCTGTTTAGCGTTACCCAGATGCACCATGAGGAGGTGGGATTACTGTGCACCTAATTAGCTAAACAATCATTACTAAATGTTAATGCTATTTTAAATGCTAAATAAACATTTTTTTTTAAATCATCTCAAAAAGATGCAGTGTCAAATTACAAGATTTGAATTTATTAAATTAAAATTAAATTTTGGATCAATAAGTTAGTCAACAGCTAAATTGAGATAAAATTTTAGTAGAAGAATTTACAATTAATAAATACAAAATAGTATAAAGGTGACAGATTGACTGTATGATTTTGTATATTGCATTTTACTTTGTATTTATATGTTGAGTATTTAACAAATTCATTCATTAAATTTCTAACCATAAAAATAATTTAAAGTTTTATCTTTAAAGCTATGTTCTTGTTTTTCCTTTGTTCATTTAAATGCCCTCTTCTGGCCATTTAAATGCCTATGTATATTTTCCCCCATATGTAATGTGTCAGACTTGATCCAACATTCAGATATTTGGAAGGAAAAAATGCTAACAAGTGGCGGATAATTTTGCAATGCCTGCACTGTCATTAGCTTTCTTTCTTTCATTTTATAAACATGTGATTGTTTCTATACTGATTTTGGAACTTTTATATGCTATAAAGCACATGAAAGATCTAGTTGAGTTTATTTACAGTACAGATATCACATTTTCTTTCAGTATTTGTTTTATTTTAGGTAAAATAACAATTTAATACATTTTTTATGTAACTGAAACTCTAGGATACAGTATAACGTCAGCAATAAAGTAGTAGTAGTAGTTATTATTATTCAGTTTGTTAACTTTTAGGTTACAACACATGGTATGTTTAGGTTTCAAATTTGTATAACTATTGTACAGGTAAATGTTTCTTTATAGTTTATATACATATTAGCCCATGCAAACTTGATTGAAACAGAGTTTTGTGTAAAGAAATGGCCTTCTAAACAGGTTACAAAAACTTGTACATAAGATATGGAAGAAAGAAGAGCTAGGAGATTCCATACTATATTACAGAAAGCCTTTTTTTTTAATAGTGTTTAACACCCATTTTTGCTGAGGCACCACAGGTGGTAGACAATGAAGATAAATGAAATTATATATTAGAAAAGAATATTTTAAGGAAGGAAACCTTCCAGGCCTAAGTTGGTACCTCCCCAGCATTTGCCATTTATGAATGAGGAAAATCTGGAAAAAAACCTCAATCAGGAGGACCGCCCTGGCAGGATTCACACTCCAGATCTTCCATTCTCAAGTCTGAGCCTTAATGACCAGCCATGGCAGTCCAAAAAGCCCTGAAAGTGCAGCGCCATCATGAAGAAATTCTGCATTTAGTAATATGCATAAAAACAATTAGAAGTAGACAATTGCAGTTACTTCGTTGCACAAAAGTGTATGGGAAAATAATTAATAGAGCATTATATCCCAGGATTGTGATACTAAAGGTTTGAAACCTCCCAAACATGACCATGAGCACAATAAAAACTATATTACCTTATTCTGTTGGGGCTAAAATATCTGTTTATACAAAGGTGGCCAGCAATAAATTTTTATGAGGAAATACATAATAATAAGAATGCCTTCATAACATTATTTGGCACAATTATTGAAATGATATCTTTGTTTCAAAGAATAAAAAAATGGACACTGCTGACACTTCAGTAATTGGTGAGCTTGACATGGAGTGTGAAGCCAGTTGAAAATTGAAAGAGAGTATAGCTGAATTAGACATTGAAGAAAAGTCAGAATACCAGCAATCTAGGAGTGCAAGACTGCAAGAAAGAGGCTGAGATTCAGTAAGTGACAACTGAACAGCAGAAAAAGAGAGCAGAAGATACCATAATGTGCAGGCCAGCTTTAAGGTAACAAGTCATGTTATAAGCATGTTTTATTTCAATCTTAGTTTTCTTGAAATTAAAATTTCAAAGTTTTGCAATGATTAAAATGCTACAATGACCAAAGTTGTGAACTAATTTACTTGACATTTTTAGCACACACACACTCATGAATATATCCAGTTTTACCTAGTGTTTGTAATTTTTACACAATGATTTATAAAAAATGTAAGTTATATTAAAAAATTTAAAAAACGAAATCCAAAATATAGAATAAAAAAAATATAAGTCAGTTTTAACGCATTTTTCAGAAACATATTACATTTTTTGTTTGTCTATTTTTTCAAAAAACTTTGAATGTAGAAATTTTTGTAATGCATTAATTATTTAAGATAATTAATAATTAAAAAGGTTGAAAATTGGTATATTGGTTTCTTATATAGTGTGTAAATGATAAAATTTTCATAACATTCGATTTAAAACTCTAGGAGATTCAAATTTTAGCAATTCCTTGCTTTAAGCCAGGAATGGTCACTAGGCAAAAAGTTTCCCAAGGTGATTATTTGTTTATTTTTCTAAGTATTGTTTTAATTTTCACAAAATAAAATTACTTGCATTTGTCAGACATATCTATAAAAGTTTATCACTTATGAGCATGCTGTAACAGCAGAACTTTGTGAAAAATAAGGAAATTGTAGAGCTTTCCTTGATTTTATTGAAGTGCTAATTTAACTAGTCGTCTCCCTATTCCATATATTTTCACACAAGAAAATCATAGACTAACTCTAATTCTTCAACATCAAGAAAAAAATTTTTAGTAATCAATGTTTCCATGGTTATTTCTACACTCAGTACCTAATGTGTCTTCCGTGAACTGCGATGAGTTCATAACACTTATGTGGCATGCTTTGCACCAGGCTCCTAATAAAGATTTGTGGGATTCTCTCCCATTCTTCAGTGAGTTGCTAGTTCCCCCAGGTTCTGTGGCACAGCAGGATGCTTGCAAACACATATTTCCAGCTTAACCCATAGATGCTCAATCGGATTGAGGTCAGGACTACATACAGGCCAGTCCATCACCTGAATTTGGCATTCTTGCAGAACATCTTTGTATTCCCCACTGTATGAGATTTAGCATTATTATGCATTAGAAGAAAATTAGGGCCCATACCATAAGCAAAAGATATGACATTTGAAGGATAATGTCATTTATGTAAACATCAGCATTCATGCACTGTGGGACAACAACAAGCTCTGTCCAAGACCCAATAGTAATGCCAGCCCAAACCATAATCGAACTGCCTCCAAATCTGTCATGTTCAATAATGGTGGCTGGAGCAAGACATTCACCAGAATGTCCCCTTACATGTATGTTTACGACCATCGCAACCCATCAAACAAAATCTTGATTCATCTGTATATAGTAGCTTGTTTTCAATTAGGTGTTGTTATGCAGGGGGATGTTATCCCAGAGTTTTATCCCATCTGCAGGGAGAAAGAAGATGAGGTGCATATATTTATGAATGGAGGGTAAGTTTGAAAAAAAAAAATGGTTATTGAAGAATAAAAAAGTTGCAGCAAGAAAGATTTTTGAAGTAAAACAAAGCTATTTAAATTAGGACACTTTTATGGAAGGTAAATATGAAATGGAAATGGTTAGTAGAGAGTATTAAGAAACAGAATTAAAATAACTTAATCATATCTTATTAGAATATCAGACATGATACTATATAAGTAACTATTTATATTATTGTATTTTTGAATAAGTTATGGCTTTTGCTAAATAACTAAGGTTAAGGCCAAATCATCATTTTGATGTACTAAGCACAAGTTTAGTCTAGAGTTTGTAATGTATAAAATTAATTTATTTAATGGTATAAGAATAGGAAGACAGAGAGAGGAGGTTTGCCCCTGGACTACCAGCAGCTTTCATTATTGATGAATGGTTTCTGCTTACACATTCCAAATCTGAGTTAGTTTATAATTCTCAGTTCTATTTTGATGGTCAACTATTTTATTCAATAAAATAAATTAACAATCATACAAGAAATCTAAGGAACAAGATAAATTGAATATCTAGATAAACAACCACTTTTACTGCAGTTTAAATGGTTCTTAAAAGTTCACATTTAAAATGCTAGGAAATATCATGAAAATACCAAAATAGGTTAAAATGTATATAAAAATATTCTTCCCAGATTACGCATGTGAGAAAATGCTTACAAAAGCAATATTACTAAAATATCAGTATAATTTAAAAGAAAAAGAGTAAAAATACATATTGTGATAATGCACAACAGAATTACCCACAGCCCCAAAAAAATCAAAGATATAAAGATAAGTACTGAGGATGTTAGAAACATGACAGGATCAGCAACTTTTGTGTGCAGAAAAAGCTTACGATAAAACAAAAATATGTTTACTGCAAAAAAAAAAATGTGATTTTCTTTAATTGCTATCGGTTCACAAAAAGTTACTTGTTTCACTCAACATGGAAAGAGAAATTTCAATCAACAATATACTTCAATACTTAACTGTAAAATTGGAACTTAAACACAGTGAAGCCAATCATATTAATGGATATCATTGTATGATTAGTTGAACTACACACTCTTAAAGCTTCACTTACTTTTTATAAATGTATGGAACCGGTTTTGAGAACATTTGTTCCCATCTTCAGCCATGCTAAGGTTCAACTGTCGGATCATTCGTTGAGCTGTGGGAATGTAAATTCTGCTCTGGTGGCGGTGTGATAAACTTGTAGTTTATGTTTTCATCCCCGACAATGTCGAAGTTCATTATGCTGTTTTTGTATTTGTAGATGTAGATTTTCTCCCAGGTTGCTAATTCCGTAGGTCATTGTACTGATTTTAATAATTTTGTTTTATTTATTATGTCGTGATTTTGTGTCCAAAAATGATATGCTACTGCTGATTTCTCTATTTGCTTGTACTTTATGTTCCTGAAATGTTCCTTTAACCGTGTGCCAATGTTTCTCTTTGTTTTCCCTATGTAGATTTTTTCACATTCTGCACAGTTTATTTTGTAAATACCTGATTTTTCTTCTTGTGGAATACTGTCATTAACATTATCTATCAGCAAATTTTGAACATTAAATCTATTAATCGGTGCCAACCTGATATTAAAATCTTTAAGAATATTCTGAAATTTTTTTGTGGCCCATGGATGATATGTGAATTTTTTAAAAATAAGTTTATCTTTTTTGCTGAAAGTGTTGTGGTTTCTTTGATATGTTTTTGTCTCTTGAATTTCTGCACCTTTTTATGTACTAGTTCTTTTTTAAAACCATTTTTAACTGCTGTTTCTTCTATTTGTTTGTATTCTTTAAAATATTCTTCTTTGCTAATTTGTAGGTTAACTAGCCGGTGTGTTAAACTGTTAATTACTGCATGTTTGTGTGCTGTAGGGTTTAAACTGTCAGCTTTGATGTGATTATCTGCATGTGTATTCTTTCTGTATATTCCAAATTTAAGTTTTTCTTGGCATTTCATTATTTTAATATCCAGGAATGGCAGCATGTTATCTGTTTCTATTTCGTATGTAAATGAAATGTTTTTATCTTGAATATTTAGAAGTTTTAAGGCATCGTCAATGAGTTTTCTGTCAACTATGGCAAATATATCATCCACATATCTGTACCATACCTTAAATATGAATGGAAACGCTGTGTTGATGTGTGTTTCAAATCTACTCATGAAGAGGTTAGCTAGAAATGGAGATACTTACAATGGGCAGCCCCTTATCTCCATTTCTAGCTAACCTCTTCATGAGTAGATTTGAAACACACATCAACACAGCGTTTCCATTCATATTTAAGGTATGGTACAGATATGTGGATGATATATTTGCCATAGTTGACAGAAAACTCATTGACGATGCCTTAAAACTTCTAAATATTCAAGATAAAAACATTTCATTTACATACGAAATAGAAACAGATAACATGCTGCCATTCCTGGATATTAAAATAATGAAATGCCAAGAAAAACTTAAATTTGGAATATACAGAAAGAATACACATGCAGATAATCACATCAAAGCTGACAGTTTAAACCCTACAGCACACAAACATGCAGTAATTAACAGTTTAACACACCGGCTAGTTAACCTACAAATTAGCAAAGAAGAATATTTTAAAGAATACAAACAAATAGAAGAAACAGCAGTTAAAAATGGTTTTAAAAAAGAACTAGTACATAAAAAGGTGCAGAAATTCAAGAGACAAAAACATATCAAAGAAACCACAACACTTTCAGCAAAAAAAGATAAACTTATTTTTAAAAAATTCACATATCATCCATGGGCCACAAAAAAATTTCAGAATATTCTTAAAGATTTTAATATCAGGTTGGCACCAATTAATAGATTTAATGTTCAAAATTTGCTGATAGATAATGTTAATGACAGTATTCCACAAGAAGAAAAATCAGGTATTTACAAAATAAACTGTGCAGAATGTGAAAAAATCTACATAGGGAAAACAAAGAGAAACATTGGCACACGGTTAAAGGAACATTTCAGGAACATAAAGTACAAGCAAATAGAGAAATCAGCAGTAGCATATCATTTTTGGACACAAAATCACGACATAATAAATAAAACAAAATTATTAAAATCAGTACAAGGACCTACGGAATTAGCAACCTGGGAGAAAATCTACATCTACAAATACAAAAACAGCATAATGAACTTCGACATTGTCGGGGATGAAAACATAAACTACAAGTTTATCACACCGCCACCAGAGCAGAATTTACATTCCCACAGCTCAACGAATGATCCGACAGTTGAACCTTAGCATGGCTGAAGATGGGAACAAATGTTCTCGAAACCGGTTCCATACATTTATAAAAAGTAAGTGAAGCTTTAAGAGTGTGTAGTTCAACTAATCATACAATGATATCCATTAATATACTTCAATGTTACAATGAATAATGATAAATTTTAGCGATGTTGCTACTGAAATGTCATTACTAATTTCGTATTTTGTTGTGCATCTTTGCAGCTTGTTAGTAAGGGCGTCTTATAGATTTTTATAACCTAAAAATGTAAGATATACACATATTTAATCAAAATATGAAAACTAAAAGTATATAATCTTCACACACTATACTTTTTTAGTTTAAACTTATAAGTTTCTAATTTATGGATATAAATTATTTGAAATATATGTTTTAAACTGTGTTTTTGCAATTGATGATAACATGCTGCTTAAAATGGCTGAATGAAAACCCTCTTCTATTATTGCCGAGTATAGTCTTTAAGAAGAGAAGTTTTTCTCATTGGAAATATAAATAAGGTGATCTCTGGGGTAAAATTGATGCTGTGAGCAATGGTACGATAAAGTATGTCATTAATGGTTGCAAAATCCATAACTCTTTTCTAATACATTTTCTAATTTTGTACTAACTTTAGTTTTTACTTACAAGCTGAAGATTTTATTTAATACACATTACAACAATTTGTTTCACTAATTCCAAACCTGAAAACTTCCATCTGCTTATTCTTCCAGATAACAACCCAAAGTTAGACATGATATAAGTCCCATTTAGTGGCATTTAGAAACAAATCCTGAAATGACACCATAACAATGGTTTAAGGAAAAAAATACTTTCCATATTTATGATAACTGAGGAAAACCTGAAAAAACCTCAGTCACGTAGGACAGTCCCGGCAGTAATTGAACCCCAGAAATCCTGCTGTGTTTGTGTCTTAACTACCTCAACTATTCATGGCAGTGGAGGAGAAGCTTGAGGAAATGTGTATTGATTAGAAACATTTTGAAAGTCTTTAACACGATTAGCCCAGCAGTTTGGTTTATTTCTGTTGACAGGCATATAAAGCTACTCAGCTGCTGCAACTTCATCTGCTATATCTCAAATAAAATCCATGGGCTAAGAAGAAGAATCAGGTTACGTAACCAGTTTATCAATCACAGACTTTTTGATTCTAATGTAAAAAATTTACAGATTAAGCTAGTTTTAATCTCACAGGATATGTGTGAACTCTCAAAATAATGTGAATCATTGTTGAGTAATCGAACTTACTCTTTATGGCTGAAAGATAGGTGTGCTATTAGTGCAAGGTGCATCACAAGGCCCATTTTTCATGAAGGTACTCTTAATGCTCATCAGTATATAAATGAGATGATAAATCTGTTTTTCACCAATATGGTTAAGTAGAAGAAAAGTATGGGATATTACATCTGCAGAAAACGTGAAAAACTGAATAAGTCTCCAAAAGCAAATTTTACAGGAGAGAGGGAGAGAGAGAAAAAGTTTTGATTTGCAACCAAAATTAAAAATTAATGTTTAAAAAATGTTTTTCTGGGGATATAGCATTTTAAACAACATCCTTCAAATAAACATGTTTACAGTTCACTATGCTCTGTAGATTTTGACCTAAATCAGTTTTTCCTATCTGTTGTACAGCTTTCTAGGCGACTTACCTATTTATGTTTATATTAAACAACAGTTTGTGTCAAATATTAACCATTTATTTTCATTCTTATTATAAAATGTTTCAAGTTATAAACAGGGGAGTATTACGGTATATTTAATTGCGCATATTTCTTTATAGTCAACTCTTTTTTAATTACATAACTAAGAACATACTGTAAATTGTATAGAAAAAAATTGAAAAATTGCACATAAAATAGATTTACATATAATTTAATTTCAAGTGTTTCCTAAGATTCACCTCTTTTTAACTCAAACATTAAACATGTGTTTTTTTTTAATTCTTATAGCAAAATTTCAAAAATAAGATATCAGCTAAATTAATTTCATTACACGTTGCAGTTTGCATTGCATGCATTTTCAATTAGTTCCTCCAAGTCAGGGCCAGTAAATGGAATATTGTCTACTTTTAAATTTTTACAGTATTCATGGGAAACTGTTGATCAGTGGTAACAGGTAGTACTCTTCAGATTAATACTGTCAAAAGTGGTTTACATCATAAAAAAAGAAAACTAAACAACTTAACTGCATCCCTCATTTCCTTAGGTGGAGGGAAAGGCCTGCAATAATGGGTAAATCCACTTACCAGGTTTTCACATAACCAAAATGAAGAACGAGGAGGCAATGTTCAAGAAACTGGGTTTGCATGCTTTTCCCCATCTGCATTCACTTGGTGATAAATAAGCATAGTTGATTTACCTGCAATGTTACCACAAACTGCATTCCACATGTTTTTTCACAGTTCAATATCTTTGCAACCAATTGGATTTAGATTTACCCAATTTTTTACTATTTGAAACTTCTCATGGAGAATCGTTAGTGGCCAATAACTCATTTTTGACCAAAATTGAACATAACCAGTTTTTCATGCTCTTTGCAGATATATAAATGTGCAACTTCATGCACAGCTAGAAAAAAACTAGCATTGCATGGCATGTATGGTGAAATATTTATTATTATTATTATTATTATTATTATTATTATTATTATTATTATTATTAAGTTTAAGGATGCTCTTTAACATATTTGGTCAATAGACACCATTCAATTTAGAGTGTGAAAGGCTGATAAATTTAGCTCAGAGGTCTCTTCTTTCAGGCTTGAGGTTCTTTTACATACTATAAATCTACAACATGGGATCAATGGCTTTACTTCCTTTCCACAGGAAGCCATACTTAGGATTTTTACACCCTGGCCAGGCTTAAACCTGTGACTTTGGGTCTACAAGACAAGGCCTTGACCTATTATTGCAGATTTTAATATTATAATTAAATAATTGGATTTACTAAAATATGGTACCAATTCAAACGAAAACTTAATATTTATAGCAGCTATGATTTTAATTATTACAATCATTCAATGATGATGAAATGTCCTTTAATCCACCTATCCATATTCACCAGAATGTATTTTCTATTTGTTTTATGGTTATCACTAGACCATCAGGACTGACATGTCATAAGGTGGAGAAAATGGGGAGGTTTAGAGGTATTTGTTCAGATTTATGGCCCCCTAGATTTAAATCTCTGCAATTTCTATTTGTGGAGAAAACTCAAAAACATAATGCTTGTCAATAATTACATGAACAAAATATTCTGGAGGATGAATTGCTGTCTCTTAAAATATTTTCAAAAGGATTCAGACATGTGGCAAACACATTAATTACCATTTAATACTAATAAATAATGAAAGAAATAAATGCTATGAGTTCCATGTGCAAAATAAATTTTTGATTATATATTTCTCTACAAATATCTGATGAAGCTTTAATTTGAATGTTGCATTAAAGTTGAAGCTTCCCACTTTCCATTCAAAGTGTCTATTAAAGCAGTTCTTATGTTTGGTAGTATTAACATTTTACAACTGGTAGATAAACCCTTTCTCCTCCTAGCTTTGTTTTTCTTTTGTATATCAATATTTTTCTGCACAAAAACAATAGCTTATACTTGGAGGTTACTATTCCAAATAAAAGTCAATACAACTATTCACAAAATGTAATTATTTTACAGTAATTCTGAAAAACAATAGGCACTAAATTCTGTCATTGTTAATTTTGGTTTTCCTTAAGTGTACAGGGAAATACTTCAAATATGATATTAAATTGAGAATTTGTTCTAAACATGTTTTAATTTCATTACCTGTATACGAATTTATATTATTAATAGAACTTTTTTTATTCATTGGAATATTAAGAAAAGTATTTAAATTTAGTAAAGCATGAAATGATGAAAAGAAAAAAATGTGGCAAGTCATAGAAATCCACCTCCTGCAAAATACAACTAAAGATGAAATAAGAAATTCACGAAATTAGCTCTCAGGATTACAAGCAAATTTATTTATTAAGAATACAAAGGAATTTAGAAAAAAGAACAAAATAACTTTTAGAAACATTAAATATAAATGGATATACACATCAGTTGCTGCACATTTTTCGACAAAATATCACAACATAAGAATAGAAGCAAAATTAATGAGCGCTATAAAGAATCCCAATTTTGAAGAACAGCGTTATTCTGATAAACAAAGATCGGATTATGAATATGAAATTCCACTGCTGGACAATCTGCGTCAGTTCATACTGGAGCCACCAAATGTCTCAATTTTGTTTACCAAAAAATATAATTGGTTCACAGCTGATGATGGCAGCAAGAGCTCTAGAAATCGGTTCTTTAAATAAAAGTATGCATTACCATGTGTACCAATAACTTTATTTTTATAACTTAAAATATATTTTATGATATTTAGGTACCGAGAAAGATACAACCAAAATGTAATGTATTGTGGAAAATAACTTTATACACACAATCAGATCTATGTTACCTCATAACATTCTTCACATTTTGCAAGTATAAGCAATACTTCTGCAAATGTGTGCATCTCAACATCATTACCTATCCTCTGATTTATGAATTTATATGAAGCTTACTGGGCCAACATGTACAATGCATGTATAATATACTTGATAACTGAATAAGCTTTTTTATTACATCTTAGCAACATATATTTTGAAATGTAGAACAGCATTATATTAAACAGCTTAAAAAAGATTGGCCCAAAACTTCCGAGGGCAACTAAGATTCTCATTTAGATTGTGTTACCTGACCAAGGATTCTCCATCATTTTCCTTGGTCAACAACAATCTGGCGGCTACGTGCCACTCTTAAAACCAAGAATCATCATTCACTCCATCTTAGTTTGATCCATTGTATGGTGATACACTGTAAAAAGAAAAGAACACTTAACAAAAAGAATAATTTGTTAAGGCTAAATACATATGCTGAATATATTAAACAGAGTTCTGACAGAATCTATATACTTGCTATAAAATTATGGATGTCAAGTTCATAGGTAATGGTCGATAATGTAAGGCTGCTGTGAAGTTATCTTACCACACATTTGTCCTATTGAGCAATTCTTTTTATTTCCATTCATTTACCAGTGAAAGAGAAAAATAAAAAAGAGAGGGGGAGGGAGGGAAGATGGAAAAAATAGAAAAAAGATAAATTCATTCTCAAATTAAATTTAAGCATTGTTGTTCCAATAGTTTACATTAGACTAAAGCAATTTGCAGAATGACTCCCTCTAATGTTAGTATTTCTGGGTGGGTCATTATTACTAAGCAAAACTTCTTCAGAAATCTATAATTTGGAAGACAGAACTGGACACTAAGATATGAATTTTATTTCTCATACAACTTACAGAACTTTTTAACAAAATGAACACAAATAAAAAAAAAATAACTAATACAACAAATAGGACCAGTGCCTTTGGCAATTCCCGAAGGCACTAATTCCAATTAAATTTACTCCAATTTGATTGACTCAGCCCCCCAGTCCCCGGTTCATCAACAGCTATCCACTGAAATATCCAGGGGACCAGGTTCCAATCCAACCAAAGAACACAATACTATAAAAAATTTATACATTCAATTCAATATTAAATTACATTTCATACAATATAATGAAGCTTCCTCCCTTTCCAATTAAACCCATTCAGCTAAATTTCTATCTTTGAAAGTTGCTTATTCCTTTGGACCTTGTACACACTAACATCCGGTTATTGGGTATAATAATCCTATTTAGCTAATATTAAATAACTAATCCCATTCCCTATTCATTTCATCCTCCTTTCACTATCTAACACGTCTATACCATTTCTCATGCACCTTTCCTATGTATTTTTCTCAAGCTATAATCAATTTTCTTTTCTCTAAACATTCTTTTTACAAATTCCTTCTTCCATAAATTATCCCATTTATTCAATCTTAATTGACTCTTCCATACCTCCATTTTCTTGCACTTAAAAAAAAAACACAATGCAAAGCTTCCAAATTTTCTGAGCTTCCTAATTTTCCCCGCACATTGGATATATATTTATGTCATAATCCTCTCTTAGCACCCTTAATGTTAACACACCTGTTCTTGCCCAAGTATATCTTTTCCTCCCTATTTTATCACATAAATCCACATATTTCTCTCTGCCCCAACCTGTTTTTAAATTTCTTTATAGTTTCAGTGAAGTATGTATGACTCTTGAGCTACTAAAAAATTCTTGTTTCTCAATATTCTCAATATGTATCTTCACTTCTCTCCAGGAATCCTTTCTCATGTCTATGTTCCCATTTTAAACATTTCCCATACCAATTTCTTTTAAAACTGTCCCTATATTTCCATACGTATTGAGAATATTGAGAAATAAGAATTTTACAGTATCTTTAGAGGCAAACTTAACTGAAACTATAAACATTCCTTGACAATGTTTCCATTATGATTAAAATCATTTGGCTTCTACATATGTTTAGTCAAAACGTAAACAAGCCTCTTTTCGGTGGGTTCTTTAAAATAAATTTATAAATAACAGTAAATCAATTTTACAAAATGGAAAAAAATATCATTATATTCTTTGAAATATTTCATATTGAATTGTATTAGTGGTCAGAGTGGAAGTTGCATGAGGAATGATTCCCCTTGTGGTGCCATTAGGGAGACTGTTATGAGACTTGCATAAACTAGCCTTCAAGGAACTGACTCCATTACAACACAAAGAAAATTTCATATAACAAATTACTTATGAGGAAGTCACTCAAATTTCACTAGTTTTGTTCCACTTACTTGGACATGTTTCAAAGGCAAATTTCCTTCATCAGCAGCATGGTTCCACTGTCAGCTTTACAACGTAGTATTAAGATGCCGATCTTTGGATTTTACAAACTTTTTGATGAGGTTACTGTTGTTTGGAAGATCAAAATTAACTAAATTTTTTTTAACTAAAAATGTTGATTAGAACATTCACAGTGAAGTCAATCATATAATTGAAAACATTTTATGATACAGTCGAACTACACACTCTTATGCTTCACTTACTTGTCATTATTGTAGATCAGTTTGGAGAACAGGTTGTTCTCATCATCAGTTCAAATCTCCGAGTCGGAGATTTGTTAATAAATTAGGCCTTTGAGCCCGCTAGGAACAGAACTGATGATGAGAACTACCTGTTCTCGAAACCGTCTACAATAATGACAAGTAAGTGAAGCATAAGAGTGTGTAGTTCGACTGTATCATAAAAAAATATTTTCAATTATATGATTGGCTTCACTGTGAATGTTCCAATTAACATTTTTAGTTAATAAATTAGGCCTTCGAGCCCGCTAGGAACAGACGACTCGAAAAATTCGTTAAAACAAGATGGAGGTTATAGACATAGGATACAATAATTTGAATAATTTCAACTGCAGCTTTCAAAATTTGAAAAAAGATATAAAAGAATATATAAAATTAAAGCAAAAAGCAGATTCATTTCAGCAGATATTCGTTTTCTAAACCTGTGCCTACAAAATAAAATATGTCCAAATTTCGTAAGGAAAACCGTTAAACACAATCGCAATAGCTGCGAACAATTAGCTGCCGAGAAAAAAGTCATCCAAATAGAAAAAGCAAAACATTACCAAAAAATAGCCAATATAGATTTAAAACTCTATGATAAACGCCTTGTTGATTTCAAAAAAGCTAGGTTACATAGTTTGGGATAACCTAAACAGAACAGCTTTAGAAGACATACAATTACAAGTAAACAAAAAAGGAATCGGAGATTTGAACTGATCATGAGAACATCCTGTTCTCGAAACTGATCTACAATAATGACAAGTAAGTGAAACATAAGAGTGTGTAGTTCGACTGTATCATAAAATGTTTTCAATTAAATTTTCTTTGTTTAAATCAAGAATATATTTTCTCACACCGATAATTCTATGGGTTTTTGAAGAGTTTTGGTTCATTTTTAATTTTTAATTTACAAATAATTTGTTATATGATACTATATTTCACTGTGAAAATCCCAAACTATTCAAATTTAGACCAAGAAAGTTGTTTCAATGGATCATGAAGAATATACCTAATATTGTTTTCAATTTTTTGTCTGATAATGAATGCAAGGAGCATAGACATGTTTATCAGTCCAGATACCAACAAGCAAAAATAATTCAAGGCACTTTACAATTAAATATTGTTCCGTATATCTCAAGCCATTTTATAAAACTACTTACTTCAAAGAGAGGGCAGAGTGGTGGATATTTAAAAATATTTTAATTGTAGGTAATTAATTTTAAAAAAATTATTATAAGCTGTATAGATTAGTTTGAATAATGATTGAAATTCTAAATCGTGGCCTGTGGAGTATGTGGTAAAAGTGAAGAATGTGGCAGGCTGTAAAGCAATTGGTAACATAATCTCTATGCATTCAAGGCTGGATCTTGTATACATTATGGCACAACACCAAACTGCACCCCAATTAATTGTGTGTGAAATGATTTACTGTTGTTAGCCAATCTATTCACAATGTTAATGTAAATTATTTAATTTCTTCATACTTTCATTTCTTCATTTTTCCTAGGATTGTATAAATACAGTGAGAGCAGTTTAAAAGTCCTGTAACTTAAATTAGCCTACCAACAGATTTACTACCCTCTAATTACTGAGATTCCCCATGTGGTGCTATTCTCTCTTCCAGTAGGTTGCTAGAGGAATTTTGAAAGAGTCAAGTGTGTAGCCAAGAGAGAGATTTAATTAGATAGTACAAAAATGACATTCACTGTATCATCATAATTCATCTTTAAGGCAGAAATTTAATGAAACAGATTCTGTGACTGGCAGAAAAAAAATCAAAGACTGCTCATCAATCTATGACAAAATTGTGTCATAAATTTGGTCTCAGAACTATTGGCCCTGGTTTATGGCCTCCTTGTTACTCAGATCTTGCAGATTGTGATTTTTATTTTTGGGGCAAACTGAAAAACAGAGTATATTCAATTCTTATACAATGGAGAAACTTAAAAATTCAAAATAATGTTAGGTCCATTCTTTTGATGGGGGACTGATATGTGTCAGTGATCATTTCCAGCACCTACTCTTTGGGGATAAGTACCAAATTCTATTTAATATTTTGTACCTTTACTATACACAGATATCAGATGAAACTAAATCTGGATATAATGGTCTTCAAGAAGAATGATCCACAGTACACCAACAACTATTATCTGACTGATACATGGTGCAGATAACTTGATCACTTAAAAATGCAGAAGCAGGCTTTGGAATATACTGTGAAGAATTCTCTCAACACACACCTTTGGGACAGTATGCTAAAAATTTTGGTGGCTAAATAATGGCCATTAAAAGAGCTTTAATTATCTATTGTATAGATCTAATATAAATAAAAGAATTATCTTATGGTACCTGTAACTCTAAAGCAGAATTATAGTTTACAATGAATTACAGTTATGTACCAACAGACACTAAATAAGAGGTAGAAAAACTATATCATACAATACAGATTAGAAATACAGAAATAATTTTACAATGGATCCTGAGCCATGTTGGATTAAAAGGGAATGAGATTGCTGATACTTCAGCAAAAAAAGGAGCCACCATAAAATTAAAAACCAAGTTTTGAACTAGAACTTCCTTCTAAATTGAAACTCATAAAAAGATAATAACAAGAACAACAAGTCCAACAAAAACTTAAAAGGAAAGCAATATGAAGATCTTAAGACTTTCAAACATCTTTTATTGAAACCAAGAAAAATTGGAGTTGTCCAATTGTCTGGCATGATTGCCTGTCAGAACATCTCTTCAGGATGCAATTAAACAAGGACAGCTACTGCCCATTATAGAAGGGCGTGAATACTCTCCTAAACAAAGAACATTCACTGAAATGCAGCCAAATGATAGCAACAAATAAACTAAAAGAAATTTGGGTATTAGATTGAAAGAACACCTGAGAAATATTAAACACAAAGAGACAGAAAAATTAGCAGCTGCAGCACATTTTTGGAATGAACACCACAAAACAGAGAAGGGGTTCACATTGTTAAAAGCAGTTTAACACCCAATGGAACTCAATATATGGGAAAAAATTTTTATAAAGAAGAATGAGCATAGACTCATTAATTTTGATATCCCACAGGCAGACAACATTTAGTTTAAGTTCATTAACAGACCACTAGAGCACCCACAATTACCTACATCTCCAACAAAGTTTGAACCGTCAGTCGTTCTATGGTTGACAATGTGAGCAAGGTCTCACGAAACATGTCCCAATTTTAATTTTAAAAGTTTTAAGAGTGGAATGTCAAGAGTGTTTTTAATATGTTAACATGATTTTAAGTAGTTTTACTTTTAATCTACCTAAGAAAAAAACAAATGAAAAATAATTTGGAAGTCCTTTATTAGGAAGCTAGAGAAAAAAATATCAGCATCCCCAATGGCCACTAGCTAAAGATTTAAAATTGTGAAGCACTTGAGTGCTAAGAGTCTATGCAAAAAAAAATATTGGTGGCAATGTGGAATCTAACTACCAACTGGCTGGACTAAGTATCGGAATTTTTAACTGCTCTCACTCTATCTTCAATATATTTATTTTTTAACAAGTTGCTGGTATTGATAATGATGTTTATAACTTTAATTCTTTTGTGAAAATTGTAAATGTTTAATAAATTGTTTTTGTTTTATGCATAAACAAAACAAGTATTTTAACCTTAAAAATGAGCTAAAAAGTCACATCTCTCTGACAAAATATAACAGAAAAAAATGCATAACTTCAACTTATGTATTCACTTTTTTACACTTTACAACTGAAGATGGGAGAGATTCTCCCAAAACAGTACAAGATTTATATACAAGAAAAATGCATACTTATTTAAACTGGTGCATGAAATATTTGGAACTTCAATGGTTCATATAAACCAAACTAATCATATGAGAGACTAATAAAACATTACTCATTTTTTCATTCACAGAACATATAATTTTAATTTTGACAAAACCAGAGGTAGGAAGGTCAAGTTTTCTGGCAAATTGTGTGATTTGATATGGAGTTACTAATGAATAAGAAATATAAAAAAACTAGTGCAATCAGTATGGGAAACATACAGTGCCCAAGTCATAGGAAACTATATTGCCACACCAGAGAGTTCCAAGATTAAGAAGAAGAATCAAAGTCCATGTAAAAAGTGTTCACACAAAATAAGTTAACTGCATATTTAGTACAAACCACCTTTATACTCTTGCTCTTTTGTCAATATTTTGCAAATTCCACATAGTGATGTAATTATACATAGTACTTATAATCTTAATGCACTATTTTCTTCAACATCTTCAATCTAAGACTATCTGTTAATTATAGCTATAAAAGTGGCATTATATAAAGTTAACCTAATTCAACTAATTTGAGGGTTTCGAACCTCTGTTTTCAAAAATGTTACTTCTACTGTTTCTTGAATGCTATGTACAGAAATATTTAGCACTTAGAAAAGATGTTCAACTTTAGCACATGTTGTTACTTCTCCAAGTACTGCTATTACTTTTTCTTGCCTGAGCCTTTGCAAAGTTTTAGCACATAGTTGTGACCATGGATGCCTACAGAATTTTATTCATGAGAAATCAATTCAAATTTTTTCCAACAGTTGTACATTTTATTACATGGTACAATCACTTGTTGCAAAGTTTCTACTCACAGTTGTTTTTATCAGTGTTTCTTTATAAGGGTTTTATTTTTTTTTTTACCTATGTTTGCAGCTGAAAGCAGGGCATGGTGGGCCAATGCAACACTAAATGCCTGTCATCATAATAGGCTACTGTGACACAAGCATTATTAATTACAGTATGTTAATGAAATAAGATTTATTCTATTCTGTATTGCAATTTTACAACTAGAACAGAGAAAAAATAATGCCTTCAGAAAAAAACCAACCCTATACTGTAGAGGAACTTAAATTGATGAAGCCAGCGATTAACACAGCCTTTGCCCTTCCTTTTCTTGGATATGCTTACTACGTTTGGAGTTACCACCACACAACTGAGTAAACAGTCATGGAAAGTCTGTGTCAACATCAATAGTACTGTGCATCTACTGAATTTCTTACCCTTTATTCTCCATATAACATCTGCTTATTATAGAACCAATAACTGTCACGTAACTTTATTACTTACTGATCTTTACCCTTTTCAAAATATACAAGTCATAGCACAAAATGTATGACAAACTCTAAACCTGAGTGGTAGCTGAAGAACAAGTGAGGAGAAAAAAAGAGTGGTTGAAATAAATGTGCAAATGTATATGGTGAATGCACATGGATGTAAGGGCAGTGATCTGGGAAGAAGCCTGCAATGGAGGATATAGGAAAAAAATTAAAAAATACATAAAAGTATTTTTAAGCTCTTCCCTAAAAAAGGATGCATAATTTATTTTAATTATGCATCCTTCATGGCTGTACTTTAAATTTTTAATGTTCATTTTTGGTACACAAAATAAAAACATTTTTTAAACAGATTTTAGAAATTTTAGAGGTTATAAAGATCTTCTGAAGTCCATAATTTGCTTTATGTAGAAAATCCAAAAACACATTTAATTTAAACTTTGAATATATGAAGACTTAACTAGGTCAGATTTAAAGATTTTCTTTCTAATTCCTTTGTAGGTTAAGTTTTTTATTTATTTATTTTGCAGTCTTAAGACATATTGTACCAAATGAGTTCATAGGACTTTGTGGCTTAACCTTTACAGAAAAGCTTGTCAAAAAACTAACCCTACTTGGAATTGAACCTTGGTCTACCAAGTGAAAAGTACAAATATTACCATTAGACTATAGTAGTGATCTCCTTTGTAATATATATAAATGCAGCAAAATCCAACAAATAATTAAATTGTAAAACATGAAGATCTTAAAAAAGAGGCGAGATCCTTATACTTTTCTCGCTATTGTACAGCCTCTTTATGGGCATGTTGATCAAATATAGCCCTTTAACATTTCCTATTTGAATGACATCCCTGATTTGTAGTATATTCCTAATATTTCCTCCTTAACTTTAAATTATCTAATTACATCAACATGGCTTTTACATTTATATTTTCGTACTATTTTGATAACCTTTCCCCCCTTCTTCCCATTATGCCCTATCTCCTTTTCTCCCTACATTATCTACAATTTACTTAGGGCAAGATTCTACAGCCTCAACAATAATTTTCACCTCAGTTAAGTTTATACATCTTTTTGGGGTTAAAAATTAACTATTCTAACGCTCATAGTTTATATAAAGCTCAATATATGCAATAAAAAGTATATATGTATCTATAGGAAACAAGTAACATATGCAATAAAAATTAATTATACAGGAAACAAACTCATCTAATTGCTCTAATCGATAATATAAACTTTTAAAATATTTTCTTGTGCACATATTATAATTTCTTTTTAACCATCTGTTTAATGAATGTCACTATATAGTTGTATTTGCCCCATGTTTCTTTTTAGCTTTCAGCACCAAAAGATATATTTTTCTCTCTATTTTTACAAAAGAAGCCAAATATGTGGTTGCATATTAAGTAATACTCTGTAGATTTTGCAGCAATAATAGAAAGATGGCTTCTTTATGCAAATACTGTAAATAGATAGAGCATTTTATATTAAAACAATCTTACAACAGCATCGTTTTATTTGAACTGAAATTTGAGGGGAAAAAAATCAGCTCTTAGCATTAAATGGACATTTCATAGTTATGAACAATCCATAGAGTATTCATTTTTATCAAGAAGCACCTCAACCTCTATCAAGTGCTTCTCATGTACCAGAGGGATGGTTAATAGCAGTAATTGCTTGAATTATGTGCCATATAAAACTAATATTAATATTTTTATGAAACCTCCTAATGCAGAAAATTGGTTATTCTGAGAATTTTGCATCACTGAATTCCATTTTCCAAGCACCATGTGCAAAAAAAGAAACCTGTATAACATATCTGCTGAACCACATGTCTGTGTACAATTTTCAGTTTTGGTATCAAATTTGTGAGTTGTGATATAGGAGGTTTCATGACAACAACAACATTTATGTAAAAAGTATTTCTCAAAATTTAAAATTTAAGCAACAAGGTTTTTGTAACATCTTTCATGTGATCAAAGTATAAATGAATTTAAATGCTATAAGTGATATTCCATAAATAAAAACTGCTGAGTCATAGCAGTTAAAAATAGGAAAATATTGCATTTTTTGATTTCATATCCTGACAAGCCTTGTGCCATTTGATTTTAGGTCACATATGCATTGTACCTTCCCTCAGAAAATCACCACCATCCACTTCTCATCCATCTTTGAAAGTCTTTCACCTTCGTGAATCACCACCATTCATACCATAATCACGACAGTGTCAGAAATATACTGCAAGGGAATACAAAACACTGTAAATAGTTATAAAATAATTTATTCATTGCTGAATCCTTATACAAGTTTTATGAGCCAACTGTATAGGGAAACTTTTAACGCTATTTTCAGAGGTTAAAAGCAAATAATACAGAAAAAAACAAAACCTTGCACCATTATATATACTCATATAAATATGTATTAAGATGTTAATATAAAAAAACAATAAAGCAACAAAATTAAGGAACTTTGAAACATTGAATAAACAATTAAGATTTAAATAAAGACATACATTAAGGAAGAATTAAGGCCTGAATAAATTTTAGAATGTAATCAAAGTTAATGAGCCATAAAAACTACAAAATCAAAACTGTTGTACAGAGCTACCATAAATTTTAAAGTGGCCAGTTTCTACTTCATGAAAAATGTTCATCAATTTACAAAATTCACCATATATTAACAGAGTTTTTAAGGGCAGACCAACTAGATGAATAGTAATATGTATACACCTTAGACAGCACACATAAGCACACGCTCTTTCCTAAATTACTGTCCATAACAAATGCACTTTCTATTTTCAATTTTGGTATATAAATGAACATATAGTTTAGCTTCAGTAGAATTATCGAATTATTATATTATTGTTTAAAAATTTAAAGGAAAGCACTATAACCATCCTCATGTTAACAAATATTTTAATAGTATATGATCTACCAGAAGAGTACCTGTTATGTTTGCTGCCATAATGGGAATAAAAAAAAATTCCCAAAGAAACTCTCAGAAAAACTGGAATTTATATTATGAAGCTGTATTGCATTTTGCTAGTTTTTTTAAAGCTCTAAGTTTCACTGCTAAACAAATATATACTTGGATACAATCTATTCATGCATTTTATAAAGATATAAAAATACTATTATTGCACTTACCTTCTTCTAAGGACTTCTTCTGTTCTTCCTTTTTCTGTTTCTCTGAAATAAAAATTCCCAATTAGCAAATATGTTCTTATTACTGATAAATTATACAAAAATTGTTCATAATGAAGCAATTATATTATGTAATATCAGTGGGCAGTATATTTACTATACCTCACCCACTGTAAAACTGTAGGACATGTCTCAAGAACATTTGCTCCCATCATTAGCTTACACCAACTTACGCCCTCTGGTCAAGACAGAATAAGCCTGTCCAAACAATCCAGTGGTTCTTCAAGTTCATGATTGATGAAGTTTTTGTTTTTGTTTTAGAGAACCCCATGTTGATAACTCTGTGAGATTCTTAGCTGTCTTTAGTAATTTAAGTTCCATTTTAAATTATGCTTTTTAAATAAGAAATGTGCCCTAACTGCCGATTTTTAAATTTGTTTAAAGAAAGAAGGAAAGAAAAGAAAAAAGAAAAAACTGCCAAATTTAAGAGAGTAAATCAGAAACACATGCACATCTACCAAAATGAATGAAAATGGCAAGTCCAAGAAATGCATTTACAACCAAAAGCAGATAAATAAAAATTAAGGAGTATAACATTATGTTAGTTCACCAAAATAAATTTAGCACTAAAATGCATTAATATAATCTCAAAAAGGTGCTGCATTAATTACAAGCCAATATTGATCATAGTTTCATCCTTTGGTTTGGTTTTGTTTTGTTTAGCAATTGTAAGTGTTCAAAACTGCACCATGACTTTACGGACACACTATATACAAAATTAATCTTCCTGCAACATTCACTCTACTTGCAGTTAAGGTTGGTGCTGTGTAATGTTCAGCTTTATGAGAAACCCTTCCTCTCTTAAATCCTGTAAACCATCCACTAATAAATAGTGATTTGTGAAGGGCACAGATCTCAAAATGCACAAAACCTTTCAAGGCATTCTTTCTCTCCTAAACCAATTCTAAAGTCACAAAAAATTATGGCAAGGAAATGCTCATATTTGAGATTCATTTTTACAAATGATCCAACAACAAATGCATTCACTTACACAGATGCATTGATACAACACACTGTCAAGGCAAGCTAAAGTTGCATATGTTGCCACCTAAACTTCAATCTAAAGGAACAGCTGCATTAGCTTTTGATTACTTGTTTATGACCATTCTCTCAAAACTTTCACTGACTCTCATAAACAGCAGCAAAAAATTTCCATTTTCTGCTTCAGGTCTATTTTCAAGTCATGATACTGTAATGGAAGCCACAATTCAAACTTCACACTTTCAAAAGTCAAATAAAATCACTTACACATTGTTACCATCCAGCTAAAAGAGGTCGATCCTGGTGGTGTAGTGGTAACCATACTTTCCTTCTAAACCCAAGATTGCAGGTTCAAACCCAGCCAGGGTCGACAGATTTTTTTGGGGCGTAAAAATCCTAAATATGACTTCCTTCTGAAGGGAAATAAAGCCATGGGTCCTGTGTCGTAAATTTACGGCACGAAAAAGAACCACAAGCCTGAAAGAAGAGGCCTCTGAGCAAAATTTGTCCACTGTTTCATGCCTGAATAGAATGGGACGCTGATAACCTGAGATGTTAAGGAGCATCTGTAAATAAAACAAAAATCACAATGGCAGGGAACATTTACATGCAATCATTTTGTTTATAACTTTATATGAAGTACAATAAGACATAGTCACTAACATTCCACACAGCATTAAGGGACCATTTTCCTTTGCCTGCCACAGTTTTGCAATGATTCGCCAAATTTAAGGGGGAAAAATCTTTCTTTAAAGAAGAGGACAAACGTGCTAGGCCACTAACAACAGAAACTGAAAAATATGTTTCTCTAATAGAGGCAATGAAAGATGATAATGCAAGGATAACATGTAAGTACAATGAGATGGTCTCAGGAATTACTTTGCTGGACATTTACACTATCCCACATCAAAGACACAGAAAAATTTATTTTCACCTTATAGAAAGCTAATAGCAGATTAGATGGCACAGTGCAGGGAAAAGTTGAAAAGACTTAGCAATCACTCTTGCCAGGCTTCATATACCATGATAATTCATGGATTTACCAATTTGATCCCAGAATTAAGCACCACTAATCGGTCTGGGTCTTCCCAAATGAGCAGTTGCTGATCAAGATGAAATCAAGACGTGTAGAAAAGAAAATGGTCTATCTTCTGAACAGACAGGGAATACCAAAATAAAAAAACACAGAACAGTTAATGCAAAAATGATACGCAGAGGTCTATCTATCCAAGATGTTCTCAAAAATCCTGGAAAGATGACCATGACAAAACTGAAAGGCACTTTATTGTCATATGAGTCTGTTCACACAACTAATTCAACAGTCACATTTCCCACCTGCAACATTTTTTATGCATTCAAACCTATAGCCTAAACTTGGCACCATATGACTTCTTTCTGTCCCTTCAACTTCAGTATTATGGGTGCATTCCACATGTGCATATGATAGATTTCTCTTTGCTCACAAGAAGAGTTGTCAACATTTCATTATTCTATAAACTTGAACAAGCAGCAAGGCATTTCATGATACCACCTACACCTTCTTCACAAGGGTCCTTCACAGTGTCATGAAATAAATGCTCTGATATAACAGCAAAACAAAGAACATTGTGTGATTGAGTCAAACTAACACTCTTCCCACAGCATAACAATTTATTCTCCAGTCGACTAGGGGCTGATGATGCGAACAAAGGGTTTATGAAACTGGTTCCACATATTTAAACAACTGGAGCAAAAGCGTGTTAATTCAATTCAATCACATAATGATTTCAATATAGGATTAGCTTCACTGTGCATGTTCCAATTAACAATTTTAGCAAAACAAAGGTTTTGTAATTGATTCAAGGAGATTTGAGATAATAAACACAAGGATAAATGGTGGCTTGCTTATTATTCCAGTGAAATCCTTGTGTGTCATGTATAATAAAGATTAATTTTCTAAAAATGTTCCAAAACAATTATTCATTTTGAAGATGTCTTGAAGAAAGAGGATTGCTGATGAGCTATTAAGTCATGTACTTTAAGTTACTTGAAATTCGTCAGATATTTTTCTACAAATTCTTCTGCTAAAGATTTGAGGGTTGAGATTGAATATGTTTGTAATTAGCCACTGTTTATAAGTAACAAAATCAATCATATAAAATTCTAACATCTGAAGAAATATTTCTTTTAGGTACATTCTTCCCAGGACACTTTGTACAGTTGTTGGTGGATTACAATGCTAGCAAGCAGAAGTTTTAATGTTGATATATATTTTTCAAGATCCATGTTTCTTTTGATTTCATTTTGCTTAATGGCATCTGCCATAAGTTTAACATTCTCATGTTGTACACAAACACATAAAGAATGAGTCCCAGCAGTTCCTGCAAGTATTACATGCTTGGATCGAAGTTCTCAAAATTTGGAGAGGTCCATTTTAACATCTGGAAGTCATTTTTAATTGTTGATATATGCACTACTTTAAGTTTCCAAGAATCAGTCTATTCTGAACATGGTCCCCTCCCCAATCCTTTATAACATATTTGAAATTCTTCTCCCCAGTCATTATGCAACGAATCAAACATTTTCCTAAAACTGATGTACTATATCTTCAACCGACTCAGTGAGTCTTGCTTTATTTGGTTTAGGATTTGGTGATGAAAATATTTCTTTATACTTAAACCAGTTTATTAACCTTCGTGGCTAACCAATTCGATGTTAAATCTTTTTATATTTTGTATGTACTCCAGCTTTCAGGCATTTTCCTACTACTTTTTTTATGTTGGTTTTAGTTTCTCTTTTAGCTGGCAAATCATTTTATCAAGCTCTGACTTTCACATGATGTGATGGAGAAGGGGACTCCATATCTCAAAGACTTTCTTTCAG
Source organism: Metallyticus violacea (assembly GCA_030762175.1). Classification (NCBI taxonomy): domain Eukaryota; kingdom Metazoa; phylum Arthropoda; class Insecta; order Mantodea; family Metallyticidae; genus Metallyticus; species Metallyticus violacea. The sequence goes on from CM060834.1 coordinate 91,550,591, forward strand.
AACTGGTGGCATAGAGTTTTTCAACGCTTTTCTGTATGTAGTTGTGATATTCTTTAGTTAATTTTTGCATAACATTTCTTTTCAATTTTGACTTCTTTATTGGTGATTCCCCAATGAATCATAAGTCAGTATTTAGTTCCTCAATGTCTATATTCTGCTAGAATATCAGTTACACACTTTGCTTGCTCAGTTTTCTTACTTAGGAAAATGACACACACTTTCTATAAGATTGGTTTGGTTTGATTTGATTTATATACGGATGCTCTTAAACATCTCAGGTCATCAGCATCCCATTCTATTCAGGGCATGAAACGGCCGATAAATTTTGCTCAAAGGCCTCTTCTTTGAGACTTGAGGTTCTTTATTGTGCCGTAAATGTACGACACAGGACCCACAGCTTTACTTCCCTTCCAAAGGAAGCCATACTTAGGATTTTTATGCCCAAAAAATCCATCGATCCTGGCCAGGTTTGAACCTGCGTTTTTGGGTTTAGAAGACAAGTATGGTTACCACTACACCACCAGGACCGACTTTCTATAAGATGTAAAAAGCTTTTGTCCTAATATAAGGTGTAAGAACTGGCTGTTTACATTACACATATATGTCAATTTTTCAAAGACCTTTAGTGCACTTCTTGAATGAGTTTATAAAGTTTAGTGAAGATATGAATTTTAAATCATTGTTAGATATCCCTGATCTTACACATACAATATTCTTTTGCTCAAGTGAAAAATCTTCACAGTTCCTTAATGAAGCAGAACACACAACAGCACATAAAGATTCTGATGCACAGCCTGAGGAAGAGGAAGGCTTAGCTACAAGGCAATGTACAGTTGATCACAACTTAAAAAATCACAAATTGCAAAAACAAAGTTTGCATTGTTTGCATTGTCATAATGCAAAAACAAAGTTAACCTTCTATAATAAAATATTACAACATTAGTTTGTTGAATTCCAAGTAAATGCATTAAAATTTTAGTTCCTTACTTATTATTGGTTGATTGCTTTGCTTGCTAATTACCTTGATTATGTACTTAACAATATACTTTCACACAATTTGTTGACAACGTATAATCATGATGGCTGCTTAGACATATATATGATCAAATACCCCACAAAATAATAGCCCATGTGAAAAGACAAATTTCTCTTATTTATAAGTACTCTGAACTGTTCATGGATCTGTTTTCAAATGCTTTGTTAAGTGAAACAATTGTTCTGAGCTTTAAGGATTTTAAATTATAATAACAAAAAATGCATTTTTTAACAAAGATGAGGTGAAAATTGACACCCAAGAATTGCCTCAGATCTTAATAAAAACAATGTTACCACATAAACTTCTGCAGGGCCAAAAATAAATTTTTATACACTTATTGTTTAGTTTGAACTTAGCTATTACACAAAATTGAAAAAAATTATAGATGATACTTTTTAGTATTTAAAAATATTTTTTTATAAAATTGAACATCTATATTTTCAAAATATTATATTGCTAAAGAATTGAAAATACATAGTTTCAAAATACATTTCATGAGCTGTAAGGTGTACTACATGAAAACATTCAAGTTCATAAATTATTTTGTAAAAGTTATTTAACAATAACTTAAAATGTGCATTTTTATTGGACCTTTGGTGAGAATTTAAAGTACTGTAGCTTTTCAATCTCTGATCAAATGACACTAATAAATTGCCTGCAGACTTTTGGGTATAGGGTGAATGTATATACAACTTTTCAATAAATCTGAGACAGTCACAGTTTACTTTGTCATAAAGTGTGTTGGTTTCCCATGGAATCACCCTATAGCATTATCATAAACGTGTAACTAAACCTTGTTTACATGAATGTATTAGTAATGAGAACATAAAGTTGATTAAAACATATTCTATTCACAGTATTTCAATATTAAACTTTTCACTATATGATTTTAGCTTCCTACCCAAAATAGGTGTGTAAATAATAAAATATTGCAGTACAACTATTCAAACTCCATTATTGTCTGGCAGATGTAGCACTAAAGATATGAACTAAATAATCTCTACCAAATGTTTTCCCTCTCTTTTGTATAAACTTTTTATATTATTGACAAAATCCCTAAAGCAAGTGCGAGAATTTATCTGACATCAACTAATCTGAATAGATGTTTTACATAGCTTACACAGTAGCAACTGGTCCACTTTTATCATCATAAATGCCTTTATTTTGTATGTTGCCATTTGCCTAAGACATTCATATTTAGTCTGGGACTAGATTAAACTCATTAGAAAGCAATAGTGCAAAAAAATAAAACTTAAAAAGTTGTCTATAGAAGACAAGTTACTATATGTACATGTAGTATTTATTTCCCATGCTTCAACATACAACATGTTTTTTACAAAATAAACACAAATAAAAAACATTCATTTTAAATATGACAATTAGGAACAATGCCTTTGGCAATTCCAAACAATTATTTCAATTTGATTGGCTCAGCCCCCCAGTTCTTTAGCTGCTACCTACTGGAATATCCAGGGGGTCAGGCTCCGATCCAACCAAAAACAAAATGCAACATTAAAAATAATTTATACATTCAATATAATATTATGTTATATTTTCTACAATATTAAACCTTCCTTCTTTTTTAATTAAACCCATTCAGCCAAATTTCTATTTGAGAGCTGCTTATTCCCTAGGATCTTATACACACTAACATCCTGGTTATTGGTGTATAAAGATCCTGTTTAACTAATGCTAGCTAACTAGTCCCCATTCCATCCCCTACTCATATCACCCTCCTTTCACTATTTGACAATTCTATACCATTTCTTAAGCATCTTTCATAAGTATTTTACACCCATAATCATTTTTGTCTTACCTTGCCTGTGTATTTTCCCAGTTCCTTAATGTTTTCATCTGATTTTAAATTTAAAATTCTTCTACCTCTTATTTCATCTGGTAAGTTTCCCCACTTTCGTAATAGGAACTGTTCCCTCCAAAGCTTGATTTGCTTAGATTCTAATATACAATGCCAAGTACTATCTGGCTCTTCACACATAGGACATATCCCCTCAATGTAGTCATTTTTTAATTAATTGAAATATTTTTCTTCTGTTCTAAACCATGCCAATCCTTCCCTTCCTATCTTATCACAAATTTCAATATATCTTTTTCTTCCCCACACATTTTTTAGTGTACTATGTAATTTCAGAGATTTTTTGGTTTTAAGATTTGCCCATATTTCCTATTTTTCAATATCGTCAATTCTTATTACTATCTCTTTCCAAAATCCTTTACCCAATCTTTCTCCCTTGTACCATATTAATCCCATGCACCCCTCTTGAAGGATATTTTGAATTTTAGATAACCATGTTTCTCTCCCTTGATTTTTATTTGTGCTACCAAACAATGAATAATGATATTCTCCTCTTCTAGTCTCCCTATTCTATACCAATATTTCAACACTCTTTCTATGACCTTGTCTTTATAGCCTAATCTTCCTAGTTCCACTGGGGCAATCTCGTTAGGTAATCTACATTTGTCTATAGAATATGTCCATAAAAGCTGACAAATGGTTCATTTTCTTACACACTCACACATATACAGGTAGTGTTGATTTAATTGCTAGAGTGAGGATAAGTGTTTGAAGCTGAATATAATTGACAGTATATTGATGACTAAATCTCACAAGTGATCCCTGAGGTTTGCAAATTTGAAAGGCTAACCTTAGCAGGTCAAACATGCATTTTGAAGATCAAGATAATGAAGGCTCTTATGAGAAAGAATTAAAAGTGGCAGTGATGGTAAATGAACTCCTATCTACCAGAGACTCATGTCCTAGGCATTCAGAAGTAATCTTTAATTTAAAGTTGCAACACAGGAAATAAAAGTAAAATGCCTCATAGAATATGCGGGGAAATTCCTACCAGAAAATTATTTTTACTTCTTGGAAATCATTTACAATTGAAAAGAGTTCTAATAAATAAACTGAAATAGTCTATACTGCTAGTGAAAGAGTAACTATTGAAAGAACTCCCAACCTCATCTTGCCAATAAAATGTCTTGTGAGATACGAGTTATAATAGTACAACAAGCTCAGTTTTTGTGAAAAGGATGTGAAGCCTTCAACCAAAGTGTACATATTGCATTACAAGCTATTGATAAGAAAATGAATGATATCTTATTAACATATTTCCAGCAGGTTTTTTTTTTTAATTACTGAGACACTAAAGGTGATGGGCACTGACGACCCATGAGATGAAATGATAAATTGAGAAAGGAATATTTTTTAAGGAAGGAAGCATTCCAAGTCTAAAATCAGGATATCTCCCTGGCATTTGCCATTTATGCAGACTCGGGAAAACCTGGAAAAAACCCCAGTTAGGGAGGGCGGTCCTAGTGGGAATCGAATACCAGACCTCCCGCTCATGAATCTGCGCCTAAATGATTCCAGTCACCAGTGTCGGCCCTGGCAGGTATACAAGACTTAAGTCCATGCAAGAACAGTTTCAGCACTTGTTCTTGTTCATTTCTTCTTCACATTCATCGTCTAGTTTCTCTGATCTTATTTAGCATTACCATTACCATGTACAGTAAAATGTCAGCAACAAATAAGAAATAAAGAAATTTAATCAAATTATTTTGGTCTGTGCCAAATTATCTATGTTTTACATTTTAAAATCTGTCAGTTTAATGTATTTCATTAATAATCTCTTATGAGCCAAACTATTTAGAACACTCTTTATGGTTTCACTTACTGGAGATTTACTCAGGGCATGTTTCATGACCCCTCTTCTATATCCTAAATCAAATGGATTCAGCAGACAGATGATTATCAAAAAAATTAAAAAATTCCAGATATAAAAAATAATTAAACAAATCAAAACTTTGAGTGATATAGCAGGGAAAAAATATTTAAAAAGGTTATATATCACCTGTCAGCCAATAAGATATTTCAAAAAATTTTCAAGCAGCGTAATATCATCTTAGCACCTCAAAACTGATGTAGTATTAAAAATTTACTGAAATTAAACAAAACAGGATCCAGGTCCAAATAAAAAAAATCTGGAATTTACCAGATTAATTGTCAGAATTATGAAAAAATGTACATAAGAAAACAAAGAAAAATATAGGCATTTGGTTTAAGGAACATTGGAGAAATATTCATTACAATAGAAAAATCAGTAGTGGCAGCACATTTTTGGAATGAAAACCATGAACTATAAAAAGGCATCAAGTTATTAAAAACGGTTAACAACCAAAAGAACTGAGCATATGGGAAGGTGAAGTCATAAAGATTGTTCTAAATAGTTTGACTGCGAAACGATTATTGAGTTTTTCACTGTGTTAGATTCCAAATTGAATTAATATTCATTTCATTAAATCAGTATCAAAGATTTTCTCAACACATACACTTTTATTTATATAAGGGTCTTATTTTCAGAATAAAATTAGTTAGCCAGTTGATACATTTTATATTGTTATAATTGTATAATAATATAGTGTCCATTAACACTTTCACTGGGATGCAGATATCTTTAGTGTCACGGGTATTGACAACAGAAAAAATTACGATCGGCAAGTAAGAGTAAAGCATTTGAAACCAACCATTACCCTTATGATTTCAAAGATCTGAAAGCAGAAGTTTATTTACTTCATGAGTTGTTGGTTAGATCACAGTACAGTTTATTCTTTCAAGTGTATATCTGAGAAAGCACGCCAACTGTGGACAAAATGATGCAGAAGAAGAAGCAGCAACAATTTTCTTTAACAAAAATAAATGTTATATTTCTGGAATTTAAGAAAGGAGGTAAGAAGGGAGAAGCAGACAAAAAGTATGGGATAAGTGCTAGTATTCAATTTCAAATTTTTTGAAACAGAAGAGTAGAATCAAACAATGTTTCCAGGTGAACGTCACTGGTCCACAAAGAAAAAAGACCCGTACAATCAAGAAATGAAGTTAAGGACTGGGCTGTGTACAAATCCTATGTGGAAAAACAAAATAAAAATACACCAATAGGTTAAAGATGTCCAACAAAAAAGTGCACTCGGATAGATGGAACAGATTTTTTTTTTATTTGATTTATTTACGGATGCTCCTTAACATCTCAGGTCATCAGCATCCCATTCAAATCAGGGCGTGAAATGGCCAACAAATTTTGCTCAGAGGCCTCTTCATTCAGACTTGAGGTTCTTTATTGTGCCGTAAATGTACGACATGGATTCCCTTCCGAAGGAAGCCATACTTAGGATTTTTACGAGCTGAAAAAATCGATCGATCCTGGCCGGTTCCAACCCACAATCTTGGCTTTAGAAGGCAAGTATGGTTACGACTACACCACCAGGACCGACAGATCAAACAGAAAATAGCAGGGATACTGTAAGTATATTTGTTGAATATTTATAAAGCAGATGAGATGGCTTTATTTAATAAATGAATGCCAAAATAAAACTCTCGGCTGCAATTCCACAGGAACCAACGAACTGAAGTCACTAATTGTCAGTTAAGTATGACAGACAAAGTGCTTAAAGAACGTACAACACCTGTGAGTATGGACACAGTATCATGCCTATTTGACATGGTTGATGTTTGTAGATTAGGTAGTGTTGTATGAAAGCCCTAAAGCACAGAATCCTGCTAATAATCAACAAGTTGTCTTCTCATAACTGTGTGCTTTAGCAGATGGAGTGTATGCAAGTTGTCTTCTTTCTCCAAAGACATGCCTGAATTAGGAAATCATTCATTCATGCAGATTCATGAGCAGGAGGTCTGCGGTTCAAATCCTGCCAGGACCATCCTCCCTGACTGGGGTTTTTTCCAGGTTTTCCTGTCCTCATAACTGGCAAATCCCTAAACTTAGGCCTGGAACATTTCCTTCCTTAAAAATTATCCTTTCCCAATTTATCATTTTATTCCATGTATCATCAGTGTCCACCGCCTCTGGTGCCTCAGTAGTAAAAACAGGCATTAAACACTACTAAAAAAAACAGAACAAAAAAAAAAACCATTAGGCATCCACAGAGAGTCAACATTTGCATGTCCCTCCCTGTTCTTCCAGCTATACAGTATTTAAAGAGCTCCGCATGTTGTTTTTCAGCCTGTCACAACCCCTCAGTATAGATGTATGGAATGAGTTACACAACTGTGCTGTTTGATAGAGACCCTAAAACTCACCAGCACCTAAATGAAGTGGCGACATGTGGTAATGAGGTGGAAATAGTGAAAGAAGAATATGCCAATCATGTAGCAAAGAGGATGACTACAATTTTCCTCAAGCTAAACAAAGACTCTACTAACACTTGATTGGATGGTTGAGGCCGTGGTAAGTTGAAGTTAGAAACTATAAAAAGGCTAACCAGCTACTCAGACTGGCCATCCAGAAGCATCTGCCATGAAAAATGCCATATATGCTACACTTTACCATTCCTAATCAACAGATCAGAAGCCAGAACATTAGAAGTGCCCCACAGGGACATACTCTTGGTGTTTCTAAAATAGGAACTATTCTCAGTGAGACTCCACAGAGCCACTGCAAGATTTCTGTTCACTTTGATTTGGAGAATTCTTCCCATCTCAGACAATAGCTTGCACTGAACTACTGGCATGCCGTCTCGTGTAGGGATACAAATCAAATGAAAGTGTTCACTCATTCATTTGGAAAAACTATTTTTATTTATAAGAAGCAGCTAGAGAATGGGGCATCAAATAATGTTTCTGCTTTTAATACAGGCTGTTCAACTTCCCAAGAGCCCAAAATATGTGGTAAGGGGTGAGAAATGTTCAGCAGTTGCTTCAAAGCTCAGTAAGACCCAGGATATGACTCAACTCTACAAGAGTACAACAGCAGCACAAAAAGGACAAAAATGGAAATACAGACTTAACAGAATTATAAATAAGGGGGATTCTGATATGTAAAGCATACAATTCATGTTTCCCGGCATATTTTTTTTATAAAACAGCATTTTTCTCAAAATTTCATTAAAATGTCCTATGCACCTCAGTTTTTATTCTTATTCAATTAACATTTCCCAGAATGTACAGAAGCATCCAATGTAATATTCTACAAGACAAAATACATTCTAACACTAAAAATAATTAAAAAAAAATTCGATGAATAAATGGTTAATTTTAAAGATTATAACTTTTTATAGATTAACAAAATTATCACCATTAACTCATCAAATTTATTTAAAGTATCTCTTAATACACTTTTGTAATCGTTTAAAGCTCAAATTGCAAAAATGCCAATCAATTTTCTCAACTCATGAGATGCGTGGGGCATATCAATTTTGTGACATATTTACAAAATAAAATTTATGAAATAATTTATAGCCTACAAAAGTTTTATTAAATTCGAATCAAATTTGGTGCACATATTAATTTAACAGCAATGCAATCACTGTAAAAATTTTCAGAAAAACGTGGAACTTAGAAAATCCACTCCCAGTTTAATTTAAATCTCTGCCTCACCCTGAATAGGCGAACACCAAGTAATTTGGACACCAAGTGATTCTATATGTATTTGTTTCATCATAACTTAATTTCAAAGATATATGGTATTAAAACTCTTACAAAAAGCAAATGAAGAAACAAGGTAAATGAACACCTGTACATTGAAGGTTAGTTCGCATTTTTACCTTGGCTAAGTTCTTGCTCCAGCAGACAGATGTGGAAACTATGCCAAGGCAGCGTCTGGACAGGTTTCTTCTGGGTTCTCCAGTTTCACCTGCCAGTCTTTCACCAACTTTTCCATAATCACCCTCATTCCCATCATCATCATCATCATCATCTTCATAATAAAGCCATGTAGTCCACAGCAAGAAGTGCAATTAGAAAATGGACTACTCAACATCCCTCTGTCACGATGAACAGAACTCTGATCAGACAAGTGAGTTGGCATTAAACATCATCATTTTCCTGCAGATTCATCTGAAAATGTTCCCAGGTCCTTCCCCAATGGATGTTAAATGCTTCCATCAGCATTAGTTAATCATTCATTTCTGGGTATGTCTAAGATGCACAAAGCACTTCAAATAGTAATAGTTTTGTTAAAAGAATCTCAAAACACATTTATACATTTTCTGCATGCTTATAACTAGTATTTTTTTCTTCAGGGATTGTTACACAGAACTATTTATATTATCCACTTATAAAAAATAAAATCATTGTCAGACTACAGTCATTCGTATCTAAAGAGTGCAAGCATTCAGTGGAAATGTGAAGATCAGGATTTCTCACATATCCAAGTTCCTAGCAATTTTCTGAAAATTGTGTCATTCCCAAATTCTAAGTCAATCATAAGTACCTTCTCTATTGAGACAATCTTTCAGTGCCTGATTTCAGACCTGTATGCTTCTAAGCCTAAAAATTATACAATTTAGATTTGATATCAAAAGAAACTCCCACATACCTTTTCATAATTTAATCATCCACTTCCTGTATGGCAACATGACAACCAGTAACTTAACAATGCATCTTTCATTTGGTAAGGATGTATAGTAGGTTTTGTGACATTCTTTTTATTTGTCAAAAAAATAAGCAATTCATTAATTTCCTTATCTGGGCATCTGTACTGCACAGTTGCTATGGTGTAAGCTCAAACTAGCAGTGGTACCATACAGAAGATACAGATTATAATTCCATTTTGTAATATGTTTCTGGCTTATGTCCTTGGTCTATTCTCTATCCAAAGGAATAAATGTCAATTGCCCTAGATTTGAAATGCTCAAATGCCATTTACTCTTCCTTGTTATTGTTACTTTGATGTGATGGATGACAGTCTAATATCTTTGTATATTCTTCACCTGACACTGATTGCATACATCAAAAGATATGCCTGACAGCTTACTGTTGTTGTGAACGTCATACACAATTGCTCTGTTCATGCAAATGTCTAGCACAAAGAGCACCTTTTCCTCACTCTTACAGTGGAATACACAAAATTAAATAACTATCATTAAGGATTATAAGTATTAGTGCATAATAAAATTAGCAATAACTGATTGACAAATTAACATAAATTATTATTAAAATTTATTTATTTTTCTTAGTAACTTTACATGAAATTCTATATTCGTAGGATAATATTGTGTTGAAAATGAACATACATTCATTTTCATCTTCACTTGTATCCTCATTATTATTGCGACCTATATGATGAATAAGCTCTCATTTTGTCTCTCAGTGTATGTAATATTCCTCTATCTTTTTCACATGCTGAGCACATTTTAAACCATAAATTTGGATCCATTGTATCCACACATTCATGAATTGCAGTGCACACACTTTTGCTCAGCAATGCGGCAACATTGCATTTTCCTTAACTTTTTTTTTACTTGGACCAACCTATTACAATCGCCAAGAAGATTCATAATTCTTTTAACACAAGCAGTTCTTTTTACATATGGGAGCAGCACTTATCATACCAACCCTGTTTAACTATGTAATGGTTAATATCAAACCAAGTCTCATTCAAAAATATGCTTTTGTATTCAGCTGCTTTCAAATGACTACCTTTTAAAGTAATGCACTAATATTCTCACTGACTTCATGACTGTTTTTGTTTAATTGTGGAAACTGAACCTTTGTTATTTTTAAAGATTTCTCATTGAATCAAATTACTATTGAAATTGTCAATTTTTTCACAGCATTATCTTTGGATACGTGTTTTTCAGAAGATTTGGGCCCACTATTTACTATTTTACTGCTTTTGCCGTTTCAGTTACAGGTCATTTCCAAAGATGTTTTTTTTTAATATAATTATCCACTTTATAATCAGCTGTTAACAATGATAAAAATCTGAACTGTCATTTGCAACATTGTAATATTCTTTTTTTGTCATATTGTCCCTACTTTGCACTTGGTCATTATTAGCAAATTAGTCCAAATCACTAGATAGGTTTTCCCAAGGCCTCCAAATTAAAAAAACACCAAATTAAATACAAGTTAAATACTGATCATGATTACCATCTTTCAGCAGTATATGCGCTGGGTCAAAAGAACTAATCACATATAATCACTAGAATGGTTATCGTTATGCAAATAGGCTTCATTTATACACACAACTGGTATCAGGAGAACTATATACAAAAATACCAATAAAGCATAGATACTTTGTCCATCACAGAAAGGCAACAATAACCATCCTCATGATGTAGAGAACATCAATTGCATTCATTTTCAGTGTACTAATACCCTAGATAAAATTTGCACAAAAAATCCTGTAATTTTCAACATTAGAGAACTAAACACAAAATTGTCCTAAATATATTTCTTAATGAGTGTAACCACTATGCTAGGTGACTCATAGGAACCTGGAGCAGCAATAAGTTTTCTATAGTTGAGGTCAAAACAGTAAGGATGTGGATTACCTTGTTGACATCTGAATGTCTATAAAAGGTAACCTTAAAGTGTGTTACAGTTTAGTATAGATTTTCTATTAATAGGCAGTATTTATCAATGATCCAAATGTTCTAACAATTGGCTTGACAAGTTCAAAGACAATTTGCAGAAATATTCTCCATTGTTAAGATTTTAAACTAATGCAGAAATTCTTTATATTTTTAAAACAATTTGCTCCTATTTTTTTCAAATAGTGTTTAACGCTCATTTTAACTACTGAGGCATCACAGGCAGTGGGCACTGATGATTCATGAAATGAAATGATTATTGGGAAAGGATTTTTTTAAAGGAAGGAAGCATTTGTTGTGCGAGTGGTAAGGGCATATTCTGGAAGCTCTGTATTATGCTGTTCTGGCAGCAATAAATTGTATGATGAATTTTCTTGAAGCTATCAAATGAAAATGTTCTACAATCATTACATAAGATTAATTTGATAAATATGGTAAAAAGCTTCTCATACGTGTGATTTTCCTTATTTCATTGCTTATATTTCTCTCAGAGTCCCAACATCAGTCGTAAAAATGGTGAGGATAGTGGAAGCATGTTTAAACACTGAAGTGCACAGTGTGATAAGATTTCTGCAACCAAAATACTCATTACCAGCTGAAACTGTCATCTGCTAAACATATACAGTGCTGACATCACATCATGAAAAAATATAGATTTAATAATGATAGAACAAGGTTCAAGGTAAGTGATTCGGCTGCCCAAGCAAATCCACTATATGCTGCAATGATGGCCAATTTAGAGCAGATACAATTAGTAGTATGATGTCATTTAAAGCTTTGTAAAACAATGCATGGCAAATAAAAATCAGGAAAGTATGTTTAGCATACTTTGTCACAGAAGTTTATCAAATCATGAGGATATCACCTCTCTGGAATTTGATGCAGTACCTCTTCAAAATGAGTTCCCATTATGGTTCATTAATATATGAGTTTGCAACAATGGGGGAAACTGGAACTTGCATGCACACAACTTTCTCTCAGTAGTCAGTAAGCTTACAGTCATAATGCCAGTTTTTCCATGTTTATTGATTGTTTAGTGATTGCTATTTATATGTATTACTATGTTAATTTTGCTTATTTAAAAATCTAAGTTCAATATTTTTTTTGTTTTATTTATGGACGCTCTTTAACATCTCAGGTCATCAGCATCCTATTCAATTCAGGGCATGAAACAGTCGACACATTTTGCTCAGAGGCCTCTTCTTTCACACTTGAGGTTCTTTATCATGCTGTAAATCTATGACATGGTGCCCATGGCTTTACTTCCCTTCCTTATGATTTTTATGCCTGAAAAGAATCCATCAATCCTGGTTGGGATCAAACCCATGATCTTGAGTTTATGAGGCAAGTACGGTTACCACTACACCAGCAGGATTGACTAAGTCCAGTATGAATAGGTTTCTGATTAACAAGAAGAAAAGCTGAATCAACTCCTAGCTTTTGAGAATAACATGGCACAATATTTCCCCCTCCATCACTGTCACCAAGTATGACTGGGAGCACAAACCTTAAGCTGTACCCAGAATCCACCACCAATCTCCCTCTGAATAAAGAATGGCACTCGTAGAACTTCAGTCAGACTTAACACTTAAAACTGAAAAGTGGTGAACTAACCTTTTAAGTTTTGGACATTAGTGAAGAAAGAGTAGCACATAGTACCAGTTAATAATCTTGGTACATTTTCAACCACCTATTTGTACAAGCTGGGCTTTGCTCAAAACTGCAGTTTTATATATGTGCACAGTCATTCAATCAGAATGAATGAATAGTGTTTAATGCCCATTTTTGCTTCAGAGGCACCACAGGCGATGGACACTGATGATACATCAGATGAAATGATTATTGGGAAAGGATTTATTTTTAAGGAAGGAATCATTCCAGGCCTAAGTTTAGAGTACCTCCCAGCATTTGCCATTTATGAGGACTGAGGAAAACCTGGAAAAAACCTCAAAACCTCAGTCAGGGAGGACGGTCCTGGTGGGATTCCAATCCCAGACCTCCCATTCACAAGTCTGCACCTTAACGAACTTGGCCACCCGTGGCGGTCATCATCATTCAATGAGGATAATATATACAAACATAATTATATGATGACAAACCTTGTTCTTTTGATCCTATATGGATAGAGCTCCAGGATATAGAACATGTAATAAAACAAGAGAAATATAAAATATTGGCTATGCGATAAGAGCATGCATTAAAGTTTATTTTTCAATGATATTAAAGTAATCTATTATATTATAAAATGAATCAGTGATTAAGAATCTCTATACAGTTTTTGTAGACAATGCAGTTACATGGGTCATCTAGCAGTGTTAAATAAACAAAAGAATATTATATACTTGTACTGCAGAATAATAACACCCCTTTTGAAAAAGTCTTAATGAGTTTGCTGGTCTATTTTATTCAGTTCTGTGTCTAGTATATGATCATGCATACAACCATTGGTCAAAGTTGTTAATGCACAAACTTGCAAGTGAAAGGTCTGGAGCTCGATTCCCACCAGAATCACCCTCTATTTGCTTGTACTAGTAATCAGCAAATAGCATATCATTTTTGGACAGAAAATCACAACATAGTGAATAAATCAAAATTATTAAAATCAGTACAAGAATCTACAGAAATAGCAACTTGGGAGACAATCTACATCTACAAATACAAATACAGTCTAATGAATTTTGACACTGCCAGGTATGAAAACATAAACTACAAGTTTATCACATCACCATCGGAATAGAATACAGCTTAACAAATTATTCGACAGTTGACTTTTAGCTTAGCTGATGATGAGAACGAAATGTTCTCAAAACGGATTCTATATATTATGACAAGTAGGTGAAGCATAAAGAGTGTGTAGTACAACTAAATCATATAATAATATCAATTATATGATTGGCTTCACCGTGCAAGTTCCAATTTACAATTTAATTTAATTTTTAAATACTATATATGTTTCTATGGAGCAGTCCAGCAATGTAAGCTTAACTCATAATGTAATTTAAAGGCCCAAAAGTAACTACATAATTACAGTTCATCATATAACTTGAATGGTTAATAAATGAAAACTATAAACTTATTTACAAAAATGTTCTACTAATATTTCCTTTCACAAAACATAAAATAAAGAAAGTTGGTATTAAAGAAAGTGGGAGAAAGAAATAATAAAGTCAAATTCTGATAGATAAATTAGCTTTCTATGGAATAAAAACTAATATTTAAAATGGTTTGTGTCCTACCTTGACAAAAGGAAACAAAAAGTAGTGATAAATTGTCCCGTCAAAAATTAAAACAATGCATCAGAGTGGGGAATGATTAACCATGGATTGCCTCAAGGATCTGTTCTGGGCCCTCTTTTTTGTCCAATATATATAAATGACTTCTCCTTATCTATCCAAGATGTAGGAAATACTGTTCTATTTGTAGATGACACAAGCATATTGATAAATGGAAAATACCTTAATGATTGTGCCATTTAACTAAATCTGGTTCTGAGTTTATTGTGTGTATGGTTCAAAGCAAACACATTGTCTCCAAATCTAAATAAAACAAATGTTATGAAATTTATCACTCACAGATCTCCAGATCCGCAATTACAGATAGAATATTATAACAGTGTCTTTCACAAACCAAATATATTAAATTCCTTGGTTTAATAATTCATAACCATCTGAATTGGAAAGATCATATTGATCTTATTACACCTAAACTTAGCAGTGCATGCTATGCAATACGTGCATTAGTAATGTTGGAATCAATTAAGACTTTAAAACTAGTTTATTATGGTTATTTCAACTCAATAATGAAGTATGGTCTAATATTTTGGGGAAATTCAGGTAAAAGTGAACAAGTCTTCCTGTTACAGAAAAAAGTCATATGAATAATCGCTGGTAAACATAGCAGACATTCATGCAGAAACCTCTTTAGGAAATTTGAAATTTTAACTCTTCCTTATGAATATATTTTATCCCTCATGAACTTTTATATAATAAATAAACAAAAATTTGTTCAAAATCAAAATATACATGACAAGAATACTAGACAAAAAGCAAATCTACATCGCCCAATTTCAGCACTTTCATGCCATCAAAAAGGCATTTATTAAGAGTGCATTTTAGCATACAATGCTCTTTCTTCTAGCCTAAAAGCCTTAATAAACTATGACAATTCTTTTAAATCTGCTCTTAGAAAATACCTATGTAAAAAGGTCTATTATTCTGTAAAGGAATATATGAGTGACAATATTATACTGCACAACATATCAATGTATATGTAAACTCGTATATAATAAAATTTGTATGATTAAGTGACTTGTCTGTTTTTATTGTTGGTTGAGTTGTTCTAGGTGTTCTTTTTTATTTTTATTGTAATTATTTATGTAGATGCAGACAAATGTTTGTAAATACAGATTGAGAGCTATTATGGTAATTGTATGTGACAAGTTCAATGTTCGTAGGTCTCTGTGGCTGCTCCACAAACTCACTGAATGCTCCAAGAACTAACTCAACTTCAGGAAAATACAGAAGTGTAATATAACTAAGCATACTAATATATAGAGATGGTAAGCACCTGACAACACTTGATCTATCATGAGGAATACAGTGATAATAGTTGGTATGCTCTGAGATTCTTGTGTTAGTGCACAAACTTATGCATGTAGTGCAATATGGGACAATGTTTGAGAATATGTCACCTTATTCATTTTTTTTCCTGCACTGTCATACAGATTATATGTAGAAAACTACAAAGTCAAAACACAAGTTATTTTCATCATATGGTGGCAGTGGGTTTCACATTATAGTGGTCGGTCCTGGTGGTGTATTGGTTACCACAAACTAGCCTTCTAAACCCAAGATCGCGGATTCAAACCCAGCAATGATCAATGGAGTTTTTCGGGCGTAAAAATCCTAAGTATGGCTTCCTTCGGAAGGGAAGTAAGGCCATGGGTCCCGTGTTGTACATTTATGGCACGAAAAAGAACCTCAAGCTTGAAAGAAGAGGCCTCTGAGCAAAATTTGTCGGCCGTTTCATGCTCTGAATAGAATGGGATGCTGATGACCTGAGATGTTAAAGAGCATCCATAAATAAATCAATTAAAAAAAAAATATAGTGGAAGCAGAAAAGTAAATGAGCACCATGACATTATAGCACATATCCATTGATATTACAGTTGCAGTGGATAGCTGCAAATCTTTATAAAAACACAAGCACCAAAATGCAAATATAGAAACTTGGAAGTGAAAAAATTGTGGGTTATATGGGACTATTGCCCTTTTGTGATAATCTGCAACATTAATGCCACTATGCAGTTGATAGTTCCAAAACATAAAAACATACAAGTATTGAAAGCAGATAAATGTAAGTCACATGTGACTACTGCTCTTTTATGATAATCTGGTGACTCTTAAAGGAGGTATTGGTGCTGCAATTGCAATGAATAGTTTGACGATGCTTCCTGGTGCATGGAATGGTGGTCGTAATTTTTTAATTTCTTTCAAACCAAAAGGAATTTAGAATGTGTTTTATCAAGAGAAGACTTTAGTTGAACATGTAGATATTCAGTATACATGTCATAAATTATGCAAATATATAGGTATGCGTGAATGCATTTTTTCTTTAGGAACTGGTGAAAATTACCTTCAACACAAAGGAAAATGCCTGTGAGATAAAGGTGCGCGCTTCTTTTACATTCTCCCCTTACAACAGAGAAGCAGAACATGCAAATTACCATATGAACCACAAACAGCTCACTTTGCAGAGTCAGGAGTACTCATTTATTGCTTACTTACAACTGCGGGAAAGTTTATCTGTGTTATTGTTCAGATACCTCCAGGTACAGTCATTTCATGCTTTTTTTTTGAATATCTCCTTCATGAACATAAACTCTATTTTGGCTCCAGCAATTTCATTCCTATAAACCCTTGTGCAACCCTCACGCCTTCTGGGGGGAAAAAAGAAATGATTAAGGTGATATCTATTTTCAAACATACTCAATACGATATTCATATGGTGTAACTGCTTTAACAGATTTATTTGCTCTTGGTATATTTTATCCAGACCAAAAAATAAAGGAATATAAAGCACAGTCCTTCTAAATACATCTTTTTTACTTTCAATTCAATTTTCCTCTTGCTTCATACTGTGTGAAAGGCATAAGTATGAGGCTATGCTTCTTTACCACTAACAGTGCATTATATAATTGAATAATCAATGTGGCAATGTTATCAGTTTCCTCTGATTAAAAACGGTATCAAAAACTACTGATCACCCTATAAAAAGCCCTTGGGTCATGGAACACATAAACTACAGGCACAAAGCAAGATATTGTACAGAAACAAAATAAATTACAATTACAATGTTCCTCAAGATCTTTAATCTGCATTTACAGCTTATTTAGAAAGTTTAAGTCATCCTCTGTTCAAACTGGTTCTGAATCATAGCCTGCTCAGCAAAAAAAAAAAAAAAAAAGAAAGAAAGAAAAAAAAGAAAGTTAATTTTAAAAGTGAATAAGCACCTATATACTTACCACGTTCCATTTTATGTCTTATATTCTTTTCAAAAAACTGCATCATTTCTTCGGACACTTGGAACACGAATTGCTCGTCTTCGTTGTCTTCTGATTCTGCATCTGCAATGACTTCATTACGTGCTTCATATTCTTTTTTATTCCGCTTACGCCTGCTGTTATATTTACAATTTCTTGGTGTGTCACAGGGCAAGCCATCACTGCCATTTTCGCGTCTCCCACTACCCATTACATTCTGAACATAATGATGTAATAAGATATTTTCATATTCCAAAGCTACTGATCGAGATTTCCAATAAGCAATTTGGTGTCTCTCACCCCATTCTAATGCATTATAATAATTTTGCCAAAACCAGCCACAATACGACGTATTACCAAACGGTTGAGGCACAGGTCGACTTTTGTACATTTTATTCAAATCTCTTTTCTGTTTTCTTTTTTTACCTTTCCTATTACCAGACACTGAACGCACATCCATTTGCTTGTCCAGTTTTCACCATTAAAATTTAGCAGCCATTTTTCATTCCCTATTTGTTAGTTTCAGTGCTACCATCAAATGTCAGAGCAAAGTCTCTATATTTAACTGATCAATATTTTTAAAAATGCTCGCTTCAATAACACAAATGCAGAACCGTCGGTAATATTAATGTGTATTTAAATAAAATTTATTTTTTTTAAAAGTGGAAATATCCTTTAGACGCGTTCTATAGAGTACACAAAAATTCCTTCAGGTATCTCGGCTAGGGAAATTTAACTTCTTATTTCAGTCCAGAGCATAGATAACCAGGTCGAAAATTCACACGCAGAAGCTCCTGCACAGATACACCCAACTTCAGACAATATAGAATCCATATAGCGAGAAATAAAAGATATAATGAACCCAAACAAAGCACTAGATGAAGCTGGCACAGTTAGCAAGATACTACTTCATGTCTTCCACTGTTTCCCAAAGTATGCAACAGTTATATATATATATATATATATATATATATATATATATATATATATATATATATATATATATATATATACATAATATAACGCATGATTATCAGGATGCCATTTTCGCAACAATGGAAAAAATCCAATTGCTGTTAGCGAAAGAAGCAAAGAAGCACTAGTATAGAAATCACAATAGTGTTAGCAGTGTTGTATGTATGTATGTATGTATGTATGTATGTATGTATGTATGTATGTATGTATGTATGTATGTATGTATGTATCTCTTCTGCGGATCTGAGTCCAGAGAGAGAGAAGAGTTCTAGGATATAGAACGTGCCAAATGAAACAAAACCATGCATAATTAAGATGAATAAAGTCCAAAATATTCATCCATATTGTAGAAGGTGTGAGCTATGAAGAATGCATTTAGAACATTTTTGAATGACATGAATTTATCTTCATTCCCTAATAATTTTATTTTGCATCTCAAGCTTTCGCGGCCAGTGTTATAATTAAAACAGCTAAAATCTTCCAGGCTGTTTATTCTGTTGGGTAGGCCACAATATATGAATTGCAGAATAGTAAGCACCCTCCTGAAAAAACTATAATGCGCCAGCCGCCCTATACAAATCATTTCTATTTACAGCATTGATTCTATATACATCGATTAAGACAGTTAAGATGTTCTAAAACATAACAAATTAGTTCACATATCTATTCTTTTGTGAGAGAAAGTGCATTTAATTTTTTGAAAAATTGCCTAAGGATTCTCGTATTTTCCTCCCACAGATTATTCCAATAGTTGTCTTTTGCAAACGGAAAACAATTTTTCTATAAGAAGAGTTACTCCCCCAAACAATTCCATGTTTCATTGCAGAATGAAAATATGCAAAATATACAAGGCGTCTTTTGATAAGAGATCATTTAAAACTCTTAGAAAAAATAACAGACTGAAGTAAGTTTGCGAACTGTCATTTCAACGTGTTTCTTCCAGTTAACAGTTTGATCAATTTGTAACTCTAAGAATTTTATGTGACCGATTTCTTTTAGGGTCTGATCTTGATATTTGATTGTGAGATCCGATATATATTTATATGTTGTTCTTAATTGAATAAAATTTGTCTTATCTATGTTTAGTGATATTTTTGACTTGAAATCATAAGTTAATTAAACAAAATTTTTGTAGCTGTATTTGACAGGGGTTCTTGTGATTTCCGTGTTACAAGCACACTAATATCCTCCGCAAAAAGCAGTACTCCTGATTTAGATTCAAATTAATGGTAAGTTATTGATAAACATTTTAAAAAATTAGAGCCTAATATCGATCCCTGTGGCACAGTCGGTCCTGGTGGTCTAGGGCTAAACCTATTTGCCTCGTAAACCCAAAATCGTGGATTCAATCCCGGCCAGGATCGATGGATTTTTTCGGGCGTAAAAATCCAACCTATAGCCTCATTTGGAAAGTAAGGGACCCATGGGTTCCGTATCGTAGATTTAAAGCACATAAAAGAACTTTAAGTCTGAAAGATGAGATTTTTGGGCAAATTATATCGGCCGCTTCAAGTCCTGAATTGAATGGGACACTAATGACCTGAGGTGCTAAAAATCATCAGTAAATAAATCATTTCAGCAATCAACCTGCGCCAACCCCCCCCCCCTTTTTATTACCCCTAACAAGGATTCGCGCTGACTGGTTGAAATTTTGCGTTCTATTATACAACTAAGAAATAAACTATTTACACATTCTAACTCATGGAAATACCATTTTTGTAATATTAGTTCATGAATTATACAGTCAAATGCCTTTGTTAAGTCACAAAATATTTCCACAGCACATTCCTTCCTGTTTGGTGCTTCTAAGATTTATGTAGTGAGTTTAAATGTGGCCTTGTCAGTTGACATACCATTTCTAAAACAAAACTGGGAAGTTATGAAAATACTATTTAAGTTTAGATATTCCATGACATGCCTAAAATTAAATCATTAACTTAAAATGTTTCACGTTATATATTCTTTATCCACTCCTTTAATTATGCAATTTAGAAAATGTAAATATGGTAAAATATGGCGCATTGCCATAATCAAGATATACAAGAGCAACCCACGTTGTATTAACACTTTCTATTAAAGAAGTCCCTTATGTGATTTTACTGAATCAATATTAACGTAATAAAAAACAAAGCCCTGCTGTTGATTTACTTCCAGTGTAACAGCACGAATCAAAAATTCCACCATTTTGTCTACTAACGATATCTATATTGGGGCCTGATAACGGTAAATGTAGCGGACTTGCTAAGCTAAGCTGCTTGGAGGACAGCAGGGCCTAGAGCGGAAAAAAACCGAAAGTATACAAATGGAGAGCATTCGAGTTGCTATGACAACCAGTCAATCAATAATCCTTAATTTTATCATTCTCTATTCAGCACCTTGGGATGAAACTGCAAGATAATTTATGACTTATGACTTATACATGTGACGCATTAACATTTTATTTCGAATTATGTGTTTTTCAAAATCAAAAAGGCAAGAGCAATGTTTGAATACATGGCACATTATTCCAGAGGTTAGTCCATTGTACACTGTGATTGGAATGAGGGATTGTAGGAGTGAAACTTTTGGAGTCAAGTGAGAGTGTATGTTATGTAGCAAAAAATAGAAAAACAGGCGGGAAATGTTACGAAATATCAGCAAGAGAAGTATTGCTTACGTTATAGATATATGTTCATTGTGTGTGTATTATTCTGCCAAACTGTCTGAATGTGTGCGGAAGTATATTACAAGCAAGGTAATTACATGTACTGTTGTGTGTGTGTGCACATGTTTACCATAAAATGTTTTTATACACACGTAATTTCGTTCAATATGAGAAACACTTATTTTTCAGCCACGGAAGTCGCACGATGTCGTCCAGAAGGGTGAGAAAGACCCCTCTTGCAAGTTAAGGGAAGATATAAAGTTGAGGCGCAATGGCTAAACTTGTTTCAGCTGGCTGTGCAGATGGGGAGATGTGATTCAATCACAGTGTTGGAGTGGCAGGTAGCACTAGCAACACATGACGTTACCAACCGACGGCTTGCTGCGGCTGAAGTCCCGAACGGTAGATAAGAAAGCCGAACTCCGCTCGAACGGCAGTTGGTTAGAAAGTGTTAGTATGGAGAACGGTGGTGAGATTAGAAAGTGTTAGTATGGAGTTTTATTATTATTATTATTATTAGTAGTAGTAGTAGTAGTATTGTTGTTGTAATTGTTAAACTTCAACTAAACTTACCTAAGAAAAACGGTAGTTCAGTTAGAAAGTGTTAGTATGGAGTTGCATTATTTTTGTTCAACCTAACCTACGAAAAAGTGCATTTATTGTATTAAGAATAGGGTAGACAACTTATGAAGATTACATGAAAGAGAGAGAAAGTAATGTTTATTCCGTTAAGAACGAGACAAATTATGAAG
Source organism: Metallyticus violacea (assembly GCA_030762175.1). Lineage (NCBI taxonomy): Eukaryota > Metazoa > Arthropoda > Insecta > Mantodea > Metallyticidae > Metallyticus > Metallyticus violacea. The sequence continues at coordinate 91,572,886 of CM060834.1, forward strand.
ATTGTAAGAGAGAAAAATGATTACAAGTGAGGGGCAATATGTATGTGTGTATATATATGCGCCTATGACGATTCAGACCTGCGCATATATAACACCACGCTCTAATTATCTGAGCTAGCAAGGCTGAGCGCCATATGTGGAAACTGTTTACCTAAAGTAATCCCTAATACTAAAATCATAACCAGTCGGCTCTCTTCTTTATCGTTCGGGCTTTCAACCGCAGCAAGCCGTCGGTTGATAAACTTGCGCTTACATCGCGAGAAGACTTCGAGCGACAGCGGAGAGAGCCGAACTCCTCGAACTCGAATAGTGGGGATGCGCATTTTCTGTTAGCAATGAGTGTGATGTAAACTTTCTTTATGTAACAATGAGTGCATCAAAACAGTATGCCTAGAATGAGGCAGGGAATTTGATTACAATAAAAATCTAAGTGAGCATGTCTCCATAGTACATCCGGAGAAGTTGAATGCTATCACGCCTCTTGTAAAAAGACAGCAATCATACGCCGATCATTGCGCAATGTGCAAAAATAATTTCAATTGTGCAAGTAGGTCCAAACGTCATCAGAGAGTCGGTCCTAGTGGTGTAGTGGTAACAATGCTTGCATCCTAAACCCAAGATCGCGGGTTCAAAACCGGCCAGGACCAATGGATTTTTTTCGGGCGTAAAAATTGTAAGTATGGCTTCCTTCGGAAGGGAAGTAAAGCGTGGGCCCCGTGTCGTACATTACGGCACGAAAAAGAACCTCAAGTCTGAAAAAAGAGGTCTCTGAGCAAAATTTGTAGGCCGTTTCATGCCCTGAATAGAATGGGACGCTGATTACTTGAGATGTTAAAGAGCGTCCGTAAATAAATGAAATAAAAAAAAGTCATCAGCGAGATTACCATGTGGTTCTTATATTGCTTCTGACGATACTGTATGGCTATTATGCTTGCCATCTCTCATACAATTTTGTTTCTCAAAGTTAAGGCGTCAGACACTTAAAATTACAAGGAAGCAATATAATTGGTGGCGTATGTCCTGCAAAGATACAAGCCAGACAAGCCGAAGACGTAAAATACCTAGTCTAATTTATCCGAACTCATCAACATGGCTTAAGTCACTTGGGACTGTCAGAAATAGAAAGGAGCAGTATATCTGCAGATATTGCAAACAAAATTCCTTTTCAAGTCATTCTGGACAAAGTTAGGGATTCGGTTTCAGATGCTAAATATCAGAAATCATCTGATAACCAGGCAGGGTTTATATAACATAAAATTTATAAAATATAGCCTCAATATTTTTGAGTTTGCAACTTAGCAATAGACAAAGTGTGAAGAACATTTTGTTATGGACATAAAAAAAAAGTAACTTGGAAGATTAGAATAAAAATGAAAAATAATTCAAGAGCTCTGAGCATTAAAAACAATTAATAAATGTATTAAAAATCTGTGATGAACTTCAAATTCTCAATTTATTCACTCCCCATAACCTCAACAAGGAAAAACCCTTATAATTTATAACTAAAAGTTTCTTCCGAGCTTCGAAGCTGTGGTCTGTTGGAGCTAAGGTGTCCAAAAGTTTCGCCCCTACCTGCGGAGGACACCTTCAGTGGTGCGGTCTGAGTCTTCTAGGGAGAAGATTCGTGCCTGAACCTCACGACTGAATCGCCAGCTGGAGATGATGTGTTTATATACGGGCTGCTTGAAGGGGATTGCCTCGGCTGGATTGGGGGTGTGCACTCGGAGGGCATCTACGCTATGATAGGCGATTGGTTCGCGTGATTTTGGACTTGTTTTATAAACTCTAGTATCGAATGCCCAGTAACTACGAAAAAGGTCCACTTCCACATTGCTGGCCATCCCGAGCAGCGGACCTATAGGCTGGTCGTCAAGGGTTTGTATGGTTGCATGGCCGAGGAGAAAGTTAAAGCAGAACTAGCACAACTAAAATTCGAAGTTATCAAAGTAACTAGAATATTCTCCAGAAAATTCAGGGTACACTTGGCCATCTTCATAGTATAATTAACAAATGAAACTTGCTCCACGGCCATTAAGGAACTCACAGACCTTTCCCATTGTAGGGTGAGAATAGAGTACTACGTTGCACCCAGAGACCCCGTTCAGTGTGGTAGGTGTCTCCGGTTTCGGCATCTAACCCGGAACTGCGAGGCACCATCATGTCAGCAAATGCTGTGCCACACAACGTGTGTTCTCTGTAATCGCACAGATCATGGAGCGCGCTGGAGGGGCTGCCCAGTTTACTTAAAGCTTGCTAATCCTTCTGCCCTCTTCGCACCAACCAGAAGACTGCCTTCGATATGGGACCTGGTGTCAGAAGGCAGGGGCACCTATGCTGCCAGAACTCACATCGCCACAAGACACTTACCACCACAGTCCACTCAATCACCAACAGACACACCACCAACCACAGCACAAAGCAGCACTAACACAACACAACCACTACACTTACACGGACTGAAACTGACACCATACAACCACAAGCCATTTTCCCTCACAGGCCAACACCAAACGCATCACGATCAGCTGACACACAACAGAACCACCACAAACAGCATCGTCGTCCTAACAGACCCCTATATTCACTCCCACTCCCATTACCCCCATCTCCCTACTACGCCAACCCTCTAGCTCGTGCAAGCGGCGAAGACCAAACATATTCTCTCACCGTTGAGTGGTTTCTGCATCTCCTGCAATAAACAAATGGGGTATTTTACCGTATTATCACAATTTCATGTGCTAATGTTATACTTAACGCCTAATACAGATGTCCAAGGAGCGCATTGTAGAAGTACTCGCTCAATTTGCAGCTACAATGGGAAGTGACACCTACTAGAAATAATTAAACACCACACTCCACACAGACCGACAATGGACAACCTCCCAACAAATAAAAATAAATACAGCAACACGATCCTCCAGTGGAACTGCAGAGGACTGCGATCTCATCTCAACGAGCTAAAATTTCACCTAACTGACAACCCAATAGGCATAATACTGCTTCATGAAACTTTCCTCACGCCACAAACTCGCGTCTCCATCCCGGGCTATCGCATTTACCGATCAGGGCATCCTAATGGGAAAGCCCACGGGGGCACCGCGATACTAATCCACAACATCATAAAACATGAAGAGAAGCAAATACCTACACTAAAACGCATGGAAGCAACCGCAGTCACAGTTCGCACTTCAAGCCAACCGCAATCATAGCTAACGCGTACAGCCCACCCGGGCAACTACACATTCAAGACATAGAAACCTTATTAAACTTAGGCAACAGCGTTCCAGCAGCTGGCGATTTTAATGCTAAGCATGGTGCTTGGGGGTGCACAACCAACAACACCGCAGGCAACCAGGTATACCAACACATACCCTTGCCTCCGATCATTAGGGTGTACTGATAGAAATCGAGGACACATCGGCCTACAAACCGCTCCCGCTCAGGAGAAATTTCTTTAAAGCAACTGGGAGCAATTTCACGACAGTCTTACGACTACACTACACGACCCAGCCCCCCTGCAGTACCCTGAGGACATAGACGAAGCACTGACAACGCTAGAAACAGCTATACAAGCAACCATCGTAACCTCTGTCCCACACCAACAATCGTACGGACGTGACCACTACTACACCCCTGACGTACTAACCTTAATACGTGAACGCGACCACGAGCGAAGGAAGTGGCAGAGAAAGCGAAATATCCGGCACAAAAATAACATGACAGCACTTAATAGTGAAATTAAAACCCGCGTCAAACAACAACTCCAAAATCAGTGGGATCAAACGCTGTCCGACATCGAACTTTGAGCTGTTAAAGAGCGTCCATAAATAAACATCGAACTTGGAACCAGCCAGGTGTGGCAAATAACAAAGCGCCTGATAAAAGACCACTAAAAATCCCCCTTTCGGATCCCCAACCATCCACAGCAACCTTCGGAATCCCCAGATGACAAGGCTAACTTACTGGCGGACGCATTCAAAAACGCATGTAAACCAAATGATTACCGAATGAACCCAATCTTGACCAAACACGTAGAATACAGCGTGAAAATTATACCTACAGCGCTCACACACTCCGCAGAACACACCCGTCAGAATTAAAATACATAATCCAGTACTTATCACACCGTAAGGCACCGGGGCCAGACAAGATACCATATTTGGCACTCAAACATATCCCCGACAGCGCCCTACAAATACTGGCGAACATAGCAAATTTCTGCCTGCTAAATGGATATTTCCCGAACAAGTGGAAACACGCGGAAGTACTAATGTTCCCCAAACCAGGCAAGTACCGCTCACATCCGAACAATTACAGGCCAATCAGCCTCCTTAACACGATGAGAAAAGTAATTGAGAAAGTAATACTAAAGCGCCTGGTAGCATACATAAAGAAACACATCTTAATTGACGAACAGTTCGGTTTTCGGGCAAGGCACTCTACCACATTGCAGCTGACTAGAACAATTGAGTTCATAACCAAGGGCTTTAATCAAAAACGATAAACGGGAATCACATACAACGGGCCTATGACTCAGTATACCATGCTGCTTGCTATACAAAATGAAAGAACTAAACTTCCCTGACTCCATGATTAAACTAATCGCACACTATCTTACAAATCGAACCTTTACCGCAACGTCCGAAGATGCCTATTCCACAAAAAGACGCACATTAGCAGGCGTCCCCCAAGGTAGCCTCATTGGCCCGATTCTATTCAACCTATCTGCAATAGCAACACAATCTTGGAAGCCTGAAATGGTCCACACCAGACTACAGAAGGTACTAGAAGACCTCCAGCCATGGCTACGCAAATGGCGGATCAAAGTAAATGCACCAAAGTCGCAACTAGTACTCTTCACAAAGCGCCAAACCCATCGTAAACTCCTCCCACCCCTGTTATTACAAGCAGAAAACATATACTGGACCAAGCTTAGTACCTAGGAGTTATCTGACCTTTTCGGCACGCATCAAGCACGTGAAAAAGAAGGTAGGCGGTCAACTCGGAAAATTGTACCCGTTACTAAATCGCAACACAACACTAAGCACATGCATGGGTCTCACGCTCTACAAAGCCCTGATCAGACCAATCATGACATACACCGCCCCTGCTTGGGGCCACTGCGCACAGACTCACATCAAGTCATTACAATTGCTGCAAAACAAATGCCTTCGCATAATCACTAAAATTCCACGAACGGCTCCCTCTCTGGCTTACACGATGACCTAAAAATACACACAATAGAGGAATTTGTCAAGAAACTAGTAGCATACAATATGTACAGACGGTGCGACTCACACCACAACCCCTTAATAAGGGAGCTAGGGCAGTATACAGGAGCGTCAAACAAACACAAAAGACCACTGTCCCTATTCGACCGTACTACCCACTCACGAAACAAACATACAAGATTACCTAAACTCTCTCGTTCCCATTAAACCACCCTAAACTGACAAGCCCATACGTCCCTGGGCGGATATTTTTTCCCCTCCTGGGGCGGGTCGGGGTGCAGGGTGGCTCCACTATTGACGACCAAGCTAACGACAACGGATATGCTACCTTGTACATAAACACTTAGCAGATAAGTTATATTATAGGTAAACAATGGAGTATTCGTCTGCTAGTCAAAAAACAAACACAAAACAAAACAAATGTAGACCTTGGGTTAAAATAGCTTAAACCACATTGTACATATAATGTTAGTAACTAACAATACTATGATTAATCTCACGTAGCTTAACCAAACACCATCAAAACCTAGCCATCTTATGCACAGTACACACGCCATACATAACAAACCACAACGAACATTCAACCAACTATGAATTACCAGATTAACAAATATCTAACCCACAGAGATCGAGCAGTACAACACCACTGTCCATCCAAGAACAGTACCCTCTCCTACTGGCAGCCACAGACACCGGATCAGCCCGAGGGCCGATTTGAGGCCACTAGCAGGTAAATTACACTTAAGTACGCATTAGAGCATAATACCTCACACCACTGTCCTTCTTGCACGAGCATGTAATTCACCACTAACACCTAGGTTCTGTTCTGGGCCTAGCCCACTTCTGTCCGTCTCGCTCTCTTGTGAGCGGGCGTCTTTTAGTGTGCACCCACTAATCTCAGGTTGCTTCGGCGGTACCTGACACACCTCACCGGCTTCCCAACCAGCCCCGTAGAGTAGAAGTTGCGCATGGTAGGGGGCGATGTACATCCGCTTTGGATGATCGTCATCTGGGTGGGTGGTGGAGCGGCCCACTCCCCCCCCCCAAAAAGTCAGGTTTTGCTCAGTTTGAGAGCCTCTCCCTTTCTGTTGAAATTATTAGGGTGTATGTAGATTTCTATTGCTTAGCGTTGTAGTATGGTATCGAAGAGAGAACAGATGTTTCATTATACTAGATAATATGTTCTCCGTCTGCCCACATTGCATGTTCTGCGACCGCGGACTTATCCGGTGGTCCCGACGGCAGCATCTCCAGTATTCTGAGAGCCGTGTGTTGACGCTTCGTTGAGTGGTGCCTATGTATACAGCACCGCAGGAACAAGGAATCCGGTAGACGAGCGGGTCCCTGGGGTCTTTGGCCGAGCGTAGTTGATTTGTCTGGTGGGCTTGAAGATGGTTTTGACGTTGTGGCGTTTGAGTAGGCGTCCAATTCTGTCCGTGAGCTTTTTGAAGTATGGTAGGAAAGCAATGCCATTGCTCCTGGGCGAACCCTGTTTGGCCGGGTGATGTGTGGATGGTCGTATCGCTCTGCGGACTTCTTGTGCTGTGTAACCATTCGAAGATAAATCCCGTTCCAGATGCCGGAGTTCCTGTTGCAGATATTCAGGCTCGCAGATGCGAGCAGCGTGGTCAGTGCGAGTCTTTAGCATGGCGGGTTTCTGCTTCGGGTAATGTTTGGAATTTTTGTTCAGATACCGGTTGGTGCGGGTGGATTTACGGTAAACTGTGTCCCAGCTTCCCGTCTGGTTTTTTGATGACCAGAACATCCAAGAAAGCTGGTTGGCTATCTTTCTCTTTCTCAACGGTGAACTGGATCCGTGGATTGATACTGTTGAGATGCTGGAGGAAACCATCAAGGGCTGAGTCTCCGTGGCTCCATACGATGAAAGTGTCATCCACATAGCGCTGACGGTTTGTGAGCAGCAGAACTCGGAGCTTGAGCCTCGAAAGATCCCATAAAGAAATTCGCAAAAACTAGACTGAGTGGGCTGCCCATTGCGACGCCGTCTATTTGTTCGAAGAAAGCCTGGTTCAACTGAAAGTAAGTAGTAATAAGCACGTGATGAAACAGTGCTAGTATGTCATCTAGAAAGAGATCTTTCAGGAGTGTGATGGCGTCACTTACAGAAACCATGATAAAGAGGGACGACATCGAAACTCATGAGGACATCTTGAGTTTGCAAAGTGATGGTCTGTAGTTTCTGTATGAAGTGATGTGAGTCCTTGATGAAAGTGTCAGTGCAGTCGTTGTGAGGTTTTAATAAATTGGCTAATTACTTGGCGACAGTGTAGGTACTAATGCTGCTGACAATGGGTCATATTGGTACCTAAGTTTTATGTATCTTGGGCAGACCATAGAGTCTAGGAGGTTGAGCTTCAGATCTTGTGATGCGGCATTTGTCCTCAGATGATATGGATGACGTTTTCACTACACTGTTGGTTTTCCATAAAATACAGGACACCTTAGCTCCAACAGACCACAGCTTCTAAGCCCAGAAGAAACTTTTAATTATAAGTCTCACTCCGGCTGTGAAAGCTTCAAACTACTCATGCTTATAATTTGTTTTTTTGCTGATCTATTGCAGTTAGTGTTAATGTTACAAATATTCAAAAACTGCAAAGACATATGTGGGCCTTTGGAGATGTTTCTAACTCTGATGTAATTCTGTGCATTTGTAAAAGGAATGCACATAATGTAAAACATCCATTCACAAATAACATAACACATTATTATAACGCATGTCAAATATGCCTGAGCTGTAAATTGATAACTCACCTTATAGGTGGGTTATCTATAATCGAATCCTCCAATGTTAAAAGGAGCTAAGTCAAAATTGCAGTTTCACTTTTCTTTTGGAAACCGTTTCAAAGGTCAAACTGCATCAAACTAGGTTAAAAGGAACCAAGTGTGACTTCCCCAACACAGTAATTAAGCACAGTCTGATTTATAATGCAATGTTAAAATGCACTAAATCATCGACTTGATTCCCTTTAACACAGTAATTGTTTTAAGTTGCTAGTTGCTAATACGCTGGCAATACTGTTCCCTCTTAATTATTTTGCCTTCATATGTCACACTTGTTTCATTGCAGTGTTGTAGATGCAGAAGATTTTATTAGTGGATAACATACTATAATGGGGAAGAAAAAGAATAATTCTGAAAAGTATCAAAGAAATATTATTAAGACGTGCAGAGTTTCTGGAGAATAGCACATCGATCACAGTGGTAAAAATGTTGAACAAAAAACAACAGGTGAAGATTGTAAATGTAAAATGCATTGTTTTCAAAACATATCTGAAGATGACAGACATAAGATTTTCACATCAAAATCAACAAGACATTCACCTTCAGCGTTTTATTCAGATGAAACTAGTTAAGCAATGCACACCAAGACAATCCAAAGAAGAAATGAGCAAAACACAGGAAAATACCTAGTTATACTACTTTGTTCTTGTTGGGAGTGAGATGAGAAAAGTGTGCAACAAAGCTTTCCTGAGTCTTCATGCAGTAACCAAGAAGAGTTTTACAGCTGAGCTCTTTGTTGCTTAAGGGGATTTTATCTAAAGATATAAGGGATAAACATCCTAATGTCTGTAAGATATCTGAAAATACTGTGAAATTAACGAGAGACATATTGAAGATCACTACTATAGCAAAGAAATTTCTTATTTAGATGCTTAAACACTACACACATACAAACCTGTTCTATGAAAAACAGATACCAATGTAAAATATGAAATATTTAGAAAGTTCTATCAAAAAAATTATAATTATTGTTTTGGGTGTGCACAAATCAATTTATGTAGCACATGTGAGAAATTGAATGCTTAACTCCAATCACCTCACCTGTGTGAATCCACGAAGATATCTGTTACAGCTGAGTTCAGTTTTCACAAGAAGAGAAGTAAAAATTGTATAAAAAGCTGAAAGCTGTTAGTGATGAATGCAGAAAGAAAGCTGAAGTTGGTGGATTGGTGTGTAACTATATGCAACACCTCCCTTTACCCCCCTTTCCCATACAAGAGATTTTTTATTTAAGGCAATTGTAGATAAACTGCTATTGTGTGTATGATCTCAAAACTTGATCATCTGTTTTATATGTTTATCATGAGGGAGAAGAAAAGAAGGGGAGCAATGAAGTAGTATTATTTTTGTTTCAATATAACAAAAATTAAATGTCTACTGATGTTAAAAGACTGCATTTATTTTCTGAAGCATGCCTGGGTCAGAATTGAAACCACACGCTAATAAGAATGTGTCTTGGCCTCATTGATTCAGTATGTCTGAAGAAAGCAACTCGCTACTTCCCTGAACAAGGATATTCTTTCATACTATGTGATTGGATGTTTGGTATTTTTAACAAAAATCTTAAATGGATAGATACAATATATACCCTTAAATATTATGTAGAAATTCTGGCCAATTCAAATAGAAATCCAAATAAACGTTTTCACCTCTGATGTTATAGATTTCACAACTGGTGGCCTATTAAGTATAAGTAGACTGTTATCTCTGATGATATAAAAGCATTACCCCCTGGCCAAAAAAAAAATGCAGTTTAAGACTACCTCTTTTAAGGAGTTTGTTTTTGATGCAAACAAACCAAGCATAATAAAGGCCAAACCATTTTTTGATAGCAGTGTAGAAAACACTTTTTTCTTTGCACACAAGCATCTACCTGTTGTAAATATGTACAACATTCCTAAGGCATATTTTGGTAAAGTGCCTGTCAATGCTCAGAAGGTTTAAGACCTATAAAAAGCCTATGCGCACATGTGTCATATTTTGGATTCAAAAGAATTTTATGATGAAATACCATCTTGGCCCAAAGAATAACTCAAGTGCAGCTATTCAAGCAGTGAATAGAACTTGAGAGGGAAAAAAAACTTACAAATGAACAACATACATACAACTATTATTATGTTGTTGTTATGTCACTTGTTTATCCAATCTAATATGCCTAACAATGTATATTTGTGTTGAAGCGTTCACTTTTCAATAAGTTCATAATACAAAATTATTATCAAAATAATAACATTAACTTTGCTTGCTTGACTATTTAACACTTTGTTAAAAAGAACCAAGTCAAGTTTTACAATTGTGTTATAAATCTGAAACATTTAGATTTATTCAATATGTCTGGCAGTCTACACATGTGTCTAATAGACCCCCCTAATAACATAGCAAAGAATACTTTAGTTCACAAAATATACACATAATGGCTATGTTTTTTCCTCTCCTGAAAAGTTGTATTTTTGTAATTAGTTCCTTTAAATTTAGGAGAATTTAAATGCATAGTGTGATTTTTTCCTTCATAGCCATTACCCTGTGCAAGGGGGACCATCATCAAACACATACACACTTGCCTGGGAAAAGGAGGGAGAAAAATATACTGCATTACTGTAAGAGCTACAATGGTAAATATTGCATTACCTGCAGAGCCTATAAACAGCAAATTAGCCATTTCATTATCTGAATGAGATACACTCATAGAGACCATTGCATAATATGTTGGTACCAGCCACAAAGAAATATTTAACTGTACCTTTTAGTTCTTGTACAATAAAAAGCTTCATGACATATTTTGTATCGAGCAGCTTTTGTGCAAATTTCTATTAAAGCATATTGCTTATGAGATAATCTACATCTTCTGAATAAGGAGTTATTCTAATGGTGAAGTGCTTAATGAAGGTCTGAATTTATCTGATTTTTCTCTCACAACATTGAAAGCTCTTTCTGTAAAAGAGTTAATGTGTAGACTACGAACATATTTGTATAATATTTTATACTTTACTTGTCCATTTTCATTCCTAACATCTGTAATTTTTCTTTTTTTCATCTATTATATATCCATTTAAAATGTACTCAAGAAAAATATCATATTGATAAGTTATAAATTCCTGTAAAATTGAATTACGCTCACTTACATTAACCACATATAGGAGTAACTAAATAAGATATTCAAGAGATGAATATGAAACATTTTTCTATGCGAAATATCCACCTCTGTGTGCTTAAAAAATCCAGCCATAAGCAGAATTTTCTTTAGCCTGAATCTACAAACTGCATGTAAAAGTTATAAAAATTTGTTCATTACAATCATTCTTTTTCAAACACTGCTCTAGCTTTTGATTTAATTAACAGGTCATCATTGCCTTTCTGGGAGTTCCTTTTCTTGAATTTGACAAAGTTGAATAAAACTGAAGAATGATGACTTAGAAATTAGATTAATACAACAGTTAAAGGTCTAAGAAGTTTCCTTTGTAGAATATGCATAGCATGGAGAATTTTGTTGCTAAAACAGATATATATATATAATCCACTCCTTGTATGAGGTATGCAGTTGACTCTGGGGGGAATCAACTGCAAAAGAAAATAATATGAAACATGACAGAAGCAATTCCAAGAACAGCTAAACCACTTTTTAAAAAATTAGGCATTCTTCCTGTTCCTTGCATCTATTAATTGAAATAATGTTTATTGGTAAAACCATCAATGATACATATTCATTTTAATTAAGAATGTAGCAATCCATGAATGCAACACAAGACAAAACTGAAATCTCCATATATATATATAAGCATAATACCCTCTTATACCAAAGAAACTTATTGGACTCTGGCATAAAGTAATACAACCTTCCGAACTACTTAAAGAGATAGGAGATAAAAGTTTCAAACTATCCCTAAAGACACATCTAATTAACCACTGCTTCTAGTCCATTCAAAATCTCTTTCCTGATCGGAATTGGAACCCAATTAGTAATTGCAAACGCTACCACTAGACCATGGAGGTGGTCTTATCCCTTTTGTGTTTATATAACTTACTAAATTAGAGTCTAAGTAAGTTAATCCATTAGGAAAATAATTTAATTTTGTCATATATTGAATTACATTCTTGGCAATTTATTGATGTTGGCCCGTCTATTATTTGTTTAAATTTTATTTTTTTGTGATATTCTAATATAGTCTAAACAAGTGATTATATCACAAAAAGACCAAATTGAAATTCATAACTCACTTCTATATAAGAAAACTAGAACTGCCTCTTGACTAGTAGGATGACACCCCTTGTCCTTTAGGAATTACTTGAACTCTATTCTATCTACCTCACAATTACTCAGAATAAATTTATTCTAATTTAGTTTAAATTAACTTATAAAATAATCACAAAAAATAAAATTGAAGCAAACAACAGATCAGCCAAATATAAAATTAATTGCAAAGAATGTAACGAGATATAAACAAAATTAAATATAAGCATTAAGATAAATGAGCATTTCAGAAACATCTGATATAAAGGAACAGAAAAATTTGCAGTAGCTTTAAAAACAGCAAGAAAATATTCAGAATTAACCATTTGGGATCAAATGTTTATATACAAAAATAAACAACATGCACTGAATTTTGAGGGATATGATGGTTGTGAACTTCCCATGTTAAATATTTAAATAAAATCACTATTTAAATTGTATATCCAGACTGTGCTCAATAGAATTCAAGAGGAAATTGATGACAATAACATACTGGTGGCCATGAATCATCCTACTAATGCAAATGGAAGCCATATGGTTAGGTCACTAAATCAGTATGCAAAGGCAAATTGATAAGTCTGGTACATTTCAAAGAAATGATGGAAAATTTTGTTAAGCATGATTTTTGTAATGGTTTTGTTCAAATTTTCAAACAGATGCAATGCACAGTTGGCAGCTATCTAAAGTGCTTGGTGTAAAACATTTTGTAGAAATGGACAAAGGTAACATTGTGCAGTAATAAAACATATTTATTTAAAAAAGTGGACTACATTTTAGATCAAACTGAGCTGAAGGAAGTTCATGCGGACTCTGCACCAGCGCTCAAGGTCATTTATTACTGAATAAATGAATTTAAACCTGGCCATACAAGCACTGCATATGATTCACATTCCAGATGCCCAAGTCTAAAGAAAGGTTGCTAAAGTTCATGGTAGCATGATAGAAGACCATCACAATAAGATTTGTGAAATTGCTGAAATGATAGGTATCTCATATGAATGAATACATAATATCCAGATGCAGTTGTGCATATGAGGAAGCTGAGTGCATGATGGGTGCCATGTTTATTGACTCCATACCAAAAAAGTTTGAGGAAGGACATTTCAAAATTGTGTTTGGAAAAGTTGCAGCATAATCTGAATAACTTCGGGCCTTTTGTGGCTGGTTGAAACTTGAATCCACCAATACGTCCCAAAGGCAAAACAGTGGGTTTGCAACAATGTTGGCGAAAATGTTCCAAATAAAGCTAAAAACTCATTTGTTGGCAGTAAAAGTGATGCAACTTTTTTTCGAACTCACAGGGTATCATTATGATTGACTATTTGTAATAGTGTAAAACAGTGACTGACTCAATTAAAAATGAACGTAGAAATCCCCACAGTGAAATAATCATAAATCTTGTTGAATTAAAAGTAAAACTACTAAAATCATGCCAACACATTAAAACTTTTTTTATTACAAGAATTACAGGAATAAAAAATTGGAATTTTACTGACCAAATATATTGACCTCAAAGGAGATTATGTTAAGAAATAAGTTTTTACCAGATTTATCAATCTGCCCTCGTAAGTACTATTTGAGTTAGGATTATTACGGCGGAGGGAGAGGTGCAGTCAAGGCTGTCTCTCACATACAGTACTTAGATATAGGTTCAAGTTTAATTACACATTCTGTGCAGTGTGCAAATGTACTTGCCTCAAAACTGGTTTTGTTTATATTGCAATGTCAGGGACAGTGCATCCACAGTTGCACTGTATGACTGATATGTAGTGTCCATTCTGGCATTTATCCCATGACATTTGAATGTTTTGAAAAAAAAACAATACAATTGCCAAAGCATGTAATATAGCTATCTGGCATTTGATAATTATACCATGGATGCTGCATCTCATAAGGTTAAGGCTTGCAAGAGCTTATAAGGACTGTAAAATAAAACTATCTATCTAACTTGTTTGGCATTTGATATATATATATGTTGTCCAAATTGTATTGTATGTTCAAGCAATTGCACTACCTTTCTTATGCTTTAGTTTTTCCTCTTCACAATAAAAATTTACCACAACCAATATATTTCTCAGTTTCAATAATGCTTGCTTGCTGACTCCTCTTGGGAACTCAAAAGTTTCTAGCACAGCAACTGACTCCCTGACTGATGACAAGAGGAATATATTGTTGTTTACCAGCTTTTAATTGAAGAATTAATGAACATTCTATTTTATTTAATATAAACCAGACCTTCTGCTTCTCCATTCATAGCTATGACTTTCATGGACTTACCAATACAGATTGCATCCACTTCATTCAATTCTTTAAACACTGATTTCATTTCATAACCAATTTGCATTTGATGCATAAGAAAATCTTAAAGTACTAAATAGAAACATTAGAGACCTGATATAGATCACCTGATATTTAAATGCAAATATAATTACAGACAAAAGATGTGTTTATCTAATAAAGATTTCTCTAACCAAAAATTAGTGCTCTTCACACCACTATACAATACAGAGCTTTGCTACACAGGGACAATGGGAAGATCAATCAAAGAGGATTAAATATCTTCATAAAACTATGGATGTGCCCCCCTTCAGCATCATTCATGATCTTTAAAACATAATAGCTATAAAGACAGAAATAAATTTATAATAGGCATGTACTAGAACTACCAGGTCTAGAAGAATTCTCTTTTGAATGCCTTAAGCTTGGTTTTAAGCAAAATAATCAAAGATGAAACAGTAATAATAGCAGGCTATCTGAATTGCTGGAATCAAAATGACAAAAGACATGGCATCTCCTACCTTGACAATGAAGAACTTTCTCTAATCAATTACAATAAGGATAAGATTTATCTGCCATAACAGTAGAAGCACCATTAATTTCAACTTCTTTAACATGAAGAGATTAAATCTATCCTACAGAAAAGTTTTAAGTAGTGTAATGATAAGGTAACATCTACCAGTAGTTGTTTATTTCACCATGGATTCTAGTCATGCCCTGCACAAAGTTTCAGCATGAAACTATAGTTACAACAATAAAGAATAAAAAGCAATCAAGAATATCCATTCATGTAACGCAGATAACATAAATATGGAAGACTCAGTCATGAATGTATATATGATGTTATAAAGCCACACAGCAAGATGCACAGGACTCTAGGATAACTTAAAAGAATAATCAAACATACACAGGGCTTACAAGATAACTTTCAAAGAAACTAGGGACCAATATATAGCAAAAGTAGAAGTGATACCACTGGCAGATAAACAGTTAAGACTCTGTCACAGCACTTGGAGTCAAAAAAAAAATGCAGTTCCCTAGAGAGATATTTACCTAGAATTGGTAAGAGTACTTTCACTATCTCCTCTCAAAGGCAGGTGCAAAAATGTTGACTCTGAACAAGAATCTCTCAGCCATTTATAAGAATTCACAATGCAAGAAGTAATAGAGGCCATATGCATGACTAAGAAAAACAAACTGGCTGTTCCAGACAATATTTATAAAGAACACTTCAAAGCTTCAATTTCTACCTTTTTATATCTTAGTGCACAATACTTGAGAGATGGGAGGGTGATGCACCAACTTACTTCTTACTCAGAGGCTTAGTTTGACTAACAGAAGAACAATATGGTTGATCAATGCTTCTTCTAAGCGATACATATATACAGCAGAACAACAATCAAAAGGTATAATAATACATGTTTTTTGTTTACTTCACCAAGGTCTTTGACCTTTTAGTTTCTCACATTAAGAAATTGTTCTCAATATCAATACCCTTTGGTATCTACAAATGATAATACAGTGCTGAATAATAATATAATATGCTGGCAAATACGTAATTCATAAAATTTTGTTTAAATATATTATGATCCATTTTAAAGGCACATTTTTTATGTGGTGTAATGTATGCCTTAATTTACTGGTGAAATATCAAATGAGCAATATTTTCAGGCAGGCGATGCCATTTCTTTTGTTCATTTACAAATATTTGTACTTTTAAGCACATATTTTACAATTTTACTTATACAATATAATAATTTATGCATAAAATAATAATCCAGCTCTAGTCATTGCAAAAAAGCACAGATGCAGTTTACCATTTTAGAATTAATAATGTATTTTGGCATGTATCCCACAACCATTTATTAGTTGTGTCCCTTATTTTCAAGATCTTTTCTGAACAAAAACTATACATAAATAGATAAAACATACCCAAACTGTAATTTTCAGTTATGCATATTGTTAAATTTTCTTCTGCTTATAGGGTGCTTTCATAACCTCTTCCCTTTTCTTCTCTACTATGTTAACTTGTGGTATGGTATGGATTTGATAATAATTACAAACATATGGCTGCAAAACAATGTTTTCTTTTTAATAGAAGATTTTCATTGTTTTCCAGGGCTCTAAGACCTTTTCTCTTACATGCATTTTTAAAATGCCACCCAATACTTATCATCATCTCGCTTCCGCATTGAACTGCAAATGATTGAAGTAACAGCTTAGCTTAATGTATAGACTTTAAGCTCTGAGGTTTCATTTTTGCAGGGGACACAAGATGTAAAGGATACATGTCAAAATATAACACTCTTTACCATAAAGTATCTATCTGTTTGTAAATTAGTTCACACAACACACATATACACAAAAAAGTAAGTTTAGGGTCTTCCTCATATACCAGTTAAATACTAATAATGAGAGCCACTTCGCAAAAAAATAAGAATATTAAGAACTTATTCTGATTAAATTAGAAAGTTAAATAAGTTCAAATGACTGTGAACATGATACTCAATTTAGTTTCATTTATATTATGTGATCTTCCTTTCCTCATGGCTTTACTGGCATTTAGTTATATTCATAAATGTTCAAAATATGTCATTTAAAAACATAAAAGTTCCTTTCTTAGTATGGTTTTTAGTTCTTATATTTTTACTTTTTTCTTCTTTCTTTTAATTTATTGGTTTATTGATGGTTGCAAGCTCATATTGACAGCATTTTTTAGCTTAATATAAGGACGGCAAATGAACTGGTTTCTGTTAATTGTGAATATATGAAAAAATAATTCTATTTTTATAACATTTTCTTATGCTATTCAAATGTAACTTTGTAGACCTTCAATAATGGAGATATAATTATATATTAAGTGCTTTAGAAATATAAATGGTAATTTAGTAAATATTTTACAGTTATCAGCATAAAGAGACAAATCAGCTTTAGTCAGTCATTTTTGCAAAATGAATCACGAAACAGAAAAGAAATCAAAATTGTTGAAGTCAACATACCTACCATTCGAAGAGATAATGGATAAAGATCTCCAGAAAATCATGAAGATTGATGAATTTTGAAATTCCAACCAATTAAATGCTTTAGAAATATAAATACCAGCTTTAACATTTTAACAATACAAGTATAAATAAAGAGATAAATGAGCTGTAGCCATCTATTTTTGGAAAATGAATCATGAAACAGAAAAGAAATAAAAATTATTCAAATCAGTATACCTACCAATGGAACTGAGAATATAGATAAAGATCTACATAAAGAAAAATGAAGATAGATTGATGAATTTTGAAATTACAACAAACGACATACAAAAGTTTGTAACCCCCTGCTGGAAGCATCCAGGATGCAATTCAGATCAACTGTCAGTTGACTAACAACTAGGGATGTGGAGAAGGGTCCATGAACGTGTTTTACCAATAAACATTGGTAAGTGGAGAAATAAGAGTATGTAATTGACTCATCAGATAAAACATTTAATTTATTCCCTTATGTTATTAACTTTGACTTAAGGATTGAATTTTCCCTGTTGGAAAAAATCTTATTTACACTATCAATTAACAGTATGATCTCATAACTGCTGCATAGAATTTACAATGCAATGCTGATTTTGTATTTTCTATGTTAGATTTAATTATTATAAAAATATAAATGATGCACCCTATGCATAGTTAAAGAAGAAAAATGTGGAAATATTAATATTTCATTGGCTTTATAATAAGTTATCTACAATTAAAATAATTTTTTTTTTCCTCTTAATGATTATATGCATATTTACATAGCTATACACCATCACAATAGTATACTGTAAGCAGAAACATTAGAAAATTTATAAGATTTCCATCAAACCTGCACTCAATAAATTCTATATGAACTAGCATAATTACTTATATTACAATAATAATTGACATACATACATTTATTAGTGTATATCATTTAAGCAAATTAATTCTTTGGAATTCAATTCAACAAAAGTCAATGAATGACTTATGTGAACTTTTATTGATAATGCTCAGTCTTCAACGCGGGTATCTGAAAATGTAAACCAACATTAAAAATATTCTCTTCCATTCAATTAGTACTTTACTCTACTTTTCTGGGACAGAGGCAGCCTCGGTACAACTGCTCTTGAAACTTGTTCTTTAACTATACCAGACTGGCATAGGACAGCAAAACCTTTGCTAGCATACTTGGAGATCTTGGATAAGAAAATAAAATTACTCTCAAAAAGTGCTAAAACTTGAATTTATGCAATATCCAGTGGAACTTATAAAAATAGTCATCTATACAAAGAAACTGTGCATTAGTAACTTATATAACATTCAAATGTTTCAAAACATCACAAATATCCATTTTCAAAAAAAATTGCATAATCAAAACTCACAATCCAACAAAAAGATGTCTTATAAATCATTTCTTTGCTATCTTCCTATGTTAATAGGCTTCTCATATCCTACACCAGTACCTTGTCTTTGGGGTACAATGAAATGAATTAATGATGACTGAAACGAATATGGCATATTTTGGAATTAATTTACCTTGCTGTTTCAGTGCCAGAGAAAACACCAACTTGTCCCTATTGGAAATCAAACACAGGCTTGTCAGTTAAGAACCAGACACTTTCTGCATCAGCATTGTTGTAGACAATTCATTTTCATCCAAAAGAATGAAATGGAATGCCAACTTTAAGAATTTGATTCCTTAATTTCTTCTTCATTATTAAAATAGGATTAAAATGGATGCTGAAATAATTTTTAGAGGTATAAATTTCAGTTGAAATTGAATCTTTGTAACTGATCATGGCTTTACAATGCACTTAGGAACTGTAATAGGCAAATGCCTATTACATAGTTAAATACCTAAC
This sequence comes from Metallyticus violacea, assembly GCA_030762175.1. NCBI lineage: Eukaryota > Metazoa > Arthropoda > Insecta > Mantodea > Metallyticidae > Metallyticus > Metallyticus violacea. The sequence continues at coordinate 91,592,288 of CM060834.1, forward strand.
ACAGTTTTCAACAGTGGCACAGTACCTTTTACTTCAATTTACTGTTCTGATCTGAAGATCAATTCTTATGTTTCCTAACAGACAACACAGATTACATTTGGGAGGGAAAAAATAAAAAGCATCTATATACATGTTTCCAAAAACCTTTTACAGGTGGTACATATTTAAAGATTTTTCAAAGGCTACCTCTTCAGTGTTAGCTGCAAATGATACTTTCTCCAAAGATTCAGGTCCATCTTCAACTTTCACATCATTTTCTACGTATGTTGCCTCTTCATGTACTTCAAGTTCTCCATTCTCTTTGCTTACACCAGCTCTTCCAAGAGGTTCAAGTCCTAGAATCCACCGCACGGCATCTTGAAGATTATCTGATGCAGCTAGGAGCTGTTGGTAAATTGCATCTGCTGTGCATATCGTTGATTCCAGGTCAATATTCATGGATAGATCATTAATATGCTGGGGAAATAAAAAATTAATTAGGTGTGATAGGCATAAATGTACTGAGTTATTACATCTTTCTTTTTAAAAGGATATGTGTAATAAAAGGAATAGTTACATGTATGTGAACAACAATTCTCAAAAGTACTTTTTGCACTTGTAATTTCACTAGGTTACAAGTATGATAAGGTACCAATAACATCAACAATGATATGGGAGTATTTGGTTACCTATACACCTATTATGAGTATTAAACATTGGTATCCACACTAACTGCTTAGTTTGCCAAGCTTTGTACTTACATATAATTGAAAACAATGGGAGAGTCGGAGATTTGAACTGATGATGAGAACAACCTGTTCTCGAAACCGGTCTACAACAATGACAAGTGAAGCATAAGAGTGTGTAGTTCGACTGTATCATAAAATGTTTTCAATTATATGATTAGCTTCACTGTGAATGTTCCAATTAACATTTTAGTTTAGTTTATACTTACAATTATAAAAATAATACCATTTGCACTCTATGAGCTTCAGATTCAGATATAATTATAGTTTCTTACATTTAGTGTCCGTCTTTAAAACGAAGAAAAGAAAAAAAATCACAGAAAATTTCAGATGCGCAGGAATACAGATTTTATGAAAATACGTTAGGTAATGCCTATTGGTTTAACTTCCACGTGACAGCAAAATTTAAACATGTATAGAATGCAACAAAATAAAAATTGTATTTAAATGTAAATTGGACTTGCACAGTGAAGCTAATCATATTAATTGATATCATTGTATCATTCAGTTGAACTACACACTCTTTATGAAAAGTAAGTGAAACTTTAAGAGTGTGTAGCTCAACTGAATCATACAATGATATCAATTAAAAATTGTATGTTCTTCCATATTTCCTTGTTAACCCTAAACATACTACTATTTCCTTGATTTACTTGTATCTCAAAGCTCATGTTCATTAATTTGCAACAGATGACCTTCATAAATATACCACAAGACAGAAAATCCATTTAAGCACTTTTAAAACATAACATCAACCTTTTTGAGAATTTTTTTTTTATTTGGTTATTTATGGATCCTCTTTAACATCTCAGGTGATCAGTGTCCCATTCAAATCAGAGAGTGAAACGGCCAACAAATTTGGCTCAAAGGCTTTTTTTCCAGGCTTGAGGTTATTTATCGTGCTGTAGATGTACGACATGGGACCAGTGGCTTTACTTCCTTTCCTAAGAAAGCCCTACTTATGATTTTTATGCCCAAAAAATCCATCGGTCCTGGCCAGGATAGAACTTGCGATCTGGGGTTTAGGAGGCAAGTATGGTTACCATTACACCACCAGGACCCCGACTTTTTTTTGGAGAAAGGAGCTAAACACAATGGGATGAACAAATCAATGATCTACAACAAATTGACACAAGAACTGAAGAAAACTGTGTATAAAAACTTTAAAGAATGCTAAAATCAGTTCTAAAAGAATCTTATTTCTATTCTGTACGGATTTCTTGAAATAATTTGTAATTTGTATTAGATTATCAATTATTATAATTATAGTGTTATGCTTTTACTGTGAGTATATTACATGAATTAAATATCAATTTTATAGTTTAGCTAGTTTTACAGAAATATTAAACACAAATAACTTTGCAAATTTGAATCTTATTAAGTTAATATCTGTAACTAGAAATTGCAACTTATATTAAATAGTGGTTTATACCATATTCTAAGCCTATATTGTGTTAAGAAATTGTAATTTTTTGGACATGTTCTATTTCACGTAATATGATCAGTACCACTTACCACTCACTACCACTGCTATTGCCTTTTATCATATTTTATTGCCAGTAAAAGTAAGAGATAACCTTGAGAACTTTCACATTCATAGGGAGAACAAGTTAGAAAAATCTTTTTCACTTTCAAAAAAAATTGTCACTATACAAAATATAAAGTGACTCTTTAGAGTTAATTGCAGTCAATAACAGTAAAATTAATTTTTACTGTGAAGCCTAGGAAAGAAAATAATTTACAGGTTTCTAAGTTTCGATCATCAAGCTTAATATAAGATGAAAAATATTGAAAAAGTTGCTCATTAAGAATTATGTAATACTTTTATAATAAATCTAATTAATAAATACTGGTATGGATTTATTCCACACAAAAGTACAGAATGCCTCTATGATCTGGTGGTAGCATTTGCAACTACTAATTCGGAGGTTTTGGATTTGATTCTTGGTCAGGTCAAGATGTCTGGGTGGGTGGTAAAGTTTTTTTCGGAGTTTTTGTACCATAAGAAGGAGAATGCCAGATAACTTTAAGACACCATGAACTCTGAGCTCATTTGCATGATCATTAATTCATTTCATTTTATTGAAATCTACAGACTTGCACCTACAGAATTCACATTCAACCGGTCCTGGTGGTGTAGTGGTAACCGTACTTGCCTCCTAAATCCAAGATTGTTGGTTCAATCCCGACCCGGATTGATAGCCAGGATTTTTTCTGGTGTAAAAATTCTAGAGTATAGCTTTCTTTGGAAGGGAAGTTAAGTTGTGGGATTCATGTTGTAGACTTATGGCATGCAAAAGAACCTCAAGCCTGAAAGAAGAGGCCTCTGAGCAAAATTTATCAGGAGTTTTACCCTGAATTGAATGGAATGCTGATGACCTGAGATGTTAAAGAGCATCCATAAATAAACCAAATCAACAACATTCAATCTACAGACAATACAAGAAAACCAATACAGTCAAAGCTACAATAGATAACACATTAAGAAACAAAAAGTGCAGTAAATACAACCACGACAAGAAGAAACTCTGGAAAATGTTAGCATTCTCAAATCTGGATGACAAAGGGTTGAGGCATGGTGGCTCGGTTTAAAAGACTTGAAATGCTCTAGGAATCTATATTATTTAGTAAACAACTATGTTCAGTAAAGGATCACAATGTTGCCTCTGACTGGTCTTCTACAGGTGAGCTGTGCCTCTTCAAACCTCTTTTTCATATTCTCATGCTGACATTGACTCCAAATGCCCTTTGAAACCGATTTTGAGCTTCTATGGCTAATTTGTGATGATCGCGCAAAACTTGCAGCCACAGAAATTGATGTCACTCTTTTGCGACCTGATCCTGGTCTTCTACAGTAGATACCAAGTTCCCTGAACCTTCGATTTGTCTTTTTTGTAGCAGATGCATTGACTTGTAACACCTGGGCAACGTAACACATGCCCTGTCCATCTTCTAACAGGGCAACTGCTTTAGAAGCCTCCTTGCGATTTAACTGCATCTTTACCTCATAAAATTATGCGTTAAGCTGATTAAAATACCCCAACAATAGAATAAAACTGATGTTAACAACAATGTCACTAGACATTTCTATTGGCCCAGGTATAAAAATGTGATTAAATTGCATTCATTTTCATGCTCATATAATAAAGGAAATTATAGACTCAAAATGATATCTGAATATATGAGGGGTTACAAAATGTTTGGAAAAGCATTTAATGTTCAAAAAATGAATGGCATTTAATAATGCATAAAATTATAAAATATTTGGTGTTGCATTTTTTTTTTTTTTTTTTTTTGCCTCTCAGTGTATTATGAAAGGAAAAGGAGAAATGAAGTACAACTAAGTTCTAGGGAAACAATGAAAAGATTTGCCTCATCTCACATACATACTGAAGATCATGATGCAAAAAAAAGGCCCTACTTTATGTTTACTGTTAAAGTGATCCTAACTAAACCAAGAGCATCGCAGAAGGACTGGGAACTTGCATGTCAAGTTGTCACAACTCATAATGTTAAATGGGGAGTTAATACATTTAACCCATTTAAGTCGACAGATGGAGATGGTATCTTTCCTGCATTTTTGCAGAAAGGACTTGACTTGCTTTATATCCTTCTCTGCAACCTCTTCCAAGTCAGTACAGTCTTTCACTATATCCCCCAGGACCAGAGTTTATTCTTAAGTATGACTGTAATAGCTAAACTTAAGCTAAGGCTTATCGATAAATCAGTCTTGCATTGTTCCTTTTAAAGGCTTTGGGAAGACTGATCGAAAGATATATTCGAGAAAGGGTGTTGTTAGACACTCCCCTCCATCAAAATCAAAATGCCTACCAGCCACCTAAATTCTGCATAACAGTGCTACACTAGTTAGTTAGCTACACAGTCTAGTTAGCAGACTGGAGGATTTGATGGTTAGGAAGGAAATAGCCCTAGGAGACTTCTTAGATATAGAGAGTGCTTTTGATAACATCTCGTATAAGACTATGGTTCTGGCTGCAAAGAAACATGGAGTCAATGACACTCTTTGCAGTTAAATAAACTCCATAATCAGGAGCAGAAATATTACTGCTAGTCTTCTTGGGGAAATGAAAGGGGTTGCCCATAGGAGGGACTTCTCTCCCCCCCTGCTCTGGAGTCTCGTGGATGACACACAGTACTGTTTATTTTTTGGGAAACTGCCCAATACAGTCTCAGACATGATGAACTGTGAGTTGAGAAAAATTCACAGCTGGGGCATGCAGGACAGTTTATCAGTTAATCCTAGCAAAACAGTTGTTGTTCCTTTAAGTACCAGGAGAGATCTTAAAGACATTGGAAATTTAAAACTAGGCAAGTCAATCTGGAATATTATTGAGTAAAATATCTAGGTCTTATACTGGATTAGAAACTGATCTGGAATCCATATTGACAACATTCTCTGTAGAGCCAGGTGGTCTCTTGTAATCATCAAATCACTTTCAGAATGACCTGGGCCTAAAGCCATACATCAACAATGGCTGTATGGTGCAATGGTTAAATGCCAGGTATCTTACAGCACCACTGTCTGGTAGCAAAAACCATTACAAATTACTATAGCAGGTAAGTTTACCAAGGTACAGAGATTAGCATGTCTATGTGTTATAGGGGTCTTCAAAAGTACTCCAACCATTGCAATGAGATTCTGTTGGGTTTCTTTCACATTTTCTTACAAGTGAAGCTAGGCTTTTTGCATACCTCTTGGTGCAGATATGGAATTGGAGAAGCAATGGTGCAACAACAATTGGACACACCTCCATTTTAAATTTCCTTGATATTTCATTACTGAGGTCTAACCCAATTAATACTGAATATTTTTCTCTCCATTTAACGTTAACTCTCAGATCTCGAGAAGACTGGATGGAAGGAGTTAGGGTGTGAACTTATGTGGTTCATCCCGTTTAGCCATACATTCAGAAGCAGGCATGTATGGTCTATTTGTAAGGACAAATATCAGTATAAGCTTTGGGAAATATTGTACAGTTTTTAAAGCAGAAGTGTTTACTATCCTGAACTGTGCTTTTAGAGGGCTTGAGAAAAGTTACCATGGACAAAAACAAGTTAGGAAACTGGTCCTAGGTCCAAGCAACACCCTTTCCTCATCTTCCTAAAACCGGACAGAAGAGGAGGTAGTTGCATTAATTATTGAACCTGGTCACTTCAGAAAGCCTCTACTTAAAGTGGGACTATACAAAGATGCACCCATTTGTAAACTGTGCAAACAGGATAAGGAGTAATCTGTTGTCTAACACACTCTTATGCTTTGCTTACTTTTAAATACAGTGGGACCATTTCGAAAAGACATCCTCTCCATCTTCAACCAACTTGATGACATTTAACAAGCTTCCCCGCGTGAGATCCAACAGAATTTTTTAAAAATTTATTATAATTTTTCAATAATTCTTAAATGAATACTGTAACTTGTCCAAGGAACAGCTTTTTGGAAATAGTGAAAGTGTTTCTTTCTATGGGATTGCACAATAAGCCTTTAGGCTGACTTGTGGGAGGTCAACAAAACTCCAACAAACCCTGTTATCTAAATCTTCCTTAGAAACATTTGTGCAATGGATTGGTCAAGAATTGTAGTAGCTATAGCTGTTTATTGCAGTGCAGAGATGTATATAGGGAAAAATGATAAATACTGAACATCCTGTAGTTATTAAGGACTTGGTAAAGAACTGTTAAACAACAATGTGAGTGAAGGTTTCAAGAAACATGTCACAAACTTTTAATTTTGAGAGTGAAATGTTAAGAGTGTTTTATCATTGTACCAGTATTTTAAATGTTTTTCACTTAGAGTGCTTCCTTCATCATTGGAAGTGAAGCCCCAGAAATGCTTTTAGCATTTTAAAATATTTTAACTACTGGAGATTTTAAACTAGGTTTTCTTATTAAGTTCTTTAACCTTAACATAGCATCAAATTATGAAATAATATAATTTGGTAATTCACAGTCTCAGTAAAAAAATGTAATCCTTAAGCATGTAAAAATGGGTAAAATGAGAAAACTTTAAATTTTCCCAGGACCGACTTATTCATTAGCTGTTTCATGAACAAGCCTAACTAGTTTAGTTACTGAAAGGGCAAATTACACAGGGAAAATTCAAAGTTAAGAATGTCAAACAATTAATGATCTTCAGCTTACCATGATGATTTACATATTGCAAAATGAAATTTGTAGATAGACCTTTGGAGCTGGGAATATGGGAAAAAATGTTTATAAAAAAAATATGAAGATAAAATTATGAACTTCCAGTTCCCAACAGAGATGATACTACAACTTAAAAATATGAGGTGTACAGAGCTGATGTTTTATGAGACTGAAAGTAATTAAAATCAGAATTTCTGCAAAATAGTGATGAAACTCGGGGAAAAGTACTAACCCCATGAAATCGCATGGAAATATTTTTATGGTATGTTGCTGATCCTGGATTTCAGAGTGGAGTGTCACAAGATTTTGGAGTGGATTGCTCCAGGTGTGTAAAACTATTAATTATGATTTGGGTCATATTTTCGAAAAAGCTCATAACTGGATTCATTTCCCCAGTACAATACATGAAATGAATAATGCAAAGTTGATGTGGCAAACTCACTTTACTTTATCAACTGTTGTAGGTGCATTAGATTGCACCCAGATAGAAATTAAAAATCCATCAATCTTCGGGGGTGAATATATTAATTGTAAGGATTATGCCAGTATCAATGTTCAGGCAACATGTGACGCTGAAGAAAAGTTTATGCATTAGAGCCGAGTTGCCTGGTTTTGTTCATGGTTCAAGAATATGAAGGAGTGCTATATGAGATATATTTTCTTGATATGATGGTGCTTCTTCTTTGCTTGGTGACTCCAGTTATGGTATCTCTCTGGCTGATCACACCATTCAAGCCCATACTTATGCATATTGTGGGACATATAGAGAGTGTGGGTGGAATCATGCAAAACAAGCAACTATATTTATCTCTTAAGATTAACCCTTCTTTTCAAATGCAAACTTCCGCTCCCATCAGCAAGAGACGTGGCAGGAGTGCGAAATCATGAGAAACATGTCATAATAATGTAAGGAAGTTACTACTAGACCGTAGTTACATCTCAAGTTTTTCTGGATACCACTTGTCTCCAGGTAATTATAACTAACTAGTTTTAGCATTTGTTTATTCACTTGGATTTGATTTAAGTTATCACTACACTATAAAGTGTCCTGTGTAGTTGCTACATTTTATTCACTTCACTGATTATGTTACCATGTCCTCCATTTGTGTAACCTTAAACTCTTCCAAATCAAATCCACAAAGAGTTTAGTGCAAAAGAAGAATTTCCCAATATAATTTGGTCCTAAACTTAATTAACTAGGTATTTGAGCTAAAGTAGTCAAAACGTTCAAGTCACCTCATAGGGGCCTAAATTATTTTTAATGAGATAAAGTTCAAGGGTTTAAAAATATCGAGATGAGAGGTATTTACACTATATCCAAGGAAGATATTTCTGAGCTTAGAATATTAAGTCAAGATCTGCGGTTTAACTTTCTGTACTTCAAATAGCCTTAGTATGAAAGAGAATTTTCCAAATGGTGAAGTTTCTAGTCCCATATTGGAAATTGAACACAGTGAAGTGAAAATATACAAATAGCCAAAGCTAAATGAAGTATTCACTCTAATTTACAAATTTATATATACCTAGGACTAATTTAAAGGATTTTACCCATTATGCTTGATGTCAGCTGATGATGTATCATTATTTAAATCAACTGGCAATGAGAGGGAGGATGGAATGATGGCCCAGAAAACTATTCTGCCAAAAATAAATATTGTAAAACCAGAAATAAATAAATAAATAAATAAAACACAGACCCATATTTGTATTGATGGTCAACAAATCTACAACAATTAAGCCATTAATATGTGCTGTTCTTGCATGCTACGAGCATTTCAGCGACTACAAGTTCATGTATCGTTCTTGCACATGATAAAACTACACAGCACATATGTCATATTGGTGCCTGCCCAATCATTTCTGCTACTGTGTCACCATAACTTTATGCCAGGAAGACCTAAGCAGCTTTTATTAAGGTAACATCTTATTAGATGTAATAATAATTCAATAATATACGCTTAACGCAGCCAGAATTATGAAAATTGACATCTGACTTTTTGAGAAACTGCCAAAGAGTATAACATTTCTGTCAGATCATGTCATGAAATCCCGAGAGAAAAGAATAATATGCCTTGGGTTGGCAGACAGCACACAGAATGTGAAAGGTCTTTGAACAGACCTTTTCTTTATTTCCTTCTCTGCAGAAACTTTCTTTTCTGGCTTTCAAAATTTATAGCAAGTTAAGTTCAAACTTAAATTAAAGTTTTGGCTCTAAATTTTACTAGTAGTTTGAGGATTTACATAATTTCATATTTTCTTTTTGTCAAGTAAATAGGCCAAGGACATAGCCAAGGTGGTTCAGGGAAAAGGTATTCAGAAGATTAATTTGTTGCTTCTCTAGAACTGTTTGATTTTACCCATTTTATTCTTGATTGTGTTTAATGAACTTCATGTGATATGGAAGGCTGTTTTAATTATGAACTTTAATTATCAACCTCTGTCAGTTAATTTACTGTGTCAGTACTAATGACACTTCAATAATCCAACCTCTCAACATTCATTCCTGGATTTCTGTTCCAATTTTTGCAATAATAAAAAGGTTAAGGTGGGTAAAAGCTGTATGAAAGGGATATCATTACCACCTGCTCTTGAATGCAATAGGAAGCTGCCAAATCAAAGAGGGTTGTTATTGATTTTGTTTATTTATGAACATTTAACATCTCATTTAATCAGCATCTCATTCAATTTAGGGGCATGAATTGGTCAATAAACTTGCTCAGAGGCCTCTTCTTTCAGGCTTGGGGTTCTTTTATATGGTGTAAATCTATGACAAGGAACTCATGATTTTGCTTCCCTTCCAAAGGAAGTCATACTTAGGATTTTTATGCCCGAAAAAAATTATCAACCTTGGCCATGATTGATCTTGGATCTAGGAAGCAAGTATGGTTACCACTATATCACCAGGAATAAAATAAATAGGGTAGCACATACTCATAATGTGTGCATGCTGCAAAAATAGACTGGCAGGCTGCATTATGCTACTGCAGTAATCTTAAAATGTTATTTTGTCCAGCAAGCAAACCCTTTTGCTCAAATATGAAGTCAATAGTAGTACATATTGTACTTTGAAAAGGAGTAGAACTTTATCAGTTTCACATACAGAGAAGAGGGAGGGTGGGGGAAAAGAAGGGGAAGTTTTTTTTAATGTATTTTGTTAATTTATGGACACGATTTAAATCTCACGTCCATCAGTGTAGCATTTAATTCAGAGAGCGAAACTGCTGATAAATTTTGTTCACAAAAATGGGAGAGAGAAAAATAGGAAAAAATAAGAATGAAGATTTGTAAAATAATCTGATACAAAATGCATATTTAGTTTGAAGTCATTAAATTCTATGTAGCAACTGTAATACATCTTCCATAATCCTTATGGCTGTGTTTTCCTTTACCCACTAAAAGAACTGTGCTGAGACATTTTACCAACAAAACTATAGAGCTCGTTTGTGCCTGCAGAACAAGAATTGGAAAGACAATAGTTGTTATCAGCTACAGTAACATGATAAAATAAAGATTAATCCAAAGCTTACCTTTGCACACACATAATCATTTAATGTTGAAACAGTAACCAAAAATAAAAATTGATACCTTAAGAATTTCTGTAAATCCATATTGGTTTTCCATGAGAATATGCTGCTGAGTTTCCAGAATGGCCACACACAAGAACAGATGGAAATTTGGCCCTGGAAGGTCTGTCCAAAGCACTTCCCATAATTTCATTATGTCTTGATAAGAAAATTCACGTTTAAATAAGACTAGGAGCCATCTGAAGCAGAAGAACATGTTACCAGAATCATGTTTGTCAAGGTATGATGTTAGGTCAGGTGCTGTAACTTTCAGCAGAATGTACAATTGCTGCAATTGCTGTTTCATTCCTGTTTGGTCCAGCTCAAAGTTGCTACTCTGAAATTATTAAAATAAATAAAATATTAAACATAAATAAAAATAAGCAGAAGTTAATTTGTAGTTCCTTCAATTGTTACCTATGACAGATTCATATGTTTTATAAGTAGTTTTGAATAGCTGGAATTTTTACAGTGAAATATAGTATATATAACAAATTATTATTCAGTAAATCAATCAAAATTTCACTAATTTTGTTTTGTTTTACTGTTGTTTTTTTTTTACTATCCTCCTTACGAATGTAGTTCCTTATGTTTATGAAATGTACGGATATTAACAACAGTAACTTTTAATTGAAATCTGCATTATTAGCTAACCATGACGGTTAGCTGATAAGGAGAACAGGGGGTTTGTGAAACCGGTTCTACATATTATAAACAAGTAAGTGTAACAATTAGATGTATTTCAACTCAATCACACGATCTCAATTATATGATTAGCTTGACCTTACAGTTCCAATTAATATTTCTAGTTAACAGTAACCTCATCACTAAGTTCATAAAATCCAGCTGGGAAGCTGACAGTGTAACCATGCTGATGATGAAGGCAAAAGCCTTTGAAACATGTTCAAGTCAGTGGAACAAAATTAGTTAATTTGATTTCTTCAATTATAATTTGTTAGATTGAAATGTGTTGCTTTATACATACCACTTTGTCCATGAATCCAACAAAACACCAAAAAGAATCAGCCTCATTGTTCATTAAACAAAGAATTGGGGACAGCAAATCACTCATGCCCTGTACATATCCCAAATCAAAATTGTACATTACATAAGTCATTAGGATATCATAAAGTTGTTGCAGATTTGGATTGTTCTCCCCAGCAAAAAATGGATGAGTGCGATCAGTCCTGTTCACATCTTTCTCTGAAATGCAAAGAAAAAATTTCTTATAAATTATTAAAAGCATTTTACTCTCCCAGATGATTATTTATTACATCAGTATTTTAGCTTTCTTGTAAATAAGTTATCCATAGTGTATCATTTTAAATATAATATTTTTACTGTAAACAGCTTCAAAAAATACACATATAAGATGCATGTTATTACTTTACAGAAATATAAGCATCATCTGAAAAGTTTTTGAAATAATACACAGATTACAGTACTAGTTACAAACTAATTACCATATCAAAATCTTCCACAGAAACAGCTGTGCAATAATGCTTTGCTAGGTGAAGAACTGAGGTAGTATTTCTCTTTACTGCAGTGCAGATATATACATATTGGAAAAATGGCAAATATCGAACCTGCAGTAATTCAATTCTTCATATTTCACAAAACACAAATATTCTATGGGACTCTGCACACATAATTTTTAACTGTTTGCAAGTGAACCACCAGGTTCAAACATGGTCATGAACGCTTAGAAAATGATCTGCATAGTAGATGACCAAAACTTGCCATCATACTGGAATTGTCAGATAAATGCACAGTATGGTATTGAAGGATCATTATCTAAAGAAATCATAAATTGCTGAAGCTATATGAATTTCGAATGGGTATATCACATTTTGATGAAAGATTTATACATGAAAAAATTATCTACAGGATGGGTGTCACAGCTATTGACATCTGATAAAAAGTGAATCAGAATGCAAATTTCTGAGCAAAGTTTTGAGAGATATCTAACTGATTTTATCCATCAATTCAAAACAGTGCATCCCCTATCCTGATTTCAAATTTCCTACCCAGTAATTAATTGGAAATGTCTTCAAATGCATAGCTAAAAGGTTAGAAACATAGAATGCCTGAAAGAGTGGGAGCTTTTTAACTGTGGTCTAATGGTCAATTCATATTTATGATGATCTAAGGTTTAGTTCGGCACTATGGCGAATATCTTCCAAGGAATAAAATGTCTACTTGACACTCAGCAACTGATTCTAAGAATAAGGATTCATTGTCCATGAGGTGAGAGTGGGGCTGTGATTTGGGAAGCAGAAGGAGGAGTATCATGGTCATGATGGTATTGATTGACTGCAGAGTTCTAACAAGCTTGTTAAGAACAGGAAATCAAATTCTATTAAGTTTAATACTTTCTTCTTTCCTGTTTATATTATTGGGATGTTTAAATATTCATTTAATAATTTAAGGTTCCTAAAACAAAGCTGTCTTCCATTAACCAATTAAGTGGAATGGTGAGCAAGAAAATAAAACATCTACACAATGTTGCCAAAAGCCTGGAAAAGTTTTATCACTGGAGTTGAGCAGATTATTTAGCCTGAATTTGCTTGCTGTGGACAAAGAATACCGAACTCTCTAAGTATTTAAATATTGTACTTATGAAGCTTTGACAATAGACTGGTAATATATCCTAAACTTAGGTATTCATTTTTTTACGCTAAACTCCATTTACTTACACAAAAGTAATACGCGTTTCGGGAAAATCTCTCCCATCTTCAGTTGCTCACTGAATCGCTGTTACTTGAAATGATGACTGGACACCCAGATGTTTCTGTGGTGGACTCTTTTGGCTGAAGTAGGAAATTGCTGAGTTCATCCATAGGAGGAAACTCGAAATTCATTGGGTTTTCTCTATTTTTTAATATAAAATTTTTTTCCCAAGTAGATAACTCCAAGGGGTTGTGAAGATGTTTCAGCAGTTTAATTTCCAGTTTTATTTCATGGTTTTTGGTCCAAAAGTGAGCTGCTACTGCTGATTTATCCACCTGCTAAACTGAATATTCCTAAAATTTTCTTTCCTCCGAATTTCCAAACTTCTCTTTATTTTGCCTATGTAGCTCTGCTCACTATCTGCACATTTTATTTGTAAATTCCTGATTTCTGTTCTGTTGATATGGAGTCTTTTACTGTGCAATCTAATACATCTCTGAGTATTTTCTGCCATGTTTTTGGTGGCCCAAGGATGATAAGTAAATTTCCTGTGAATTTAGTTTTTTTCTTGCTGTCACAGTTTCACACTCTTTTCTTGTTTGAATTATTTGATTTTTTGTCTACAATTTGTTGTATCCATTGATTTTTAGAGTTTGTATTATCTGCAAGTACTCTTAATTGTACTCATACTTATTCAGAGTTACATAACAAATCATTATTGAGAAAATCACTCAAATTTCACTAATTTTATTCCACCTACTTGGACATGTTTCAAAGGCTGTCTTCATCTTCAGCTTGGTTCCACTGTCTGCTTCCCAGCATGGTATTAAGATGTCACTCTGTGGATTTTAAGAATTTAGTGACAAGATTACTATTGTTTGGGAGATGAAAATTGACCAAATTTTCCTTATACAAATGAGTCAGTATTAGGTGACCTAAAACTTCACTAACTGATTAATTCTTCAAAACATGTTTCAAGAGCATTCGCTCTCATCTTCAGCTGGGGATGACTAGCTCTAGCAGGTGATGTAGTGGCATTTGGTGGTTCCATTAGATAACGGAACAGGAAGTCCATTGGTGGAATGTCAAAATTCATAATTCTACGTTTATTTTTTAAAATATAAATCTTTTCCCATATTGCCAAATCCTTGGGATTGGTGGTAGCTTTTAACAGTTTGGCTTCTCCTGCAATGTTATGATCGTAAGTCCAAAAGTGATCTGCAACAGCCGATTTATCCACTTGTTTATACCTTAAATTTATGAAGTGTTCTTTGGTCCTTGTCTACAAATTTCGTATTGTTTTGCCTATACATATCTGATCACACTCCAAACAATCTATCTGATACACTCCTGACTTTTTGCTGGGTGGAATAACGTTCTTTTTGGTGCTATTCAGAAGCTTTCCAATACTTAAATTTATTTTGTGCAGCCAAACATACATCATAATTAAAGATTTTCATGAATGCCCTGTTTGCCCACGGATGATATATGAATCTTTTAAAAACCACGTCCTTTTTTATCGTGGAGAGAGTTGTGATGTTTTTAATATCTTTCTGTCTTTCGAAATGTCTGATCTTCTTATCAACTAAAGAGCTGCTGAATCCATTGTTGAGGGCTGTTTTGATGATATAACAGTATTCTGCTGAATACTCTTCTTTGTTGAGTGGGATGTTTACCAATCTATTGACAAGGCTGTTTATAATGGCATGTTGGTGTGGTTTAGGGTTGAAACTGTTATTCTTTATGTGATTATCTGTATGTGTAGATTCCTATATATGCCGAATGAAATTATGTCATTTCTCCTGTATATTTTTAGTTCCAAAAATGGTAAAAGACCATTTTCCTGCAAAATACTGACTCATTTATATATGTAACAACTTCACTGTTCCTAACTTCTTTTAAGATTACAAATTTTCCTTGTTTTTTTTTTTATGAATATATTTTCCCACACAGTTAATTCTATGAAATAAATATAATAGAATAATATGGAATAAATATAATAGAATATAAAATAATAGAATAATATGGAATAAATATAATAGAATAACAATATAGGAAAACATATTCATATACAAAAACATGGAAAATTTGGTTAATTTTGATCTCCCAAACAATAGTAACCTCATCACTAAGTTTGTAAAATCCACAGAGCAACAGCTTAAAACCATGCTGGGAAGCAGACAGTGGAGTCATGCTGAAGATGAAGCCAACAGTCTTTGAAATATCCAAGTAAGCGGAAGAAAATTAGTGAAATTTGAGTGATTTCCTCAATAATAATTTGTTATATTATATTATATTTCACTGTAAAAATTCCCACTATTCAAAACTACTTATTCAGGGTTGTTCTGAATTTATGTGCTAAGTCATTGAGGACTGTGTATTTGTGTGCTGTGGGATTGAAGGCAATAGCTTTTATGTAATTGTCAGTGTGCATATTTTTTCTGTATTCCAAATTTCAAATTACTACCTGTTTTTATAATCTTTAAGTCAAGGAAAGTAACCTTGTCTTGTTCTGTTTCAGATGTAAATTTAATTTCTCCATCTTGTAGGCTTTACAACTTCAAAGCATCATCCAAGTGTTGTTAACCATAGCAAAGATATCAACATATCTGTGCCAGACTTTAAAAATGTATGGGAATGATTTGGTGATATGTGTTTCTAAATTACTCATATATAAATCAGCCAGAAAAGGTAATTATGAATTTCCCATAGCTAATGCACATTTCAGTTAGTAGGACATATTTCTCAATTTTCTCATTGCTTAATTTCAGAAACTGTAATCATTTTCGAAGGGATGTTGGGAATTTGCATTTTGGTATGCTAGGAAAGAGTGAATATATTAAAGGACACCAGAAGATCTTTCAGAGAACCAAATTTTCTCCACCAGTTCTATGGAATTACTTATACTTTAGCAATTAAACGTAGGAAATTTCCGAAATCTCTGGAGGAGCCATTTTGCTAGTTGGTAGAATGGTGTATTTCTACATTATGATTATTGATCTCATGGCATTTCCTTTTTTCATATATTTTTGGTAGGCCATGTATCCTTGCTACTGTGTCATCTGCTTTTAACTTTGGTTTCTCCTTGAGAGGTATGATTGTGCTTTTATTGACTGATATGTTTATAGACTGTATACATTTTTTCAATGGATCCAATTTTATTTTCATATACTCTTGCCCATAAATATAATTTTGTTAGTTTTATTGCCTCTTTATATACTACTTAGTTTCTTGTTCAGTGACTCCAGGATTTGCTTGTGCTCTCTGAACCTAACCCTACTTTTGGCAATGCAATCCTCCCTTTATTTTATAAATGATGTTCTTATTGTAGTTATTTAGCCTGTTGATTGCTGCCTCCAGATCTACTATATATTTGTCAATGTTTTTTGAAAAGTTAACACATATTTTCAGCCTTTTATTTAAAAACTTCATTTCATCTTTGCTAAACTTTTCTTTGTATAGGTTTACTACATTGCAATCTTTCAGATGTTTAAGTGCTATATATGGCCAATTATTCTCTTAATTTTGTCCTGATACATGTTCTTTAGTTTCTTTCTAGTTTTTCTTTTTTGTATTAAAGTTAATGTGTCCATTAAGTTCATAAAATGTCCATGAAAGCAATAGGAAGTTCACCAACCATCAATAAATCTGGTAGTTGACTTGATGATGCAGGAAAGGCATGTTAAACATGTTCTGTATAATTTAAAGATAAGTTGAGCATAAGAACCAGCTAATTAAGAATAAATAAGTTATTCACTGTATTAGTTCTGACATAAAGTTTGACCTTAAATTTGCCATCTTAGTTGTTTGTGACTTTGCATTATCTTACCAAAGAATTACACTTGATATTCACAAGTACAGTCTCCTTAGTTTTCAGCTTCTCATGGGCATGTTCCAGCTGGTTAGAGTACAGAATGTCAATTGTTGCTAGCTGACAGCACAGTCCACCAAATTCAGAGCATAGCATTTTTTGGTGCAGTGGTGATTTCAGTAGTTTGGGGATAGATTCATGGTATGCCAAAAAGTGATGATAGCATCATCTTGGAGTATTGTAGAGGATTCACTCTCTTCACATGTTAGCAGTGTATCAAAAATGGGATCCTTTTGCTGAGGTGCCAACAATGAGAATTGCTATTGTTGGTGCTATTTTCTGGGCCATTTTCAACTAGTGTGGAACCCAGCAATCAAGGCTATATTTTTTTCCTAGTTGAGGAGATAGAGCTGTATGGTTTCTGCATTGATTTTAAATTATTGTGCCACATTCTCACAAGTCTGGCTGTTGTTTGCTTCAAGTCACTAAAAGAGTCTTATTATTCATTGTTGTTGGTCTTCTTACCTGTGGCTCCTCCTTGAGGATTTCATTGTTTGCCTGGAGCTTTAACTAACTTTGCCCTGTCCATTTACTTCCAGTATCAGCATCAAAGACCTGACATATTTTTCACACCACTATAGTTGCATTATTTCCCAGTTTAAATTTATAGAACATACATGCTCACATAATCATCTTTTTGATGCTCATGTTTGTTTATGCTTCTCTGAATACTAACATCAGAAAAATTGAATTGACCAGTTTAACTCTCTGCAACAATTTGTTCCTGCTTCAATATTATTTGTTAGCATTTAATTGTTGCCAATGCTTGTAGATTCAGCATTGTAAAAAAAATTGAAAGAACTTTTTTCTTCAACTGAATAAATCTCCAATAAGGTGTACATACTTTTACATCTTGGGGTGCCGCCACAAGCAGCCGAGGTCATTATGGCTTGTGAGTGGAAAGTCTGGGGTTTGAATCCAGCCAGGACCGTTCTCCCTGACTGAGGTTTTTTCCAGGTTTTTCTCAATCCTCATAAAAGGCAAATGCCAGGAAGGTACCGTAAACTTAGGCCCCATTTCCTTCCTTAAAAATAAATCCTTTCCCAATATATCATTTCATCTCATGTATCATCAGTGTATATTGCCTATGGTACCTCTGTAGTAAAAACAGGTGTTAAACAGCATTCATTCATTTACCATCTTGGGGGCAAGTATACCTGTAATTATATTCCTTATTGATTTTACACAGGATGCACTGTCAGCAGAATTAATACCCTGTTCTGACTTTTAACTTTGACTTCCTTTTACAAATATTCAGTAATAGTGCTATAAACATATATGTAGATACTTCAGCTTTGCAAACCATAGTAATGTATAAGATACAACATAAGAGTGCACTTGTATAAAATATAGTGAACTTTTGTAACAGTGGTGTAAATTATTAACATTTAAGAGAAATTGAGTCGAAATAGTAACATACACACCACTAAAATTGAATTAAATAATTATTTAATTCAATTTTAGTGGTGTGTATGTTACTATTTCGACTCAATTTCTCTTAAATGTTAATAAGAGTGCACTTGTTCCACATTCAGCTTATTTATTGTATTTGCTGGTGCTCGATTTCAAGTACCTTGAAAGATTTAGAAAGCATTTGCAAAAATGGAGCTGCAATTGCTAAAATTAGCTTTTCATTGCATCCTTAAAGATTTCTCTAGTAAAACTATACCCATTAGTGCCTTCAATGTCCATTTGGGAAAAAATTGCTTACAAGGTTTCTATATCTACAGCTTCTGTCGTAAAAGTGTCATGAGTCATAATTGCTGCTAACATCTTTATCAGCATGAAAAGAAGGTTCTGGCAATAATTAACATGAATACAAATGCTTGAGCTGTTCTATTGAATACTGAAACTTCTTAAATAGCAATTACTCATGTTATCGCAAAAAATGTTTTAATTAGTTATCTGGAAGAAGAAGAAGAAGAAGAAGAAGAAGAAGAAGAAGAAGAAGAAGAAGAAGAAGAAGAAGAAGAAGAAGAGGGGAGGAGGCGGAGGAGGGGAGGAGAAGAAGAGGGGGAGGGGGAGGAGAAGAAGGGGAAGAAGAAGGAGGGGGAGGGGGAGGAGGAGGAGAAGAAGAAGAAGAAGAAGAAGGAGGAGGAGGAGGAGGAGGAGGAGGAGGAGGAGGAGGAGGAAGAAGAAGAAGAAGAAGAAGAAGAAGAAGAAGAAGAAGAAGAAGAAGAAGAAAACTGCAATAATGGAAAACTCCCTAAACTTAATATCTCAATATTGAGATATATTTAAATATCTGTTATTCTTGAAATAGAAACTTATTTTACATAACTTACCAATTAAATTTTTTCTTTCACGATAATCTGAAAATCTTTGCTCCTGTCCTGGGGTGAAGCTGCGCCACTGCAATTTCATTTTGAAGTACTCTTCTACTTTTTGTTTCCTTATTTGCTGTCGATCTGCATGAGTTGAATCCCATGGGAAATAACCTAGAAGGTATTTCCATACATCATAGCGTAGTTGAGGCACAATTCCCTGAAAAAATTAAAAAAGTTATGCTTACTACTTATACACAGGGTGATTAATTATACAAAAATATACCAAGGATAGTGGCAAGATCTAATGAGTTTAAAAAGTTCCGCCATGTCCTCAAGTTTACTATATACCCAGTAGAGTACATTAAGAGAACAGTGCAGCGTGCTAAAGATGTGATAATAAAATAGTCAGCATGGAGATGTGTACAGGTGCAGAGTACGCTCATTGTTGTCTGCTGCTTTATGAATCAAAATCATTCACATATGTTCGAAAGAAATTCAGGATCAATTATCACAAGGAACCAATTATTGTATGGTACAATCGGCTTATTGAAATGGATTGTGTAGGACACAGGGCACCATGACATGGATTGGATGCAGGGGGAACAAAGGCTTGGTGGCCAACATCTAATGCCCTTGGACTTCTGTGTGTGAGGCCATGTGTGTTTAAGCCTCCTCTTCCTGCAAATCTAAACGAATTGCAAGTTCGGGTAGGAGAAGCGGAAGCAGCCATTGACCTTGATACGACTCATAGAATTTAGGTTGTGGAAAACTGTTTCAGTTGTTATGCAGAGAAAAAAATAAATATTTATGACCAATTACTTCCCAGCAAAACACGGTACAGATTTACCCAATTTATGCCCAACAAGCTTAACAAATATGATCTGAAAATCTGCATCACAGCAGATGTAGCATCAAAATATTAAGGATGATGCATGTCCGGAGTATCAAACTCTAGGGGAATACAGCATTCTATGTCTAATGGAGTCATTTTTATATCGAGGAAGAAATGTGAAGACAGACAACTTCTTCATATCTCTTCCACTTGCCTAGAAGCCCAAACAGAAGAAAACCATTGGTGGGAACAATGAACAAAAAAGGAAAAAGTCTAAAGCTATTCCAAGTCAAATGAATTAGTATAATTATCTATATCATTAGACACTGAGATTTTCAGAACTTTGTTACACTGTGTACATGCATTTGGACATGCTTATATACATACTACTATTGTAAATATTTCTGTAAACTTACTCCTCTGAAGATGATCTTTTTGATTCCTTCTACATCGTTTATTTTGCCATCTTCATCTTGAAACTGTGCCCACTGCTCTACTGACAATGGTGGTCCTCTGCTGGCAAGTGGTCTTGGAGGTAACACTGGAATATTTCCCAAATGTATAATTGCATACTCCTCCCCAGCAACATTGGTTTCTGTTTCGTCCAGGGTAAGGCTTCTGTTGAGCAATTCAGCCACCTCTTCTTCTCTTCGCTGTTCTATGGGGCGATACACTGAAATCATAATCACTTATTTTGCTAAACCTTCCCCTTATTCTTCCCTCATCTGCTGACTATGGAGAATACAGATCACTGAAGGAGACTTTCAAGAATCAGAATTCTCTTTTTAGAAAACCTTTAATGTTATTAATATCATCTATATATATTTTTTTTAAATGTCACATATGTGAATTATATTTTATTCTATTTAAGAACACTATACTGTTAAATATATATTTTTGGAAATATTTGTATACAGTTAAGTACATCACAAAGTTAGCGAGAAGAGAGGATCTGTGAGTTCGATTTTGTTTGCCTTGTTATTGTTTGGTAGTGTTATTTTGATTATATGTGTAGTAAATTAAATGTTTAAATGTAGGAATATAAGCTAGTTTAAGGCAGGGGTTCTAAAATGAGAATGAATTTATTGCTAATTTGGGTGATTATTGAATTGTATAAAATGTTTTGTTTATGTTATTATAGTGCTGCTTTTTTATTCTGATCATTTTAGAGGGTTATGGTTGTGGAAGAATGATTTCCAAAATTTAATTAATAAAACATTTCATGTCAGAACCATACAGTGAAGTGACTATTATGTTCTTAATTATCTAGTGAATTGATTTGATAATCTTATGCTCCAATTACTGTTAAATGATGCAAAACTAGTTTCCCAGACTTTTGCCTGCATCCTCAGCTGCGAGTCGACTGTCGGCTTTGTTGTTGGTTGGCTGGACTTGGTGTAGCTCTCATGGACATTTTATGAACTTCTGGATTAATTTGTCTTTTGTTACGATCTCAAAGTTCATAACCTAATCCTCATATTTTTATATAAATTTTTTCCCATATTCCCAGTTCAATGGGTTGATCTACAAATTTCAATAATTTCACTCCCATCATGTTTATCTCTCCAAAAGTGATGTGCAACCGCTGATTTCTCTATCTGATTGTACCTTATGTTTCTCCAGTGTTCCTTCAGCCTGATTCCAATGCTTCTTTTTGTATTTCCAAAATATACTCTGTTACATTCTGAACAATTGATTTTGTATATTCCTGGCTTCTTCTCCTCCAATATTCTATCATTATCACCAGAACTGAGCACATTTTTTACACTAAACTTGTTCACTGGGGACAAAGTAATCCCAAACAATCTGAGTATTTTTTGAAATTTTTGGTGGCCCAAGGATGATAAGTGAATTTCATGTGGATGGTAGATTCTTTTATTGCTGTTAATGTTGTAACCTGCTTTAGTCTCTTCTTTTGTTTGAATTTCTTGATTTTCTTATCTACAATTTCTTGGTCATACACATTGAATTTTGCTGCTTGTATAATATGATAGTATTCTTTGTTGTATTTAAACTCTTTCATAGGTATGTTAATGAGTCTATGTGCAAAGCTATTGAGAGCTGCATGTTTGTGTGCTGTGGGATTGAATCCACTTGCCTTTATGTAATTCTCAGTCTGCGTGTCCTTTCTGTATATTCCAAATTGTTGCCTTTTTTATAATCTTTAAGTCGAGAAAGGGAATCATGTTGTTTTGTTCTGTTTCAGAAGTGAATTTAATTTCTTTATTTCGTAGGTTTAGCAATTTCAAAGCATCATCAAAGAATTTCTTATTGACCACTGCAAAGATATCACCTACATATCTGTGCCATACTTTGAAAATGTATGGAAATGATTTGATGATGTGCATTTCTACACTACTCATATACAAATCAGCCAGAAAAGGCAATAATGGATTCCCCGTAGCTAAACCTGCTTTTTGTTTGTAAAATTCACCACTGTACTTGAAGAAATTCTGACTAATATATACTTCAGTTAATTGGATGTATTCCTCAATCTTCTGGTTGCTCAGTTTCACAGACTGTAACCATTTTCAAAGAGATGTTGGAAGTTTGCTTTTTGTGCTAAATGATAGAAAACCTGAGGAGAAGAAACCAGAAACATATAAAATCAACTTCAGAATGAACCAAAGTATATTTTGGAAAAACAAAAAGAAGTATTAGAATCAGGTCTGAAGGAACACTGGAGAAACATCAGGTATAATCAGACAGATAAATCAGCAGTTGCACTTTTTGATAGATAAACATGATATAGAAATGGGAGTAAAATTGTTGAAATTCATAGATCAGCCCGCGCAGTTGGGAATATGGGAAAACATTTATAAAAAAAATATGAGGATAAGGTTATGAACTTTGAGATACCAATAGAAGACAAATTAATCCAGAAGTTCATAAAATGTCCATGAGAGCTACACCATGTCCAGCCAACCAACAACAAATCTGACAGTCGACTGACAACTGAGGGCGTAGGCAAAAGCCTTTGAAACTAGTTTTGTATAATTCAACAGTAAGTGGAGCATAAGAGTATCAAATTGACTCACTAGATAATTAAGAATATATTAGTCACTTTACTGTATTGGTTTGGACACAAAATTACATTTTATATGTTAGTTAGAATTTTTGCATCAGATTTAAAATATTTGCCTGGAATAGAACCTGGGTTAGAACCAATACAGCATAAAATAAGGAAGACAAGAATGGAAAACTTTTGGCAAACTGAAGAAAAACGTCTTACTAATTATGCATATAGCTGAAGGTGGAGGTGGTGTCTTCTAGATGGCCAAAGAACAGAGATGAAGAATCAGAAGAAAAAAATGGTAGAATTCTGTTGATTGTTTTTCATATTAGGTTATTTGTTGTCTATGATATTGGAGTAAAGACTACTTAGCACCTAATGTATAATATGTAAATAAACAAACAAATAAAAGAGTAAATGTAATATGCTGCACTTATATCTTTTATTGACAAGGAAATAGGAAACCCTTATTTTAGAACACTCAACTCTTCACCAAATAAGCTCTCTCCTCAGATAGAAAACCATGTTTTATAAATATTTTAGTGATGTGTGAACATACAAATCAAATGCACTGTAAAATATGCCATAAAATTACAGAAGAGAGCATCACTTTAATCTTAAATTGTATTTTTCTGACAGCACCCCTAATATGAGATGGAGAGAAATATCTTAAAAATATCTAGTATTCTACACTGCATGCTAGAAACACAATAAACTGATTTAACAATAATTATCTGATAAATATGCATTTATAATGTTCATTATTCAACATGTGCTCTGCATGTCACCCTCCTCTCTTCTATCTTAGATTTAAATTTTTAACATTTGAAATAAGAAGTAATGTGAAATAAACTGCTGTTGACCCTAGTGAATATGGAGTATATCAAAGCCTAAAGTAAGCACCTGCCATTTGACTGTTTAAATTGTAACTCTAGCAATAACCTCACCAAACAATTAATCCCAACTGCAAGTCCAATTTGCACATTTAGCTACAAGCACTCTAGTGCCTGACAAGTACTTGAAATTTATCAAGCTTATACAACACATCTTGTACCTACATAAAACATCAGTCAATTTGCAGAATGCTTCTAAAGTAGTTTCATATGGGCGGTGATGCAGATTCCTAACAAATCTCCAAACCACATCCGAGGTGTTCTCTTGAAAAATATCTAGTTCTGCAAATGAACGGTTCAGGACCTGAGTTGATGGCTCATCCAGCACCATGTAAAGGTGTCTATCTCTTTTGGACCTGTACATAAATGTTAAAAGAAAAGCTGATTTAAACATATAATGTTTTATCCTAATATGACAAATTATTGTTATGAAATCACTCAAATTTCACTAATTTTGTTCCACTTACTTGGACATGTTTTAAAGGCGATTGCCTCCATCTATCCTCCTCCATCCTTATCCTAAACTTAGGGTATTCATTTTTTATACTGAACTCCACTTACTTACATAAAATAAGATGCGTTTGGGAGAATCTCTCCCATCTTCAGTTACTCACTGAACCGCCGTTACTCGAAATGATGGCTAGACACCTGGCAGTTCCTGTGTTGTCATCTGTTGGCTGAAGTAGAAAATGGCTGAGTTCACCTATAGGAGGAAACTCGAAGTTCATTAGGTTTTCTTTACTTTTTAATATGAAAATTTTTTCCCAAGTGGATAACTTCATAGGGTTGTGAAGATGTTTCAGCAGTTTAATTTCCGGTTTCTTCCTATAGATGAACTCAGCTATTTCCTACTTCAACCAACAGATGCCAACACATGAACTTCTGGGCGGCTAGCTATTGTTTCGAGTAACAGCGGTTCAGTTAGCAACTGAAGATGGGAGAGATTCTCATGAAATGCATCTTATTTTATGTAAGTAAATGGAGTTCAGTATAAAAAATGACTACCTAAGTTTAGGATATATTACCACTCCATTGTCAACAGCTTCATAAGTACAATATTTATATAATATTTTACTTCTGAGGTTCACTTGAACAGTTCTGAGGTAAGACTATCTTGTGATAGATGCACAATAAACTAATATCAAATAAAAAGTGCCCTACTTTCATGCGTTAATATGACAGGTGTAGGGGATTCTTTCAGTCAGCTTTAAGCAATAGGCTGTTGAAATTTTCAACATGTTTAATATCAGCGAGCATGAAATAAACACTTGCTTAATGATTTTGTATGCTTTAATGCAGATTAAGAGTCACTTGTGTATTTGGAAATTGTCTGCTTTATATGCCATAGTTATCCTCTGGTTCACCAAATTTATGATGAATGAAGTTTGTAAACATGCAGTGGCAAGATATTAGCAATTGGGAATGAGATATACCTTTGTCTGATGTTGATAAGATAAATAAAGAATGCAAGATGGTATAAGAATACTGAGGTGACTTGGGAATTAGATATTTATATATATACACACAATTCTTCCATTCTGTATAAACATTTAAAAGTGAGCTTTTTTCTACTTTAAACCTTCCTGATAGAAGCAGATCAAAGAAATGCTAGAAAAAATTAGCATGGGAGATTCTCATGGGTTTCGGACATAATAAAAGGGAAGAAATGTGGATATAGTAATTTGGCTATGGGTACAACCAAAAGAAATATTACTCTTCATTTAAAGGAATACATTCTTTTTGTCCAAAAACCATTAATTCCAAAAAGAACCAGAACTTCTTAAAGTAATCTAGAAGTCAACAAAACTAACAGTTTGGGATAATTTATTTATAAACAAAAATAAAGAACAGTTTGTTAATTTTGATCTTCCAAAACAGAATGACATCTCCAGTTTCTAAAACCTACAGAAAGACATCTGCAGATCAGGCAGGAAAGATGACAATGAATCCATGCTGAGGATAAAGGTAACTGCAGAACATATCCAAATGGTTAGAAATTAGTGAAACTTGGGTGATAATTAGCCAAAATTACAATTACAATTTAAAGTTACATTTCACTATGAAAATTCCCACAATTAAAAAAAAAATTAATAACTTTACTATGTTATTCAAGCATTTTATTGATTTTCAACCTAACAGAATTGAGTTGAGTTGGAGTACTTGCTTAACTAGCATATTCATTTGTGATTTCACAGCCACCAGCTTATCTATAAATTCCATTATTATGCAAGTTCATATTTTTGAACAAATATTGACAGAATTATGGATTTTCACTAGAATTTTTATATACTGAACACATTTCAATAGCAAAATGTTAGTAAAGTTCAGGCAGAAAATTCTAACCAAATATAATTATAATTTCATTGTTGAAAGTCTTCCTAAATACAAACTGGTTAACAAAGTTGATGTCACAAATATATAAAGGTTTTTATTGCTAAATACCTGGCAGTTTTAAGATGATGTTTTAGAGCTGCGACAAAGCAGTCAGAATTGCTATGTTGGAAAAAGAATGCACTATAAGTTGTTCCATCACGCTGCATTAATGTCACTTGTTGGCTGTTCCTCGTAATTCTGAAACTCTTCAGATCTGACAGCTCAATTCGTATTGGTCGACAGCGAATCTGGCCATCTGTGCTTCCTGTATAAAGTATGTAAATAAGTACAATATGAAGACAGTATATTAATTTAATTCTTTACCTCCAAGAGAATGATTTATTTCTATTATATATATATATATATATATATATATATATATATATATATATATAAATGCTTTTATTTTGCAGAATTCCTGCAAATACACCAGCATTAAAAAAAACAGCTTTTGGATATAATAAGCAACTGTAGTGTAATGCACATTCCACTCATCAATCACTCTTTAAAAAAATTATTTATGGTAAATGCAATAACTATTATCTTGATATAAGAGAGTAGCAAACTGTTTTTGTTTCTCCCAGCAAGCGAACCAGGCTGGCAGCTGCCCACACTCAACCCATCACACAATTGACAAGGCATTGAAAACATGCTTAGCTTATTAACAGAAGGTGAAATTTCTATTTCTCAAGTTAGTGGGCTGTAAGGTAAGCACCTCAATAATCCAGTAGGAATGAAATTTTGCCAATTTTGTAGCTGAGTGTGCTAATGTATGATTGACTCTTACTTATTTTGCTGACTTTGCAAAAGATTTTATGATGATTGCTCTAATCCAGCAGCAATATCATCCAGTTTTTCCCTGTTAACACATGATGCCTGTATGTTAATTCCTTATTCAAACTGATCCCTTTGTTTTGAATTTAAGTACTATTTTATGCAGTGAATGAACCGTTGGAAATTATTCTTGAAGTTCTTATTTATTTCTTCAAAAGTTCAAGAAACACAAATACATTATTTTGTATTAAATCTTTGAACCATGACAAACAGATAAAGAAATGCAATTACACAATAGCTACCCACTGTTCTGAATCTAAATATAGAATGACTGGCCTTATTAGCAGCTATATGCATCGTTTACTGTTGATGTGTGCATGTGACAGGTTCTGACCCAGTCTGCATACAGGGAAAAACAAGATGAAGACATGATATTATCATATGTATGTTAACATTTTAAATACATTAATATGATATAAAAATCTATTTTTCTTTACCTCAAGGCATATTCGAAATCTAAACTTAAACTGTACATTTTTATATCATTTTAAATATAAGACTACTTTCCACGACCTTTATATACAGTACTTCCCTCTGTAATATTAAGCTTTCTAGCCATATGCTTGCATGCATTAGCAGGAGAATGCACATTTAATGCTATAATAGAAAGTTATAATTTTCAGTGAAAAAATTATGAAAAAAGGAAACATTAAATTAAATGGATGCCTATATACCTCTTTTATTCTTAACTACAATGCAAAAATTCTTTATTATTCAAATTACAAAGTCCAATGAAATAGTTTCAGATATGC
Source organism: Metallyticus violacea (assembly GCA_030762175.1). Taxonomy (NCBI): domain Eukaryota; kingdom Metazoa; phylum Arthropoda; class Insecta; order Mantodea; family Metallyticidae; genus Metallyticus; species Metallyticus violacea. Next base: position 91,620,246 of record CM060834.1, read on the forward strand.
AATATTCTTCCTTTTACTCAGATATACATCACGTTGATATAGAATTGGTTTGGTGACACACTTTACTTACTTTGTCTTTAATTGGACATATTTTTTCATTCCCAACATCAGCAGAAGATCAACTGATAGAAGGGTACTCTGTAGGCAGTTGGAGAAATTTTATCATACATATCCAATACTGGTGTTTTCAAGTTTATGATATTGTTTTCTTGATGATTTAATTTTTCCCCATATTGTTAGTTCCAAAGGGTTGCAAGTGTGTTTCAATAATTTTGTTTTTATAAAAAATTATATGGTTTCCTGACCAAAAGTGGTCGGCCAATGCTGATTTCTATATCAGTTTCTATATTTCTGAAACATTCTTTGGTATAGGTTTCCAAATTTCTTTTTGTTTTTCCAATGTATTCTTGATCATAGTCTTCACAATTGATTTGGCACATTACTTCCTATCAGAAAGTGCAGGATCCTTGCAGGAGATTTTAATACTTTTTTTTTTTTTAATATATTGAAAGTACTAGGTGGTATGTGAATTTTCTTAACTGCATTACTTCTTTTATATGTGATAGTGAACTTTTTAATTTTTTATGGAAACCATTATGTAGTGCTGTGTTGGTGATGTATCGATATTCTTCTTTGTATTCTTTTGCTCACATTGAATGGAACATTTGCCAAATTATATATGAGGCTGTTAAAGATGGCATGCAAGTGTGTTTTGAGTTTACACTTTTAATACAATTGTCACTATAGGTATGTTTCCTATATATTCCAAACGCTAATCTGTTATTTCTTTTGAATCTTCAAATCCAAAAAGAAAATCCACCCATTCTTTTCAATTTTCAATGAAAATTATATTTATCTTTCCTGTAAATTTAATAACTTTAAGGCATTGTTAACCAGATGTTTAGGTATGATGGTAAATATGTAATCCATGTATCTGTGCCAAGTTTTAAAAATTTTAGGAAAACTGTCAGTTATGCAAATTTCAAAATCACTCATACGTTCATCTGCCAAGAAAGCTGAAAGAGGGTTATCCATGGCTAATCCCAATCTTTATTGGTAAAACTTTTCATTAAAAATAAAATAATGTTGGTTGATTCATAGTTCTGTCAAAGTGGCCTTATTGGCAGCATTATCTTATTACTTCAGTAAATATGTGTATGGACAGAAGCCAGTTCTTTCATAATCTAGATATTCTTTTTGTATGAATACTGGGGAATAATGCAGAAACATAAAAAGATGTAAGAAGGTCTTCAGAAGAAATGTGTTGTCATTCTTTATTATTCAATAAAATCAAATTAATTTTTTATTCCTAAATGTCAACAAACAGAATTTCTGGTAAAGCCATTTTGCAAACTTATAGGTTGGTGAGTCAATGTGTCTATATTGGGTGTCTTGTCTTTTTTTCTAGTGAAAATGTAAGGAAATAATCCTAAAAAATTATTATATAAAATGATGAAAAATGTTGAAATGAAGATTAGAGTTGCTCCTTTATTTTTTTTATCTTTAAATTTTTCGTTGGCCATACATTCTTGGGTTGTTAAGCTTAATTTTTTGGATATCTTTATTTGTCAAAGTTTTTACATTTTAATGTGACATTGGCTTTTCTGACTCTCTCTTTTGAGAGGTGTTTTTTAATTTCAATATATTCCCTATTTTTTAGAAGCAATTCCATTCTATTAATGTAATCCATTCATCTAATAACACTATTTTATTACCTTTATCTGCTTCAATATAAATTATCAGTTTGTTGTTCAAGGTTTTAATGATTTGTTTTTTACGAGTTATTTTCTGAAAATCTCTGTTTAATTTTGTTAACATTCTTCAACATTTGCCTTTAATTTAATTTTTACTGGTTTCCTTTAAATCTTGTACAAATATTTTGATATCTGCAATGTAGTCTTCAATATTGCTAGAAAAATTTACACATGTTTTCAAACTCTTATTGAAAAATTTAATTCCTTCTCAAAAGAGAATTCCAAGAATGTATGGCCTGCTAAAAACCCAAAAGATGATAGTATGAAACCCATTTTAAACAACATTGACTCACCAACCTACAAGGTAGCAAAATGGTCTTCCCAAAAATTCATTTCATTGACAAAATTTAGAAGTTTAGAAATACAAAATGAATTTGCTTTTAATTAAAAAGTCAAGACTATGCAAGCATTTTTTGAAGAATTTCTTGTATCCTTTTATATATCTGCATTATTCCTCAGTATTCCTTCAGAAAGAAAATCTAAATTAATTAACTTTAATACCAAAACATACCATCATGCCACCCTAATCAGCCTCTCTGACAGATTGGTGAAATGTTCCACTCAGTATACAGGAATACAAAGAAGAATACCAAAACATTACAGAATAGTTTCTATAAAAATTGGTGGATAAAATTATTATAAAAAATTTAAAAGAATTAAAGATAACAAAGACACAAGTTTGCTATTACAAATAAAAGAAAATATACAATTAAACAACTTTTGTTAATAAATTACACAAAAATTTTTATAACACAAAATAATTTTGGCTCCTCGAAACCTCCACAGTATCTAAAATTTATTAAAATCTTCCTGCAAGGATACTGTACCTTCTGACAGAAAGTCTGGTATCTACCAAATCAATTGCAAGGACTGTAATCAGGTATACAATGGAAAGAAAAAGAAAAAGGCAGACATTTGGAAATCTGCACCAAAGAACATTTCACAGAATATCTGTTACAAAAAGTTACACAAATTGGCAGTGGCAGTACACTTTTATAAAAAAATCACAAAATTGATACAAAAGCAAAATGATTAAAACACACTTGCCACCCTTCGGAATTAACAACATGTGACAAAACTTACATCCTCAAAAACAAAAACCTCTTCATGAACTTTAACACATAGACGCTGGATATGTTTCATAAATTTCTCCAAATGGTTAAGAATATACTTTGACTAGTTGGTGTTCTACTGATGATAGGAGTGAATGTTCCTAAAACATGTCCAATCAAAAATAAGTGAAATATAAGTGTCACAATAACAACTCTATAACTCTATAACAACGACTCCGAGTCACGAGCAAGTGAATCATGAAATTAGTCCCAACTTACTTTTTAATAAAAAAAGTTTTAATGTGAAAAGTCAAGAGTGTTTTAATATGATTTTAGTAGTTTTACTTTTAATTCAACAAGATTTATGACAGTTTCACTGTGTGGATTCCTACATTAATTTTTAATTGAATTATTTTACTACTTCACTGTTAATAGCTTCAAGAGTATAAATTCATCTGAGATAAACATTATTGTAAGTTTTTTTTTCCCCACATTTCTAATTTGAATATATAGGCTTCATTTGTCTGGTTAATTAGATAATTATTTTGCCTTTGGTAAATCGCTGCAAAAGCACCTAACTACCTTGCCAAGGAAAATGATGCTGTCCAGCTGTAATTGCTTAAAAAACATTTTTTATTTTGTTATTAATTACAATAATTAATAAAAATATTGAACCCACAATCACACCAAATGCTCAAAGTTTCAGCTGGTACCAAACCAATAAAATATATATTCAGTATCTCAGTGGGCAGTAATTATGTGCCTAATGAAGTTTTGCACTAATTACATACCACAGATTTGTCTTCTGGTCTGTTGTTCTGAGAGTTCACATATCCTGAGAGATTGAAATGAGCTTCATTTCAAAAGTTAGATTAGAATCAAGAAATCTTTTATACACATGATTGATAAATCAATTACAGTTTTTCATTTTGATATTGCATGGATTTTATTTCAAATGTAGCAGTAATATTGTGAATGAAGTTGATGTCGCTTAGTTGCTTTATGAAAACTACCAACAGGTACATTGATTTGCTGTGCTAAATGCTTAAAGACTAATGAGGAGAACTGCTAATTGAAAAGCAATCTTTTTCCTTCTGATATTACTGTATTTCTGTTTTTGGATAATCAATGTAAACATCCCAGATTCATACTTTTTGGCAATTTTGACTTCAGTTAGATGTGACGTTCTGGAAATCTATTTATGAAACTTTCTCCTGCATTACATAGGGCTTTCTAAAATAATTGTTGGGGTTTCAAAAACCATTGCATACAGCATAATTCAGATAAAAATATAAGTGTTATTTTACTGCATAATATAGCTCAAAAAGTTTTTACAAATGCTCAATGTATGCATCCTTTGTCACTCTGTAGATATTAATATGATACAGGAGGGAGAAAAATTTGGTCCTTCATACAACCCCACAGAAGAAGATTGCGAGTTAGATTGCCAAAGTAGCCAAGACAGGAGCATCTGATTACAATTGGTCTCACATTTATATCCATCATTGCAGTAAGTGCTGATTAAAAAATTCTTTTACTCTCAATGGCAATTAGGTGATTATCATCTTGTTGCAGTATAAAATTATAATTTATCTACGGTAGCTGCCATTTCAATGATCATATCCAGATATATTCTGTTACTTCTTTCAGTAAAGAAAAATGGGCCACCCACTTTCATTTTGGATACGGCACAGAACACATTTACTTTCAGAAGATCTTGCGTATGTTCAAAAACACAATGGAGATTTTGTGATCCCCATATGTGAACGTTATGTTAATTGACTTCTTCTACAATAATATGAAAGGTTCAGTAATCACTAAAAACCAGTCTTCCATCTGCTGCAGTGCGATGTAAAAAGCCTCTTGTCAGTGCATGTCAAGAGATATTAAACTTGATGCAGTCCAGGGTGATGAGGCTTCATTCTTAAGACACTTTTGCAACACACGACAAACTGTAGTTTGCAGTATGCAAAGTGTTTCCATTTGCAGTCAGTTTCTAAAGGCTGCATTGGTAAGCTTATCTGATCTGGTCCACTGTTTCCTCCAACACAAGAGGACCTGGTGCTTTTTTCTTTACACAAGCACTCCATCTTCACAAACTACAAGAGTAGGTCCATAAGTTTCTGGCCTTGCCGATAAGGATTATTGCCTTCACAAAAGCCTTATCTGGTGTCGTGCCTTATGTTTTAAGTACGTAACTGCAGCTGTAATTTCTGATCTGCTGTGTTCACTTGTTCAAATATAGTTGCAATGTGTAGAAGATTATGATATGTTCAAAATGGAGTTTCAAGCTGTTATTAAGTTCTTCACAAAAGGAGGACTTATTCCAAATGAAATTAAATTGGACCGTGTATATGGAGATCATTCTCTCATATTCTAATGTAAAAAGCCAAACGTTTTTGAATGGTTGAGAAAGCATTGAAAACGAAGAGGGTGCAGGTCGGCCTTGGAGGTGTTCACTCCTGAAAACATCGCTCTTGTGGAAGCAGAAATTACGAAAGACTGGCAACTTTAAATTACAGAAATAGCAGCAATGTTGGGCCTTTCTAAAATAATAGTGCGACAAATTATTAATCAACATTTAAACATGAACAAGATTATTGCAAAGTGGATGCCTAGACTTCTTTCCTCAGTCCAAAGGTAGTAATGTGTCAGCTGTTGTCAGGCATTTTTGGAACTCTGCCATGGCAACGAGAGAGAAGTTCTGCAAACCATTGTTACATGAGATGAAACTATGGTCCTCTACTATGAACCCTTGTTCAAAAGATAATCAATGGAGTGGCAAGCACTGCCTCTAAAGCACAAAGTCACTCAGTCAATCAAGATGATCATGGTCACAATCTTTTGGGACTGTGAAGGAATACTCTTCATTGACTTCAAGCAGAGGAACATCACAGTAAATGGGGAGTACTATGCTGGCTTAATACACAGATTAAGTGCTTCCATCAAAGAGAAAAGGCAAGGAAAGTTGAGTGGTGGTGTGCGCCTTCTTCCTGACAAAGCGCATGTGCATACAGCTCTTGTTGCAAACAAAGCTGTGAGGAAATGTGGCTTCAAGGAGATTGACCATATACCTACAGCCCAGATTTATCTCCCAGTGACTATTTCCTCTTCTCAAAACTCAAGAAGGACCTTAAGGAAAGAAATTTACGTGTGAAAGAAGTGATGGATGTTGTTTATGCCCATTTTGCAACCAAGACTTCCGACTATTTTTTGGGGTGAGGGGAGTTTAAAATGTTAATTCAAAGATGTAAGAAGTGTATGGCAATAAAGGGTAACTATATTGAAAAGTGAAATATAGTTTTGTCTTTATCATACCTAGAAAATGGTTAGGCTGGAAACTTACGAACTTACCCTCATATACATATCATTTGCATATCAAAAGGAGGGCATTTTACAAGTTCCATGTAGGACAATACTAATGAACTAAAATTTTATAACATTCACAAATACAAAATACTTTCTCCTTATTGTTTCCTGCCATGTTGCAAATACTGACATCTGGCAGCAACAACCATAACTACTGAATGGCATAGCAAAGAACAAAAATTAGCCATCGTTTCAAGTAATGGTGGTTCAGTCAGCAACTTAAGAGGGGAGAAATTCTCCTGAAATAAATCTTATTTTTATGTAAGTTTTATGGAGTTTAGTGTAAAAAATGAATACCTAAGTTTAGGATATACAAATTTGAGAGTTTCTCTACCCAATGGTGTAATGATAATAGTTGCACACTCAATTCATTATGAATAAGTAATTTACAAAACCCAAGCAATTATTTTGGATAGCCCTGTAATTGCATTTCTTTTTTATGTATAAATATTCTCTCTATTAACATAAATTTCACTCTAGGTATATTAACCCAATGCATAAATTCTAACACAAAGTTTGTACAGAGTAAAAGTGCCATTTAATCTGTTACTTCAACATAAAGCCACTAACTGACTCAATTGCATCAGTTGCTGATTCTACTGCATAATGATAAGTCAAATGAAGGATAATTATTGCATGTAGCATGATGATCTGATAAATCAGCAATATGAAAACACAGCCTGCATAAATATGAGTGTTTTGGGTTATTCAGAAGTAACTTATTTTGGTAAATTATTTTTTTTCCATTAGATAGTTTACTATATGCTTTTAGAACAGCAATCATGCAAATCAGTAATTTAAAACGTCAAATATTATCCAGTTCTACTACCCATTCCATTGATTGCTCTCAATATCACTCTCATCACTTATCATCATGCAGAATTAGGATGCTGGGCAGACCACCACTATCATTATATCTAGATGTGAGTTACAAGATCTTTTAATAACCAATATGAAGCCTTTCACTTTACTATTTCAATATAGTTTGTAAAATAAATTATTTTTGTAGCATATGGACTCTTTAGCATTAATAATATATCCTGAGACACTAATAACTTGAAAAATGAGTATTGTTTTGAATGTCAGCTGGAATACATACTGCCTTTTTCAGTATCCATAGCCATAAACTCCAGGACCATGTGTCTGCTTGTTGGCTTACATATAGGGGCAAAGTACAATCCCATGCAAATTAATTGGAACATGACAATAACTTTACATATTTTATATTTTTTGCAGTTATTCACCTAATATATACCTTTAGTATTTGTTAATATCAATATGTTGTCATTGTCCTTTTTGTTTTATAAGTTGCTTTACACAATTTGACAGATTCCACAAGCTTTGAGAACTTATTTTTAACACCTTAACTCCTCTATCATGCATATATTTGTGGCACAGTCAAATTTTGTGAATCTTCTTTTGCAAATAGCCTACAAGTTTTCTATTGGTTTAATAACAGGGGAGTTCCCTGGCCACTCTAACAAATGAATGTTGTTACTGAAGAATTTCTTTAGTTTCTTTAAAGTATGGCAAGGGGCCAAATCTTTTTGGAAAATTCTGTCACCATCTGGAAACCTCCTCTGCAGCTCTCCAAAACTCTCCTTTCCATTATTTGGATGTATGTACTGATCAGATTTCATCCCCATCGACTGGTACTAAAAGGTCCCAGTCCTTCATGCATGAAAAACCCAAAAACATTTTATTCAGAGGGCGTTTTATGGTCTGTTGCAAATGTACTGAAGTTGTTGCCTCATTATCACTTGGCACACATATTGAATCTTCTTCCCCTGCACACTGGCTCTCATCAGAGAAAAGAACTTTCTTCCAGTATTCCATTGTCCAATCCTATGACTACATGGCCACATGAGGTGTTTCCTGCGCATTTCTCCTGTTAGAAGGCGTTTCTTTACAGGTTTGGGGGCTTTATTTCCAACTGCCAAAAATCTATGACAAATTGGGGTTTGATTTTTTCTTCTGAGTAGAAAACATTCATCATTTTGTTTTTCCTGGCACAATTTCCCTTTTTCTTCGGTGAAATACAGCCAGTCTGTTTGGGCTACTGAATAATTCCATTTATATTGGCAACACTAACAGCAAATTTAGTAGCTAACTCTCTTTGCATTGAAGTATTCTGATACAACAATCATACTACTCTTCTTTGGAATTATATCCATTGAAGTCAAAGGTATTACTATCACACAGGGAAACCTCAAATTGCCTCAAAAGAGACACACATTGAAATAAATACACTTGTATCTAAAAGAATTGTCACACAGATTAATTAACAATGAATATCAGTGCAAAGAATGCATAGAAAGCATGGGATCTAAGAATAAGCAATGTGTAGCAAAGTTGTCAACCATTGGGAAAACTATGAAAAAAATTATTTTGTTCAGATTAATTTGCACAAGACTGTATCCTTAGTGGTTTTCAAAATATTTTCACACCCTTAAATGGCAAAGGGCATATAACTTTAGGTACTTACTCAGTCGATGGCCTATAAAGCAAATGCTTCACTAAAAAATAAATAAGTACAGAAACTCAGTAATATTTATAATATTCTGAGATCCATCAAGTTGCAGCTGGCTTATTATCTATTTTTCTGCAAATAGCAAAGTATCTAACACACAGTTTGTGTTTTCAACCTGGAAACTTCTAAATCTTGTCACAGTAAAAGATATCAGTACACAACAGCACATATGCTCACCACTCGAAGTTCGAGTTCGACGACCCACAGTGTTCACCATGGCCCATTCTTGATCGTGCATCTCTGGATCTACTGACACCTCTGTGGACTTCCATTCTATGCATTTTCCAATACTTCTCTAAAACCATTAAATGTAATATATGTATAAGAAAAATAATGTAAAACTATTAACAATATAACTAAATTAACAATAATTAGAAAAGCAGAAAAGGATAAAACACTAAGAAAAAGTCACAGTTGTAATCGCTATATTTCGAATTACTTGAGTTCTTTTATAGCAAGAAGACAAATAGTTCAACAAGACAAGTATATAGTTAAACAAAAGCTAAATAAAATAAAACAAAACACAAAATAAAGTTAAAAATTATTATAAAACTCATATCAACTGTAATTTTCAAAATTGATAAGCATAAGTTAAGAAAGCCCAATGTGTATCAATGTTATTTATTTACTTATTTATTGTAGTTCAACACAGTGGAATGTTTCACTTTTGAACACTGTCAAGTACATATCATGTAATGCACAGATAATAATGGAATACAAAATGTCAATAAATGATGCAGACTAATCACTATTTATTGAGGAATCATACCATGAGATTATAGTGTGCCTACTTCTTACAAATGTACAGTATTACAAAAGTTGATACTGACCAAAGTAAAGTTTTTGATTATTTAAAACAAACAGAACTCATTTGACAAAAAAATTAACCTTTTCCCTTCAGCTTTATCAATTATCGTTACTATTTTTTGGTTTAAGTTATACTGATAAAAATGCACCCAACAAAATAATGCCACCAATTTGTAGCTTTCTACACTTAGGTTCAAAGATAACTGCTTTCAAAAAGAGAACTGGCACACATGCCAATATTAAATTTCCTGGGCCATAATAACTACATTAAGCTAGGCTAGTAGAGTATCATTAGTCCACAGTGCAGAAAAGTTACGGCAAAGAATGTTACATTCACCAGCTGTTGCATTCTTCTGCCCAGTCATCATGTGCTGAAAATGTTAGGATTATGGGAAATTATTTTCAAAGCAGACATTGCTAGAGCTTTTTGTAAAGAGGTAAAAAATTTAAATCTTCATATGCTAAAATCACTGTTCTCGTTTAATGTCTTTATTGAAATAAACAGGATTCACTCATTAAAGTTTTCATTTATAAAATATGGCAAGCAAGTCGAAAGCTGGTTTGTTTTGTAAACACAGATATTATACCTGTGCACATTCTCTTTATCCAAACTATATTCTTCAATGACATGGATTAAAAAATTGTTGATGTGTTACAGAACATATATTTATTCCCACATATAAATAAACAATATGTACAAGTTTCAACAGATACAATTTACAAAATATGAAATCCACTTTTATCTAATACTGATTTCAGAATGGATTCGATTTTACAATTATGACTGTCAACATAATGCTCCTCCTCATATTCTATTAATATATTAAATATAAATTTATATATGTATATACCTCATTCTGTAGATTCTCAATTGGGTGGAAGTTCTGAACGCAAATGTCAAAAATAACGAAACATATACGTATGTGCACGACATATTCTTAAGTTCAATACTGTAGAAGGTGTGGGCTGTTAAGAATTCTTTAGGAGAATTTTTGAAAGATGTGAATATAGTTTATTACCTAATAATTTAATTCTGTTGGGTAGTATATAAATAATTTAACTGTATAAACAGAAAATATTAAAACCCATGTGGTACAAAATACTTACATATTCTACTATGGACAAATTTCCTGAACACTGCGAATCTTCATCCCGTATATGATTGTGGCCCTTTACTAAAACCCCATCTTGGATAAATAATTCCTGAAAAAAAATGGATATTGAAACTATTACCTTATGAAAACAACCTCATTTGCATGACAAGCAGAATTTTCTACAAAATATGCATCGCACAAAATACGCATCGCCACGTCAATACTCTTTTTGGATGTCTAAAACAGATACATACTCTTCCTTGTTCGTTTAAATCGTCCATTTTCAGTTAACTTTTTAAAAATCTACAATTTTTTCAAGTATTTACATTTCTAGCCATGATTCACTTTCTTGATAAACATACTCCTCATCATGTGATACTACAACTGCTACAACGTTGCTTAACCTGCTGCCTGTCATGGTAACTCCTACTCTCATTAACGAAAAACACCGCGTAGTTCAAACGAGAGCTGATACGTACATAATGCAGAGCGTATATTTCTCAGAGAGTGAGTTTATTTTAACGTTAATTATTGTTCAAATAATCCTAGAACAACATATCATTCACCAGAGAATACCTGAGATTTAATTTTCCCGGACAAGAAAGGAAGACTAGATGGCATTTAGGCACGTATTAAAAGATAGTAATATTATATCTTACGTAAATGGATTAAATATAAAGACATGCTAATGCCAAACTGGAAATAACTCTGTATGGATTACAACTGTGGGTAACCAGACTCCCAGAAAACCGAGATTTCACCCGTTTCTTGTCATATCATTAACAGAGATATTTTTATGGATTTTAATTTTAATGTACTGTTAGCATATGATAATTATTAGTCTCTAAAACAACACTATTCTGAACTAAAATAAAATAAATAAAACAGAACAAAGTCTACAATACTCTGTCCCGGCATTTTGTTACCTATACCGGAATGTGTATTTCCAAATTTTATCAATTATTAAATTTTCTTTTCCCCACAATACATAATAATTTTACAGATTAAATGTATAGTTATATAAACAAAAAATATATAACTTAAATAATAAAGTAAACATTTCACAACTAAAAAAAACTAAATTAAATAAAATTACAAATGCACTTGAATCCAATAAATACAACCAACAGCTGGTAGACCAGCTACCTACTTAAACTAAAAATGTTCGTCAGAAGCTGAATGGTTGAGGTACTGGTAACCAGCACTTTCCTCACTTTAACTATCTAAAGAAATTATTCTAACTTATGTCTTTTCTAACTTGTCTTTCAGGTCACTTACTTCTATTATTTTCCTTCTTCCATCTTCTTTCCGGTGCTATATCTTACATCTTCCAGATAACCAATCTTCTTCTGTACTCTTCCTTCTTCTGTCTTCTTTCGGTCCAATAATTTACATCTTCCAGTTCACTTAAACTTCTTCTGTAATCTTCCTTTTTCGATCTCCTTCCCAGTCCCATAGCTTACATTTTCAACATCGCTTCTTTTCTGTAATCTTCTTTCTTCTTTCTTCTTCACAGTCCCTTAACTTACATCTTCCAGCTAACTAATCTTCTTCTGCATTCTTCCTTCTTCTGTTTTCTTCCCTGTCCACAACTTACATCTTCTAGCTCACTTAATCATCTTCTAGGTATTTCTACTATCCCATTACTTCTACTTCTGCTTCTTCTTTGTCATCACTATTTTCTTCTCTATTTCTTCTACCTCCTTCTTATGTTTTTCTTCTCCTTCTTCTATACTGTGGAATTCCTCTTACAATTAACATAATTTTTCATTTCCACCTCATCTTCTCCTTCCTCCCCATTCTCTACTTCAAATCTAGTTCAAAATTATTCCCATCTATTACAAATTTAGGTGTCTTTCTCTCCTTCATCTTTCCCTTCTTCTTTATCTTCATTTTCTCCTCTACCATTCATTTCCTTTTGATTTAATTAAAGTTGTCTTGTGTATCATCTCTTCCTGTTAAGTTAGTTATGTTTTGGAATTGTCCTTGTATGCACATGCGTTCTGATCTTGTTACTTCTTCCACTGATTCTTCATTAATTCTTATTATCTGTTCTTGTGGTGTCACCTCTTCCCATCCTAGATTACTTATTTTGAATGCAGCCTGCTCAAGGTTTTTATATAAGCCCTTATTTCTAAATATATATGCCACTGATGTCCACTTAAAATTTCTCTTTCTTCTCTCACCTGTTGTAAATAGCATATATATTCAGATAATACGTGCTCTGGGTTATCATTTGTTTTACAAAATCTATATATATATATATATATATATATATATATATTGTCCTGTGTTTTGTTAATTTTTTTCCAATAAATTTTGTAAGGTCCATATCCTGTAAGGTAACGTACCGACTTTGGCAGGTTGCATAAATTTTAGCTTTAATCTTATTTTGATTTAAAGTAAAACACTAAAAATCAAGTCGTCACATTAAAACTCTCTTTAAGTTTCACAAACACACTTTAGCTTTAATGTCTCAAAGAAGTTGTTAAATAAGTTGGACTGCAGAACATTTTTTGAGTATGTTTTTTTTAATTCCATTTAATTTGCAAATGATGGGAGGATATTCCCATACATATATATACAGTGACAAGAAGAAAGAAAAGCTGAAAATGAGAACGTTGGATGCAATATTTCAAGAGGTATATAATTATAATTTCCTATATGTGGAGTTTTGTCAGTTTGAGTCCAAAGATACAGAACTAATTAAGAAATGAAAAAGGAATGAAAAATATGGGCATGGAACTTGTTCTGCAAACATGCAATTTCCATGTATGCCTCTATGTATGATTTATTATGTACTGTCACAAATAACTGTGTTATTGCATGACAGATAGAAAAAAACAATTTTTTTACCAAGGAATTGTAGACATGTAGACATGGTGCACTACTGTTTGTTTATAAAATCCATAATGATTATGCACCTCATTTATAAATCATGCCATCCAGTCTTGTGCAAATTACAAAGCAGTAGTATGACGGATGTAAACATCAAAATATGGTAAATAGCAATTATCCATCATCATCATCATCATCATCATTAATTGGGAATGTATTTTTTTTATTAGTGTTTAATGCCCGTTTTTATTACTGAGGCACCACAGGCGGTGATACTGATGATATATGAGATGAAATGATATATTGGAAAAGATTTTTTTAGGGAAGGAAACGTTCCAGGCCTAAGTTTAGGGTATCTCCCTGGCATTTGCCATTTATGAGGGCTGAGTAAAATCCGGAAAAAACCTCAGTCAGGGAGGACGATCCTGACGGGATTCAAACCCTAGACCTCCCGCTCATGAGTCCGCGTCTTAACGACCTCAGCCACCCATGGCGGTAATTGGGAATGTAAGATGGCATCTAGTAGTGTAAATAGCTTGAACTGCTGCTCGCAATATCCCTCAGGAAAACAGCCTTTTTGGAGAATTAAATGGTATTAACACAATAAGTAACTATACATTAAGAAATAGAAGTAAAGAACAAGAGTGTAATCAAATTGGAATAGGAAAAATGACTTCAGGTATTTAAAACCACGAAAAATATGAAAAATGTAATAGTGATTCATTATTACAACTGCTTGTGGGTGTTCTATGGAAAGATTTGGAAAATAAGAATTAAAACAAAAACTAAAGAATATAAGTAGAAACAATAAATTAGCAGAAATGAGTCGGTCGTGGTGGTGTAGCGATTACCATACTTGCCTCCTAAATCCCAAGATCGCGTGTTCGAACCCGGCCAGGATCGATGGATGTTTTCGGGCGTAAAAATCCTAAGTATGGCTTACTTTGGAAAGGAAGTAAAGCCGTGGGTCTCGTGTCGTACATTTACGGCACGAAAAAGAACCTCAAGCCAGAAAGAGAGGCCTCTGAGCAAAATTTGTCGGCCGTTTTACGCCCTGAATTGAATGGGACGCTGATGACCTGAGATGTTAAAGAGCGTCCGTAAATAAATCAATCCAAAAATCAGCAGAAATAAGTGCGGTAGCAAGCGAAATAAAGTTGGAAATCAATGACTTGTGCATCAACCATGCAAATTTCTTATTTGCATCCCATGGAACAAGTAATACTTAGGCAGTGATGATCTAAATGAAGAGATATGAGAGAAGAGTAACTCAAAGACTTCTAAAAGTTTCATAAAACATACGCCGGGGACAACGCGCTTCAGATAAGGAGTTTTAGCCCCAAAAAATCTATTGACCCTGGCCAGGATTGAGCCCGCATACTTGAAGCAAGTATAGTCACACTAGCCATTGATGGTGCTACCGTCTCGAAAAAATTACTTTGACGAGGCTTATAATTTTTAAGCCTGAAGGTTACGTTTTTTATTAAATACATGTGTACATCTTCAGTTAGCATTGCATGTTTTTACTACATTCTCTGCTCTAGCACTCTGTAAAAACCTTTACAATCCAGTAGGTTACTGCTGACGAACCGAGGACTGGGAATTGACTAAATCAAGGCAGATATTTGTATTTTGTTAAATTATTTAGTATTTAGGAGAATGTGATAGCATTAAATGTATTATGGTAACAATAATTGTAATGGGAGGGGCCACACCTAAAATGACCTGGGTCAGATAGGTGGAGGTCCTGATGTATTTTGAATGTATAATTTTCTTAGCACTTAATAAATCATACAATAATAACCTTTACAAATTCAATTTGCAGAGGAATTCTCTTAGTTTACGCAACTCCTATGTGATATATATATATATATATATATATATTTTTTAATGACTGTTCAGGTCTCCTATATTTAGGATATTTTACTTAACTTCTATTAAGTGAAGATTTAGATGTGGTTGGTTATTCAAGAGACTGTACATACCAGAAATTTTATATTGTGCCTTTTGTAACTGCTAACCACACTTAAAGAAGCTATTAGAGTATATAAAAGCAAATAAATACCTGCCTGTAAACGTGCATCCATATTTTTCATTTGCATTTACTTACATATTGGACGAGGCCTATATTATGGGTGAGTGATTTCAGCATAGTCTGTGGAATTCATGGTTTTCAGTGCAGATGTTTTACTTATCTCTGACTCCTACGTTTGCCATTTGTTAATGTTTATTTAGAAAATACATTTTGTAGTTTTTAAAGTTATAAATCTTCTCTTAATCATGATCAATATTAGTTTCAAGAATTACAAAGAATCTACTTTGTATTTATGAAATATTTCAATTTGTTTTAAAAATGAAGAGAAAAGATTTTGTAATTCAGTGGTAGGTACTCACAAAGAGATCTGCTAACAATGTGGAAAAGGGATTGATATATTTTCCCAGTAAGTAAATAATAAATTTTCTCTTTGGATAAATAAGTAGTTTGAAGCCATTTATTCAGAAAAACAAGTAATTTCTGAATGTTGTGGTAGGACTACCTCAATAGAACCAAGATTATCTTCATGTCTTATATTTTTGTTTCTTATTTTAACCAATAGCTCAAGAAATAGTAATACTCAGGCACTCTACAGATATAATCCTGGTCAGCAAGAAGCTTGGAGTTTGCCAAACATCTGCAAGCAAATTTACCTGGCAGAACAAAAAAGAATTAGTAAATAAGAGCAAAAGAGCATTTTAGAAGCAGATAGATAAGTTGGTGGTTGCTGCACATTTTTGGATCAATAGCCACATTCTCATAATAGGAGCTAAAGGAAGAAATCTGCAATAAATTTGATAAAGTTAGCCATTGGAAAGGAATCTCATTTTAGAAAATAAAGATGGAGTAATGAACTTTGAAATCCCACCAATGGAGAACTTGAGTGTACTCATATTGGAACCATCAGATATTTCCAGATCATACATCAATAACGATAGTCAGTTACAACTGACGATAAGAGCTTGAAACACCTACTGAATTGTAAATATAAAGAGAAATATAGTGTAGCTACACTCTGTGTTATTCTGTGAAAACATTGACATTTTACATGGATTGGCAGGTTTTAGGTTTGTTAATATACAAGAAAAGAATTTTAATATATTATAAGTTTTTCAAGGCAGTATTTATGAAGGAAATGTACACTGAAAGGTACAACAAGGAAATAAAAACAGTGGCCTGGTTTAGATTGGAAGTTTGGAGGCTGAAGGTTTGAGGAATAATTTTCACAGGATGTGTGCCCAATAAGTGGAGAGGATGAAAATGCTGTACACATTCCATTTAAGTGTAGAGTACTGAAGAATTAGGGAAGATTTTAATGAAATGGAAGAAATGGTTGAAGATTAATAAGGAGTTGTTGATCAAGGAACATTTTGATAAGAATTAACTAAGGAGATCTGATGAGTTTTTATGTAAAGTAAACTTGAAATGGAAATGGTCAGTGGAAAAGATGGAATAAACTGAGTTTAGTTAGAAACCTTGCTATTAATAGGTAGTTATATAGTTTAAACTTTGTTCTTACATGTGTCATGTATAGATTGAGCAGTTAACTTGTTGATTATTAGTTAAATGGGAGCTGTATTTAAAGAAGGTTAATATTAGATATACTTTTTGTGTAATTATAAGATAAGGGTGAAATACATGTCTCCTGGATATTCCAGTAGTAGACAACTTATGAGACAGAGACAGGCATAAGCAGTGAGGAGCGAATTATTTGCTTAAAATTAAGGTTTGATGTAATTACTCATATGCAATATTCTGTCTATATAAGAATTTGTAACAGGCAGAGCCCAGAAGTTAAGCACATATTTTGGTTAAAATGGGCAGGCAAAAAGGCACTTAAAATACTGAAAATAAGCATTTATTAAAAGTGAACACAGAGAATAATATCACTCATTATTAATAAAAATAGATATTTAAGATCATTAATAATATCTTTATCACACAATTAAAGTACTTAAGCTTAATTTTCCTGGTTACATGCAACAACAAGATGTTTTTTCAAGGTATCAACTGTCATATTCGAGTACATTTTCTGTTTATGCTTTATAGAGGAATCGGGTTAGTATCTTTCTCTTTCTTACTTTATACTGAACACGTTGTAGGGTCTCATTTTTATCCCTTGCAATTTTTTGTTACATTTATGCAGCTGAGAAGTTAACCCCACCACAAATTTCCTAGAAATGTCTCCAGCAGATCGATACAAGGTCATTCGTCAGGACTATTCAAAACTACAATACGTCCCTCGTCCTCTCTGTTTCCTGCTATTCATAAGCCCTAGGTAATCGTGCATTCCTTTCACTAATGAAGGTTTTGCTATTTAAAGATCTCAAGTGAATGGGTTGAGGAGAAAGTTTTTGACTATTGAAAAGAAAGAAATAAATGTACAAAATATTCTCAATAGATATTTTTGTGAGGTGAATATGCCATAAAATGCATAAATAATCGCAGAAATAATCCATAACGATCCGCAACAGAAACCAAAATAGGCAAAATAAAAACTGGCCCTATCGAACCCAAATGTACGGAAACATGTTCATTTCTATCTGACTCTTAAATAAGGTAGAAAAGGCTTTTGCCTGACTTTCGGGCTCTGGTAACAGGCAACGTCTAAAAATTGGCCAGGTCCAGAATTGGGTGGTTGCTATTTTGTAATGTTTCTTACCACTCAATAAATAAATATAATAACAATACAGAATGATTAACTCCACAACAAAATGTAAAAAATAAATATCTGCATTGCAACCAAGGAGTCTAAGGAAAGCTATTATTTATAATCATATAAACAATTTGTTATGAAATGCTGCCAAAGTTTAAGGGTCTCTTGACATTCTGTGGCAATGCATTTCCATAGGCGGGAAGTGGCTACGGTGAAATATGTGTAAAGCGGTGTTCCGTGCAATGGTAATGCTAATAGGTGCAGAGTTTCAGAGCGTGTGTTGAGAATTAGAGAAAGATAGATTTTTAACACGAAAATACAAATAAAAGGGACAATATATATGGATAATTGTGAAAAGTAGTGTGAGACAATAGGCATTTCTTCAGTCTTTCAGGTAGAATGAAGACGCCACATCGAGGGAGTGTGTTATATGGTCGAACAAAAGCGCATTGTAAATGCAATGTATGCGCATATCTGCGATAGGGCAGAGTTTAAATCTTGAAGCGGTTTAGTATAAGTGCCCCACGTTGGACACCAAATTTTGAAGTGGTTTGGCGGATTAATTGTTGATCGCTTTGGTGTTGTTGTCCACGCTCGAACGGCAACAATTTCTCAGAGTGAATTCTGTTATTTTGTTGATTCGTACTTTAACAGGACTGGGAGAGGAGTTAAATAGTATAAATAAGCACGCAATGCGACATCATATATATGTACTTTATTATGTTCTAAATCTTTTGTGTCTTCTGATGCTTTGCATACGATAGACTTAGCTATGTCGAATACAAACTTAGTTGCCGCGTGTGAAATTTACAGAAGAGTGCCGCGGCGCGTGAAACTGAAAACTGCTTAACTGATGTAACTTAATTGCATCACTGATAACTGTTTCTCAGCTGAGTACATCAATTTAAAAACTGCCTAACGGATGTATCAGAACTACGAAGTAGGACTTGTTATCTACGTCTGAGAACTGAGAACTTAAAAATTGTAATTTTCAAATAAAAATGTTGAAATTCTGTGTCTCTAATCATTTTAAGAAATTTCCAAACGAAATAACTGATTATATCTAGCCGAGTGTAGATCTTATAACTACGTCTGAGAATTGAGAGCTGCTTAGATTTCATTTTATGTTTTATAATTGTGTAAAACTTAAACTGCTTGCCTCACACAGGCACGCGCAAGCTTCGTGCCTATCTTTAAAAGTTCATACATACATACATACATACATACATACATACATACATACATACATACATACATACATACATACATACATACATACATACATACATACATACATACATACATACATACATACATACATACATACATACATACATACATACATTCATTTTCCGTTGGCTTGTTTAAGTTCACCATGTGTCATTCGCTATTTTTGAAAATTTACATCATTTTGTTGGCATTGGCTGGTTTAAAAGCTAATTGTAGGTTGCCTGTCGAAATCGAAGTTCTAAATGGATTTGAAAGCCCTCCAGTTTATTAACCCTGCAACGGCAGTCCTTTTAACAAGTGGCATCACCCTCAACCCTTGGGTTCAGTGTATAGATTTTTATGACCTTGTTGACTTTCCAAGCTACCTTAACGGAAAAGCACCAGAGGCGTTCTTTTTTGTACAATTCTTACATTGAAGTTGCAGCTTATGAAACAACATATAAACATACTATTTATATTACTAATTACAAAGCCCAAATATGATAATTGGGTTTACATAAATGTACATTATAATTATATTTTAGTGGGGGTGGATCGGAGAAACTGTTACAGTCTGTAAGAGAAAATCGCAGTTTATAACATTCTGGGTAGGGACACATTTAATATTTTAAAGGGGTGTGGACTAGAGAACTCACTTTCCTGCAGATTTCAGCAACATGGTTTTTCCAACAGAGACCAATGACTGCAAGGTTTATCGCATAATCAGTGAAAAGAATTGCATTTTGATGTATTGAATATTGCCTATGTCTATGGTACTTAGCAATCACTGGTGTTTAATTGCCATTGCCTGTGAATTTATGGGATTAAGATCAAAGCTCACGCCTCATTGAATGATATGAGTCAAGACCCTAGTTCATATGCGTACTGCATCATTAATGTCGTTAGTTTGAAAGCGCCTGTAAGGTTGTAAGTTATCAGCACAGAGGTGGTATTTACCCTGGCTAATAGCACATGACCCAATCTTCTCCGAACTCTTCACCTGCATTCTGGAAGAAGGCCTCAGACAACTACAATGGAACAGCAAACACCAACCTAAGATTCGCGGATGATGGGTGTTATTTTCAAGAACACCCGAAGACTTACAACAGATCTTCTAGAAACTAAACGAGTACATAACCCCACTGGTCTCATGATGAGTCACATAAACTAAATTAATGACCCACACACCAAAAAGGACAATAGAAATAAATAGTGAAGAGATTCAGTATGTGCATGAATCTAGGCCAGAGATTGAGAGGAGAGTAGCACACGCTTGGAAAGCCTTCTGGTCTCTAAGTTCACATCTCTAAACAAGAAACAAGAGACTCAATTCATTATATGGACGGAAAATGGAGAGCAAGATCCTAGGTATAACCTGAGAGACAAGATCTTTAACACTGGATTGCAGGAAATCACAGAATCAGAAAGCACCACGAGCAGCAGTGATCAAATGGAAATGGAGCGGGCACGTGGCGAGGCAACAACAGGACAGATGGGCGCAGATAACCCCCATGTGAGACTCATATGATGGTCAGGTACATTGAAGGAGCATCTCGGAGTTTACTGCTCAAGCATCACCCGCAACAGAAGTGAGTGGAGTGAGATGTGGAAAGGACTAAAAAAGGACAAGAAACTATGAAACTGTGTAGTTTTCAGTAGAATCCATAACTCACCATGAGAGTCACAAAACGAGCTTCTCCCTCTAGCAGGAGGTACTAGCGCTTTATGGGACATAATGGGATCTTTCAGTTCATTTCAAAAGCACAAAAAATATCATTGATGTACAGTGAAAACAACAAGAGATCCAGAACACTACCCCAAGGAATCTCAGCGAAGAATGAATGAATAGTGTTAAACGCTCGTTTTTGCTACAGAGGCACCACAGGCGATGGACACTGATGATACATGAAATGATATATTGGGAAAGGATTTATTTAAGGAAGGAAACGTTCCAGGCCTAAGTTTAGAGTACCTCCCCGGCATTTGCCATTTATGAGGACCGAGGAAAACCTGGAAAAACCTCAGTCAGGGAGGACGGTCCTGGCGGTATTCGAACCTCAGACCTCCCGCTCACGAGTCCTTGCCTTAACGACCTCGGCCACCCGTGGCGGTGTCAGTGAAGAATCTTAGTGCTTGTTACAACAATGTATATAAGAAATACTGTGATTTAGTGAGGAATTTGTATGGCCAAAATAGCCTGTACATTCTGACCATAGCCCTGAATGTCCTATTTAGCATTCTCTGGAGTCGCTATGTGATGAGCTGAATCATTGTCTGAAGGTCATGTAGCCGCACAAAAGCATTGCCGGAACGACAGAAGTGGCGAAGTTCCAAATGGAGGAAGTAGATTTGGCTCCGAGCCCCTTGCCTTCTCTCGTATGCCTTGAATGTCAAGTGTTTAATTCAGTAGGACTTGGAGGCCTTTATAGGAAACGCGTCAGATCTCCCCTAAAGCCGAAATAACTCCTGGTTCATACTTGGGCCGACAAGGAGGAAAAGGCTGTTTTTTCACAATGTTTTATAAGGCCTATTTCTTAGCCGTTTGTTATTTTTCAGAGTAGCCTCCTGTTTTTTCTTTTCTCTTACATATTCTTTCATCATGGCGATCTAAACTCAAGTATTAAAAGTAGTCAGGACAAAATAACAAGCGTACAAGTTTAAAAAATGCTTGTCTGTTAATGTATGAGAGATTTCCCGCATGCTTTTTTGATCAAATGAAGAGCGAATCCACCATTTGCAGGCAATGCCCCACGAAGGATATAAAAAGATAATTATATATTTCATATTTGCATTTCATTAATAAAGCACAAAAACGTATAATAGAAATAAATGGGCGTCTTCTTTAAGGTAATTGTAAAAGTATTTCAAATTACTTTCAAGTTAACGGTGTCGTAACAAACAATGGGAAATTAAAACTAACATTTTCGGTTATCTAGAGATAGTCTTTCCTTTCTTCAAAGAACTTATTACTGTATACTAGGCGCTTGAATCAGCACACACTTCTTGGGTTTCATTCCCACAAGAGTCCTGTTGTATATACCACTGCACAATCAGTTCTTTGCATTTGAAGTTAGTTGTTATTTGGTTTATACAACACTAGAACGCCCAGTTGCGGTCAACTAACAGCTTTTGATTTTCGAACGCTCATATTTCCACTGTTTTTAGAAGTAACCTTTAATTCCATTCAATGAGGTTTAGCTCACCAATACTTTTTAGCATTTCGGACGTAACTTTTTAAAAGTCATTGGTTGCCGGAGACAGTCAATTGACTGCTTCCTTATTCCACGTATTTACGACGTGTATTGCACAGTTGTAACCGACAAATCATCACTTCACAACAAATATGCTTTAAACTCAACGTAGCATAGTGCGTGAGTAATTGTTTATCAGCTCTTGTATCCATGTAAAATTATTTTTCGCTTAGCTTTTCATTTTCACGTAGCCTTCATCGACTACTGTCATCACTGAAGGCTGAGTATAGGGGTAAAGGAATATCTAAGACCGATAAACGCCAAGACATGTAAAATAGGGATATATAAGTAAAACAAAATCAAAGAAAGTTCTTCGACATGTAACAAATTTGCAATTCTTGAGTAATCCAAAAATTTTCCAAAAAGTGTCATACCAATATCTCTGAGAATGTTTCAATGTAACAGTTTACTGTATAGACATAACCCGTATTTGTATAACTTGTCTAATTTTGTACAAATAATTTGTTACTACATAACATAGAGTAAACCCAATTCGTATAATAAAGTATTTCATAATTTCGAGAAAATATGAGCTTATACTTGAAATAAAAACAAATAACTTTTTAATACTAAAACCATTTAGCCGGAGATGGCCTATAAAAGATGAATAAAAGAATGAACGACAAATGTGTGAATGCATCATTGAATTACTAACAAATTAAATGAATAGGCAAAGGGGCCTGAGGACATAAAGCGCTAAACAAATATGTAAGCAAAAATAATGAATATAAAATATCGGAAACTAAAAGCCCGATTCAAGCTGGATTCGAACCTGGTTCGCAGCTTATTTTTTTTGTTTGTTTGTTTGATTGATTGATTTATGGACGCTCTTTAACAGCTCAGGTCATCAGCGTCCCATTCAACTCCGGGCGTGAAACGGCCGACAAATTTTGCTCAGAGGCCTCTCTTTCAGGCTTAAGGTTCTTTATCGTGCCGTAAATGTACGACACGGGACCCACGGCTTTACTTCCCTTCCGAAGGAAGTCATACTTAGGATTTTTACGCCCGAAAAAATCCATCGGTCCTGGCCGGGTTCGAACCCGCGATCCTGGGTTTAGGAGGCAAGTATGGTAACCACTACACCACCAGGACCGGTAGTGTGTAAAATGAGAAATGTATCTTGTTTATAGGAATGAGAATAGAAAAGAAATAGAAAGGGTAAATTTCGTTTCTGTGCAGGTCGACGAAACGACAGATATTACATGCAAGTCACAATTTATTGTGATATTACGATACATCAGTGGGAGTAAACCGGTTGAAAGATTAATAAAATTTATTGCTGTTTCTGAATTGATTGCAGAAGGCTTAAGGTCTACTTTGACAGCTGTTTTCATGCATTTTTTTTTTTGTTTTGTTTTAAAAGTTAACCGGGAGAAATAAAAATGGTAAATAGTTATGTCATTTTCTCTGGGGGGTCGGGCCATCTGGCCCTTATTGACGAGCGCCCCTTGGATGTCATATAAGCGAAGTCAGGAGTTGCACAATTTTCCAGCAAATGTGGAATGATCGCTTTCTACTTATAGCGAGACGGGCTGCAGAATGTGGCTGCATATTGCTAAAAGTCAGACATCAAGGTCATATACCGCATGTGCAGCTAGCATCTTGTACTTAATTTAAGGAAGGCTTTGTCAGTGAGAAGCTATACGTTCACCTGTTATTCGGATAAGAGACAGGTCACTGAATAACCTTTTTTGTTAAACGGCCTATGCTCCCTGATCCACCGTTTACTGGCATGCATCATCGAAGGAAACACAGTTATAGAGACATTTAACAAATATTATGACATGGTATTATTAATTTATTATGTAAGACATCTGAAACGGATTACACAAGATGTTCAAATTGAACCAGAAATACGAGTATATTCATTATATTGCCGTAGCAGTGCTTGCATGACTCTAGCAAATATTTCAGGTTTAATCGCAATCGATCAAAAGCAGCAAATATTCAGTTGTGTTTATTAAGGTTGTGTACAGGATACTCTGTGCATGCCCCCAAAGAAAACAATAAAACAAAGTTACGTTGGATGCCTGTTTCCTCTAGCCTCCTCATAAAGCATTTTCATGTCGGTAAACTCGGGGAAAGCACGGACGTCCATTGTCAATGGAAGCTTACATTTAACAACATACGCATTGGCTACAAACAGAGGTACACGGCGAGAACAGAGTCACGGGTTGAACATAGAAACCAGAACACATAAACGTAAACAAACAGGGGTGCACTACTTCTAAGCAATAGTCAGAGAACATTTGTTGCTCATTGTGAGACCTATCTCTCCCCCGAATTTGTCCTGATGTATTTTAATATTAATATTTTTAATTAAAATTGAAGAACTGCATATGATTGAACAAAAACAGGAGTTATGAAATTAAGGGGATAAAGGGAGAAATGACAGGGAAGTTTACTCATTGTGTCTTAAACCACAACAAAACTGAAATTTAGAAAAGAGATTTATGAGTAAAAAGAAAATGGTATGATTAGGAGAGCATATAAAGGGCGATAACAATATTAAACAAAACGAAAGATGGGTGTATTATTAAATAAAGTACAAAGAAATGGTTCAGACAGCTACAGGAAAATAATGACTTATGAAAAACGAATAGGATTCTTGTACAGCTTGATGTTGAGGTACACGCGTTACAGGAGGAGGAAATAAATAAAATAAATATAGATAGAGTTTTGGTTAATATGGTTAATGAGAATAACATTTTTGTTATTTAGGAAAAGCTGAGCCCAGGTCTTCTGGACATTCCAGTGGGAAACTGATGAGGTGAGAAGGGTGCGGTTGATCAAGGTAAACTTGAGAATTTGTTAATTTATTTATATAAAGAAGTTGGTGACTAAAAAATTAAATTCAATATAAAACCTGTGTCAAAGACATGGTCGCTATAGACACGATTATAACGAAACAAACTTTACAATAATTATTTTAAAACAGCTGCTTGATAAAGTTCGCCCAGCTTTTAAGTAAATCTAAATTTGTCGTTATTATTTAAAATGTTTTATTGTATATTATATTTTTAATGTGCTGAATACAAAAAAAGCATTTTTCACCTTGCACTCTATTATAATAAGCACGACCTCTCCGGTTAACATGGATTCATGAGCGGGACGGTTTCGATTCCCACCAGGGCTAAAGCACTATAGAGATGATTCGCCATTTTGGTGCCAGTGGGGAGCAGAACGGAGCAGAAGTCAGTATAGTAAATTCGTTTGTTGATGTTGAGTGTGTTTAATTTATTATTCAAAATTGTGTTGAATCTCACCAACAAAATTGATTTCTGCAATCTTTGTTGGTTTATGTTTCGATTTGTAAATCATACGAAAAGATTAAACTGCGTAATTGCATCAAATATTTAAGTCAAAATATAGCTGTATAACCTCTCTATTTCAATGCATCGTTTACACATAATGACAAAAATAGTAAGTTTGTTTATAATAAATTACTTGTAAAATAAATGAATAATTTTATAATATAATTAATACTTATAGAATAAAATGTACGATTATATTTTGAAAGATTAATTATTATTTTAACAGATGAAGAGTATGTCAGTGAAAAAAGATGTATGCACAATCCAACGAGAAATGATCGTTCGTGAAAATTGTGAAAACTCAAAATATAAGACAAAATGTAGAAGGCCTTCAAAAATTACAATTTTTTTCACAATAGGTTATGTTTTACTATACTAAGTAATGTTAATAAAAGTAATAAAAAAGGTTAAAACAATATTTCACAAAGATCTTTCCACTTTCTTAATACCATAGTTGTTATTATCAGTAATTTAGTTATAATAAGCATTATGTTTTGTAGAAAAATTAATATGTACCTAAGGAAGCTATACACCAGCAATAAAGCGTCTATATTCATTAACCACACATTCACAAGATTTTAGATTTTTAAACCACCTTTCAAATAATTGGGAAAAGTATTTTTCAACAATTTATATATTTTTTTAGGTATTTCCAGTGCAAACAATGGTTAAAACAATCTTCACTTGCGTTACTAGCTATGTTTTTAACCTATACTAGAGCCTGTACTACTGCTCGCCGGAGGCACCAAAATGGTGGACGAGAATACCTGTCTCTTTAGTGCTCTACCAGGACTGTTCTCTGTTACTAAGGTATTTTAGGTTTTTCTCAGTCCTCAGCTAAATATTGCCTTCCTTTAAAAAGTAAAATCCTTTCCCAGTTTACCATTTCATCTCATGTACCCACTAGTGTCCACCACCTGTGGTGCCTCAGCTGTTAAAATGGGCGTTAAACGCTACACACCTTCCGCGCAAGAAATTAATCCTCCTCCTACTCTTCAATGGGCTTCTTTAGTAATGACTGTGCAATGGTTCGATCATAACAAAGTAAAGGAAAGGGAAGTATACAGTTAGGAGTACGTAAGGGGTTCAGCTACCTTACAATAGGCATGGCAAACTCAAGTGCATGCTGACGACCGCTGTAGATGCTGTTTGCTTGTAACGATGAGTTGAAAGATGTAAACAAAGTAACGGTTGCCTAGAACTTCCCACTCCATGAATGAGAAGGGGGAAACGTATGTTTAACTGTCCTAGTGCAAGAGCGCAGTAGATGACGGGTTATAATAAAGTTTCGGAAATGTAATTTCATATTTAAAGTTACAAAATATATGGCGTTAATGATGCTACAAATATAAAACGTATAAATAATACAAAAAACATTAAGTCAAAATTAATTCAGAAGCAGATAAGGAAGAAAGTATAAATAAACTCCTTTAATAACTAATATCCCATACATTTTTATTTGTACTGCAGTAAAATATTTTAATGGCAGATTTATAAGTCACATAACTTGTATAAAACTAAAATAATTCCGCAAATTCAACTATTCAAAGGAAAATATACCAGCCGTTTATATTAGATTTCTTAAGCAACACAGCTGAACTTAAAGATGTGTATCTTGAAATTGTTTTTAAGAACGTAAAACTAAGTTCTGCAAGGCCCAAACATAATTTCTGTTCTTGATTTTTGTAGATGGATGTTAAGTTAAGCGAGATCTCTCTCGTACCAGGGGCGGACACAGAGGTCTGTGTCTCCCAGTGGGTATTTACATTAGGACGGTACCTAGAGTCTAAACCGACCCGCATTTCGGCCGCAGGCGATTTCGTCGCCCAAGCGCACCAAGTGAAGCCGAGCGCACCCAGGTACCAGAATTTCACTGGCGGATAGGTCACGTCTAGCATAGACCTACTCACTTAAGAGGTGAGTTACCCCAGCATTAAGGTAGCCACCACCCCCTCAACAATAACGGGGATTCAGGTAAAACCTGCCCCCAGGGTACACGCCTGAGGCACTCCCCTGGGACACACCGCTCTTGCGAGTGCTCAATTTCCCGTGAGTTTCGGGACCACTGCCACGCCGAGTCCAATCCAATCCGGACAACTCCCTTGCGGGAGGGGCTCGTTTAAAGTCCGGCCCGGCTCCTTCTAGTAACGCCAGAAGTACCACGGGCACTCAGGGTCCGCAGAGCCCGCACCTGGAGCATCTGAAGAGCAACGGATGAAGCCGCGCCCCCCCCCCTTACGGAAGGATGGATGGACAGACGGACTTCCGGTGGACTAACAACGGCTAACGTTTTTCGTATTCATAAATAGTCCGATTATTATTATTATTATTATTATTATTATTATTATTATTATTATTATTATTATTATTATTATTATTATTATTATTATTATAGGCTGTCTAATTTCAAGAATTCTGTTCACAAAAGTCACATCTGAAACTCCATAGCCAGTCATTTTGGAAAGAAGATCTGGTATAATCCGAACTAAAGCGTTTAATACTCGGACTATTTGTGAAATATGTTAGCCCTTGTTAATTCACCGGAAGTCTCTAGTTGGTCCGAACTAAGAACTTCTATGAATACGACCCGATGGCACCTAATATATATATATTTTTTAGCGGGACATGGTATTCTACCAAATGTAAATTGAAGTTACAGGCAGGGCTGAATAGTGTCCTAGTACTGCTTGCGCCCGAGCGGCTAGCCAGAAGTGAACGACAGCAGAGAGAGCCGAAGGTACCCGAAGGTGGTGCCTGGCATAGCTGTTAGCTAGAGAATAACGCCTTGGGTTCCACTGAGCAATACCTCGGGCGGATAGAGCGTCATACAATTGCGATGATAGAATAGTCGGTTTGAATACTATCACATTATGTCTTTTTTCTCTTATCTCTCTGCCAGAGTTACAGCAGACTTGCCACAATTACAATGATTTACTGGCTAAACCACTGGGTCCACCGGTTTCTAGAATGTCCCCTAGGTTAGCCGACAGGTTAGGTTAGTGTATATATAATTATTTGTGAATTGGAATAAGAACACATTTCTCACCGTTACAATATTTCACCCGTCTAACAATGCCCCCAATACAATGATTTACCCATCCATAACCATTTATATTTACAAAATAAAGTGCGTGTGGATAAGCTCCACTCTCTCCGCTGTCGCTCGGATCTGACTAGCCGCTCGGGGCTAGAAGCACAAGAGCACTATTCAGCCCTGTCTGTAATGTCAAGTCCAAGTGTACTCAAAGTTTACGTATATACGCGCCTAAATGTGCCTCTTAAGATAGAAATCTACATGTTAAGGTGTATAATGCCTTTTAATGAAACTAAATTTAAAAATAAATTTGTAGATACCTGAAGAAAGGTGTCACGGTTAGGACAAGTTAACTTTACATCAACCAATGAAAAAAATGCTTTAAACTTGCGCGTGTTTGTGTGACCCCCGTGCGCTTGGTGAAGCCCACATCTATTTAATTTGAATCGAATATTTAAGGAGGCGTTTGCTCCGCTGGGACAATCAGTTGACATCAGATCATTTGGATGAATCGGTTCATCAGTTAAGCTGAGAGAAGCAGTTCAGCAACTCAGTTCGGCAGATCAGTTCAACTCAGTTCATATCGGCGTTTAGGATGAGTTTAGATAGTCAGATAATCAGATTCAGTTTATCTCCTTGGAAATTGTGACAGTTGAATTTATATTCGCGGAGGTAAATTTTATCGTACGCAGAACACCAGAGGACGCGGAAGATCTTGCGAATAATAAATTACCACACATATTGAGATCTCCTCCTCGCATTATTATTCTCTCCCAGTCCTGTTGAGCACGACTCGCAAAATAGCATAACAAAACCCTGAGATATTGTTGTCATTAAGCGTGGGTAACAACAAAGCTACCAATAGTTAATACGTCGCTACGCAATATACGCTACAACATAAATCGCTTCATAATTGGCGACCAACCACTCCCCACCGACAAAACCGCTTCACGAAACATTACTTATAACGGCACACATTTATGAATAATTCATGTTTACAAAACTAAAGCAATAATTTTATTCAACATAAGTTTAGCTTAAGAAAAGCCTTTCTAAAAGTTGTTAATAATTGCAGTTTTCACCGTTTAAATATTATTATTTGGTCACTTAATGCAATGTGTTACATGTAATTAGATTTGATAGAGATTTGCTCTTTCTGTTACAAGCCTATGTATTTTTTTTAACTCCTGATGAATAATTATTACAAACCAGAGCGTTCCTTTAATTGGATGTCTGAGAGGAAACACTGCCTGCCCTAATAACAAAATAGCAACGAATGCTCAGTTAAGGTTTGCACTTTTTTAAATGCTTGAAATAACTAAATTAGTTCAAAATGCTACAGTACAAAAATAAGGAGCTTAAGATTAGGTAGAATCACCCTGAGGTGCAGGTGTGCAACTGAAAAGCATGCGTGTTGCTCTTGCTAAGAGTTAATAGAGCGCACTAAAAGGAACAGCGATCTTCGGCACTTTTCCTGTGTTTATTATGACTGTAGAAAGAGAAATTTTTTATCGCGAAACATCAGGCAATTCTACTTAATTATCTGCACACGAAAGAGCAGAACCTTACTTGTAAATAAAACAACGCTTCCCCACTGGATTAATATTCCTATCTACAGGTTCAAGTGAATAGTGGGCTGTATTATTTCAAATTACGATTTCTGAGACGCTCTCCCCTTTTCCAATGCAAGGCCTCGTGATTACGTTTGACCTACTGTCAGTGCACGTTTCCGTAAATAGTATGTGTACACCAAGGTCACACTTGTTTACATTCCTCGCTGTTAACAGCGCTCACCTTCTATTGTAAATTCATATCCAAGTCTAACAGAGGTACGAGAGTAGATCCATACGTTTCCGGCCTGACACTTTTCTAGGTATGATAACGACAAAAAGTATATTTCACTTTTCAATATAGTTATGCTTTATTGCAATACACTTCTCACATATTTGAATTAACATTTCAATCCCTCAGAATTATTTTAAACTCTATTTCTCTCAAAGAATTGACTTGTCTTCTATTTATTACGTTGGTTCTGTTACAGAATAGAAATCCAGTGCGAGGTGGGCTGGTGCTATGTGCAGAGTAACGATGACTTGAGCTTTGAAAAGTTTTCTGCCCCGACTCGTGGAATGAATATCTGTTTTCTTTGAGGGGCTGTAACTCGTTGGAAAAGGGAGGGAGGGTCTACACTCTCTGAGACAATATGAAACTTCTTGACATGATAATTGACAAGCATCTATCATGGAATGCACATATACATTTTATATGTAGTAAGTTATCATGCACTGTATTCCTACTAGCAAACCTAAAAAGGGCTGTCCCTAAAGATTTTGTTCGTATGGCTTACTTTTGTTCTTTCAGAGCATTTTTAGGTATGGCTTCGTGTTATGGGGGTAGTAATCCAAGGATAGCAGAAGTGCTAAAAATTAAAAAAAAGTTATTAGAATATTAACAAACTCTAAGAAAACTGAACATTGTAAGCCACTATTTGTAGATCTAGAAATTCTTACAGTTATTAATTTATACATTTATAATGTTTTGGTACATATTAAAGAGAATTTGTAAATTTATAATGTAGGGGGTGAAATGCACACATATAACACGCGTAAAAGAAGTATAGAGTATATATGCCATATCATAGGAGACCTCTGGATACTACAAAATAACAGGAATAAAACTTTTCAATTCACTTCCTTTAGAAATAAGTGCTATAAATATTCAGCTATTCAAAGAGAGAGTATATAAATGGTTAATTAAACACCCTTTCTACAGCATACAAGAATTTGAAGTAGAAAATAAGAGTAATATGAAATAACAAAAGTTACAATGTATATAATGTAAATAAGCTGATACTCTTCATCCATAGACTTTCAGCCTCTTTCTCCTTTTTTCTTTTGACAAAGCCTATTGTAATTACCAAATGATAAACTATTATTATTATTATTATTATTATTATTATTATTATTATTATTATTATTATTATTGGATTGTTGGGGTAGAATGAGGACATTCTGTATATCAGACTTGCTTGCGCCTACTCCCTCAGTGAGGACATCTCCGATAGGAAGGTACGTGGTAAAAAGACACCAGGCGGCCAGGATTCTGGAGCCTTGAGTTAGGACGTAGACATGGCGGACCAGGCGGAGCCTCCAAGGAGGGCCGAAAGCTGGGGAAGAAAACTTTCTAAAGCGCAAGGCATCGTGATACTGCACCAGCCCACCTCACTCTGGCTTCTCTTTAGAGAACTAGCGAAATACAATTATATGAAATGAGAGAGCGAGAAGTTCGGGGAAAGGAAAGATCTACCCCAGCATCCGCCTAAGCGACAGGAGGGAAGCCAAGCGTTACCGCCCACTCTGTGCGTATTTTACTTAGTATTAAAGGAATATTAGGTTGATTTTTTTTTTGTCTATGGAAAGAAATCATATAATTGAAGAATACAAAAGTGACTTGATAAGTAATCTGATTTGAAATTAAAAATAGCAAGTTCAATCTTGCAACACACTTTATTTTTCGAAAAAATCTCCAATGTTTCTCTGGGTTCGTGATTTCCTCATGTAACTGGGTTCCTTAGAGCCCCTCAAAGAACACGTTTACCTCCTTTATTACTTCTCCATTTGACTTAAATGTGTGTTCACTCAGGAATAATTCGTAGGAACGAGATCAAGTGAATACGGAAGCATTTGTAATCGTAGTTCGTTCAGTTTGTCTTGAGCAATGCTGCTGAATGCATCTGCGCATTGATATGGTGAAACAACACCTCCTCTTTGGCCACTCCTGGACATTTTTTCCTTCCTCTACTCTTTCCAGAAGTGATGCTTAGTATTCTCCAGTAATAGTTTACCCCTTCTACAAGTAATCAATCAAGGAACTTCCTTTTGCGTTCCAAAAAACTGAAGCCATCACTTTTCTAGCGGATGGAACGCGTTTCGTCATTTTCGAAGTCATTTTGTCTCGTGCTGTTTACTGTACAGATTGCCGTTTAGTTTACGGTGTATATTAACATTTCGCCCGTCGTCACAAAATGCCGTAAAATATTAGTTGGATTCTTCTTAAACATCATTTCCAAACAATCGGCCGATATTCACATGCGGTTTCGCTTTTGATCCGGGGCGAGCAGATGCTGTACCTATCTTACGCAAAAGTTTTTAATGTGCAAAATAAAACAGACTTTTTTCCCGTCCAAAAGCAGCAACGATTCATCTGTCGTCAGGCATTTTTGGAGCTCCGCCGTGGCAACGAGAGCGAAGTTCTGCAAACCATTGTTACAGGAAATGAAACTATGGTCCTATACTATGATTCCGTTCCAAAGAGAATCAGTGGAGTGGCGTAAATCTGGCGAAGCTCCGCCTCTAAAGTCCAAGGTCACTCAATCAACCAAGAAGATCATGACCACAATCTTTTGGGGCTGTGAAGGAATACTCTTTATTGACTCCAAGGAGAGGAACGCCACAGTAAATGGGGAGTACTATGCTGGCCTACTGCATAGACTACGTGCTTCCATCAAAGAGAAGAGGTGAGGAAAGCTGAGTGGTGGTGTGCGCCTTCTTCATGACAACGCGCCTGTGCGCACAGCTCTTGTTGCAAAGGAAACTGTGAAGAAATGTGGCTTTAAGGAGATCGACCATCCTCCCTACAGCCCAGATATAGCTCCCAGTGACTATTTCCTCTCCTCAAAACTCAGGAAGGCCTTTTGAAGAAGGAAATTTAAGTGTGACGAAGGAATGATGGATATTGTTCATGCCCATTTTGCAAACAAGACTTCTGACTATTTGGGGGGGGGGAGAGGATTGAAATGTTAATTCAAAGAAGTGAGAAGTGTATTGAAATAAAGGGTAGTTCTATTGAAAAGTGAAATATAGTTTTTGTGTTTATCATAGCAAGAAAATGGTTAGGTCGGGAACTTATGGATTCACCCTCGTAGAAAGAAAACTTAAGTCAAGTTGCTGTTGTTCTCCATTTGTATGTAAGACAAGCCGCTTATCAAAGCATCCTCGTAACACGTTCCTAGTGTATGAATTCTAATATAATACTTTTTGCACTCATTTCGAAGTTAGGTGAATATCTAGAGATCAAAATGACGAAGGGTTACCGGTTTTAAGACATAAGAATTTATTAAGAAAAGAAAGAGAAAATATTTGGTATTCTTCTTCTTCTTCTCATTTGGCACTAAAGTTTGTGGTTAACCTTGGCCTGCCGCGGCGACCTCTGCTTCCTCTTCATCCGTCTCTTGTATTGCAGGGGCATGTGATCAGTATGCCGATACTTCGCCGATCGTCCGTCAAGCGGCTTTCGTGATTGAAGAACGCCACCTCTCCAGTAGGCAGCTTCCCAATTGTCCTCAAGAGGTTGAGGTGGACCCCTTTCCAGACATCCCTAACTTAGAAAAATTCTTAAGTAGATACCCGGCCAGCGGTCAGGAATGCTAACAACTTGGCCAACAGGATGGTCATTATTTGACATTAATTAAAGTAACTTGTGAGGATCACTGAACACCTGGCCCGTGAATATTGCAGTAGAAAACTTCTGGTAGTCCGGAGACAGAGGTTGCAGCAAGCCGGTTGCAAGTTCTTTTCATCTTTGAATTTAAAAGAATAATTATGAATATTTTCAAATTTTTTGAAAATGTTGCTTGCAATTGAAGTTTTGATGGCCAAATCTAAGAATAGCCAGAGGTAAAATCAGATGAGGCCCTTTTATATTTTGTATTGCTTAGCATTTCAATAATTTTGAATTTTCATTTGCATTTGCAGATTCTTTCATTGTCAAAAATGAACGAGTTTGTGAAACTGTCACGGAAGTTTATTCACAATTTGTTTTCGCAATAGTTTCTGGCAGCCATATCAACTTACTTACGTAATGCATTGTGACGTCAAAAAGGCATGTATTGGTATGTAAAGTGTTTAGCTTGACATTTTCATGTTGCAAGAAAAAAGTCCCCCATTCGCTGTTTTAAAATTCGGCGCAATGTGTAACATTCAGAGTCGATTGTTGTCTCATGTACGGAAGACCAGCGTGGTTAGCCCTAGCTGCCTTCCAAAAATCATTTGTCAAGAGTTTTCCAGCTGAAGCATGTTAGTTAAATGTGTTTTCCTGTGGTTAGTAGTCTTTATGTTGCTATACTATGGAATGATGATTAGTCCCGGTTCATAACGGCGTATCCTGTTACTTTCTTATGAAGAAATAGTTTCATCTTTTCACACCAACTTCGGCTCTGTGATTCCTCTGAAACTCATTGCGTTCGTTGATGAATATGTTTATTGAGTGTGCTCAACATTTAAGCTACATTTAAAATAAGAATTACTTTTGCGTTTCATTTATTAAAATATTCTCATTCAATCACAAGTAATGCTTATGGAATCGAGTGAGATGGTTCAGGTAACAAGATTGGGAGTTGCCTTAGGGAGATCTCGGGTTCAAATCTCTTGAGGGCGATCATCCTGGCCTTGGGTTTTTTCGCGCTTTCCCTGGCTGAGGTGTATATTTACTTTCTACGAATTTCCCTCATTCTCTATCATTTTATTTCCTTGTTCATTGCTTCATGATAGCCACTCAGTGACAACAGTCCCTTCCAAGTGGCTGAACTCCTGGAGAGAGAGCTCTGCCGACGTCGTAACATATAAAAAAGACTAACAATGTTAGGAATCCCGCCTGTTTCATAAGCCTGGCTGTTCTTAGTATCACTTAACCCCTTACTCCTCAAGAATACGAGTACCACTTTGTGCTCAAGTGTCTGAAATCCTCCTCTGTTTCACCTAAAACACCCATTCCATTGCTATGGAAGTTCATTGTATAGTAATATGTAACTGATAGTGCCACATGTTCATATATTATGTATAGGAATTTAGCATATAATTCTACAGTGCGTAATATGATTTGAATGCCCCTTTATAAATGAAAGATACCGTGTTGAGGATCGAAAATATACAAATTGTCTGTAGAAGGTCATATTGGGTTCCATGGTCCTTGAGTCTAGCATTGAGGTCAAGTACCCAGCGTTCAGTTATATGGAAGTAAAATATTCTCTTCTTCTTTCTGAACTTTCATTTCAACAATTCTGTCTCTGCGGTTTAACTCAATGCCTCTAAACCGTCAGGGAGTGAACACAAAGTGCTGTTACCATACAGGAAAACAATCTATATTAGTTTTTTAGAAACCTCAATGAATTTATTGTATCTTTATCCACAAAAATTTCCTAGCATACGTCGTATATAAAGTTAGTTATATTATTTTGCGTTTCCGAGCGCACTATTTCTTATAAAATAAATAAATTATTAGAAAAGCGTCTATTAGTCACACAGAAGTATTTACTAGTTAGTTTTAAAACATCTTCACTTCATTTAGTTGCATTCTTCAATAATTTTACTAAACTCTTCCTCAGATAACAAAATAATATAAAGATCATCAAAGTATAAAACATGATAAAAACATCGCTCTGGGGCACAGCCTGATCCTGGGGGAAGAATTAACATCTTGGAA
The DNA here is from genome assembly GCA_030762175.1 of Metallyticus violacea. NCBI lineage: Eukaryota > Metazoa > Arthropoda > Insecta > Mantodea > Metallyticidae > Metallyticus > Metallyticus violacea. The sequence continues at coordinate 91,656,668 of CM060834.1, forward strand.
AGGAAAGTGGAGATTGAAAGGGAAACGCAGTTTTATTAAGTGGATTAGAAGAGAGCATACATTTGTTCTTTTCATTATCCCATAGCACCGCAACTGAAGATCTATTGTTTTTTTTTTAATAATGTTTAACGCCCGTTTTTACTACTGAGGCTCTACAGAGGGTGAACAGTGGTGATACATGAGATGAAATTATATATTGGGAAATGATTTTTTTTAAGGAAGGAAGCGTTCCAGGCCTAAGTTTAGGGTACCTCCCCGGTATTTGCCATTTAAGGGGACTGAGGAAAATATGGAAAAACCTGTCAGAGAGGACAGTTCTGGCGGGATTCGAATGTTGTTGAAGTTCAAAGGTAATGGACAAGTGTGTACAGAACAGAACTACAGTTGGTCTTCTACCTATGGGGAACTCTTAAGGATGTTGTATACCGTAGAAAACCAGCTACACTGACAGCACTTCGGGAAGAAATTGAAACGGCATGTGCTGCAATCGCTGAGGACACTTTCGCAAACGTTGCTCAAGCAGTAATTCAATGTACTCAGAAGTGTATCGACGCCGATGATGGGCATTTTGAGGAGCTGTTGTAACTGTAAAAGTCTACGATGATTGGTGCTCATTATTTTCTGTTTGTGTGAATTCGGTTTTGTTATGTTAACACAGTTTTTTCTTTGTGTGTATACATTTTTTGACACCCTCTGTATATATGGAAATTACTTTAACATGTTTACTATCATTTCAGATTATTGATATTTATTATTTTTTCAATAGAAATGAACAACATTATTAGTTCCTAAAGAAGCTGTCATCGCAGTTTAAATTTAATCAATGCATATTTTAGAAACTGTAGTACATTTTAACTGCCAAACACAGATTTGTCCTTTGGCAACTTTTAATAAAGCAATTTTAATATTTTAAGATATATTGGTTATTAATTTGTTATATCATACTTTGCGGATTATTTTTTATGGTATCCTTTTAAGAATATTTGATATTACGTTATTTTATTTTCGGAACGATTAGACCAGTGATTTCCAATATTTTCTATGTGGCGGTCCCCTTTGTAGGCCCAGAAAATCTGATACCCGCTACGTTTATTACAAATATTTTCTTCTTCGTAACAGCTATATTTGAAAATGATTTATATATTAAAATAACAAGAGGTTTCAAAATTCATGAATCATGGAAGTAATTAAAAAAATGCATTACAGTGAAAGGATGTAATACTGAAAGAAAGAGGTCTTAAGGCTTTACTGCAATTGAACAATTTCCACCTTAATAAACTACTTGACAAATTTTAAAACAATATTTGAATTAAATTGCCCAGAAACAGAACTTATTCACTCTTTACAGCATCTTTAATTGTGTGGCACAAGTTACAAGAACACAGAACTGCAATAGGAATGGTGAAATTGTTTTTCTTTAAGTAATGCCTTAAGGTTCGATGACAAGTTGGTTAAGGCTCACCAATCTCCGGTATTTAGTTTTTATAATGCCCAGTGTTGAGAATCCTGTCTCACAGTGGAAAGTAGATGAACATTATACAAAGACTGTGGCTTCCTTTGCCACAGAAAGGGAATTGACCGAAAAATCTTTCAGTCCCATTTCTTGAAACTGTACTTTGGTATCCGAGTCACAATTGAACTCAATCAAATCCTTGTACATTTCATTTGGAAGAACACTCACATCAATTGTGAAGGGTGGTGTTGCTAACTTGCTTTGCCAAGTATGCTGAAGATAAATTTCCGTTCTTTGAAGTAATTTATTTCATGAGAAGTTCATTTAATGGAGGGAATAAAGAAAAGTTGGGTTTTGGAGTATGTAGTCGACACTTCCATAAAAGCGTCGTTTCCGGCCTTTATTAAATCATGATCATTTGTCCATTTTTCTCTCATTTTCCCTTCCAAAATGGTTTGGGTCGCTTTAAGACTGGAAGGTTTGATTAGCGTCTCAGCAACAGTATGTAGTTTTATTCTTTTGCTATTAAGAGAACGAAAGAATATGCCACTCTTCAATGGCCTTTTCATATTCTTGTTTGAAAGCTCTAGTAGCATCTACTTTCCTACAATTTAATGACTTTCTTTTCCACATGAAACTCTTTTCGTTTGTTCTTCAACATAGAGTGAGCTTTTGTTAAATGAATGCCAGATTTTTGCGTTGCAGGGTCGTTAGTGAGAACAGTAAGGCAAACAACACATTGCGGCAGTTGTACACAGTCTTTTACAATAAATGTGAATCTACTTAATATAGTCTTCATAATACAGCCTTCTTTTAGCATGTTTTTTTCTCGCGCAGTACCAAAAAAAAAAAAAAAGTTTTGCAGCAACAATCACAGACGCGTATAAAGGTGCATTATCGTGATGAAAGAGAAATTTTATTTTCGCAAGGTGTGGATATTTAGCATCAATAGCATTGCTTCAATAGACCAAATAGTGAAGCTTTTACTCCCAGGTGGTGGTTGGTAGTTACGAGCACCACACCATGAGAATTTCATAAAACTGTTGCCACGACTTTACCTACAGATGAACCGTTTTTACTTTCTGTGGTGCACTTTCAGTTGTTACCACCCTCTGTATGGACTGATATTTCATGTAGTGATGAATTCATGTTTCATCTACCGTTATGAAACGTCGGAGAAACTCGCTGGAATTGCGTTTAAACAAATCTAAACCTCTTGCGAGATTCATTGGAATGCACTTTTGGTCCATTGTTAAGAAATGGGCATCATCGAGCGGAAGCTTTCTCATACCCAAACCTTTGTGTAAAATGTGGTGGACACGGCTTATCGAGGTATTTGGAATGTCAGCTAACTTGTGTACCTTCAATAGGCGATCATTGAGTAAGGTATTGTGAATTTTTGTCACAATCTCGTAGGTCGGATCAGTTTTGGGAGGTCCTGAGCGTTTCTTGACGACCACGTTACAACTAGGGAAGAATCCTTTAATGGAAATCTAACTACATTTGTATTTCTGTTGGAGATAAACCCCTCAAAATGAAATTCTTTTTCTCAACTCGCATTCCAGTTTTATCCATTTAGTGAACAATGTTAACACTAGTTTGTTTATACGCTGGTCACAAACGGGTGACTACACTACGCTTCTGAAACCAGTGGGGGGAGAGGGCAGTGTCGGTGTTGGACTTTGCTGGCAGAAAGGAAGGAGGAAGAGGGAGTAGGTCAATTTTTAAATAAAGTGAGACAGATCAGATCGAAAGAGGCAGACAACCGGAAAGCGGGATAAGGGAACATGAGCCACAATATATTTTTTGTACATATATGTGACGGAATGAAAGTTATTTATTTTTGAATTGTTTTCTTTTCTGTTTATTTTATTTACATATTTAATTTTTTATTATTTGTTTAATTATTTATTTAATTATATATATTGTTTCTTAAGAGTTAAATATTGGTTTGCGCAGTTTCATGTATTTCCTAGTGTATTGGGAAAGCAAGTAAGATCTCGAAACCCTGCAAAATGAATGAGTTAGATTTTAAACATATTTTTGTAAATAAATACACTATTGCCACCACCACCACCACCACCACCACCACCACCACCACCACCACCACCACCACCACCACCACTACTACTACTACTACTACTACTACTACTACTACTACTACTACTACTACTACTACTACTACTACTACTACTACTACTACTACTACTATACAGCGCCACTTGAAGGACGATAACTAACAAATTAGTCATTTAACCATCTTCATGATATTTCTTAGTCAGGCCGAGAAATTTTGAAATATCCCTAGTAATCCCTAGTATCACCTATCTGGAACTCTTCAGAGAATGATTGACTTAAATTTTTAGCAAACCCTCATATCTTACTAATTACCCTTTGGCCGAGTGGGCTGGCTCAGTCGTAGCACTTGCAACTCGCCATCAGGAATGCTGGTATAAATACCATTGGGGTCTACCAGCTGAAACTTGGAGTTTTTCCTGGTTTTCCCAGTTCACTTAGGCATAGAAAGGGATGGTTTTCCATTTCTATGAATGTTTAACTCTACCGTTTAATGGGATTTTATTTAATTGGTTCTGTTACAGTGTATAATGTGCCAAGATAGACGGGCTGGCGCTATGCGCGGTGTAGCGGTGACTTGCGCTTTGGAAGAGTTTCTGAAACCCCGTTTACTACCATGTCTCACTGCACTTGGCCTCTTTCACCTCAGCCCTTCTTCCCGAGGTGCCCCCATTGGTGGAGTACACAAAAACAGCCAGCCCCTTGATCACAGCTAAAGTACCAAAGTACCAAAAATTTCTCCTCTGTTCTTATAAATCCAAATATCTTTTATTCTTTAAAAATTATAAGTATGCTTCCTTCGGAAGGAAAATAAAGCCGTGGGTCCCGTGTCATACATTTACGGCATGTAAAAGAACCTGAAGCCTGAAAGAAGAGGCCTCTGAGCAAAATTTGTCGGGCATATCACGCCCTGAATAAAATAAGACGCCGATGACCTGAGATGTTAAAGAGCGTCCGTAAACAAACCAAAATATGTATAACAATATCTTTTATGATTCTCACAATATTTTGTTTGCCTATCAATTCTTCTATTTCATAATTGTTACCGGTTCATAAATTCTTCTCAATATTTTCCTTTCGAATCTTCATAGTATTTCTTCATCTTTAATGTTAGGGGTCCATATTTCCGCAGCATATGCTACTACTGGCCTTATTAGTATTTTATAAATTTTACATTTTGTACCTCTACTAATTAATCTGTGTTTTGTAATTGTAGATTAGCATAATATGCTGCATTCCCAGTTTGAATTGTTTCTTTCATACTTGCATTTAAATTGTTATTTTTATTTACATATATTCCTAAATATTTAAATTCTGATATCCCTTTAATGTTTTTTTTCAAATATCAGATTTGTAATTTTCTTTTATTTTTATCTGCTGTCATCTTCATATTTTTAGTTTTTCCTTCACCCTACTTTTTTGGGTCTCTTTCAAGTTCTTCATTAGGCTTCCATTAGTTTGTTTTTATCTCTAGCTACAGTGACTATTATCTGCGTAGGCAAATATTTGACTAGCCTTGAGGAATATAGTTTCTTTGGGATCTATTTCATCTATTACTCTGTGTAGGGCTAAATTAAAAAGTGTCTCCGATAGCCCGTCTCCTTGTCTCATCCTAGTATTATAATACAAATCTGGACTTTGTTTATTTTTTATTTTAACTCTAGCTTTAACTCTAGTTTTCCCGTTGTCATATTTATTAATCTTATGATATTTTGTTTGAATTTAAACTTCCCAGTATCTCAGAGGGTGCTTACCTATTATTGGAATCAAATGCATATTTAAAGTAATAAATCTGCACCATGTTTGTAAAAGTTTTCCAACATTTGTCGTAATATAAACCTGTGATCTGCTGTGCTCTTCCCGCTTCTATATTCACATTGGTGTTCACCCAAAATAATTTCTGCATAATTTTTTACTATAAAATTAAAACACTTAAGAATGTTTTATATACTACATTTGGCAATGTAATTCCCCTATAAATATGCTATTCATATTTATTTCCCTTTGGCAAATTGGGCATGTTATACTTATCTTCAAGCTTTCAGACATTCGTTCATTCCTCCATATTGCTATAATAAAAGTATATAAAATTTTGAATATTTCCTCCCCACGATATTTTATTAACTCAGATATTATATCATCTTCTCCTGGTGCTTTATTATTCTTCAAATTCTATATTGCTATTTTAGCATCCCTAAAATCAATTTCTTCTTCTTTTTCTTCTTCTTCCTTCTTTTTGCTTCTTTAGTTGCATTTTTATTCCTTTTCTGCTCTAGATTATTTCTTACTGTATGCTCTTCATTTAATAGTTCTTTGTAATGTGAAGTTCATCTTTCCAGTTTATTTATATCTTCTACTAAGATTTGATCTTTTTTGCTTAGAAATTCTCTCATTCTATTCTATTTCATTAATTAAATTTTGTAAAATTATTACTGTAAAAAATAAATTGAATTTATGCTTCTATTTCTTGTATTTTACAGTAATCTCTTTTCCTTTTCTTAGAGATTATTTGTATCTTCTTCTTTGGCAATGTTCTTCACAATTTCTCTTCTTTCCTTTTCCCCTTATATTTGCTGCTTCTTTCACCGTCTATTTTTTTATTCTCCCATTGTTCTTCTATACCTTCTTTGTTCCTTTGTCCCTTAATTTACTCCCCATTAGCTCCCGATATTTCTTTTTCTCTTCTTCATTTTAATTTTTTGCTCTATCCCATCAAATTTGCTTCTTCTCTTGAACTCTTTTTCATTTTCTTATTCTCATTCTCACCTTTATCAGCAACTGATCTGATTGCAGTTTGGGCCTCTACAACTCCTTAAATCTATTATGGAGGAAATATGTCTTGCATTGAAAGGCAGATGATCAATTTGATTTACTATATCTGAAAGTGGTGCTGTCCATGTTCCTTTATGAATATTTTTATAAGTGAAACGTGTACTTTTTATAATCACATTGATTGCTAATTTCATTACTTGTTTGATGTAATGTGTATTTCCCTGCCATGAATGTTAGATAATTTTCCTTCTCCACTCTCGCATTGAAATCTCCAAATACCACTATGGTAATCTTAAGTTCCCACCTGTTTGCGTGCATTTTCTAAGTTCTCATAAAACTCTTCTTTTTCCATCTCATCTTGCTTTTCTGTCGGTGGGTGTTATTACAGTTTACATTTGAGTCTAATTTTCAGATCCCTGCATTAATTGGGTTGAACTCTATTAGACCCCTTTTTATTTTCTCTGAGATGAATCCTGTCCCATAGAGTGCAGCATTCATCGTTCCACTATACAATGATGTATATTCTTGTGTATAGATCCTCCCTTTCTTCCCAACCTTATTTCCTGAAGAGTTACCACATCCAATCTACATTTTAAATTTCATTTGCCACTTCTTTAATTTTCTCAGGTCTTAATCTATATTGCAGGTCGCCAACTAGATTCTCTATCATTCGAGGCTTTTGTGTAGGTTTCGTAACAGTTGTTTTCTTTACAATTTGAGGTTGTTGGCATCCTGCTCAACCCCCAACCTGTAGGACCGCGCTTCCTTATTTATGTCCAGTTATACCCATGGACATTGGGAAGCTCGAATGCCTGCGTCACTACTCCCCATACTCCCAAGGTGAGTCCCTGAGGGAGATACATGTTGATGTATCACTTGATCAAATATGTTCAGAAGCGATATAAAAATGCTATTTTAAGATTTGTTCTCTTTTTAACACTTATACAAGTGCTCTTGAAATACTGATAAAAACCAATATGAAAGCTGTTTTTCCAAATTTTTTTTTTTTTAAAATTTCTTTCCCCTGAACCAGTCTTTAACGAAGAAATATTTGCAATTATACAACTAGAATAATAAAAATTATAACTAATGCAATTAAAAATGCATACGTTTAAGAGACTGGACATTTTCTCCTCTTAGAATCGCTAAAACCAGTTCATTTTTATTACAATGTAATAGTACACGGATACAGTTACCATACAATCATAAAGATAAACGCTCTCAGTGAAATGTATTTATTTCTGCGTATGAACATTTAAAAGGCAATAAAATGGCTGATAAATTTGCCAGACTAGTTAGTGATAAGGGGCTTTATTACGTTACAAGTCTACTTTCGACAATGTAATGAAAGAACATGGCAATCCAGGCAGTAAAAACACGAACGATAGGTCCTAGATGGTAGCACTTGGAAGTCCGGGTTCAAATCCCTTAGGGTCCGCCACCCTAATTTTTTTTTCGTGGTTTTCCGGTTGTTTAGGCGAATCCTGGGATGCGTCTTTCTTTTCCATGACTTTTTCTCTCTTCCATTTCATCTCGCTTCATTCCTTTTATTCTGTTACAGGGTTTAAAGTGTCAATAATGATATGCCGGTGCTATGTGCGGTGTGACGGTTCCTTGCGATTTGGAAATGTTTCTAAGGGGCTGGGACTCCAAAAGGTAGACTGACTGGCTTAGGCATGATCAATCTGGAAACACTAATACAGACTTGGTCGCTACAAGCGCCTCTTGAATAATGGTCATCCGGTATCTCTTTCACCTCATCACTTACTCTTGGTCGTGCCCCAAAGGCACAAACGCCCAGCCTTTGAGCAAGGATGAAGTAATAAAATAATACTATCTGAATGGAGATTACCGAATACGGTTTCAGATACTTAGAGAAGACATTAGAGCTAATGAAAATTGGGAATAGAGCAGTGAACTATTTACAAGCTCAAAATGTTTATGAATCTGTACACCTATCAATCTATGTAATTTTTTTTTCACTCGGATGTCACATACTCACACATAATCAACTAGACTTCATAATTTCTATTTCTAATTTAAAAATAATTCACTCCTATTTCACTTTAAGATTCGAAGAAGTTATCTTCATTTATTTGAAATTGCTGTGAAAAACTAAGGATTCAAAATGTTATACAATACAAAGGGTGCCAAAAATGTACACACGCTTCAAGCAAAGAAAAAACTGTGTTAACATAACAAAACTGAATTCACAAAAACAGAAAACATCTCAGACTTTTGCACTCAAAACAGTTGCTCAAAATGCCCACCATCGGCGTCAATACACTTCTGAGTACGTTGAACTACTGATTGAGCAACATTTGCGAAAGTGTCTTCAGCGATTGCAGCACATACCCTTTTAATTTCTTCCCTAAGTGCTGCCAGTGTAGCTGGTTTTCTACGGTATACAACATCCTTAAGAGTTCCCCATAGGTAGAAGTCCAACGGAGTTAGATCCGGAGAACACGGTGGAAACTCAATCGGACCTCTTCGTCCTATCCAGTGCCTTGGAAAATTGTCATCAAGGTACGCACGTACACCTCGGTGGTAACGTGGTGATCTGCCAGATCTGCCCTTGTGAACGTCGCATACGATACCATAAGTCTTAAATTTGTCTCGAAGACGTGCAATTGTTACTCGCGTTGGCGGTTCTGTTCTGTACACACTCTCCATTGCCTTTGAACTTGAATAACATTCTCGGTTTTATAATACCACTACAAAATTCCTTTCCGCTGTTCAAACGATAATTCTGACTCCGTTTTGTTGTAGCAACGCTATCAAAATGTAATGTGAGTCACATCTGTTTACAGAACATCATACTACACATTACTGTTGTTTTTCGGTCAACTTTGAAATATATTAAATAGACATCTACTGTGATAGTGTATATACATTTTTTGGCACCCTAGGTATAACAAAGAATTTTTACTGTTAGTAGAAAATTTAGCTCCCTCCTGTAAAATTTCATTATTTATTTTGCCAAATTATTTGGCCACTATTAGTCTTAAATTTTTAACGCTGCCAATAAATACACTATATATCTTTATTTCGAAGTTATATCGTACTTTTTAACAGCTTTGTTTCTCATGGATGAGGATTGGGTAAATTCTTCAATGCATTAATTGAGCATTAGAGGTTTTAGAGGTTTTAGGTATTTTTAGGTTATGGCTGGGAAAGATAGTTTTCAAATCAAGAGAATGTAATTCCTTGACAATTACTTTTATTATAACAGTTGTTATAAAATGTTTGCAATAACTCTCTAATGGTGCTTTAAAAACCAGATGTGATCTCAAACTTTTTTAACATTCACATAAAAACTTAGAAAACTGGGGTTATATAACAAGCTCCTCGTCTGCAGTTTACACATATAGTAGTGTAATGGCCAGCACTTACTTAACTTAACTTTAAATGTTATTCTTAGCCAATGTTTGCCTGAAATTGAACAAAAAAAAAAAAAAAAAGATTAAAGGCTAAGCACGAAATTGAAATTAAAGGTGCTTTCCCAACATGCTACATATTCACACACGAAAGCGAAATCTTAAATTTAAATTTACAATATACTACAGTTTCTGCTGCACTGGTCAGTCGATTAGGCCTGTAAGAGGCTTGTAACGAAATTAAAATTTAGAAGTAGTGTTCAAAAGCTATCTAACCCCGATTAAAGCGCTACTCTCTCTAAAGCAACAAGCACACACTTTACAGGCCAAGGATAAAGTTGTGGTGTCATATTACTTCCGCGTTGTGTACATCTACAATAAACTGTTATATTCATGAGTACATTTATGCAATTTATGTGTGAATGATACGAGTGTAACAGCTTCAATATTGACTTCAAATAAAACATAAGCGCTATATGAATGAATTATATACATATAGTTGTGTTAAAGGGACACTGGGAGTGAATTTTCCAAGTTTCACATTTTTATATGCATTTTTTGAAAGATTTACTGTGACTGCACTGCTGTTAAATTAACTTGTACCAAATTTCATTCAATTTGGATAAGTGTTTTATAAGCCATTATTTCATGAGTTTTATTACATAAATATGTCCCATAATCAAAATGTACAGCGTGTCTCATGAGATGAGAAAATTGTTGACATTTTTGAAATTGGAGCTTTAAACTACATACAAAAAGTATACCAAGAGATATTTAAAAAAAAATATGAGTGAACCGTGATCATTTTTTAAATTTATATAAAATTATAATCTTTAAAATTAACAATTTTTCATAGAATTTTTCTTAAATTATTATTGATATTAGTATGTGTTTTGTTTTGTAGATTATTGTAATGGACATTTCTGCATATTCTTGGACATTTTAATTGAATTAAAAAAAATAACTAAGACGCTTGGAACATTTATAAAACGTAAAAATGAAGTTTTGGGAAAAATTCTCTTTTATAAAAAAGTATATTTGTAAACAGCGAATTGTACTTTTTACATATCAGAAACCTCCTTATTAATAGTTAAGTTTGTCTACACTTCACTTTGCATCCTTCTTGCTGTTGTGCTACTTTTGCCTCCTACAGTCCTCGCCCTTTACCACAGATTTTAGCTCCCGAGAAGCTGAACAGTCCATATTAAAAGCAGAAACACTATTTAATACTACAGTTTCTAGCCGCTTTTTAGAAATAAAAAAATTCTTTGGCACAGTTTTTTTTTTAAATGAGCGAGTGAACAGTTTCATTTGAATTTTGTGTCCCTCACGAGTACGGCATGCCAGCAGTTCATTGCAATTGCAGCTAATCTCTAGTAGATGAGGAAAATGGGGAAAATTATCCTAACCGTACTATCATCAAACTAAATTAAATTAAACAGACATCTTGCAACGAAGAAACACCATGAGTCTGTCCCCGTGGGGCACTTTTGATGTTCTGGCTTCTGGTATGACATTTTTCATGGCAGATGCTTCTGGCTGGCCAGTGTGTCGTAGCTGGTTACTCTTTTTACAGTTTCTAACTTCAGTTTACCAAGGCCACGACCTCCCAATTTAATATCAGTAGTGTCTTTCTTTAGCTTGAGGAAAGTCACCCTTTTTACTACATGAATTGGCACATTCTTCCTTCATAATTTCCACATCAGCCCCATATCACCACTTTCTTTAGGTTTTGGTGAGGCTTTCGTCTCCATTAGACAGTACAGTTGTGTATCTAACTCCACACTTTTGCACTGAGAGATGTGGCAGGCTGAAAAAGAACACGTGGAGATCTTTAAATGGCTGTAGAGCAGGTAGCGAGGGGGGAGAGACATGAATGTTGACTCTATGGACGCCGAATGGTTCAAGGAATCATTTGTAGCAAAAATTGTTGAAATTTTGACCGATTTTGACCAAAAACTCACTCCCATTGTCCCTTAAAGACGCCAAATAGAAACTTGTACTGCCGTCGCCGAATTGCAAGAACTGCGATGAACAATGTGAAAAATACTTGAAAATTAAACCTAACCTACTTCAAGACTTTTCAACATGTGCGAGGCAGAAGAAAGCTCCTTTTAAAAGCGAATGCGCCCTTTACAGCCGTTTCAGAAACCGGAACATCTCCTTCTGGGTTAATTAAGAACTTCGTCGTAATCCTGCGCTTATGATGATGTGGGCAGGTATGAGTGCAGACCACCTGTTCGGTCCTTATTTCTTTTTGTGCATAGGTAAATAAAGTTTCATATCTTCGCTTGTTAAGTATCTGATTAGGTCCGTCGCTGCAAGCAGCATGCACCATGAACACCACTTAGTTCCAACAAGATGGGGTACCGGCTCTTTGCTATTATCGCCCGTGGTGACTCGATGACACGTTTCTACGTCGTTGGATTGGACGCGGAACCCCAAGAGTCATTTGCATCGTTGCCTTGGCCTTCATGCAGCCCTGACCTCTTCACCATGCCATAAAATGCAGTGTGAGGTTTCATTAAGGAGAGAGTAGGAAACGTCAGTGCTTTAAAAGCAGCTGTCCGCGCCGTGTTCCAAGAAGTGACGCAGGAAATGTTCATTAAAATGAATGAGAGAACATGACTAGAGACTATAGCAAGAATTGCACTGACATCCTAGACATATAACAGACATATTTTCGTTCATAATTCATATATATGGCATAATAACCGGCATTTGTGGCTGTGTTAGGATTTTTTTGCTCTCTCTGCACTTAATTCGATTTATAACCTTTTCGCTTTGGCAGACACTGACTTATTCACGTTACATGACAATGTGGAGCCACTTGGAACGAACTATGGCAACTGCAGGGAGTCATATTTTAGTAGGTTAATACGGGTTGAAATTCAGAGCAAAAATCAGTAATAACACAAGGAAAAATATATACTGCTTGAAGGAGAATATCGGTAAATGAAAAATAAAATATCATTTTAAATTTGAATAAACATTTCTCAATTAAATTTCAACAGTCATCGATTCTTTTATACTTAAGAGAAACGTAATGCAATCGTTGAGTGCACAGTAATTATAAAACAAAGAAATTAATAATGATATGTGCGAAAACTTATAAATCACATTAATAAACTTCATCAAAAACAAATGACAAATGTACATTTTAATGCCTTATATACATTGCTACATTAGCACACGAAAGTACTACATCAATAATACATTACAAAACAAAATGCAATCTGTAAAAATAAGAACATAATTTGTTAAACTATGTTTCTAAATTTACTATTGGTTTAAGGCCAGACAAAAAAAAAAAAAGAACAATAAAATTATTTTTCATTACTTAGTCATCATACAGCGATGAAACGAAATTTCGTGAGAAGAACGACCTTCGTGGGAACTGTGAAAAAAATTGAATGTGTATATACGCATGCGTATGAGAGCACTGCGCAAACAAGCAGTCACATATTTGCTAAAACTGGATTAGGGGATGTAGTAGTACATCAAAACAGGGATTAAACTCATTAATTAGGGGGTCAGACTAGGGACATGGCGGTTGATTAAGATCACTGACAAATACGAGCGGAGAATTTGTCCATTCTGTAAGGAGGGGTAATGATGCACCACATTCTGGCTGAATGTAAAGGTACGGAAGAATGGAGGGGAAAATATCTACCACACTCCTTTACAGGATCGGATAGAGGAAGATGGTGATGCTGGGCTTTATTGACAGCAAGGTAGGAGAGGAGAAAAGTGAGACAGCTCTGGTCTAAAAAGGCTGATAACCGGAGAGGGGGTTAGGGGAAACAAATTGACTGAATTGCGTGTCATCCGTAATAGTATTTCTTTATACTTTTACATGACAGTAAAGAAAGAGGTTTTTGGAGAGAAGTTAAGCAAAGAATTGATGATATGGAAAGACAGGAGATATTAGGTAGTTTTAGTAGTAAAAACTCATTGAGGGTTTGTAGGGGGTTAAATGGAGTAGAGGTAGAAGTGGACGAGGGAGGGAATCGTATGGGCCCGGACAGGGATAGTGAATCTGAAAGGATGTTTAAATATAGAGGAATGTCCGAAGTGTGGAATGCAAGACAGTTACTGGCATGCAATTGTGGATTGTAGAGAAACTAAAGAAATGAGAGCAAAACTTAGGTGTGAGAACTGGGATAATTTACCAATAAGAGGAAACAAGTTGGTGAATGGTTTTAATGGTGTTTATAGCCCGCTTTTACTACCGCACCACAGGTGGTGAACACTGATGATACATGAGATGAAATGATATGTTGGGAAAGGATTTATTTTAAGGAAGAAAACGTTCCAGGGCTAGTTTAGGGTCCTCTTTGTCATGTGTGAGCACTGAGGAAAACCTGGAAAAAGCCTCAGTTAGGGAGGACGTTCTTGGCCGGATTCAAACCCCAGATCTCCCGCTCACGAGTTCGGCCACCCTTGGCGGTAGGTTGGAGAATACGAAAATAAGAAAGAAAATCTTGGAATTTGGGAATTATTTATTTAAGGTTAAAAGAAAATGGTTGAAGAAAATAAGTAAGAAACGAGGAACCAAATCGGGCAGAAACATAATTTAAGTTGGTTTTTGTTTGAGTTAATTTTGTAGATGTAAGTTACCTGATAGTTGAGTAACCGCAAGGTTGAAACTATTGGGTCACTTGGTTACACAGCAACTCGGGAAGATTTACTAGAGTGACTGCGATTGTATTTTCTTGTGTGACTGGGTGATTATAAAAGAGTATTGTGGAAGCTTGTTGTATTATTAAGCGGAAATAAATTCAATTCAAATATACTTTTACATGTAGTTTTAATATTTTTAAAAATGATTATTCTGGTATTTCCTATTTTATTTTATATTTATTTGTTTTTTTAATTTATTTTATTGTATATATTTTATTGTTGTTGAATATATATTAATCTTATTATGAAAATATAATGCCATTTCTTGTGTTATATCAAACATACTTAGTGTATCATTAAGGTACGTACTCCCCTGTACCTATTGCAGTTGTTTTGTATTATATTGGTGCCACCGTAATACACTACAACTATTACTACTATTACTATTACTACTATTACTACTACTATTACTGCTACTACTATTACTACTACTACTACTATTACTGCTACTACTATTACTGCTACTACTATTACAACTACTATTACTACTACTATTATATTACTACTACTATTACTACTATTACTACTACTACTACTACTACTACTACTACTACTACTATTACTACTACCACTATTACTACTACTACTACTACCACTATTACTATTACTATTACTACTAGTATACTACTACTACTATTACTACTACTATTACTATTTTACTACTATTACTATTACTACTACTATTACTACTACTATCACTACTACTATCACTACTACTATTACTACTATTACTACTACTACTATTACTACTACTATCACTACTACTATTACTACTATTACTATTACTACTACTATTACTACTATTACTATTACTACTACTATTACTACTATTACTACTATTACTACTACTACTACTACTACTACTACTACTATTACTACTACTACTACTACTACTACTACTACTACTACTACTAATACTGCTACTACTACTACTACTACTGCTGCTACTAAAGAAAAATAGTCACTTCGTGAAGAACAGTACCCAACTTTGAAATTTCGTGTCCATTTGCAGAAATTCACCATTGACACATAACAAGTAATGCATAAAACACACGACGATGCTGCTCCAAAGACAACCACATGTCGGTGTTTCAAACAGATGTTTTTATCTAGTGAATAGAAATAAATAAAATAAGTTGAATTGAAAATAATAGCAAAGTTTTTCTTTGTTGAGGAAAACACACAAGACAAGTTGTTTTTAAATTAAAACATTTTTTTCTGATTTAAGATAATGCATTTTTATTTAAATGCTTTTAGAAGAACATTTAGATACTTATTGACAAACATAATGTATTATTCATTACAGTTTTCATTGTCTTATAACTGTAAGTGTAAGTAAGGTATATGACTAAGTGAGCATTGTAAATGGGAAATCTGTAATATTCACAAAATAAATAATCTCAATGTGCACCCTTCTTATAGTTGTAGTGTACTTAGTCATAAAACAATATTGTAATAAAAATGTATAATGTGCTTATTTACACAATGAACCCCTCTCCCGGTCCTTTTGAGTCCCAGTCAACAAAATAGCAGAATTCATTTTGAGAAAATGTTGTCATTGAAGCTTGGGCAGCAACACTGAAGCGATCAATAATCAATCTACAAAATCACTTCTAAATGGAAATCACTACGTGAGGCCACTGGACTTCAACAACAAACCGCTTCAAAATAGGTGCCCAACCTGGGGCACATAACCGCTTCATAATTTGACGCACAGCGTGGGGCCTCAAACAAACAGCCTCTTAATTAGGCTCTAAATATTGGGGCCGACAAAACCTCCTCAAAGGAGAGGAATTAAATATATAAAATAATAAAAGCAAAGAGCCCTAAAACTCATCTGTTGAGATAGCAAATGACAGAGAATTGAAGGACACATGGGGTCTACATTACAAATGATACAGAGTGATTGAAAAACATGCACAGCCAGACATACTCTCATAGATGCAAATGGTGGAGGATTCATTAATTGCTTTGTTAACCTAGGTTCCGTACGAACCATTTGGCAACCTTTCTTATAAAGCTGATCAATACAGAACGTGAAAAAGATGTCGGTGGGGGGTGCGACGTGGGAATGACGCCTCATGTGATGACGTTAGTTATATCAAACCCCACGTTTCGGCGCCAGTTTGAAACCATGTTTATAGATGGGGGTGGGAATTGGGCCGTATGTTAGCTGTGTTGGTTAATTTAGCCCTCCGATCGCAGATTTCTCCACGACTGTTGCAGACCACTATCCCTGCTTCCATGAGACTCTCTCTCTCTCTCTCTCTCTCTCTCTCTTCCTCTCTCTTGGGCTTTCCGCTTATTCGTGGCAGTTGTAACCTATTCAGGGCTGAATGAACGGGGATTTGAAATGAGATGCTCCGATAAAAAACGCTTCGTGTTTTAGTTACTGAGGTTGTTTATTCTCTCAAACAAGAATAATCAGATGAACTCACATCTAAGGTCGGATCACTGACAAGGTAAACTGGCAAACACGTGAATCTGGTTGCGTTCGCCAAATGGTGCCTAATATGAAGAAAGTGCTACCTCAATGGTACAATGTGCTATATGTTACTCTCGTGTTGATTGACAGTTGAACCTCATTGATATCCTCTAACAACCCGGGCGTCGCAGCAGCACTATCTTGGCCCAGAAGTTTTGATGCAAAATCTATTTCTTATATTCTTTAGAAAAACTGATGCTTTCCCCTTAGAGCGACGCGAAATATCCGCGCCAGTTCTGTTTTCACCATGCTCATAGGCTGATGCTTACACCACTCATGTTTCTTTGTATTAGCCACCCAATTTTGAGGAAGCCACAAGCTCCGCTTTTCGTCTTACTTCAAACAAATGACCTGCGAATGAACATCTGGCTGACTTCTACGCCAGAGGGGCGAATATTCTTTGTTTGCTGCATTCCAGAAGGGATTACTTGCTTGTCTGACTTTGCCAAGGCTTACTGTATTGGGAGAAAGATGCAAGTTTTTCCTTGCTTTGCTATATTACCTATTATTTCTTAAATATTACAAAAATTACACTATAAACCATATGCTCAGTCTTAAACAATATACCATCTTAATTCTGCATACATGAATTTTCTCATTGAAGTTTCGTATATACAGAAAGCACAACTTACCTATAAGAAATCACAGAATCGTTGATTTAAAATTATAAATATTAATTACTCTGTATTTGAGGGGATTCAGGGATAGTTTAAAATATAATCGCGTTGAAGCTGTAATGAGTGTTTATTATATTACTTTCAATCTTGATTAACAGTGATATGATACCAACATGTGGCGCTATCAGTTTTTGATTGCTATCTTTTTAGGCTACAATTACGCGTTAAGAAAAATTAAAAGCCTAGAGTATCCATGTTTGCTAGAAGAAATTAAGGAC
This sequence comes from Metallyticus violacea, assembly GCA_030762175.1. Lineage (NCBI taxonomy): Eukaryota > Metazoa > Arthropoda > Insecta > Mantodea > Metallyticidae > Metallyticus > Metallyticus violacea. Next base: position 91,674,409 of record CM060834.1, read on the forward strand.
TTAGTAAAACTCACAAGGAATTTGATTATTTGATTGATAACAATAAATCATTTTACACCTTAAATGAAAGGAATGTGTTCAGGTAAATGTGCCTATTTAAATTGTGAACTGGACATAAAGCAATTAAATTTTCAATGGAACAAATCAAATAATTAAACAAGAAATAAGAAGGGCTTACAATGAATTTTTAAAATCTTGTAACATTTTAAAATGTCTGTAATATCTCATAGCTTTAAAAGTGAGACAATTCGCCTTGTAGTTACGTAATAAAATTAAGCAGATAACAAACAATTTCAGTAACACTTGAATAGCTCTGTGATACCATTTCTTTATCACATTAAAGCTCAGTAATTATGCAAGTAACATGTTATAATTTCTCTCATTAAAATAATATTTAAACGTATGCCTAATTTACATTATAAGTAGTTAAAATAAATCTGAAACTCTATAGAAAGTTTTGGTCACCGTAATAGGCAGAAGCTCCCCTTGAATTTCTTCGAGAAAAGCGAAACCCACACCTCCGGGAACTTCTTACCTACGTCCTATCACTACGACAACCCAGAAGAAAGACCGACTTTGCGCTCTCCCTGGGAGGAAGAATTAATCCCTAAGTATTTAAGATAAGACACATTCTGACCAATAAAGTAACCCAAAAATGACATGTGATAGTACCTAGAAAGGTGAGCACCCACAAATCGATCGGTAAAGTGTTTTCGTGCGACAACTGAACAAGGTCCAACTTAATATTTAAGTACTGAACTCAAAAACATATCCCTTAAGATTTTTTCTAATTGCTTTTATCGTAAGTGTATGTCATAAAAGAAATATATATTTTCATCATTAAATACAACGAAAGAAATCTCAGAAGATACTCCTAACAGATTTATCATTTTCCTAATATGTGCACCTGCATTGTACAGTACACATTTTGTAATCAAACCTGTTTTCCGTATTTCATTAATAAAGTTCAGAAATATTTCTTTTGTGTTCACCTGATATAGTATCCATCGTTAAATAATATCCTATTATTTGTTTATAATTACTGTACAAACGTTTTATCGTAAATATCATGGCTTGCTTACATAACACCCGATCACTAGATTCTGCAGATCCATAAGATTCTAGATCTTCAAATACTTCGAAAGCATCAGTTTGGGGACTGTAAGTCCCGAACGATTTAAGAAATATATTTGTAAAAAATTGACACAATCCTTTCACATTCTTTCATTTTTCTGCTTTCAAGAACTACAAACCAGAGTCGTGATGGAAAGCTCCAGTTTATTACAATAATGTTTACATTTTATACACTGGTACTAACTGTTCTTTTTGTTTAGGGAATGTGAAGAAAACATTTTCCTCTTTTTTTTTTTCATTTATAGTTAATACAACTGTAAATATCACACACAGTCGTTCCCAATCGTTTTTACTATTCTTTAATCGATCATTTATCTCCTTTATTAAAGAACCAAGTGTTTAGAGCATTCGTTGGTGTCAATGTCGTCTGGATTTTCAAGAAAAAGCCACTGTTAATACTAATAAATTGTTTGGTTTGTCAAATATTTATGCGGCTATAGCCGCGACATCAGATAGATTTTATGAGAAGTACATCTAACTCTGAGCCGGAGTTAGGAGCAAACACAAGCTCTCCCTGCTGTGTATACAGTGGTAATAGTGTGAGATAACTGCAAATAATTCATTTGAAAGAAAGAAACATATTGAGAAACAGTGAAAATCCTTATTTAATTATTATATTCATTTGGTTCATTTGTTTTGATGGATAAAACACGCATCCTTACAAGCTGAAAGCAACTGCAGCCGGCAGTCCCGAACCTTAGCGAAGAAAGCCGACTAGTTACGATTTTAGTAGTAGCAATTACTTCAGGCACCGAGCACGAGGCATTGTTAGCTCAGTAGATTAGTGCAGCATTCTAATGATATGGAGGTCGTGGGTTTGATTCCTCTTGGACAATTTTTTTCCTTACTTGTAATTTTTTTCCTCGCAGAATAATTGTCACTACCTTTTATTTTAATCTTCAAAATTTTAATACCCTATTCCTAATGGAACAAATGTTAATTTTTTCATAGGTTAGGTTAATTCAATTTAAGAGTAACAAAAATATAATACTACATGAAAATTAATTGGGTTAGTTTAAGTTTAACAAAAAATAATATCATACATAAATATCACTACACAAAACACTTTTTCTACACTATTCTTAATCAAATGAATGTTACTTTTTCATACGTTAGGTTGGTTTATTTTAAATTCAATAAAAAACAATAGAACATTAAAAATAATATCACTCTACAATAACAATTGATTACTCCTTACCTCTTTTTTTAATCTTAATATTTTTTCAACGCTATTCTTATTCGAATAAATGTTACTTTTTCATTAATTTTATTTAATTTATGGTACACATCCATTAAAACTATATAATTTTTCTGAAATCCGTAATTTTTTCTTAATGTTCGACAGGTTGGATTTGTGAATTTTAAATCTAGCAAAAATGGTAGTGGGTATCGATATAAGTATAAGAAATATTTGAGGTGACAAGTGCTTCACTTTGTATATGCAATATACAATACTTTCCATAACGATAATGGACATAAGGGCAGCACTATTTTGATTGCTGTGAATATACTTTTTTTAGAAGTTTGATTCTCCTAACGTCAGACTGTTTAGTTATTTCTTTCAACACTGTAGGAGTGTTTTATTATTTTGCATCTCATACCTTCATCTCTCACATTTTCAATTCGATTAACTTTTGCAACAAAATTAACTGAATGCCTTATTATAACGATTGCAGTTTTTATTCATAGTTCTCTAATTATTTGCCGTTTTGGAAAATATCTTCCCATTTGTATATTTTAATGGATTTATTTTTATTTCTTTTTATATTTTTGAATTTAAATTTACATTGGATATTTATTTTCTTTGCAATGTTGTATTGCTGTTATCTTTTGTTTGTACTGTACAAGATTAAACTAATTTAAGAAATCTGAGTATCTTGGGTTATTTATTGTTAAGCATAAAGTTTTGAATGTGTGCAGTAGGTCTATGATAATTATGTAGGCCAATGATCCAATGAACACTCAAATCCCAACTAAGACTGTTAGCGTATGCGATCAAGGCCACCGTTTACAAATTTATCTCATTAAATTAGAAGATCCTAAATATTGTACAGACACTTTCTAATTTGGTAACCAAAAGTCCATGTTCTGAGTCTTACATTTACTCTTAACCCATTAAGCTTCTGGGTCCTCCTTGACCTCGTTTCGTACTCATAAATCTTCTATTCATTTCTCCTGCAATAATTAAGTACGAATGAACAAATAATAATTATAGCAATAATTTCCCCTCAGTGTTTGCGCATAATCAGCACCTCTACGTATTGTAGAATCTTTTTAAAAATTCTCGGCGATTGCAACGCGCGAATACCAAAGGAACTCAGTTTCTGCTGCTTCTAGCAGAACGTCGCAACCAGTCGTGTGAAAAGGTGCGCAACTCGACTAGTGACCCACCAACGGGAGAGGAAGAAAAGACTTTCTCTCGCTGCTCTCCTGTACCGTTTCCGATTAACCGTGGGCAAACGGGTGAGAAAACTGTGTCATTCTTCACAAAGATACAACACCCGTAACTTGAATATGGCGTTCATTGAGAGTAATAGCAAGAAACTAATAATGAATCTTATACACCCTCACACAAGGAGCTAACGGGAAAGAAATGGATTGCCAATCTTACTGTGTATGTTCCTATATTTAGTGAACTATATAGAATATTTCCTTTATTGTTATTTATATGTAATGAAGCACTTTCCTCTAACTAGTTGAAATCTAAACTGGTATGGAAGAGTCAAAATGTCTTGTCTGCTCTAGCATCCCGCAACACGATGGAACTTTGATGGGTGCCGGGGCATCAGGGCGTTGAAGGGATTGAGAAGGCAGATCAATTGGCAAAAGGGGGTGCTGATACACCTTTTTTGGCCCTGAGCCTGCGGTTGGAGTCATTACACGTACTGCCAAGACCGAGGTCGACGGATTGGGAATGAACATTAACTAAGGTGGCAAACATCCTGGTCAAACGCAAGCTAGGAAAATTATCCTAGGGCCTAGCAATACACTTTCCACACATCTTATCATATAACCAGTGAAGACCTGGGAAAGGACGCCAACATTGGTACCAAAATACTGCAACTTGTTCAAGGAACAGATTTTGGGAAATAATGAAACCGTTCTTCCCAATGGGGCAGCACAATGAGCCTTATAGGCTGGCGTGCTGGAGGTTGTTCAAACTTGATACTTACCTACCTACCTACCTACCTACCTACCTACCTACCTACCTACCTACCTACCTACCTACCTACCTACCTACCTACCTACCTACCTACCTACCTACCTACCTACCTACCTACCTACCTACCTACCTACCCTATATATAACAAAACGGATATAAATGTATTTAAGTAATATATAATGTACTTTCATTTGTAGGAAAATATTTAATACTTAATCGTTTTTAACAAAAAGTGGGATTTGTATTAAAATAATAGTATTTATTCAAATTTGGTTGGTGCTTATATATACACAAAGCATATCATATACCACCATGGGTGGTCGAGGTCGTTAAGTCGCGGAATCTTATGCAGAAGGTATGGGATTCGATTCCTACCAGGATCGTACTGCCTGACTGACGTTTCTTCCAGGTTTTCCTCAGTCTTCATAGATGGTAAATGCCTAGGAGGTGTCCTAAACTCTCTGAACTCATCCTTCCTTTAAAAATCCTTTCCCAGTTTATCATATCATCCAAGGGATCATCAGTGGCCACGACCTGAGATGCCTCAGTAATTAAAACAGGCGTTAAACATTATTAAAATGTTAATATATATATTGTTTTTATAATAAACAAACATTCATTTTAAACTCTTGTATCACGGCACTTCAGATTTGCCAAAGTTTAGTACCGCAGTTTATTTTTTTTTTTATAACTCGTAACTAAACGAGGTATTGCAAAACAGTTACGACATAAAGGGAGAATGACATGGTTTAAATAAACAATTGTAAACTTAGCTGCATTTTGAGAGTTTTCCGTAAGATTTGAATGTGCAGATACACAAATATAGCCTTATTTGTATGATTTGTGTTCAAATTTTAATAAGCGAGCATGTATAAAGCACATTTGAAACATCTCTAAAGGACTCTTATGTTGTCTTCATAATTTCACTGCGTTGTGCTGCCTTGCTCAATAGATTGACAGTGAACTACGTTGCGGTAGGAAAACTCCATGAATGGACAAACCTCAACCAGTGGCGTACCTTCTCAAAAGGCCATATGGATAGCAAATTCATTGTTAGTGTATTTCTCTGCGAGGAAGAATCATGGGTACCTTTTGGTTTTCTCATAGGAATTTATTTAGAAATCAGACAAATTCCTCTTGAATCTTTTATTTTTGTAAAATGTTTGTTGCAAAATTCAGACTGAAAATCGTAATTATATTTCTGCTGGAGATTGTAAATCAGAAGAAGTTCAGTTTTTCTCTTGTGTAATCTCTGTGGATGGAAGCTTTATCATTTCATGGCAGGGTTACCATAAAAGAATTTCCCGCATTTTAAAAAATCGGTACACGTGTTATCGGTGTAAATTATAAAACGTCACGAAAAAAAATCTTAAATATTTATACTGCTCTTAATGAACAAAAGTTGGCCCGTTGACTACTAGATATTGTTTTGTGAAAATTGTGGCCACTGAATTGTAGAAAGCAATGTAAATGCTGAAACTCTAGCAACTAGATTGGATAGAACTAGGCTGGCAAATGCAAGGACTGTGCGTTTGTGCCTGCGTTTCCAACGAGGTACCTCCGAGAGAAAGGGCTGGGGTAAGAGAGATACTGAGCAGGCAGGTAGGATCCAGAGGTGGTGAGTCAGTAAATGGGTTCCCTAATGTTGTTTCCAGCTAGAATAACCCTCCACGGAATTAGATCCTTCTGAAAGGACTTCTTTTATTTCAGACGCCAGGATATAAGCCTTTTAAATGCGCAAGCTACCGCCACGCCCCACATAACACGAACTCACCACGCCTAGTGCTTTCGGCCTTGCAACAGAATCAACAGAATGAAATGGGAGAGCAGAAATTCGTGAATAAGAAAGACCCGGACCAGGGAAAACCACGAAATAACCAAGGCCATTTGGCTGGTTCCAAGGGATTTGAATCCGCGACCCCCAGAATGTGAGTATTAAGTCTAACCTCTGAATCATCCCACTCATTGTCCATAATGACATTTTAACGCCTCTTTTGAGCAGAGAAGAATACACAGACATGATATGCGCAGTTTAAATATTCTGGTTGCCTGTACGAGAGGAAATCAACCTTACCTCCGTCTTTATCCTCCGTCGGCATGGAACGTGTGTGACAATGCTACAAGCGTTGCCCTAAAAAGAGCATTGAAACATTTTTAACCACCCAGATAATAACATTTTATATTTGCTTTGTCTATTTGTGCTTAGTATGTATACAGTTACACTGTAAGACTCTGGGAATATTTTTTACTGACATGTATTTACAAAAATCATAGATAGCGTAAAACTATATGTCCCAAACATGATGTTTATTCATTTTTTTTTACTACTTACTTTTTATTTAACGCTTTGCAATTGCTTGGGTTGCAGCAGCCACTACTTCGAGATTATCGTATAACCTAAAACATTTGCGGTGCATGGTATTATGTATCACATTTCAAAGTGGTAATACAGATGGTTATTTTCGTAATGGAACAAGCCAGTCGTTAAGGCTATATAATATATATGCATGTAACAGTGTAGTTACTTTGAGGGGGACTTTGTCAGTGAGTGATTGCGCATTAGTGTATTACTCAGTGATTTCACTGTTTGTAAATCGTGTTCCAGGTTGAGAAACTGTACTCCCACTTGTTAAAAAGTTACGAGAAACAAGATCTCTCAATGATAAGAAACGTGTACTTGATGAGATACAGGATTTTTACTACTTAGATACCAGCAATCTATCGCCCCTGAGGGGCATCTTTTTCTACATCTCTTATAACTTATGATTATCGGTTTTAAATACAGTTAGCATATGCTTTGAGTGAAAATATAAATAGTAAAATAATACTAACTTTACGTTGCAGTTAGCAGTAAAAAGTAACCGCGTTCAGGCGCCCAGAAGTCAAATAATCTCACTGCATATCTGCTTAAGTTAAATTATATGAATTCCTATTAGCATTTATCACCATTTTCATCATAATACCAAACAATGCTTTGAAAAGTTCCACCGCCATATGTGGCTGAGGTCGTTAAGACACGGACTCGTGAGCTGGAGGTCTGGGTTCGAATACCACCAGGACTGTCCTCCTTGACTGAGGTTTTTTCCAGGTTTTCCTCAGTCCTCATAAATGGCAAATGCCGGGGAGGTACCCTAAACTTAGGCCTGGAACGATTCCTTCCTTAAAATAAATCCTATCCCAATATATCATTTCATCTCATGTATCACCAGTGTCCATCGCCTGTGGTGCCTCTGTAACTTTAAACGCTGTTCATTCATTTGAAAAGTTCCAAAGAGCAGCCAAACTCCGGACATAACTAAGGATTTTGAGTCCATTGATGCATCGGAGACCCTACGTCTTTCGGAGTACCAGCAGCCCCTCCAAAGAAACCAAAGGGGCGGAAGTCTCCGGAATTTCCCAATGCACCGATTCCAAAACCCCAGAGGACTTAACTTTAGGAACCTATTAGCATTTATTATTATTAATTTCAGGAATAATATAACTAATATTTGTTTTAATAGTACAATCTAGTAGATAACAGTATAAAAATAAAATGTAATTGTGATAGAAAATAGTATTAATAAACTAACAAAGAGTAGTAAAAATCAGTAAAAAATACCAGTGATATAGTATAAATAGTTAGAACCTTTGTAACACACATACATACATATGACCTGTAGAAAATTGAAGAACAAAAATGAGTTAGGCACATAGGCCAACATTGTCATTTTTTGTTTTGTTTTTGTCCTGTTTATTTTTGTAATTTTTTGGTCATATTTGATTTATTGTATTCCTTTTTTTTGTTTTATTTTTTTTTTCATTGTCTTATAACTGTAAGTAAGGTATATGACTAAGTGAGCATTGTAAATAGGAAATCAGTAATATTCACAAAAAAAATAACTAAATAAATAATCTCAATGTGCACCCTTCTTATAGCTGTAGTGTACTTAGTAATAAAACAATATTGTAATAAAAATGTATAATGAAAGAACTGTCATGGATATAAGGCTCAGTTTAAAAATCAAGTGCTGGACCAAAAAAGAAATAAAAACTGTGGCTTTGTCGAAGGATGAAGTCACGTTTTTTTTCCCCTTATTGTTACCATCCTTACCAAATTATCATAATTTATAAATCCTTTTACATGTCGACATAAATGTACCAGAAATAAATCAGATTAAATTAAAAAAAAATAACAATCGCGTGTCTTTGCAAGATTATACAAAACAACATTTTAATATAATTATTTTTATTGTTTTTTTTTCTGCTGTTGTCAAACTTGTAGTTAGCATATAATTGCAGTTCCCTTTATTTTACTGGTGTGAGCCAAAATACTTAAAGACAATGTTTAAAATGATTACAGTCATTAAAATTGCTGAATGGGGATTTACTTGAAACAGTTTTGTAGAAAAACACTGATTACTGAATGAAACTTTATGTCTAAAACAGTTGCAGTTTAAAATGATTCATATACATGGTTTTAGAAATGACACTTTCATTCACCAGCTGATCTCTTGTAACACAGTTTCTGAAATCTATTACACTACAAGGCGCTTTTTAGACCTACGCTGCAGAGTTGATGCATCAGCTGTGCTGCACCACAATGCTAAAGCGAACTTTTATTAAATTAGGTGACTCTTTTCTTTCGTTACGCCAGTGAATGTACCAGACAACAAGAACGTGACTGAAATACTTAAACATTTGGTGTCTGTTCCAGAGAACACTGTCCACCACAACAATGCTCCCACCTGTAGCAGAGTAATGGTGGAGCAACTTGAATTTATTACACGCAGGTAGGTCCGTCTGTCGACCACTTTCATTTCTTGAATACTTTCCCCCTCTCCGTTTTCTTGCAGCAGTTGCTGAAGAAGTTTCGTTCAACCTTCACCGTCAGTAGTACAGGGTCACTCAAGTCGTTCCGGTAACACTGCTCCGACCGGTTTTCTTTGGGGCTTCAAATCTGCTGTGTTTCGTGCGTGTTTTTCCGAACGTTTTCGATTAAGGGGTAGACAAACTGCGTATTTGTGTATAGCAAATGGAAAAGGTGTTTGTCTTCAGCTGAATCAGGACACAAGTTCTTTTTTTAACAGCCTGTTCCAACGATCTAAGTTGTGAATGTGAAACACATTTCTAATTCCGCGAGTGTTTTATTTTCATCGCGCATCAGAAGTGTTAAGCTCTTTATTGAACTACTTTCGAATACTTGGTTTATGCAGTAGTGCAAATAAATAAATTAGTGAAACAAGTGCTATTTTCAATCAGCAATGGCAACATCTTTGGAACGGCAGAGAGCTATGTTTAGTTGGAGCAAAAACCTGACGTAAGTAACTTTTGTAAATAGCCTAAATTATTTTATGTTTAAGATGTGAACGAAAGAGTTAGGATGATTAACAGAATCAATGGCACAAAGATAAACGTGAGATATAAGCAACTTAAAATAATTATGCATCGATTTTTTTGGGAATAAGAAAAGTAAAAGTTACTAAAAGGGGGTATTCCAAACGTTTTCGAACATGAATACAAAACTTGCCAACTCAACGATGTACGTTCAAATTTATTCTTTCTAGATGAAACAATGAAGGAATAGTCCACGTGTCCTTAATTCATGTTCGTCAAGGCTCATCTTGCTTTTTACTTTAAAGCTTTACAACGGATAAATGTTATTACTAAAAGCATCTTCACAACATATAGTCATGGAGAATTCGAAGTGAAAAGCTAACATAATTTTTTTTTGATTGATTTTATTTATGGACGCTCTTTAACATCTCAGGTCATCAGCGTCCCATTCAACTCAGGGCGTGAAACGGCCGACAAATTTTGCTCAGAGGCCTGTCTTTCAGGCTTGAGGTTCTTTTTCGTGCCGTAAATGTACGACACGGGACCCACGACTTTACTTCCCTTCCGAAGGAAGCCATACTTAGGATTTTTACGCCCGAAAAAATCCATCGGTCCTGGCCGGGTTCGAACCCGCGATCTTGGGTATAGGAGACTAACATAACCAAGGACAGATCAAGTTTTCTGAAAGAAGTTCTTAATTGAAGTTTAATTTCTTATCCTGTGAAGGAGATGGCATTGTCTGTTAGCTGTGTTTATGTGAAAGACGCTTGGAAACGTACTCAATTAATTTTTGCCATTCAATTAAGTTTTCTATACATATTTAACAATAATATTTATATTGAATCAGTGATCTAGTGGTAACATTCAGTATTACTATTGTACTGTCCGGGGTTCAAGCCCGGTTCTAGGTGATTTTTTATGGAATTTTTCCTTACCCTGAGAAAGTGAATGCTAGGATATTAAGGCGCCAAGAATTCTGAGCTTATTTGCGCCATCATTATTTCACTTCACTCATCCCTACAGACTTACATCGATAGTATTCAATATACAACCCTAATTACGTCGCGTGAAGACCGAAGTAGTCAAAATGGAAATAAATAAAACATTTAAAACATTCTTTCGAAGGTCAATGGGTCTGTTTACTGTTAGCATCCAAACATTCGGACATAGCATTACTAATAGCAGGGCATAGAAACCTAAATTGCGTTATTTACTAGAAGAGTATAGGTTCATCAGCTAAATAGCTTTTTTACGTAACAGGAGTTTTCTGGGAATACCTCTGCGGCCATTATAATAAAGTCTAACGAACGAAGGTCATATGTAATGAAAATAATTATATACAACATACGCAAAACCAAATGCTGAATGTTTCAAAAATTGGAACCCATGAAATAACTGCGTAGTTCTCAGATTCGCATTCCAATGGTTCCGCGCGGAGTGCCCTATTCTACTTAACTAGGATTGGTTACCTTGCAGCAACTCCCAAAGAGAAACCGAAAGTATAAAAATAAGGTAGATTGTCATACGGTAGAGAGCCCAGACGCTCCATGATATCATCCCGAACCATACAAATGAGCTGGTCAGATCAATAGGCGACTACGATCAATGGGCCCGTGGAAGATGCAGATCCTACAAACTCCTCAAGGACATCATGGGACTCGTTGGGTAAAAAATTTCTAAAACCTCAGGTTAGGCAACTTGGAGGAGGGTAACAACCGAAATGGAGTACGATCGCCAAATACACCTTTGTCCAAGCACAAACTAGCTTTCGATCCTTGCTTGATCTGTTCAATTGCCCCCAGAATGTCGCCAACGGCAACCATGCTGAAGACCCCGGTTGACCACAGTGGTTCAGCAGCATTAGGCGTGGTCAGTACTTGAATAGGAGATTGCTGGGAAACATCACGTGCCTATGGCATATCCCCCGTCCATAATGATACACAAACCCTCTTCCTGTTTAATTCTTGAATCATCCAAGTCCATTGAGCAGGTAAAGGAGCAAGCGGCAACGTACCGCTGACAACTGACATCCACCTGGTAAAAGTCCTGTACTGGCTTCTGGGTGAAAAACAGTTGCGCAACTAAAATATTAATTACATCTGCGTGACAATATGTGAGTTACTCTCAAACCAGTTTAACAAATGTGTTAAAATTAATGCAGTTAAGCATAAAGAAGCAATTAGTTAATAAAACAAACGTTTATGTAAAGGAAATGCCACGACCGTAAAAGACGAGGTAAATTGCAATTAAAGATGGCTTGCAGATTTGTTTTCCAGTTTCTGTTTCCTCACTCTGGGATAGAAACTCAAGCACTCAGAACACAACGCTTCCCGTTTACTGCCACATACTTTTATTCCATCATAATCTGCGAAGACACATAGGACAATGGTGAATTGTTTAATCATTATTTTCTAATTTTGTACACCATATTGAATTAAAATCTGGGATGATTTTCATAGCAGATTCTGCAGTTAGGTTTATTGTTCCTACACTTAATGAAGAACATCCTTTTTTGACTAGCCAATGATTATTACTTTTATTACTAATGGCATAATTATAGTAAAATTATATTTGTTTGCTTATTATTTTCTTTAAGTGAAAACACTAGTTTAATTGTATTTGGGAACAAATTAAGATTTTTTAGAATTGTGCTGAATCCTTTTCAACTAAACTGCAACAATGAAAATGAACAAAACTAGGCTGCAAATTTAATTCCATTGTTTGACTAAGGTATGTTTCCTTGAATTCTGATGTGCCTCATGGTATATACCAAGGAATCCGGTAAAACTGTCGTGATGTTTCCATATTCCATTGAATTTGTCATCAAAGGATTAAAAACGAAAGAGCAAACATGATTTTATAAATAAAATTCGTTCCATTTAATATAATGGGGAGGTTTTAAAGTTAAAAACATGCCCAAAACTGCACCCAACATTCATTCATAAAATTAGATAAGATAAAGTAATAAATGTAACCACTAAATAACAGTGAATCTATTATATTATGTACGTTTATTTTTACTACTTTATTTATAACAAATAATGTGAATTATCACAAAATTTAAAATGGCTGATTTGATTAACCAGCCCTCCAGCTGATGCTCTCCCCTTATCTCAAATGCAATTCCCATGTGTTTGACAAAACTTTCTCCTTCATTCCATTAGTCTCCATGGCTATTCGTACTCAATTTTTGAGTGTTGTTCTAAGTTTTCGAGTATTTTCTTTTCATTTGGGTGACACATAATTAGACTTTCGCTATCCTGAAGCTCTCAGATCTTGAAATTTTGAACCACTGAACCTCCAAGTACACAGATGCTACAGTGAGATAATTTGAATTACTGGGAACGTGCAGCTGTCCCAACGTGAAAAAAGGGAGATAAAAATCGCCGCGTGTGAAGTTGTTTTAATTTTAGCATTTATATATATTTTTGAAAGCATAAAATGCCACTGAATGTAAAAAAAAATATATATATATAATAAGAGGTATAAACCTGTGTTATGTAAAATTATGCTTCTCAATGATGAAACGGTTTAGTTGACTCCGGCAAAATGCCTCTGATTGGCCACCAACTTAGCTACCCCGGTGAAACTGGCATATGAATGCCGCGGTGCGTGAAACTGAAAACTGTTTAATTGTTGTATCGGAACTGCGTAACTGATAACAGCTTCTCTGCTGGATATCAACTTAAAAATTAACTAACTGATGTTTTGGAACTACGTGCCCGCGTCCGAAGTAGAATTTGTTTTCTGAGTCTGAATTGATTCTTTGAATTACATGCCTGACCTACGTTAAACTTATAATGAGTAACTGAACTGGCCTGGTCAAGTGAGAACTATTTATATCTCGCCGCATGTAGAACTGATAAATGAGAGCTGCGAACTGCTTCTCGCCGCGTGTAGATCTTATAACTGCGTACTCAGCAGCGTCGAACTTATAATTAGTTCTCCAGTGGAGCAATCGCTTCCTTATATGTTAAATTCAAATCAAGTAATCGTTGGCTTACCGACGCCAAAGAGGGTCACACAGACACGCGCAAGTTCCGTGCCTATCTTTTAAAGTTCAAACATACATTTTCCATTGGTGCAAGTTCACCTGCCAATGTGCCATTCTCTGTTTTTTTAAATTCTGCAACATTTTGTTGACATTGGCTAGTTCAAAGGCTAACAAAACAACGACTTGTCGGGTTCAAAGCCCTAACGGATTTAAAAGTCCGTCAGTTTATTAACCTAGCAACGGCAGCTCTTTTTATAATGGCATCACATTCGACCCTCGGGTTTCTTATCCCTTTGAATAGAGATTTATGATCCTCTTAGCTTTCCAAGCTACCGTAACAGAAAACACCAGAGACTTTTTCTTATGTTGACATACAAGCCACATGTTAACATAATGTCGTATTATACATTATATGATATCTACATTACTAATTACACTATATTAAATATTACGATAATTATATTTGTAATATATATTATATTACATTTATATTTCAGCAGGGATGAGGACACCTGTGTAGGAAATTCCTGTATTTAACTAACGTTTCCTTTGTGGGAACAAGAAGGATCCTATATCTTGTAACTTTTTAACTAGTTGGCAAACAGTTATCTGGAGCACTATTGCCAGGATATTTTCTTATATGTCGCTTCATTACTCCTTTGCAAAAATCCATTTTCACCTATGGTCCCACATATAAACCTGTTATTCAATACTATATTTATGTAGTGCCATAATTAACGAAAAACAATTAGCACACAAATTACATACGATAATAGGTCCATAAGATTTATCGCATTCACAAAATCCTTATTTGGTGTCATATCTTATCTGTTAAATAAATAATTGCAGCTATAGCTTCCGCACTGTCATGTTCAGTTGTTCAGCTATAGTTGCATAAAGCAGGCTATGTGTACAAGATCGTGACATGTTCAAAATGGAGTGTCGATCTGTTATTAAGTTCTTAACAAAAGAAGGACCTTACTCTAGATGAAATTAAACAGCGATTGGACGGTGCATAGGGAAGCATACCCCCATATTCTACTGTAAAAGAATGGGCAAAACCCTTTCGAATGGGTGGAGAAAGCATTGAAGACGAAGAGCGTGCAGGTCGGTCCTTGGAGGTGCTCACTCCTGAAATCATCGCTCTTGTGGAAGTAGAAATAATGGAAGACCGGCGGCTCAAAGTTACAGAAATAGCAGAAGGTTGGGCCTTTCTAAAACAATAGTCCTTCGAATTATTCATCAATATTTAAACATGAATAAGGTTAGTGCAAGATGGGTGCCTAGAATTTTCCTCAGACCAAAAACAGCAACAAGTCATCTATTGCCAGGCATTTTTGGATCTCTGCTATGGCGACGAGAGTGAAGTTCTGCAAACCATTGTTATGGAGATGACAATAGGTATGGTCCTCTATTATGATCCCTTGTAAAAAAAGAATCAATGGAGTGGCGTAAACCTGGCAAAGCACCGCCGCTAAAGGCCAAGGTCGTTCAGCCAACCAAGAAGATCATGGCCACAATCTTTTGGGAATGTGAAGGAATACTCTTCATTGACTTCAAGAAGAGGAACACCACAGTAAATGGGGAGTACTATGCCGGCCTACTGCACAGACTACATGCTTCCATCAAAGAGAAAAGCCTAGAAAAACTGAGTGGTGGTGTGCGTCTTCTTCATAACAACGTGCCTGTGCACACAACTCTTGTTGCAAAGGAAGCTGTGAAGAAATGTGGCTTCAAGGAGATCCACAGCCCAGATCTAGCTCCCAGTGACTATATCCTCTTCTCAGAACTTAATAAGGACCTTCCAGGAAGGAAATTTAAGTGTGGTGAAGAAGTGATGGATGATGTTTATGCCCATTTTGCAGATAAGACTCCTGACTATTTTGGGAGGGTGATTGAAACGTTAATTCAAATATGTGAGAAGTGTATTGTAATAAAGGATAACTATATTGAAAAGTGAAATATAGTTTTTGTATTTATCATAGCTCAAAAATAGTTAGGCCGGAAACTTATGGACCTATCCTCGTACAATAAAAGTGTGAATGTACAGCAACTTGTTGACAAAGCCCCTCTCAAACTACCTTCAAGTTTTTGACTGCACATGCATTATAGGGCCTTAACGTTGACTTTTCTACTGGGTCGTAACTCAAATAACCTCACTGTACAACTGGTCCTGTAAATTCCGTGTTTCGCTTCCCATAAAAATCCCAGTTGTGAATTGTCATTGAAATAGGAAGACAAATTTCCAAATCTCTTCTGCATTCGTTCGCAAGGACTTTAGAGCAATATACTTTTGTGTGTAAATGTTACTTAAGCACGAATCTGCTGGATGTTTTCGTGAGAAATTTATTCGGAAGTTCCCTGGACAATTGTATCCTTTCAGAACTACAATTTAGATTTCCCAAGAGTGTGGGGAGTACCAAAGGTAAATTGACAAAAATTTCGATAGTGATTTTGTTGGCGAACATAGGCGTTTCATAACCTTTAATTCGCGGATTACAAGTGAATAATGGATATTGTATTATGAAATAAAACTTTTGCATAATTAAGAAGGCATGAAGGCATGTGCTGAAACAAACTCGGTGGGATGAAATCAAGTACTTTAAACTGGTACAAAAAAGCAAGTGTCATAGATAAATTTTAAAAATTGAGAAACGTACCCATGTTTCATATAAACTGTCTTTGTTGTCTGTATATGAGAAACTCATTCCAAAATTTAAGAGCGTATTTTTTTAACATCCTGTACATGCTTTCGATATTTTCTTTAACGTCAGCATGTTATAATTATTTCACTTACTGAATAAAATAAGAATGCTGAAAAATTAACAGGTAATTTTGCAAAGTAAATGAAAATAATGTTGTTTAAATATAGAGAAATCCCTTTAGAATTTCATTTTTTGTGTAATGTTTTGAATCTAGCCTTGACGTTATGTAAAACAAGTGTTGTGTTTGTCTATAAAACAGTTATTTCAGTAATAACGCAATTAATACGACTTTTATAATCAAACCAGTCATAAATAAAGGTTTATGGGTTGTCCATAAAATGCTATCTAGAATTGTTTTTTCTTTATAGCAGTGCTAGTTGTTTACTCAATTAAAAACAAGTGAAGAATGAAGAACTGTATTTCGAAGTAATTTTAAAGCACAGAAATGGAGTTTTTCCAAGTTGCCCTGAAATTAACAACTATGAACATTGTTAAGTAAAGACAGGCCGGTGATCGAACTGTAAATAAACTGTAGCTGGTATGCATTTTTTACAAAAATACAACGCGTTACTGCTATTTAACGTCGTATTTGTTAGTATTTTTTACTACCATGGTACTCCCATATAATTTTTATGCAGGCTTTATGCATACAGTGGAATTCCAATGATCCAAATTTCACTTAATCAAAACGTCCAAATATTTTAGTATCTTGAGACGATGGGCTAACCGCCTGTATTTCAACATCTGTAACTTCTAAGTGTAACTAAATTCCGGCGGTTTATATTCTAATAATTATCCATGGTTCATACGTCTATAAGAACCCTGCAAAGATTTATGTTTATGTCAACGAAAATTGCTCTAATGCAATTTTAATAAATTTTATTGACAGAATAGATCCTACGACCCTAATCGCGGAATTAAGTGTTGCGAATAATACACTACTAAGTTGGAACGATTTTTTTATATAGTTAGGTTATTTCCTATGGTAAGAATAACACACATGTATTTGGATGCTACATTCACCCTGTTGCAATTACGGGACAAACGGGACGTGGTTGGCAGTTTTTGTTACTTGCAGGGCTGACTCGACGTTACAAGCTGGATCAATGCAGCACTCTCTGGATCGAATCGAGCTGCTCTTGCTGCTGAAGGAAGGAATCTGTTGCTGCTAGTCTCCATTATATTGAAATGTTGTAACGATGGGGAATGTTCTCTTACTCCAATTCGCACAAATTTATATATGCACACTAACCTAATCTGTCGGCTAACCTCGGGCAAATCCTAGAAATCGGTGACCCAGTCGTTTAGCCAGTAAATTATTCTAATTGTGAAAACTGTTCTAATTCCAACTCGCAACTAATTCAGCGAGTAAATCATTTGTAATTGTGGCAAATCTCCTTTAACTTCGGCATAAAAAAAAAAAGCATGAGGTGGTAAAATTTGAACCCTCTATCTTAAAAATTAGCACAAAGCTTTAACCGCCTATGCTATTGTACTATTAATTTTGAAGCGTTATTATCTAACTAATAGCTGTGTTCACTACCTTCGGGTCGGTCCTGGTGGTGTAGTGGTTACCATACCTGCCTCCTACGCCCAAAACGCGGGTTCGAACCCGGCTAGGATCGATGGATTTTTTCGGGCGTAAAAATTCTAAGTATGGCTTCCTTCGGAAGGGAAGTAAAGCCGTGGGTCCCGTGTCGTACATTTACGGCACGAAAAAGAACCTCAAGCCTGAAAGAGAGGCCTCTGAGCAAAATTTGTCGGCCGTTTCACGCCGTGAGTTGAATCAGCTGATGACCTGAAATGTTAAAGAGCGTCCATAAATACATAAAAAAAAAACTACCTTCGGGTCTCTCCGCCGGCACTCGGGCACGAAGCAAGAGATTCCTCCAGGGCTGCATTGATCCAGCTTGTAAGGTGGAGTACTCTGCTGCTGGTACTACGTGCCTTGCTGCCGATGTGGTGAGTTCCTTGTGACTGGCACAGCTATTGGATAATAACGCACTATACACAATGGAGAAATAGCGTAGTAGGTTATAGTGTCTTGCTCTGTTCTTGTGAAGATAGTGGGTTCGAATCATACATTCTCCTTGCTATTTTTTTTTTCTGCCGGAATCAAAGGAGATTTGTCACAATTACAATGTTAACTGGCTAAACAACTTGGTCCCCCGGTTTCTAGGATTAGCCCGAGGTTAGCCGACAGATTAGGTTAGAGTGTGTATATATGCATTATTTGCGAATTTGAATAAGAGCACATTTCCCAGAGTTACAATAATTCATCCACCAAATAATGCCTTCATTACAGTAATTTACCCATCCCGATCCATTTATATTCACGAAAAGTCCCTTCTCTCCGCTGTAGCTCGGGTTTGGCTAGCGGCTCGGGCGCTAGCAGCAAGAATTGCACCAACAGCACCAAGTTTTCAGCCCTGCGTATAACGTCAAGTATGGTTGGATACTATTATTTCCAAAATTGCATTTAATCATACCGAACGATAATAAATATTCCATCTATGAACTCACTTGACTACAATACCGAGTTTCATACTTCATAAAATGAGCGTGTAACAATATAACGAGTTTTTGAATTCAATGTTGCTTTAGTTTATATCTTTATACATTTAAGATGGTCCCGAAAGGGCTTGAATTATATCAATTATATACAGCCGAAATCTGTTCTTTTTTATTTATTTTTTTTTTAATTTTTGGAATTGAATTAAAGTGGACGGAAATAGGGTATCAGACGAGAAAACGTAAAGACATTTTTGCATCCTATTGAGCATAACAGAAGGAAGGGAAGGTTGAAGGATACAAAGGGCGGCAGGCATGGATGTAGGCGGGTTGTACAAAGTTTCTAGAGGGAACACTCTGACGCCGGTAGGGAACCCATCCTCCGTCGCTACAGTGAATCGCAAGTCCGATGTCAGGGCATACACCTTTACAATAAACAAAGTCTATCACCGCGCGCCGCAAAACACCAACTTACCTCGCCTTACCCTTTTTAATGGAATGGTATAAATTAGAAGAGCTGAAATTTCGTGGAAAGGAAATATACATCCTCGCATTCACCTATGTGACAAGGGGAAGCCATGGGGAAAGAAAAGAAAGAAAGAAAAAAAAAACAAGGTCAGGATGGCTGATCTCAGGGACCTCAAGAACCCATACAGTATCAAACAAAGCACTGTGCACTCTCCGCTGTGTTCTGAGTAGTAATTGTAGGTGCATATTTATTGTTGTAAAATTCTATATAGAAATTACACATATATTTTAAGCATGGGTCATAGACCGTACATGCTTAAATATGGTACACAATTAGAAAGAAAAACAAATAATAATACAAACAAAATAATAATAATTAATAAACAAACATTAGAATGAAAAGAATGACGATTTACAGATATAGGAACACATTGCATATTATTTATAATTACACTAATTATTGCGTTCTACCAGAAAATTAATTGCTTTTAGCTTCATGTACTTTGGGTAGGAAAATGCCCATATTCAACCAATTAGTGTGGTTTGCAAACAGGTCCGAGCACGCCAATCGTCCTCTAATTGCCTTAAAAAGTTCTAAGGAAACAGCTTTTTCCTCAGGTGTCCCCAGTGAGTACATTCTACCGTACCTCATCCCCTGCACAAAATGGGCAGATTCTCCTATCAGAACTATGCGTTATTTTTTTAACCTTCCAACTTCTTAGTCTAAACCAGGCCATTCCTTATCTTGCCTTTTCCCCCTAGAACGAGCATGTCCTCCTCTTTACTTCAGGTTAATTCAATTTTTTTCTTGGATAGGTTCAAGGAGACTTTCGTGTTACATTCTGCCTCGATTTTCTGCCTGCTGATATCCTCTAGCCTTGTTCTAACCGTCTTCCATACGTATTTATTATTCTTATTGTCTCGTTTCCATATTGAACCCAGGCCAATTCTTCTGAGTCCTCTTTCCACCTCTGCAGCCCAAAACTTTAATGTTAAATTTTGCATTTGGTGTCTATAGCTTTTAGCGCGAAGTGTGGGCTGATCCCTGCATTAACCTAAGCCAGTATTTCACCTTCCTTGATTTACTGTTAACTTTATCTTCAAAACAACCCACCTCTCTCCTTTGGAGAGCCCTTTTCTAAATATCAACTTGAATCATGTTCACCTCTCCCTCACCCCTATATAACAAAATAGATCTAATTATAGCGTTGTACATCTTCTATAGTATATCTACTGGTATACCTGGAACACAAGTCAGAACATGTAGTAACTCATTTAGTAGACCTTGTGCTCTAAATCAATAATAAATAAGTGCTTTTTCATTTTCTACTTACATTAAAGGTTACTCCTAAATAAAAAAAAAAAAACAGTTTATATTTCTTGCCCACTGTACTTCCATTTTTCATCTCTTCTATAAAGTAGCCATTTTTAAACATCATTGTTTTGGTTTTGTTAACATTTACTACCGTACCCCATTTCAGACAACACTCTTCTAGGATGTGAATGCCTTTCTACATACCATCTCTTGTTAGCCATAAAAGATTACATTCTCAGTATTCAAAAGTACAGGAATGCATGTACCGTTCACTTCGGGGGCACTCATTTCCTCCGTTAACAGGACATCCGAGATATCATCTATAAATAAATTAAATAATAGCAGAGATAGAATACATCCCTAACGAATTCCTTTATTGGCTGATCTACATTCCGATATACTGTTTTAGTCTCTCTTAACACCGAATTTCACTTGCTGTATATCTGCATCAGAACCTTATGAATTCAGTTGAAATTCCTTAAATTTCGGGTGGTTTTCATTTTTTTAAAGCTTTTAATCGCTACTATAATTTCGTTCTCCTTGTTTCGTGTTCTGAATAAATAACAGACGAAAATTAAGGGAAAATACTGTAACTATTTCACTCATGTAACGCCATTTTAAAATCGACCAATGAAACGAAACAAAATTTTGAATTTTGGCCAATCACAGCTCGATTACGGAGTGAAATTATAGATAAAAATTATCAAATCCGTTTTATCACGGGACGTGCATTTGTCTTGTGGTCAATGCAGCAACTCTATACTTCCACTATATAATTCCTGAACACGCATCACTGATCACTTTTGCTAAAGGCGGTGGGGAGCTATTGATAGCAACAAAAGCATGGACAATTGACAGTCATAACGCAAAGTGGAGGGTTCTTCAAAGCGTTTTGGTGATGCATCAAATGTGCAAATCGATCTTAACATTAGGACTTCCAAACTACAGAATACAAAGAAAAATAGAGATATTGTATGTTACCGTTTTTTCCCTTCAGTTGGTAATAGAAAATCGAACGGTATCAATTATAATAATCGATTTTTGTCCATTTCAGTCTCACGGTTTCTGAATAGAATAGATATTCGTAAGTTTAACATTTTATACAAGCGTTAACATTCTGTGCACGAATTTAAAAAAAAAATGTATCGCTTTTATTCTTATTCTATTCATGAAATAGTCCTAAACCCGTATTTTGCTCTTCTATATTGGCATTACTGACAATCAGCATTCTTCTGTTGCAAGATTGTTTGAAAAGGTTAAGTACAAATATGCATTTATTACAATTTTGTTAGTTGAATTATATTCAAATTCTTATTTTATTCGTGAAATAGTCTAATAAATATCTCTCGAGGGTGTTATTAAACTCCAAAAAATTAGAAGAAGACGATGATGAACATTTTTGTAAGACCATAAGTAATATATACTAACCTTTTATTTTAATATGAGCTGCACTAAGATTATCAAGGACATCTATTCAGTGCTCCGTTTTTTACTCTGATTTAACCAGGCATCTTTATACAAAATTCAAATCTGAGCCTCCAGTTTTTGGCTTGCAGGCTTTTAGCAACTAGTCAGGAAAATGGTTGATTTGCTATGCAATTTATTAAAAAATTATTAACCAAGTAAAAAGTAAGACTCATGTTTTCATTTGATAAGTTAGAGCACATATTTAAGGGTGCTTGTGCACTGTTGAGTTGCCTTTAGTTTTCCAGAAATAACTTTTGGTAAAATGTTAAGAGGTTTATCTTAGTGATAATCTTTACGACAGTGCTACGTCATTGCACTTAAAATTGGTGCTAACGATATAATAAAACTTCTTTTATAAGTAGAATAGTACTAAAACGGAACATTGTGACAAATATAAGTGTATCATTACTAACAGCTGTCACACATTTGCAGTAACGGCAATAGTTTACCGCTACACGGAGCAATTTCATAGAAACGAAGGGAAATATGTTTGTGGTGTGATATTTAGTGCAGATACCGTCATTCTCTGCACCAGAGATAAAACTTTCCTCATAATGTGGCTATGAAAAAGCAAGGAATAATATAAAAATAAGAAAACTTTAGGAGAAATGAATGATTGGTTGTTATAATAAAAGGTATGTACTAGCTAACAATCTTTTCCAGTTAAAATATTATAGTACTTTTGTGAGGTTGCGGACTATACCGGGCTTTCATTATTTTCAAAACTTCTCAGTCTAAATATTTAACAAAAAAGTCAATTTAGATATTTAGGGAAAAAGTTAAAAACCAACCATTTTTAAAGTTTAGATATCACCCCGCATTCTTAGCCACCTGTACATCAAAGGCTACTTTTACCTTTTAAGGCTTACATTTTAAAGAAAATGCAAAGATTTTATCTTTTGTTAGTTTTTGTTTTTTATCATTGTCTAGCAACCTTGACTATGATTATTCTTATATGAATTTGGACAGAACACTGTGTAAAAAATATTGAGCCCTTCATCTAATAGTTGTGTTTTTATGTAAAATTCTTTCAAAACTGCGTATATCTTATAAGAAAGTACAGAAAGAAAGTGGATGAGCATTGCCTAATATTAATAATTTTAATTTTACCCACACTAAATTATGATTTAATCCACAAATAACTATTTTAATTTTTATTGCCAATATGTAGACATCAATCAATTTGAAGTTTGAAACCAACGATGATTACATTTTATATTTTATCCCTTCACTTCCAGCTATTGTCGCTCCTGGTAGTCTCGATTCGTAAACCCAAGATTGTGGGTTCGATCCCGGTCAGGGTCGATGGATTACTAAGGGCGTAAAACTCCTAAGTATGAAGGGAAGTAAAGCCTTGGGTCCCATGTCATAGATTTACGGCACGTAAAAGAAACTCAAGCCTGAAAGAAGAGGCTTCTAAGCAAAATTTATCGACCAGTTCTACTAACCATTGTTACAGGAGATGAAACTATGGTTCTCTACTATGATCCATTGTCCAAAAGAAAATTAATAAGAATTAAGAGTGGCGTAAACACGGCAAAGTACCGCCTCTAAAGGCCAGGGGCATTCAGTCAACCACAAAGATCATGGCCAGAATATTTTGCGACTGTGAAGGAATACTTTTCATTGCCTTCAAGGAAAGGAACACGACAGTAAATGGGGAGTACTATGTTGGTCTACTGCACAGATTACGTGCTGCTATAAAAGAAAATGCGAGGAAAGCTGAGTGGTGGTGTGGGCCTTCTTCACGACAACGCGCCAGTGCACACAGCTCTTGTTGCAAAGGAAGCTGTGAAGAAATGTGGCTTCAAGCAGATCGACCATTCTTCCTGCAGCCCAGATCTAGCTACCAGTGACAATTTCCTCTTCTCAAAACTCAAGAACGACCTTCGAGGAAGGAAATTTAAGTGTGACGAAGAAGTGATGGATGCTATTTATGCCCATTTTGCAGACAAGACTTCTGATTATTTTTTGTGGGGGTGGGATTGAAGTGTTAATTCAAAGATGTGAGAAGTGTATTGCAAGAAAGGTTAACTATATCGAAAAGTGAAAGATATATTTTGTCTTTATCAAACCTAGAAAATGGTTAGGCCGGAAACTTATGGACCTGCCCTCGTACATACAACAATCTTTTTCTTAAAGCTAAACACAGATGCTCATTTTCCTCACTATAAACTGTTTTGATTTTCAAATGCATAAATTCGGCTTCCTTTCTTTCTATTAGTGTCCATTGTCCATTGAGACAATAATCTACATTATATCCATTATCGAGTTATTTTCACGTTCTATGGCTTGCTTTTAATATGGAATACAAGTATTAATGCAGGAACCAGAAGTAAGATATTTAAATGGTTTTCAAAACATTTTAAGGATAATTGGAAGATGATCTTGGGATAAAAAATGGGATTTCAAGGCTCTAGTAGTCTGTTGATAGCAGAGAACAAGGAAAGCCATCTAGTCTTTGAGTGGCCAAGAAGTTGTTTATACTCCAAGTCAACAAAAGACGAGAATTCATTAAATTCTTCTGTTCGGACAGCGTATATTGAAAAAATGTTTAAATGTCTTCAACATAAGACTTTCAATATCAATTGGTCAACCGTCTACACCATGCTGTTCGCAGTTGTTTACGATATGGTCAGGGCATCCTATTCCTAATATTGTTTTCTGAAAATACTTTTGAAGATGACGAAAAACGTCATTAGTGTCCTTTCTGTTAAGATATCTGCAATATTCCCAATTTTGTAAGGTGTCAACTACAAGTTTAGACACTGTAACAGGAACTTCATCTGGATTGAAACAGTTTATGTGACACATCTGTTTTTATTTCAAAATAGTACATAGTTTTCTAGCTCTATGATTGGAAGTGTAGCTGCAACACCATGATATATTATTTTCTACTATTGAACTCATCTGTTAGTACTTTCAAGGAATGAGGCCAACATATTATTCACTTTAGCTGCTGTTTTTGTTCTTGTTACTGGAGTGGCTACTGAGGAATCATTTAAAATTTGCTTAAATAGTTTCGCTGAACAGTCACATGATTTGTAGCTTCGATGGTGTGACCCAATGCAGTCTCTGCTGGCAATATCTTATTTTCTCCTGCAAAGCCGTGTTGTCTTTTATTTGTCAACTGTTTTAGAGAATTGAGCATTACTTACTGATTTTTTTATGTTTATCTGAAGACAGATGGTGGTTAAATTTATACGGCCCATTTTTTGCTACCAACAGCACAAAGCTACATGCTTCACAAGTGCTTCAAAATATAATTTCGTCTTTTTAAACACAGGAAATTCCTTGCATAAATCTGACACAAATTATTTAACATACGAAAATAAAAATAACAATTATCATACACTCCTACAAATCACTGGCCAGTGCACACAGAGCGACACTGCAATAGTTGCATCAGAACATTCTTGCGGCTTGCCGTACCCACTTCCCCAAGCATAATGGGATTCGAAACTTGGGGAATGCGTGGAAAAGGCCGTGTGCAGCGTATTCACGTAGACAGTGTTGCCAATACTAGTAAAATTGAGAGCCTCAAGACCTTTCAGAACTCATGTACAGTGTGGAAAATAGTACAAAAGAGTACAGTACTAAAAATAAATAGAGTACAAAAGTGCATATCCTCAAAGGGAGTATTTTTACTCTTACACGGAACTGCAAATAATAACAAATGCTGCATCGCCTCTTTCAAATATTTTTTCTCGCCGCTTGTAAAACTAAAATTTAAATACCTCGCATCTCGGAAAAATTATTTAAGGATACTTTTCAAGCAGTTTCTCTAAACATGTGCAAAGAAAAGAAACGTTTCTACACCAAATGATTCGCAATTTACGGTTTCCATTAACTTTCGGGTAGTTTCGATGATAATTAAATCTGTATTTACTAATAAATTAATAAACTTCCTCTGTAGAATTCTAACACCTGTATGCTCTTTAATATAATCATATTTTAATGATGAACAGTAATTGCCTCCTAAAAGAAGTTGAAAATGAATTATGATATTGGCATTCTTTAGAGTGCTTTATGACGATCTTGTGTTATTACTGGTGTATAATTTATGATCAAAACCTCTTAATCAGCAAAATATTACAGATGATCTTTTCATTATAAACATGAAGGTGCTTGCTGAACCTGAACGTTAGTTTGTTTTGTGAACGCGTTTCATCCGGTATTACAAAACAATGTTCAAGAAATCGCGTTTTCTTATTTTAGCAAAATATTTAAAATAAATTCCTCACACCACTCTTCAAGGCGATTCTAGTGATAATTAGATTTGGATATAATAGTATAGTTAGGTAGATAATATTCAATGTCTATAATTTCATTATGAATTATCGATTAAAGAAATCACAAAATTCTCAAATGTTTTTAAATGCCAAGAACTAAAGTCAGTGTTCAGTGTGTCAAATGTGTCGCGTTTGTATAAGGAACTTAAAATGCCGAAGATACTGGTTGCTGAGAAATTGTTTCCTGATTTAGAAAGCACATAAAAGTGCCTAAAAGAGAGATAAATAAAATAGATGTTGTACGAAGTATTGTTTTTAAATTTTTATGGCGAAGGGAAATCCTCCCCAGTCAATAAATTAACGCTTTCGTTTAGGGAAGGTGTAGCATATAAAGACCTTGTTTCCTCCACTTATAAGCTACTGAAACATTGCTTTCTCGATGATCGAAAATCTCTCATATAATGAAGCGATATAGTTGCGCATTGATTAAGCTAAAAGTTCTCGGCATGACTTAGAGATGTCGTGAAGAAGATCCTATTACTATTATAATTGTTAAGTATAATTCTTTAGATGGCCGCTGTAAAGTTTCAGACGCCTAAGTGTAGTCACTTGTTTGTGATGATCGTGTAAACAAACTAGTGTTAACATGTTTTAACGGATAAAACTAAAATACGAGATGTGATAAAACACTTCATTTTGAAAGGTTAATCCCCCACAGATTCAAGATGTTAAGCGCTCAGGACCTTCCAAATCTGATACGGTCGATGAGATTGATGAACCAAAAACGCATTCGAATGAATATGTCGTAAGAGTGTTTAGACTTTTTAAACGCAATTTAGGTGAGTTTCTCCGGCTTTTCATAACAGTAGGTGAAACACGGATTCATCACTACACGCCAGAGAGGAAGGAGCGGTCCAAACAGTGTGTGGTAAAAGTTGAAAGTGTACCAAAGAAAGTAAAAACAGTTTCATTTACAGGAAAAGTCACGGCTACGGTTTTCTGGGATTCTCATGGTAGGGTGCTCGTAGACTGCCTCCAGAAGGGCAGAACCAACACCAGGGGCATTACGCTTCTCTACTGGACCAACTGAAATATTCTATTCAGGCTAAACCTCCACATATTGCGAAAAAGAATTGTCTATTTCATCACAATAATGCGCCTTCACACATGTCTAAGATTGTTTGTTGCAAAACTGCATGACTTTCACTTCCAAGTGCTGCCACATCCCCCATATTTGCCTGATGTAGCTCCCAGCGATTACTTTTTGTTCTCAAATCCGAAGAAATGGCTAAGTGGACGTAGATTTATATCAAATGATGAGATTGAAGCTGAAACAGATGCTTATTTTATACAGTTGGACAAATCTTATTTTATGATGGCATTAAAAAATTGGAAATCGTCGGACTAAATGTATTGATTTATAAGATGACTATGTTAAAAATAATAATAAAACTTTCGCTTAAATCTTGTGTGTTCTTGGTCAGGCCCAGAACGTTTATAACGCCCTCTTATAACAGATTTGTAGTAAGATCTCAAGGTTCCAGTGGAAAAGAGAAGCAAATACGGATCGGCTAATACAGGATTCCTTTCTGATAGCAAATAGGCATTTACAACAAAGAAGCCGTACACGTTTAATTGAAATGACATCAGAATAATTTCGAGATTGATAACCATAAAGTGTAAATCTAGCAAATAATGCATCAGTGTGCATTTTGCACTGTATCTCAGAAACTTATAAAGATATCAATATGAATACTTAACTAAAGATGCTCTGTAAATTTTAATTCTCTAATGAAAATAAAAAGTTTTTTTAAATAAAAATAAATCTTATTTCCCGATAATTTAAAATTTTGACGTAAATTGGTATTTTTTCTCAGGATTCGCTGGACCAATCTTTTTGAAATTTTGTACACATATAATTTATACAAATACAAAGTGTAGTAAATATAAGTATTTAAATATCACCACCAGTTGATAAAAATCAACACCAATAAAAAATAAAAAGTAATTCTATTTTTTTTTTTTTCAAAATTAGAAAACTGATTTCTTTTTAAGAAATTAGCATTAGTTCCCAGAGTACCATATTGTCAGCAGTTTAAGTAAAAAAGAAATATTCCAATTCCACTAATAATTTATAAGAAAAATACATTATTATGTCACAGTGATTTTATTCTTTTAACAAGATTTTATTTTGCTTTAACAATTTTTAAAAAAATATGTCTACTAGAAAATTAAAATTTACAGAGCATCTCTAGTTAGATTTTCTTAATATCTCCCAAATTTTCATATTGATAGCTCTAAAAATTTCTCAGATACAATGTAAAATGTATATTGCTGCATTATTTGCTAGATTTACACATCTTGGTTATTAGTAGTAGAATCGCATTATTATTATTATTATTATTATTATTATTATTATTATTATTATTATTATTATTATTATTATTATTATTATTATTATTATATAAAATGCTACACACCATTCCGTTTCATTAAAGAAACTTATGAAAAACGTATGAATTTTGATAATTTGGTCAATGGAATGATTATTTAGCTGCAAGAACACCTTTTCTCTTATAATAACATAGAACTTGACTAAAAAGGTACTGTTTTTATATTTCTAAATGAAGAGAAGTTTAACGATGTGACTACTGAACAAATGTTTTGTTTATTTAATTTAATAAGTTGCGTTTTGTTAGTAATGCGCTTGTTTACTCGTTGCAATGGGTTGAAAACAGTTGAGAATCACAACTTCCATTTTGCTATTTGTAAAAAAAGTAAAAGAGAGAGATTAATAATTCTTTAAGCTTTTAAGGGCAGTAAAGGCTACATTTCAAAAATTAAACATATTTCAAATCAAAGAGATGTTACAAGATCGACTGTTTAAAGTGTTATGGATAGTTGATAATATAGAGGACATCTATTCTCGATCTGGCAGGTCATGAGAATAGAGAATTGGAATCTTTGTCAAATCCATGCCGACACCAAAATAAGCTGACTCTGCAAATGAAGATTTCACAACTAATTTCTCGGAGGGTGCTCAAGGAGGACCTTGCTCTGAGAAGACGAACGTAGCATGCTCATTGCAAAGAAGAAACGCACAGAATTAAAGATTAAAGTCACTGATTTCAAGGTACACTGGACAGGTCTAACGTGCCATTACTGGAAAAAAAAAAAAATTAAAACAGAACAAAATCCAAACGCTAGAATGACTGAATTAATACAGGGAGTCCTGTGAATACAACCACTAGAAACTAGAAGTCTTTAAGGTCGCTGTAACATTTGATGGTCTAGGCAGGGATCAGCTGATATGTGGAGGATTTTCTTTAATTACTCAAGGTATCAGGATGATGCTCAGAAGTCCAAGTCAGTCCTGGTGGTCTAGTGGCAACCATACTTCCCTCGTAGATCCAAGATCGGGATACCGGGCCAATATCCATGGATCTTTTAGGGCACGAGGAAGAAAAGTAAAGTTGTTGACCCTGTGTCTAGGTTTACAGCATGTAAAGGAAGACATTTATCTGCCGTTTCATGCCTTAAATAGAATAGGACGCTAATAACCAGAAATGTTAAAGGGCGTCTATAAATAAATCATAAAAACAACAAAAAATTATGTCGATAGCCCGTTGTCTAGTCACTTAGTTGTCTCCTTTTAAGTTAGTCCTGGTGGCTAAGTGGTAACCATACCCAAGATCGCGGGTTTGAACCCGGCCAGGACCGATGGATTTTTTTCGGGCGTAAAAATGCTAAGTATGGCTTCCTTCGGAAGGGAAGTAAAGCCGTGGGTCCCGTGTCGTACATTTACAGCACGATAAAGAACCTCAAGCCTGAAAAAAGAGATCTCTGAGCAAAATTTGTCGGCAGTTTCACGCCCTGATTTAAATGAGACGCTGATGACCTCAGATGTTAAAGAGCGTCCATAAATAAACCAGATCAACAAATCTCCCTTCCAGGAAGATGAATGGATATTCTTATGAGATTCGGCTTCTTCAAATGGCTACGAAATTAATTTGGGACAAATATCACAAATCTCATTTTTAAGAAACACTGATCAACAGAACCACTTGATCTCACCTCTCTCTTCTACCATTTACGACCGCATATGTGCTTGAAAACGTCATACACGTTCCGGTGTATTAAAGAAATCCTTAGTTACGGAGCAAATGATCTACAAATGTTGTGCATATCTCGATTGATGTTGCAATGGATGAGATTTTCTTTTCAGAGTAAATGTTTAGCTGCAACACCTATTAATTTATAAGCTTATTTTACTCGTAATAATACGATTAATTTGTTTATTTCTGTGGCATTTTCCTAAAACTTACATGTACCTTTTAGATAATATTAAGGAAAGAAAGAAAATTATAGAAAATCCAAAAAGTTAAAGGAAAAAACTGTCTGCAAAACTTTTTTTGTGTATAAAATCTTTTCATCAGTTAGAGTGATCGTTTGAGAAACTTATCAGAAAAATCCTCTCATTCAACCTTAACAAAATTAGCGTTATTTGTTAAAAACACTGTGAATACAATCTACAGTATAGTATAAATGCAGTAGTTTATCAATAAAAATAAATAAATGAATAAAATTGAGTAATGTTTATGAGTGTTAGTAGTACTTTGAAGTGAGAAAAAATATTCCAGTATATAACTTTTACAGTATTAAATTGCTCGTGCCATCCATGCAGAGATTGACTACCACGACGGTGTTGTTAAAAAGAACCTTGACACTGACCCGTTTGTAGGTGAACAGATATACTGCTACTGTATTACAAGGAGATGCTGGCTTTCTCTACCCCTTCAGCCAGTTTCTTATGAAATGTAAAGAAGTATTTGCTAACTGTATTCTAGCTTTAAAGAAGTATGAAATATTAGACACAAAATTTATAATAAAAGTTTGTTAACTTTACAATGAATATACAAAAAATAAAATAATGGAAAAAAAAACTATTAAATGTAGAAAAAGAATTCATCTACTCGAGGTTAAAAATTAATTCTGGTGATTATTGTCTCATTACTATTTAATGTAATTCTGTTTTATTTCAACGAACTTGACCGACTTCATCTTAAGTAATTAAATTATTTCAGAGTAAAAGTTTTCGTGGTGGTTCTGCGGCTAATTTGTTGTAAATGAGTATTTTAATTGCAAAATCATTCACGTGAAACTTCCTTGATATTTTTAAAGAAAAAAAATATATAAAATAAATCACACGCGAACCCGAAATAATCTGTAGGTTGGTACTATAGGCGGGAGTTAAAACATTATTGGTTTTGTGTGTGTATGTGTGTGTGTGTGTACGTGACAGAGAGAGAGGGAAACATTTGGAAAAAAAATTATTCATTGGAGTAAATGTTCGAATTTCTCTATTGGGCTTCAACGCAAGAGCTCGGCGTCGCATCTTGGATTGACGCACCCGTTTGAATATTCCGACTAATTCGAATAGTGTCATAGGCTGCACCGAATGTTGCTTAAGTGTTTACATACCAGGAATTGTCGCACCATACGACACTATTCAGGGTCTCAACAAACAAAAGTCAAGGAGGTTTAAGTCGGGCAGCCGGGTAGGCCAAGTAACTGGGTCTTCTCGGCCCATCATCTGCTGGAGAAGACATTGAGTCATTGGCTATTGACGGCATGAATGCTGGAGCTGTCGAGCTGTCGAGCTGCCAATGCTACAACTTCAAGTAGGGTAGCCAGTGTTTCTCGCAGAAATTTCCGATACTATTTTAGCATTGTGGGATAACGACGGTTCCAAGTAGGCGTTCATCGAGAATTCCAGTCCAAATATTGAATGCAAAAGCAATGCTGATGATGAAATTCAATCTTTCTTAATAGCCAAAGATAGCCATCTGTGATTCAGGAATGACAACAGTAACCCAAAATGTTGGTGGCTTGTGAAACAATCTAGCGAACAAATGAAACTTGCACAAGTCATGTGGGATATTTAACACAATCACTTGACTTATAGCATGTTTTTAAGCAACTTGTACCGGGGGGTTCGTCAATATCTTATAGAATACGTTCTTCCAGCTCAGGTGGTGACGCACCTGTTCACCTCTTCCATCAAATATCCCGTTTCACACAAACTACAACCACTGTGCTGCTGAAATTAATGGTTCGATTATTGTCTGTGAGGGTAAGTTCCTTATTTTATCACTATGTTCTCCAACCATTTCTACTAAAACCATCTCCACACCATCGGTGTGAATTACCGGCAATTTTAACAGCACTTCACAACACAGATCCCCTGATGAGCAGATCTGCAACTGAAAAAGAAGTGTAAACCTATAGTAACTGATATGAGTGCCGTTATGAAGAACTAACATCATAATAACACTCGTCTGTCAGTGTGTAAATACACCGTGGCCTATTGTGCACCTTTAATACCAACTTTAGCGAGCTCTAGAACCATTCCTACAAATTTAGGAAGTACATTTCCTAAAGGACTGTGTCCCAATACAAATGCTCTTTGTCTTTCCACTCTAGTAAGCTTCACACTCTAGTAAGATGCTTTTTGCAGTCTCATCAGGCTGTTCACATTGACGACATGAAGGATTTCTACGTAAAAGTTCCATTGTAAGTAGGCGATTCGAAATAGTCAATGTCTAATAATTAGATTTCCTAGTTTGCTTTCTATCCCTACTCATTAAGTCCTTAGCCAAGGTGCTATGGGATGTTTTAAAAATAATTTTATTAAGTTCTTGGTCAGGAAAATTTGTTTCATCTTGATGTTCTTTCTTAGTCCACCGATATACACGGTCATAGCCGTTTTATTGCTAATCCCGGTCTGTGAAGTCAATTTTAGCTTCTTCTTTCGCCAGGTTTATCTGATGATTACATAATCTTCAATACCCAGGCACACAACAAAAATGTAATTAATTCTTTATGGAAAGATTAAAGAAGCTTTGTTGACCCTATCTGTTAAGTAAATAATTGCAGCTGTTACTTCCGCTCGGCTGTGTTCGGTTGTTCAGATAGTTGCATATAGATATTGACATGTTCAAAATGAAGCATCGAGCTGCTATTAAGTTCTTTACAAAGAAAGGACTTACTCCAAATGAAATTAAACCGCGATTGGACGGTTTATATGGGGAAGAATCCTCCTCATATTCTACCGTAAAATAATGGGCCAAACTTTTTCGAAAGTGAAGAGCATTGAAGTCTTCAGCATTGAAGACGAAGAGCGTGCAGGTCGGCCCATGGGGGTGAATATTCTTGAAAACATAGCTCTTGTGAAAGGAGAAATTATGAAGGCTCAAAGTTACAGAAATAGCAGCAAGGTTGGGCCTTTCTAAAACAACAGTTCTTCGAATTATTCGTCAACATTTATACACGAGTAAGGTTAGTGCAAGATGGGTGCCCAGACCCCTTTCCTCAGTCAAAAGTAGTAACGAGTCATCTGTTGCCAGGCATTTTTGGAGCTCTGCCGTGGCAACGGGAAAGATGTTCCGCAAACTATTCTTACAGGAGATGAAGTCACGGTCATCTAATATGATCTCTTGTCCAAAAGAGAATCAATGGAACGTCGTAAACCTGGCGAAGCACCGCCTCTAAAGGCCAAGGTCACTTGGTCAACCAAGAGGATCGTAGCCATAATTTTTTGGGACTGTGAAGGAATACTATCCATTGACTTCAAGGAGAGGAACACCACAATAAATGGGGAGTACTATTCTGACCTGCACAGACTACGTGTTTCCATTAAAGAGGAACCGCCACGGGTTTCTGAGGTCGTTAAGGCGCGAACTCGTGAGCGGGAGATCTGGGGTTCGAATCCCGCTGGGACCGTACTCCCTCACTGAGGTTTTTCCAATTTTTCCTCAGTCCTCATAAATAGCAAATACCGAGGAGGTGCCCTGAAACATTTCCTTCCTTAAAAAATCCATTCTCAATTTATCATTTCATTTCATATATCATCAGTGTTTATCGCCTGTGGTGCCTCAGTAGTAAAAACGGGCGTTAAACACAATTAAAAAAAAATCAAAGAGAAAAGGCGAGGAAATTGAGTGGTGGTGTGCGCCTTCTTCACGACAACGCGTCTGTGCACACAGTTCTTGTTGCAAAGCAAGCTTTAAAGAAATATGGCTTCAAGGTGATCGCCCATCCACCCTACAGCCCAGATCTAGCTCCCAGTGACTATTTCCTCTTCTCAAAACTGAAGAAGGACCTCAGAGGAAGGAAATTTAAGTGTGACGAAGAAGTGATGAATGCTGTTTGTGCCCATTTTGCAGACAAGACTTATGACTATTTGGGGGGCGGATTGAAATGTTAATACAATGATGTGAAATAGTTTTTGTCTTTATATACCTATAAAATGGTTAGGCCGGATACTTATGGACCTACCCTCGTACACTGACCGTCAGTGAAAATAAATATACGTAAGTTTCCAAGATTTGTATTTAGAGATAATCCATTAACTCTGAATGCTGAAGAGTTTCCTATTCTTGAGTTATCTTTAAAAGGACCAGATGACCCTTGGGTATAGTATTTGACTTTTCTCCAATTCTGATTTTGAATAGCTTTGTAAAATTGTGTTTTGAATGACCTCTCATGTAATACTATTTCAGGATATACGAAAATATGAACATTTTTGTTTCTTATTTTGTCTGTAATCAATTTCGAAGTTTTTCTTTATAGTTGAAATTCATTCCTTATACTGTTCACTGCATAGTTTTATTTATTAAATGGTAGCTTGTTTATAAAAGAGACGAAACCCAAACTACTACTGTAAATTCTCTGATGGTCATGGTTATTTCAATATTACCGAAATGTGTTTGTTTTATACTCCACAACTATTTGTTACTATTTGCCTTTAAACGAAAAAGGATGCCCGTTGTTTTTTATATAAATAAAACCTTTTTGCTGATAAATGAAATAAGAATACAAACTTTATGATTATTCGTATTGGCTCAGAAAGTATGGTTGGCTAATTCATTTACTTCATCAGCAGAGCAGTCGAGAATACTCCCGGTTCAAAGCAAAATTGTTGTATTCTGTTATTTATTTATCTAAGTTTTTATCTTTTGCGAATAAATTATCAGTAACTGAAAAACTATAAATACAACATTAATTATATGCGTAAACTTGCTGAACTGCGAGAAAACGGTGCAAATATACATCATTGTACCGCGATAAATGAAGCTTCTATAGGGTCACGGTTGAGCCAGCTAGCAAACCGTGGAGAGAATTCGAAAGTGAATTTGTATACTAGCCGTGAATATCGCGTTTTCTTTGTTCCTCGTTGCTTTGTTTTTCCTTCTCAGCTTGGCAACGTTGCTGGGTTTATAGATGCCTTTCATAGAAATTTTATTCGTTCGAAATTGTATAATTTTCGTTTTCCATAGCAATATGGCCGATATCATTCAGTGGTGTGCAGTATAAACTTTTAAAACTGATTATAATCTGACTGCTACTGTTTTCTCTGAATTCAGGTACGTGGAACAGTTTAATTAAAGGTTTACTAAGGTATATGAACATGCTGCAAAACTTTCTCTTTCCATTAAATGAGTTTAAACAAAATAACTCGACATTTATTCCTTGCATATTAAAAATGTAGAGTGTTTCGTATTTTCATTCGAAAAACTACTAACAGTTGAATAACGTTATGCTTAACAATAATGTCTTACCAACAAGTTTCCTTTTAAGTACATAACTTTTCTTCAAAATGGGAAAGCTATATGTTAAAGTTTGGGACATTCAAAAAACATTTTTATGAGTAAAAGTCACCCGATTCGGTGTTGCCAACTTGTGGAACGTTTTGAATTTTGTTGAAATTTTTATGCAGAAATTGTGGACATGGAAGGAGAAAACAATTGGAAATTAGAAAAACTTTTAATATTTTATTTCAATAGTTGAAATATTTATATTTTGCTATTTGGTGTTTACATTTATCTTATTGCATATAGCTTAAAGCATTCACATTTTTTTTTCATTATAATAGAAAAATTATGTCTGAGGGGATAGAAATATACTTCATACATTTCCCTTCTCTACAACAAATATCCTGCCGTTTAGGTTTTGCAGCGACAAAACTTTGAGGTAAGTAGGTCTCTGATTATTTGTCTTTATGACAATGAAATTCAATTCCTAATGCTCCATTCTTACAGTAACATGTTCTAATATAACTACATTTATAACTTAATTTTGACATTGTGGGACTTATTTATGGTTTATACTTTGTTTATGAGAAAAATGGAATAATTTTGTAAGGTTTGGAAAAATTAATAATCCACATAATTCGGCAACATTGACCTGATAAATAATCCGGTTACATTAGTATTTTAGGCGTTACTAAACTGAATACTAGCCTCAGTCGATCGAATGAGCTTTCTATAATTATTGTTATTAAAAACGTAAACAGAAAAAGCGTTTACTAAACTTAAATATTCACTCCACTTCTCGAGTATAAAGACAGTGACGCCGTTTACACTGCGCTGAAAGAAATTAAACAAAGTTGTCTTTAAAAAGAAGCCGTGAAAGAAGATAAGAAATAAAAAGAAGTGAAATATTTTCTTGTAATAAAAATAAAAGTTCCTCTCGCAAAAGATGCGTAAGCTAAGGGAATTCTTCAGAAACTTGAATAACTTTAAACATGAATATAAAATTCAAAATAAGCTTCATTAATTAATGAAATGCATTATGTTATGGCATTACTGTGTGTATTAGAGGAATAAAATTAGAGTTTTTGCAATCTATAAGTATCACAAAAGAGAAATCACATTTTTAGACTTATTATTATTATTATTATTATTATTATTATTGAGATTAAATCACAAAAATCTATTAATTAAATGAAATATATGACCACGGGCAGACAAATACTGTGTGGGTATTTTTATAAGTAACCATATTTATGAACTGATCCCTTAAACAGAATGTCATTTATAAACTGCTTTGCCTCAACTTGTTGCAGCATAGTCTGCGATCGACAACGAATAGACTTATTATTGATTGATTTATTTATGGACGCTCTTTAACGTCTCAGGTCATTAGCGTCCCATTCAACTCAGGGCGTGAAACGGCCGGCAAATTTTGCTCAGAGGCCTCTCTTTCAGGCTTGAGGTGCTTTATTGTGCCGTAAATGTACGACATGGGACCCACGGCTTTACTTTCCGTCCGAAGGAAGCCATACTTACGATTTTTACGCCCGAAAAAATCCATCGGTTCTGGCCAGGTTCGAACCCGCGATCTTGGGTTTAGGAGGAAAGTATGGTAACCACTACACCACCAGAACCGACAACGAATAGACACAACACTATCACAACAATGATGTTTATGTAACCTGTAATATTAGAAGAGGTTTTCATAAGGAATACAACCTTGTGCTTAAAAAAAGAAATAGCTAAATCTGCGGTAATTGACGGCAATTCAGCATTCATTTACGCTATCCTTCCCGTGTGAACGCTACTATTGTCTGTAGTGCAGAATCGGTGTCACCTCACGCATTTCTTGCCTCAAATAACGGATTCCAAACAACGAATGCAGAAAACATACATGACAGTACCATTTTCATAAACTGATGGTAACAAATGAGTTCTAAACGGCTCTCGTTCGCTGTTCTAAGTTACTGACTTTAATTAATTAGTTCATAGAACCATTCGATGACCGATAAATTAACTCATTCTTTAAGTGCGCTACTGTCATTCTTTATTAGAATTCTTTTGTGCGGACGAAACGGCGTCAGGGCAGGTTATGTTCGGTCCTTTGGTTTCCACTGACATTCCTTCCGAAGTTGCTCCAATCACTGTCTATTCCCCTTCTTCACCTTTATCATTCAGTGTAATGTGGTCGACCTTTTTTTTATCTTTGGTGCACGCATTTCAAATGTTCTAAATTACTGCCCTCTGCCGCCTGGCTGGTGAGTATTACAAGTTTCGAAAGCGAAATATCACCACAGAGTCTTGGGACTTATTTTAACCCAGAAATACTTATACGAGTAGAAAATGAATAAATATTCCAATAGAATCGCGTGCCATAATGTTTAGCTCTTTGCAGGATACCCAGGAAGACATCTAAGATTATTTCTATAAAGAGCTTTTATTCCTAAGAGGTTATTCGATGAGGTGACCACTTATTACGGTTAACCATACTATTCGAGTTAATTTATATTACGAATATAAGTCATTAAGTAAGTTACTGATGTTGGAATGAGACACCTGAGGATATTAATACTAGGCGATAACATTAATCGGATGACAATTGGTGGAATTCAATATGATTTGATGTTTATAACAGCGCAACAAAGTTGCAAGATGGCGAAAAAACTGTATAACCCTCAAGCAGAGCTCCGTTGTGCAATTTTTGTGAGCAAATGATGTCGAATCAAATTTCTTTGATATACGAGGGTAGGTCCATAAGTTTCAGGCCGATAAGGATTATAATCTTCACAAAAGACTTATCTGGCGTCACACCTTTTCTGTTAAGTAAATAATTGCAGCTTTAACTTCCGCTCCGCTGTGTTCAGTTGTTTAGATATAGTTGCATAAAGAAGGCTGCGTAGAAGATTGTGACATGTTCAAAATGGAGTTTCGAGCTGTTAATAAGTCAGTAACGTCTTATCTGGTGAAACTGCGTCACTTCAGCAGATGCTCAAAGGGACCACCGTTTGCATCAATACACTTGTGGCAAGCTTTGCACAGATTGTAGTTCCTGATATATTATCTTTCACTGCGCCCCGAGAAAGCCTAATGGCGACTAATCGGAGCACCGAGCTGGCGATCTCACAGGAACACCCCATCCTATCCACTACTTCTCTGGGAACATGGTCGAAG
Source organism: Metallyticus violacea (assembly GCA_030762175.1). Lineage (NCBI taxonomy): Eukaryota > Metazoa > Arthropoda > Insecta > Mantodea > Metallyticidae > Metallyticus > Metallyticus violacea. The sequence continues at coordinate 91,713,475 of CM060834.1, forward strand.
TGTGTGGGGCACCATCATGCTGGAACCACATGGATCGTTGCGTTTCCATTTCCACGTCTTACATAAGTGGTAGAGTGTCTTGCATAAATGATGCGTATCGCTGTCCGTTTAATGTTCCCTGATAAAAATAGGAACGTACAACGCAGTTGCTAATGATACAGCACCAAATATATACACTCCACGGTCGTTGATGAGCAGCCTCGCGAAGCCAGTGGGATTTTGCACGAACCAGTAGTGCATGTTCCTCAAATTCACATTATCAAGCTTCATACGTAAACAAAATATACTTAGGAATGCATTGTTATCTAGCAACTGCTTCCATATATCAATATAACAGATCAGGAAACACTAACACACTCAGCAGTGGAGTGTACTTGACTCATAATGTTTTGTTTACTTCACGCTTTTAGTACAGACACATGTTCTGTGTACAGCACTATGTAAGAAACAATTGCCACCCTTTAAAAGTTTACCTGTTTCAGAAGATATGAGGTTTAGAACTGTGAAACTAATTCTGATATCATTAATTGAACCTCCAGTTTTCGATTCTCTAGAAAACATTTACATGTTTCTTTTAAAAAAATGTAACTTTGAGTTGAAAGCGTCATATTTTTCATTTTCTGGATTTTCTGACATGGGTACAATCCTGCGAAACTATATTTTTCACATTTTGTTGTGTTTCGAAAATACCGAGAGTGTCATAAAATGTACACACACTTTCATAGTAGATATATATTTAATATATTTCAAAGCTGGACCGAAAAACAACAGTAATATATAGTATTATGTTCTGTAAACAGACGTGACTCACATATATTATGATAGCGTTGCTACGTGACAGGTAAATTAATAATGAACAAATGAAGACAAGATTATCGTATTATGTTCTGTAAACAGATGTGACTCACATTGCGTAATGCTAGCGTTGCTACAACAAAATGGAGTCAAGATTATCGTTTGAATAGCGGAAAGCAATTTTGAAGTGGTATTGAAAAACCAAGAATGTTATTGAAGTTCAAATGCAATGGAGACGTGTGTACAGAACAGATCCGCCAACGAGAGTAACAATTGCACGCTTTCCAGACAAATTTGAGACTCATGGTACCGTATGCGATATTTATAAGGCAGATCTGGGAGACCTCGCACAGCAACAAGCCCCGCGCATTGGACCAAGGCACTGTATAGGACAAAGAGGTCCGATTGAGTTTCCACCGCGTTTTCCGGCTCTAACTCCGTTGGACTTCTATCTATGGGGAACTCTTAAGAATGTTGTATACGTTAGAAAACCAGCTACACTGACAGCACTTCGGGAAGAAATTGAAACGGCATGTGCTGCAATGCTGAGGACACTTTCGCAAACGTTGCTCAATCAGTAGTTCAACGTACTCAGAAGTGTAACGACGCCGATGGTGGGCATTTTGAGCAACTGTTGTAACTGTAAAAGTGCTCATCATTTTCTGTGTGTGTGAATTCCGTTTTATTATGTTAACACAGTTTTTTGTTTGCTTGAAGTGCGTATACATTTTTTTAGACATGCTCTGTATTTAAGGTCACAGATTTAGGTGATACATCCGGTATATTGAATATATGCTGTTTATATATAACCTCAGCATCCTCAAGCTGCTAATGCTATCTCATTTTAGTATGCTGGAAAACATTTACTGACATCTTATGAAATTTAAGTGCTGTAATGATCTGAGATCCTAGGGTTGGGTTTAATTATTTTCCATTCGTATTTTGTCAACAGTACTTCAGTGTTAGAGGTGTTAACACTTGGAACATGCAAGCCATAGTTACATTTTCTATAGAAATAGCTTAGGTGCAATTTATATCTTATCGCCGGAATTTAGTTCATGTCACATTAGCCTCCCCACGTATTCCTTTTACCTTTAAGGTCATAGTATTTATTAACGTGTAACTTTGGGGAGTAAACTATAAATATGCTATACGCTATTCCCTATCAGTCAAAACCTTCCCAACCATGGGTCTTCGGCCTTCCATGCTGACTCTCTAACTAACTGAGCTACCATGTCTTCCTGCAAGGATGGAGTTCCGTGAATGGAATCCCGAAATGTTCTAGCATGATTCTTCCTTTCCCATTATCAGTTTGCTTTATTTATTTCATTTGTTTAGAAAACTTACTCATTGCACTTACAGACAGCAAAACTTGAAGTAATGCTTTAAATACTTATTTTTTCATCTCGCCATAATCTAATAAGAAGTGAAAATAAACGCCAGTAAGGAATTTAAATAGTAACGTGCACTCGAGACATCTTTGAAGAAGAATATGCAGTTATTTAAAATACTGCTAATATTCAGTGCGTCATTTTATAATATTTTAATTTTTTATTCCCATATGATAATAAATTTGATAATTTATATGGCTGTATATATGTTTATATAACTCATATGTACGCACTCTAGCAAGGTATGTATTGCATATTGTACTCTATAGGCTTGCTCATCATGGCCGGGCCAGTTTTTCATGGGCCACGAGATTACAACCATAAAATATCACAATTAAACGATATATTTTGCATCATATTTAAGTTAGGTTTTTAAAAAGTAGTTCATATTTAAAACAATGAAAATAATGACAATGATGATTAAATACTACTAATAATACTATTAGTGTTTTAGAACATTTACTTAGAACCTGAAAAACTAATTAAAAACGAAAAAAGAAGTTTATATTAAACAGTCCAACAATTTACCAATTTATTGAATGCTTTATTACGTTAAAACGTTCAAAGATTATTAGTGTAATCGTTAAAGTAATTAATATAAATAAAATATAGATGATAAATTTTTATGTGAGTTATATAGTTTCATATCATTTTCAAGTGTCCGTTACGTCGTATATTTTGAACGTTTGTACTTTGTGCCTAATGTGAAATATCACGGTTTCTATAAAATTCCATTTATTGCACTAAATTTCTTTTACTTCAGTACTTATTTATATGGCAAAAAGTTCCTAGTTATGTGTCTGATGGACGATGGAAAATGCCGATGAAAGTAATGTGGCGGTGAAATGCAGCGCGATATATTTGTTTTCCCCCACTCCCTAAGAAATTACTTTCTGTTTCGCGACTATTCCAGTCATGTGAAAGTGTTTGGTGCAGTGTGTCGCGCATACCAATATCTTCTCAAGTTGGTGCATGGTAGACACTTCTCCTTATCAAAGCCAAACTTTTCATTAATTTTGGAGGCGTTTGTTGCTTCACAATATTTTAACCAGTACTTATGTTCAATACATGACATTACCTGTTCAAGCACTGTGGTGTTCAATCGTAATAATAAAATTTTCACTAAGTTTTATACATAAATATTCCTAGAAAGTATAGAAATCCTACAGTTAGCATATGATATCCGAATATATTTCTGGTTAATCTAAAAAAAAAAAAAAATATTAAAATCATTTGGGGTTTACTAGCATTATATGGTGTTTAACAGCCGTTTTTACTATTGAGGCACCACAGGCGGTGGATACAGATGATACATGAAATGAAATGATATATCGGGAAAGGATTTTTTTATTTTAGGAAGGAAACGTTCCAGGACTAAGTTTAGGGTACCTCCCCGGTATTTGCCATTTATGAGGACTGAGGAAAACCTGGAAAAATCCTCAGTCAGGGAGGATTTGGTCCTGGCGGGATTTGAACCGCAGACCTCCCGCTCACGAGTCCGCGCCTTAACGACCTCGGCCATCCGTGGCGGTATATTCAGAATGTCATATATTTAAATGTCTTACAGCTTCTCCGGGAAAGCTGCTAATTTCGGTGTAAATACCAAACAGAATATACTATGCTAAAATTATTTAGATATATTTTTCACATTTATAAAGAAAATACTTCACCATTATGGGATTTTTGTAAGTATTTATGGTCATACACAATTAAGACAGTGAATTTAGCCCTTAGGTATCTTAAAGTTGCGAGAAACTATTTTTTTTTTTTAGATCAAAGGAAAACTCATGGGGGCAAAAACACCTAGAATCTTGTTCATATCGAATTCGAACCCAGGTTTGCCAATTGACAAGCAGACACCTAATGCCTGAGATATGGGAGCCAACATTTGAGTTCAGAATAGTTTTTTGTTTTGGCAGTGTTCACCATCCATGAGTTGTTTAACGCTGTGAGGCCTATGCTGGGATCCAAAGCATTGAAATAGTGCTAACAAAATATTCATCAATGTGTAGATATAAACAATGAATTATGATTTAGCGAAAAATAACAAAATTTCTATGTGTATTTATACAGTTAAGGAAAATTAGAATACAATTGAATATATATACAATTGAATATATATATATATATATATATATATATAATTGTTTCGGAGGAAGCTTCAAATAGGTAAGCAGGAAACAGACCAGGTAGAACACTCATTATGTATCGTCATATTTTCCCTGGCAACAACACACACGTATAGACAGCAAACTGCGTAGGCTCGATCTCTCCTTAGACTGTGAAAGTCATGAAAGTATTGATGCCTTTAGTAACAACTTACTTGTATGAAAAATCATTCCCTACACTGATTCACTTAAAAAATAGTATTGAAACCTTTGGAAAAGTGTAAAATTAGAACTCAGAATAAAATTTTAATCTATTAGGGCCAATATATCACGATTGTAATTGAAATGCAGCATCTTTCTCATTCAAAAATTGAAATTAACAAATATTTCTTCATTGTAATTTTCGGCCACATTTATCACCTGTTGTCACACTTCTGAAAGACACTGGACATCCATTTTTTTGTTTTGTTTGAGAAGTAGCCCCCTACTACAACACTATAATGCGGCTTGTTCTGATTTCGGCGGCCAACTCCCTCAATGAGCATCAACAATCCACCTTATAGATTACTCACCTCCAGCAGTGACTGAATCAAATCAACGTAATGCGCTTCAAGGACAAGAAGACCTAAACGCGTTGCATCTTCCTCTCTGTTGCGTCGTTTTCGAAAGTATGGCACTGTTCAACATGGAAAAGTTTCATTGCCACAGGCTTCTCGTACACTTCCATGACATTCCCTCAATTTCTTAACACGTACCACCTCAAATGTAATCCATGTACATTTCTCACTTTCAGAAAACATCATTTATGGGGTTCAAATTAAACCATTTATCGACAGACTCTTATTCATCAATTTACAGATAGTGCACTAGTGATTCTGAGTGTGTTGAACAGTTATGCCATTCCTTTAGACATGCTGAAAACAATAATGCCCTCACATTAAGATACACTATACTAAAATACAATGCAATGAAAAGGAAAACATTAAAAGTATGTTTGTTTATATCTTTAACACTAGAATGGAAACCTGAGGCATACAACATCCCTGTGGAATGTCTTTCTGCATTAAAAAGATGTTGACACAACTTGTTCTCTCCATAATCAGAGACTTTTGTTTCAAGTTAGTTATCATTCAGTTACAATAATCTGTTTGTAAAAAAAGCTTTGCATCTGGGATTTGGGGCATCCATTATCCTATGCTCCCGTTGAAATAATATTATTGTTGGTTAAAGTTGCTGTAGTTTTGTTTTTGCAATTTTGTTTGTCAATGAATATATGTGAACAGTTTGCTGTGACTCTTCCTTAATTGCATGTCAGCAGTTTGGCCGGCGAAACTATTTTATTGCTCGTAAATGTGATTTCTTGATTCTAGAAGCTTTTATGAAATCAGAAATGGACAGCTTTGATGACCAGCTACAGAAAATGATATTGTGACTGAAGATGATGCAGAAATAGACCAGCAAATGAGTAACAGTCAAGCTGTGATAACGTTTAAATAGACGACCACTGTGCAAAAAGAAAGAGAAAAGAAGTTACTCTTCTATATCGAATCTGTTTTAATATTTAAAATACTAATGATTTTATACTTGCTTCAAGAACATGCACATATAAAAGGAAAGAAAGTTATTAATGGTCGACTCCTTCGAAACCCGGCAGAACACCAATATGCAACAGTGTTCATTAGACCAGGCCCTAAGTGGTAACCATATTTGCCTCCTAAACCCAAGATCGTGTTCAATCCCGTCCAGGATCGATGGCTTTCTTCGAAAAGAAAGTAAAGCCGTGGATCCCGTTACGTAGGTATGCGGCAAGTAAAAGAACCTCAAGCCTGAAAGAAGAGGCCTCTGAGCAAAATTTATCGGCCGTTTCACACCCTGAATTGAATGGGACGCTGATAACCTGAGATGTTAAAAATTGCCCGTAAATAAACCAAATCAACAACAACCAGGCCCTAAAGGTTCTGCAAGCTGGCAAAGAATGCTATTGATGCTTTCGAATTGTGTATTTATTCTGGAATGTTGCAAAATATAGCATCTTTCATTAACAAAGATATTCTAACACAATGGGTAAATATTAAGTTGATAAAGTATAAAAGTAATACTTGTGTTGTTGAGATAATGGCGATAGTGGGCTTATTCAGATACTACTGGAAGCTGGAGATATGGCTAGTTAGGGGAATGTGTTGATAACGACCAGCTGTTCACTATTAATATTCTGCTTTTGTCAACGCTAAGAGATGTACCGACTCTTGAGTATTTGAATAGATGATGATACACATGCAGTGCGTATTGTTTTATTTGGTAGATAAAGCTCTCTCCCCGCATACGTCGCTAGCCATTTCTCCAGCTCCAGCAGTACCTTGGTGTTTAGAAAGCCACCACAATTCCACTGGATTACTCTGGCATAGTCTAAGAATAACTAAAAGTCTTATGACAGAAAGAAGACCAGAATGTGGGTGGGAATTAAATGCTGAGGAGAAAAGTACATATGCCACATAAAATTGTGAGTTTAGGTTTTATATATACGAGGGTAGGTCCATAAGTTTCCGGCCTAACTATTTTCTAGGTATGATAAAGACAATATCTATATTTCAATTTTCAATACAGGTACCCTTTATTGTGATACACTTCTTATATCCTTGAAATAACATATCAACTCCCCCCAAAAAGTCAGAAATCTTGTCTGCGAAATGGGCATAAACAGCATCCATCACTTCTTCGCCACACTTAACTTTTCTTCCTGGAAGGTCCCTCTTTGCGACAAGAGGGCGCGCTGTCGTGAAGAAGGCACATCACCACTCAGCTTTCCTCGCCTTTTCTCTTTGATGGAAGCACGTAGTCTGTGCAGTAGGCCCCATTTACAGTTCTCCCCATTTACTGTGGTGTTCCTCTCCTTGAAGTCAATGAAGAGCATTCCTTTACAGTCCTAAAATATTGTGGCCATGATCTTCTTGGTTGACTGAGTGACCTTGGCCTTTAGAGACGGTGCTTCGCCAAGTTAACGCCACTCCATTGATTCTCGAGGACTATAGTTTCATCTCCTATAACAATGGTTTGCAGAACTTCTCTATCGTTGCCACGGCAGAGCTCGAAACTTCCTGACAACAGATGATTCGTTGCTGCTTTTGGACTGATGAAAGAAGTCTAGGCACCCATCTTGCACTACCCTTATTTATGTTTAAATGTTCATGAATAATTCAAAGGATTGTTGTTTTAGAAATACTCAACCTTGCTGCTATTTATTTAATTTTTAGTTCTTCCATAATTTTTCTTTCCACAAGAGCGATGTTTTCAGGAGTGAGCACCTCCAAGAGCCGACTTGCACGGTCTTCGTCTTCAATGCTTTGTCGACCCATTCGAAAAAAATTGGCCCATTCTTTTACCATAGAATATGAGGGGGATGCTTCTCCATATAAACCGTCCAATCGCATTTTAATCTCATTTGGAATAAGTCCTTTTGTGAAAAACTTAATAACAGCGCGAAACTCCATTTTGAATAAGTTACAATCTTCTACTCACAGCCTTCTTTATGCAACTATATCTGAATAACTGTACACAGCGGAGCGGAAGTTACAGCCGCAATTATTTACTTAACAGATAAGGCATGGCATCAGATAAGGGTTTAGGATTAAAGAAATTAATTGAGGTAATATGTAAAATTGTATACAATACGGACTAAGAATAAATAATAATAAATCCAAAATTATGGTTTACAAAAAGTTATACTAACTAAAGAAGAGCAAAATGGCTTTGAATATGGAAGTGGTAAGGAAACTGGTTTTATTTTTTTATTAATAACAATGAAGAATGACAGGAAAATTATGAAAATATGTTAGCCAGTGAAAAGGGAGCAATGAAAATGATATGGTCAATTTTGATTAAGATATTGGGGCAAGTAAAACATTTTAGAAAAAGTCGGAAAATGAGACAGGATGGATAAATGTTGATTTAATATAAAAATCCTTCTGCACTAATCTTATTCTAACGAAGAATGTCACCAAAAGATGTAGCATTATCAGAATAAAGAAGTATTGAAAATTTGGACAGTAAAAACTCTATAAAATAAAAGGATTGAATGATCAGAATATTGGAAAAATGTGTCTGCTAAATGAAAAACAAATAAAAGTGAAGGGGTCGTGGATACACACGGTATACTCGTTTTTAAAACTCTTTTTGTTAAGGAACCCACAGGCTGAGAGGTTTCGTTTCAGTGCAAGCAATGGGGTGTGGTAAGTAAGAAAGAGGATGGAGGCTGCTACAAGTGGGTTGAACCTTATAATGATGGACTGCGACCCGTCAGTCCAGGTGTATCATGTTAAACCGGCATGCTCAGACTGTTATTCCACCACTGGTTGTTGTGTGTCCGGCCCTGGGAGTGTCTTCTACCTCTGCACTAATGCTACCACGCGGTTTGTTTACTCCCTGTGATCATTATCGTTTATCCATCCAGTCTGTTGGCTTCTTGTGCTCGATATCATTCTTCTGTATGAAAGAGAACGCTATGCACCGAATGAATTTGACACCGGAGCAGCATTTGTCAGAAACATTTAGTTCTTCGCTACTTTAGGACGTAGATGTTAAAAATCAATAAAGTCTTTTTAAGGTAGCTACACAAATGTCGATAAAGTGCAAGTAGTACAGTGGAGCGCCCTATGCGTGCTTCCACTTTATGAAAATTTAAATAGAAAATTAAAACCTTTGCTGACGGCGTCAAAAGAAATAGGCAAACTTCCCCCAGAAGTTTTATAGAAGGACGAACCTTCTAGAACGTCTTTGCATGACTGAAAACTCGGAAAAGAGCAGTTGTTAAAAAGACTGCTGTTGAGGTAAGAAGTTTTTTATGTGTTCGTTCTACAAATTGACATTAAATGATTCGGCACAAATGGAGGCGTATGAGGACTTTGTATTATGCCCAGAAGGTTTGTTATATGCAAGTAACTTATTGTGAATAATCAAACGCTTACAATGTTTACAATCAGTGGTTAATTATACATCTCTGAAGGCTGTTAGAGCTGCATTTTATTACTGCAAAATACTGCAGTTATTAGACGATGAAATGTAATAAGTTCCTTTTTAAGGAAAACAACACATGCATATCCTTCTTTAATTTCTTTTTCTACAATCTTAGTGTTAAACTTTTGTATGTTAAACATTCATCTGTTTATGAACTTAACCTAAACTCAAATTACCTATGTTCAGAGGACACTGGAATATGCGGTGGCACATATTTAAACCATCCGTGTCGGTCCTTGTGATGTAGTGGTTACCATACTGGCCTTCTAAACCCAAGGTCGTGGGTTTGAACCCGGCCAGGACCGATGGATTTTTTCTGGCCTAAAACTCCTAAGTATGGCTTCCTTCGGAAGGAAAGTAAAGCCGTGTGTCCCCTGTCGTACATTTACGGCACGAAAAAGAACCTCAAGCCTGAAAGAGAGGCCTCTGAGCAAAATTTGTCGGCCGTTTCACGCCCTGAGTTGAATGGGACGCTGATGACCTAAAATGTTAAAGAGCGTCCGTAAATAAACCAATCAAAAAAAAAAAAAAAAACAAAAAAAAAAAACCCATCCGTGCACCAAACTCTATATATGATGTTTTTTTGAAATTTCCTGAACTAACGGTAAATGTCAATTTTGGTCTCCTTTTTCATCGCACAGAAAATCTTTTAGTTCTTATCAGTAATCATTACTGCACCTTAAAGTTATAAGTAGTAGAAAAGGATGGCAATATCTTTGCTTACATTTTCTTGAACCTTTGAATATATTTTAATATCACGTTATTTGCTTAGGCTATTTTAAACATAACGAAAATGCCGTCAATTTTCAGTTTAAACATTTTATGTTCGCACCCATTATCAATATTTTCATATGCATAATGTCATTGAAATATGGAATATGGGTGCTTCGAAATCTTTTAGCATTTATTCTCGACAAGGTTCTCTGCCCAAACGAAATAATTTTCACCATTCCTTCACAGTGGAATATATAGCAGAAGCTTCCCCATACACATCGTTAAGGTATTGTATATCACTGGACGAAAGTTCTTTTAATTATTGCTCTGTATTCAATTGCGAACACCACGCTGTAATATGCAACAGATCTGACTTAAATTAGGTTCTTCAACGATATATTAGGCCGCACCTCGCATTTTAGGAAAGTTTAGTAATGTTTTAAATATTCTGACTTATAGCTTCTTTCGGAAAATATAAGCATTTTATCGTCAGCAGATAGGAACTTAGGATTTTCTCTCTTAGCATATTAAACCTAATGAATAATACTAATAAAATAAAAATGGGCATATTCATGTTTTTAAGTGCCATTGTAATCGAATGTGTGTTGAAAACAGAATAGATAGCCGCTAATTTTTCCTGAATTGCAAACCATTGGTATAGGTTTATGGAAAATGCATATTATTTGGGAAATGAAATAAAATATATAATTTCAGAGATACTAGATTTTTGGAGTGATCGTTTTGAGACATTTTCTCATTCATAATAGGTCCCTAAATTATAGAGACAACAATCAAAATGAGATAACGATAGGGTTTTGCAATATTGCCGGATTTATTGCGGTACTGAAACAGTTACCAACAAATGGAGTGAGATAGCCTAGATCAACGCTTCTCAGACTGTTGTCAGCGAGACCCTACCAGGCGATTCATAAGCCATGATTCAAATACTGTCAACAGTATTTATTATTAAATGAATATATGTAATTAGGACTTGTGTATATCGAAAGAGCTACAAATTTACACGTGTAGATATTGTTTATTATTATTATTATTATTATTATTATTATTATTATTATTATTATTATTATTATTATTGGGACTTCTTGAAACAAAAACTTCTTTAGGACATCTATTCCAAATTACACTTAGTAAACTTTCATTGATATTCTGAGTTTTGCTTTTAGTACACGCTCTCTAGTAAATTGTTATTAGTAAATCTTTGGTTAACAGACATATTTGACACACAACACTAGATAAAAGTAACGTTTTCCTGTTCCCTCCATACTTTAGGGGTTTCTCACCTAGCTCGATTATAAAAACACCACGACAACTCGCCCCTAGACATTAAAAGTGCACTCTTCTGGTGTCTAAAAGTTTTCTGGAAATCCCAGAAGACCTTCTCAGTTCTAATTTAAAACCTTCAATCAATTCACGCAATTAAATGTGAAAAATTTCATCAAGTTTTGCAGCAGAAAGATATTGAAGTTATTCAAACAGTCACGGCCATCCATATAAGTGCATTTAAATCTTCACTTAGCGGCCATTAAAGCCAACCGGAGGCATAAATATCGATGGATTATGAAAATGAAATATACAAATACTATTTTTTAAAAATAATACATTTTCATCATTTTTGGCCAAATGTCACAGATGTATTCCTTTAAATAAGCAAGCCGAAAAGTGAACAATTGTTTAAACCTTCATAGTTTTAGTTCGTCTGCCTCTTGAACTACCAAAGAAGGCAATGAAAGCATGCACTTCTTTTGAAACAACTGAAAGATGAAAGATAATTATTTGCACTCGCTTATCTAAAAAAAAGTTGTAAATCATTTCAAAAAGTAGAACCAAAGTCAGAACACAAACTTTTTCTATTAATTCGATACATCACAGTTTGTAAGTAAAATCAAAGTCTCTCTCAATTAGGAATTAAAATAAATGAATCATTTACATGCTAATATTATAGTAACTATTATCATCAAATTGGAATGCGTTTTATATACTTTTGGAAAATAATCTGAATGCTATGATTATTACATTTGTGAAGGAATGCACTGCAATAAAAAGGCAAATATTTAAAAAGTGTATTTATTTCTTTTTTTATATTTTTATTTGTAAACTAGCAATAATAGCTTTACATAGGTTGCAAGCCTAGACTTTTAAGTTTTGAAATAAATCTTTAGGATTCGCGACAGCAGTAGATCCTTAAAGGTGGTTCGCGGTTAAGGGATGTTGGAGTACCGCTGACCTAGACAGCGTCAGAGAGTCGGAAGGTTCCGAGAATTCAGTAAATATAATAATTAGAACCTTCCGCTTTTTTTTTCAAGACTATTTTTCTCAACTGTTATATACAAAGAAATAACAGAAAACTTAGAATTATAGTCATTATACTTTAAATACACTGTTGGCCATTAAAATTGCAAAGCCCCTAAGAGACACTTTAATCGACCCTGCATTTTCTCAGAAGAAAGGACTCGTCAAATATACGACAGCAGTACAGCAGATGTCTGAATTTGAGCAAGGGAGAATTGCATCTTTTCCGAAAAACTGGTGCTCGTGTTGGAAGAAATCATTCAAAGCGAAACGAGCAATGGATCGAGGACGAACACACAGACGTGAGAGATTGTAACAACCGAACGAAAAGACAGACACCGTTTCCTCATGAGTTTTATGTACACGCACACGTGTTGCAATTTTAATGGCCAATAATACGTATCTACACGAAATATCTAACTTTCGTATAACGTTTTTTGAATCATTAATGTTTTGAATCATCTGTTCATATTTAGTATTTAATTTCTACTGAATATTTATAAATGTACATTTGGAGTCTATACCATATGTAAGTCCTTAGGCTTCCTACTGTTTCCGTGACATCTTACATGCATATTTAAATGATCTTGCAAAAGAGCATAAACGTAATTGTTTATGTAAATAGACGCTAATTAGCTATAATCCTGTATTCAAAGTCGACCAACATTCAAGGATATATTGCATCCTACCTGATTTCTGCTAAAATATTTCATCAATCCCATACGTCTTTTTCTGCAAAGTTTGAATAACGAACTCTGCGTTGGATGCAGTTTTTGGTGCACTCATGAAAAAGAGCGGCGCTGTCGATTCTGTGATATAGTTTCTTTGTTCCTCTAAATAGCTCTCGAAGGTGTCATCTGAATATACATATTTTCTGTGAAGTTTCCTGCTCTGTTTTCTCTCTCTTTTTTCATATATACAATTGTTTTTCAAAAACAAATGTTCTTTCAGTCACATTTCCTTCATGTTCCACACAATCTTAAAACAAATGAGCTTTTTTGCATCACCATATGTATAGCTGTGATCTCATTTCAGATTATTTCAAGTAATATCATATTTATTAGCACTATTTCACGAATATAATAAGAATATAATTCCCATAAACTTGGCTTACAATAATGTAATAATTGTACATTTGTATTATGAATACTTAACCTTTTCAAGCCATCTAGCAAGTCGCTGCCATTAGATTTACTAATACCAACTGAGAAAAACAAAACAGAAAAAAATATTTTACCATTCTGAACAACGTGATTATTGTGATTTATGGTTGCCTAGGAAGATATTGTTACATAATTTATAAAATAATTTCAGACTGTTTGGCTGAATACGCAAAAACACTTGCTTGAGTGAAATAACATTAAGTTTGTTAAATTTACTACTGAAAACAGAAAAATGGTCAGTGATACGTGCTAAGGAATTATATAGTGGAGGAATAGAGTTCACTACGCTGACCATAAGACAAATTCACGTTGCGTAGTAAAACATATTCGATAATTTTTTTCAATAGTTTCCCTGCAATTGATTGGCCAAAATTCAAAATTTTATTTCGTTTCATTGGCCGATTTTAAGATGACGTCACATAAGTGAAATAATCCACATTTCTCAAAGTGCATTAATTATATTTATTTTATGGAAAGAAATATATCATCTCCGCAATGTTTTTTATGAATGCGAACGCAGTTATTCGGCGGTTTCACATAAAAATGCTGACCCATGCAAATTTGAGTTCTTTCTACTGATTGTCAAATTGTCAGCAGACTATTGATTATGGGGCTATATGAAAGTTAGCGTGTTCCTGCAATAATTGATGTGGCACTGTGTTAGATATTGAAAAACACTAACATAGAACGTAGCATTGAAAAGAGTTAGTTGCTTGTACAAGATCAAAATAGTGGATATATATAACATCTAGGATGAAGCAATGGGCGGGTATGCAAAAATCTCATTTGTTGTGCAGTAAGTCAGTGTCAGAATTTTTAAGATTGTGTAGAAAACAAAGAAAATATAAACAGTTAAAGTTAATGTTACTTTTGAACGATTCTAAACGTATATAGTGTGAATACGAACTCTGTTGACAAACGTTCAGTAGTTGTTTCAGGAATGAAGTTGTTTGTTTTGATATAAAGAGACCTATGCCCTCCGCTAATTCATTATTGAGTAATCTTATTTCTTTCCTGTTTTAAACTCGGCTATCTGTGTATATGTTTACACGGGATTTGTTTTGTGTTTCGAACTAAAATATTTCTGCGATGTTTACTCGATGCAGTCCTTTCACTGTTTGCATGGTGCGTCGTTATGCAGTTTGTTTTGATCATAGCGGTCGACATTTGAAAGCTGTCGTAAAGAACCAATAAAATAGTGAATAGTAGTGTATAAACATCCAAAGGTTGTTTCACCTCTCAGATGTTGTTTTGTTATCCATAATGTACATGTCCTAGAAGGTGGCGAGTATAGCTCATTAGTTTTGTCTTGAATCAGAACCCGTTTATTACGGTCTAAGTGACATAGAATATAAAATTGCTGTATGTTAACGTACTGAAGACAATTAGTTCTTATACCAAAATACTCGGACAACGTCTCTAAACAACAAACGTTTGTCGGTAGAATTCGTGTCTATTCTGTATATGTCAGTTTATCTAAAATGTCTGCTTTCTTACCTGAGACACTATTTCATCTTACAGTTCCTAAAGCCAACAACTATGACTACAATCGAAGGTAAATTATGCATATTTTTAAAGTCCTGCTTTGTTCTTTGAGTTGCATATTCAAACCCCCTCATTTCACACAAATTTTATTGATTTAGAATTTTAGATTTAGAAACTTCCCTCTTTTTAATCACGCTTCACATCTGTCGACAAAGGAAAAGTGAAATACACAAATTTTATATATCTCTCAGATTGACAGGCAAGGTTCCCCCATGTGGGTCCTTTGTAGAGAGATTTATATTGTAGTGCAGCGAGATGTTCCAGTATAAGTCATAAGTGCTTTCTGTTTCACTTTTTCGATCGTGTAGCTCAGGGGTTGTTAACCCCAAGTCAAACCTGATGTTTGCAACCCTCATGGCTTCATTTCCAAGTGGCGGACCTGGCTCTAGAATCGTCATAATATACAGAGGGTGCCAAAAATGTATACACACTTCAAGCAAAGAAAAAACTGTGTTAACATAACAAAACTGAATTCACACAAACAGAAAATGATGAGCACTAATCATCTTAGACTTTTACAGTTACAACAGTTGCTCAAAATGCCCACCATCGGCGTCGATACACTTCTGAGTACATTGAACTACTGATTGAGTAACGCTTGTGAAAGTGTTCTCGGCGATTGCAGCACATGCCGTTTCAGGATCATCATTTATGCATGCAAAAGTATTGCGATGAAAACTTTCAACTTTACTATTTTAATAATACGACGTACGCTGGTTCTGCTAACCCCAGTCTCATGTGCACATTGCTTTGTAATTTTCTGTGGTGAGTGCTCAAAATGTTCCAAAACCATAGCCGAGGATCGGGGTCACCTCGATCTGCCCTTGTGAACATCGCATACTGTACCACGAGTCTCAAATTTGTCTCCAATGCGTGCAATTGTTACTCACGTTGGCGTTCTGTTCTGTACACACGTCTCCATTGTCTTTGAACTTCAAAACATTCTCAGTTTTCCAATACCACTTCAAAATTGCTTTTCCGCTGTTCAAACGATAATCTTGGCTTCATTTGTTCATTGTTGATTTACCTGTCATGTAACAACGCTATCATAATGTAATGTGAGTCACATCTGTTTACAGAACATCATACTACACACTACTGTTATTTTTCGGTCCATTTGAAATATATTAAGTAGATATCTACTGTGAAAGTATGTATACATTTTGGTATTCTCGGTATATGCTTCGCGGGCATAGTATAACACAGATTTGACACAACATGGAAATCTCTGATGTAAATCATTAAAATACTCGTTCTATGCATTTTTCATATGTCCAATGCTGTTGACGAATTTAGCAGAAAAACAAATTGATGCTTGTATGCTAGTTGGGTTCCACAATCTGATATTTTGTCTGCATTATGCAGATTTTATTACTGATTTCCAGCGTCCAGTGATAATGCAAAAATGTACAATTGTTTTCAATTACTGTGTATTTTTATTTAAAGAAATAGGGAGAATAACGAGAGCACAAAATTTTTAATTTGGGGGGGGGGTTATGACCAGATTTTTATAGCAACTCACGAGGTTTCTCTAAGAATAATACTCAGATTACAGGAACATTTTCAGTTTAAAATATCTGAGACAGCACTGCTACTTGGTGGAAAATTAATAAATGTCCATTTTACTTTCTATCTTGTGAATATAAGATTTAATGTTCAAGAGTCGGTTTTATGCATTATGAAACACATCTTCAAAAGTACAAAACAACATCACCAGTGTCCTTTTTTTTAATCCTATGCCCGTCTCCGACCTCTCGGTCATAAGTCGACGAGCAGCCCAGTAAAAAGAAGAACAATAAAAACAATCATCAAAGGCATTGTCAATAACATGCAAAGAGAAACAGTTGAGAATAGCAGGGCAAATGTTGAGATGTTCTTTAGTTATGGATACGCCATGGTTACAAAGAGGGCATGCATCTGTTTCAGTCAGTTCAGTTCTATACAGGCGACTTTGTAACTAGTCATGACCCGTAGCAGGCCATGCCAACTCATCTATGTAGAAAACTAGGAATTCTTTCCGACTTGTTCAAAAAGAAGTTCCACTGTTTTCCAGAAGCCCTCTCTCTATACAGACTGAAGCGATTAGATTTAATACAGGAGGATATAGGACGCTTTATATGTCGCAGGGGCAAAGGTCTTAAGTATGACTTCCTTCGGAAGGGAAGTAAAGCCATGGGTCCCGTGTCGTACATTTGCGGCACGAAAAAGAACCTCAAGCCTGAAAGAAGAGGCCTTTGAGCAAAATTTGTCGGCCGTTTCACGCCCGCAATTGAATGGGATTTCAAAGCATATGCCCGCTCGTTTCCACAAATCCCACAGTGGCCAGGAATCTAATGCAGTTGCAATGCAGTTCTGGACGTTCAGCGGTACCATTGGGGGATGGTGTCAGTCGCCTACACGTGGTGCCCCCTGTTTACGCTAAACGACTGACAACTTATAGCCTTGAAATAGCCTAGTATACTAGACAAGGGAATTATGAATAGTAGCATAAAAATAAAAGGTAAATATATGTTTAAATGTTATTATTAAGCATTTACCTTACGCCTCCTAACGAAATATGTAATCATAGGGTCCGGACATTTCGATATTGGTGTCAGACATTTCGACATAGGTGTCCAGACATTACTACTTATAAGGTGGCATCCCTATTTGCTAGGGAAGAAATATTTGCAAGCTATACCTCGATTTGCAGAGTCAGGAAAATAGTTGTAAATCAATGATTTATTTTTGTCTAGTATGAGTCCTGAATAAGTCCAAAAGAATATAATTTAGGATGCAAAAAACGACTTTTCTCAGGTGAGAATAATGTGTTAATGTCAGGAACTAGTACAGGGCACAGATAATAAACTGTTCTGTTCTATATAGTGTATATAAACTTAATACATTTTAATTGCATGACTATGCAAGGCAGTTAAGTATCAGCTTGAAATTGAAAGTGGCTCAGTTGCATTTTCACTTTCTATCAAGTTTCAGCTTCTTTTAGACAGTAAATTTTTTCAGTGTTGGGGCTACAATATGTTTATCAAACATGTAATATGTTTGCCTCTCCTTGTTGATGAAGATTTTCCATTCTCGTGCCTATCGACAGGAGAAAGTGACGGTTGGTCAACCATGACAGTTGATCAGCTGGGGAACTGAATCACCCGATTCGCCAGTTACTGAGCATGCGCTGATTTTACAGTTGTTACAGTAACCGCAATAAGTTTATCAAGAATATGTTTAGGTGTATTATTAAAAGGTGTCATGTTTATTTTAGTTACACAGCACTTGAATTAAATTAGAGACTAACAACTGGCAAGAAGAGAATGAAAAGGTAAGGACAAGAAGATAATGTGTCTAACGGTTACCTTCAGGCAAAGGAGTCAATAGTTTGAAGTTAAAAAATATCATTGAAATAAAGTAAGATCAGAGCAGAATATGAAATACATTTCCATTCTAAAGCTAACTATTCTGAGTGTTAATGACAATTGCATTTAAATGAAAACAAATGAATGTACGTTTACATAAATTAAATTGTTTCATATAAATTCATGCAGCAACGAAACAAACCCACAGCTTCTCCCCTCGTCAAGATGGCTGACTATGTTTACAGTTTCCTCTCTCCAAATTTCTTGCCAACGGGTATTGTTAGTATTTTGTTTTCATAACCCGATTGCATGTAATGTGAATGAATATTCGTTGTATTCTTTTTCATCAATAATCTATAAATTCACTTTTCTTGGCTAATGTATAGTACATTCTCTTATCAATATTATTCTCGCTAAAGCCACTCAGAAACATAATCCCCAAGAAGTGGCTGGAAAGGTTAGCCTGCCAATATGACGGAAGAAACAAAGTAATTTACAAACTGTGCTTTAATTTTATTTTGAAATATAACAAACGAGGAGGGTCTGGATAATTCTCGGCCTAGCAACGAAGGAATTAGTTTTTGACTTGAACATTGTATTTATTTTTCAACATAATCTCCTTTAAATATATCTCAGCAATGCTCCAATGTATCCTAAATGATTTTCTAGATACTCTACAGCTCCACTCTCATCCTGGGCCCTATTCCACAAACGTATGGTCTAATACATTACAAATGTATGGATTTGTAACTTGTAGTTTTTAGTAAAATTCTGTTCCACAAAAGTTGCTGCTACACTTGTACTTTACAGCTCAATACTTACAAATGAACAAGTGATTTTTCATCGTTATATTCCGCAGAAGTATTAGCATTAGTGGGGTACTAGTAATTTGTATAAACTTCTCTACAAGCGTAGGAATATTGGTAACTTCAAATACTAGCACAAAATCTATCATCGTTTTAATGATTTTGGGTGTCGGTTAACCTAATGTGCTGAGTATTAGCGAAAGTAATGATAATAATGAGTAGAAGTTAGGTTAAGTGCAATTAATGTACGACTTATGATTGATATTGGCGTTTCCTGTTTCAAAATGCTACATGTCACGAAAATAATTTTCCATTCTTCATTCTCTTTTAAAATAATATATTTTGACACACTTTTACCAGCTTATAATGAGAATGTGATTGTCAAGCAATATAAACAAATAAATTAATACATATAAATGATCAAATGGACTAATAAAAACAAATGAGAAAGAGAAAGCGGGAAGCGCGATTCTAGTGCCATCTCTCGACGACTGAAATTGACGCTCCTAAAAGAAGCTGTAAGGGGCCGTCGTCTTAAAGTAGATTATTACGCTTTAATATCGACAAAGTATTTAAAGTATCATTATATCTGACTAAAATACAACACCCATTGAACAGGAATGGCAATAATCCGCTCTGTACATTAAAAAGCCCTAAGGAGTGAACATAACCTAATTCAAGGTATGGTAAACAGACAATTGTAGCTCTATCTTGCTTTGTATCATTTTTTGAATGTATTCCTTCTTTCTATAATAATAAAAATAGACTATAGTAAAATTTCCGGTGTGGGGGGAGCATTATTTAGATATCTGTGGTACAGAAGAAAGAAGTGGTCTCCAATGGTTCAGATTAGGGGCTTGGAAAGAAAACAAAAGAGTTAATGTTCTCGGGGAGAGAATTCACTCATTGTGCGGAGAAAGTGATAACTGGAGGCATATTTTGGAAACGGAAATTTTAAGAAACGAGCATTTAACACCGCAATTGTTGAATGCCAATAGAGGTTTGAACATATGCCGGGAAGTGTTGGTGCATGCGAGATATTCATACAATTTGGGAATATTTCTAGAGAACACCCGACAAAGAATGTTAATGAGCGTGGAGTTGGAGAGGGAGTGTGAGTAAATGGAGGGGGACTAAGGAGTAAGGGGTTCTATTCATGTTTGTGTATTTGTATATAAAATTATTGATAGAAAACGTAAATATATTTTGTATGTATGCATGTAGATTTGTATATGAATGTATATGTGAGGCCCTTTTGATTGTTATAAGGACCGCATTAGCATGTATGGCCATAAAGCCCATGCGACAGTTGTATTTATTTGAACAGACAGCTGTTCCTCCATCTTGCTTTAATATGACGTCACTTGTAACTGTTTATTGATACAAGAACCTGCACTAAAACACTTGTATGTATTAGACTATACTTTTGTGAAACAGGGCCCTGGTTAACGAAAAACACTGACGAGTGAGAGAGAGTTTGAACTTTGGGAACAGTTGGAGGTTAGAAGAAGCCAAATCGGGGAGGTAGAGTGGATGCTTCAACAATTCATATCTTAAAGCTCTCATTCTTCCCATTGCTAAAACACTTTACGAGAAAGTACGTTGTCTTCATGAAAAATACAGTTTTCTTTTGCACACCGGACTTTTTCTCACAAATTCTTCGGCTAGTTGGTTTAAAAGGTTGGAATAGTACTCTCCATTTATGGTTTTATCATTCTGAAGACAATCATTAAGCAAGCTCTCTTTAGCGCCCCAAAAATAATGGCACATAAATGCAATTGACTTGCCTAGCTTTTGTTTACTGAATTGACTGCCGTTTCGATTCTGGTGTAAAGGTAAATTCAAGTCTCAAAACGTTTTATGGCATCTCTCTACCGTACTAGCATCATTAATAGTTATAAAAAGTATTTCTCTAATATTTATTACATTTCAGTTGTAATAATCTTTCGAATATTACAATAATCTCTCTCACAAAATGGCTTACTGGGCAACAAAATAAATACAATATCTCATCAGAGTATATCGCTATAACAAGATATTAACTTTACGATAAAGTGAACAACATTAAGAAAGCTCTGATACTTAATTAACATTTTGCAACCCCAGAATTCAAATTTACTAATAGAAAACAGATCTGAATAAAAGGTTAAACACTTTAAAATCATAAACGGACTTACATCTCAGATATTTCAATTTCCAGTTAATTATTCGAAATAAACCCACTCGGTGTTGCTGCTTGTTTGTAATAGTTCACGATTTGGAAGCTAATATAAATACTTACTTGCAGTTTAGTTCACTTAATTTTAGGAATTTTTCTTTCAAATGCTGAAGACCCCTGCCCCTCACTGTCTAAGGTCTTTAGAAAGTGTTTCAATAACCCAAACTTTATGTGAAACACTGGCAGCAAAAATATGTCTTTTTTTGACTGGGGCGAAAATAAACGTTATAGGCTTCTCTGTAACTTCATCTTTCTCCTCAGCTCGACTGTTCCACTCGCTCATAAAGTAACAATTTGGTGAGACCACCCTCCATTCTTAGAACTAATTCTATTAACTTAAGATCTGTACAAAATTTCCACGCGTATTCTTCATAGTGTATATATTTAAAGTACATTCACATTCTTATATGAGTCTCACATTAAGACATTCCTTAGACAAAACAAGAGCTTTAGCATGTACATAACATATGGTTTGTCGCACTGCAGGAAACCCTCCTCTATAGGTAAACATAAATTAACATTTACCTCTTAAAGTTTAGGTGATATTGCAAAACGGATTTTAGTTTCGTCTTTACCACAATGGAATATATAAAAATAATTCATTTTTAATCTGGTATAAATTTCAGTGTTGCACAGTGTAATGTATGTAATGTGCTAAATAATGTCGGAAAAACTGTAGCCAAATTTAGTCATATTTATGAGTAAAGAATATTGTTAGATATTTTAGCGTAATTTTAAAATACACTATTTTAGTAGTATTTTCGCACTTCTTTATTATTAAATTTCCTATTTCTAATCGAGTAAGAATCATTAAAATATTAAACTTATAAGTTATAACATTTCAACATTGTTATTGTTTTAGAGGAACCACTTATTTTAGGGTTATTTTTAATTTTTGAACTATAACGGGTTAATCATTACATTGGCGTTAATCATGCGATAACAACCTATAAAGACATCATTTACCTAAGATCTCTGAAATTCAAGGCAAATATCGTTAATACTTTTACCAATTTCAGAGAAAAAAGTGCACAGTTGAAACATGTATAATTAGTAACCTCTTCACTTGCCAGATACAAGCCAAAAATGCTTTGCAAAGCCGGAGCGTCGTTACACCAGCTAAAAGTGTCATAGCATTGGAGAGCCTGACAGAGGAAGAAGGCGTTTCCAGCGAGGACAACCTAACAGCAAATGTTGCAGAGGCCTTGCCTGAGCCACTGCTGGTCAGGTAAATTGTTCATTCGTTGGCAGCACTGTATGCTTTCACTAGAATAATCTCACAGTATTATTTGGATTAATTTCTGTAGACAATCTAAAGAAAACAGCTTATCAAAGCTTTCCTCTTTATTTAATAATTTAAATAGTCAAGCATTTAGCCAAAGAATTATAGAAAATACCGAGAGTGCCAAAAATATATACACACTTTCACATAGATATCTATTTAATATATTTCAAAGTTGGACCGAAAAACAACAGAATGTGTAGTATGATGTTCTGTAAACAGATGTAACTCACATACATTATGATAGCGTTGCTACGTGACAGGTAAATTAACAATGAACAAATGAAGCCAAGATTATCGTATGATGCTCTGTAAACAGATGTGACTCACATACATTAGCGTTGCTACGTGACAGGTAAATCTGCAATGAACAAATGAAGCCAAGATTATCGTATGGTGTTCTATAAACAGATGTGACTCACATACATTATGATAGCGTTGCTACGTGACACGTAAATCAACAATGAACAAATGAAGCTAAGGTTATCATATGATGTTCTGTAAACAGATGTGACTGACATTACGTTATGTTAGCGTTGCTGTAACAAAATGGAGTCAAGATTATCGTCTGAACAGCGGAAAGCAATTTTGAAGTGGTATTGGAAAACCAAGAATGTTGTTGAAGTTCAAAGGCAATGCAGACGTGTGTACAGAACAGAACCGCCAACGCGAGGAACAATTGCATGCATTCGAGACAGATTTGAGACTGTTCACAAAGGCAGATCTGGGAGTGCACCACCACTTTACCACCGAGATATACGTGCCTACCTTGATGACAATCTCCCAAGGCACTGGATAGGACGAAGAGGTCCGATTGAGTTTCCACCGCGTTCTCCGGATCTAACTCAGTTGGACTTCTACCTATGGGGAACTCTTAAGGATGTTGCATACCGTAGTAAACCAGCTACACTGGCAGCACTTAGGTAAGACATTGAAACATGTGCTGCAATCGCTGAGGACACTTTCGCAAATGTTGCTCAATCAGCAGTTCAACGTACTCAAAAGTGTATCGACTCCGATGGTGGACATTTTGAGCAACTGTTGTAACTGTAAAAGTCTAAAATGATTAGTGCTCATCATTTTCTGTTTGTGTGAATTCAGTTTTGTTATGTTACCACAGTTTTTTCTTTGCTTGAAGTGTGTATACATTTTTTGGCACCCTCTGTATACATGATACACCACCTGTATCATTTATACTGTATCACGATATTCACTTAACTCTAACAATGCCATGTAAGATCTGTTACGTATGTAAATTTACGTAGGTTATATCTGGTGCTAACATTTGTCCTGCCCAAATGTTCTATACATGTCACGTTTGGTTGGCATCAGCTTCTGACACTTCTTGCACTTTCCTAGTTAATGCTCTCTAAATTATCCGGAAATCACTCACATAATCAACGATGCCTGCAACACGTTCTTGTTTATTTATCTATATAATAAACATGAAAGGTGAGTAGACGCTACCATTCTTGGCACGGACTTGGCCCTTCTATCCATCGTGTAGTGCTAACCAATCAAACTATTTACTCTGTCCAATTCTATTCTATTTTAGCAAATTCCAAAGCAATGTAGCTATTGCAGTTATACCCGTGAAAACATTTTTTAAATTTTTCTTCAAATGTCCATCGATCTTACTCTGTGGACACCAAAAATGACGATGATATATTCATATCTTTTAAAGCTCTAGCGACCACACTTTTTGTATTTTCTTAATCAAACTCGGCGTATAACGATCATTTAACAATTTATTTATTGAGCTCATTAACCAACAAAATGGAACTATTGGAAATGGAGGCTAAAGCGAAAAATTTTAAATCGCTCTAGCGGCCGCAATTTTTGCTCTTTCTCAATGAAACTTGGTATATGCCATCAAAATAAAATAAATAGTTAATGAAAATAAGCAAAATCAGACTATTATGAGTGGAAGTTTATCTGACACCCAAAATTAAAAAAAAATGCAACAAAACCTGGTATATATAATTTAAATAAAATAAGAAACATAGTTTCTGAATAGCAGGGAAATCGGACCATTAAGAGTGAGGATATACCTGAAAACCGAATTTTTGTAACAGCGAAGAACATGCATTAATATGACCCGCGTAGGATGTGGCTTACGGGGAAATTGTTATTGTTGGCATTAACAATTGGTATTTCCGTCAAGCGATAAACTCTTTGGTGTCATGTAAAAGAGTGTGGGGGAATAGCATATGAACGGGCAGGACTTACCCTTAAAAATATGTGACAGCGGCCGTCTGTGGCTTTACCACCGAACGGCAGCTGAAAAAGCCGAATTCTAGGAAATGCTGGAGCGGTGTATAAATCTTAAGCTGTAGTGCATGTATTCTAACAATTTTGGTTGTGTAAATGAACATGCAGTTTCGGAATAAATAAAAGTAATATTAATTATGTAGTTTAAACATTAATCCCATTTCATTTTAGTTTTTACACAGCTAAGTGCAATTAGAAACGTTAAACTAACATATAACACGTAAATAAAATGATGATGATAAGGGCAAATCATATATTTTTAAACTTGCAAGTTATGTTATTTATGAAATACATATGTATATCTTCAGTTACCGTTATTTGTTTTTTTACTATATTCTCTGCTCTAGCGCTCTGCATTAATCTTTACAAATTCAATTTGCTGAGGAATTCGCTTAATTTACGCAGTTCTCGCGTGACGGAAATTTTTTTATGCCTTTTAATTAATTGATATACAAATGCAGACCTATAAGTGTACAATATTACTGAATATTTAATAACTAAAGAACTGCAGTGTTTGTTTGTCGCCTTACCCCTCCCCCTCCCATAAACAGAATAAAATATCCAATAATGAACACACAGTGCCACTTATTCTAAAGGTTTCCTTTCAAACTCAAGTTGCACAAAGTTAAATGTAAATCATGGTAACTAGTGATAAACTATTGTCGTTTAAAATATGAGTATTTCAAGTCACTTTTAAGTTTAAAGCGTTTTAAATATTATAATATTTGAGATAGAAAAAAACTATTGGGAAAAATGAGCTTTTCTTTTTCAGTTGTTTCCCTTTGCCTGACATAGTTACCATTTTGTTCATTAGACTAGTTGGGCCAATGAAGGAATTGTGCTTCGAGATTCGATATTCGCCAGTGTAGGATCGAGGCCGAGGGTATTGCTGGGTGTGAATATTTTTGAGAACCATAATATACTGTGTATTCAGGAAACAGTAACCTCGGAATCTTTGGCATTTATGAAACCTTATTATTTCTGGGATAGATAAAGTAAGAATTAATTTTAAGAATGGTGCATAATCATCAAGTTGCAAATGGCATTATTCGAAATAAAAGTCAAAAAACAAATTTTTGTTGATGGAACCATTTATTTCTTTTGTGTGTGTGTGCGCGCGCTTTTTTTTTTCAGTCCGCCAAAGAACATCAGCAACCTATTTCCGTTAACTTAAATTTGTTTTAATTACATATGTTAGATATTGCTAAGCGCAGTAACATACTAACATATGTCTGTCTTAGGGTAGGAGCAAATCATATACTGACAATAGCATACTATGCTTTGTATGCAGTATCTAATATCGAGTTAATTTGAATTATAGAGATAAATATATATTTAGTTAGAATTTCAACTTTAAGCCTTAATTATAGCAAGTATTATTTAATATATTATGAAATTGAAAATAGACACTATTTCTTTGTTTTTGAAGTGCTTTAACAACAATTTTAAACTGATATTACATTTATAATTACACTATAATATTATATAACGTAGATTTGCTTCTTTTTTGCGTAAAATAGTTGAAATTTTAATGGAAGTCAAGATTAGGGGGCATTGCCCAGATTAATACCCTGATATATACAGTGTCCCAGCACTGCCGTACATTTTTAAGGTTGTACGAGGGTAGGTCCATAAGTTTCCGGTCTCAATGATAAGGATTATTGCCTTCACAAAACCCTTATCTGGTGCCGTACCTTATCTGTTAAGTAAATAATTGCAGCTATAATTTCCGCTCCGCTGTGTTTAGTTGTTCAGATATAGTTGCATAAAGAAGGCTATGTGTAGAAGATAGTGACATGTTCAAAATGGAGTGTCGAACTGTTGTTAAGTTCTTCATAAAAGAAGCACTTACTCCAAACTAAATTAAACAGCGATTGCACAGTGTAAATGGGGAAGCATCCCCCTCATATTCTACCGTAAAAGAATGGGCCAAACTTTTTCAAATGGGACGAGAAAGCATTGAAGACGAAGAACGTGCAGATCGGCCCCTGGAGGTGCTCACTTCTGAAAACATCGCTCTTGTGGAAGCAGAAATTATGGAAGACCGGCGGCTCAAAGTTACAGAAATAGCAACAAGATAGAGCTTTTCTAAAACTACAGTCCTTCGAATTATTCATGAACATTTAAACATGAATAAGGTTAGTGCAAGATGGGTGCCTAGACTTCTTTCCTCAGTCCAAAAGCAGCAACTAGTCATCTGTTGTCGGGCATTTTTGCAGCTCTGCCGTGGCAACGAGAGAGATGTTCTGCAAACCATTGTTATGGGAGATGAAACTATGATCCTCTACTATGATCCCTTGTCCAAAAGAGAATTAATATAGAGTGGCGTAAACCTGGCGAAAGACACTCAGTGAACCAAGAAGATCATGGCCACAATATTTTGGGATTGTAAATTAATATTCTTCATTGACTTCAAGGAGAGTAACACCACAGTAAATGGGAGTACTATGCTGGTCTACTGTACAGACTACGTTGAGTAGGCTAGCATAGAGAAAGAGAAAAGGCGAGGAAAGCTGAGTGGTGTTGTGCGCCTTCTTCACGACAACGCCCCTGTGCACACCGCTCTTGTTGCAAACAAAGCTGTGAGGAAATGCGGCTTCAAGGAGATCGACTATTCACCCTACAGCCCAGATCTAGCTCCCAATGACTATTTCCTTTTCTCAAAACTCAAGAAGACCTTCAAGGAAGGAAATTTAAGTGTGACGGAGAAGTGATGGATGCTGTTTATGCCCATTTTGCAGAGAAGACTTCTGAATATTTTTGGGAGGGAGGATATAAATGTTAATTCAAAGATGTGAGAAGTGTATTGCAATAAGGGGTAACTATGTTGAAGAGTGAAATATAGTTTTTATGTTTATCATAACTATAAATGGTTAGGCTGAAACTTGTGGACTTTTAATTTTCCCTGTAATATTTTCCTTACCAAATAAGCTACATAACTACATAACTAATATCCAATCAATGAACAATTATTAATACATGTTCATTTCTTCCTTTACTTATGTACCTCCATAAAATATACTGTCTTCTAACTGTTAGTCATTCTTTTCTATTGAATTTATTGTCAGTTTATATGGGTAAAATATTAATGCAATGGTAGTGAAACAAAGAGAGTTATTTTCAAACAGAAATAAACCTGCAACGCGTTCTCAGTTATTGACAGTAATTAAATCAACTACTGCTAGCTTAAACCTTACAGCGTAATGTGAGTTATTCCGAAAACTTATGTAGCTAATCTGGGACACCGTGTTTGCTTATTGTCTGGTATTGTAGAGACGATCTGTACTGATAAAAAGAATACCGGTCTATCCGAAATATGGCGTGAATTTTGAACTACTTTTGTTGTTACTGTTTTTATGTACACTTCACAAACTTTTTACGAACTTTATATATATTATTTTTTTCGTTTATTTCATCAAAGTGAGCCTAACAGGCTTGAAACATTTGAAAGGTACAAAGGAAAAACAATCATAGTCCACTTTTTATTTATTTATTTTTTTTGAAGTTTAAAAGCGCTACTAAATTTAGGGTATTAGATATACCTATAGAAATGTTTTTTTTTTTTTTAGAATAATTCTTAAGATAGTTTTCTAACCTTCTTTTGAAATTAGTGTCATGTGTTATTTGTTCATGTTAATTAACAATAAAAAGTCAAATACTTATACTTGTAAATAAAAATGATCAAAATCCATTAACTATATATATATGTATTGTACCAAATTAAACTAGATATTTGGTATGGAAAATATAAACATTAATGAAGCACTATTGGAAATAAGTTTTCAATTAAATTCATTCATTCTCTATTAAGGTAGCCTTGAAAAATAGAGCTGAGCATCAGGCATTGTAGGTCATTATATTTTGCTTTGGAAAGTGGAATAGGAAGGTCTGTGTACGGTTGTTCGGCTGGTTATAGTTCTAGAAGAGGTTTTGTCAGTTAAATTTTCGCATATTTCTATTATCTTCATTGGAAATGTATTTCTGTATTCTTTATTAAGAAATGAAGACAACGATTTAAAAATATCTTGGAAACACTAACGATATTAAAGGGAGATGGTTTCATGCAGCGTCTTCTGATGTGTTCCAATCGCTGGATGTTTTATTTATTAAACTCATATCTTTGTCTCATTCCATATAACTTTGACCTCTGATGGTTAAAAGTCACTTTTACTGATTCAAATATGTTGTACATATGAACCATAGCATGAATGAGGCAAATAATGGTCTAATTTTTATGTTGGTAGGCGCACGAATCACAAAATATTTGCACATTTCGAACCTATGGGTCCATGTGTTGAAAAAAAAGTCAAACAACATTCATGCAACTTCATCAGCTCCCTTTCTTGCTATGGTCTCATTGTAAGTATTTTACAAAGGACTGAATTTCCCCAGTCCCTTCTTCTATTTTCTTCGTTGTGTCTTTTTGCGTGTTTATCTCCCTACCATGAACATCTAATTCGCCACGTTATGGCACTCAAAGGAGGTATTTTACTTTCATTGTTATATCAGTGAAAGTTTTCTTCCAAAACTTTTCCCCGCCGCTCGTAGCGTCAGCTCCTGACTTGGCTTCTATTTTCAATTTACCTCATCCATCTAAATTTTACTCCAGTATTTCATATCAGCAGCCCAATAGCAAATGTACCCCTTGTACTTCTACTAGTAATAGTGCGGTTGCTATATTATCTTCTATTTCACTTTCTGATGCTGATACATTGCTTTTGCAAAAAAGATTATCTTTTGCCCCAACTCCCAAATTTAATCGCCTTAAAAATTTGTTTCCGATGGCGTTAAATTTTGCCACAATTCAAAAGGCCATAGAAGAACTCAACGAGTTCGAAATATAGCAGTTTCAATGTGACTTTATCTTAGTGTTTTATCCTTTGTTATAATGTAATTAAACAAATACAATATTTCCACAATGATTGCATCAGTCCCCAGTCCCCAGTCCCCAGTTCATGAGCAGCAGCCTACTGGAATTCCAGGGGACCAGGCTCCGACCCAACCCAAGGTCCTAAATAAAATTTTTTTCCATTACTCTATCAATACCTTATTTTGGTAGCTATAGCCTCTACAAAGTAATGACTTTATTTCTCAAATACATATATATATACTGTTCACAGAATAATAAAAACTTCTAAAAAGCATAAAACTCACAAAAAGCACTAGGATGCAATATAAAGAGTTCACATTAAAAGCTCACACTAAAAACCATAATAAAACTGATCACTAAAACCGCAATATTTCGAGCTTTGGCTCTTGAGCAAGTGCTGAGAGTAGACTGAACTGTGGTGGACGATGTCTCTATTAGTGTGGCATAAGAGTTATGACGTGGCGGCAAAGCTGCCAACTATAGCTGAGCAAAGTGGTTTGGGTTGAGGCCTGGTGGTATACGGGCCTTATGCAAAACTATAGCTGCCATCTCCAGGTCTCTAAGTGAAGTATGTTTGGATGGAGGGGCGGCATCTATGAGAGTAAGAGAAAAACAGTCATCTGGCGTGTTGTGCTACCGGCGGGAATGGGGAACAAGCCCCCCCGCGCGCGCGCGCGCATACACACACACACACACACACAGAATAAAAATGACATTTCTTACTGGTTAAGCACAGAAAAACATTTATATTTCTGTATTGTTTAAAGATTTTATTCTATTAGCTTTCAGTACAAGGCGTTAGTTATAATTTTTATTATTAATAATATTAGAAAATACGAAGTATTCAGTGCAATAGCTGAGAGACGCAAAGGACTAATTTATTTGATTTATTTTTAATATTTTTTTTTTACATTTATTACTATCGTTCTGAAAATCAGTTAAATATTTGTTTATCATATATCATATACTTCAATCTGTGGATCCTGTTCAACCAACTCTAAAAAGATACCTCTATCTCTATGATGTAGATTCCGTCAGTTTTTAATTATTCCTTTTGCTTAGTCATTAAATATATTTGTACTCTCCCGCGCTATCCCAATTGCATACTTCGGCGGTCAGCTATGCGAGCGATCTATATCGATCTAGAGTATGACGTCATATCACACTCGTGCGAACTGAATCCAAGCTTGGAATTGAAAGAGTATCCGCGCTCTTCAGTGATGTAGAAGCAACACTTAATTGCATATGAAAGCTGAGCATGCTGCACGCTACCTAACGTGTGATATCCACCCTACTGTGTTGTCAGTTTTGGCACATACTTGTTATCTGTAATAATTTCTATTTTATGCTAAAATAAAGTTGGGGAGTATTATAATCAGAAAAAGCTTAGAGTTCTGAAGATGTACTGGTGAGACCTTCGTCGTTGATTTATTAGATTCTTGCTACTCAGCAGTAGACGAAATGCAAGTTACGCATAGAGGGAATACATAACCCTCTTTCAAGGTACATTATATATAAACAAAATAGTCCTTCAGT
Organism: Metallyticus violacea; assembly: GCA_030762175.1. NCBI lineage: Eukaryota > Metazoa > Arthropoda > Insecta > Mantodea > Metallyticidae > Metallyticus > Metallyticus violacea. The sequence continues at coordinate 91,744,841 of CM060834.1, forward strand.
CCCGCATTACTCTAGAGTTTAGATAAGTGTTCTCTTGTGCTTAAAACACCACAAGAAGCTAGTGTAAATGCCTTCTGTTAAGGTGCCTATATACAAACGCGAAATATTGTAAAGTTAGATTAAGAAAGTTTTATTTAAAAAGTACAAATACTGACTTCTTAATACTTAATAATTGATTATTGATACTTTCTCTGATTTTAGAGAGGCATACTGTTTTGTTTGAACTTGTGAGGGCTGTTAAACAAAAAATAATAATACTTTTCGTACTAAAGTTTAAATTTGCAATATTTTCTTACTGTAAAACGGAATTTGGAGTGGTACTAGTTTCATTACTATTACTTCTGGTTCCCGCCTTTGAACGGTGCCCAAGTTGAGACATGTTCAGTTCCGCCTACAGCAAAATGGAAGTAACACGCAACTTACAGCGTGCTTCTCTGAAATTCTGCTTTCGTCTGAAAAAAATCTTCAACTGAGGCCTGTGCAATGCACAGAAGGCTAATGGAGAGTTTGTTATTCCCTATAGCACAGCTTGAAGATGGTTTAAAATGTTTAAAGAGAGAGGTAATAAATTTCAAAGGAAGGTAGAGGCGGCGCTCCAGTTTGTGCTCTTAACGGAAGAGAACATTAACAAGGCTGCTGTCATTGTGAGAGAGGATCGTCGAAATTTCATGGGGTGTTTTTGTTTTATTTGATTTGTTTACGGACACTCTTTAACATTTTAGCGTCCCATTCAAATCAGGGTGTGAAACGCCGACAAATTTTGCTCAGAGGCCTCTTTGTTCAGGCTTGAGGTTCTTTTTCGTGCTGTAAATGTACGACACGGGACCCACAGCTTTATTTCCCTTCGAAGGAAACCATACTTAGGATTTTACGCCCGAAAATATTCATAGGTCTTGGTCGGGATCGAACCCGCGATCTTGGGTTTACGAGGCAAGTATGGTAACCACTACACCACCAGGACCGACTCATTGGGTGTCACCTACATGTTGGTAATGAAGAGATTTGGGACGTGTTTCTGCAAGACTGATGATTCCCGAACAAAAGAACGTTTGCAGGTTTGCATGCAATTGAAGATCATATTACAGGAAGTTACAGAAATTCTTTCAAAGGCAATGGCTGAGAGAGTTATGTTCATATCATTTTTCGTTATTCAAGGAATGGTTACCAGCATGTCACAAAACTGCAACTGGGCAATAGTATAGAGATATCTGAAACTTTTACAGGTTGCGTCGGGTTTACCAAACCCTAGGTCCAGGGGTACAACACAGATGTCTGTGTTACCCGGTGGTCTTTTGCATTAGGACGGTACCTTGTTTCCTAAACCGACCCGCCGTTCGGCTGCAGACGATTGCGTCGCCCAGGCGCGCTAAGTTCTCTTAGCTTCCAGAGTCTCACTGGTGGATAGGTCACTAGCTTAGACCTACTCGTATTTAAGAGGTGTCACCCCAGCATTAAGGTAGCCACCACCCTCCCTACAAACAACGGCGATTCCGGCGCACCGGCCCACAGGGTACACACCTGCGGCACTCTCCTGGGACACGCCGCCATCGTAGGTCCTCAATTCCCCGTGAGTGACGGGTCCACTGCCAAGCCGAGTCCAACCCAATCCGGACCACTCCCTTCCGGGAGGGGCTGGAATCAAGTCCTGCCCGGCTCCCTCTAGTACGTCAGAAGTACCGCGAGCACTCAGGGTCCGCAGAGCCCGCACCTGGAGCATCTGAAGAGCAACGGTCAGACCGCCCCCCCCCCCTTACGGGATCGCTCACTTTTCCGTGCAACATACGACAATGCATGGCCGCACACCACAAATGTTGTTGCTGAATATTTCTGAAAAATCCATGTGAGCTCTGTGTGTTTCACCCTCCATGTGACTTTTTCCTTTTCTTCAAATTGAAGAAACATCTTCGTGAGAGACGTTTTCCATCATCAGAAGTAGTGATGAAGGCTGTGGAGGCGATTCTAAAGGGCCTGTCAACAAATATTTTCAGTATGTCTTTAAAGACTGTCGGATACTCTGGGGCATTGCATCTAACGGTGCCTATTTTGAGAACGTTCATAAAAATTGTGAGGACATGTAAGTATAGCACTACCTGTGGCTATTATGTGTATAGAAAGTCCATCCGAAAGTAAATCGTTCATGCGTTGTATCCATTATCGTTGCTTGTCTTTCTGCTTAATTCTGATTCTTAAATATTCAGGATAACCATAAAATAGCCCTTAAAACTTTAGTGACCAAAGCTCTGGGGACCTTGGAGGTCAAGGGAGTAGTTTTAACATTACGTAGGCACCTTGCGGGCATTTGAATTGTGTGGGAGAGTACATTAATATGTTGACACTGCACCAGGATGGCTTGGCACGAAGGAAGAGGTAAGATATCATTTATGTACCTCTGCTATAACTGACTAATAGTAAACAATAAGGATGGAGGTTCCCTATCGTCAGGTCTGCTTTTACTCAACACGATTGTCATCTTGTTCAGAGAGTAGCGGCACTTTTCTTTAAAGAGGATTTGTTGCTATTATGCAGACCTCCCATCTTCTCAGTCACATTGTAAAGAAGCCCCCGCGGCATTTATAGGAATTAACATAGTAGACGACGTGACTGCGACGCTGTGTGTTCCTTCTTAAATGCACTGGTTCCAGCACCTTGTCACTGTCACGCCCATATGCTCCTTATTCCAGTAATAGCGCAGAATGTCCAACTATTCGACGTATTTCAAACGCTTCATAAATAAACCAAATCAACAAGCAAAGAATGAAAACTATAGATATCAACAGTTCACAGAAATAAGAGCTTGATACAGTATCCTAGCTATATCAAGCGGGATGGCTCAAGCAATAACGCTTGGGACCTAGCATCCCTTGGGGCAGGCCATCCTTACCTTGCATTTTTTTTCCCCCAAATATGAGCAGTACAAAGGAGGAATGCTGTCACATATTGTATGCTTATGTTTGATTAATATGATTAAAATTAATTGAGAGGTTGATTATTATGCACACAATTTTCTCTGTAAATAACACTTTTGTGCAAAGTGAGTAGCATAAATATAAGATTAATTTAGCAAAATACAATTACTTTTATTTTATAATTAATAGCTTTATTTCAACACAAATGTCACGCAAGAGATTATATTACTAATTAAGATGGTGTAAGGAATGTATAAAAAAAAAAAAAAGATCACAAACTTTTGACAAAATTACCCATAATTATGATATATTTTTTAATTTTTTGCCAATATTTTAAAAATAATAAACAAAATTAAACTTTTAGGCATAATGCCAATATAAATAAATGAAACAATAAAAAATAAAAACACACTAAATTTTGGTAATTTTTAAAACTAAGAAAATAAAAACCATATGTTTCATGAAAGTGCTTTAATGTCTTTTAATGCAAAATTAGGCAATTTACTAATTATTCCTCTTTGCTTTGTATCATTCGCTTCAACATATCAAAATCCATAAATTCTTTCTCTCGATGTTAACGTTATCTTAAAATACTTGTTCAACAACTCCACACCTTTAGTTTCTAAAAATTTGAATAGATTTATCCCCTTTCGTTCTTTAATTTTGCTTGAACTTGATTTCATCTGCTTAAAGGCGGTTGTATTTCTAAATTTATAACGATATCGTTCTTCCTCAGCATATAAAAAGTTGCTGATAATGCAGTTGGAAACCTACAGGCTAATACCAGAAACGACTCTAAATAATTCTCCATATTCTTTTTAGATCTCTGTTCAGTTGCCTTGTTTCACACCAAGAAATGACACATATTAACGTATGTGCTTATTGTTTTATCCTTTTGACCTTAGAGCCACATAAATGAAAGTTGCTATTGCAATGAATTCTTCTCTGAAAGAATACTGGGTTACTACCTTTATATTTGTATTCATGGCGAGATATTTACAATATGACGTCATCTATCCTTTTGCCCTCCAACTGCATACAAAAAGGGGTGGGCTTCTTAGAAGGAAACATCTTTATCGTACTTCTATCTTTCCCCTTCCCCTCCTCTCTCTCTTTCACACACATACATATCCAAATATACAATATCTAGTTTCACAAAGTGCTTCTAAACGTAATAGTAAATTACTACTATCAAGCACTGCATTTTAAAGAAATCTACACCCATGTTTATTTCAGTTAAGTTTTAAGCACACACAATGAGACTCAAGCAACAGAATTTGACACACTTTCTAAAATGAGATATTTGTACGCATTAACCGTTCTTATGTACTTATAAATTGAGTAGAATTTTATTGTATCCTTTTGAATTACTCGTTTCACTTTGCGTCCTGATCATTAATCTGTTTTTATCATTCGAAGTTCAAAGATAATTGCCAAGTTTCATGTCGGATTCAAATCGATTTGAATACGCTTTCCGGATTGAATTTGAACTCCGTAAAATCCCTGTTTACATGATGTTTGCCAGTCTGTATTGAGACCTGATACAGGTTTCTACGTTAAGTTTTCATTTTTGGTTAACCTATCTTACTTTATTTTTATGTTGGATAACGTACCGGATAATCTATTTAATCAACGAATTAATTATTGTTTCAAGAATTTAAAAAATGGAAATAAAAAACAGATATAGAAGATTAAATTAAATAAAAGAAGACGAACGGTTATTTCGTGGGTTAATCTGAAATGACAATCGAATTTGTATCATACAAATGACTAACGTTAGTGCGCATTAACATAATTCAATGTCAGTTGGGATGGAATCCATTCCATTCCTAGTTTTTAGCAGGATCAAAATTGACTCTCGAAATCCCTGTTTACAATCACTTTTTAATTCGGAAAGTATATTCAAATCGATATAAGTCCAACATGTCTTTCTTGAAAAAGCCTGCGACATATGCTTGAGTTTTGTAACTTCCAATTTTCTCTCTTGCATACTTTTATATATATTTATTGAAGCGTTTAGGTTAAAGTCTGAGATATTGAAAATATTCATTTTTAGATACTTTGTTTAGTATTTATTGATATGCTAAGAAACATTACAAAATGCCAATCATCTATTTCTATCTCCCTGACCAATTTCTAGGTATTGCCCATTAAAATTCTTTTACAAACAACAAATTGTAATTACGTCATACCTTTATTTTAAACAAATAATTTACTTCTCAAATGCATATAGCTGTCTCTGGCTCATCAAACTGTATAGTAAACAGAATTCTCTATCAGATCTTATGGCAAATAATCGATGACTGTAGATCCACTCTTGCAATGACTTATTTTCCCGCTATATTTCCATCCATCCATCACGTAAGCGCAGTTAAAGCCTTTGCCATGCACTCCGACACAGTGATCCAAAGAAAAAAAAATATTGTGATAATCTTTTGATTTAAGGTTAGCTCTGATCTGATAATTATGCATTTCCTTCCCCTAGAGTGATTTAATTTATTAATTTTATTATTATTATTATTATTATTATTATTATTGTTGTTGTTGTTGTTGTTGTTTTTGTTGTTGTTGCTTTTTTTCTTCACATTAGTCCTTCCAGCATTTCAACATCAATTTAAATAGTAATAAACGGCAGTTTATATATTTTTTATTGTTCTGCATTTCCATTATTTCATTGCTATGTTATTAGTTTCATTATTTATTTGGCTGCTTAAATTGTTCACACATCATTAATACAATCACCAAGTGCAGAAAAACTATCATATAATGAACAATTACCAACACTGTAGGTACTTTAAAATCGTAACTTTTGCTTTTATCAGCAAAATTTACATATGAATATACTTTTCTTTCTAGAATTCTTAATAATCATTAATAGTCATGTTATTTATTCACATTATGGAAAACTTTACTGCGTACAAGGAAACGGATTGGATGGTAGTCATGGTTCTCGTAGTACCAACTCTCTTGAAAGATAGCGCTCGTTTCGCCGTGCTGCAATAAGTTTACTTCCAAATATGCCACCAGATAGGGACACCATTTGTACTTCACTGTTTAACCGCAGCGTAGTCTCGGTGAAATAATTTTAACAGACATGTTTCTGTTTATAGTGCGAAAGTAAAACTAGTATACTTAGAATTATCAAACTGCAAAATGTTTAAGGTTTTAATACCCGTTTTCAAACAGTAAAAACGTCAGCAAACTGCTGGTTCAGAGAAGGGAAATTCAAGCAGTTTTAATAAATCGATTGTTTCTGAATGTGTTTTCTTAATACGAACAAACGAATTTGAGATGAAGTTTTTGATGGAAACATACTTTATTTTTCCTTTCTCTATTAATCACCCAGATTTATTTTCTACAAATAATGCCATGACCCACAGCCCCTAAGGGAAATATGTTGATTTGCAGCATTTGGTATTTTTGCCTCTGTACACTTTTATAATACATATAAATTAAATAAGAGGCACAAATTGTATTAAAACATAAATAAGGAGAAATAATTGACATTAAATTATATATATAAGCTCATCAGACAAAGAAAAGGAAAACTTAATATGTAAATTGATTTTATATTTAACCTGGCCAAATTCGAAGATACTTCCGAGTGATATGAACCCTAAATAAAAAAAAAAAAAAATTAAAAACAATTTCGAGTTCTTTAGAAATGTAAATATAATATTCTTAAGCTAACAGAACATTTACAGAGAAGTCGCTAAATCAGCAAGCTTAATTGCTCTATTTATTTACAGTATTAGCCTCATGTACAAAGAATATCTGTTTAATTTATGTTTTAAAATCAATCTTCATAACATTTTCTGATAAAATAAGATTTTCTGTCCACGCCGTTTGTAGAAAGAAACGAAATATTTGTATCTAAAATAAAAATATTTGACAAATGTTTTAAAGAAACGGTTCTCAAAATATAATCCGCCGACCACCGACACTTATAGGAAGCCCACAAAACATTAGAACATTTCATGCATATCTCATTCACAAATTCAAATTAATGAGTAATTCTGTGGCATCATTACTGTTAGTTACTATTTACATTAATATTTTATGCGTTTTATATACTTTTTGAATGTAATATATTGTTACGAATGATTATTACTATAGTGTAACAATACACTACAATAGTGGGTCAAATACTAAAAATGTGATTTTATTTTTTATATACTTATATCTTTTAAAGTTTGTAATCAGCGATAAACAAGTTTAAATGGATGTGGGATACAAATTTAGGATTTTAAACTTTGAGTTAAATCTTAAGGTTCCGCGATGAAGGAATGTTTGAGAACAGCTGTTTTAGAGCTATGAAACACTGATTCCTAATTTAACATAGCCACCAAAAGATACAAAACTCAAGTTTCTCAAACTTACTCCCCACAAGACTGCATTATAATTATAAACAACACTCATACATTCGTTAGATTAGAGCGTTGCTGATCTGATATTTTTACACATAACAGCGGAAATAGCGTACAACACGACGGTGTTATAGCATTGTTTTCAGCGGAGAGCGCTCTTACCAACTTTGCGATTTTATTGAAGCCATAAAAGTTCAAAGGATAAGATATGAACTATTGCAACAGCATGTGATATATGGCATATCATTCTAATTATTTTGCTCTCAGGTCCCTGCATGACGGGCTCTAAAGACTTCTACGATATAACAACATATAGACAGAGCGGTGCATGCATAGAACGCGAAATTAAGCACTCTTCGTATGAAATTACGACACGAATAGGTTATGTCTAGTCTCAATATCTAACATTCAAAATAGTAATATATTTTTATTTCATGAAGAATGATTAATAAATAAATAAATAAATAAAGATTTTACACTGACAAAGTAGGCCAGCAACTAACCCTCTTGTGTTTGAGGTCAGTGAACTTTAGGCGAAAGCGGTAAGTTACAGTCGGGGCGGCTTGTGACTGTTGTCAGCAAACAACAAAATACTTGGCCTAATAGAAACTGTAATAGGGGTGGGTACCGTTTGGAGTTCTGATTTTGAAACAACAGTAATGGTTAGTTTCACCTCATTACATGTAACCCCTTAATAGCTGCACAACGGTTCTTTGGCACCTGTTTGGTAAACAGGGATGCATGGAGTCCACAGTCACTAACAAAGAGCACTTCTTTAATGTTGTTGTTACTCTTTTGTTTGAGCGATTTCGTCATACGTTTAATAATTTTACCTCTGTTTTTAATTTCCTGCACAATTATTTTAAACACTAATATTAGTTGAACATAATAATAATAATAATGCGTTTATTTTGCTTTGAAACATATAACTGAATAATTAATGCAAGCATACCATTTTATTGCTTTAGTTGACTTGTTTCTTGAAAGAGAAGTTCGTTTATGAACTTTGTGATGTGATATCAAACGGTAGCGATGGTAATAGTCGACTTTTGACCATTTTAGTCTCACGGTTTCTGAATAAATATTCATAAGTATAACATTTTATACAAGTGTTAATATTCTGTGCGCGTATTTCAAATATATATCACTTTTTCTTATTCTATTCATGAAATAATCCTAAACGCGTATTTTGCTCTTCTCTATTGGCATTCTTCTGTCGCAAGATTGCTTGGAAAGGTTAAGTACAAATATACAATTATTACAATTTTGTAAGCCAAGTGTAGAGAAATTATATTTAATTTTTTATTCATCTCAGAACGTCTCATGATATTACTTGTAACAATTTTCCTTTCATAAAATGTTGAATTCGGATTATCCGGGTTTTCGGACTGGCGGAGCTGTACCGTACTTTGTAATACTGTAATCGTTTCAAATTTTCCGCTGCGCAAATCTCTGGAGTTTCTTAATCTCTCATTTGACTACAATAAAAATTTCTGGGTTTCAAACTCCAGGTCAATATAGGTGCATTAAAATTAATTTAATTTCAAAGGATGAATGACTAAATGAACAAGTATTTACATTAAAAATTGTTTTCAAGTAAGACTGTGAAAAACGAGGATTCGTTAGAAAAATTGAAACATCGAAAAATGAAAGGAAAAATCGTTAGAGATATTGAGTCTTGAATAGCTAGACCAGTACACAAAACGAAGGAAACACATTTAATCATACGAGTTACAATTCCCTAGCTTTGTTTTAATCATGCACTCTATATAATATTTTGATCAGGGTTCCAGTGGCTAGAATTTTAGGAAAATAAGAATGTATTAACTGCAATGGACGAAGAAAGAGGCCTGTGTTAAGTCTGTTCATACACCCGATGCTATTGAAACTCAGAAGAACTGATGACACTCAACAAAGTTGTTGTGAAATAGAAAACTGAAAATAAAGAATTATTTAAGTTTATGATTCCCTTTTGTTCACTAAATGCGTATGCTACTTATAGCATGTCTTGACAATCGAACTTCTGTACTAGTAAGAAATTTAATCTTTTTCTTTACTTTTCAACTATACAAAGCCAACATTTCCTTATTTTTAGTCATTCTACAGACAATACCAGCCCTTCATAGAAGTTCAACTACAGATCCCTTTAATAAAAGGAACATTAGAATGTTCTAAATAAGAAATGGGGGGGATGGAAAATCTAAACCGAGGATGATTTAAATTTTATTTATTAAAAGAAACCAGATTCCCTGCCTTCAAAAAGGAAATTTTTTGTTGTTTTCTTAATATATGAATTATTACACAATTGTGGCAATTTATTTATTACACTTTATATGAGAAAGACATGTGAAACTATAAATAATACTCTGCAAAATAAGACACCAAAAGATACGAAAATAAAGTTTTGTAACATTATGACTGGACCAATGGAAATGAATCATAGTTCAGAAAAAATAAAAGTAAAATACAATTGCATTCTAATATCATAAATGAATAAAAGACCTGGTTAAAAAGATCACAACAGCGCATATTTTTAAATAATGAATATTTTATTCATATTCAAATCATTTATCTTGAAGTTAAACAACATATTCTTAATTTAAATCGCAAATGAATGAAACATGAATTTAATTTTAGGCCCATTATAACTAATACAAACAATTCAAATTATCTGAATTCGATAAATGCGCATTCTTATTCCAATGGAGTGTATTCCACTATGAAAATAAGAGGTAATTACAATTTCTCATATTTTCTTCATTTACTATTCAGTCTTAAAACTTCTGCCATTGACTTATCACAAAACAAATGCGATTTTTTCCAACACCATTGTAACACTTTTATCTTAGATGTTGTATATGTTCATCGTGTTGTGCTTGTACATATAACAGTCTTTCCTGAAGGCTTAAGCGCTAACATTTGGGACTCCCATTCGAAGTCCGTAGAAGTTCTTGGGTTTTTTCGTCGTCGCCTGGTCGCTTAGGGAATATTTCCTGCAATGTTTTGCCTTCCCATTTCATTCCGTTGGTACTATTGCAGAACAGAAAGTGGCAGGCAAGTTGGGCTGGTTCTGTGTGCGGTGTGTCCATTGATTTGCACGTTTCTACTGTGGTATCTGGCGTGAAAGGGGTCCTGAGATACTCGAATTCTTTGGAGGGTGGATTTTGCCGGCGTCAGGGTCCTCCATCTGGATAAAATGTTAAGAAATGCCGTTAGGTGAGTGCTGTGAATCCAGGAAACCTGGTGTTTCCTTCACCTTCCATTGGAGGCGAGATACAAATGGTCAGTCCTTGACCATGTCTGAAGTACCGAAAATAAATTCCTCCTCTGTCGCCAGCAATCCAATTTAACAGCCTCTCTGTTCGTTGTGTTAACAGAAATTTTGAATATATCTCAAACTTATCAATTGTTGTTGAAGATTTGCTCAGGAACGCCTTCAGATAGCCCTGCAACCATTGATCTTCTGGCGATCTCTGGAAAGAACTTGAATTGCTTGGGCCAATTCTAAAACTGCGTTCATATTCGTTAAACTCAACACGTGATTATAGACATAACACCATTTCCTTCTATAAGCAGAAATGAATAACACATTGAAAATCTGCAAACTCTACAACAATGGACAGGAACAAACTCTTTGTCTTAGTGATACAAAACATCTTATTTCTCGTGTAAAGAACTAGTGGCAGAATTTTTAAGATTATAGATAAAATATAGAAACATTAGAACAATTGAAGTTACCTATTACTCTTGAAAAGATCATTTATCACTTTTTCACATTTTTTTTGTTCGTCCTTCCACCTAATTAAATAAATTTATTATAGCATTGTTATTATGTCGTTTGACCGAAACGGATAAATTACATCTTTTCGTCTTTAACTTGGTGATAGGTTTTACCATAAAATTAAAGTTACTGCCTAAATAGATATTTCTCTAAAAATCCGCAGGTGTTTAAAAAACCTATACGAGCTTAAGAACAGAAACATGCTTATCTATATGCGCCTGTTGAAGTTATATTGTATTATATTGATACCGCTGTAATAAATACACTCTTGTGACTACTTTATCAAACACGGAATAAAACAGAGAAAATGCGTTAAAAAAAGTAATAATAGTATTACAAAAAGGAGTAATAGTAGCAGCAGTAGTAGTAGTAATAGTAGTAGTAGTAGTAATAGTAGTAGTAGTAGTAGTAGTAATAGTAGTAGTGGCAGTAGTAGTAGTAGGTAGTAATAGTAATAGTAGTAGTAGTAGTAGTAATAGTAGTAGTAGTAATAGTAGTAGTAGTAATAGTAGTAGTAGTAATAGTAGTAGTAGTAGTAGTAATAGTAGTAGTAGTAATAGTAGTAGTAGTAGTAGTAGTAGTAGCAGTAGTAGAAGTAGTAGTAGTAGTAGTAATAGTAGTAACAGTAGTAGTAATAGTAGTAGTAGCAGTAGTAATAGTAGTAGTAGTAGTAATAGTAGCAAATATTATTTTAAATATGAAGAATGGTATTTGCAGATATATAAATGGAAACATATTACATTATTTATAATGCTACTAGTGATTGTATTCTAACCAGCAAGTAAATTGCTCCTAGCTTCGCGCACGTTGACTAGGAAAATGCCTCATTCAACCAATCAGTGTGACTCGCAAACAGGTCCGAGAATGCCAATGGACCTCTGATTGCCTTAAAACGTTTTCTGGGAACAGCGTTTTTCTCAGGTGTTCCCAGGTACTAGTTTATATGAACTTGTGTAGCGTTAACTTATGCAATGGTGACTAGCGGCAATATAAAGCCGGGATACATAACTTTACTACAGCTACAGCTACAACTGGAGCAATATTTGTATTCACCTCTCTCTCTCTCTCTCTCTCTCTCTCTCTCTCTCTCTCTTCCTGTGTTGTATATATTCAGCCAATTACGTATGAGTGTTAATTTTAGTTATTGAGATTCTAGAAATTTGCACAAAAATGCACAGTTTCAGAACAGAAGACTTTTAAAACAGGACGTTTATTTGTTCCGAAGGTAGCTTGGGGAAAGTGGAGTATTATGTCCTAAAAAGGAAACACCATTTATATGGCACGCAGCCTTTGAATGAAATTTTGGTATCCCATTGCAACAAAGTGCATTAACAGCAAGTACGATAACCAAATAAAGGAAAGAGTGCGGTTTTGTAACCCAGGAAGTATTGTATTACAGCTGTTTACACAACGACGCCAGAAGAGCTTTGGTATTGCAATTTCGCTCTTCTCCATTTGCTTTCACTAACGTTGCGCGCGTTTTCCTATGCTTCCGTTTAGCATTTGTTTTCGTCATAACACAAGCGGATAAAATAAGTTATACTCTAGATCTATAAATTCATGCACAATTCACTACCTATAACTTTATTATAATTACTTGAACCAAAGCGATCTAACATGAAAAAGATTTAGTTTACTTTTATTGCGTAAAGATTTTTAGCAAATTAAAAGTATCGTTATAACCCAATTTCATGTAATTTTATTAAAAATCAAATATTTCAACATACCGCTTTTAATTTATTTTTTATTTTGTTCATTTATAGACGTTCTTTAACATCTCAGGTCTTCAGCGACCCATGTAATTTAGGGCGTAAATAGATCTTCTACATGGATAAATCATGGGCACATATTTTGGCTGAATATAAAGGTACGTAACAATGAAGGGAAAAGTATCTACCGCACTCCTTTACGGGATCGAACAGAGGGAGAAGGTCAATGCTGGGCTCTACTGGCAGCAAGGAAGGAGAGGCGAGACTAGGTAAATTTCTGATGAAAGTGACAGCTCAGGTCTGAAAAGTCTGGTAACTGGGGAGGTGGTTGGGGGAAATAAATTTATTGAAACCAGCTGTGTATCATTCATAATGGAATTTTTTTATTTTTTAATATTTTTTGTATGTTTTACAGTTTATTGTGAAAAATCTCTTGTAATGTTTTGTACTAAACAAAATAGACCTAGTTGGACCTTGCGCCTGTTGAAGTTTATTGCATTATATTGGTACCACTGTAATAAATACTTGACGACTTCATCAAACAGTGAATAAAACAGAGAAAATACGTTAGAAAAAAGTGACTATATACAATCTTTGGCGTCACAAATATTAATTATAATTTTATTTTATATTTAATTGTTCTTTCTTATATTTTGGTAACTTTATAGTCGTTTAAGCCATTTAATTGCTAAATTGTTGTAGTATACAATCAACAATATTATAATTATACAATATCTAGAGAATTTACTTCAATTTTTACAAATACATAATTGTAATCATCGCTTTTTTGTTACGAAGTTCACTGTCTTTCCTTTTATATAAGGTTTCTGGGTTTTCTCGCTTGAGCATCCAACAATAGTCAGCATGCATATTAGTTTCCCACGGTCTTGATACTTTGTCTCAAACTCCTTTAAACCTTTCACTTTATTCTTCGTTAACAAAACTCAGGTTTTTGAGAAAGTACTCAAGGTGTAAGTGTAACACGAATTTTCGGTCTCATTTTGCAACCAAATTCCTTGAATGAGCCCATTCTTTGCCCACAATATCTATACATTCTTTTTGCAAGAAAAATGATTATAACTTGTAAATGTTTTCCACGCTGCTTTATATTCATCGTATATTCAAATGTAGTATCAAAAATAGTTTTATAATATCGGGGTTATTAAACATGCTTTCCTTCAATTTTGCTTCTGAGAGAATTGCTAATTTATAACAAACGTGCTGAAAACGGCACCATCTTTGTTTAAAGCCTTGGTAACTTGTTTCATTAACCAAAGTTGAGGTTATAGAATGCGTTTTAAAGGATTGATGAGACTTAGGCCAACAATGTTCTGGGAACTAGCAGCCAAATGCTCTAGAAGTGGCCAGTCTTTCTGATTCCAGTGACGGTCTTGTAAACTTCTGTCCCACTCATATATAAAACACGGGTATTTAGTGTATAGTGTATTCAATTTGTTTGTTTGTCGATCTGATTAGAATTGTATAGCAGGCATATGGATTTCGGCAAATACAACACTCCACTCCTAATTGTACCTGTTCCTCCTTGTTTCTTGCTTCTTCTTTATTAATATGAATTACACCCTATTTACAGCACTATTCTAAACATTGCGTTATTGTCCACCGAGTAAATAAATGGACATTTATATGTGATTGTTACAAAATTCTCTAAATAAAACGATTTAAAATTATATACACAGTCAAATTCTAAATAACCAGTATGCTAGGAAGATTTTGACCATTATTTTGGATTCAGAGTGATGTTACTATTCTATGAAGACCCAAATAGGCTTGAAATATTTCTTTTCTTAATTGTGTTTTTCAAGAGTTTTGTCTTTATGCAATGGACGCCTATTTGTCCACGTTATATATATTGCAACAGGTTGTAGGAAATGGTACTTCAAAAGTAAAATCTACTGTATACAAAGGTATTGGAATATGTCTGAGGAAGATAACATTTTTAACAAAGAATTTTTGGAGTTCATTATTTTCCTTTGAAATTGTCTTTATCTTTAATTCTCTCAACGAATCTTAATATAGAGAGGACAATCTTATTCTTTGTCAGAGGAATTTGCTCAATTACCGGAGAATAATGAAATTTGTTTTGCAAACTGCAAGAAAAATTTTAATGAAAAACCTATACCTTCTCATATATTCTTTCTAAATCAAAATTTGATTTAAAATAATTATCAGATAGGATGTTAAGTGTAAAACAATAAAAGCTGGCACAGTCACGTCATATATTTTTGGTTATGGTGAAAAAAAAGAGAGAGAAAAGTTTTCTACTATCCTGGAAAGTTTCTTTCACTAAGAACTGTATATGAAGAAAGTAATTATGTCTTTGTGTGTAGGTATATGTGTACATGCACGCACAAACATGTATGTGAGTGGCAGTGAGCTTTTACAATGTCCTCATTCCGCTACGCAACCAGAAATTTATTTTGCAGAAGGGAAGTAACGGCAGTTGCCGATTGGAATTTTGTCGCGCGGTCAAAACGCGCATTTTTTGTTTCTTTCGTTATTTATTATTATATACATTATTATTTATTATATTACTATTTATTATTAATTAATACCATACTCATTATCTGTAGTTGTTTGAAGTGAGACATGCCTGAATCCTTTGAAAACGATTTTTAGACGTTCGCTGCAATTCATTCTCCCAAATATTTTAAAGTACCTTCCGAAACTTTACTGACAGACCTATACGGGGTTTTATTCAGGTACAAGTGTAATTTTATATGGATGGAGATGCAGCTGCTGAATAGCTTTATACGCACTGCCGGCAGATACACCAACTTGCTGGGCTCTTCGTGTTAAAGCTTTTTGAACCGCCACGGGTGGCCGAGTTCGTTAAGGCGCGGGCTCGTAAGCGGGAGGTCTGGGGTTCGAATCCTGCCAGGACCGTCCACCCTGACTGAGTTTTTTTTTCAGGTTTTCCTTAGTCCTCGTTACTGGCAAATGCCGGGGAGGTACCCTAAAATTAGGCCTGGAACGTTTCCTTCCTTAAAAAATCCTTTCCCAATATATCATTTCATCTCATGTATCACCAGTATTCACCGCCTGTGGTGCCTCAGTAGTAAAAACGGGCTTTAAACACCATAAAAATCATGACTTTGACAATGAAAACGCTAGAGTTCGAACTTGTTCATCAGTCTGAAAAGGTGCACTTTCCGGTGAAGATGTTATTTCTAGGTATTTAGCATGAATTCCTCTCCTACATTATTTGTGCGATATATTTTGCACATTACAATCATAAATTTTTATTCTTTGTTCTAGCTAATATCTAATTTTTTTACATACTCCACATTATACATTTTCCCACAGAAATGCAGCTGAAGCATTGGCGTGATAAACAAGATGGACCAATCTCAATTGCATGCATCAACGAACCGTTATCCCAGTCTTACAGGAATTCGCTCGTCCGCTGAAGATCAAATAACCTATCTGCAGAATCCTAACTCTTTTACCGACTGAAACGAAAGGTTCTACAGATGTAGAATCAAACGAAAAATATAGGCTCTCTTAAAATTTGAACTAACGGCTACATTTATATTTTTCTTAAATGGAGATTTGTGTTAAGGTAAAAGACCCTCCATCTCCTAATTTTATATTTGGCAGTGAAAAGTCAAAGTTCAGTTTCAATGATCGATCAATATGGATATATGAATAACTATTTTGTGAAAACATACAGGAATTCTCCCTTTACTGCACATCCCATTTATTCCCTAATGAGCAAGGGAGGTCAAAATTGGCGTGAAATTCCATATCTGGGAGTTTTCATGTTTACTATTAAAATTATTTTCTTAGCTTATAGAAAGCAGCAAAAAATTAAAAAGTACAAATAAATAGATGTGCTTTTAAGTTTTTCAACTATTTGTTTTAACAGTCAGATGTAGAAATTTAGTTGTTGATTGTGTTTCTTCTTTTGAATAATTTTGAATAATAGTTTTGTAACACATTATTAGCTCAGACAACGCATGTAATCCAGCCAATTGGTGAATAACCTAACAACACAAATTAGACTTGCAGTAATCGGCGGGAATAAAAATAACTTGAATATTAATCGACTTTCTAGTAAGGGACAGAACTTGAACTTGCTTGAACATTGGCCGTTTTATTGAACCTTTTCAATAATGAAGTACGAAGTCGAAAGTGTACATAAAGTGTGTTCTATCATAATTATTTAAAATCATTTTATCCCAACCAAAATAATATTCAACATTTTCTCAATTTCTGAATATTTATTGAATGAATCAGTTTATGAATCCAAATTCATGATGCCATTGATGCATATTGCAGCGCAGTTACAGATTGGGCACTTAGTGTTGCCATTTATGGTTTACTTCTTTACAATGTCATAATAAAACGTATATTAACTTTCATTTGATGGCCTTGTAATAATTGCAATACAATTATGTGAGGTAATGAATCAGGGACTTGAAAAGATCTGCGGTATTATCCAACATAGATTGAAAATACTCGTAAAGAATATTTTATATGATTCAGTTGTTAATATAAGTTATATTTATTACTATTGTTATTATTATAACTACTGCTACTCCTAAAGTAATATTGTTTTGAAAATACAGAATTTCTTAATATACTGAATTACCTTTCTTACGCGTTTAATGCTTTTTAGACTTTTATTTTAATAAGAACGGAACTATTTTGTATTTGTGCATAGAAATATGTTAAAGCATTAAACAAAATCATTTCTTAATTTCCAAAATTTATGCGAAACACTTGAGAGATAATATCAATTTCAGATAGCTCAGGTAATATATTTTGCTTTATTCTACAGGATGTTTATAAAGTTTCTACCAATTTTTGAGAAAACGGCTAAGGTTGTGTTTCTCTCATAGATAGTCAGAAAGATGCTATTTACTGAAGAAATAATAGTTGTGGAGTTTGCCATTTTAAGGAACTTACCAGGAGGTTCAAGCAGACTTTGAACGAAAATTGCATAAAGTCCTTTCCACCAGGGAAAATACCAGACTATGGTTCAGAAATTCAAGACCATGGGTAGTATGAAAACTACTGGTTGGCTGAAACTGTGCAACAGCTAGAGGATGCAATCAGCAGAAGCCCAAAAGCATCAACCAGAAGACTAAATCGGTAGTTGTGGAAAATTCCCCACTACACCTTGAAAAAACTGCCATTCCATCTCCAAACGCGACATAAGTTAGAAAGGGAGGACTACGCTGGTTATGAAGCAATGTGTGCCAACCTGTTGCAGGCAGTTGAAGAGAATAATGCTGCAAGAAGTGCTCTATAGGAATGAATCCATCGTCCACGCTTGTGGCATGGTCAATCGACACAACTACAGACTGTGAGCAGATGAACAGCTAAATGAGATGTTCGAGTGGGAACGAAACACCCCAAAAGTCAATGAGTGGTTGGGGATCACGTTGGACAATTCTTAGTGACAAGCATTTGGTATCTCGAAATGCTACAATTGTTCAACCACAATTGCAGCAGCATACGATGATTTTCCAACATGATGGAACACCTTCTCATTTCCCAATATTCGTTCGTAAGTAGCTAGAAGCCACTTTTCTAGGTAGGTGAATTGATAGGGCTTCAGTTCTTCTATCACATCTCTTGACTTTTATGCATTGGGATACTTAAAGTCACAAGAGTGCAAAGTAAAAATCAGCTTCATGTTCATTAAAAGGAGTGTATCAGGCATGCGGTGCTCAAAATCACTCCTGCAATGCTAGAAAATCGGTGCATGGGGAAGTGAAGGGTGGTCATGTGAAATAAACTTAGATGGATTATGTGTTTTAGGGCTTATATTCACTGTTTTGGTTTGAGTCGTAATATCTGTTTAAAAAAATGGATCGAGACGTGTATATATCTACCTGAATGTGGAACGAGATAAGTTGAATATATTCTACATCATTATGTCCTCTTAACAAGGCGCTTGCAGATCCATTTCACTTACATCTGAGTGTCACCGTCCTATTACTCTCTTTAGGAGTCTATAGGGCAAAGCTTTCCGAGACGGTGGAGCAAAATAAGTGGAAATCATTTTAAACACTGACAAAAGAGGGAGGGTAGCTTTGGCAGCAATACATTTCGTTTTTAAATTACATAAATCAAATTATTTGCTCTAACCTAGGCCTCCAGAATTGCTATTTTGAAAAACTCCCAATGAATTCTGTGCAATGCCTCCACTGAACTTTTCCCTTCCATCCGTATTTTATTTTGAATGTTGTGGATTTTCAACCCCGGTCAGAGCAGCCTTCTACCTGACAAGTTCTCTTTATTGTTGTACTACCACATGTAAATACAATTTATAGCCTTTCAATGTCATACGGCGTTCGTTTGGCAGCATTCACGACTTATTGACGGCAGTTAGGTTAGAACAGAACTGATCCCCCCTCTGCAATACATTGCTCCCTTCTCCCTCTACTTTCCTCGCATTCATTGGTCTAGCCATTGCACGTGCTAATTAAGCGGTATTTTCGTCCTCTTGCTCTACAGACTCGTGAATAGTCCCTCCATTACCGGGAGACACCCGGGTAAAGTTCCATTCTTATTGACCACCCACTAAACTCAGTCGGTCAACTTGCCCTTACCCACAGTACAAGTTTTCGAGCGGCAGAGCTGCTGTCTCGAGCGATAGCGGAGAGTGCCGAACACCTCAGTCCCAGGGAGATCAGTTTGCGTGACCGAATGTAAAAGTGCAAATTTTGCAGGTGTTAAATTTTTGTTAAAGAAAAATTATGCGTTTTTTCTTCATATTTCCTGACTACAATATGTTGTTCCTTATTACAAAAAGGAGTTGTTCAACTTTTACCATGCGTTGTCTTATTGGAATTCGCAATTAATTCAAATATACAAACACAATAGCCTTAACGCTAACCTCTGGTAAATCCTAGAAAACGGTGGACTCAATGGTTTGCTGTGATGAGCACTGTCTGATGGTCAAGGCTCGCTTCCTTTTCGTGAATACAACTTGATAGGGGTGGATAAATCACTGCAATTTATACCACGCATTGCCTTGTTGCAATTCGCAATTAATTTATAGATATACGCACTAATCCTAAAGCTAACTTCGGGTAAATCCTAGAAACTGGTGGACCCAGTGGTTTGCTGCGGATCGCTACGGCCTGACGGTCTACGCTCGCCTCCTTTTCGTAAATACAAGTTGATAGGGGCAGGTAAATCACCGTAATAGTGACTAGTCTCCTTTGATTGCAGCAGAAAAACATTCGTAAATATCCAGTTATAGCGCATAATGTGCGTGGTACAGTATTAGGGAGTAAATGATTGTAATAGTGGCAAAACTTCTTTAACTTCAGCAAAAATAAGAAGAAAAAAGCATCGGTATGTGAGGATTTGAACCCATTACCTTCATTACTATAGCACGACGCTCTAACTGAGCTATTATTCTGTAGATGTTCAGGTGAAGAAATGGGATCAGAAATGAAGTAATAATATAAAAAATAACATCGCGCAAGATGTTTCAACAAAGCGATTAATATGGTATGGATATCTTTGAGAATACATTAAGAGAGATTGCCACATAAATTTATACCATCGAGAAGACAGAAAAAGAGAAAGACCACAGAAGAAGGATATCCAGGGCCGTGTTTCACAAAATACATACAGGTGTATTAGTACATGTCCTTGTAAAGTATGTCTTGTAACTTTCTGTTCCACGAAAGAGATGCAACACTTGTAAAGTAGTAGTAAACAGTTACAAATGACGTCATATAAGAGTAAGATGGAGGAACAGCTGTTTACCATACGTCGTCATACCTTGAATCAGGTTATGTCCACTCCTTAGGGAGTTTCATTGTACAGAGTGAATTATTGTCCTTCCTACTGAATGGTTGTTGTACATTTCCTCTGGTACAATGATAATTTAAGTTCGTTATTATGAATTTAGTGATATTTAAGCGTAATAATCCACTTTTTAGACTTTTCTTTATTTATCTATTTATTTTAATAGTGTTTAACGCCTGTTTTTACTACCGAGGCACCCAGGCGGTGGACACTGATGATACACAAAATGAAATGATAAATTGGGAAAGAATATTTTTAAGGAAGGAAATGTTCCAGGCCTAAGTTTAGGATATCTCCTCGGTATTTGCCATTTACGAGGACTGAATAAAAAAAATGGTCAGGGAAGACAGGACAGAGTGGAAATCGAACCCCCGACCTCCCGCTCACGAGTCCGCGCATCAACGACCTGGGCCACTTTGAAACGACTATTTCTTACAGCTTTATTTAGAAACATCAATTTAGTCGTCGAGAGATGGCAAAAGAAGCAGCTTCCAGGTTGCTCGGTCATTTATTTTATTAGTCCATTTGATCATTTATATTTATTTGTTTATATTACTTGACATTCATGTTCTCATAATAAAACAAAAACAAAAATATGGAAAATTGTGTCAAAAGAAATTATTTTAAAAGAGCACGAAAAATTATTTTCGTGGCATGTAGTAAGAACCTTAAAAATACAGCTGGTCTGAAACATGAGTTTGAAATACGAAACGCCAATATCAAGCCATAAGCCACATTTTAATTTAACTTAACCTAACCTTATCATTATACAAAAATACTTATTTATTCTTTCTTTATACGTATTCCTACTCATTATTATCATCACTTTCGCTAATACTTAGCACTTTGGGTTAACTGACTCCCAAAATCATTAAAAAGGCAATAAAGTTTAGGCTAGTATTTGAGGTTACCAGTGTTCCTACACTTATAGAGAAAGTTATACAAATTACCTGTGCCTGACTAATACTAATAGTTCTGTGGAACAGAACAACGAAAAATAATTTGTAAGTATGGAGTTATAAAGTATAAGCCTAGCAGAAACCTTTGTGAAACAGAATTTTACTAATAACTACAAGTTACCAGTTCATACACTTGTAATGTATTAGACCATACTTCTGTGGAACAGGGCCCAGGATCAAATGTAAACACTTAAGAGGGCAATAGTTGTACCGAATTTTCAGCAGCTTATACCTTGATTATACTTGTCAAATGGATACATTTTTAACCGAATGAATGAAATAAAACTTTCTATAGAAAAGAGCAGACATATATTTAAAAGTAACTTAGGTGTTCTTTTTAAGCTTTTCAGAATGTGTTTTTTACATTTAATTATTAAGGCTCGTGGTGAACAATTGTACTTAAAATAAACCAACCAGTAATGCATACAAAATATAACCTCAATTGTAATTAGAACAAATAACAGTCATAGAGCACAGTTGAACAACTGTCTTGTTTAAGCTGAAATATATGATTGACATTAATTTTAATTACATTACAGGGGAAAATAAGGTAAATTATTAATTAAGTGCGAAATAATGTTAATAATTTATTAACTTTTCAACACGACAGTTAACAAAATTAAAGTGGCCTTTACATTCCTAGAAGAAAAAAAAAACACGACCTTGTTATTGGACCATTAATCATGGCCCACTGGTCCAGATAAAACGAGTTGTGAATATGTTCAGTTCGCCTCAACAACCCAGCATGGTTGCGAAAACGGAATATGGTTATAAAAGACTTTATCAGCATGGAGGGGACGGGAAATTTGTATGTACTGACACCAGTTAACAATGTCTGACAGATTGACACACATTAAAGAGGCGTATATTTATAGAAAGGAGTCTTAATTTCATTGTACACCTAACATGTTCTTACAAATGATTATTAGAACAATTGAAGAGACTTTAAGGATGTAAGTATGCCTTTTATGGCATAATTCTCACGAAATGATAATTACATAACTCTTCTCTAGGTCAGCTATCGCAACCATTGGACATCAGATCCCCAGGTTCATGAAGGCTGCGAAGTTTTTAAGATTCACTGAAGGTTTGAAGCTATTGCTTACCTCTGCTACATGCATAAGCGTAGAAACTGGTTTTTGTATCTTCAGCAGTTAGCAGAGTTATCAATTGCGGTAACTCTTGAATAAATAGCAGGTTTTAAGCGAACTCTAAGCCTTACGAAAGATGGAGAGCAAGATAAAATTAATGTTAATAAAAGTTCCTGTTTCTTAGAATTGCCGAATGTTAAGTTACGAGAAACTGAAGAAAGAAATTTTATGATTTAATTGATTGCAGAATGTTATAGGGTCTTTTATTTTATACACCCGTTGAAAATCTTAAACGCGCTCTATTGACTTGCTTTGCTATTTAGCAAAGTGCTTTCGCACTCTGAAATTCCGTTTTCACAGTCATATTTTATGTACAAGAAGACGAAGAAAAAAAACGCTATGCTAAGTGTAGGTTGTAAACACAATGCATTTAAACTAAACACTCAGCGCTATACAATTGTTATAACACTACAGTGGTACCAACGTTAGTTTAATACGAAATGTGATAATTAGTCATATATTTAACAGATACACATTACGCATTTTATAATATAAATATATTTTTAAATTTTTTATATTTTCGCGGCGGTTTTGAAAACCGTTATAGCTCAAATGGTGATATTACATAAATGTGTTCATAGTGTTTATTTGTATGTTGCAAGCTTGAAAGCATGTCATGCTGGAAGAAAATCAACAACAGGTGATACCATCATTGCGCATGCCCTATTGCATACTATTTTTATTCATTTTCATTGCTGTATATTTTTATTATTTTTTTCTTCTTTCTAATTGCCTACCATACTTAAGAATGTACGGTCGACGACCCATAGTTAAAATATATTCGTAATATATTTATAGAAGTTTATAATAATAAAGTAATTTTACTACTACTACTACTACTACTACTACTACTACTACTACTACTACTACTTATCATAATACCATTACCGCCACGGGTGGCCGAGGTCATTAAGGCAAGGACTCGTGAGAGGGAGGTCTGGGGTTCGAATCCCGCCAGGACCGTCCTTCCTGATTGAGGTTTTTTTCCAGGTTTTCCTCAGTCCTCATTACTGGCAAATGCCGGAGAGGTACCCTGAACTTAGGCCCGTAACGTTTTCTTCCTAAAAAAAAAAATCCTTTCCCAGTATGTCATTTCATCTCATGTATCACCGCCTGTGGTGCCTCAGTAGTAAAAACGGGCGTTAAACACTAATAAAAAAATACTACCATTATTTCTACTACCATAACCGTCACCACCACTACTACTACTAGCTTCTTTCAGCGCCAGGAAATTACAAATTTTGAACAGAAATGAATTATAATGTATAAAGAAAATGGAATGGTAATCAATGTTTTTAATTTGTTATTTTACGTTCACCAAAATACGTTTATAACCCACTAATATTAGGATCGTTATCCAGAAATTTGTGAAATTTTTTCAATGTTCATTCTATTGAGAAATGCGTAAAATATTTCTTTATAACAAGAAACGTCTTTGAATGACTACAGTAAATGTTATTTATAATTACAAATTTACTAATAAATATTAATAACTGACTAAAATAGTGCGTGTGTGATGCAGGAATTTAAAGTGCTTCATTTTCTTCGTTGGTTTGGTCAACTCAGCCTCCGGCCTCGTTTTGCAAACATTTTACTCATAAAATGAAATGTTCTTTTTAAATTTTATTTGAACAATTTAAGTGAGTGAATTATAAGGAACGTTTATCATATTTTATGATTATATCGAACAAATTATCATTTTTTTACAATTAACTTTCTCAAACGTTGGTTTTATTTCTAATTAAACAAACAATCAAGTTGCTTTCTTATAAACTAAGGGACTAAACGTTTTATTAGTTACATATATCAACAAAACATTGTTTTCATAGAAACTTTTAAAAACACTTATGTTTTTGATTGATTATACACAACCATTAGGTTTTTAATTCATAGAGAAAAGTACAATAATAGGCGAATTATTCACTACGTCATTCTTAGTTTCACATTTGAGAACAACTTCTACACCAGACACTGCAGTATTTGGAAAATATAATAATGTTTAAATAACTATTGTTTAATGTTAGGTAGTTATGTAGTTTTTCCATTGGAATTCTATGTAATAAGACATGCTATGTCTCAACCATTCTTTGGAACCTCACCAAGAGCTGTGTAAGTTCACGGTTCAAATAGAGATGGCGCTGAAGTGCTCTTGAGCAATTGTGACAAACTCGGAAGGTGCAAGAATAACGCCATCTGCACGCCAGATGTGAAACGGCAAGAGCAATCTTAAAAACAGCAAGAGCTGTTTTTAAATGAAATTTTGCCCATGATGCAGTGAGAAAGGACACAGTGTTCGCAAAAGGAATGTATAGAAAAGCTTGCCACAGCTCCGCTATGCCCATAATGCGAGGAAAATGTATAGATAGGGAAATAAACAAATATTTGTATGCACAAAGATAATTGTCCGAAAACCAATTAAAATCTCCGAAACAACAATCATTAACGTTTTATTTATTTTAAAACATATATTTTCATTGAAATTATATACAAATGTGTAGTTTCAGAATACTTTTAATATATGCATACTTTTTGTTTAATTTTATTTTATACTCTATGAATTAAATTGCTCAAGTTCTGAGAGTATACAAGGAGATGAAAGAAATTAAGGGCGTTAATATCACTATTAATATCATAATTAATATCTTTAAATATGCAAGACTGACATTCAGTGACGTTGAAAGATAATTTTGTAAGTGTAAGGTGTAGTTCAGTGAATCGGCATGCATTCTTGATGTACAGTTAAAAGAAACAATTTTGAGGCAAATGGCATCAGTTAATATTCTGCGAACACATATAACTTTACTCCTAATATAAAGGAGATTTTTATGTAAACAAATATTTTTAAGCACGAAGATAAATAAATTATAATGAAAAATGTCATTTAAGGTAAATATAAGGAACATTTTCTCAATATTTTGACCAAAAATAGATGAAAAAACAACAAAATTATCCCTTCCTCTTATAAACATTTATCAGCACATAAATCATGCTTTAAAATTTTAGTACGTAAACATTTCAAATTTCCAACGTTTTTATTTTTGTGTTAGTTACATAAAAATAAACAATTTCAATTAATTTTGCCAAACAAGAATCGTAACATCTGAGCCATTGGTGCAATATTCAATTACTTATAATAACACTATGTGATGTATAATGCAGCGTTAGATTGTGAGCTTTAAATTGCTTGTATTTTATTATATTTGGCATTATAATTAACACATTTTTTTTCACTAAAATTATTTGATTGCATTTCATGGTGGCCATTATTTCTTGATATTAATGTTCCAAAACAATTATTTTAAAATTTTAGCCATTTTCTTTTATTCTACACATTAACAATATTAATAAATATTTTTTCTAATCATTTTTGCTTTAAAAAGAAGACATGGTTGCTTATCCAAAATATTTTTATTTAATTTTAAATATATTTAAAAATGAGTTGTTTTGTTGATCAACATGAAAGAGCAGACCCTTCGAAATAATTCTCCTGACTCTATTTTAACAGTGGTACCAACGTCACTTTTTGCATTAACAATTCAAACGGCGGTGATAAAAATAACAGATATTCGGGGCTAACAGGTTTATTTTTTTTTTCGTACTGTTCTAGATAAAAACTGTTTTGTACATTTTTTATTCAAATGAGTTCTATGCTCTCATCTTCCTCTCTGCTCTCGCGCTCTCTACTGGCATCTAAATCACATTCTTCGTGTGTTCCCTATTTGTATTAATGCACTTATTCTTACCAGCCGAAAAGAAACTATAAATACAGTCGTATATTTTAATCACTGTGTTGCCAAGATCACAGCAACAGCTTAAACCGGACTACCGACTTTCTGTATTTTAACATGTAATTAAAACACAATGTACATGGTTAAGTGTTGAGATTAACATTACATTACAGAATATCGATCCATCTACTCCTTAAATTGACTAAGCGATCTGAATACAATTTCTTACAGGTTCTCTGATAATGTGGTCTATTCGCCAAAACACCGAAAGCACTACCAACTCTGCTGGAACAATTATGTGAGCATAGCAAAAATGCACGGATGATTTTGATTGATTTATTTATGGACGCTCTTTAACATCTCAGGTCATCAGCGACCCATTCAATTCAGGGTGTGAAACGGCCGATAAATTTTGCTCAGAGACCTCTTCTTTCAGGCTTGAGGTTCTTTATCGTGCCGTAAACATACGACATGGTACCCACGACTTTACTTCCCTTCCGAAGGAAGCCATACTTAGGATTTTTACGCCAGAAAAAATTCATGGATGCTGGCCGGGTTTGAACCCGCGATCTTGGGTTTAGAAGGCAGGTATGGTTACCACTACACCACCAGGACTAATGCAGGATTGTCACTCAACAAACTGAAGACACAGTTAGTTTCAAACGGACCTGAAACCCCGATACAAATAGATGGAACAGTCCTCACATATGTGAGCGAGTATACATACTAAGGACAACAGATTTCCTTCAATGATAAAATGGAAAAAGTACAAAGAAGGATATCATTAACCTGGAGAGCATTTTGGGCCCTTAAGTTTAAATTGTTAGACCAAACCTAACTAAGAAAATCAGATTCCAGTCGCTCGAAACCTGTGTATATCCTGCACTACTATATGGGTGCCAGACATGGTCAAAAACAGAAAAACAAAAGAACAAAATTCAAATATGCCAAAGAAAAATGCAATATAAGATCCTGGAATAACTTTGAAGGACAAAATACATACAGTATTAGTAAATCGGTTATCTCATACAACATATATCACACAAATAGCTACCAGAAGCAAATGGCAATGGGGCGGTTACGTCGTAATATTGCAGGACAATGGATGAACCTACAAGATCTCCATAGATAGGAAAAAGGACACAAGGCAGACCCAGAAGATGGACAGACCTCTTCAAGGAACATGTAGGTCCAGGTTGGTCAAGAGTAGCAAGAGGAAGAGAAAAATGGAAATCTCTCGAGAAGCAACTGGTGCTGTGAGAAATGGAGTAACCAAAGAACAAATCAGTCAGTGTCTTAAACAGCATACGAACAACTAGCGTGGAATAGCTCACTACTTTAGGAAAAAACGAGCTCTCCCTACTTGTTAAGAGGTCTTTGTCCTGAAGGGACGCAATAGGCTATTTTTATTATCTTTTTACTCTGTAGAGCCAGGGGAAAATGTAGGTTACCTTAAAACTTGGAAAAATCGCTTTTTCGCCAAATTTCATTCCTTCATTCCTTTTTAATTCCGAACGGGAAGCCAGACCCGAGCGACAGCGGATAGAGCGGAACTTATCCACACACACTTTACTTTGTAAAAATGGATATGGATAGGTAAATCATACAATGAGGGTATTATTGAGCGGGTAAAATAATCTAACGGTGAGAAATGCGCTCTTATTCCAATTTGCAGCTAATTCATATATACAAACTGTCGGCTAACCTCGGGCAAATCCTAGAAAAAGGTGGACTCTGGTTTAGCAAGTAAATCATTGTAATTGTGCCAAATCTCCTTTAACTCCGGCAGGAAAAAAAAAAAAAAAAAAAAAAAAGCATGGGATGGTAGTTTTCTTACCGACTGTTCTACCTCTACAAGTTAAGCATGATGCTCTAACCCCCTGCACTATTGCACTGTTAATTCTAAAGCATTATTATCTAGCTAACAGCTGTGCCGATCGGATCTGTCCGTTGTCGCTCGCTTCTGGCTAGCCGCTCGCGTACTTGGACACTTAGCACCAGCAGCAGCTGCAGCAGTTAAGTGTTTTTAACCCTGCGGGTAACGTCAAATGGAGTGGTGTAGCTCCAGCTACGGGGATTATTCTCTTTGTAGAACGAAGTTCAAAATAATGACATTTGTGGCTGGGAGTATTTTTGCGAATTGTAACTTGTGGAAACACAATTCAAATGAATGATGTACAGTTTTTATCAGGGAACTTTTAATTTTTTTTTTTGGAAGGGGGTTTATTACAGACTTATCCAAATTCATAATAGTCGTTGGAATGAAATCTAGTAAAGATAGAGGGTATTTCATGAAAATTATATTTGTACCACATATTAATTAAAACAAGTATTACGAGTTATCAAGTACCTGATGATACAGAAAGCTATTGGTAAGAACTTATTGAATGCAAAAAAAAAAAAGTAATTATTATAAAATTTTAAGATGAATTGGTTAGTTTAATTGGTAAACATTAATAGAATTAAAAAAAAGATGAAAACAAAATTATAGGTAAACAACGAATCAAACACTATTGACCAAAGGAATAATACGAACTAATAATTCAGTTTTATTATCCCATAGCAATTGCTGTGTATAGCTCTTTGAGACTACATTAAATTGCTAGGGATGAAGGTGCTATTTTGATACTTTAGCCTTGCTGGAGGCTGGTCTTTATCTGGGATGAAAGGATGAGTTGAGAGAGATGGGGTGGCGAGGTGCAGATGTAGACGAGAGGTCTTTTGCACACCATAAGCCGTCACACCACAGCAGCCTGGCATTTTCGACTCTGAAATGAAACGAGTTTAAATGGGTGCGCAACATCTCCCACCGTCTAGTGGAAACCACCTCAAGGGATTTGGATTTATGACTTCTGAGTCACCCCGCGCGGTTAACTTTTTGAGAGGATATTTAAAGTAAATTAATTATATTGAATATTTTTAGAATATAGTTAGGATATGTATCAACGAGGGACAAAACCCCGGCACATTAAAGACAAGTTTAAGCGGTAGAGCTGAACATGCTTCTGAAGTAATGAGAAGGTTGGATTATTTATTTGGTCATCAGCGTCCCATTCAATGCAGGATGTGAAACGGTCGATAAATTTTGTTCAGAAGCCTCTTCTTTTAGGCTTGAGGTTCTTGTCTGGGACCCCACGGCTTTACTTCTCTTCCGAAGCAAGCCATACTGGGATTTTTACATCCGAAAAAAATCCATCGACTCTGACCGAAAATAAACCAGCGATCTGGGGACTACGAGGCAAGTTTGGTTACCACTATCCTCTCACAACTGACTCATAGCTGCGATGATATGATTTTCTTGACTAGATATAAAAATGTTTAGGAAACATTTGAAAACCACCTGTGTTTGTATAGTCACTTAACCTTGCCAAATGTTACAATTGAAACTCAAATCATTCTCTCAAAAAGACAGAATGACTGGACACTTTCGATACACTTCCCAGTATCATATAGGTCTTGTTAACACTGACCTTGTAGACAAATGAGAAAACAATTGTTGTTTATTAGCTAGGAAAACAATTAAGGAAAACATAATCATAGTGCATAAGCATTTTGAAATGAGTACTTACACAAAGCTTTGTTTTGTACCATGTCACTAATGAAATATACATTTCTTAAATGAAAAGAGTTCAAAGTTAACTTGCTTCGATATCGTTTAGTGAACACTTAGCACAATCAGTGATTAAATCGCATGCATCATAATATATGAATTTTGTGAAGTTGTATACTCAATTTGCCTAGTCAGGTATAGGTTACAGACAAAAGTGCCATCTGGAAGCAGTTGCAGAAACTTATATCGGCCTTGCTGTATCCTTAAAATTGCACAACTATAGACATCATTGCCTTTTTGTTTTATTGCACAGGAGTCGAGTTTACTTCCTTACCTTATGTAATAGATTGCTACTTGTTAAATCACCGTATGCCACGTGACTTGGATGCAGTCTGTGCTTTCACTTAGCAATGTGTCTGTCATCTTCATGTTGCTGTCACTTTGTGGTTCGTTCACACCTCTCCAGTTGACGAAAACTTTCTCACATTAGATGCGTAACATTAATTTAAAGATGTGCATCATTTTTAATAGTCAGTGAATGTTTAAAATGTAATTGTAAAGATGTTTAGTGCATTAAGTTTGCAAATATAGGACAAAATGCAACACATAAGTTGGACCAGTTTCTAGTTCTTTAATGTAAAAGGTATACTGTGATTTGTACAAATATTTTACTACTCTCAAAACCAGCTTTCATTTCAAAACTTGTCACTCTGAATAACTACATGTTTAATATAACTTTAATTTTAAAAACGCGTGTTTATATATAGAGAGGGCTCGTAAAATGAATGCTTATTCAATTTTAGATTTAACTTCTTCATCCCCACTCAATTCCAACCTGTAATTTTTAATTAACACTTCTAATTTTTGATGCTAAATTTTAAGACGATGCAAGTTGTCATATATATTATCTGGCAATCTAGATTGTTATTCTTGTGATCTGAATTTGAAAGGAATAAAAATAAGTATGTTAAATGTAAGATGAAAAAGTAATTTATTTGAAATAAACCTACAATAATGAATATTACAATAATAAAGCGTATTTCGGAAATCTTGATAATCCGCATACATTCTGTTCTTTTTTAGAGTGTGCATTGTTTTAAAACATTACCAAAGCACAATTTATTCTGTCCAAACAGTCCAGATTGTCAGACAACGACAACAAAAAATATGACAACTTTCATTTTCCCTGTAATTTAAGCATCAAAAAGTAAGGGTGTCATTTGAAACTTCAAAATTGGGAGTGAGAGGCTGAAATCTAGAATTTAATTTGTATTGGTTTTAAAGTTCCCTCTCAGTATCCAAATTAACGTATGTTTTTAAATTAAAATTATGTAAAAAATCGATACATACTATAAGGGCCTCAAAAATGACAAAATGGAGTTCAGCATAATAAGTATAAGGCTTCAGTTAGATGCAAGGGAATCAGAGAAACAGCAGTGGAGATATGCTCAATCCATCCTTAAAGTCTCCATTAGCATATAACTTATGAAACGGCCCTTATAGCCTACGTCCACTAAAATATAAATATAATATAATATGTACATTACAAATATAATTATCATACTGTTTTAAATATTGTAATTAGTAATGTAGATATCATGTATAGCTTTATATGTGATTCTATGTCGACAAAAGAGAAAGTTCTTTGGTGTTTTGTGTTTGTGGTAGCTTGGAAAGCCAAGAAGGCCATTAACATTCTATACAAAAGGGAGAATAAACCCGAAGGTCGAGTGTGATCCCACTTTTAAAAGGACTACCGTTGGAGTGTTAATAAACTCAAGGACTTTTAAATTGTTTAGGGCTTTGAACTCGACAACCGGTTGTACAGTTAGCTTTAAACTAGTCAAAGCCAACAAAATGTTAAAATTTTTCAAAAAATAGCGAATGGCAGTATGACAGATGAACTTAACCAGTCAACAGTACTTTCAAAGCTAGGCCCGAAACTTGCGCATGCTTGCGTGATCCCCTTTGGCATCAATAAGCCAACGATTACTTGATTTGAATGTGATATATAAGGAGACGTTTGCTTGACTGAGGCACTCAGTCTCTAGTCCGATAAGAGCAGTCAAGCAGTTCTCACTCGACATAGGCAATTTTAAATTGGGCACTCATCTGAGATGCAGTGATTTTACACGCGGTGAAAAGCAGTCAGGTTTAAGTTCCATATGCGTAGAGATACATGCTGATGCATTCGTAATAAGTTCTATTTCAGATTCAATTCATATCAACCTTGGAAGACACGGCAGCTAAATTTATATTTGACATAGACAAGTTCTATCGTACGCAAAACACCAGAGGACGCGAAAGAGTTGAACATAATAAAATGCCAATATATATATTATGTCGCATCGCGTGCTTATTTACACTATTGAATTCCTCGTTCAGGCCTGTTGAGTTGGATCAACAAAATAGCAGAATTCACCCTGATAAATTGTTGTCATTAAAGTGTAGGCAACAAAATTAAAGCGATCATTAATCAATCATCTTCCAAACCGCTTCAAAATTGGCGCCCAACCTGTAATGGAAATATTTATATCATTGAAACGTATACCAGGAAACCACTACGTTAATTTTTCAATCAGTGCTATGACATACTTCTCTCACAATTCAAAATTTCCAGGTTACATCATTGCACGACCAGAAATCAATTCCATCGTGAAGCATACATTCCATCTTAGTCTACCTGACAAACCATTTTTGTTATTTTTCACAAACCAAACTTATTGTACCGTTAAAATACTTCTACAGACAGCAAAAATGAACTCTATTAGAAGGCTAATGCCTTATGTACCTCATGAACATCAAGAATTCTATGAAGAAATAGGCCGACTGCTGACTGATATTATTTATACCGAGGGTGCCAAAATTATATACACACTTTCACAGTAGATATCTATTTAATATATTTCAAAGTTGGACCGAAAAACAACAGCAATGTGTAGTATGATGTTCTGTAAACAAATGTGACTCACTTTACGTTCTGCTAGCGTTGCTACAACAAAATGGAGCCAAGATTATCGTTTTAACAGCGTAAATCAATTTTGAAGTGGTATTAGAAAACTGAGAATGTTGTTGAAGTTCAAAGGCAATGGAGACGTGTGTACAGAACAGAACCGCCAACGCGAGTAACAATTGCACGCATTCGAGACAAATTTGAAACTCATGGTACCGTATGCGATGTTCACAAGGACAAATCTGGGAGACCTCGTACAGCAACAAGCCCCGCGTCCTCGGCTATGGTTTTGGAATGTTTTGAGTACTCACCGCAGAAATCTACAAAGCAATGTACACGTGAGACTGAGATTAGCAGAACCAGCGTACGTCGTATTATTAAAACAACAAAGTTGTAAATAAAAGTCTAAGATGATTAGTGTTCATCATATTCTGTTTGTGTGAATTCAGTTTTTTCTTTGCTTGAAGTGTGTATATATTTTTGACATCCTCTATATTTGTTGTAAAATAACATTTATAACGTTTAAGTAATATTATATGACTGTAAAACTGTCAGTTGTAATTATTATATAAAATAATGTATATAAACGTACATTCTAGCTGAGTTACTTATTATAAATGTTCAATATATACTTATATAACCTTAGTCGATTGACTGAATATTCTTTTACGTCATTACTAGGTTTCTATTATTTTTATAGTTATACATAAGGATTACATTTCTTGCAAGGAATTTTTCATTTCTTTTGTAGCAAAGTCGTTTTTCTTAGGTTTCTCAAAATTGGATATTCTTAAGCCCTTCTAGCATTGAGAGATTCAAATAGATAGTTATTCAGAGTGAAAAATAGAAGCCCTGTATAATCTGTATATTAATACTAAATTGTCTTCTCACTCCATACACCTGTACTATTTTTTGCATCATTCTAAGGACTTATTAGGTTTAGGCCATATTAATACTGAAGTTCTAAGAGCTGTACTCAAAACATGAACGGGGAAAATAAACCATGCTCTGCAGCAACTCTGAATTTTACTTTCTGGATTTAACCAAGATACTTAATTGTACGATTATGAATATGGGATCTAAATAAATATTTAGACACTTTTCCTCAACCCTCACCACTTACGACCTTTTCCTTTATATCAGGAGCAAAATGCTGGTTTCATCACTACATTAACGAACAAAATGAAAACTCTATAAAGATTGCTTATGGATCTCCATTTTGCAATTATCATTAAATAAATGTTGTCACCAGTATATATATAAAACTGGGTCTGTTACTTTACAGACAAAATAGCCCCCTTATTACTTAATAGTGTGAGTAACCTATTACAGCCACAAAAATATTTTGAGTAACTTCAACAATGCGGATATAAAATTCGGTACATGCAATCTAATACGCTTTACTACTGGACCAACTGATGAAAGATCCATATTCAACACTGACGTTTAACTGCTGTTCCAGTCCTCAGAAATCTGACTGTTGCTTGCCTCAGTAGTTGCTTGAGAGCCCCATTATTCATTGTTGATGGTCATGTCCGTGAATCATCCTTCAGAATTTCGCTGCTTTCTGGTACCCGAACCCTCTTTGCACTCTCCGTTCATTCACAGTTCATTCACAGTTCATTCTCAGTTCATTCACAGTTTATTCTCAGTTCATTCACAGTTCATTCTCAGTTCATTCACAGTTCATTCTCAGTTCATTCACGGTTCATTCACAGTTCATTCACAGTTCATTCTCAGATTCACAGTTCATTCTCAGTTCATTCTCAGATTCACAGTTCATTCACAGTTCATTCTCAGTTCCTTCTCAGATTCACAGTTCATTCTCAGTTCATTCACAGTTCATTCTCAGTTCATTTACAGTTCATTTACAGTTCATTCTCAGTTCATTCACAGTTATTCACAGTTCATTCTCAGTTCATTCTCAGTTCATTCACAGTTCATTCTCAGTTCATTCTCAGTTCATTCACAGTTCGTTCACAGTTCATTCTCAGTTCATTCACAGTTCATTCTCAGTTCATTCACACTTCATTCTCAGTTCATTCACAGTTCATTCACAGTTCAATCTCAGTTCATTCACAGTTCATTCTCAGTTCATTCTCAGTTCATTCACACTTCATTCACAGTTCATTCTCAGTTCATTCACAGTTCATTCTCAGTTCATTCACACTTCATTCACAGTTCATTCACAGTTCATTCACAGTTCATTCTCAGGTTTACAGTTCATTCTCAGTTCATTCACAGTTCATTCTCAGTTCATTCACAGGATGTTGCTTAGACTAAACACCCACACCTTACGTAATAGAAAGTTATCTTTCATCACGATAATGCGCCTACACACCCGTCTGGGAATGGTGCTGTAAAACTGCATGACTCGCTTCCAAGTGCTTCGACATCCGTCATATTTGCCGAGGTTGGCTTACAGCAATTACTTTTTATTCCCAGACCTGAAGAGATGACTGGGCGGATGAGATTGAAGCTGAGAGAGACGTTTGTTTTTCATACCTGGAAAAAATCTAATTAAAAATTGGAAAGTCATTTGACTAAATGTATTGTTTTAGAAAGTGACTATATTGGTGGGGGGGGGGTAGTTGTGTTTTCTTGGTACTTGGTCAGGCCGGGAGCGTTTACAACGCCCTTCGTAATGAGCACTAAAACTATAAGAGAGTGTAACGCTCAGTGGCAATACAGCGTAGAACTTTTCTTCTGTAAGAACATGGCGGTTTCTTATCACTAAGTTCATAACTTCTTTAACAAGTTAGTAAACATCTTTTATACCTTCATCACCATTGAAACGACATCTTCTTGCGAATCCCCTATCTCTTCTCATCAAAAGATTCGTTTTTAATTTATGTATCATACATAAAAACCCGTTTTAAAAGACCATGTTTATGACGGCATAACTAAAGAAGAACCATTAGAACACAACAGTAACAGATTGAAAGCTTCAAGTAACTACGAACGCACAACCACTGGCTGACAAAGCCTTCCTCAAATTAACTATAAACTGCTACCTGCACATGCAGTATATGCATTGACGATTGGCTTTTGTCAATACGCAGCCGCGTTCTGGCCGGTAACTCAAAATATCTCTGTTTATTTTTCATAAATATTTCCCTACTAAGTTAAAAATTGCTTTTGGTAATTGATTGCGGCCAATAGTACTGAGTAGTAATTGTGTTATACAACTATCCATTTATCTTGAGACCAATTGCATTAATATTGATGAGAAATTCCATAAGTTTTAGGATGAAACATTCTTTTTATAATCAATAGCTCTCCATTTCCATTCCGATTTGCTACAATATAAATTTATTAATTATTTTGAGATATCCTCCTTAATTATTTTTACACCCTGTCCCTTTTAACTGAGACTAATTCCACGATAGTTCCACTAGAGTAGATTTCCCTATAGTTAGTTGAATAGGAATTATTTATTAAACCGTATATTAAAATTAGATACTTTTAGAACCAAATATGTTTAGTATTAAATGTAATTAAAGATTTTGAAAAAATATGTAACTAACTGAACAATATATGGATTTGAATATCTAGAATGAATATTTCCATTATGTTACATGATATTAAAAGTGCAGAAATTTTCTATAAATGTAAATCAAGCAAAATCTTTTATAAAACTTCAAAAAGTTTTTGAGGATATAAAGCACAGCATTGGTAACAGTTGCTTATATAACAATTCGAAAATAATACAAACAGTATGGAATAAAAAGAATCCGAAGAGAAGTGAAACCAGTCTTTGAGACTCATAAAGGCCGTGAAATTAATAGTTAAAGTAGAACTCCATAGCTTATGATTAAGCGTGCATTCCAGGCTTTTTTAATCAAAAGTTTTTCCCATCTTGAAATTGTAAATGATAGACAATTTTGTGTGCAATTAACTTCTCGTTTAGGCCTTGCGGCCTGCATTGTCTCCAAATAGCATTAATTAACATGTATCAGCAGGCTAATAATTATATATTATTTCATGTCTTCCGATATGCTCATACCCTCTATTTAAATAACACTGGCCAGCGATGGTTTTGCTGTCTTAATGAAAATAAACAATTTATATGAAAAACAGCATACTGATTTCGAAAACGACACCAGTTTATTCACAACACGTACAGGTTTTTTAATAATTTTATTTCTATTGACTACATATTGCGGTGATAATGATACAATAGCAAAACATACAAGATGACAATGTGTGAACAGTCCAAACAATTTCTGTTTCATATTGTGGTTGAAAAAACAAAAGAATAATATTAATCTACTTATTAAGAAAATATATTTTGCATATTTTAAAGTTAAGCTTGGAGATCAGAATAAGAAATAGGCTCCGCATACAGCATGTAAAATTTGCGTTGAAAGCACTGGTATAACGCATTTCCACGCCTTTAGGAATCCCCAAGATCTGCAATCAATGACTGTTACATTTATTTGAGTAAAGTATCAGGGTAGAACAAAATTAATAATTCGAAAATTAATGGTAAATACCCAGAAGGTTCAGAATCAACTATAAGACCAAAGACACATGAACCTAATGTCCCAGTTCCTATCCTACCTACGGAACTAGAGGACATGATCATCGTTATTGGTCTAAATCTTTCGGAGGTCATCCGATCCTTCATTACTGAACATAACCCTCAGCTCTTTACTGAGACCAAGTTGAACGATTTGGTTCTGGACATGGATCGTACCAAGGAGAAGAGTGAAATGCTGGGATTACAACTTTCAGGAGAAAAACAAATGCCAGTGAAAGATGACACATTTTATGTGTACAGGAATCGATATGAAGAATTTGGTAATTCATTAGTGCAAAAAAAAAAAAAAAAAAAAAAAAAAAAACCTGGTTTATTGTTGTGGCACACATGGTTTAATATTCAACCTGGAGAACGATCTAACAATAGCAATGACAGGCATTTATTTATTGACGCATCGAAAACAAATCTCAAAACAGTTTTATTGCATAATAGAAACGAAACTCTCTCGATTCAAGTAAAATTAAATACCCAGATCATCAATGACTATTGTGTGGAGATTTAAAAATGTGTGTTATTTTACTTGCCCAGCAAACCACCACTCAACTTTCCTCGCCTTTTCTCTTTGATGGAAACACGTTGTCTGTGCAGTAGGCCAGCACAGTACTCCCCATTTACTGTGGCGTTCCTCTCTTTGAAGTCAATGAAGAATATTTCTTCACAGTCCTAAAAGATTGTGGCCATAATCTTCTTGGTTGACTGAGTGACCTTGGCCATTAGAGGCGGTGCTTAGCCAGGTTTACACCACTCCATTGATTCTCTTTCGGACGGGAGATCATAGTAGAGAACCACAGTTTCATCTCCTGTAAAAATGGTTTGCAGAACTTCTCTCTCGTAGCCACGGCAGAGCTCCAAAAATGTCTGACAGATGACTCGTTGCTGCTTTAGAGGAAAGACATCTTGGCACTAACCTTATTCATGTTTAAATGTTCATGAATAATTCGAAGGACTATTGTTTTAGAAGGGCTCAACCTTGCTGGTATTTCTGTAACTTTGAGCCGCCGGTCTTCAATAATTTCTCTTTCCACAAGAGCGATGTTTTCAGGAGTTAGCACCTCTAAGGGCCGTCCTGCACGCTCTTCGTCTTCAATGCTTTTTCAACCCATTCGAAAAAGTTTGGTTCAATCTTTTACGGTATAATTTCAGGGGGATGCTTCCCCACACACACACACACCGTCCAGTTGCTGTTTAATTTCATTTGGTATAAATCCTTCTTTCGTGGAGAGCTTAATGACAGTTCCAAACTCATTTTGAACATGTCACAATCTGTTACATATAGCCTTCTTTGTGCTACTATATCTGAACAACTGAACACGGCGGAGCGGAAGTTACGATTGCAATTATTTACTTAACAGATAAGATATGGCACCAAATAAGATTTTGTGAAGATGAAAACACTTTTTGGTGAGGCCGGAACGTTATGAACCTACCGTCATGTATAACTACTAAATAATTTTCAAAATCGTGAAATTCAATTAATTGTTTATTGAAGTATGTTCCATAATAAAATTGCTATAAATTCAACGGATAGCTTATGTTTATATCTTAAAATGTATAGACATTTTTATTGTTAATAATTTCGTAAAATTGGTATATAGAAGATATAATAATTTCATTTTCATGTCCATAATACTTTTGAGTCAATAATATTGTGGGGGAATGAAATTCTGATGATAGGGCGCATTTCGCAAAAACAGGTCGGAATGTTTGGTACTTCGATAGACTATCTCTGGTTGTTTTTCAGCAAGTGCTTCTCTTTATTAAGCAACAAGTTTTCTGTTCTTACTTATTGCATCAAGTGTTTGCGCAAATGATGGACATGGACAAATGATTATCACTTGTTCTTGCTGAAGGCAATGCATATGAAACATCAAAGCAAGAGTAATGGCTACAACAAGTTTAGATATAAACATCATATATCAACAAGCAAATCTCAATACCAAGTTAAAGAGGGTCATCAGGCAAAACTGTGATTCACACAAATGTACCTAGCCTATTCTCTTAATATATTTTGTTTTGAAATATTATCCAATGGCTTAACAAAAAAAAAAAAAAAAAAAAAAGAAGAAGAAGAAGAAGAAGAAGAAGAAGAAGAAGAAGAAGAAGAAGAAGAAGCACTATAATGTTACTTCAAAATATAGTGTGTTTGTTTAAATAAATTTTTAAATGAAAACAACACAAATTAATGGCAAAAATAAGAAAAAGAACGTATTTTTTATTCTTTAAAATTACAGTGTTATACTTGCAGAAGCGCCAAAATCTAAAACACAGGTGGGGAAATGCTACAAGACTAGTAGAAAAATTTCCAGTTGTGAAGGAGGTTATCCCTCAGTCCTGAAGTAATGAGCTCCAAAAGAATTTGGTACCTGATAGTAATGTATCTCACAAAAAATAAATTCCACGCCAAATAAAAAATAAAACATTCAATCCCGCGGAGTTAATGAACCGAGTGAAGTTCCATTTGAATATTTAAGATGGAGAAACGTCTTTATGAATCGTACTATAGGCTGAACTGGGATGAACACTTGGAATGCACAGCGATGGGACCCTATTTAGATAAGACATAGTGATATGACCAGAAAAATAAAGAGAGCTCCTGCAGGGTTAAACAAACGGTATCTAGTGGTTAAAATTCTGTAACAATCCCAAAATCTTTCTTGATGAAGTCGTTAAAGAGCTAAATTTTATAAAATTCTGATATCCTCTAAGGATATTACTTTTAATATCATGAGATGTTAAGAGTATACAGGGGTTTCAGAAATATGTTTACAAACTTTGGTGGCAGGTTCCTCACATCAATACAAGCAAAAAGTTTATTAAAATATATCCGGAAAGCCTTAGTTTTGAGTTATTAATGGAAGTTTCAACGCTTTTTAAGGTACAATCTAACAACTTAAGTTCGTAACCGAAAATCAAATTCACTTTGTTGAATAATTGAATGGTGTTATTGATACAAGTATGTTGTTGCACTCATTGTATCCAGATGACCATGTATTGCCAAGGAGACTTCTTTATATTTGTCGTTTGAATATATTCATGGTTACTCAGTTTCTCATGTTTAACTTGTGTTACATGTTGTGTATAACCATAGCAAATAAAAAGAACCATGCGGTTAATGCATGATGGGGCTCCAGCACATTTTAACCACATTGTTCGAGATGCACTGGCTAATATTTACCATGACAGGTGGATAGGTAGAGGAGGACTAGTTCCATGGCCTGCACGTTCCCCAAATCTTAGTCTTTTGTATTTTTTATCTTTGGGACCACCTAAAACAATTGGTTTATGCAACAGATGTTCCTAATGCAGAGACGCTTGATCGTGTCATAGAAGCTTGGGAAACTACTTGACACATTATGGGAGTACTGGAAAAGGTGCGACGATTGCATGGGTGTGTGGAAGCAAGAGGAGAATATTTGAACGTTTATTCTGAGTTTCTGAGTTAACAATGTGTTTGTTGTTTTGTAAAATTTTATTAATAACTCAAAAAATAAGAATTTATGATTATATAGCTTATTTTTTCTATTGATGAACAAATGATGGTTTTGAATAATAATTCAAAAACTCAGGATTTTCGGACATACGTTTATATGAATATTTTTTTTCTTCTTTTTTTTTGGTGTGAGAAACCCGGCACCAAAATTTGTAAAAATATTTCTGAAAACTTCTGTTTATTCGTACATTCTTAATTGAAAACTGTAAATTACATATATATGCCGCACGGCATGTTAAAAAAATTGGACATTTTTATATTATGTGCCAACATCAATTGGTGGGGATGACTAATTGACGCTGCCTAGTGAGAAAATTTCCAAACCGCCATATCCTTGCAGTAGAAAAGTTAAATGAAATACAGGAACTTAACACGCAGATGCCGACAATGTACTGGCGCTGAGGGACATAATTTTCAACATTTCTCATAGCATAAGTAAGTGTTTATTATCGTTTTTAAAAGCACAGTCACTTTGTACTTTTGTTTAAAATATAGCTGCTAAAATAAAAATACTAACTTTAAGGCTGTAACCACTGTATTCAAAAAACATCATTGTACATTTCAAATT
The DNA here is from genome assembly GCA_030762175.1 of Metallyticus violacea. Lineage (NCBI taxonomy): Eukaryota > Metazoa > Arthropoda > Insecta > Mantodea > Metallyticidae > Metallyticus > Metallyticus violacea. The sequence goes on from CM060834.1 coordinate 91,786,340, forward strand.
AGTACAATTGTTCTTCATTCTTTATGTTATTATTGTAATTAATTTTATTTGAAACAGCTTATATTAACATTTTCGAATTAGCATAAGAAATCGCAACGCTTAACTCATTGCTGATGGTCACTTAATGTGAAATCATGCGGCTTTAAGCGTTAACAACCGCACATCAAAGAATGTCTGACAATAGGAAGTATCAGTAAAGAAGTTTGCAGGATGCCATGCTGCCTCATTAACCTGCGGTTTTTATGTGGATATTTCTTACAATACCAAGATTAAAATAATATTAGGGATATTCCTGTACAAACTATAAAACTTACTCGCTTGCCTGAACTAAAGTGACAAGTCATGACGCAAAAATGAAAAGCAGAACTTGAGAGAACCAACAATGCATACTGTCATTGTTGTCTGAGATTCAACGGGAGACTTGGGCCAACCTTTAGAACAGCACAATAATAAGCGAGTTTAAATAGAATAAATAATAATACCAACTAAATTTTAATGAGAGTACAGAAAAGGGATGAAATCAGTTGTGTTTCGACAGAAGCGTTGTTACTTCAACAACTATTTTTTTCATTATGTGTTGTCATGAATCATTTTATAACAAGAACAACAATAGTGGGAAGCAAGTTAGTGATCGATAATAAGAATGATAGATCTGAAAGTGAACCATTTTATCTTATTCCTAATGTCTATACCGACCGAACAAGTGCTTCAGGGCTAAACGTATGGGACCCGCATTGAGACTTTTAGGGTTTAAATTTCTTGACCCTGACCTTCCTGACCTTGGGTTTTTAATGGTTTCTGCTAGTCGCTTATAATTCTGGGGCATATCCTTTTCAAAACATTTCCGCTGTCGTTTTATATTATTTTATTTATTGATTATTTCATAGACAATATTTATAAAAGTATTAATAATAAAAAAAGTTCATACATTTTAAATATTAGCCATCTGTTGAATTGATACCAATTTTATTATGGAGTATACTTCAATAACATAAACTTGATAGAATTTCAGGATTTTGAAAATAATTTAATACTTGATGTTAAAGAGATGCCTGCAATTACTCTTTCCATACCAATGACTGGGTACAATGCAGGTCATGTTCTATATCCAATATATTTCACATTTGCAATACGCTAAAAAGTTTGGCTCCCAAATATATGTTGACTCAAATAGAGCAAAGCATGGATAGTTGTTTCTGCAGCTTTTGTTATAGCAGTCAAGTGCCAGATACCTTACTCTAAATTTCTGTGATGTTCCAGAACTGAGGATTAGATCATACCATATTACTCAACATTTAGAAAGTCGCAAACTTCTTGAAGAAACAATAAGCAATTACTGGCATCACAATCAAAATCAATACGAAGACTTTCCTAAGGGACTAATACTATATATATGAAAAATAAAGAAACACTATTAACAATGTAACAAATTAACACTAATAATAAAAGTAGATAAAGATAAAACACAGAGAAAGAGTCACACTTGAAATTGCTATATTTTCTTTACTATTTATCTATTATTCTTTTAATTTTATTTCTGTGTTTTCTAAAAGACTTTATTATTTAGTTCGAAATATTGCAATTTCAAGTGTGACTCTTTCTCTGTGTTTTATCTATATCTACTTTTATTATTAGTGTTAATTTATATATATACATATATATATATATATATATATATCAAAACATTCCATGATTTAGTTTTGGCAGATTGAAGGTTCAACTCTGCCTTCAGCAAAATGGAGGTGTAACATGACGAACAATATGCTGCTCTAAAATTCTGATTACAACTCAACAAATCTTATGCAACATTACAGGAGGTGTATGGAGAGTTATTTCTACCCTATAGGACAACTAGAAGATGTTTCAAAATGTTTAAAAAGGAAAGGCAATCAATTTCAAAGGAAGGTGGAATAATTTGTGTTCTAATCGAAGAAACCATTAACATCGCTGCTATCATTGTGTGAGAGGAAAGTCGAACATTACGCACATTTTCAATTTTTTTGAAAACTGAACGAAATTGGTAACTAAAAACAAATTGTTCATGAGACATGTTTGTCCACATGGACGACAATACAGTTGAGTCCAGGTTGGCATTCAGTTGAAGATGCTGTTCTAAAAAAATGCAGAGATTCTATCATAGGTAATCAATACTGATGAAAGTTAGTTATATTATTTCGATCCTGAGACAAAACAGCAAAATTCTGTGTGGAAACCTTCATCATTATCAACACACACCAAAGGCAAATGTAGTTGCTTCAGCTGGGAAAGCTAAGTTCATCTCATTTTTCCATATTTAAGTGATAGTTTACCTCCACACACAACCGTAACTGGGCATCATTACAGAAGTTCTGAAATCTCTACAAGATCATGTCACATGCAAAAGATAATATTTCCGTACAAACTGGATGCTGCACCATATATTACAAAATATATCACAAAAATCAATGTGAAATGTGTCCCTCATCCTTCCTATACTTCATATTTAGCCCCATACGACTTCCCACCTTCCCCAAATTGAAGCAATTACTTCGTGGGAGGCATTTGGATCATCAAAAGCAGTGGTGAAGGCTGCGAGGGCAATACTGAAGAACCTGTCAAAAAATGGTTTGCAGCATGCAATTGAAGACTGGCGTCAACGCTGAGACAGGAGCTTTGCATCCAAAGGGGATTACTTTGAGAAAGACATTCAAAATTATGAGAATACGTAAAGACATTGTGTAAAAATGACTATCAATCTTTATTGAGCAACCCTCGTAAGCTGGAATCGCAGCCTGTGTTTTGAGGTGTTTAAGAGGAACTCAGAGAATTTGAAGTCCACCATGTCTTTACACCCCCCCCCCCCCAAATGCAAACGAAACCATGGATTGGACAGATAAATGGGATCCACAGAAAGCAAAAGCTATGCGTTCGGTTGGAAAGTTAATGACAGCATTTTTTTGAGTTGGACTATTCCCCGGAGAATTGTAAAAAATATTCCTAGGAATTACTACACACATGTTAAAAAAAAAGCACACCAGAAAATGGCCAAGTCAAAGCGAGTTGCACGAAGGCAATGCACTGCTCATTCAAGTCCAACAGTTTAGTGAAAATCGACAAAATTGAAATTTGAAAGCTTTACTCGTCATATTTAGAAAGTCGAAACGCTGGAGAAACATTGGACCAAAATATGTCGCTTTCCGAAAGAACCTTGCCGAGAAAAATACCGAGGATATCAAAAAAATGTATATACATTTTCACAATAGATATCAATTTAATATATCTCAAAGTTGAACCGAAAAACAACAGTAATGTGTAGTATGATGTTCTGTAACAGATGCGACTTACATACATTAACATAGTGTTACTACGTGACAGATAAATCAACAATGATTAAATGAAACCTAGATGATCGTAAATCAACAATGAACAAATTAAGCCAAGATTATCGTAAATATTCTATAAACAAATATGACTCACATTACGTTATGCTAGTATTGCTACAACAAAATGGAGTCAAGATTATCGTTTGAATAGCGGAAAGCAATTTTGAAGTGGCATTGGAAAACCGAGAATGTTGAAGTTCAAAGGCAATGGAGTCATGCGTACAGAACAGAAGCGCCAACAGATTCGAGACAAATGGAAATGGGGAATTTTATGGAAATGAGGCATTTTTCTTCCAACAGGATGGTGCACCATTAAATTACTACCGAGGTGTACGCGCGTACCTTGATGACAATTTTCCAAGGTAATGGATAGGACGAAGAGGTCCACTGCGTTCTCCGGATCTAACTCTGTTGGACTTCAACTTATGGGGAACTCTTAAGGATGTATACCGTAGAAAACCAGCTACATTTCGTGAAGAAATTGAAAGGGTATGTGCTGCAATCGCTAGGACACTTTCGCAAATGTTGCTCAATCAGTAGTTCAACGTACTCAGAAGTGTATCGACATCGATGGTGGGCATTTTGAGCAACGGTTAGTAACTGTAAAAGTCACAGATGATTAATGTTCATCATTTTCTCTTTGTATGAATTCAGTTTTTGTTATATTAACACAGTGTTTTTCTTCGCTTGAATTATTTATGCATTTTTGGCAACTCTGTATATATATATTTTTTTTTTTTTAAATTTGTATTATGAAAACTTTTCGATATCTCTCTAATGGTATTTTGTACTCACTGGTTGAGATTTGGAAAAAAAAGTCTTGGAAACTAGAAATGTTTCTCCTATTTGTTGAGGCACTGCTAAATTTATCTTCTAACGAGAGAACAGTAAATTTTGCATTACGAAAATCAATGCAGATTAGGTAGTTTAAGCCTGTTTTTAATTAACACTGTTTGGGTATCAGCATTCCTTTACGATCAATGACATATCTGAAGGTCTTTGGTCTGATCTGAAACTCATTTACATTTTTCACAAAAGAAACCTAAGAAGTAAGAGCAGGGTCAGGAAGTTATCCAGAACTGGGAAAACCTTCATAGTCATTTTAACACAAAGAACATGTTCAGGAAGTTTGGAACATTTCACCTTGTAGTTTAAACTTCAGAAAACTGATTCAGATCGTGATGACGTGAATATGCCAATACCAGCGGTTTCTTCCTAATTTTTCACATTTCTTTGGGAACATTACGAATTCAATTAAAATTAGCAAAACTCGTAGACCTTCAGCAATGGGGAGTTGCAAAGCTACGTCACTTGAATAGGTATTAATTTGCAGTTTGCCGCCATGAATCAAGCACAAAGTGTCTGCTTGAAACATAACGGGGCAGTCTCACTGCAGTTTCAAAATGTTATATGGTGCCCAATTTTTCCTTTGAAAATAATGGTACCCTTGGAAAAGATGCCGAACTTGTTCATATGCCATTATTGTTTATTTTAATTCGTCATTCCGAATGGAATCATTCATTCTATAATGTCCGGATTCTATTTAGATTAAAACGTCGACAATGCGTTCCAGCTGCATTCTGCTGTAATGTCTTGACTTAAATTGACATGTCAAATATTTATATTAACATAATAATTTAATATTCAAGGTTCACTATGTGCATTAATTTCTCTTTGTTCACCACTTCCTCCTCCTCCTCATCAATTTCTTTATGCTTTGTTACTTATTTTATCTTGTACTTGTTCCTCTTCCATTTGTTCTCGTAATTCTATTTGGATTTTATTTAATTTGCCACCCTGCTAGCTCTTCTTGTTTTTCTCCTCATGCTATTTCTACAATTTTTTCCTATTTTGGTATTTACATAAGAGTATGTTATACAAAATTATCTATTTAATTGATCTTTCTAATCAGTGTATTTTGTTGTTATCATCTTTCTTTTTAATTAAAAAGATTCAACGATATTTATAACAACTTGTTATAATATTCATCAATATTAATTTACATGTATATATCCTTTTCTTTAACTAATTTTCCAGACAAATAAGTTAATAAATGAGCAATTCGTGAAAAAGTTTAAAATTTAAATATGTTTCAAAATGCTCATAAAATTTACAATAGTTATATATATATTACAATAAATTATAATTAGGACTTTATTCACAAGTGGAAAGTTTTGTGTTTGAGGCTAAGTGGGGAGCATTAAGTTCGTTTACTCTTACTAATATACATATATGTATATTTATCATTGCTTAAACTGGAGTCTAATATAATGGATGAAAATAATATTCAATGTTAAGTAGATATGGAATAAATAAATTGAAACTTTTGTGGACGTGTATTCATTGGGGATGAATATTTTAGGAAAAAAAGTATATATATTAACAACGTTGTTTCTTCACTATTCTGGATCATTATATGAAAGATGAAATTGTGATTGAAGAAAAGTGCATCATTTCTCTTTAATTATTATTAGTTTAAGTATTCTTTTAGAAGTGAATTAAATTTTTTACCAGTGAAGACATTTTTTTTAATTCCCCCCTGCAAATAAATCTACTGCTTAAACTGCAAAGAACGACAAAACAAAGACTAGTTTAAATAACAGGGATGGAAAACGTAATTTTCATGCAAATATTTATGTTGCATTTATCAATGTGTTTTGAATCTACGCAATTTTACATACATGAACAATGAGACTTTGGAACTGATGCATTGGATTGGACCAATTTGTATTCTAAAATTACTCTAAAACGTCGACGGAAATATTTAATGCAACAACGAAGGAGATATTACCGACATATAGATGGAATTAAAAATAGAAGTAGGTAGGGAAATCATATTTAAAAGCTCATAAAACGAATAGAAAACAATTATACAGAAAATAGCAATTATAAGAATAATGAAAATAGTCTTTGAAAGTAAGCATGAACAGCGTACAACAGAATAGTAATGCTACAACAATAACTATAGCACAGGCTAACAGTAACAATAGTAAACAATAAAAACAAAACGATAAATATTAATATGATGAAACAGATATAAAACACAAGAATTAATAGTAATAATAGTAATTGCACACGTTCTGTACAAAGCCATGCTAACCTGATAACTGAAGCGAACACCGAACCTAATATAACTCAACCTAACCTAACCTAACCTAACCTAATCTAATCTAACCTAACTTAACTACATATTATTACAATTACCTTCGTCTAACTTCAACCTTATCTAGAGGCTAAGTTAATGAGTTGCATTAGTGTACTTTGTAGTACTTATATCAGTCCCTGGGTACCTGAAACTGATATCCTGGCGTCAAAATCTGTATAGGTACTGTATGTTATAGTACTGGTAAATGAGAAAACACAGTGAGGTAATTTAAGTTTCGGGTCGCCAGAGTCCAGTTGAAGTATGCTGCCGCCGTAACGGGAAAGGGAGATAAAATTGACACGCAAATAAATAAATAAATGGTATTTGCCCTTTTATTGAAATGATAAATATTTAAAATTATATTGCTACGAACTAATCTATATTATAAGAGATATTGAAAACGATGCCCCTCAGCGGTAATGCATGGCCGGCATATGCATAGGAAATTACTTATTACGTCTGACTTTTTTCCATAAGAACATGGCGATTCTGTACACATTTGTTGTTATTAATAGACCCTGTCCCTTGTAACAGTTGCATGCAGCCTGTAACATGATTGCTGCGATATTTTCTTGCGAACAGTCTTACCATTGCTCTGCAAGAATCTGTTTTCACAAATGTATCATATATAAAAACCGCTCTCTAGGAATATATTTATATATCGCGATAACAACGAAGAACAATTAGCACATAGTTCGCACACAATGAACACCTAGTAACATATAATATTAGCTTCTACCTAAATATGCAAATATGTGGCCTTGACTTCTGACTTCTACCATGCGCAGCAGTGCTTTGCCGGCCATCATCTTAAATAACCTCACTATATGTTTCAACTACAGTACCACTTGGCGGCAGAAATCGTAAATCTCCTAAGGATAGCTTACATTTATTTCCGTTATGTTGGCTTACTTTTTGTACTTAAACATCAAGGCGACAAATTTCAAGTAATCGTGAAACAATGCGTTTTATATTTATATTTATTTCAAACCGCAAATGCAGCAGTAAATAATTATCTGGTATTGTAATTTGGATTTAATACAACATTCAAATACCTAGTATAGTTGTAAGATTATTATGTTTTTAAATTCTCATAAATTATACGGTTTTGAGAAGAAAATACACAAGAGGTATGTCGGTCCTGGTGGTGTAGTGGTTACCATACTTGCCTTCTACACCCCAGATCGAGGGTTCGAACCCGGCCAGGACCGATGGATTTTTTCGGGCGTAAAAATCTTAAGTATGGCTTCCTTCGGAAGGGAAGTAAAGCCGTGGGTCCAGTGTCGTATATTTACGGCACGAAAAAGAACCTCAAGCCTGAAAGAGAGGCCTCTGAGCAAAATTTGTTGCCGTTTCACGTCCTGAGTTGAATGGGACGCTGATGACCTGAGATGTTAAAGAGCGTCCATAAATAAATCAATCAAAAAAAAAAAAAAAAAAACAAGAGGTATTATTTTGCTAAGTGATATGTACTACAATAAACAGCTCTAATACGAGATTGTTGTGATGAGTTTTGTAATAGCAAATAAGCAATGGAATGTGCTGAAGATTACAGCGTTCATAGTTTTCTTGAGTTTGTTACTAAGACAGAATTTCACATTAATCTACAAAGTGGCAGGGAATTTGCATGGATTCATAGAAGTGTCTGATGTAAGGGAAAGTGATTCATAGCCTTGATGGTTCAGCAAGGGATGTGACGTCATATATCGCATTCCTTCCAACGATGCATTACTTCCTCTCCCTTCCTGTGCTAAGGCTCTCAGCTGGTGGCCTGCACCATCTTATTGTCATTAGCCAGGAAAATCAGCATCACTCCACGAAAGAATAAAGAATACTTATATTATCATATAAAAGAACAATATGGTTTTCTTATTAATTATGAACGGGTAAATTTTATTTAAATTACCAAAATATAATTAAAATTGCAGTCTCTTGTTTTTTAAAATATTATTGTAATTTTTAATAATACTAATTAATATTCCGTCAGTCCAGGTGGTTACCATACTTGCTATCTACACCGAAGAACGTGGGTTCGAATCCGGACAGGACCGATGGAATATTTTTGGGCGTAAAAATCCTAAGTATGGCCTCCTTCGGAAGGGAAGTAAAGCCGTGGGTCCCATGTCGTACATTTACGGCTAGAAAAAGAACCTC